>OZ020501.1:26582987-27903472 GCA_963971365.1 Lasioglossum villosulum | reverse complement strand
CAAGTCTTTTAGTTTATTGTTGCGCATGTTGTCCACAGATATGAGGAATATTTTTGTATACCTTTCGACGCAATTTCTAACATCTTCGACGATTTGTTGCTTCAACACGAGACCCTTCTTACTCGTTTTTGTAAGAGATACTGTGAAATAGAAATTGAACGATTACTTTACACTATCCATTAGAAATAGCAATTTCAAACATCATTCTGTTAGGTTAGCTCGATAACCTTAGACACCTAAAGAATATATAAACAAGAAGATTACATATCAAAGTAGAAAAACATTACTTTTTTTATCCCTTTTCGACTTAGGCATTTTGTTGGCAAAGTATCGTCTACTTCACACAGAAAATATTCAATCAAGTTATCAATCAGGGTAAACATGTGCTGTAGCAGCCGCGCACAAACAAAATGGCTACGTGCGAGATACTGAGATACCGGTCAAATTTCCACTAAATCGTCTTTTTCAAACATTATTTTGCATAGATAAAAACAGAAATTCGTGTTTCTTTTAATTAAACTATGATACATACTACAATTTCAATGAATATTTATTATTGATGTCGTAATTATGATTCTTATCTATCCGTGTCCGAACGATGTCGATCGGACGTATTATTTAATCGAGAATTAAGAAGATTGTTTATCGTTTATGATATTTGCAATTTGAAAATAACAAATACCAACAGGACGATTCAGATCGAGAGGATCGGTACGAAGAGATTTAAGAGATGGCGGGAACGGGAGAATATTATTTGAATGGGCGGAAAGCGTCAAGTGAACGCAGTTCAAGATGGCGGTTTCCGCTCGTTGCGCCAGTGCACTCTGTGAGATCGTAGTGGACGGGAGCCGTTGAATACGCCGAAGCCTCGATTTTCTAGGCCGCTTACAGCACTCCAAAGGTAAGTCTTTTTTCGTTCTAATCGTAAACGTGTTCTAGAGTCGAGAAAACTGACAAGCACGATAGCTCTAAAAATACCAGCCGCAGTTAATACGGCAATGTATTTGACGACGAGTTGTGTGAACCCCGTAGCCTGTACGATTCACCGATCCTTCTCTCGAGTCCCTCGAAATAACCTGCCAAAACCGACTGATTTCGTTGAAATCTGGCGATCGAATTTGTTCGATTCGACATCAGAATAGCATCTACGCATCGGGTTGGTCGTTCCCGTCGAACGTATCGTCGCTGAAAAGTTTGTCCAGTTACCGTGCGATACCGAACCGTGCAAAGGCAAGTTCGCCGCTCGCACAAATGTACGCGACCGCTACGCACGCGACCGAACGTGCTAGCCCTAAACGTACAATTTTCTCGCCGCCATTTTAGTTACATAGCCGGCAACGGTATTTCGCATTTGTCCGCTCTAAGATATTTCAAACGATTGCTTTCCCTTCCCCACGAATACCTATACCACGCATGGCCCTCGCGTTTATTCCGTGTTCGACGTTTTCCTCGTAATTTTTCGTAACATCATTTACCAAGACGGCCGCTGCGTTACATCGGTTCGACATTTTGCCGATTGATTTTTTTTTACGATATACGATTCCTCGTACCGCTCAGAGAGAAACGAAGGCACGCACCGTGTGGCGGACTGTCCTTGTTCTCTCATGAACGATATCCGACCTGCTTATGCTTGAAATCGCGATACACCATGGGACACGCGACGCGTTCCATCGTAGCAACGTGTCTCCGCGTTGCGGCACAGAGTACACGCCCTTTGACAAGCGAACTGATCAGAGGTGTTTTCGATATCACGTTCACACGATCAACACGATAAATACCACGGGATTCGTGACCTAACCGTCCGTATTACAGTCTATGAACTTCATTCAATTTTGCGATTCTCAGTTTCTTATCTCATTCTGTCGTATCCGTCGTCGATAAGTAGGATCATCGTCGCTTTTCTTATCGTAAACATCGAATTGAATTTTTGAAAAATCGCGAAAGCCGTTTAAAACTGAACCTACCAAGCATTAAAAGTATGCGATAAATACATATTGCCCTAGAAAAACGGCAAAACTAAATTTATTGAGATTGTCTATAATTTTCTATATAATAGATGTTTGGACGAGGAGATTTATTCCATTATTTTCCATAAATGAATTTTTATAATATCAATAATTGGAAACTATAAAACCAGTAATTTGATCGTGGTTGGTTCAGTATTTAAGTTCGCATCGCTAATGCTTTTCGAGCATTTCGCTGTTCCTTGCAACCGCACAGATATGTTTGAGGCTGCAAGATTCGCCAGGCAACATATCTCGAGCCCGTGTCACCGGGTGATTGCCGACGACATAATCGCGATCAAGTGCGAGAATAACGTTAATCGTGAATTTTAGCGGAAGGTAGGCATTTGTTCGCAGTGGGGGACCATGAACTCCCTTTCTCACTGTTTTCCCCTACTCTTTCTCGGTCATCGAACAACTCGAGCTGTCGAGGTCTACTCTTTTCGCCAAGGCCGACGAGAGTAGCCCTGCTCTGTCTTTCCGTTGATGACTCTCTCGCACGTTTGGTCGATCGAGCTGCGTCTCGTCGTGACACGTCAATGACGTTCCTCGTTTCTCGTCGCTCGTACATATTTGCGTAACGAGCGCGTTGCTTCTTCTTTCGCAGAGGTCGCGCCGCATTCTTTTACCGCTTTTTACGCGTCTCGCTGTTTGCGAATCGTTGCGATAACCGAACGCCGCCCTCTCGCGATTCATTCCGATCGACCACCTCCGCTTTCTATTACGAACCACCGTCTCTCATCGATTCTAATGAAAAGCGAATTGTGCCGGCTCCGCGGCGCTTCGACGACTATCCATCGGTTTTCCTATCAACCCACGATAACGATGCCCTACTGAAATAAACTGCCGACAGGTAGATGTACCTACGCGTGTCTCCTTTCAGGACGAATACCGCAGAAAATACTATTGACTGCCTTTCTACTGCGTCGGTCGCGGCGGGAATCAATCGAGAGCACACTCGGAGCGCGTAGTTTGCCGATAAGCTTCGCCGACTCACTCTGTGACAAGCTCTCCGCGAATTATGAAATACAACCGAAAGATTGGCTTTCGTGTTTCCGTCCCGTTGCCAGTTCTGCGTGCGTAAAGGTGTAAAGATCGATGACGCAAGACTATAGATTTGCGTCGGGTCGGGTCGCGTCGCGCCGCCTCGCCTCGCTCCGCAACTGCTTGGCCCCTCCTCGCTTCGTCTCTCGTCACGACACCTCTCGATCAGCGGAGACCCACATTTACCCATATACGTACATGTGCACATCACAGTCCTAGTATCTTTATTTTTTTCATACACCGATCTTCCATTCAAGGGGGTAGACTCGTTTTTCCAGGACTGCAAGGGTACGGAATGCGCGTTCTCATTCCTCAGTAGTCAAAAATGCTAGACAAAAAATCAACCTACGCCGCGATCGCCTTCAAAATTCCTATTTTTACAGTCACGAGGCGTAATCTGTATTAGTCGGACCTATACAGCTGCGCGTGTAGCTGTTTTCATAAAGATGCGACAGCTAAGGTAAAGGTACCAGTAGTTGGCCATGAACGAGTAGTTGACTATTTTATAGAAAAACATAAAAAATAAGATTTTTATAAGCTGTACACTTTTGATGAAAGTGAACCTCGGATGCCGTACCATCTGTTGGTTAAATTTCTCTAATAGGGTAACTGCACCAGTGAATGAACATTTAAGAAATTGTTCAAGAAGATATTTTATGTACAAAAAAATATGCGAATTAAAGGAATCTCGTATATGCCAAATGGCTCCCTATACTTCATTTGTCAAAAATAAATGAACACAAATAAAATGAAATTATTATTATTTTTCTTCATTAAACGTTAAATAAAAAATATAAAAAATACCAGTCAATGAACATTACATTCTGGTAATTGAACAACGATAGTCCAATGAATGAACAAAATTACTAAACAATATTCTCGTATTTATTTAACTCTTTAATCACAATTTTATCGCTAGTATGCCGTGCGGGTTAAAATTTGTTGAAATATACAAAAGCGTTCATTTACTGGTGCCCGTTCATTCACTGGTGCAGTTACCCTAGCTATTTTCATAAAGATGCGACAGCTAAGGTAAAGGTACCAGTAGTTGGCCATGAACGAGTAGTTGACTATTTTATAGAAAAACATAAAAAATAAGATTTTTATAAGCTGTACACTTTTGATGAAAGTGAACCTCGGATGCCGTGCCATCTGTTGGTTAAATTTCTCTAATACTATTCTCTATTAACTTGCAACGTCTACTCTGTTCCTCGATTAAACTTTTTATGGAATTGATTTGTTTCTTTAATTGTAATTTGTGCTGGAAATCGTTGAAACTAAATGATAGTAAAATGATTCCCAACATTATTGCTTTAATCCTCTTTCTAGTATAAATTTCTAGTAAAAATATTCTAGGTCAACTACTAACGAATAGGAGGTCAATTACTAGATTTTTCATTTTCGTGAGTGGTCAACTTCTGAAGCAATTACTGAATTTCTAAATATGTTTCTTAAATTTGTACAAGTAAACTTTTTTTGAAAACTGGCCTTGGTACATCATTTAGAAGACTTAAAGAGTGTCTTCAGACATCAAATCTCGCTATTTAATGACAGAGTAAATGGTTACTATTGATCGCGTGGAAAACTTCTCTGGTCAACTACTAGTACCTTTACCTTACACGCTTCTGAACAATGTAAACTATAAATTTTCTTTTCTATCGATCTAAATTGGTTACAAAGGATAATGATGTTAGGAAAATTGATCGATTTGATCGAACCATAGCGCCCCTAACATCAGTGTTCTTTGATAAATGTAAACTATACCTCGTAAACGTAAAAATAAGAATTTTGGAAGCGATCGCAGCCTGATTGATCTTTTATGTAATGACTACTGTAAATCCCATCTTTGTATTATCGATAAATGAAAAGGCCGCATCCCGCACCCTTGCAATCTTGGGAAAACGAGTCGATCCTCTTAACCGCATTAATTTCTAGAAACACAAAACCGATAGATTTATTTCGCGTACAAACAATACGATTCCATTACAAGCGGCTGCTGCGAATTCGCGACCAATTAGCTCGCGAATCGTTGACGTCTAAACGTCACGAGTCACGAAGGACCTACACCTCCTGACCGTATCGCGTCAAAGCTATCCTTGAATTAACGGCAACATCGAACCGTGATGCTTGATTATTTAATGCATAAAATTAATCGACGTCTAATTACATCAATCGAGATTTCTCAGGAATAAATCGTTTCGCGTTAAAGCTATCCTTGAATCAACGGCAAGGGGAAACAACGATCCGCGATACACGATTATTTTTTAATTTTATTAGGAAATCTCTTGTGAGATTCATTACAGCATAATGTACATTACAGAGTATTACGGAGTATAGTAGCGAAAACGCGTTGGTAACATTGAGAAAAAAAGAAAAGGGGAAGGCCCATCGACACGTAGGTTCCAAGTAATTTAGAAAGGCTATCATATTTTAAGATTAAGACTTATGTTTAAGATTATTTTCTGTTATTCTACATTATCTGCAAACATTTGTATTAAAGGAATTCGGTCCGTATAAAATAAATAATAATAATAATAATATTTACGCCCGCCATAATATTAGGTTCATGCATAATATAAATCAACGATCGACGCTTAATTTTTTCGATCGCGATTTCTCAGGAATAAATCGTCTCCAATCGTAAGAGTGAAGTACACTTCAAACAAGTTTCATGCAAGTATTTATTTCGATTATTTCACTACTTCAAACACAGCCGTACGAAAACCAGTTAGACTCGTTCAACACGGAAATCGTGACCGTGCACGTTTTCGATTTCTACGACAAACCGTGACCGTTCGTGCGTCTCGATTCTATTGCGCGAACAATGAACAACGGCGCGAGCGGATCTTTTTAGCAACTGCGATCGAAAATCGCGGATGTTTCCCGTTCGGCTGTTCGCGCTGTGTACGCGAACACGCGAATGTCGGAAATTGAATTTTCCTCGATAATAAGATCTCGGTTGGGACAACGTCACCGCCGTGCGTCGCGCGTCGCGCGTCCTGTTCGATTGTTTCGCGTTTCCCTGTGGTCGCGGCGACGTCGTGGACCGTTTCCTCGGCTCTTCTCCGGAATTATCTCGGTCGTTTGCGCCTTCGGCGAGGAAAAGTTTTCACGCTTCTCGAAGCCGCGCGTCAGGACCCAGCGTTGGTCGTCCAGATAATTCGAGAACTGGGATTTACAGCGGGGGATCCGACACACCCGGTCCATTCCATTCGTTTTCTTACCGCTTCGACACCAGCCTTTTCCACTTTCTCTCCTTCGGTGGCTATTCTCTCCCCCTACGTTCTACGAGTTTCGAACGAACAGGGAGGAACGAGGAAAATGGCGAGAGCTACGGCTGTTCCGCCCTCTCGAGCGCGCAGTGTTTCAGACGGTGGCACACCACCTAGAAAAAATCCAGAGTTGCAAAAAAATACCGAGGACACTTCACCGCGAGTAAACGACCAGACATAATTTTCCGTTTCCGCGTTCAATCTTTTTTGTCGCTCGTTCGGTATAAAAATCATTTGCGACGACAACCACCCAAAAAGGGACCTCAATATGGTTTCAACTCTAACAAGGGAAGGAAGCCGCGGTTGATGGGTGACGGATTTTTCTGGAACTTGAATATTTTCTGTTCTTTTCGAATATTTTTCGAGAAAATTGCATTTGAAAATCGGTTTACACGCTGCTAAGGAGTTCGCGTTAAGAGGTCAATAAGAAGACGAATAGCCGAGGGTGTCGCGACGATTACTAGTAATCGGTACGGTCAGGATGATATTCGTCGTAAAAACGTGGAAAATAGTAATTTTTGCGGCATCTGGCACACGCTATTTTCTTGAAGACGTCTAAAAATAAAAAACATGCGTTTCCTACTTAAAAAATAAAAGTAACTTATAAATAATAGATATTAGGCTTAAAATTGAGGGAGGGGTATCAATTTGTAGAAAAAAATATTCCCAGCGAATCTCAAACCAGAAACCTACCGATTACCAGTAATCCTCGCTACACCCTCGGTTATTCGTCTTCTTATTGACCTCTTACGAACTCCATATCAGCGTGTAAACCGATTTTCAAATTTTCTCGAAAAATATTGAGAAGCGAAGCAAATTACATTTCGAGAAGACATCCTAAAATACTGCAAGTTTCAGAAAAATCCGTCACCCATCAACGGTGGCTTCCCCTTGTAAGTTGCGATTAAGAAATATGAAAATGTTGTGTCCAGCTACATAGCTGGCGTCTCGGGACACGTTGTAGGTCGTCTCGGTCGGACGACTGGCGCCTCTCCGACCTCTTTGGTGTTTTCCGACCCAAAAACCTGAACTCGATCTGATTTCTGCGCGACCGCATCCTTCAGGAAATTGCTGACACGATTCCGCCAGCGATCATCCCACTGTCCTTCCCCCGGACGCGTTTATCATTCGCGTAGGTACTTCGTATGAAAGTTTGCGCCTTTGAACGTGCTCGACGAACCACCCCGTTGGTCGAATCTGACCCGATGGTTGGTTGAACCTTGTTTGCTATACCCTGTCGGTATTCTACACGGCACAGCCACGACTCGACGCGGTGACGCGTCTGACCAACGAACCAGGCAGCTTGACATCAGTCGCTATTCCAAGACGGCTGACGCACAAACTCGAGTCGCTCGCGCGATTTCGCGTACGAACATTACGCTCCTCGTGTCCCTGTGTGGACACGCTCGCAACGTGTAAATATACTTCTCGCGTGCAACTTTTTGCCGGCTCGGACACATAAGCGAAAGCATCGGGATCGCGCGACCGCGAAACACACCCTTTCGATTCTTCTCTTTTGCGATCAAGAAATAGAGCCGCGTTCCACGGTCGAAAAATCGTCCAGGGCCGCGCTAAACATATCCCTCCGATAAGTCACGAAGCCTTTTGCCTCGTACGCTGCCCTACGACGCGTCAATTTCCTTGTCAACTTTCTCCCCCCTCTCCCATGCACGAAACCACACAATGAAAGAACTTGTTACGTTACGAGTACGAATGAACCAAGCGGCCGCCATGGAAGGATTCATTGCGACTCGTCGAATTCGCATCGCTGTCCGTAAAAATTCAACCGTCGATAATTTGTTGCGTTGCCATTGTTACCGCACTGGGGACATTCCAAAGATGAAGATGCGAAGCAAAAATTGCAATTCGATTTTTACGAAATATCATTCGAGGGGATAGACTCGCGTTTCAAGGGTTGCATGAGTGCGGGATGACGCCTCTTGTTGGATTATCAATAGCTTACCAGCACAATAAACCTATTGTTCGTTGTCAAAAATGACAGAATCAACAATCTCGGAATCGTATTGATAAACAGAGATTACAAAGTATCGATCGAACTATCTCAGAATCGTTTCTAAAAGAAATTTCGAAGTATCCCATTTGGTACTGTTTTTCCAAGGCCGGACTGTGAGGTCTAACGTAAACAGTCTGGAGACATACGAAGCCTAAGATTTCGTTTAGTAAAGAGTTTTCTCCTGCATCGTTAAATAAAGAATTGTTTTATCTAAACGGCGGCAGTGTACATTCATTAACATTCATATTCAATGCTTCTCATTTCTCGATAATGCAAATATAGAATTTTGCAACAGTCAGAAGCGCTAGATAAAAGGTCAGTCTAGAGCGCAGTCGCCTCAAATTTCTTATTTCTACGTTTGCAAGGCGTAATTTACATTATTCGCAGCTGTACGAAAATAGCTACATGCGCAGCTTTACCTTCCGAATAATACAAATTACTATTTAATATTTTTTCGCGGCGCTACTTTGTTCGATCATTATTTTACTGCACTTGGCTCTACTGTAGCAAATAGTAAAATAATAAAATAATAAGTAAATAATGAGTAAAATAATAAACAGTAAACAGTAAAATTACAAAAATTACAAAAAACAGTAAAATAATGATCGAACAAAGTAGCGCCGCGAAAAAATATTAATTCTTATGTACGATCGATAAAAATATCCACTATTCTATTTAAAATACAAATTACGCCTAGAAAACGTAAAAATAGGTCTTTTGAGAAGAACCTCATTGCGTTATCGAGATATCAGAAGGGGCACTCCGTACCCTTGCTAACTCAGAAACGACCTCCTTAACTTCAATCCTGTAATCGCATTACAGCAGGCTATCTCTAACCGTTTCTTTCGGCTAGTCCGTGGTGAATCAGCGTAGAATTTCGTCGCAGGTGAATGAAAGCATAGATAGGTGGTAACGGCAAAGCGTATTAGGCGAGACCGAGTGAATGGCATTGACAGAGCCGCACGCGTGTCTATCGCCGTGACGCGCTTAGCAGCGCTGAGCTGTCGTGAATTTTACGGTGCATCTTCGATCGATCGTCGCGTCGTTTCGAGAAAAAGTCAGCTTCTGGGATTCGATGGTCCTTTGGATGGATAAGACTCTTGAGAAGAGAATGAAAAAGGGGAGGGGTTGCGAGATACAATACATAACACTCTCGCGTAACACCTACGTAACACCATCCCTACACTGCCACCTGTGGCACGCGGTCTGCCTTTGTAGTTTGGATCGTTACGGTTTCACAGAAACCAGTTCCCCATCGTGACCGGCCAGCCCTTTATCGATCCTTGAGTGCTCCTTTCTCGCGTCAAACGGAAAACGACGAGGCAAGCGAGTTTTGGTCGCGGGCGTCGGGGGAGAAGGATTCGATCGACGTCCAGACGCCCGTACAGCTGGACGTACCTCGATGCACCTGGATTCGCCGCGCAGCAGGCTCGACTCACTTTTTTCTTCATGCTGAAGTTTCGCTACTCGCGATAACCCTGTCCCTGTTCAAACCTGTGTACGCATCAATTTTCTTCGATGTGTTTTGAAACCTACGACTTCGAGATCAACGTTAAATCCCGTTATCGATCTTAACACATCAGCGACCGTCATCGATAACCGGCGCTATCGACTTGCTTAAAAATGATTGCCGTAACATTAGCAGCAATGACTGATCAATCGATTCGTTCCGAAGCGAACTAAACGACAGTGTAAGGTGCAAATTTGATTATCGAGTAACTGATAATTAGACAACGGATCTTTGTGCAAAAGAAAAATTGTGTAACCGAATCGCAAGGACCAGAAGTTGAATTGGAACGTGCTTCTCCTTGAAATATTTTCAATAAATCGAAAGTAATATAATAATTTCACCTGTTCCTTTTTTGTGATAAACGCATCAAATCCGCGGGCTACTAATAAGAATTTTCAATAACTCTGATCGCGTGGACTGTACACGAATGAAATAAACGAGACGCGTTAATGCGAAGTCCAATTTATCGTTTATCTCAGCGAAAGCAACAAAGATCAGGAAATAGAACAGGACGCGTCCTGGCTCCGGGATCCGGATCCGTTCACGTAAAATTGAAGATGTAGGTTGAAGGGGAGAATCGTCTTTCTCGATTTCCCAGAAAGGTCTGCCTAACGCCGTCGAGGAATTGAACGTTGATCGATATTCTTGTTCCTGTAATCTGTCGATTGGAGGGTTCCGACGTAGCTCGACGGACGTGTCGGGCAGGGTGATGCGGAGAGTGCACGCGAGGTACGGGCCGCGAGGCAGAAGGTGCGATCGATATTCGCGCGGACACCTTTGCCTGGAGGCCTGGTCCCGGCGAGCTAATCGACGTCGATACGCACGCTTCCTGTATCGCCTTGAAACTGTTTTGCCCAGGCTTTTCTTCTCGGCGCGTAGCGCGTGGTCGAAACGAGCGGCGGCACCGCTCCTGGCTTCTCTCGGCTACGGCCGGTGACGCGGTCGTCTCTCGAAACCGCCTCGGCCCCCTTTCGATCGATCGGCCCAAGGCTCGGCGAATCTTCTCGAGCGCGGAAGTAAAAATAGTGCTTGTTTCCTATTGAAAATCAATAACGAAATACCCTTGAATGCGTTCCGTTCCGTCCCATTCCATTCCGACGAATCCGCGCCGCCCCTCCGCGCGCCGCGACGACCAGTAAAACCTTTTTCGAGCGAAGCTCGGGGAAACTCGCGAATCGTTGCGAGCAGCCCCGCGACACGACGCTTCGTAGCTCCCCGCGCGAACAAGGTCAGTGTCGTAATAGTTACGCTTCCTTGCCGCTCGATAGTACGCGCGCGTGCTTTATTTTTCGTCGAATGTGTGCGAGGGAAGATACGTATTGAAATTGGTATGGTAGCTCGCGAGACCAGCCGTCGACTTATCGGTTTCCACACGCGCGCTGCCCATGCTCGGGTCTAATTGCCAGTACTCGAATTTTAGCAAATAGCAGCTACGTATCCGTTGCGCTATCGAGTACAGCGATCCGCGAAGCACGTGTCTCTTTATCGGCGAATCGAGCCACCGGCGCCGCGTCGCGCCACGCCGAGTTGCTGCAGGCCACGTAGCCACTCGTTCCGAGTAGATGCTACCGTTTGCCTTTTGTAGCTCGCAACCTGTTTGCGCGACACAAAATGAGAATAAACGGCTTTCTATAGCAGCGGGACGGGGCTGTCACGCGCAAACCGCGAGCTAATATTGATCTACGTGTTACTAACCTAACGTACAAGCTCGTTTCCGAGCGGAGCGTTAAATATCGCCGGATAACCGCGACTCGACGTCGTCAACCTCTTCTTGCGTTCTCCTTCGCTTCCGGTGGTTTCCCCTCGAACCTCGCGCCATCGTAAATGCGAAAATGCCGTAATCTTCCTCGCCCCGTGGAAAATTAATTCCCGCTCAATGATCCCTGCTTGATCTCGCGTATCCCAAACCCGAAGCAAACTGCCGCAAACGATACGGCACCACCGGTGAACGGAAATTGATTCGTAAGACCAACTTTATCGATTACCATTACGCGACGCGGTACGTCGCGATGCGACGCCTACGCAACACTACTCGCGGCATCGCGCCAATCCGCTTCGTCCGTTTACTACTCTGTATTTTGTATTAATACGTTTGGCAAACGCTACGGCACCGGTTGGCCGAAGCGGAATTCTTTCTTCGCGGGATACCTCCATCGAATTTGCCGTAGCCATCGGAAACCTCATCGGAAATACACATTCTGTATTCGCAGTTGAGACTCCGTCGCGAATCCTCTCGACTCTGGCGGACGCGCGACGCGAAACGCTCGTCGATGGAAATAAAAGCGTCGCATGGGACAACCGAACGCGTTCGTTACGCGATATACCTCCGTATCGATTGACGAGGGTCGCGTATAGTATTTCCGTGCTCGGTTTAGAGAACGAACGAGACTATCGACGCGCGGATGACAGGAAGAAAGTATTGGACCCCGATCGGAATTGCTTCTTATCTTTGTCTGTTCCTCGAGCATCTCCGCGCTGCACTGAAGCAAACAGAATGGCGATTATACGTTGCGGCACATAACAGTTCTGTTCGCGCGAAGGGCTCGGAAGACAAGGAGGTGCGTGAAAACGATTACTCGCGGGAGGCAAGAAAATTGAAAAGAGCCCGCAGATGAAACGTCAGGCCAAGACAAAGAGAGAAAGAGAGCAAAGGAAAGTGCGAGTCGGAAAATGGCGGCCAAGGAAGAAGGAAGGGCGGGTCGGCTGCAGGGGTTGCGCGCGCCTCCGCAGATCAATATTTCATTTCAACCTCACCAGCCAACCCCTACTTCTGCGCTCATCTTCTCGATTCTCCTATTGTAGCCTTGTATAATTACCTCTTTTTCTATTTACCTTTTATCTCTCTTTTGCCCCTCTCTTTCTCCACCCCGCGACGACTTTATTAGGACCGTTCGAGGCTCGAAGCTGCTGTCTTAAACTTCTTCCGTTTCTCCTCCAACGAAACTAAAAACGGTCGCAACCTTGCGCGAGCCCGATACGCGAGAAAGATGCAAATTCTACGGCTGCTTATGGCGGTGATCAGCTAATCGCCACGGTGAAAAATTCTCGATTCGAAATTACTTCCGATCGTCGAACCAACACGATTCGTCTTCTTTTACGCGTGTCGCGTGTTACGCTTTACACGCAAGCGGTGGGGTGTATTTTCATCGAAGCGTAAACACGAATCGAACGTGTTCGCTGTATCGGTGACACGATGCCGGTACGACAATGCGTCACCTTGACAATTCGATTTCGATCGTTTCGTGGACGGTTATCGATCGACGGTAGAGCCTCGAGCGTCTTAAACGCGTCGACCGATGGACCTAAATTGAAAGCTGGTTGAACGAGGTATCGGGAGGAAATGGAAATGGGTAGAGCGGAAAGGGAAAAGAAAATGGAATGGGATTACGGACGGTGAATGCGGTAACGAGAAAATGTATCAGATAGCAGATAGCAGGTAGAAAATAGAAGATAGTAAAATAGAGCGAGAGAGAGAGAGGGTTCGTGACGCGCTGCAGCGCAGCACGGCATGGTAGGTCGGTGGCGTGTCGCGGCTCGGATCGGTTCAGCTCGGTTTGGGTTCGGGCCTGATCGGCGAGGCGCATCGCGCTCCATGTCTCTGGTGTCCCGGGACAGTCGCGTACCGCTGCCCCACCCAACCTCACCGAGCCGTCCATGCTGGGCGAGCCGATCAATACCTCGGCTCGGGCCCGAGTCGGTCCGAGGCGTGCCGACGGGGCTCGAAAGCGGACGAGAGCCGCCGAATCCCTGCACGAGGCACGCCGAGTCCCCACCACGAGCAGCGTTGCCGGCTCAGTCGCTGTGCGGGAGTGGTCACCGAGGGATGTGTGGTATCGTAACCGAGTGTGATTGAGGAAAAAGACCCGGCGTAGTTTCTCCGCGTAATACGCTCTCGCTCTATACCCCCCGGATCAAAAGAAACACTAGCAATACCGAGAGTCTAGTCAGTTTTCGGAACCCCTCCTGTTGCCGCGTGATCCCACGGAATACGCCGAGACACCGTGTATTTATTTAAGTATTTATTGTACAAAAGACTTTAACTATAGGTAAGACTGCGACGTTACGTCGCCCCGCATTACTATTTGCTTTCTAAACCCGGCTCCGTAGTTGCTAGCCCGTAGTCGATGTCCTGTCTACTCGGTTATCGCTCGACACACGCGTAACCTCGCGTTTCCCTTCCTTCCAGTCGATTCGAACGTACTCGTATCGTCTCTCCTCTCGTTCTCCGAACACCTCGATCTTGTTTCCGTCGATGCATGTCTCTACGCAATATCCTATTTCCGAACCGGAGATTCTTCGAGAACGTGCTAGAACCTGTCCGCCTAACGCGCGCTGCTATCGAACGATCGCGTTTCTCGCGAATAATCCGAATCCAGAGAGAATCGTTCGTTCCACTCCGCGGTATCGCGTGACTACGACGTAGAAGAATGGAATCGGTCCGTGGTCCTTCGCGACGACGCCGATTAGCCTCGCCGGAAGGAAAAGCGATCCGTTGCATCGGTTTCTTTGTTCCTCTCTGCTCTCCGTTTTCTGTTCTCTCGTTTCTCGTGCGTATCGTGCGCCACGGAATCGAGTAGCTCGAGGACGGGGCGTGTTGCCCGAAAGAGAGAGGGAGAGAGAGAGAGAGCGAGAAAGAAAGAGCGAGACGGAGAGCGTAGACGAGGAATTTCGCTCTCGCTTCGTGAAAGTAGCGCCGTGGCGCTCTGTCTGGCTGCCTCTCGAATCGTGATTGCGATTGTGCCGACCATAACCTCAAATCGTTACCGATCGACTTACGCGACGAGACCGTCCGCCTCCGCGACGCGTGTTTCACGCATAACCTTCGATCTGGCAACGAGGTCGTGGTTCTCCGCTATCCGCGGAAGTTTCATTTTTCTCTTTTTTTTCGGCTTTTCTTCTCCCCGTCGTGCATGCTCGCGCAACGTTCGATAAAACGTTGTTCCTCGCGTCCTCGGCCATGTCGTGGCCACATTACGCTCCGTAGGTTCGCGTACTATTTTTGGAAATCTGAAAGTAATTTTTATCGACCGTGTTCGGCCAGCCCGCAACCGCCCGAGATAACGATTCTCCGCGCGATCCTATCGCCAGAGGTTGTGTCGCGCGAGTCATCGAACCGAATTTATCGAGAGACGTAACAAGGGTTCGAGCGAGATATAGTCGCAGATAAACCGCGTAGTCGTTCGATCGTATCGAACGATATTATTATCGCGACCAAGAAAACCACGTCGTACTCTCGTTTCGCTGGAACCTCGCGCAGCCACTGTTCCGATGATAACCGGCAACGGCTAGCGGGGTACGATCGCCGACCGTTTGTACGGTTTCCGCTGGTGAACTTGGCACGCGGTCCAACTCGAGATTCCTCGGAAGACATCGCGTCGTGAATCATAGGTATTCGCGACGCGTCCGCGTTGGAGATTCGCCGACGCTGTCGCGGGGCCGTTACGACCGCGTCGCATTCGAAATAATCTCAGCCGTGGCTCCGGAGCAGTTTCGAACAGCTTCGAACGAAACCGCGGAGAGAGAAAAACCGGCCGGCGAACGTTCGTTTCTCGTCGCGCGTTCCATTCGCGACTCGCTCGCCCGCGACGTCTACGCCGGAAATATTTCAACGGCGACGCGCGATGTTGTTTCTCGTCGGTTCTCGCAGATCCGGCAACACTGTCGCCTGTCCAAGCATTTGCTAACCCAAAGCCAGGTGATCGCGCGATTAAATATAGGACGTCGAATACACCTACCGGTTTAATATTTCTGTCCGGGTTTCACCGAGCGCAGGATTCTCTCGTCGACCGACCTTCCCTTCCGTTTGCCTGTGCCTATATGTACGTGTCTATGCTTGCGCTTTCGCTTATTCGCCCGTTGACGCGCTTGCACCGTGTCGGCCGCGTATAATCGCGTGCAAACTACGCGTCGCGACGCGTGCGTTAACGTCCCGAATCAAAAGGCAGCGACGACCGTGTGCGATATGTCGGCGCCTATGTTTCCACCTGATAATTCGAGTCGGAACGCTCGGATCGATGTAGGCCGTGCGACCGCGGAATTTTATCGAGGGCGCGTTCTCGCTCGAAAACGAAAGGTCGCTTCCGAATATTCCTCGACGGAATAGGCATCTCCTTCGAGACGGCTACGCCTCGTGCCACGAGGGAAACGCTTCCTCCGAGTCTTCGAACCACTCGCAATGTGCGCGCGCGCCTAGGCGACGCTCGACCGAAACGGATAATCTCGAAATACTTTTCTTCCGCGCGCGTGTACATGGACAAAACCTGGGAAAACGATCCTGTTCCTCCGCCGATGAAAAAATCGCTTCCCGGCTCTTTTCTCGGCGTGTTGCGTCGTAGCGAGTAATGCGGCGATTGCGAACGTTATCGCGTCGATAACGATTCGCTTTTGCCGTTAACAGCCGTCGCTCGTAATCGACGCGATGTCGTCATTAGCGTTAACTTGGTCGACGAAACCGCGATGGAATTTCACAGAGTCGGATTCCGCATCTCGCACCGTGTTCAGATCGGTACCCACGGTTTCAATCTTTATCGTTTCACGAACTAGTCAAAATTGCTAACCCTGGTGTATTTCTTTCAACAATCTGTCAACTCTAGAAAGTATTGTAAAATTTCTCTGAATGTCCATTCTTTACTCGCTAATATATTAATTTATGGTCTTGAAACGAGTGTTTTGTGCAAACACGTTGCACACAGAAACGTTCTAAGTAATCTACACGTTTTGGTTGACTACGTTGTGTTAAACGAAGTTTCCGCTTGGGAATTATTTCGGAATGCAAGTTCAACGAACATAGAGCTTGATTACCGTTTTGCATCGATAGAACGCGGAATACATCTGCGCGGAAATCGAGAATCAGCGTAATCGCGTTCTTTGGATCTAAACGCGCGAGTAAAAGGGTCATTGGACAAACTGTGTTGCAACTGGTCTCTCTCGTTGAAAGAAATGACGACTAGGAGTACTGGTACCGCACGGATATCGATCGCAGCCTCGAACCCCGTTTCCCGTTCGACTTGGGGCACCGAGCGTCGCCGGGTATAGCGTCTCGTTCAGAAATATTAACCTCTTTTTTCGTTCCATTCGATTCACCGTGGGATTCTCGGGCAATCGATCCGCGTCCGCGACACGTTTACCTCTCGGCGTAGATCGCGAACTTGATGTTTCCCTCGCTACGGTCTTTTTTACGGAGCGACGTTCTTCCCGGTGGCAGTAAACTTCGGATAATTTTAGAAACCCGTCGCGGAAGTTGACTCGTCCGAACGGAACCGGGCGATAGTTACCGCATTCCACGGGCCGAGCCAATTCTCGAAACACGGGCGGACGTTTTGTAGTGGGAACCATCGAACTCCGTAGCGCAAATTTCTTCGACATGATTTGGTTCGACCAAAAAGAGCTCGAGTTGGCTCGCGTGCATTGCCGCCCGATGGTCGACCGCTGCCCATTGTCGGAGACGGAGAGAGCGAGGGAGAGAGAGCTAGAACGGTGACTCATCGCGAGAGAATCGCGTTACGACGGTGGGAACACTTAAAAACTGTTCATCGATCCCTGGAATTATTTCGAATCGAACGCGCCCGCGATTGATCACGCTCCAGACACGGCTTTCGTTATCGAACGATTCACGACATTCCGGGCGACTTAAGCTGGGATTTTCTAAACGCGTCATGCCGCTGCGTTCTCCTATTTATATTGACTGGAGCTTAAATCGCAAAACGTCCGCGTGACGCGTTTAGGGAATACCAGCTTTAGGATACGAGTACATCGGAGCTTGGATACCAGAGAGCGGTGCTTATGATAATCAACTGCTAATCGTAGCTCTACTCGCCGTCCTAACGCGAACGCTCTCACGATAAAAGTGTAGATTCTATTTCGCTCCGTACGCTAGTATCACAGGTAATTAAGGTGGGATCTCCTACGTGCGTCTGGACGCAGTATTTTTCGACCCATACCCCATTAGTTGTAACTTCCTGCTGTGCGTCTGAATGCACAAGCTTGTGTTCGTGACGAATGGAGTATAAAAGGCCGCAAAATCGCAAAACGCTACGTTCAGACACGCTATACCCTTCTGTAGTCAACCACAATGTCATAGATCGCTTAAAACCGTACTCTATTCAACACGTTTGTACAAATTCTCATTATAGGACTATAAATCAATATATTAGCAAGTGCATGGACGTTCAGAGAAATTTTTAGAGACATTAACAAATACACAAGGGCTAAGAGATACTCCACCTTTGCTTGTCGGTTAATCGTCTGGCGCGGCGGTGGGTACTCCGCGACGAACTCAAGACGAGACAAGACCGCGAAGATCGATGAAAGAGTTAGACAACCTGGCGACGCCTTCGAAAGACGCCTCTCTCGAGGCCAACGATATTTTATTGGGTCGATGCCACGGACGGCTCGCCGAAAAGCCCGTGAAAGCGCCGTTGTCCAACTTCCGTTTTAGGATCTCACGAATTTCGTTTTCTCGGGGAGTCGGCCAAGACCGGCCCGGCCATCTGTTCCGAGCCGTTGGGAACGAAGGACAGAACGAACAGCTTCGATCGGCTGTGCTGGAGCGCGCGGGCGCTCTAGCACCCGCTTCCCGAACGAACCAATGGTCTTTTTTTCGGCGAACGTAACTGGCCTCGTTCGACGCGACAAGCGTAGTACGTCATCCCGTTCTAAACGCGTCGGTGAAATCTATTCTCACGTACGATTCGCGCGCGTTCGTCGCTGCCGGACACTCGCACGAGCACTTCGCGCGAACCGACAAAAAGTAGCGGTCGACAACACGCTGACCGTTGTACTCTAGCAGAAGCGGCAACAGATCCCGCTCTCCGTTCCTGTTAAACAGCTGTTTGCGATTTTTCTTTTTCAGCCAACACAATGTCCGTGGACAAGGAGGAATTGGTACAGCGTGCGAAGCTCGCCGAACAGGCGGAAAGGTACGATGATATGGCAGCCGCGATGAAGGCGGTCACCGAAACGGGAGTCGAGTTGTCGAACGAAGAAAGGAATCTGCTGTCGGTAGCGTACAAGAATGTCGTCGGCGCGAGACGTAGCTCGTGGCGAGTAATATCCTCCATCGAGCAAAAGACCGAGGGATCCGAACGCAAACAGCAGATGGCGAAGGAGTACCGGGAAAAGGTTGAAAAGGAGCTACGCGAGATCTGTTACGACGTATTGGTAAGAATAACGATCCCCTCGCCCCATTCCGATCATTGTTTCCAGTTTCCATTTCAAACTTCGACTGGTCCGAGTCGAATCTGCCTCCCTGGATAAGCCCAACCGATTCGGGTCGACCATAAAGTCTGGATCCGTTTCCGCCGAAACGACTGATCGTTTCGACAGAAGTCTTAACGAGTGACACAGTCACCGGAGAGAGCTTATTAATAAACTTAAACGAACGATTCATGCCGTTCAACGCGAGCGGCCGCCTTCCTTTTCAAAGGACCGCTGCCAACCGCTCTAAGATACACGTAGTTCGAATGCGGTTTTTCATGTCTTGAAGGTCATTAACCTCTGCTTGGCACACATGGGGAGGTGTGCCCCATTTTGTCGACACACAAGCAGTCTTTCAACTCGTTCTCTGCGTTGAAGTCTACGCGTTCTATGGAGACACAAAGAAAATATAGCAAACGGATCGAGACTTTTCAAACGCTAGCCTGCGGATTTTATGCGTTCACAGCATTTGAAACATAATAGTTGAAAGTTATTTCAGTTTTGCCCATGTTTACCTGAAGATCCGCAGTCTAGCGATCGTCCTGTGAGGGACGCTGTTGTAGCCTCAACACAGACAGGATTGCACTGTTCCCGGGCGTTGCCGTGTTGTCTCGTCTTACCGTAACCTGCGATCTCTTTCTGAATCGCGTTCGCGTATTCGAAGAGTTGGAAGGTAGTGCGGAGATCGCCCTCCGGCTTGAATTTCACGCGGGTCAATTACGGGCGCTTTACTGGCTCGTCTTACGCGCGCCCATCTCTGCGCGTTTCTTTTCGTTCAGCGAACGCGAAACGTAAACGCAAATTCCAAGTCGAACGTGCGACAAAAGCACTTGAGGAAGCGAGCGCGTTCTTTATTTACTCGGAGAGACGACGACCGCGTTCGCGCGTCGATCCTGTTCCTCGTGGTCGTGGTCGTGGTGGCTTTTCGTTGCGTACGAATAGCGGCGAACAGCGTATCACGCGAGCAACGGTTCGAATGTCCGGAAATAGACGGGAAGCGGAAGAGGAAACGACACGCCTGCGTTTAGTAGCTACGCTTGGACGTATTACGATGCGTTTCGTTCGCGAGTACCCATCGAATGTGCTAATACAGTAAATCTCCACCTGTTCAAACACGACTACATACTTGAAACCGTTGCTGATTGCGTCGTTGATGTTGTAGGAACTCCTCGATAAGTACCTGATCCCCAAGGCTAGCAGTGCCGAGAGCAAAGTATTCTACCTCAAGATGAAGGGCGACTACTACAGGTATCTCGCAGAAGTCGCCACTGGAGAAACCAGACACGGTATGCATCTTTCGAATTCTTTTCAATGAATACTCGTTTCACGTAAACGGAAAAAACATACGAAGTTCCAATACGCAGCACACAATACATATTCGTGGAATTGATAACTTTTCTGCAACGTTGTGTCTCATAATTTTTGTATGCTCGAGCGAGCACGTACATTTCCTAACATTCGTCTAATCGGTTTTTCGAACAGACGCGCGCGTTCGATGTTGCTCTGGAATCGGTGATACGTGGAAGCCGCGCGTTTACCTGCGCCCGAGAATGTTGCACGAGGTCGATGCGCTTCTTTCTTGGAACGCAAAGGTGCACGATACTTTTGTCGTACCTGCGCGTCCCGTGAAAGAAGAACACAGCTGCAACGGCAGATGTTCGGCCCGAAGGCGTCTCGGTCGCATTGTTGAATCTAGATGGATCTGAAAATTTCGTGATGCTCGTTACGCCCGGATACCTGCAGCTTCCGCCTCGAATGCTAACGGTGTCACGGGGATTCGAGCGAATATTTTTCCAAAAATCGTGTGCCCGGTATCCAGAATTTCAATAGACTTCGTTTCGTTTCGTACGGTGGTTTTTTCGTGTCTATCGTGTACAACAGTCGTAGTCTATTCGATGATAGACGATAATTTTGATAATCGAATTTTCCACGTAATGTGTACGCATATGCAGCCGTGGTAGACGACAGCCAGAAGGCATATCAAGATGCGTTTGAAATCAGCAAGTCAAAGATGCAGCCTACTCATCCGATCAGGCTAGGTCTCGCCCTCAACTTCTCCGTTTTCTATTACGAGATCCTCAACTCACCAGACAAGGCCTGTCAGCTGGCAAAACAGGTACAATTTAACGGAGATAGATGTCGAGAGGATGCAAAAGGATACGCGATGGTGTTGATGATGATGAGGATGATGGTGGTGGTAACGCTGCAGTGGAGGCAAAAATATAGCGCTTGGGTCAACGGTGGAGAAACGCTTTGTTTTCGTTTCGCAGAGATTAGCAGCACCTGTCTTTTTTTCCAGACTCGAATCGATGCGTCCTTATGACGAATAATGTAGCGCTGGTTAATTTGGATTATCCGTTTGCATTGCAGCGGTTGTCGAGGACTCGCAGAAGGCGTACCAAGAAGCTTTCGACATAGCAAAGTCGAAAATGCAGCCGACACACCCAATCAGGCTCGGTCTTGCTCTGAATTTCTCCGTTTTTTACTATGAAATTATTAATTCTCCGGCCAGGGCTTGCCACCTGGCCAAACAGGTTAGAATTTGGTTACGCGAAGATTTAACGTTTGCGTGAGTTTTTTTTCGATAACCGAACCACATAACCGAGAACGATTCTACGTGCAGACAACCGTTGCACCGTACCTCCTCTAACCCAAACCAAAAACGAATTAACATTTGTTGCGAGGTGTGACTACTACGATAATATGCCTCCACTGTATCTATAATATATAGACTGAGGATTTTATGCGTTACAACAAAAATGGGTACGTTCAATTTAAAGCAATGATCAATTGTATAACTGTGTTATAACTAGATTTATAATTGATGTAGAAACTTTTCATTTCGCATAAAGATCCGCAGTCTAATGATATGTGTATGATAGTCTCCTTTTGCATCGCTCTTGTTTCCTCGCGTTGCAAATTTTTCTCTCCGCTTTTTGCATGAGATTGATTATTGTTCGTTTGATCTCGAAAGAGTGATGAGCTGTTTTCGAGTTACTTGGTGACAGAGTGGATATATGGTAACGAGGCTTTGTTGAACCATTGCAGGCGTTCGATGACGCGATCGCGGAGTTGGACACACTTAACGAAGACAGCTACAAAGATTCCACGCTCATCATGCAACTTCTCCGCGACAACCTCACCCTTTGGACCAGTGACACGCAGGGTGAGCCGGACGAACAACAGGAGGGTGGCGACAACTAACCTTCCTAAGCTTAAGTCCTTTCTAAACCTAATAAGAACATCCTATTCTCTATCGTCCCCCCGTCCCTCGAAGTGCTCACCAATCCATCCACCTGAGATCGATTTATCCATTTACCTGTCTCCTCTTTCGTCCCCCGCGTCCCTCGCGTACCACCTCGTTTCCTCTTCTTCCTTCCTGCCTTGCCCGCCTCCTTGCCCCCCACCGCCTTCCTCCTGACTATGTCCTGTCTCTCGTTTTCCCTTCCTCTTCATTTTCCCATGTCCTTTTCATCGATCGACCCTCCCTTTCTCTCTTACTTGTCTACCTACCTACCTGTCCATCTTCCTATTTCCCTTCCTACCTTTCTTCCTGTCACAGTCGTGAGACCATCGACCCGAAAGTCCCCTTCTCCCTTGATTTTCCTCCCCTCGAATACCTTGAGTACATCTTTTTCCTAAACGCGACCGCACACTGCTGCCGACGCCACCACCACAGCTGTTACGCCCGGTTCGACACCTCGAACACGGAGGATCCCCGCGTTCTCGACCGTCTTCTCTCCTCGATTGCCAATCGAGGAAGAGGGATGCGATGAAAGAGAGTGTGTGTGAACGAGCGGGAGAGAGAACGAGAGCGAGAGTGTACATCTATGGGTGAAAAGAGTGAAAAGAGAGAGAGAGAGAGAGATATGTATGGGCGACAGAGAGAGAGAGAAAGTGTGCATGTGTGTGTGTGTGTGGGAGAGAACGAATGCGTTTGAAAGCCCACGCCGTTATAGACGGTGCTTCGCTCTGTTGTTTGCGTACGATGATTCTCGATTGAAGAAAACGGTCGAGTCGCGCGAGAATCGTCCAATTTCGAACACGAAATTTCTCCGGAAAAGAAAAACAGTATATCGACTCGTGTTTGTACGGAAGAATAGGAAGGAGCAAATTGTGGATGGAACAGAGGAATGGACAGGAAGAGTATTATTGTTTCGCAAACTTTGTCTCGTCGTACGACCTTGTTCGGATACGGTGAAAATTGTTCTAGAAGTAATCTAGAGAGAGAGACGAACCGGAAACTTACACGGAGACTTTTGAAACGAAAGAAACCGAGAGAAAATAATCGAAATGCAAAAATCGAATGTAGCGTTTAATGCCGCCGTCGCCGCGCGTTTGTACGAGACATGGGATGCGAAGAATATAAAACCGCGGGACACCACTGTCACTCCCAGATCTGCTCACTGTTTACCATCTGAAAAGAGCGCTGTCCGACGAACTCACGGGGAGACCCTCCCGCGCAAGCTGCTTCCTCTTCCAATCGTTCCCCTTTCGCGCGGCATAGAACGTAAACGTAACATAACATGTATAACTGTACTCTGTTGTGCGTATACTGTCGACTGTCGGGGAAAGCCGCGCGACGACAAAGAGACGGCCTCGACGGTGACGCGCCTAACCGTGCCTCCGCCGGCCAGAGGAAAATGGAACTGGAGCGAGACAAAAGATTGATAAGAGAAAGTTTCCCGTGAAACACAATGGCGTGTATCGGTTTGACCCGCTGTCGAGGACGCGTGCAGCTTCTTTCGGTGTCGCGCGGTTTCCTCGAGAACGAGAACTAGAATGAAAACGCGAATGCGAACGGGAGCAGGAGGGCTTTTCCCGTCGTAGAGGGCGGAGCACTTGTTCGGACAGCGTTCACTTTAAAATATTTCGCTAAAATGAAAAAAAAACAGACGTTCAAGAAGAAACGAAGACAAAGGGAAAAAAGCACGCATGAAACTAACTACATTATATCCAGTTGTCATTAAATTAAATTTCACATTGTCTAGCAAGTACGATATTATTATACGAAGGGAAGAACGTAGGAGGAGAAAGGAGAGTAAAAATACATTAAGTTATTAAGTTCCAAAAAAAACAACAACATCGGTGGTGAATTACTTTTTACATACGATACTTTTTTCTCATTTCTTTGAATGTGTATAACCGTGCACGCTCTCTTCTGTTTATTCGAACCGTTGTTGCGTTGCGTTGAAGAAAAACGGCTGGACTTGCGTACGCGGTTCCACCGTTTATCACGCGACTTTACGTTTCCCTTATGCTTTGTCGAAACATCGTTCGGAAACCGTCGACGCGCTCGGTTTTCTTTTATACGGACAAGATTTACCGGATACGCGTGTAATCGTTGTGTTAAGGTTGCGTCGTGGATATCGCGATCGCGTAATCACACTCTGCTACATCGAGGTGAGTTAACCGTCGTGAATTCTCTTGAATACTTTTCTGTCCTCCTCGCGTTACGGCCGTCCGTTTCCAATGCACGAACAATTATCGAAGAGGAAAGGGAACACTGCTTTTGCGTTCTTTCGAGCAACCGAATTCTATTACGCACGACGATCTTCGACCAATTCTTCCTTACTCGTACACCTCGTTTGCTCGGATCTTTTTCGTTTACCTCGACTTTCTTCGGGACACCAGTCGTTTTTGTCTATCTCTCTTTCTTTCTTTCTATCGTTTCTCTGCTTGTCCCTTCCCGTGTATGTGTTTAAAACGCGCTCACGCTCTCGTGTACACACGCGTAACGTCCAAAATAATTGGAACCAGCTAACGATGATCAAAATTCTGTCATCGTCGTACCGAAACGAAACAAACGAGAACGCGAGAATTCAAAGGATTGTCTTTTCTCGGATTCTCGTTGCGACGGTACACGCGTACGCGCGCGTGTGTGCGTATATGCGGTGCGCGTTCATTCCGTGGCCATGATCGATCTCGTGGAGATTGTCGATAAACTCGAGTATTCGTTGTTTTCCATGATTTTCATCGATTGTACGTGATCGCCTGGCGGGCACGTGCGTCGCGTTGAATGACACGTTCCTGAATTTGAACTCGTGGAGGAAACGACGCCACTTATTTAACGCCATTTTTGCGTTTTCGTTTCAATGTAATCGTTGTGATATATGGAAAGGAATTTCTTCCGGTTTCTCGGGGTAAAAACGGATTGTAAAGAAACAAACTAAAAGAAAAAAAAAAACACAAGAAAAAAAGAAGGTTGTTCAGAGACGCGTAAAAGGTGGATCCAATTGCCTCGACCGAAACCTCGAAAAAAAAGAAAAGCAAAGGACGAGCGTAACCATTTTTGATAATGGAAATATATAAGAATCCGACGATAAATTAACATTCGACGCGTCCGAATGCAGCGGATACATTCGGTCCAGGGGCGGATTGATATGTATATATGTACGAACTAATTGCTTCTAATTATTTGAGGGCCGTGAAAAGTCATTTTTACGTTTTTACATATAAATTCTATGTGAGAAACGTTAGCTTTCTCCGACTAAATAAAAAAAACTATTAAGACAGACGATTCCGATTGTTTTTATGTTATATACACACACATGCACATACACACTCGAACACGTTTGCACATACACAAAAGCATACACGTACATGCAGAGAGAAGACACAGACAGACACACCAGTCGACTCCACTTCTTTTTTACGACATATACAAAATAAACGAATGATGAAACAGTTTCTCTACGTTTTCATTTTACTTTGTCGTTTACTACTACTCTATTCCGATCGTTGGCCAAGATAAATCGGCTCCGAGGTCCTTGGAGATCCACCGTCCGCCTCTGGTTCGGTTCACGTTTCATCCTTGTGTCGTTGCTAGAACATCGATCGATTGTGTCGCACAAAAATCTTCGCCTCGTGCGGCATTCTATACGTTTAAGCATGTATGTGTAACATACGCGAAAGCTCTCGCGCCTACTTTCCACAAGAGACAGACAAAAACACACTGATACCTAAATGTGTACCACAACAATACATAAACAATACATGGCAAAACAAGTAACGATTATCGATATTAAAAACGTGTGTGTGTGGGGATAAACGTGTCCCGACGTAACTATACGTTCGATGTGTCCATGTTTTCTGTCGTATCGTGAACGAAAAAGCCAACCAAAGCGAATGATGATGTTGATGCTAATGATAATGATGGCGACCATGATAATGATGATAATGAGAACGACTCGCGCGGGACTTTGGAGCGAATAGATTGTTGCCGAGGGTAGTAGTCATAAAATGATCGGACACTCGCCGATTGTCCAATTACCGATGCAAGAGAGACCAAACGAGTGAGAATGAAACGACGAAGGGCTGCGAGAACAGATCCTCGAGAGAGAGAGAGTCTTTGAAACGATCATAGGGATGGGCCGGCTGAGCGGGACCGGGTACCTTTTGCGTGCAGAGTCTCTCCTTGTCGGAGAACTACGGTCGTAGCTTTGTCGACAACTCTACACGACTCGTTCCAGTTTCTACGATGAATGGTCTCGTTTTCGCGCAGCAGGTCCAAAACGATGTATTTATACGATCCCATCGTTTTCTCGCTAAATCAATATCTCTATTCATTTCCCGCAGATATATTCCGCCCATTACAAATTCCAACGCTAGACCTTCTTATGTGCGAGCGAGACGTACGCTTTATCGATGCGAGTTCAATATGAACGTCTTTCTTGCCGTAACTCGCTCGCGTTCGCATCTTCCTGCGCCATTGCCTCCCTCCCTTCTTCTTTTCGTTTCGTCTTCAATATTTTTTGGCACAGTTTCGTAACCAACTGTTTCATAATTACGCGTACCGCTGCGAATCTTGAAACATCCTCATTCATTCAAATTGCAATGTTCCTCGGTTCATCGCGCGTCTCCCTTTTTTTCTCTTTGGCTCTCGCATCTCTTTCCATTCGTCGAAGAAGCTAGCCTCTGCATACCACTTCCACGTATCCATCTCATCCATTGAAATCTCCCTAGTTTCCCCTTCCCATCTTCCGTTGTTCTATTTGTATTTATCATCAAACATCGTAATTGTAAATTATAATTATTATAAACGTTTACACGAAATAATAAATTCTGATAAAATGTCTGAAAAAAAAACAAAGAGAAACAACTGTAATAACCTCGGTTGCCTTGCTTTCCACGGGATCGCTGTGTCGAAATTCGCATTTGCGGAATTCGCTAATGAGAAAACGTGAGAAGGTACCGGGTCCTGAGCGACGACAGCCAAACTTCGTAAAAGTCGTCGTGCTTCGATGCTTACGCGTGGATGGTCTTCGTAACCGGCGTGTACGATTTTATGATTGGAGTTTGAGCTGCGAATCGTTCGAGAGTATTCGTTCGCGGGCTCCGGATTCGGTGGAATCGCCACGCACAGATTTCACGAATACGAGTGAATCGTTTTCTCGTCGCTCCCCAGCGATGGAAGACGACCAGTTGACCGGAGAGCAGAGTTGGGCAAAACGTAATCCGATTAATGATTGAAAATTACTGTTAATATAAAATCCAATTATTAATTGTGTCTACTGATTATTAAATAATCAGTATTCATTGATTAATGAATAAGAGAGAAATCAGAAGTTATTGTAATCGATGTTCGCGATTGCTTTATCAATTATAAATCACGATTTCAGTTTTGATTATGATTTAATCTGTACTTTTGCTGTAACAACAACACTGTGAACATTTTTGTTAGGAACATATACATTTTTTACATAGTTTCACATACAAAAGCCGTAGGCCGAGTTACTTGTTCATTTTCAGGATAATTTCTTCTTAACACAACTCGCATTTCGCACCTCCTATCTGAAAAATTTGTGTTTTTGATACGTTTATATATCATTGTAGCGTATGAAAATCTCTCGACAGGGACCGGGTTTATATATGTATATGTATAATGATGAAACAATATTTAAAAGCATAGTATTTATGGTAACGCAAACTTCATCTCGGATCATACAGATCCGAAGAAGACAGCAGGGTTAAATAATCGATTACAAAATAGTTAATTACTGCCCAACTCTGCCGGAGAGCACGATCATTGAATTCGCCCAGCGATTTAGACCCGATCGGACGAGTTTCGCACAAGGAAACAAGTCGAAGCCTTACCGGATCAGAATGTTGCGGTCTTGGTGGACTTTTCGAGGTTGTCTACCTATGTATGCATACAAGTTCTTTAGATATTATACACGCGTATGTGAAGTGCCGCGTATGGTGCGTGCCTTCACGGACAAGAAGGGCCTACCTCTCCAACCCCTATCCATTTATCGACTGTGCTACTAATCGTGCTACGTTTTTTGCACAATTTATACTCGTAGCTAGAGTACGAAGATCGTTCGCAAAAATCTGTAAGAATTTTGGCAAACGTTCAGGCTTCGCGCGGCTTGAAGCTTAATCGAACGCGGACGAAATGCTGCACACCTTGCGGTGTACGATCGAGCTCAACGGAAGACGAAGACCAACATCCGGAGCATTGGTTGAGAGACGCGCGTTTTACTACTTGGAAGCGTTATCGTTGTCGGTACGATCTCGCGTTGTCTGTGTGCGACCGTTCATGCTACTTATCGTATACGTATATACAAGGTGTTCCATGCAATTGAAACAGGCTTCCTAAACCGTTGAAAATAGAAGCAAATTGTTATAGATTCGAGTTAAATTGTATCATTTACTTTTGTACATCGGTGTATCAGAAAAATGCAACAACTTTTGTTCGAATGGAAGTCTATGTATTCGACTGCACCGACCGATACCACTAAAGGGGGCAGACTCGTTTTCATTTCTCGATGATACAAAGATGGGGGTTTTCAGTAGTCGAAAGCTCTAGATAAAAGATCAATCGAGGCCGCGATCGCCCTCAAAAGTCCTATTTTTACGTTTACGAGGCGTAATTGCACTATTCGGTTTATGAAAATAGCTGCATGCGCAGCTTTATGCTTCCGATTAATGTAAGTTATGACTCGTAAACGTAAAAATAACAAATTTGTGGTTGACTGTAGCCTGGATCAACCTTTTATCTAGTGCTTTTGACTATTGAAAAACTCCTTCTTTGCGTTATCGAGAAATGCGAAAGCGCATGTCTACTCCCTTAACTTTGATCTGTAACAGCTTCTTCTATTTCTAATCGTTTAAGAGTTACGGCCTGCTCCAGTTGCGCGAGACACCCTGTGTATATCTACTAATTATATATATAATACATATATATATTTATCGTTCTGTCATTCTCGATCGGGTGTCGTCGATTATTTCTCCGCTGCACACATTAAAAGCCGAAGGAGACGCGTCGTTGCATCGTCCATAAACGACACGCGATCGTAAAAACGCAACACGATCGTTTTGCTTCGCGTTTTACGTTCCTTTCGTTTCCGGTTTAGCACCGACGTCGCTTGCTCTCGGCAGCAAGAGTTCCGCTCGCCGAAATCGCGCGAGGCAGTTGCGAATTATTCGACGCGAAGCGTCGTGATTGCGTATGAAATGATGAAATCGTGTATCATACTGAATCGACAATTATACATTTCTATCCTATTCAGAACTCCCGTGTTCCTTTGTACAAGGTGCACCCGCAATTTTCGTCGACAAACGAAAACGACTGTCCGGATACACCGCGAGACCACGGTTCGACCGGAAATTTCACGGTTCAACGGTGAAACGGTGCCTGATGAAATTCTTCGACGAACTCGATTCACCGTGCTATAATAAAACTTTACACGCGCGGACGCGAACGTGATCGCGATGCGTCATTCTCGCCTCGAAGGGTGACATCGCTCAATTATTACCGAAGACAAGAAACTTGATCTTTTCAACCACTGCTTCTGTTCTATATTCTGGCTTACGTTTCTGGAAAATTTTACTGAATCGCCGAGCCTCAAGGAAAATACGATTTTTCATCAACTTTTCTTTTGATAGGATCTTCGAAAATCCGACTAACACGTTTAACGTTTAACACTAACCGTACCATGGCCGGTCAAACGACCGGTGTCACATTTTTTACATTATAATCATTGAAGTTGCAAGGATGGTTCGTTTAGATATGATTAAATGCGTTCACACAGGAGAAATAAGTATTGTATTTCTCTTTTAATTATTCTATGAAGTTGAAGCTAATAATTGATGTCCTTAAATATTTCTAACATGTCCACTGCTTTAAATGACATGCACCTATTTTTGTCATAAATGCATAAAATCCGCAAACCAGTTATAAAATTTGCAAAAATTTTGAATAAATTCAGTGTTGTCGTTTTTATAAAACAATGTATAGCAGTTGCATTTTTATGCTCGGTACGGTTAGCGCTAAGCATTATCGCTGAAATATTCGTTCAAAATGGAGCATATACGCATGTAGAAAATCTTCGGCGCGAAGAACTGCTATCGATGCATAATTAAGGAAGGCACGAGTAGAATGAATTATGTACACCATAATTTCGAACTAAAATAAAAGCGATTCGTATACCACGGTATTGGACAGAGATATTGAAGCGACGATTGGTGCATTCTCATTTGGCTTTCTTCGCGTGGAATGGCCCCCGATTGTTGACTCTCGATGACGCTACTTTCTAGGAATTGAATCGGCTACGGCCTACGAGACGAACGACACGTATAACCGAAGCTTCCTTCCGCGATCATTGCGCAAGATGGATCAAGGAGTTGTACGAGTTCTTTTCGAAGCAGCTTCTATTTTATCCTTCGTCTGCAATTGTTCCACGCATTCCGCAAAGTTGTTTGCGACGCGAGTATACGTACTGTCTACAAGTACAAACAAGGCCACGGCGTTTTGAAATGGAATTTCATCGTTATTTCTTATTTATTATTCCCACTTATTTTTATCGCTGTTTTTTACTTGCTTCTGTGTCTACGTAAGTGATGAAAAAACAAATGGTAGTATTAAATTAACATGTAAGGACGAGGAATTGGATGCAAGGAAGTCAATTGATATTCTAATTCTGTATATTAAATACATTTATCGATTATTCGCTGAACCGCTGACCTATTTATTTGTAAATCTTTAATAAACGAATCGTTGGTAACTTGGAAATTAGTTTTGCAAGGACTAGATGAATATATGAGAGAATCAGGTACCAGATTCACCTGGATCACAGCTGAAGAAAACTCTTTACGTGGATCTTTTTGTAGTGCGGTTTATTACTAGCGATTCTTTCGTGCATTGTGTCGATGCATCTGCAACAATTTGAGCAACATGTGCAACGAAAAGACGCTTGGACTACCGTTTCCCGCAGACTTCGCTGTTGTCGTTGCTGCTCGGCCTCCTTAGTAAGCGAGAGTGATGCAATGCATCCTACGCTACTCCCAGCAGTATTATTATTATTAATTTAATGCTGTTAACCAAGTATGGTTTATGTACTATATGTAACTTATATAAACATATCATGAGATTCGAATTTCGAAGCTTTCAAAATTCGATTCTTCATCGCTAGATTGTGGATCTTCGTGCATTTATGGCTTCTAAAAATGTCAGAATATATCCTTGGACAAAATTTAGTCAAATTTTGGTATATTTCGGATATACAACTGCTACTACCACTGAAAATAATATTTTATTTGTTCCCTCTTCTTATAAATTACAAATTGCATAAACTTCCGCAATCTACTTATCACCGAGGTTTCTGAGAAAGAAACTCCGAAATTCGAACCTTCAAAATCTTCAACCTTCGAAAGAAAGTAACAGCTCTAGTATGCAGCAATAGTTTCATTGAAATCGGTGCAGCCGTTCGTTAGTTCCGAGGTAACATACGCATACGAACCAACTAATTCATATACGTTAGCCTAGATCTAGATATAGACATAAATACAGATATAGAGCGGATAGCTAGAAAGCGCGTAGCGATTCAAGAGAACAAAATGTTGTTGGCGAGTAAGATTCTAAAGAAGTTCCGGAGACGCGGTGGTAACGACGAAGGCTGGTTATTGGCGGATGATGCATGCGAACCAACTAATTTATATATATATTAGCCTAGACCTAGATATAGACATAAATACAGATACAGAGCAGATAAAAAGAAGGCGCGTAGCGATTCAATAGAAAAAATATTCGCTAGCGAGTAAGATTCGAAAGAAGTTCGGAGCCGCGGTGGTAACGACGAAGACTTGTTATTGGTGAACGATCGTCCCACTAACACCATCTACAGACCTTTCCTAAATTTGATTGTCCGTCGAGTGGGGTGTGGAGAGGCAAGTGATACCGATGGTGGGGGCTGTGTGCAGAAGCACACATAAAGGTCACCTTCAGTTTTAGTCAGACACGGGACGTGGAAGCGGTATCTGACGTCTCGCCGGATAACCGCGGGTTCTTCGTTCACTTTAAAACTGATAGGATTGTGCCCGTCCTTCGATTTCCATCGTAACTAATATTTTTACTCGGTAAGTCTATAATACCGCCACGAATACCTTCCTCTCTCGCTTTCTCTCTCCTAAAAAGTATTCACGATCTCGTTCTCTCCGCGTTAGCTAATTGTCAGTGACAGTATGACGTTACATTGTATATACTTTTCAAACGACTAACTATTTTAGATCGCACAGTTTGCGAAACGCAATTGAAAACGCCTCGCGACCCGTCGGATCGCCTGTCTTCGCGAATTACGCGAAGTCCTTGCTCCGTTTCACGTAACGTGCCCGCAACAAAAAAATTCATCGCATGCTCTTTGAACGCTGTAATTCGAACGATCTATAACAACTATACTGTGCGATCCGCTGTTGTTCCGATGTTTTGAAGCGCGGCTCTTTGAGACCCTGCCAGATTCCATTGATTCTTTTGCACGTACATGCGATTTTATTTTAAAATATGAAGGACTGCTCGAACAACAACTCCTCTGTTGCAATGCCTTTTGAGAAAATAATCCTCCGCATGGTTGATGCTCTTCTCGCTCTACTCGCGATATCCAGTGTCAGTTTACGCTATCGAGAAGTTTATTTTAAGATTTGACATTCGGTTTCTCCATCGGTTCGCACGATTAACGACAGATACCGTATTCATGCGGGACCGTTATCGATGAACATTTGATTTTCATATTACTTGAATAACCTATGACTTCCCCACTGTGCGAACTATAGTTGCAATGTAAATCAGTGGCTACGTTCGTATGTCAGCGATACAGATTTTGACATCTGTAGTTTCTGTGACTTTCAGATTTTAGCCTTGAAATTTTTGTTCACTTTTTCATTAGAAAAATGTCTGATCCGATTGATAGTTGCTCGTGTACGTGCATCGACGAGAGAAATGTACATGCAAATGTAGATTTGAATTCTGCCACTACAATGAAAAGTAACCTATGAACTACAAAACTGTTTCTGTGGTTTGATTACAATTGATAAATAAACCAAAACCTGATCCATGGTCTTTCGCTTAGACGATGGAGATACAAACTCTATCGACATGTCGCAGAATTTATCGATGGGCAACGAGGAAACAGAATCTGCTGACATGGCTGATAGATTAGACTTACAAGAGAAAATACTCCATCAGAATTTTAGACTATCCATTATGTTCCCACAAGTGAGCTAAATTTATTACAAACGTATTAGACATTTGTTGCTGTAGTAACAAATATCTTGATCAGATGTTCTCGACACCCTTATTTGACTCTCCACCAACTGCGGAAGACAAACGGTATATCCAGAACGCAAAGAGATCCAGTAGTCATTACATTCACTTCGATCCTACCAAGGCAAACGACAAGTTACAAAATATAATATAAACGTTTGGATGCTAAAGACGGTTTACGTTGCAGGCGAACATCCATCAATATCCTATCAAGATGGCTGAAGATATAGCCGCGCAAAAGTTCATAAAACCTGGTAGCCATAAAGGTAAAGGTCTGGCCGTCTTTACCAGTGGAGGTGATTCTCAAGGTAAAGAACCGAACCATTTAACTTGATCAAATTTAATACATTTTATTTGATCGTAACGTATCTTCTTCCAGGAATGAATGCTGCCGTTCGAGCAGTCGTTAGAATGGGTATTTATCTAGGATGTAAAGTATTTTTTATTAAGGAAGGCTATCAAGGGATGGTAGACGGTGGAAATAATATTGTCGAAGCAACTTGGTCTTCCGTGTCTTGCATCATCCACAGAGTGCGCATACCATTGTTCTCTTCTGGCTCTTCATTTTCAAACAATAGATAAAATGTAATCATTCAATATGTATTTTAGGGTGGCACGGTAATAGGTTCCGCAAGATGTATGGAATTTAGAGAACGTGCTGGTCGCAGGAGAGCTGCAAAAAATTTAGTCACTCGTGGTATCACTAATCTAGTTGTGATCGGTGGTGATGGTTCTCTTACCGGTGCAAATCTTTTCAAGGAAGAGTATGCTGATTTATTAAAAGAATTGGTCGAGGCAGGTGAGAATTCTACATTTTTATACATTTGTTGTATAATTAACACTCTGATCTTGATATTCAGGTGAGATAACTAAGGAGCAAGCAGACAAGTACCAGCACTTGCATATTGCCGGTTTGGTTGGTTCTATTGATAACGATTTTTGTGGAACTGATATGACCATTGGTACAGACTCTGCTTTGCATCGTATTATCGAAAGCATAGATGCGATCGTTAGTACCGCATACTCTCATCAAAGGACATTCATTATGGAAGTTATGGGTCGCCATTGCGGGTAAGTAAACGACACGAAATAATTTCTTATATTAATCTCTTGTATATATTTCTTGATATTACATCATGAAAATCTTTAAAGAAAAATGATTTTTCAGCGATAATGGAAAGTGTACTATTAATAGGGTAGATAGATTCTAATAAATTGCATAACTCTTATCTCTCTAGTATTGTTTACAAGTTTGATAAATTTTCGGATAGGTATCTGGCCATTGTGGGTGCTTTAGCTGCAGAAGCAGATTTTGTTTTCTGCCCGGAATCACCACCGCCTGTTGACTGGCCTGATAAACTATGTAAAAAATTGGAGCAGGCATGTTGATTAGGAAGTCCCAAGTTCTCTTACCATACTGTTGTCTTTCACTAACTAAATTTAACAAATACAGTAATTTATATATATCTATATATATGTATTTACCCTATATTTTTTGGTTGCTTACTTCTGTTTCTGGTATCGCAAAGGAAAGCAGCATTACTTCCTCCTAATTTTGATTTTCTCTTACCGATTATGTTGAAAAGAATCGAATAGCCAAGTTTGAGACCGAGCTTAATCTCGAAGAATTTTCCATTTGGTAGACAAAATTCCAAGTTTGTAACAATTTAATATAAAGTAAAGATAATGAAACTAGAGTCTTTCAGGTATCTGTCGTTAGCCTCGAGTTTATCTTCAGAAGTGTGCTATACCTTCATACCTGAAGCACCAACGACTGGTGATTGGGTCGAAGAGGTTTGCAAAGCTGTGCAACAGGCACGTTTCGAACAATCATGTTATCTTTAATCGAATATTTCTAACTTTGATAAAACCTTTTCTATGGCCAGATTTGATTACACGTCATTGAATTAAAATTAATTATCTTCTTTTTTTTTGTCGAAAGCGTGTGTCTGCTCCTTTGCTATTGTAGCTAGATTCGCCAGAAAAAGAAAAGTATGCTAATTTCCGAACAGATAAATTACATTATTCTATGTAAAAGTTGTTCGCGGATACATCGAGTACAAAAAGTGTAATTCGAAGTCTTTTAAAATTTATCCGTTTCATCTTTCATCCATCAAAATTGAAAATTGTTGACTTCATAATTTCTCCCTTTCATTTGATAATATTTTTAGTTAGCTTTTCTATCATACCATTACAGTTACCTGGCTCTAGTGGCAGCCATATGTTGCGAAGCTGACTTTGTATTCATCCCAGAGTGGCCACCTGAACAGGATTGGCCAAACAAGCTGTGCAAAAAGTTGTTGCAGGTTCGCAATTTATTTTTTTTTTATTATTTTTTATACGGTTCAAGTAAAACTAGCTGTACATACATTCCACTGTTCCGCACAGTCAGATGCAAGGCAAAGATTTCTTTTGATAATTTATGCTTGATTCATTTAGCTAGGAGCAAGAGCGGTGAAGGTTGTCCCTCTTTTAATTTTAATTCAGATTCTTTATTTGCGTTGGTAAGCTTATTCGCATAATTGCACTTGGTTTCTTCTTTTACTTCATATGCCATTTTATTGTGCACAATATATAGTCACATAGCTGTAAGTTTAACAAGTGGTAACAAGTTGTTTTATAACACGATTTAGTTAACATTAGCTACTCTACTGACACAGTTCTTTTATTTAATAACCAGACAGCGGATCTTTATGTAAAAGAAAAATGATCTACCTGAATCACACCGAACAATTGAAACAGAAATTTATATTCTTTCTTAATAATGTTCAATAGGTTGGGGAAATAATATAATAGTACATTTTTGTCTCATGAACACATGAACATCCGCAGTCCATTAATAATATTTTACGTTGACCATGATATCTGAAAATTTCATGGTCAATGTTATGAATTTTACTTCTAACACAAAATTATTTCTACGATTAGCTGTCAAGACTTCCGTGCAAGTATTGTTAATTGAAATGCTTATTTTTCAGGAACGTCTTACCGGTCAACGTCTGAATATTATTATTGTAGCCGAGGGGGCAGTGGATCGGAGCGGTCAACCAATTACCGCGGAAATAGTTCATAAAGTTGTTGTCGATAAGCTGCAACAAGATACCAGAATTACTGTCCTCGGCCATGTTCAAAGAGGTGGTAATCCATCGGCTTTCGATAGAGTTCTGGTCAGTTATTTTCCATCGTTATTATCGATAATAATTTCAAAAACGATGTACTAACTTAATGCCGATAATGTAAAGGGTTGTCGAATGGGCGCAGAAGCTGTAATGGCCCTAATGGAAGCTACACCGGAAACAGAAGCATGCGTGGTCACGTTGGATGGAAATCAATCTGTTCGATTACCGCTAATGGAATGTGTTCGTCGCACCAAGGCGGTGGCACAAGCCATGGCCGATAAAAATTGGGATTTAGCTGTTCAACTTCGTGGAAAGTAAGACGAGACATACTGTTGTAACACTTTCAACTATCAATTGTACCCTGCAAGGTTCCATTCAAATTGATTTCAACTGTTCTCAGGGGATTTGCTCGCAACTTGGAAACATACAAGATGTTGACTCGCCTGAAAGCACCAGTGGATTATGATCCCAACAAGGTATGCTATAGAACACGCATTCCGACTAATTACCACGAACTTAAAACCTTTTATCGAATTGAAATACTTTTGAAGGTTTTTCGTTCGATAATTTTAACAATTCTATCGAGGCAGTGACTTACCTTTATTACATTTATTGTTTAATACTGCTTCAGGAGAGTAATGGCCCCGCATTAACAAAGGTAAATTTGTTCAGAAAGAAATTTTCATGTACATTTTTCTGCTAAGTATTGTATTTTGACGCCTTGTAGCACAGTCTTGCTAACATCCCCATTTTCTCTTTCTAAACCAGCAATTCACTTTATGCGGACAAGTAAGTTATAAGAAAGCCTCGAATCATCATTTTACTGCTGCTATGTTTTCATGTTTTTTTTTTCTTCAAATTTGTAGCACAAGCGTTTCGATGAGCGGACAGAATTTCAAATGTTATATCAAATTACAACATGTGTTCGTTTTTTATATGCACGCTGCATGAAGCGACGATTAAATCGTCCGAGATATTTATTCATGAATGTTTGTTCCAGGACCATTACACGTTAGGCGTGATGCATATTGGATCGCCTTCCTGCGGTATGAATGCTGCCGTACGTTCCTTCGTGAGAAACTGTATATATAGAGGAGATAAGGTATTACATTTTACGACTAATATTTTCTTTTACACCCAGCGATAGAGAGTCTCAATTGTGGCGACTATTTTTAGGTTTATGGCATTTGCGATGGAATACTCGGTCTAATGGCCGGCAAGTTCAAACTAATGGATTGGCCTTCCGTCACCGGCTGGGTAGCACAAGGTGGCGCATATTTAGGAACAAAACGAGCTCCTCCGAAAGATGAGCAATTGCCGCAAATTGCTCAAAAACTGAAGGAGTTTGGAATTCAAGCGTTACTTATCATCGGAGGATTCGAGGTATCGATTTGTGAAAAGAGCAGCTCATTTCAAAAGGAACTCGAACTAATCGTTTACTTTCTTTTGGAAAGGGTTATCAAACGGGTCTTACATTCTTCAAAGCCAGGGACAAATTCGAGGAGTTCCGAATTCCTATTGCTATGATACCCGCAACTATCAGCAATAATGTACCAGGAACTGAATTTTCATTAGGCTGTGATACCGCTTTGAACGAAATTACGGAGGTAAGTAAAATTCTGACTGTACGACCATCGGCTAGGTATAAGGATAGACCATTACCATTTTCATTTGACGCGATTTAGACAAAGTTATGTCAGAATCTTTTTACTACAAATAAATAAATAAGTCTATTTCTTTTCTAAATCATTGTTTCGCGTGCTGGATCGCTTCATTGAATTGAAATGAAAATGGTAATGGAGTTAGCGACCCCACAAGAATGGGCTGCAAAAATACATTGGATGATAGGTCTATCTTTATACCTATGGCTGTAAGGAAAAATGCCGCGTGTCATAATCTCAACAAATTTGAGTTTCTGCATTAATTGAGCTTTAGATTTAGGATTTACGTATCTACTCTGAGAGAGAGGCACTGCTAAAAAGTGCTGTACCATTATTCAAAATATTGTTTATATTATTAAATGTATCGGTATCTAATCAATTACTAAACATTTAAATATTGTACGAGGTATTATTACCAATTTCATATCCATAAAATTTCAAAAATCACAGGTAATGGAAATATTCTAGATTGGAAGAAATGTTTAATTTTTCAGTTAAAATAGCTCTGGGTGCAAAAGGTTAAATGGCAATATCTCGAAAATGAAAGAAACATAACATCTTAGGGAAGCCAATCGAATTCCCGTGTTTAAACGCGTATTATATCGGTTTTAGATTTGTGATCGAATTCGTCAGTCGGCGCAGGGTACAAAACGTCGAGTATTTATTATCGAGACTATGGGTGGATATTGTGGTTACCTGGCAACCGTCGCTGGATTGGCTGGCGGAGCCGATGCGGCGTATATATTTGAGGAGAAGTTCAATATCAAAGATTTGAATCAGGACGTGATCGCAATGGCTGCGAAAATGTCCGAAGGTGTACAAAGAGGTCTTATTCTGAGAAACGAAAACGCGAATTTGAACTATAATACAGATTTTATGCAGAGACTTTTCAGCGAAGAGGGAAAGGGTCTTTTCAGCTGTAGAATGAATATTATTGGTATGTTTAACCGGTTTAATTTATTTCGCTCGAACAAATAAGAATGGTTTATCGTATGATTTCATAACGATTGCAGGACACATGCAGCAAGGTGGCTCGCCAACTCCGTTCGATCGTAACTTGGGAACCAAAATGGGTTCCAAAGCGGTCGAATGGTTCAGCGAACAGTTGAAGAAACACACCAACAGCGAGGGTAAAACGTTAACTACGGATAATGATACCGCAGTAATGATTGGCATTGTCCGGAGGCAATACAGATTCACGCCGTTCTGCGATCTTCTGGAAGTCACCGATTTTGAGTAAGTACACGCGACAACGCGAGACGATGTCGTTTAAGGGGGTAGACTCTCGTTTCCAGAATTTTTTTTAGGGTCAAAAGATCAATTTGCATTATGCGTAAGCATACAGCTACGCATGTAGCTATTTTCATGAAGCTGTAACAGTTACATGCTGTCGAATAATGCAAGTTACTCCATGTAAACGTAAAATTAGGACTTTTGAGGGCCATCATGGCCCAGATTGATCTTTTATCTAGTTCTTAACTATTGAAAAACCCCATCTTTGCATTACCGAGAAGTGATATAAGGCGCATCCCCGCATCTTTTCAACCCGAAAATTAGTCTACCTCCTTAAAAGAGTTTATTTCGATTGTTCCGCATTTGTATTTTGAAAATCTTGAACGATACTTTCTGAATTGCACAGCCATCGCATTCCAACGTATCAGTGGTGGATGAAGTTGCGGCCGTTGCTCAAAGTTTTAGCAAAACACGAGTCCACCTACGAGGAAGAGGGACTTTACATAACCGTCGAAGAAATGGATCTCGAAAATGACCCACCCCTCGTCTAAACAACAAATTACACATCACACAAAATACAGTATAAGGTAATGTTCCGTAATAAACTGTACAATGTTAATCGTACGTCGAACGTAGATGTTTTTGTAGAGTATGACAGTATTGTATGGCATTATGTTAATCATGTTACGTTGATACTTTCGAGAAGAACGATCAAGCTAGCTAGGTAGTTGTATCGTAGAATCACGACATTCTACAAACAAATTTTAATATAAGTTGCCTATTATATTGACTTCTGGAAACAAAAAAAATCACTATGTATATACGTGTACCTGTCGTCGTCTACGTGTTTATTTAATCGATAGAGACGCGCGTATAAAAACCTGAATGTGAATTATCTAAATAAACGACAGATTACTACACACATCATTGCCATGGACAAGAATACAGATTAATGTATATATATATAATATATATATAATATAATATATATAATATATATATGTATGTATGTATATATATATTTTACTGAAAATATCGAATTTATGTATTTTAAATGCAGTTTAAGCTCAGGTGAGAAATAGGTACAAAAATAGTACCTGAAAAAAAGAAAACGCGAAGGTAAGCTATTATACCTGAATAGTGTAAGAAAACAAAGCGAGTTATTAGAACGCCTAGGAAGGCATTTTCATCGATACCAGTGAAAAAGTTGAGTTGTTAAAGCGGGTACCATTCGCTGTTCAGTAAACGTGTGCATCGTATATGCACCATGACCGTATTATTCATCGTTTCAAGAGTAAAACGTATAATGATTGAATGGTATACATATACGTAATGAAAGAAGATGTAAGATAGAACATATAGGATCACCATACGATATTTGAGTCGAATAACTCGCAGATTTGGTGGTTGCCGAATCTTGTGAAACGCTTAGCATACTTGGCATCGTATTCACCGTCATCCGCCGTGTAGAATGTTGAATCAGTTTGGAAAGAAAATCGAAAGATGAAACGACATATCTAGCACTCACTTTGGTTTACTTATGCAATGTTGAACGTTGACCGAAGTTGATTAGAATAAGAATGCGTTACTCTCATTGCTTCGACAGTTTAGTTGCAAACGCGAAATCACGAAATCACGAAGAAAAAAAAGAAATCATGGAATCACGAAATCGGACACACTACTCTCATGAATCGCTAGCTCGCGGATAAATGTACTAGGCTATATTTGTGGTCTACTAAGATATAAAATTAAACGTAACGTGGCATTTTCCTTTGATGAAAACATTATCCTTTGGTTTAGCTTTACCAATAGCTACGAAAAGCTATTAAGAAGAATATACTTGTCTACCTCGAAACATAATTTGCAACGTCGGACGACGCGAAGGGTATGCCCAAAAGCCCGAGTCGTGCTGGTTGCGCGTAACATTAAAAGATTTCTGCTAAGATTTAAGGCTTGTGACCACAAGAGTATTTAGATTTAATTCTATTTATCTGAAAACGAGTCGTCGTATAAATACTAAAAAGTAGATTATTATTATCATTATTATTATTGTCATTGTCATCGTCGTGATTAATTATTATTATGATTATTATTATCGTTGCTATTATTACGATTATTATCATTAATTCCTACAGAAATTCTAGAGAGAGAGGCACGTGAATTTACATTATATTTATAAACTTAATCGATGTTACCGATAACGAAATAATACCGATAACACAACACGGGAAAACGTTTTGTAGCGATCGACAAAGTTTGTCCACTTTTAATGTAAAAATACAGGTTGCGCGACGACAAAGCAACGACGAAAAATAAGAAAAAGAATCTTCCGATCTACCTTGATTAGTTAAATTTTTCATATGTAACAATTCAATTGTACGATAAGTAGCGGTAGAGGAAAAATTATCGAATCGATTCGAGTTGCAAAGGTAACTTTTCTCACGGGCACATATTAATCGTTCACGCTTGTCCCGAAGCGTCGAGTCGTAATCTAAAATACATTCGTGTAAGGAAGTCGTATACGTATTTAACGAAAGATTATGTAAATTGCTTCTTCGACATTGTTACTAAAACAAAAAATTGTGAATCGTTTAAAATGCTGTAACGTTAATAGATGTTGTTGAGAAGCAAATAAATGACGTTAAGTAATCGTTCCAGATGGACAACTACTATAGAATAAAGTGTTTCCGTGAAGATACAATCGCAAGAACAATAGAAATTTTAAGATCTCCTGTTTGCACCGTCAACTGTGGAAAGTAGAAACTTCTTTTGGCCTAATTATACGACGATTGGAATCTAGTATTGTACTAACCGATAGACGACTAAAGATTATAATGGTGAAAGAGTATATATATATATATAATGTGTATGTATATACATATATATTATTTTTACGATTACAGATATACATACATTATATTTTCGACTCATTGTTGATCAATGAATTTACAGTTTGTCTGTGACGTAATACGTATAGCGTAACAGATGTGTTATTTTACTCCAACATCAAATTGTTGAACATGTATTTTCACTTTACCGTCGTCACATGACTATATATTTACCGTAATTATATTCATTCATCGATAGTTCAAAGTTCGCGCGCGAAATGTTTGTGGTAATTGCACAATTTCAGAAACAGGTGCGCAACAGCGCAAGTAATAAGTACATATATACATATATCGTGATCACCGAGAATGTACCTAATGCTCTCAATAAAGTGTATGTTATGATTACTTGGATTTCACACGCATTGTTCCCATTTTTTATACCGATTTCCTGGTAAGTAAGCACATCTAGTGTTTTGCGATAATGTAAATCAAATAAACTCATCATTTTTATATTTATATTTTTCGATGATGAATCTTTAGTGTTTCAAAATATGCAAATTCTTATATTTACATTATCACGAAAATCCCACGTGTGCGAATACTCTCTCGATCCACCCATACAGGTTCTGCAAATCATTTTCGACTTTTTACAGGTTTTGCACTCCAAATTCACCCTTTCGAAAATCAAATTCCACCTTTTGCAAATTAATTTCAACCTTTTGCAAAAGGGTGAATTTGGAGTGCAAAACCTATACATGCGTAGATATGCATGCAGGAATAATTTTTTAAATTTATTTACCTAAATATATCGAATCTACCAATGATTGTACAATACATATGTATGCGTAAATGTAGTAATGCTTAACCTCGTCGCTCTTGAAGACAACACAACGTATGTATGATTACGTCTCGAGGTTTCTGTCTAAAAAAATAATCGTTATCGTATCAAAGAAAATTGTACTTTTCGTTCCGTGCGACAGAAACGTGGAATAATCGTTAAATTATCTTAGGATGAGTTTACGGAGCGTGTTTTATATCATTTCGATTCACGTAGTGCCAACGAGTATATAGACAAGTGCCACATTGTCCTACGTTGGCCAGTTTGGCTCCATACGTTGCTGATTCTGTTTGTTAGTCCGTTGGTGCAAGCGAGAGAACTGGCATTGTCGTTCGATGGTGGAGTCCTTCGCGTCACTCGGTTCGAATAGTTTTCCGGCGGTAGACCGACGATCTCGTATATAGTTTAATCTGTCATTTAGTTGCAAACATGGTTATGATAAAAGGTCGTAAGAATTCGAATAAAAACCCTCCAATTCTCAGTCACGAGTTTGTTATTCAGAATCATGGAGACATTGTTTCGTGTGTGGCTTTAATCTTTGTGACTGGTCTAATGGTGCAGGTCAGTGCTCAGTTTCTTCAACATCAACGAGACTTTCTCGTGATTCAGAGATTATTTATCTTTCATTCGACACGCTTAAACCGGACGACATCGTTGTCGTTCGAACGGTGAACGTTTTACACAGTTTTCTGTGCATGCGGTTCGTTGGCAGAATCACCATATGTTACTAACCATCGCCGGTATTACGGCTATAAGTTCTATGACTCGATAAGAAACACCGTTTTTAACTATAAATTTGTTGTTCAATTCTGTATACCCAATGTATTTTATCTTGTATGTATTCTAACAGTTTTCAAGTTTCTTGATTGTATTATGGTAAAAATAAGATGTTATGGTCATTGGCGTTTCTCATTTACAAGATTGTTATCTTGATTTTGTAGTTGTTGTTTACTATCAACAACTAGTAAGTTAAGTAATCATTACATTTTGACCAAAAATCACGTAAAAGTTGTTTTTTCAGACATATACAAGGAATACATGACAGTCGCGTTGGTTGACGTTAAAATAAACTTTATTTAAAAGTAAAATTGTGCATCTTAATTAAAATTGAATCTAGGATATTAATACTAAACGTACAGAGCTACAAACGCAATAGGCACGTGGTTGCCTATAAAAATGACAAGAACAATCCTAAAGGATTTCCAGGATAAAAACATTCCTACACCTTTTTGGGCTAATAGCTACCTATGCACCAAATTTCAGTTTTCTATGCCTTCTGTGTTTTTATATTTTTTTACATTTTATATTTTACGTACATTTTTTTATAGGCCACATCGCCATGGGCGTACACATTTGTTGCTCTTCATCATAATGTAACATCCGACATAGAAGAACCGACAGCACAGATTAAGTATACAACTGGATGGAAAGATGCTTGTGCTGTATTCTTCTACTTTTTGATCACGATTGTAATGCATGCTGTGTTCCAAGAATATGTGTTTGATGTAAGTAACATTCCTCATTTTATTTTTTCTTTCTAAATGGACATATAATACAAGTAATGTTTCTGATGATTTCAGAAAATTTCTAAACGTCTACATCTCAGTAAGGTGAAACTAGCTAAATTCAACGAATCTAGTCAATTAGTTTTGTTTTATGCTTTGTCCGTCATATGGGGCATAGACATAATTATCAGGTGAGAAGTTAATTCCAGTCATCCTGCTGTAGCTTTGTATCTTTGTTTAAATGTATATTAAAACTTCCACTCTTTCAGAGAAGAACTATTGTTAAACATAACGTCACTATGGAAAGCTTATCCTATTCTGTTAACCTTCTCTTGTAAACTATTCTTCATCGGTCAACTTTCTTATTGGCTGCACTGTTACCCTGAGTTGTATTTCCAAAGAGTGAAGAGTGAAGATATATTGCCACGTGTTGTGCAAGCAACCATTGGATTAATCTTCACTGTTGCCGCTTACATGCTCAAGTATAATTGAGATTTTTATACATTATTGTTAATTTATTGTACATCCTTATTTCATTGATTTTTTACAATTTCTATAATGTTTTCAGCTTCCAACAAGTAGGAATACTACTATTGGTTTTACACTATGTAGGGGATGTTATGCTTCATGGAGCTAGAATCATACACTTTGTTAGTAAACGGGAGAAGATGACGAAACGTAAGTATCTCAACAATATGTGGATCAATGTATGCAATAGAAGACACACGTTAATATCGTTTTATTGTTTCTTTTTACAGTCACATTTCTCATTGCAAATTCCATATATGTTTTCGTACGTGTTGCAACACTTGCCGTCGCAACTTTAGTTTTCCTGTATGGTTTAAGTCAAGTGGAAAATGTATTTGATTACGATACTGGAAACTTTAATATTCCCCTGGTACGATTCCCAGCTTTAGGTCTTATCGTTGTCTTCCAAGCGTATCTTTCTTACATGTATGTTACAAGGCAACTGAAGCGTACTCGTGAAAATGCAACCACTGTACAAGTAGTTACAAAACCGAAACAAAAGCCGAAGAAGAAAGAGGGTGAGGAATTTCTTCTAATTGAATTACTGCAAATCTATAAGAATAATAGTTTTCATGAAAAATTTATATTTTTTCTATTTTTTGCAGGAAAGAAACCTGCACTGTCCGAGGATGATGATTTACCAGAAGTTGATCAAGCTACAAAGAAAAATCTGAGATCTCGCTCTTCCACGAAATCAAAATAAATATGCAGTTAATGAAAAAATTACGCATCCAAGGCTGATTAAAATAATGATTATCGTTCGTATTTCATAAGAAATAGAATTTTTAAAATATTTATTTATCTCTGCCACATATAAAGTATATGATAGATTCGATTATCGATATTACCTGAGACTGGTATTCGTAACGTCGCCTTCCACTATTGTTAAAGTAAATGCTATAATTTCATTTTCCTATCCACTATTAGAGAAAACTTACTCTTTGTGGGTGAAGAAACATTAACATATTGTATATACTGTATTATACGTACTATTATAATGTGTTGAATACAGGCACTTCATTGTAACTGTGACTTTCAATGTAGAAAATGTGAAATCATAATAGACAAAGGAATCATTTAAGAACAAATCCAGTATATAAGATATCAAATACATAGAACAAAATCACAATTCATTTACCATGCATAACATTTAATTATATTAGTTACTTAAAACGGTGAAGTCATTTTTATTTAAAATATAAATTATTTTTGTAAGAATAAATTACACGTATGTTTCAATAAAAGAAAAACGATTCTTATCATTTTAGTGTCATTTTCTAACTTATCGACATAACATTTTCAACATGTGCAACATGTGTTACTTATTGGTCTGGGCACTGACGAGATAGATAGAGAGGCCTTCTCGGCGCACAGACGATTACGCACAACGAGATGGCGCCAGTGATGCCATTCGGGACCTGTCTTGCCAGACGGGGCGCTTTTTTCGCGCATGCGCGAGTTTCGGCAGGAACATATCTACGTCCGAGGTTTGTGGGGAACTATTAGGGGGAAAGTAGTGGGAGACTATTATTAGCGGGAACGTCTAGCGGAGTCCGTTACGACCGTTACGACACGAGGCACGAAAGAACAGCGGGCTGCGAGAATTTCAGATAAGTGATTGTTAATATTTAATCAAATAATAAATTTTGTGAAATTAGCGGGGGGACCAAAGTACCCGATTTTCGTACTTGACTGAGGCCGTATGACGTCAAAATCGTCGCGCATGCGCGAAAAAAGCGCCCCGTCTGGCAAGACTGTTCGGGACACCTTTTTTCGTCGATTTCAGCCTCAGTAAAGTACGATTCTCGAGAAAAAAGCACCTTGAGCGCCACGAAATTGATATGATTTATGAAAAATTAACGTATGACAAGTGTATTTGTATATAGATCCGTATATACATATGAAATATTAAAATTTAATATATATTTATATAATAATATAATTTAGATTTATTTTGCATAAAGATCCGCAGTGTAATCATTACTATGTAGTCTATGCCGATATCATGAAATCTTCTATAGATTATGATTTCACATTCTTATCTGTTCTTATCTCACCACAACCCGAGTGAACTCTATGTGACTGTATGTGACTCTATGGTCTACATCAGTCTACATACAGGAAAGCGGGAAAAGGAAGATTTAACGTATGGGGTTATGTTTTTGAACGTTACAAGATTATTAACTAAATTTAATGGCGAAACGAAAGAGTTCAAATAAACGTTCCTCCAGATACAGCAGAGGCAGCGGTGGTTCTAATATACTGAATCCTGACACGAATGTTTTCGATGACGGTACGCACCCGGCATGAAAGGTTATGTAGGTTAAATATTTGTTAATTTATTTTGACACACTGTTTCAGAACAACCGTATTGGTGGAGAAATTTAGAAAATAATACGATAGCTATACGGTCCTCCAATTCTACAAATTTTAATCAAACAAGTCGTCACTTGAATCCAAATTCATGTATAGAATCGAACGATAATCTGAACGATGACTGGTGGAAGGTTTTGGAGGGAACGTCGGATAATTTGAAATCCCTTAAAAAAGGCAACGATCTTTCAAAACAAGGTGAGATAGATTGTTTTCTAAATAAAATCCTAAACGAAATTGTTCCTAGTATGAATTTTGACTAAGTTGATTCTTACTATACATATTACTTCTCAAATATTTTATTCATCATTACTGGACTCTGGATTGGATGCATTTATAACAAGAATGAGCGAGTGCAATTTAATACAGTGAAAATATTAAAATGCATCTTGCAATTGATGTACAAACTTTTTATTTTGAATAAACATCTGGAGTTAAATTACTCATTACTAGACTGTGGATCTTTATGTGTCTATGAAGAAGTTGGTTGAGTGAAATATAAAACAGTAATGGATTAGAAAAATTTAAGTATACTATAATGTTGTTTTTAATGTAACAAAGTCATTTTTATTTCATCCCTGCTTTCCACAAACAATGCAGAACATTCTTGATTTCTATACAGTTCCACAGTCTAATCATTACTGGTATCACAGACAAGGTATAAGGATAGACATATCATTCAATGTTTTGTCGCTGCCCACTTTTGTGATGTCACTTAACCCTATTACGAAACAACGTGTCAGAACAGAAATAGACTTGTTTATTTATATCTGGTACAAAGATTTTGGCATAAACTCGTTTAAATCGTATGGAATAAAAATTGCTACGTGGCCCCTGAAAAGTAACCTGCAAATATACATTGGACGATAGGTTTATCCTTATATCTAATCTTTGCTATTATTGCTTTTGTTAATATTAAAGTGTATATATATCAGTAGATGCGAAAGATGATGGATCAAGTGTATCGGAGTCGGAAGAAGAAGTCAAAATCGCGAAGAAGAAGCCTCATCTGTGGTCGGAAGCGAAAAAGGTCGATGGGAACGCATTTTTATGCGCCTTGAAAGATCCGAAAGTAATGCTGATTCCTTTGGAAAAAGACATTAACATTACGCAGAGATTTATGTCAACGACGAGAATGACCGAGCACGGCAACGATCTGTCGAATTGTCCCCTGCCAAAGGCGACCAGCACGCCTCTAGAGAGGAGTACCGCGTCTCAAGCAAGCACTGGGAACAGCAACAGCGACACAGAGCCTTTACTGAAGATAATTAAACCGAAGATAAAGTTGCAGAGACGACACAACATTGACACGAAGAAGAATTTGTTCGAGAACATTCTTATGGAGAATAAGACCTACGAAGAAGGAGAGGCACACAGACCGTCTGCTAATGTCAGTGCAGTGGCGGATAAGACTGCGAAAGAACCTAAGTCACGGATCGTCGAGAATAAAAGCAAGCTCGAAAGTGCGAACAAGGAGCTGCATCCAACCGAGAAAGCCGACCACAAGGTCTCTGAGAGCAATTTGTCGGATACGAGTTACGAATTTCTCGAGCCGAAGAAGCCCAAGTCGAGATTTCTGAGGCAAATTCGGAGTACTCCAAGAGAGAATCTTTTTCAAAAAGCATTCAGCGACAGCGATTCAGTGATTACGACAGCCACCTCGAATCGTTCCCTGGACACCAACAGTTCGCGAACAAAGAAAACACCCAGCGAGGTCATCAGCACGGTAAGCAACGAGGACGTGGTTCTAAGACTGTCGAGCAGCTCGAACTGGAGCGATGTCGACATAATAAGAACCAATAACAAGAACGTATTTAGCTCCCAGAACAGTCATGTTGAAACTGCTAGCTCGCAGTCAGAAGATCGCATTTCCAATGCGGTGAAAATTTCTCGCGAGAGATCCGTTTTGTCGAGCGAGAACGACGAAGAGAGAAACGCGTCGCTTATGTACCAGACGCAACTGTTCTCCGAATCTGATGGAGAGGAGAACGACAAAGGCTCGGACGTTACGTTGCTCATCCCAACATCGAGAAGTTCGAGCATGCAGTCCAAATCGAAAGCACCGAGCGATATCATTTTGGAACAGCCGGAGATCGGTGTAACGCAACTGAGTCAGAAGAACTCGGCCGCCGTTGAGGAAACTATCGCGAGCCTGACAAAGGGTTCCGAAGAGATCAAAGATTCGGTTGTTGCAGAAAATGCTGACGAAGTTTCAGAAAGAGGATTCCGAGATGTTAACAGATTACGGAAACGATCGATGTCACGCAGCGCTAAGGATAACAAGGTCAAAAATACTGCAATGAGTCCGTCGATGATGAAATCACAGGAACACTCGAGTTCCGAAAACTTATATGAGGACAGAACAAGCTCCGATGAGGAGCCATCAGATAGATCTTCCCTAAGACGGCAGAGCAAACGTTTGATCACAGCTCAGCAGCGGATCTCGTTTACCAAGAACGACGAGCAGACACGCAAACTTGGCAATACCACGACAAGACGAAGCAAGAGGTTGGAGGCGTCTCAAAGAACATCCGAAACGGAAAACTTTCGAACGCCAGGGAAAGATTCCAGGGATGCCGTGAAACACAGCGAAATCAGAGATTTTAACAGATCGCAGAAACGATCGATGTCACGCAGCGCTCAGGAGATTGCGGTGGAAAAGACTGCAAAGAGTACGTCGAAGATGAAATCACAGGCACACTCGAGTTCAGCAAACTCACACGAGGACAGCACAAGCTCCGATGAGGAGCCATCAGATAGAACTTCCCTAAGACGGCAGAGCAAACGTTTGGTCACAGCTCAGCAGCGGATCTCGTTTACCGAAAGCGACGAGTCGACACCCAAACTTGGTAATACCACGCCAAGACGAAGCAAGAGGTTGGAGGTGTCTCAAAGAACATCCGAAACGGAAAACGTTCGATCGCCGGGGAAAGATACCAGGGATGCGGCGAAACACAGCGAAATCAGAGATTTTGACAGATCACAGAAACGATTGATGTCACTCAGCGCCCAGGAGATTGCGGTGGAAAAGACTGCAATGAGTACGTCGATGATGAAATCACAGGAACACTCGAGTTCAGTAAACTTACACGAGGACAGAACAAGCTCCGGGGAGGAGCCATCAGATAGAACTTCCCTAAGACGGCAGAGCAAACGTTCGGTCACTGCTCAGAAGCGGATCTCGTTTACCGAAAGCGACGAGCAGACACGCAAACTTGGTAATACCACGCCAAGACAAAACAGAAGATTGGAAACGCCTCAAAGAACATCCGAAACGGAAAACGTTCCAACGCCGGGGAAAAATTCGAGGGATGCCGTGAAACACAGCGAACTTCGAGATTTGAACACATCGCAGAAACGAACGAAATCGCACAGCGCTCAGGAGATAGCAGTGAAAAAGACTGCAATGAATACGTCGATGATGAAATCACGGGAACACTCGAGTTCAGTAAACTTACACGAGGACAGAACAAGCTCCGAGGAGGAGCCATCAGATAGAACTTCTCTAAGACGGCAGAGCAAACGTTCAGTCACAGCTCAGAAACGGATCTCGTATACCGAGAGCGACGAGGAGACACACGAGCTTGCTCATTCCACAGCAAGACGAAGCAGGAGGTTGGACGTGTCTCAAAGGACATCCGAAACGGAAAACGTTCGAACGCCGGTGAAAGATTCCAGGGATGCCGTGAAACACAGCGAACTTCGAGATTTTAGCAGATCGCAGAAACGAACGAAATCGCGCAGCGCTCAGGAGATAGCTGTGGAAAAAACTGCAATGAGTACGTCGATGATGAAATCACGGGAACACTCGAGTTCAGTAAACTTACAAGAGGACAGAACAAGCTCCGATGAGGAGCCATCAGATAGATCTTCCCTAAGACGGCAGAGCAAACGTTTGGTCACAGCTCGGCAGCGGATCTCGTTTACCGAAAGCGACGAGCAGACACGCAAACTTGGTAATACCACGCCAAGACGAAGCAAGAGGTTGGAGGCGTCTCAAAGAACATCCGAAACGGAAAACGTTCCAACGGCAGGGAAAGATTCCAGGGATGCGTTGAAACACAGCGAAATCAGAGATTTTAACAGATCACAGAGACGGTCGATGTCACTGAGCGCCCAGGAGATTGCGGTGGAAAAGACTGCAATGAGTACGTCGATGATGAAATCACAGGAACACTCGAGTCCAGTAAATTTACACGAGGACAGAACAAGCCCCGGGGAGGAGCCATTAGATAGAACTTCCCTAACACGGCAGAGCGGACGTTCAGTCACAGCTCAGCAGCGGATCTTGTTTCCCAAGAACGACGAGCAGACACGCAAACTTGGTAATACCACACCAAGACAAAACAAAAGGTTGGAGGCGTCTCAAAGACTATCCGAAACGGAAAACATTCCACCGCCGGGGAAAGATTCCAGGGATGCCGTGAAACACAGCGAATTTCGAGATTTGAACAGATCGCAGAGACGAACGAAATCGCGCAGCGCTCAGGACATAGCAGTGGAAAAAACTGGTACCAGTACGTCGATGATGAAATCTCGGGAACACTCGAGTTCAGTAAACTTACACGAGGACAGAACAAGCTCCGATGAGGAGCCATCAGATAGATCTTCCCTAAGACGACAGAGCAAACGTTCGGTCACAGCTCAGCAGCGGATCTCGTTTACCGAGAGCGACGAGCAGACACGCAAACTTGTTAATTCCACGCCAAGACGAAGCAAGAGGTTGGACGTGTCTCAAAGAACATCCGAAACGGAAAACCTTCGAACGCCGGAAAGAGAATCCGAGAATGTCGTGAAAAACAGCGAATTAGAGGGTACTTTGCAAAGCCAGAGATCACTCCAAAATCTTTTGGATACTCAAGAAACACCGCCTTTGCACAGACCCGGTCCTAGTAAACCCAAGAGTTCTACGGCTCCGCAAAGGACCCAGAAAGTCCTCGAGGACTTCTTCAAACCAAATGTGAACACTGTCCCAGCGAGCCAGGCACTCTCGAATCCCCAAATGGCGCTAGAGATCCGAACGAAGCTGGATGAAATAAAGAAGCGAGAATTCCAGGGGATTGAGAAGATTGGGAAACTGCCCGTTGCAGAGAAAAAGAACAAGTCGGGCAAGGCGCTTCGGCCTCAGCCCAACCAGAAGAAATCCGTTCCGAATAAGGTGGACAAGGCTTACCTGGTGAACGGGCTGTTGTACAAGCGGCCTCGGCTCCCGCGCCCCAAGAAATGGGTCACCGATCACTTCTATCGATATTTGTGGAAAAAAATGGAGCCCAAGTACAAGCTGGAGACCAGAGTGCATTCCGAGAAATTCGTTCGCCGTATGTGTGATATATGCGATGTGATCGCAAGACGCAAAACCTACCCGACCTATATGAACGAGCTTCACGCGCTGATGAAGGAGATGGCGCGACTCCAAATCATACGCACCCGGCACGATTTCTATATCTTTTGCCAGGAGTTCCTGCCGTACGAGCTGCGCGCCAAAATGGTGCCGATACTGCTGCCTGGTAATCAGAAGACCATCCCCTATGATCCAGATGAACTGCACAAACCTTTAATCTCCTCCCCCTGATCGCCGTGATATCGATATCTCCGGACAAATTCGCACCGATTCTTGCAGAAGTCTCGCAGGTGATGAACACGTTTCACCTCGTAGATGTCGTCGCCTATTCAGTGGTACAACACCTGAACGTCACCAGACCAGAGTCGATATATCTGTGGTTGTCAGGAAGATCGCCGCATGTCTCACACACTTTCACTTTCGTTAAATTGCATTTTTCAGTCTTTCAAGTTTGTCTTCGTAACTTTTCTTCTGGTAAATGCGTAAATTCTATACTGTACAGATCACATAATGTCTAAACTGGAACTTTTGGAAATTGTGACATGCTGCGATTTTTCTAGCAACCATAGATATTAACAGTGTTTACATGTTTTTCCTAGAAGTGTTTTGACAGAAGTGCATTTAAATAGGCGGCAATCATAAAAGTCACAAGACTCAAACGTAATTGTAATTCTAATTATTGTAAAAAGTCTGTTGACATTGATAATTATAAAATAAGAAGTTGATCGCGGTAGTTCCGACGGGTTCGGATCGTTCTAGAATTTGTTTCGCAAGCATTCTCAAGGAGCGTGTATGAGTCTATTAGTTAATTATTGACGCGCGCCAGCTTGTATTATTTTGCAGTGGAACATCCGACGTAGGATAAGTGCGTAGACGAGCGAACAGCGCGCGTCTAGGAACAATGTTCCGTATATTTTAAGAGAGTCTATTTTGTACTTGTTTGTCGGTGCTTCGTTGTTTGCACACGATCGAGAATAAACATATTGATAAGAGTCGTACGCTGATCGACTACATTCTGCGTGCGAGTTTTCGTCCGAAGCGTTTCCCACGCTCGACTCGGATTAACGTCGGCCACCCTTTTTCGCGCGTAGGGTGCGTCACTGGCAAATATGTCTACGATCGGACGATGAAAACGCAGAACGCGGGCTTCCGCCCCGCGTAATTCCAGTCAATGATCTCCCCCTCCCCGTCGATGATTTGTTTCCATGAAATTGCGACGAGCTCCTCGCGTTTTCCATTTGCTCGTCGGAAAATGCCGCGCGTGGCGAAAATCGTGACGTCGGCGCGACAGATTTACAAATATTTGCGAGAGATCAAGTGCAGAATTGACGCAACACGCGGCAGACCGGCGCGATACGTGATCAAGAAAAGACTCGCTCCAGATTAGTCGGCCGAGAGCAAGCCTCGTTACCGCGATCTTTGACCTCCGGTCGACGAACAAACAAATTCTCTGTCGCAGGATTATCCTCTTCCAGTTCTCTGTTCCCTCTTCTCTAGCTCCATTCAATATTTCCCAAGCGATCGTTCAACTTTTCCAATGAAACTGGAAGCACAGTTTCGATCGAAACTTTGTTAGACGTCTAAACGACGCTTTCTCCCGGTGAATAACTTATTAAGTAACACACGGCTGCATAATGCCACGCTCTTTATCTCAAGGGCTATTCTCATTTATTTTCTGTCGGTTCTGTTTACCCAGATAGCCAAATGCCTCAAATCTACCCAGGGCACTTATGACCGTGAGGGCTCGTAAAATGCCCTCGGTAGAAACGCGGTAGGATCTGCCCTCGGTAGAAACGTGGTAGGACCTGCCCTCGGTACGTCGTTCCTCGTTTCTGCCAAAATTTTATAACGACGTTTGCCACATTAGTGCGACCGTGCTGTCCTCTTACAATCTCGGACCTACTTTAAATTTGGCAGAAACGTGGTAGGACCTGGCCTCGGTACGTCGTTCCTAATTTCTACCGAGGGCATTTTACGAGCCCTCACGGTCATAACTTCCCTCGGTAGATTTGAGGCACGAGCTACCCTCGGCACGTCCAAGCGACGTTCGGCCCGTAAAATTCCAGATACCTGACCTCGCCACGCCGTGCTGGATTTCTACCCGAGGCACGCTTGGCTATCTGGGTAGTTTCCGTGATCGCTCTTGGTTTCTTTCTGTGTAATATAATGTAATATGTTCATGATTTAAACTTTTTCATATTTCTCGTGACGATGTTCATATTGTAGAAAGAAATTGTATATTGTTACTAGGGTAACTGCACCAGTGAATGAACATTTAAGAAATTGTTGAAGAAGATATTTTATGTAAAAAAAAATGTGTGTATCAAAGGAATCTCATATATGCCAAATGGCTCCCTATACTTAATTTGTCAAAAATGAATGAACACAAATAAAATGAAATTATTATTATTTTTCGTCATTAAACGTTAAATAAAAAATTAATAAAAAATACCAGTCAATGAACACTACATTCTAGTAATTGAACAGTGATAGTTCAATGAATGAACAAAATTACTAAACAATATTCTCCTATTTATTTAACTCTTTAATCACAATTTTATCGCTGGTATGCCGTGCGGATTAAAATTTGTTGAAATATACAAAAGCGTTCATTTACTGGTGCCCGTTCATTCACTGGTGCAATTACCCTATATATAATTATTTTTATTTGTTACGCTATACAGAAGTCGTCCTCGAAGGGTTAACGAACATTTCGAACGATTTTCTTGGAAGTTCGTTTCATATTTTTGGAAGATGAAACGACAAAAGTGTACAGAAAACCACAGTGATTTAATAAAGTAATAAGTTTTATTTAAAAAGGCATTGTAGTAATCGAACATTCGTGAAAGTGCGATCCCGAGGGAAATCACGTAGTTGTCGCAGAACCTCTCACAACACCCTCTCGAATCGAGTCATGTTTTTCGAGTTATGAAAAATGAAGGGAACGTTGACGTAGCAATGTAACAAGGGATATCGAACAAATTTTTTTTATTTGGTTTTGTACGTCGCATCTCAACTGCTGGGTCATTTCAGGGACGGGACCTACAGTTTTTATTTTAAGGTGGTTGCCGAACCAATTTGGGCACCACACTTTTAAATGGCGCACTCTATCCATTGAGCCACTGCGCGCCCGATACCAGAAACATTGAGGGACGAACGAATCGTGAAAAAGTTAGTGTTGCACGCGAAAGAACAAGGAGCGAGGGGTGGGCCGTTGCCCGGGTGTTCGGCGAACCGCATCGATTAACCAAACGAATTTCGCTGGGTCTCGTTTGAAGTTTAATCTCTAATGGAACGGTCGTCGCAATTAGACGAGACTTATTTCCGCGCGCGCACTACCTACTCGGTAATGTTTGAACGAGCATTTGTGGACACGTGACAGGGCACGCGGCGATCGGCACGCGTCGCTCGTTATTCCATCGCCGTCGGCGATTGTTTCCCTTGAAAGCGATTAGGTTTCGTTCCCATCGCCGCGCCGCGAAAACTTTGAACTCGATCAAATCGTGGCCTCGTTTTTCGTTTCGCGTGTTAAACGCATCCAAGCTTTCGCGCTGCCTCGTCTCTCTTCCACCCCTTCTGCTCTTTACGTTCAATCGTTTCGGAGCTCGCAATAGTCGAAACGTTTCACGCATCAGTATTTATAAGTATTACGTCGAACAATCGCGTCTTGTAAAACCAACGAATAAAATGTGGAGTGAAATTATTTTCCAAAAGCAAGTGCCTACTTCATTCTAGCTCGCTGCGTCGAGTTCTCGTTAACCCTCGTCCGCCTCCCGTTTTCTGAAATGGATACAATGGTGGTTCGTTCTCTCGGAGGAGAACAATGACATTTACTGGAAAGACAGTTCTGGGGAAATGATCTTTATGCTTTCTTGAACGACTCAAGAGGATGTGGAAAGCAAATTCCTGTTTTTTTTTTATGGAAGAAAATCTTGGGAAAGATTTATTACAACTTTTGGCGGTAATACATGAACAAAACTAGCTCGCGGGTAGGACTGCTCTTGCCAGAGGGTTAATGGTACCCATTGCTAGTGGGGCATACAGCTATTAATGGTTTTTTTTTTATTTTGTGTGACTCTCCACGAGCCACACAAAGAACTTCCCGATTCGTTAGTTGTAAGCGGTAACATTAGCATTAGTTGCATAATTAAAAAAAAATTTTTTTTGAATTAAAATAAATTTTTTTTAAATAAAAATGAAATTATATAATTACGTTTGTTTATTCGGTGGAAAATTTCCATCCTCTCGTATAAATTGCATTCTTGAATGAACTTCTTTCGAAAAAAACTAAAAAATCTAAAAAACTACTTGACCAATATGGACCAAAATCTAATCAGCTCTAAGTTACGACGGGGCACATCGATTGCATCATTCATGATTCTGATCGCGTTGTTACTTTTTCAGAAAACGTTAACGAAAAATTTGATAACATACGGCCATACGCGCACACACACACACACACATACATACATACTAACAATTTGATAAAAATAGCCTAAAATGATACCAATGACCATGAAACGTGAAGATCTGCTAAAAAATCGATTTTCGATTTTCGGGGTAATTACAGTAACTTCCCTATGAATCGGGAAGTTAAAAAATATCGTATGCATAGTTAGCGACATTAACAAATCAAACATAATGGTATACAAATTAACATTACTCTTTTCTGAAAAACTCTCACACGCAGATCACAGTCATTCAGAAACGATACAATACTATGGCAAGCCCTAATATCTGGCCCAACCAAAAACAGAGACGTCCAGAGGCAACTGAAATTCCTTTGTTGAACCGTATCCTTTTAGATTGTAAATTTGATCGCGTAGAAAAGTTTTTACGATTATACTTCCTAGTCGTAAGAAAGTATGCGTCGGAGTTATACCCGCCGCGCATTGTGCTCGCATTCGTGTGCGGATGTGGCGGACTATCGAACCAGTTTAAGCGCAAGGTACATATCCTCGCTGACGTCATCAGCCGAATTGCCCTCTGCTGACGTAACCCCAGTGACGACATTCAGGAATCGCTTAATTTCGCGAATCCGAGAATGGTCGGCGTCGCCGGTCGTCGCACTTGGCTCAATTCTCTCGCCTATTTATTTTCAAGCGTCTCTTGGAACGTTTTTAACCTTTTCTTCCGGTTGGAAAGCTAGCTAAAATTTCAGCGTCTTCATCCCCCAACTTTGAGAGGTGTTATCGCTGGACTGCGAATTTTCTGCATTTATGAGACAAATGAATAGAAAAAGCAAAACTAAAAAGACATTACAAGAGTTTAAGAATATCGTTACATGTAAATACTACTTTCAACATTTTCAGAGGATTGTAAGGTACTTTACATTTTCGTTTAACTTGTGTTTCCTACCATTTATTCGGTGTTTCTACATTCGATATAGTATCCTATATGGAGCTTACTAGTGTGAGGTACTAATTCGATCGATTAAAAACGTAATCAGTAGACTGCAGATCTGATGCATTCATGACAAAAATGGGCACGTACAATTTAAAACAGTGGACATATCGAAAAGATTTAACGCCACCAGTGTATTAGTTTTACCTTAATAAGAAAATTTAAAGAATATAGTAAACCCCTAACCACTTTTCAAGATTTGAAAATTAAAATCTGGAGTACTGCATGCGATATAATATGCCGATTTATGTATATACAAATATTCCGGAGAAAAGTTTAGTTTTTAGTGGAAAAATTCCGACAGTCTAAAGGTTAATACAAAACCTACCGCTGCCGTTGCTTGAAACGATGACGTCGCTTACATGGGAATTGATTTGACAAATTTCTTTATCCAAACACACATTCCGATTAAAATTGCACGAATTCTAAACAAATAGAGTCTCGTCAGTTCAATCGGCTAAGACATTGTAATCGCTTTCAGTGTTCGGTAGTTTTAGTGTCAATTATCATTCCTGCGTGGATACGATGACTGCTGGAAGAAATGCATGTACAAACGTGTTTCCAAGAACTGTCTGTAGAGTTTGATGAAAACTGGGTTGCGTAACTCGAGCATGTTCCCTTGTTAGTTAACGACCTAATATGCGCGGCTTAGTTGGGAGGGGGTGGAATGGCTCTTTCGAGACGAGTAGCTGGTATTGGTGTTTGGTGGGGCCGACTATAGGGCCAAAAAGAGGGTTGAGGGCATCTCGAATGTTATGACAATTATGAGTTTTCCGTGGGCGCACAGAGCCGGCACGTGGCGACACGCACCCATCGTGAAAGACGAGAAAGAGACGCGGGGTTACTACGGCCGCGTGTCGTCGCTCGTCGACGCTCGCCGCGTGAGAACAGCTCCGGTCACACGCGTTACGCACCGTGCACGTGCACCGTGCACGCTGCGTAATGCGTAACTCCTGCGTACGCGCTCGCGCTTGCGCTCTGCGCGAATGGACACGCGACCAACACGCTCCGATTTTTCAATGAACGAACGAGAGACCGATTCGAGCGGAGCTGCGATCTCGTTTCTTTCAATTCCCATCGATTCGCCGCCGAGATTAGGCCGATCGATACCAGCCCGATGTCCATCGAATACGCTTCATCGTTTACGCATGTGTACATTGAAAACAGTTTCAAGCAGAACCCCTCGTAGATCGAGATCAGAATCTCGATCGCCGCCGCAGAAGACTCATTCGCTCGTTAACGAATTCGTTTTCCAAGGAACACCCCGTTCCGTGCAAAGCGGAAACGGGATTTCCCTCGAGTTTGTATATTCTCGCACACCGCTTTCTACATAACTGGTTATATGGATGTTCATAAGTAGAATACGGATCTTTATGCGAAATAAAAATTGCTGCTTCCCTTAATGATTGCAGTAGAGAAACCTATATCGATATCTTCAATTTTTATAATTTTCGAACAATCTTGAATCTCATCTGCTCAATTCTACCTGTAAATGCTTAATGATGCGCAGTCTATTTATACGACTCCAATATAAATAAATTTTTATTCGACACGATAACTAATTGAATGCAAAATAAACAATTACTCGTGTAGTCGACACCGTTGTTTATGCTTGAAACGTTAAATTGAAAGTTTGGAGATTCCAAGAATTGGTGAGATCCAAGAGAATTCTTGCGTTGACAGCACCGCTCTCGATTATATCACGCTTTGAATAAATTTCTTGAAATACCGAAAGACGGTTTACAAGTTCGTGTTTGAAGGTAAAAGTTGCCAAGAAAACCCTTTTAATCGGATAGCAGATCGTGGGATACAGTTTCCATGCAGGGATTTGAAAACGAAGGAAGGTAGGGTAACTGCACCAGTGAATGAACGGGCACCAGTAAATGAACGCTTTTGTATATTTCAACAAATTTTAACTCGGACGGCATACTAGCGATAAAATTGTGATTAAAGAGTTAAATAAATAGGAGAATATTGTTTAGTAATTTTGTTCATTGATTGGACTAGCATTATCCAATTACTAGAATGTAGTGTTCATTGACTGGTATTTTTCATATTTTTGATTTAACGTTTAATAAAGAAGAATAATAATAATTTCATTGTATTTGTGTTCATTTATTTTTGACAAATGAAGTATAGGGAGCTATTTGGCATATACGAGATTCCTTTAATTCACATAGTTTTTTTTTAAATAAAATATTTTCCTGAACAATTTCTTAAATGTTCATTCACTGGTGCAGTTACCCTATCTGGAGGTTTTGAGGGATGAGGATTTTTAGTCGATCGAAGGCCAACGAAACGAGAAATCGGATCGAATGGGGAGGAAGATGAGAAGGTAGTGGATGCGCAAGAACGCCTCGAGGGGTGGAAGCGTGATAGACGAAGGGAGGGGAGCGCGCATCGTGCATGGTGCCCAGTGCATCGTGCATCGTGCAGCGTGTTGCGATAAGGCCGGGCGGGCAGCCGAGGTGATAAATAGGGCAGCGGTGTGCTCCCGAGCGGTATTTGGTCGCGTGACGCCGACCCGTGCGCATCGATCCGACCCGACACGACTCGACCCGACCGCCTCGGCGAGCGAGAATTCGCGGCTGCCACGAAAATCAATCCCGCGACGCGTTCAATTTTCTTGGCAGAGTCGAGACCAGAGAACGAAAGCTCGACGACGCACGGATCCGGCCGATTCCGGCAAACAACCACGGACAGCCACCAACGTCGCCACGAACGTCGGAGCCAGCGCGAGGAGCCGCTCGCCTTCGAGATGCTGAGGAAATTGCTGAGCAAGTCCGGACGCAGACTCCTTCGGGTAAGACGGGGCGGCCAATTAGCCTACGTCCTACAGCGTTTCGTGCACCCTCGTTACCGCGGCGCACACGTCGCGTCGACCTAATTCCACTCGAGCCTCGAACCTCGCGTAACGCGTCGGTTACCTGGCCACACCGTTCTTCCCTCGTTCACCCGCGTCACCAAACTCAACGTACCCGAGCGAGGATCGCCGATTTTCGATCAACCCAAAATCTGCTTCTCACGAAAATATCACGCGTCTTCCTTCGCCGGCCGAAACCACCCTCGGGGCTGCGAACGTCGTTTCAATGACACCTCGAGAACAATTTCCGGGATTATTTACTACGGTGGTTAAAAACGAATCTGTAAGAAACAACAAATATAAAGTCACCGGAAGAACCGGAAAATATCCTCACGATAATTTCGACTCGTTAAACCTATTCGAACGAAAAGCAGTTTAGCTCCATCCATTATGATCGACTTAGAAAAGTTTGATTCCGGATTGAAAGTCTTGCGACGATTTTTGTGACCTGCGAATTTGCCCGTGTGAAGAAGTACTAGCGAAAAGTTCGTTCGGATAGAGTGTGGCTTAAAGAGTTACAAGGTTTTGATAGTTCCTCTGGTCCCGCGTTGACCCGTTTCCTTTGTTCTCGTACGCAGGAACTGCACCGTCGTGGAGAAAGTACGGGCCAGTTGAAATTACGATATTTACATTGCCGACAAAGTTGTTACACAGAGTGTTAGGCAACAGGTGCGGCTAAACTTGAGGGTACGGTTCTCCGCGACTGTGTAAGACGAAAGTCGAGAGTAAGGAGTTTGGAGTTACTGGTATTTTGCGGTTCTAGTGGAATAACAATAACGCGCGAGCCGATGAGTCAGCTAAAAAGAAATGACTCGTGTACTGCGGATTTGATGCATTTATAGATATTATGCGCGTTAAATGCGGCGAGGGAGGCGAAAGTTCGGTGCACCGGGTCGAAATGAATCCAGGGATCCGAGGGTTAATCTTGTCTTGTCGATTGGCGTGTTCGGGCGTCGCGACGTGTCTCCCCTCCAGGTTGCACTCTTTAAATTCGCTCAACTATTCATGACCGGGTAATTTTGATCGGCGTGACCTCGCTCAACATCGATTCGTTTAACCACCCCCGCCGCCCCTGTTCAGACTCGCGGGAATGTTGCGGTAGCGGGCTCGGAACGCGTACCTTCGACGTACGCGGCACACAGTCGTCGAAACACGTTCAGTCTGGACAAACACGCGGAACGAAAGAGACCCGACCGCTCTTCCGGTGCAAAAGGGTTTCCCGTACGGTGGCCAAATGAAATTTTCCGGGGAAACTAGGGCGACCTGTCCAGTGAATGAACATAATTCGTATTGAGCGAAAAAACAACATTCACCATGCCCTTTTCATGCTATACAGTAATTGTATTCCAAGTTCACAGATGTCTCGCTAAAGCGATCCAACTCTTTTTTACAACCTATTTCCCACATTGATTTCTTTAGAGAATGCATTGTTGTTGTGAGATTAGCAATTTGTATTTCGTTTAGAGGATTATCGTTACACTGCGGATCTTTATGCATTTATAGTTTATAAAAATATTGAAAATATACTGGAGTATTAAATTCAACAGAACTTAGTACGATTTCTATTAATTTTGGATCTACAGATTTTATTACTAGACTGCGGATGTTTATGTATTTATAGGAAAAGCGAGTAGATGAAATTGAACATTGTTGACAACTTTTTAAAATCGATGATGGCAATATATTATTTCTCCTCTGTTAAAATCATTGAGGGAAGGAATAACGTTCAATACAGTTTCTAATTCTTGTAATGGACGCAGGCAATTTTAATTTTGCATATAGATCCGCAGTATAGTTATTACCAGTGAATATAGAACATCTTACTTGATATCGTTCTCTGAAAATTATCTACAAAAATTGAAAATTGCATAAACATCCGCAGTATAATTATCAATTATCGGGACTCGTCTGTTCGTTCGTTTTTTATCGAGTTCTGTGCCCGATTTTGACCACAAGCTGCAATCATGAAATATTGTTAGAATCGAGTTCTGAAATGTTAGAGACAAAGTCTTTTTGTAGAAATACAAGTCGGAAATGAAATAACCATTTGCGAATAAACTAATTTCAACAGACGCACAGCGTAAGTGTTCATTCATTGGACAGGCGACTCTATCCTGATAGCCTACCAGTCTAGTCAAATTAGACAAAAGACAAACTTGGACAAGTTCGTTGCCATTCTCATGCTACTCACAGGCTGGAAGAACAACTTAACTTTGTTCGTCTAATATATATTGCTTCCTTGTAAAAATATGAATGTTTTGCATGATCGAAGGGGAAAATATCGGGTCATCCCTTAACCCTAGATAATTAAGCTATCGTGCGTGGAAATGACGATGCCGCGCTCGTTGAAACACGAATGCAACTGAATTTCTTCTCGCTTAACACTAACCGTACCGGATACCAAATGTGTCGAATATGAATTGTTTTATAAAAATGAAAAGACTGAATTAGATTCTTCACAATTTTTATAATAATGATTTCTAATGGAAGTATCTTTATAATTTCAATCATTAAAAAATAAACATTGTGAAAGCGGTCGTTTGACTCGTGGTACGGTTATTGTTAACGATAAAAAATCTTTTGTCATATGAAGAAACGAGATGAACGAATTGCAAAAGTTATGTTTGTTGTAGAGTCGATCTTTATTTTTAACACTAAACCTACCGAGCCTTAAAAGTAACTGGTACATGTTCCCTTATAAAAATGACGAAATTGATTTTATTTGAAATTGGTGCAGCTCCTATTGTCATATGTGCTTCATTAAAGATATCCATGAAAGCAATTCTTACGAAATTATTTTAATTAGATCAATAATCGTAAAATAAAAAGTCTGAAACCGGTCATTTTGACCGGTGATGGTAGGTTTAGTCGTTAATGGAGGGTTCGTTGTCCAGCGGCCGAAGTAGCGCAAATTTTCATTCCTATTTTTAGAAAACTGATCATATCAAAAATATGAACGGGAAGTTTGCTTTACGTGTGGGATGACCTATCGGTGCGACCGTATTCCCAGAACGTTGAGGCACGTTCGTCGGACAATGAAATTTCCTATAACTGTCCATCTAGCGAATTAGTTTGATCCCAAATGGATTCCGGTAATACTTAGAATCGATGTCCTAGATCGATCGTTTCGAGCACCGCGTGCATCTCCTTTCCTTTTTCTCCTCTCGCGAAGAAGCGACTCTCGAGGGATTTTCGAATGAATCGGTGAAAAGAGCATTGTTGTTTCGGGTCCGCAGGCGATCAAAAAACTGTCGACGAGGAGCCGGGAGGCGAAAAAGTCGCAGAACTTGACCTCTTGGCACTCAGCCATACCGGACATCGAGACGACCTCTCTGTCGTGGTCTTTGCCGTCGCTGGACGCGAAAAGCATCGACACCTACACCACCTACGTGGCCGAGAATTCGGAGGATTGCATCTCAACTTGCTGCTACTGCGACGAGTACGAGGAGAACCAGAGGAACGAGAACATCGAGAACGAGATGATCATGTAACGCGAGCGTTTAGCGTACCGTACGTGGCTCTCGACGAGATTTTCGTCGAAACGATGATGTCCGAATCGGAGAGAATCGATCCTCTTCGGACCGACGAATCGGAGGGTCGACGATGCGTCCAGAACCTCCTCGAGAATCCTCCTGTAATCCGTTCCAAAGAGTACTCGTGAATCTGTTTATTTTTCAAGGGGCAGCATTTCTGTCGTTCGTTTTCTCGAATTCCTCTTCGAATCACCTGACGCGATCGGCTCAAATCGTCGATGGACCGATCCAGACTCTTTCTCGAAGAACATAGTCCAGACAGATTTTTCAGATAATTATTCTACAGGATGATCCATGAATCACGACCAGTAGATTCTTATCAATAGATTATCAACAGAATTCAATAGAATTCTGTAACTAGCAGTCTGATCGAAAATGTTTTAACTTTCACGTGATTATACATTTGTAAAAAAAATTAAAAAAGAAATTTTTTTATGTTATGATACTTATCGAGTTCGTCTTGAATTGCTCTAACAAATAGGCGTGAAATAATTATAGGTGAATTAGCAAACAATTGAAGCAGACCTTGAAAAGTCATGGAAGAAAAGAGTTTAAGAAAAATTTGTTATAATCACGTGAAAGCTCCCATGCTATACCCGATAAAAACATTTTCGATCGGATTGATAATAACAGAGTAATTTCTACTGATCACGATTCGTGGTTCACCCTGTATACTTTTATCTCCTTTTATCGGTCACGTCAGATGGTTCCGTTCGCGTTAATCGCGCGAATAAGTTCACCAAAGAGTCCTTCTATAATCCGTTCCAAAGAGTACTCGTGAATTCGTTTAATTTTTCAGAATCACCTGACGCGATCGGCTCAAATTATCGATGGACCGATCCAGACTCTTTCTCGAAGAACACTGTCCAGATAAATCTTTCAAATAATTATTCTATACTTTATTTTCCTTATCATCGGTCAAGTCAGGTGGTTCTGTTCGCGTTAGTCGCGCGAACAACTTTACCAAAGAGCGCCGAGAACTTGTAAAGTATTTATTTCTGATCTCATTTATAGACCCGGACGAAAGTTAGTCGACGTCCGATCTCGCGTAACAGAACCAAGTATCTGTCCACGGAAGTGCATCGTACAAAAGTACAAAACGTCCCCTGTCCAGGCACGTGGATCGTGCAGTCGTGGAATCGTGCGAGGGCGTTCTTGCACTCTACAACCGCTGTGCTTTCGAGTTCGAGCGGACCATTGTCTCTTGAACGTTGACGAAACTGGATAAAGACAATTGTACAGAAACCGTTACTACGAGAGTAAGAAAACTGATAGATAGACCGCGGATCTTTATGCAAACTCGAACTTTTACGAATTATTTGATGGAAACCAAGATACAGAACAAATGTATCAATTAAAACACTCTTATGGTCAAGGTACAGCAGAGATGCTGTTAATGTTTCTTATCATTAGACAGCGAATTGTATGCATCTGTTTAAAAGAATTTATAAATAAATTCCTGTTTCGCTCCAGTTTGTTGAAATTTAGATAAAAAATTTGCTCTCTATTTATTATAAATATTTTTTTCTTGCATTTTAAAAGTGTGTACGTACCACGAACGCATAAAGATCTTCAGTCTATCGACAACGACGAAATAGAATTCCATTTCGATTTCAAACAAATAATTCTATCCAGTAATCGCCGAATAGGTGTCCTATGGAAATCGCCGACGAAAATTTCCCCGACACGGATTTCACCGACTCCAGATTTGACCGATAATGCTTTTAACCGAAAACGATTTCGTCTAACAATGAATTTGACCAACAACGAATGTAAAATCGTTGTCGATCAAATTCGTTGTCGTTCGAAGTCGTTTTCGGTTAAAGGCGTTGTCTCCAAAGTTATCATCGGCCAAATCTGGAGTCGGTGAAAACCTTGTCGGGGAAATTAGTGTCGATTTCCATGGGATCCGCCGAACAGATACACAAAGGTAAAATAATGTAACACGCGAATACCTGTTTGTCTACACGAATATTGTAATAGACAATGGTTCGTTGGACCTCTGGCATCGATACGCTACGTCTTTTGACCGTGACGAACGTTTCTTCTGTTCTCCGGCGTTGATCGCCGACGAATCTAGCTCGTAATGTACAACGAAAAGACCGCGTACAGTACGTACTCGCGACCCGAGATCTCTCGTACGTTAATAAATACATGTATCCGTAGCGTTCTTCTCGAAATACTCGGCACACAATCGATGTTAGAGTTAGCCAACCACGGTCGCGAATTGAGAGAGCAGGGTGAAGACGGGGAGAAGAGAGACTTTACGCGTCTTGTTTGTACTTTTGCTCAAACCGATAAGCGTGTATCCCTTCGCCTCTCTTTCGATCCTGTCGAGGACGCGATAGAAACAGCGAGCATGAGAGAAAGAAAGAACGGTCTGAATGAGAGAAAGAGAATGAAAGTGGGAGAGACATTACAACTATTTACTTACGTATAGTCTGTAGAATTTCTATGTATATATGTACACGAATGTATATAAGCATGACAGCGTGCGAGCGCGCACGGATACGGATGGACGATGCGTCTCGATCGCGTTCTTACCGTATGTCCGACGAGGCTGTGACTTTCTAATGGATGCGCGATTGTCTTGAATAAAATAGTTTTATCGACCGATTTTCCTGTTTCCCTGTGTCTCTCCTGTCTCTGCAGCTTCGATCGATTGCAATTGCGCGCGACAATTTTAATATACAATAGTAGCAACAACTTCTCCGACGTGTCCTCATTAGAGTACAGATCTTTATGCAAAGTAAACATGTTCTGCACCGTTTGTGGGTAGCAGGAGTAAATAAAAATTCATTTCATCCCTTAAAGCGGTAGACTCGTTTCGAGAATTGCAAGAGTGCGGGATGCGCGGTCTCATGTCTGGATAATACAAATGGCAAAGATAGGATTTTTCGGTATTCAAAAGCGCTAGATAAGAGATCAATCTACGCTGCGATCGCTCTCGAAAGTCCTGGTTTTTCGTTTACGAGGCGTAATTTGCATTATTCGCGTAAAACTGTGACTGCATGTAGCTGTCTCAGTTTTATGGAGATAGCTGCATACACAGTTGAACAAAGGGAAAACTAGGGATTTTGAGGGCGATAGCGTCCTAGATCTATTTTGACTACTGCGCCCACATTCTTGACTAGTGAAAATTCCTATCTTTATATTATCAAGAAACGAGAATAGTACTCTAAAATTTTTCTGATCTTTACTGTTTTATATTTCGCCCAACCAATTTCTTTATAAATGCATAAAGATCCGCGATCTAGTCATCAATTTCGCGAAATCGAATAAATCACTTCCTCGCCTAACGTGTCCATTGAAATTGGCACCACACACAGCTGTCTACATTAGTGTTAGACTACATTTTTACGAGGACACTTTCAATTCCATTTTGTAGTTCAGACTTCAAACAATACATTTCATGCGGCCCACCATATACAAAAACTTCCGATTAGCAATGAGCAGACAGCGGATATTAGTGCAAAATAAAAATTGTTTACCTGAATTACAACAGACTGGAATGAAATAGCAATTTATTTTCTCTCTGAATTTGTTTAGTAGATTGAAACTAACATAACAGTATTCTGACTTTCTTCTAATGTTTCTACTATTTTGAATTCCACCTACTCATTTTTATCATGAATGCATAAAATTCGCTGTCTAGTAATGAGAATTCTTTTATCACCAATATCGTGAAACTAATTCCTCGATCGAGAAGAAATTCTTCTAATATACTTTTTGAAGTGAACATTTCAGATTACTGAAACACCTGCCGATTTCCAGCAAAATCGCAGACACCGTCGGTGTGGAATAATCGATTCCACGTGTAATGTTTACGGATTTACAGAGGAAACGTGTTAGCAACGAGGCGCGACGAACGTCGTGGCAATTAGCCAGAGTTTCGAGAGCAAAGGGGTGGCATCTAATTCAGTTAGGAACAATGGCCACGTGTACGCGGGCCGTTACTTCTATTCTCGAGAATTAGTTTCGCCTCCCTGTGGTTTCTGAATATTCGTGGAAAAAAAGGAGGGCCGGCTGCTAATTGTCCCGAACATATTCCCGTTTCGCGGAGGCTCTTTACCAGCGGTTTAACGAGACTGGCAAAACTGGTTCGCGTTCCGCGACGCGTCGCGCGACGCCAAAAGAACCGCCCTGGGTCCCGTTTGTTCACCACGGCTGCTGCAGCCGATTTTTGCATGATAATAAGAACAAGCCGCTTCAGAAAACGCTGCGGATTTAAGGATCTTCCGGATTTAAGGACCAGAACCGGAGGGAACAGGGACGCTTGCAATCCCCAAGCGCTCGCCACCGTACGTCATCCAACAAGGAATTCGCATGAAATCGTTTTTATTTGAAAGACGACGGACTCGCACGCGATGCTATGTCGTTCTTCTCGTTTCGTTACAAAAGACCAATGCAAAAATATTCGAACGTCCACCCGCACACGATGAGGATGTCACTTTTTCGATTTTTATCATTTTTTTTTATCGAGAGTACACTGCCGTCCAGCATCCATAAAAGTCTTATAAAATATGGACAATTTTTCACATTTTCACAATCCGTAGCTGCATAAAATTCCGAGGACTATTTGTTATAATGATTAGACCGCAGATTTTCGTGCAAAGTAAGAATTGTATACGTTGCTTGTAACAGACGGAAGACAGAACGTCTTTCTTTTCTTAATAATATTGACAATATATTATATTTTTATAGCCAGCGGATCTTTATGCAAAATAAAGATGGTCTGTATAGATTTTGGGAAGCACGAATAAAATAAAAATTTATTTCATATCTCTGAATGACTTTGTTACATTAGAAACGACATTACAATATTCTTGAATTTTTCTAATCCTTTACCGTTTTATATTTCTCCTAACCAGTTTCTTCATAAGAACATAAAAATCCGCAGTCCACTAATAACAATTGCTATACTAATCTTCTACCATCCAATGACTCGTGACCTGAATTTGATTCGTCCATTACGGTATAGATAATTATTAAATTTCCTGGATGCAGATTTATCGTTAATCCTCTCCGTAACAGGTGGATCGTCCGCGTTGTTACAAATTATCGCTGTCGCTCTCTTATTTACAACAAAATATGTATATGTGTATATATATATGTACACTGTACAGGATCGCTGGCGAAACCTCGCCAGCCAAGGTAATAGAATAAATAATATCTTTTGCTATTAGGTACTCGGATGACTATCAATCGTATCACACATAGAGAAAACACTTCGGTGCTTATTCCACTCGATCGTACTTCGATCCAGCTTTCGATCAACCCCTTGCGAACAATAATCCTGTTTGTAATTTTGTATTATTAACACCAACCGTATCACAACCGGTCAAACGATAAATTTTACATTGTTAGTTTTTTAATTATCGAAATTATAAAGATGCTTCCATTAGAAATAATTATAAATGAATTTCCACATTCAAGCACAGATCGTTATAAAAATTGTAAAAAATTTCAATAAATTCACTGTTGTCATTTTTATAAAACAATGTATAGCAGTCTCATTTTGTGTTCGGTACGGTTAGTGTTAAACAGACAGAATCGTACGAGATCGGTCTCGTTGGAGCCAGAATCTCAAGAAGTAAATTCACCCCTCTCCGAGGAGCATGCGAAGGTTAACCGTGTCTAGAATCACGGAGGACATTAGGGGTGCCTTCTCGCTTGAGGAAGTAGAAAAGCGATTGCAAAATTCAGCGAGCTTTCACCCACATCTTGCAGTCAGGTCCGTCCGCAAAGGGTTAATCCGAGGGTTAATGGAGGCCTCGCTTCAATATGCTAGTTCTGCCCCCCAGGGTCTGTAGGGCTTGCCGTGCTGCTGTTGAGGGTACTGTCCGGGATACTGGCTCCATCCCAGAGTACCGCCTCCGAGAAGGGGTGGCATAGTTCCGGTGCCGGATGGCATTCCGGAGACGGTGCTTGCGGGCTCGTAACTGCTAGTCGACGTTGTGGACGTCAAAGAGGTCGGCGGAGGAACGGTAGAGGGGACGGGCCCGTGTCCTCCGGGGCCTCCAGGCCCGGGACCAGGGCCTGGAGCATGCTCTCGGTGGAAGCTCTGCAGGTGCGAGAGTAATCGCAGTCTTAGAGGATCCCTCTCGTCCAGGCCCTCCATGGTGACGAGATAACGGCCTACCTCGGCAGCGCACTCGCCCCAGCCGACCGCGTGGTAGTCCATCGCCAACTTCGTGCTGTCGTAGCCCTCCGGTCCTGCAACGATAGTCGATTTATTTGTAGACTTGCTGCAAGATGGTGGAGCAAGTATTAGTAGACTTGCAGCTAGGTGGAGCAAGTCTTCGAGGATTGTAGGCGATGGGTGTCTCTAACAGCCAGCAGCCGGCTGCCGAAGCATTGTCGGTCGGCCGATCCGACAGGTAGTAGCGTGGGAACCGTTTAGACCCCCATAGCGCACCGCGCGCTTCATGCAAATAAACCAGCGATCGAAACTCGGGATCCTCGACAGAACATTGTTAGCTAGAACTACCTAAGCTACCTAAGTCTCCTCCTTAAAACGTTGTTTTAGGCTTGTTTCGCAAATACAAGTCTCTGCGGTCGCTTCCGGAAGTTGTAATTTTTCGGAGATACTTTTTGTAGGTTTCAGAAATTTTTCTCCTGCTCGTGAAATTTGGTAGATTCTACCCCAGACTCTACCTTGTTATAATGATTACTAGACTGCGGATCTTTATGTAAAATAAAAATTGCCTGTGTCGATTGTGAGAAATACAAACTGTATATTCCTACAATTATGAATTTCATCTACTTGCTATAAACGGATAGATCCGCAGTCTAGTGATTACTACGGATTAATGGTCGTTAATAGATGATTATCGTAAGATCGGCGAGACTACTTTGCGGCTCTAAAAGGGTAAATTCTCGCGGCGCTGGAAGTGGATATTATCGTTAGAATCTCCGAGGCGATCCGAGGTAAAAACGAGACGATAGGTACTCGAGGGTCGATTCGGCAAATACTGTATGCATAAACGCACGAACACGGAATGGGACGGATTGGAACGGAACGGGACGCGAGTCGGTTTCCCACAGAGTTCGACATCTGTCCCAGCCGTGGGCATGGGAGTAAGGGAGCAAAGGAGAGTAAGGGAGCAAGGGAGTCGGTGGCTCGTTCGCGAAGGGTGCAGCTCGGCACGGGATACCCCACCACCTAGCCTGCCACCAATCGTGGGAACACCGCTTCGGAAGAGTCGTTGACTTCCTATCCTTCCCACAGGATCTCCGTTTCGGGTCCCAGCACCTGCTCCTCCTCCGGGAATATCTCGACTAGCGGTACACTCTCCGGCTTCGATTCTATTCGGGATCACGGTTCGGAGATTCCCGCGGTATTTTCTATTTGCCGAGGATACTTTGTCCATCAGCTAAATGCCCCATTCGACACCGCGTTCCCACCACCGATCAGTTGTTCCGTTCGCGGTACTCGGACGAACATTTGCGACTCGAATGCACGAAGTTTTCGCAAATGTCCTGATAACTAGACTGAGGATACTTATGCATTTATGAATAAATTGATTAGGCGACACGTGAAACAGTAAAAGATTTAAACACTGAAGAATTTCAAATCAATTCAAGAATCGAATCGATTTTTGTTATTCCTGCTTCTCGCAATCAATGCAAAACATTTCTATTTTGCATAAAGATTTTCAGACTATTTATAATAAAAGATTTATGACTCGTAAAACTGTTTGATTTTGCTGAAAAATCTCTGTTAGCTTATAATAATAGCAAGCTTGCTTAAACATTTCAAAAAAAGATTTTTACTACGGTTTTGGCTTAGGGTTGCCATCATTGTACAGCTTACCCTACCTGACAAGGCGATGCTGAAAACCCAATTCTCATAAAAAAATAGACTTAGGCAGTTATTATACGAGGTCGACGATATGTACTTTTTCGTTCTACAGAAAGGTGGTCAACGAGACCGACAAAGCAGGCGGTACAGGTACCCGGGTAATTAACACGTTGAGCGTCGTGCCCACTTTGTTTACCTTTCCGCTTACGCCGTTCGATATACCTGAGCGGTAAGCACAACGTAAGGTCACAGTTTTTCATTGTTTAATATAGGTGTACTAAATTAGTATCGTCGTTCACCCCGGAGACGGTAAGGATTGCTGTACTACACGGCACTTAACGTGTTAAACGATCAGGGGTGGAAAAGCGTGAAACGGGTGGAGGACATGGTTACGGGCCGAAGAAACCCGACAGATGGTTGTTCGGTTGCAGAGTTACGAGTTACGCTTACGGTCGCCGAGGTTCGCGCGACGTCCCACGGTCAACAGGTGTCTTCCGGTTGCGGGGAGGGTCGATGTCGACGTCGATGATCGATGATCAACGTGGATCGCGACAATTTGACGGAGAAGACAGAAGTGGATGATGCAGTGTCGGCAAAATGCGAGGAACGCGTGTACAGAGTGTAAGGAAATGTTGCTACATCTTCGGATCGATGAAGATCTGTAAAGAGTTGCCGCAAAATTGTCCTTCAGCTTGAATTTCAGAACGACGAGTCGTAATATCATAATAAAAAGGAATAAGTAATTAATGTTGTTATCAGAAATCTAACATAATCGATCATAATCAATATTACCATCTAAGTCTTGAAATATGTTCAACTTCTATTTCTTTTTCTATTCTATGTCAAAGAACCGATCCAGTTTGTCTAATTACTTTAGAAACACGTCACTAATCTGTTTTGAATATTGTCAATAATTTGCTGATATAGATTGCCGTGTGTGTGTCTACATTTTCGTCGTAACTGAGTTTATGTCAGCAAGCAGTAAAAATTTATAACACAGCCAATAAAACGTTCGCAAAAATTTCTGACGTAAGAGTTGATTTTCGATCCATGGTTCCTTTTTTCACTTCTTATCCTCACGACGAATACAATCAAAATATGTCGACTCGACATTCAAGGTCAACGACAATTTTTCGGCAACTTTTTTTTACACGTCTTCGCGAAGACCAACATTTCTTTACACCCTGTACCTAAATACAAGATGTCGCGAATATTAGAGGACTTACCTTTGTTTCGAAGCGTTCGCAGATGCTCGACGGTCAGCTGCAGAATTTCCGCTTTCTCCAATTTCCCGCTGTGCGGATCCCTCGCCGCTGCGGGTACCAATCTCCGCAGTTCACCGAGGGACGCGTTTATCCTGTCGCGACGCTTCTTCTCGATCATCCCTCTCCTCCGCTTCCTCGACGCGTGCTGACAGGAATCGCCGCCGGGCGAGTTGCAACTATATCGAACAGAAACGGGAAACAAAGGGCGTCGGTAAGTCGTCGTCGTCCTCACAGACGGATCAGGTCCGCCGGTTATATTTCAAATATTCCTGCAACGCTCCTCTTTCCCACCCCTTCCGTTCGATCTTCCCTCACCCGTCCTTGTCGCGACGCTTTCCGGCGAGGAGAATCGAAATTTGAATATTTTTTTTTAACTTCCGGTCAAAGAACTCTACGCACGCCAACCGGGCGTCGAAAAGGGTCTCGGTCCGGAGAACAATCGCGTTTTAATTATCCAACGATAGTGAATCGTTACGACATATGTTGTCGAGCTCGATCGACTAATTAAAATGCACCGTTGCGGTTATAAACAACACTCAAAAGACTTTGGTTATCGTGTTGTACATAAAACGATTACGTTTCTATTGCTACTAACACGATACCGAATCTCGATTATCCGTGACAATCGGTGGAATGGATTGGTTGAAACCGACCTATTTCTTTGTGGAAAGTATTCGAATTAATGAATTTTCTATTTTACGAGACCATTGGGTGTCCCAACACTCGTAGAAGATGTCACGGCGCCGTACGATCGATCTCGTGCCAAGTGGTCCTCGGATATTTATGTAAACTCCTACTTCTCTACGAGTTGCTACGTTCCAGCGATGACGCTTTATTGTTCCCAAGTGTACTTACGGTTCTTTGCCGCTCTCTTCCGAGAAGACGTCGTCACAGTCGGAGTCGCTCATGGCCCTCTTCAGGTTCCTCTGCTGATGCGCTTGCCCCTGTTGCGACGACTGCTGTTGTTGTTGTTGTTGTTGTTGCTGCTGCTGTTGTTGTTGTGGACCAGGTTGCTCCTGGTTTCTGATATCCGCGACGTCGATCTTGAGATCGTATTCATGTCCGGATCTCATCTCCGCGTTGATGTCCTGCCTCATGGCCGTCATCTCTTGATGCCTGATATCCTGGTGCCTCTGCATCTCGGCTCTGTGGAGTTCCTGGTGCCTCTGCATCTCGGGATGTCTGAGATCGGGTCTGAGCGAGTCGTGCCTGACTTCCTGCACTCTCGGGTCCGGGCCGTTGGGGTGTCGAAGGTCGTGGGGCGGTCTCATGTCGTGGTGGTGCCGCATATCGGGATGCTGGGGCTGATAAGAGGGATGCGGTGGAGGTGGATAACCCCAGTGGTGTCCGGACGGTGGGCCCGGAAGGCTGGGAATGTGTCCGGGACCCACGGGGCCCGAGGCGATCTCCGACGACAGCAGAGTGCTGTTCTCGTCGGATCGGGCAACTACGACTCTCCACATTTTCTTCGTTGATGAATCACTATCGCGAGGAGCACACACACTTAAATCAGGTAAAGTCGACGGGCGACCGTTTCTCCAAATGTAATTCCAATTCTTCTGCTACTGGATGCACTGGGCCGGTTGCGCGAACTCGACGGATTCTCGAAGGCGAAACGTCATCGCGGAAGATGATGATCGCGGAGGAAGGTCGATGATCTGCTTCGGATAAGATCTCGGGCCACGAAAGCGCGACGATGGACACTTGTTACTCGAGGAAGTCGATCGGGTTCACACGTGCCGGAGGACATTCGCGGTCGCGTGCGCGATCAAATGCGCGGCCGAAGAAGACCCAGCGCGACGATGTTGCTCGGTGCGGTGCCGTGCGGCGGCTGCTGCTCGTTGCTACAGAATGCACTCGCGTGCGTGTGCAGTGCGGTGTGCGGCGTGCAGCGTGCAGTGTGCACTGGTCGCGTGGCGGCCGACGTATGTCGTGTGCGGGAGGACCGGGGACGACACACGACCGCGTGCCCCGTTTCGTGCCCGAACTCCGAGCCCGGAGTGGGGGAAAGTTGCCTTGCTCCACGGTCTGGTGGGGGCAGCAGCAACTTCTCTCTTTCGCTCCTCGATCCAAGGTGAAAAGCAACCTCGAACTCTCGAACACCCCTATTGCTCCGGCAATAACCCTGAGAGGGCAGCGTAGGCTAGCCCGAAACAGGACGAAACGGGGAGGGGGCGATCAAAGGGGCGATTATCGTGGGAACGTTTCGCATTCGCGGCGCTTAGCCTCTCGCCTCCTGCGTTCCTCTCTCTTCCGCATCCCCGAAATCGTTTCCTCGCACGTCTATTTGGCTTAATTGTCGCTAGACTACACGTCTTCGTGCAAAATAAAAATTTATCTGAATACTTATCTAACTTGCAATCGATGGAAGTTGCAGCCTATGACTCGAACACGCAACACGTTCGTAACATCGACGAAGCTTGACTTGATTTAACAAACTAAATCTGTGTCTTGGTATGAAATTGACACAGTGATAAAAGATCGATAAAATAACCAGGTAAAAAGTTATTTTTCAATGTTTTTCCATTCAAATTGATGGGTTAACATTTACATCTTAGGCGTTTCGATTATGTGTTTCGCATTAAAAAAATAAAAGTCACAAAGTTTCGGGTAAAAGCTTTAAATAACAGAACAGTACAACTTATCTCGAGAAAACCGTGTCAAATGGACACGAGGGACGGATGAGGGTTAAAGATAAGATCGTACCAGCTCGTACTACTGTTTCGGGATGGCGGTTCTTCCCGAAATCTGTATCTGCTACGAACGTCGCACTATTTACACATTTTCGTCTTTCGTATTTATCATCTTACGTGTACAGACATGTTGCTCGCGAGAAATGTTTCGGAAATCCAAGCAAATCTAAACAGTCCCACGTTATCCCTCGATCCCGTAAATTGATACGCGCGCGCCACCATGAAATCACTTGGCCGCCACCCTTATTCCCCCCTCGAAGTCGATTCACGCGGTCACGAAGGGTGGGCGTCTAAAGAGAGAGCGATGAAGAGCGAGTGAGAAAGAGATAGAGAGACAGGGAGGGTTCGGCAACGATAAAGTTCACACAGGAATCGTACGTAGCACGCGCTCGCACGATTATCGTCGCCCGCGCCTGGGAACCGAGCTGACTAATCGTATCGTTAACTTTCCGTCGCGCCACGATCCCACCAGCTAGATATTTCATTTATTTATACGGAAAACAGATTTCCCTTTTATCGCTCAAATTACGAATTCGAATCTAAAGGTGCGAATACGCTAGCAATCATCTCATGATATTTTCTCGCGAGAGAAAAAAGTGTACAGGTGTACACTTGTTTGCAAATATTACTTTCAAATGTTACTCGCAAATATTACATGTTTCCAACTATCTTTTTTCTTTTCACCATTTTAAGAAGAAAAACTCGTACGTTGTCATTTTTAAATGCTTAACATTTCTACCGTTTCAAATCGTATTATTATCCTATTATATCTTGTCTAATTACTAGCCTGCGGATCTTTACGCAAAATAAAAATGTTTTGCATTGATTGTGGAAAGCAGGAATAAGAAATTTATTCAACATCTTATCCGATCTTATATTTCGCTCAACGAAATTTTTCACGAAAGCATAGAGACCCGCAGTCTACTAATTAGAAGTATATTATCTCACAACTCTCAAGCGTGTTCGTCTTGCAGGTAATTAACTTGTTAGTTAGCGCATTCGCTTCAGCCGGAATTCTGCAATCGACGCCGTTTTCTCCGATTATATACCGAAAAATATCGATAAACTGTTCAACGAGGCGAAAGAGATAACGCGAGTGGATGAAGCGGATTGCGGAGGCGCGTGGCCGATCCTCGCACGAGAGGATCTGCACACGCCAGGCACGCGTGTCCGACAAGAACGGCGAGCGGACAGGGGAAGAAAGTGGATCGCGTGGCCATGAGTACGAAGAACCTGGCCGGTGCCAATTTTGATCACAGTTGCACCGCGCACCGGTGCGATCCAAATAATTCGCCTCACCCCACGGAGAGGCGCATCCCTAAATCTCTACAGCGTCTCTATCTCTCTCCTGCACCCATTTCCGGTTCCTCTCCACCCTTGTCTAGCCTACAAAAGGGCCACGCGTTCCCACAGGTACTACGTTCAAAATAATTTTTTCCATGATTCCACGAGGGAAGCTACGTTCCATCGAACTTTGCATCTGCCGTCGCCAAACCTTACCCTAATTTCTGCTTCCTTTCCCTTCGCTTCTTCCATACTCTACAGATGCACAGAAGACAAAACATAGGAAACTCCTCGCATAGTATTCTATAAGTCTGCTATCTCCATTGAGGTATATGCATTTATGATAAAGCTGGGTGGGCCTAATTTTTTACATTAAAGAAATGTGAAGATTTTAAATATACTACTACATTATTTTCAATCGATTAAACATATTCAGCAAGAAATTAAATATTTATTCCACCCGAGCTTGTTGCAATTCAGGTAGAAAGTTTTTATTTTGCATAAAGATCCGCAGTCTAATTATTACATTATTGTGTCTGGTAGACAGACTGCGGATCTTTATGCAAAATAATTTTTAATAATGTATAATAATGTAACAGCATTCTTGAATTTTTGTAATGTCTTCGTAGTTTTGTATTAAATCAGTTTCGCAATAGATGCATCAAATCCGCAGCGTACTTGTATCCCGCAACCACTTCTTAAAGGATCGCAGCGATAAATAAAAAAAATATAAAGAATTACTTGAAATAAGAAAAACAATGTTGTCTTTGAAAACCATGTTAATACGGTAGAGAATGCTACGAGACCGAGAGTGAAGGGTTAAGGGAACAATAACAATTGCAACTTTCAAGAGAATTAAATCGAACTCAATATTTTCGAACCGCGAGGGTCGTGTGCGCCCCTCGAGGCGCTGAGAAAACGCAGCCAGCGTGACTCAGAATCGGTGAACGCGATTCCGCGGGACCGTGTCGGTCGGAACAAAGTATCCGGTCTAGAGCTTCCGGCGGGCACGCGGCTTCACGTGCAGAAGTCGCGTGCCGTTTGCCGCTTGCGCGACGTGGATCGAGGTGCTCGCGTGTCCTCGCGTGCGAGCGCATGCTTCTCCGATCCGAACCTAGGACACGAGCGCGCGATTCCACTCGAAAACCACCGAAACACACTTTCTTTTCGTATTTCGCTTCTTAGTGTTCAAAGCTCGATAGTTGGCACAGATCTGTGATTTTAGACTCGTTACGCACATCCGTTTGTCTAACGTACGGCAGAAGAACGGATGTGCACTAGCGTGTACTGATATAAGATATCGGGATGACATTTCGACTAAAATTAATTAAAAAATTATTCCTACCTATTCCTAATTATTCCTACGATAACTATCGTAATAAATATATTTATTAATATAATTTTTTAATCAGTTCTTTCAACATTGTTGTCTTAAAATAAAATTAAAAATTGTTTTCACTATAGGCTTATTTCATAAGTTTTGAAAGTGGATACCGATTTGTTTATAACCGGAGAGGGAAAATGCACTGGCCGTGCGGGCGATAGTTGAATGACAGCGTTTTAGACCGATTAGGTACCATTTTCCGAGCTGCCAATAATAGGATCCTTTCCGAGTTTTCTCGCGAGCGCGGGACGCGGACGAAGAGGGCCTCGATCGACGCGGCAAATATTTATTCATAATTTCACCGGGATCGACGTACGCGGGACGGGGTCGAGTGGATTTGTCCGGCCCATCTTCTGGACAAACAACGAGCGACGGTCATGCATATAGCCCCCACCCTGACGCAAAGCAAACACGCATAAAATTACGTCGATCGCGATTAGGCGGCAACGCGTGGGCCGATGCGAGCGCGAACAAGAGAAGCCACGTCTTTCTTGCGAAAACAAAAGTAGAATTCGATCGCGGGGGGCTAGGCCGCCCTTGCGGATGCATTGTCCATCGAATCGAACGATGGTTGATGGCCGATGGTCACTCACTCCCCCGATCGAACAGTTGACCAACGCTGACAGTTGGCGCCACAGCACAATCGTTCGATAATTGGCAGATATTGTTCGGGGCACTTGATTTCGGCGCGACTCGCCTTGACTCGACGCGCATATGCACGAGCGTCTGCGTTCCTCGGGCCCCGTACTTTACGATTTGTTGCTCGTCGAACGGACAATCAGAAATATGAATTTATCTGCGATCGCGTTACCGGAACAAGGCCGAGTCGGTGTCGATGAACGTTGACCTCCGTCGCCAAATATGAATTTATCACCGATCGTGTTACAGTGGTCAACGCGCGCCGATAATAGCGGTGGCCGCATTGTGCGCTCGATTCCTGTTTGCGCTCGTAAATTCAACCGCAAATCCCAGACTCGACGTAAAATTACCACAGAATTATTGTACTCGCCTTAGCGCGTTCCGCGAGTCCTTTCAAAGAATTTCACGCATCGATGGTATTTTATATCTGATTTTTCAAAAAATCGAAGCACGGTGGTAAAGCTTGTTGCAACGAGACGCTCGATGGTACTAGGTTTCCGTGATTCGAAGGTTTGGAAATCGGCCGAGTCACACAGTTGTATCGCGCACCATCTGTGCAGGCACGACGACGGTCCTTTTCAATTAATCTAGCAGCCAGCGGATAAAAGCATTAGCTTTCCGGTTAACTACCGTGACAGTACTCAGATTACAAGCTGATCGAACGAACGGCGGAGGAATCGAAACGGCGAAAAGTGAATTTACGTTCGAAACTGAATCGGTTCTTCGGCCACGACGGTCGGGGTCACGCTTTGGAATCGGTTATTGACCGACCTACATGCGGATATCGGCTATTTCCGTCGAGTTCCCACACGCGGCGGAACAGTTTCCCGATTTCGCGAGAAAAAAAAACCGCACCTGAACGAAAACGCGGTCACGCGAGGGTGACCGCCCGATTCAGAAAGGACATCGATCGGATTTTAAATGAACGTGTACGGCCGCGGAGACGAATGGGAATGGCCGCACCCTAAAATTACGGCCCCATTTGAAAATCACCCCAATCGTCGCGATTCGCCGCGGTCCGGACAAGTGCCGTGCAAAACTGTTACGGAACCACAGCCGAGTCGTATATTAAACAATTTTTTTAGGCGTGATTTTAAAAGGTGACAGCTGTCAGACCGACTCGCCGGACCGGAACCGAGATGAATGCGAACGTGCGTGCGTGAACCCGCGTACACGTTTGTCGGGGCATTTCGACGGAGTCCGCTGAAACGCGGTTCATTAAGCCAATGCATTCAGCCTCTGTTTCGACAACAACGCTTCAACGGACCTCCCACCCCTTAAAAAGCCAACCCTTGCCATTTCTTCATCTTTGCGTTCGCAATCGAATTCGAATTGAACCGTCCGCGGTTTCAAACCGTTTTGCGATTCGCGGTAAGCGTCGACGTGGTCGATCGACCATTTTCTCGTTAACTGTCTTTTGACGCTGGTCGACGATCCATCACAGGTTCAAATTTTACAACATCACGCAGCATTGTGCGAATTAAGATACGTTTGATCGATCACTTTCCAATCGATGTCTTGTATTGTCCGAGTCTGAGGGGGTGCGAGTCCCTCCCTCGATTACAAATAACTACATCGTACCATTAATTCACATTCTCGTTCTCATCCCGAGGGATAACAGCCATAGTGGATTAAACTCATTTCGATCTCCTCTTCCTTCGGGCGGTAAGTGCATCAACTTAACAGAATTAATTGAGATCAGATGTTTTCAGGATCTTGCTGGTTGGACTTTCTAGAAGTTATATTTTTTAAATAGGAAAATTTGAATATTTCAGAAACCAGTGTGGTTCAAAATTAATACTTATGGACTTAAAATACTCATAACGATGAACCCATACCTCAGATTGCTATAATTATAGCTGATTATGATTTTTGCAACAATAACCACCTCATTTGTTATATTTATTAATGCTTTAGCCCTATTCAGATCTATAAGCGGGCTCTTCTGCTTTATTGAAAATACGGCATTGGACTGTGTTTATCCATTAGCCGGGGAGCATGGTGTACATACATATATAAATTTAATGAGGCATACATCCATTTTTCATACCTACATACTTACATACGTGCATTCATACTTTTATACTCCTTTATACGTATTTTTGTATGCAAAATATGTGATTGCACAGGGCTCACCGACACAGAAACGCTATAACCATCTAGCGGTGAAATATAGGAACTAATGCATCGGATAAGAAAGACGTATGTGTAGAAAAAGAGTCATATAGGAAGACACAGAAATGTTCAGGACACATCTCTGTATTTATGTCATACGCAAAGAAATATATTTGTAGTAGGAGAAACCGAGAATATTGAATATTTTTTATACGTACAATTGATTCCTGTAAGCCGCAATGTACACAGCGCTACCAATCACTTGCTCCGCAAAATGGTCAAACCACGGAAGAGATCTCGTCTGCGGTCAAACTCTTATTATGTATGACCTTGGACTGGGTTCAGGGTTAAACTGCCAACAGAAATAAAATTTTTGGTTGTCAAGGTTTTGAACGTTTTGCGCACCAGAAATGAAGCAACTAAATCTTACACGTTGAATTTTATTTATTCCATTTTTCTGGGTTGAAGGTCATTTGTGGGTTATATTGTGTTATATGGATGAATTCATTATTTTGCCAGCTACAACATTACGTTAACGAAGATATATCATTCCATTTAAAAAAACATCGATGACCTTGAAATCTCATAAAAAATTACCTCGAAAAATTTTTCCCTTTCACCCCCAGCTAACCAATTGGCACAATTTTAGACGTCCTCCTGTGCGCGCCACACAGAGCTGCCAGACTGGGCGCTTTTCACGCGCAGGCGCGAATTTTGTCAGGAACGTATCTACATCCAAAGTTTGTGGGGAACCATTGGAGCGAAAGTAGTGGGAGACTATTATTAGCGGGAACGTCTAGCGGAGTCCGTTATGACCGTTACGACACGAGGCGCGAAAGAACAGCGGGCTGCGAGAATTTCAGATAAGTTATTGTTAATATTTAATCGAATAATAAATTTTGCGAAATTAGCGGGGCGACCGAGGTACCCGATTTTCGTACTTGACTGAGACCGTGTGACGTCAGAATCGTCGCGCATGCGCATGAAAAGCGCTCAGTCTAGCAGCTCCAGGCAGCTCTGTGCAGTCTTGCCCTTAGACCATATATACCTATAGACCCGGCGCAGATAATTCTGCCTTGTTCCGAGATTAAACCGGCTAGCAGACGACGCTTGTGGGAAAAGTGCTATAGTATGTTGAGAAATCGCAGTACCGCGAAGGTAAAGTGGCAGAGGGGAAAGGGGAATCGTCGTCACATGTCATTCTGTATAAATATACATACATGTATTTTATTTTATTACTCGTTCATTTTTACTTTACTCTTATTATTTTAAATATGCTTAACTCATTTTGTCGATTATAATTTGGAAGAAGTTAAATTTTAATATAGGAGTTGATAATATGAAATCTGTATTTATTTCCTCACAACTTACTTTATTTAAAAAAAGCACAGTAAAAACAATATACATGTATATGTCGAATACAATACTTGTGTACTGTGCACTCGCTTCGTCTCATACACTATCCACCATTTTGAATTATCTCGAATCGAGGCTTGTGGGAACCAGATAATTTTAGATCTCGTCACACAGCATTGTATGCACATACTATACCTATGCCGGGTCTATAGGTATATATGGTCTAAGGTCTTGCCAGACGGGGCGCTTTTTTCGCGCATGCGCGAGTTTCGGCAGGAACGTATCTACGTCCGAAGTTTGTGGGGAACTATTGGGGGGAAAGTAGTGGGAGACTATTATTAGCGGGAACGTCTAGCGGAGTCCGTTACGACACGAGGCACGAAAGAACAGCGGGCTGCGAGAATTTCAGATAAGTTATTGTTAATATTTAATCAAATAATAAATTTTGCGAAATTAGCGGGGCGACCAAAGTACCCAAATTTTCGTACTTGACTGAGGCCGTATGACGTCAAAATCGTCGCGCATGCGCGAAAAAGCGCCCCGTCTGGCAAGACTCTCTGTTGCTCTGTTGCTCAAGTCTCTCAGAGCCTCTGTTTCTTTTTTGTACAACGAAAAATGACGGAGACATTTAGGTGTTCTGTTTCTACGTAATCACCCTGTATATTGATTATTTCATGATACAATGCTAAATTCTTTGAAATTATCCTTTATCCATTCTTTCCGGGTGTACCCCCCTCGCTAACATAGCGCTGTCGTCAAACTGTGACGTCACGCATTACCACATTACCACGATCTGCTATGATCTTTGCCATAAGTTTTCTGCCGACGACTCTCGGATTCACTCGTAGCCACATATCAGTGCTCGTAGCGTACATCTATATAAGTATCCATTTCATGACGGTGGCCATAATAATAGCAGACGATATGTCAGATAATGTCATCTACACCACATCTACACGTAAAGTTTATGTTTACTGACAAATCGAAAACAATCGAATATTGTTATCGAAGAAAGACTGAAGAAAGACGCTGCAAAGTATTAGCCAGTGACTTCCAGTTCCAGTGACCAACAGTCCGCCGGTAGATATGGTGGAAAATCTCGCCGCAAAGTTATGCTTGCTTTTACCGGAAAAAGCACAGTCAGGTAAGTACACACCAAGGTTTCATAATATTTTTGTAGTTGTACGAACAGGTGATGGACACGTTGATTTTTACGTGCATCATAAATGAAATGTACTTTGTAACGCGAAAGATTAATTTGTAGCGGAACAATGGAAATTATTGGGACAGGAGAAGGATGGATCTCTGTTGGTTGGATGGACAGAGGAAACCATAGAGAACGACATATCCACGTCGTATACTGCTGTAGGCCATTACGACCGGATTAACGATAAGTTACAGGTGTGTTACATGTATAAAAAATGTGATTACCCATTTGAAATGACCTGTATTCATATGATCCAGGTGTTACACAGATTCAGTGAAATGATAAACATAGTACAGGCAACAATAAATCAGAGTCGAACAGTTTTTGGATACGTGATAAAACAGAAAATCTGTCCAGATTCCGGCATGGAATCTACAACAGAAACGGAAGAAAATATACCAGCTGACGCAGAAACTTACGAAGCGTACATCGCCGAATTACAAGAAGACAATGTGAAAGTTCATAATTTGAATACAAAAAGGACCAAACAAGTACGCATACAGTTTTTATACAGAGAAAAAGATGACGGACATCTGGACAAATTTTTGTTATTAATTCATCAAGAATGTAAGCTTTTCATTAATTGCAGTGGAATTTCTTCTGCTAAAATATAAAATGAATTGTATCGTTGTACAGGTATCACAATATATACTATACTGTTCGATGGATCCGAATCAAATTTTCGAATGATAAAGGAATTGAAATCGGAGCCGCTGGTGAAAGCTTTTATTTGGGCTCAATGGGACATGGTGAATCAGGTTTTGTATCACATACATTATCGACGAATTCCTGTGAGCGTCGTTTCCGAAAACGAGGAAGAGAAGCAGAATAAATGTACTCGAAGTAATCCAACGCTTAGTGGTCTCCAATTTCACGATGATTTACCGCACGAAACAGTGGTAACTAATTTGCCAACGTATACAGGGTGGGACGAATACTTTGCCTACTGTAAATATTTCCGTTACTTGTAATAATATGAAAAAATGCTCTATGGTATAGACGGGAACACCCTGTACATACTATTGGGTTGGAACGAAAGTTCGCAACGTTTTTAAATTAAAATTCGAAGGTAACATTAGGATATTTATTCAATAACATGATAAGTTACTTCAGAAATGGCAAACAGAATAGAAAATGTTTTATTGAATAAACTTATGAATAAATATCTTAACGTTACCTTTGAATTTTAATTTATGAATGCTACGAACTTTTGTTCCAATCCGGTGTGTGAAAGCCACACGTAGGTGCACAATATTATAGGTCTATCATTTCATTTCAGTTGAACATACCGCTGAATCTACCTCAATTGTCAACTTCGTCGAACTGTGGGACCTACGAGGACGACGTTATACCATTAAGAGTTCACGATTGTTCGTTAGATCTGATCGTGATCTCCGATTCGAAAGGAATGGTCTGTGTCTGCCACCATTATCTGTACCGGCCAGTCAAACCGCAACAGCATGTGCTTAACTCACTGAGTGAATCTAATACAGTGCACTTTGCATACTCTGTAACGCTTCTTCACCACAGCTGTGTGATTCATTGCGTAATACCAGGCATACCGTGGTCGCGGGCTAAACTCATAAGACCGACCTTCGCGATCTACGAGCATCACCACATGATCGTTCTGGTGCAAGGTTTATTTACTCATCTGCTCGAGATCGGAACGAATCACGAGCCATGCTGTCACATACTCTGTGGCCCGTTATCTTCTATCACGTCGCGTTCTTCTTATTTGGTACCGTTGCTCGAATTCGAGAAACTTAATAACAAGGGGGCAGGCAAAAAGAAATATGACGCGACCTCCCTCGAAGGAAGCAACGCGTCCACTTGTCCTAATACGAACATACTAACAATAGATCTACCTACGCTAGACTTGGTACAACTAACAATCCCTTCTGACTTCCTCGTCGAAGTATTTCGCAAGGAAGCGTCGCTGGAAGTGCGTTTGGGAATACTCCATTACTTTCTCTGCCATAGAAACGACATCGATATTATTTCGGAATTAATGTGCTCGATCGCAGAGAAACCGAGGTCGTTGGAAATAGTACGATACATGCAAGAAATTCTTATTGGCGGTTCGTACGCGCTCGTACAAAAGAATTTGCTGGTCGACGCTATACCCTTGCTAGCGTTACTACCTGTCACAACTATGGAAGAGTACACGAGTTTCGAGATCAAAGTGAACGATCTAAGTATAACGCTGAGTCACGAGAAACTTTGGAACACATCGGTAATGTTGCTTTCGCCCCAGCAACGGCTGATCCCTTACCGTAGCGACTTGTGGACTAGATTGTGGGATCAACTGAGTAAAAATAATGGGGACAAAACGAGATTCAAGCCGAGTAAAGTTGCAGAGAAATTGTTGGTTTCCTTAGCATGTTACCAACCCGAAGCACTGTCTAGATCCAGTACTCCAATGTCTCCGAGCGGAGGGTAACGCAATTTTTTGTGTTTAACGTTGATTAACAATACTAGATTTGCATGTTCTTCGAACAATATGTATGTTCCACGTTTACCGATCATTTCTTCAAGTCCTATACACAGAAAGAGAAATCGCAAAAGATGGAGTGTACATCGTTAATAGACTAGAATGAATAATGTTGCAGATTGGTTGTGGCTACAGTATCGCTCGGCGAACTCACAGGTGGTCGCAGCAACAAACTGTTAGATTCTAGTTTGCCATTCAACGAGACTGAGAGTTGTACAGCTTCGAAACAGGAACACGTCGTGTCCGTAAATTTAAGGGAGTTGTCGATGTATTTACTGAAACATGGTACACAGACGTCCGTGATACATGTCCAAGGGTCCTGTACCCCGCTGCATGTTCATGCTATGGCAACTAGACACGTGGCAGCACAACTAGAAGCGTCCAGAGCTCTCTGTCAAATGTTGTGCAGAGCTGCGAACGTTGATCCCCGACTTGAACCGGAGCGGGGTTTTATATTAATGTAAGATGAAACGTAAACAAGTGTTATTCACTTTTTCCATGATCCGTTTGATACGCTGCACGGTCGTATCCTTATTTTTAGAGATCAACTGGACGAAGCGAGGCGGTGGTTATTGTTCATACTACTAGAACGCTACAGGTGTGCGATAGAAGGCTTAGCGTTTCCAGCACCGCAAGGATTCACGTCGTTTTTCACTTATCTCGGCTACAGAACTCTAAAGTATTCAATGTTTTTGCAATATATTCAACGATCGGTATTCGAGTTGCAAGTGGACGTGACTAAAATCATCATGGCTGGTACAATAATCGCTTTTACATATGGAGTAACATTACTCGGAATTTGTTTATTGTAGTAATTCCATTTTATAGACATCAGCGACACAAAAGAGAACGCTATTCGTAAATTGACTTTGTTATCTTTGCTACCAAGATCGCGAGCCAAGAGGCTGTTGAATCAATGGTTGCATCCAGTCAGCTTTATGATAAGAGCTCGCGAACACGCCGCGAATATATTGTCAGGCGAAGTCAGTCAAAACCGAGGTAGAACGTCGCAGCATAAAAATCATCATAACGGTAATAATAGATTCTTGGAACAAGAAAGAAAATTATATGTAAAATATTTGCACATAGGTATACAAAAGAAATTCTTTGCAGGTTTAGCTGCATTTCCCTCAGCAGATCGTTTATCTCCTCTAGATACCTTCCTCGATCTCCTTACAGCAAAAGGTATGAGTTTATATGTTAGTCTATCTTGTGATTCGTACATTAACATTGTGAAATAATATTACTTTACAGCTAGCTTAGCCGAATTAGATTTTGGACTACTTATAGAAGCTACAGTTACATCTACAGAAGATTTTTTATAGATAATTGTATTTTAGTCGAATTTTAACTACACAAACCGCAGCAGTGTAGAAACCTTTTTTTACAATCAAAAATAGTAGTACAAGTAATGATTTAAACGTATCAAGTGCCATTGCTATCTTCCGAGGTATATCCAATGTATGAATGTGGTCGTAATCCGTATTTTTTAAATGTGTAGGTGTTCCGTTCTTAAGAATTCTATATGGTAAACGTTTTTGTACTTTAACTACAGACTTTTTATACTACTGTCTTAGAACAGTTGAAGTCTACTGTGAATCAGCTTTCGAATCTTTTAAATATTTGTTTTTTTTAATGAATTGTATCTTATATTGTGTTGTACATTTAACAGAGCTGTATCCTTATTTCTATGATTATTATTATTACAATTATATTGTTATAGTTTTGTATAGATGTTGTTAATTGTTCAATGTGACAATTATTTATTATAACGTTGTATATTTACCTCTATTTATATTAATCATAGATAATTTTAATAATTTCATGTGCAATATTTGTGTAACTTAAACGATTTCAAGCTGTTTTAACTTCTGTTGCACTTTGTAAAGCCACAAACTTTCGAAATTTGTACCTTTGCTTTGTCTTTACACGAACGCATAGTATATTGTTAACGAAAATACATATCAGAAGATATGTACAAAAGTGTGCAGCTGTCTTTAATCTTTCTGTAAATGTGAATATACGTGATTGAATAGCACTTACGTGTTTTTAATATTCCTCATCACAGTAATATACATATATATGTAGCCTTCTTTAACATAACATTCATCGTTTTCAATGTCGATTCGAGGAGAATGTGAAACTTTTCGAACAATATGCGATCGGAATTCGGAGTTATAACGTCCATCAAAATTATAAAGTTTATTCATTCCAAACCAATGTTTCGTAAGCACAAAGTTTTGTTCATATTACAGTTGGTTAAACAAACATTTCTGCGAAATTATTTTGTATGCGGTAACATTTGTACATTAAATGGAAGTATTACAAACAATACCTAAATGCTTAAAAAGCATCCCAATATATAAATTAAAATATTTACTTGTATATACTCTGGAGAATGTTTTTAAAATGGAAGAATTAAACATAATTATCATTCGAGAATAATTATGAACATCCATTGTTGAATCGAAGACAAACAACGTTATATTAATTCCATCATACGGGGTAGAAGATATTAAAACTAAATTAGCTAATCCCACAATGGAATATACGTTAATAAATGTATAATAAATAAACGTTCCACCAAATCGTTTGTTACTAGTATTGTTTTCTCTTCTTATGATTTTAAGTAATTTTACCTATCTTTGTATTTATCGTATCACAATGTGTTAACGCTTAAACATTGTTTGTAACAAAGTTAACACTTAAAACATTGATATGTTTTTTAGTGGTTCGGGTGTACTACCTTCTCAAGGAATTTTTTCATATCGCTCGTTTCCTGTAAACATAATAATGATTATCGATTAACAATTTTTGTTAAACAACTCGGGGAATGTCCTACCTCCTCGCAAAATGTATGCATCAATCCTCTGTATGTCTTAAATTCTGTTTGTGTCATAAATTGTTTGAGATGAGACGCAGACATTTGTCCCCACTTGTACGGTACTATTGGATCGGAATCGCCGTGACACTGTAGCAATGGAGTATTTTTATTTCCTACTGCTTCCTAAATAGTACAGAATATTCATGTTAATAAGTAAACATTATAATTTAACATGCTATTATATATTTTTATTACGTCTTCAACGTACACCAGGAAACTTCTGATGGAGAGGAAGCCAACACGATAAAGCTACAACACCGGCTAGAGGTTCTGGAAATGTAAGAGCACTATATAAAGCTAGAGCACCGCCTTGACTAAAACCACCAAGTACAATGCGTTTGGTAGGTATTCCTGCTGCGACTTCTCCTGCAATTAACGAGTGTACCATCCCTGCAGCTTTTTTTATGCCCGCCGTGTCCTCTGGGCCATTTGGATCCAATGTTTGCAAATCGAACCTATATTTTTCAATGCATAAATCTTTTTGTCAATGTTGCTATACAAATCCTTGTGTTTCATTATACATTAATGCACTGCCACTCGTTTTCTAGGATAATTCTGCACACTCACCAACTAGGCATCTGTAATCCATAGTTTAACGTCACTGGCTGCTTAGGCCTATCATAACAAGACAACATTTATGTATTTACTTGGTAAGCATAGAACTATTTTGTAATATGACTATACATACGCGCTAGGACAGATTACTTTAACATGAGGTGATCGTATGGCACTTAATGGACTGGCCCAGCCATGTCTGCGAAATCAAATGGAAATTATATTTACATGTAATGCATGTATAATATTATACTACTTTAGTAGCATTGCATAATTCATTATCTCACCCTGTATCACCCAACCCATGGAAGAATATCAGCTGCAACAATGGAATAATGAAATGGTAGTATGCAAATAAATTATGTAAAGAATTCTATTAGTTATATGAAAGTGATTTGTACATACTTAATTGGTTAACATGTCTCATTTATATATATATTATGAATAAAGATAACGCGTTACAATAAGAGCCACGGTAGATTGAACCATATGTTTAATATTTCGATAACGATAGCGCGACAGAATCTCATTAACTTAATAATTAAAAATCATTCTACAAGTAGATATAACCAAGAAAAAAATATGTTGCGGAAAAATATTCTTTTTCTTACCGTTGCTGTATGTTTGGCAGTAGCCGCAATTACAACAGGACTCATCGATGTCATTATTTCTCGTGCTTTTGAACGGGCTGTGCAAAAATAAGCAAAAAAACTAAATGCTTTCGTAAAAATTTCCGAATGAAAAAGCTGTCATCAGATATGCAATAGCCGGAAGTCGTGCGCATGCTTTACGAAAATCAAATGTATATTTTCAAATGGGAATCAAAGTAGTTGGCACAAACCTGCAGTATTGCTCATCATCAATACCTTAAGTGTTACGTACTTTATTATCGTAGAAAGGTTCATGATGATGTTCAAAATATTAATATCTGCTACTTAACGACAAGTTGTGGAGTCAACTATATTTAGAAAGTTAATAAGAATGGATGCTTGAAATTTGATATTTACGCAACGATGCTTGTTGATCGTACGCTTTTAAGAGACTTGAAGAGACTTTAAAAGACTTTAAGAGAATTTAATAATAATTTGTCACAATTGTACTTTTCAAATTTCTGAAAAATTTCAATCGCCTTTTCGTTTGTAATTTCTGACTTCTCGATTCTGAAAGAAGAACCAGAGACTTGCGCGAGCATTAAACCAATTGTTTCGACCACGATAAGGTATGTTTAATGTAGATACGATATTTTTTAAATATTTAATCAACCTGAAAATATTTAAATATTCATTGACATTAATCATCCTATCTGGAGTGTAAAGGGTAGTCGATTTTCAAGTTTTAATTTCGAGACTATAAATACCCCTTAGCGTCTTCTTAAAATATCCTCCATAACCGCGCGTTTCTGTTCCCACCACAATTCATTGCACACCGAGTAGAGCGCAGGCCTTGAAAATAATGAAAAAGACACGAGCAAGTGAGATGGAGATAGAACAACCCTGTAGTAACTGCAGTACATATTTTGTATTCGCATGAACCTGTATTTTTGCGTTACGTTTCATTGCAAGATTTATTCGATTAATAAACCGAGAGCTTGTAAAAAAGTGCATCGGCAGACAAATGTTAAAACTAAACAAGTCATGGCATTGTCGTTCGTCCTTCCTTGTCATCGATGCGAGTCGCGAGGCAGCACTGTCGTGGTAACAAGTGGTTAGCCAATGAGAGACGAGGGAAAAATATGTTCTCCTGTTCTGGAGTGTGCGTCGAGTGATTGGACGATATTGAGGGTTTTCCCTGAAACAAGTTATAGAAAGGAAATGCACAGGGTCGCCATCATGCAACGTCTCGACCAATCAGAAGCGAGAAGCTAGTGTTCAGTGGCGAGTCTGCGACGTATACATTTTGGAATGCAGAAGCGGTGGCCCAGTGAAAAGATGGTGTTCTGAGGGCTCGAGACATTCGTTCCGTGGTCGTTCCTAGCTGACGAACTGTGGTGCCGTGGTTGCCAGCCATATTGTTTTACCGCAGTGTTTGTTTTGGTGCAGCCTTGTCCGAGTCGAACGGAATCCGAGGAGATCGGCTCGAAGGAAGCTAGAACAGTCGGAGTGCATTCGAAGAAACGGTTCAGGCGGTGCGCGTACACGGTGGTTTTGCTGTATTTTTCGGCATAATCATTCGTTGCTCGCGGGCTAAGCCCATAATAATCCGTGGGTGTCAGTCGTGAGCCAGGACGGTGAACGGCAGAAATGGCCTGCGCCACTTTAAAGAGATCTTTGGAGTTCGACCCGGTGCATAGTCATGGTCGTCCCAGTAAACGACGAAGATGCGTGCCGATGTGTGTTTCGCCCGGTACATCGACGCAAGCCAACTCCAGACCACAGAACCCTTCGCCTTTCGGCGAAGTAGCTCACAAACTGACGCCTGGTAATTAACTATACGCCACGGCCATTTTTCTTTTTCTTCCTCTTCTTTTTTCTCTTCATTCCTTTCTTTCTTTCTTTCTTTCTCTGTCTTCCTCCCTCCCTCCCTTCCTCCCCTTCGTTTCTGTCTATTTCCTCGTTACAATGTGACAGTAGAGAAGGGGTGGTTAGGAGGCCATTCCAGCGATTTAAAACTTGAATTCACGACGTTTCTAAAGGGGGGATGCTATGAGGTAGGGCGTTTTGCTGGGAGAGGGGAGGGGACGCGTAAATCATATGGTAATGTAGTAACGGACTTCGGGGAATCATACTTATTCTCTTTTTTATTTATACAAACGGAGCCCCAATACTTCCAGCGTAACCGGAAAAAGGATTCAATCGGACAAGTTCAACCGAATATGTAGAATACAACTTTTTCTCGAGATAATTGAATTTCAAGATTTTATCGAGCACACGCCAGTTGATAGATACAGTAAATCATGACGAGACGATGCCCATTCAACAGCACGCATGCTTCGCAACTTTTCAAACTCGATTTCCTTGAAAACGGATCTGCTTACGAAAAAATTTCGTGATATATTTTTAGATTATTTTTTTTTTCACATAGAATTAGCCCCTTTCTCGATTGTAATACTGAGACACCCTGTTCACATCCGTTTTCGACGTTACGCCTATTGTGTTTTTAAATTCACTTTCATACAAATTTATGGTATAGTATATGCTAGAGTTTTGAATTCTTTGTATGTATCAACTGACAGAAATTAAACGTTCAATTAGTTATGGATGCCATGTTAGGTAACTGCTTTATAAATTCATATCAACTAGGTTAAGTGGAATGACTAAGGAAATAAAATATACAGATTGATAACGATTTTGTTTTATATATAGAAAAAATGGCCGCAAATATAAGAGAAGAAATCCGAAGACTGCATCGACGCAAACAATTACATTTTAGTCCACAAACTAATAACGGTGATTCTTCGGACATGGAAGGCCCTGCTAGTCCTTCAAGCCCATCTGCATGCGGTTCAAATTCATATAGTTATAGTCCTAGTGGAAAGGAAAAACCCTTATTCACGTTCAGACAGGTATGTACAATCAATTTGACATTAGTATGAAATTGGATCTAGCAATCGATTATATTCAAGGTTGGCTTGATTTGCGAGAGAATGCTTAAGGAACAAGAAACACAGATTCGAGAAGAATATGATCAGATTTTAAATATGAAGCTGTCCGAGCAATACGATGCTTTTGTCAAATTCACCTATGATCAGATACAAAAGAGATTCGAATCTGCAGCAGCGCCAAGTTGTAAGTGAATGATTACAAGAAAATATTTTATAACAAAAATATTGATTGTGTTTTAAAATTATTTGTTTTATTTTGATTATTTTTGTGTTTTAGATCTATCCTAAAACAAGATTCTTATTTATAAGAACATGTTTCTGTGAAGAATATTAGGTGAGATATATACACATATACGCGCAAACTTGTCTTATTTCTACAGAGTAAAATAAGTTGATCGTTTCTTTAATTACCGTTATATACGATTTTGTATTGTTTGACTTGTTATTGTAGATTTCTACTGTGTGAGACAAATTTTGCTTGAAGTTTCAAAATGAGGTAAGCAGCATCACCTCGTTCAAGAAAATGTCTTTATGAAAATTCATATTATAATTTACATCTAAAAAATCTGTCTGGTAAAAACGAAAAAAAATTAGTAATGTAAGTTTAGTAGGTTTGCAAGAACAGCAATCATACTACGAAAAATCTACAGTGTATACTATTGAATTTACATGAACTAACAATATTTGTACTGGCTGATATTAGAAATGCGCTGGTATCAGGGAACTGTACCGAGATTCTAGTTATGTACAAATGTTAATACATATAGAAGTTGCACACTGTGCGTAACTATGCTTGAAGTCAGGAGCCAAGAAACGTCTTTGACTTGCCCAGGGTTCTGTAACATCACACAAAATTGTTTGGATGATTGTTTATTTCTTACAAATTATCGATTACTCTTACGAACCATTGAACAATAACGATGAATTATTCTTTGTTGTTCTAACGACATATTGTATTACGTTTCGCTCAACTATACGCAATGACAAATACTCTTGTAACGCAAAAATGTGAAAATGTACATGCAAGTATTCAAGGGAGAAAGCACCGAGTATACAGAAAAAAAGCTTGCAAAACATTATTTCGGGGAAAGTTGTTTCCATGGTTTTTAAATTATACTTTACTCTATAAAGTAAATCATAACACAAGCACATTCTACATATTTAGATAATTTTATTTTTGCAATTATGAAACTTTTTTTTTTAGTTTGCGTGTACGACTCTGTACATGAACAAACTACCATTGCGAGCAACATTCCCCTAAATATCGTAAATGTTCGAATTTCGCAGAATAAAATGATCAACGAAGCATTAACTCGGATACAAAGAAGCTATCTTGATTACTTCTCTGGAGATTGAACGATCGAGCTGTAAAATCTTAAGAACAATTTCACATGCGACATTTATTTGCCATAAAAAAGTAACGTTTATTTAAACTTTTGTACGTATCGTAAATTTCTCTTAGTACAATTTTTTTTATTTAAAAAATTCAAATACGAAGATTTGTAAAGGAAGGGAAAGGAACGTATGGTATATAGCATTGTACGAACCTATTGTCAAGAATGAGTATTTGAAATAAAGATTTCATAAAATTTTGCTAATATTTCTGTTCCCTGGTAGCAACGACTTTCTGTAGCATAATAAAGCAGTAAATAATGAACATATATACCTACACTTTAACTGTGCCTATTATTAGACATATTTATCGCGATAATTCTAGTATATATTACTTAACTGTTATTGACCTTAAAAATTGTTTAGTTTATAGACATTCGTTTTTATATTGTACCTCGTTTTTTCTTGCGTTTAATTTTGGTCTTTTTCTCTTCTTTTTTACTTTAAAGAAACCAAATAGGCTGTATTTAATTCGAATCATGTTTTCTTGGTTGCTGCATGTATTTTATCGTTATGGCATGAAATTATTCATATCGAGAAAAAAAAAACACGCATAAACATCAAGAAACATTAATCCGAAGAAGCCGTGTCGGCATCTTGCAAATTCGTTTTATCACTATATTTAAGAAACGTATATCCGAAAATCGATTGTTTCTCCATTTATAAAAAAAATACATTTCGAAGAAGGGCATTAGCATTTGCCTTATTCATTCACAAAAATGGTGTCTTTCAGTTACCAGAACGATTTTGGGAACACATTACTAAATAGTGTTTGCACGATAGTGTGTAAATAATATACCAAGTGTTTATTGACTACTGAATGTGAAAGAAGAAAGAAATACAAGTGGCTTTAGTTAATTAACGATATAAGTAATACCTACTTGAGAAACAATAGATATTGTTTACCATTAAGAAAAATTTGTGAAAAATACACCGAAGTGATTCCTCAGTCATTCAGGGGATTTTGATTTCAATTAAAATACCTCCATATTATATTATGTAAGCACTTATTATCGAAATAAATATAAGTCTAAGACTGATCATGTGTATACTTCTTTATTTTGATCACTGAGCGTACGTATAGATATAGATTATAGATACACGTAGAAGTAAACAAAATCGTTTTCCACTTTTCGTAAAGAATTTAAATAATTTCAGTATCCCGTGATCCAAATACTTCAGTTTTTACAAATATTTACGAAACGACGATCTGTGCACTTGAAAAGAATACAAACAAAATTTTTGCACTACTTCTGAATTTCAATCACCTTCCTGGTTGAATGTGCACAAGCTACTGAATCAGCTCTTCGATGCACGTAACGAACCACTTACATGTGTGTCCTAATCTCATTATCTAACTCTGGTAATAAAATAATGCTATTAGTAGTATGGCTTCAAGAAGCCCTTCCGAGACTATATGAAGTTCCCTGTCCGTGCTAAGAGACTGTCACTTCTGGGCGGGAAACAAACTTCTGTTATTTCATTTGATTGGAAAAAAGTGCCAAATGTTTCCTCTCCTGTTTTTGGCTTACGTTGTAGCCATCAAGGTATACAAGAAGACTACTCCAAATGGTAAGCGATAGAATATAGTGCTGAAGATATATTATAATTAGACACAGAGGATCTTTATGCAAAATAAAAAGTTTGTGTATCAATTGCAAGATATAGGAACTGAATCAAAATTTCTTTCTTTCATTAATAATTTTAATACATTGATACTCTCAAATTCTTTCAATGTTTCTAACAGTTTTAAATTGCACCTATTCAGTTTGACGATAAACGCATAAAAAACCTGTTGTCTAATTATAATATTCGAAAATTTTTACATACGCGAATGCAATGTCTTTACACTAATTGTAGGAAAAGTCACAGTTTACCTTGGCAAAAGAGATTTCATTGATCACCTAGAAAGCGTAGATCCCATCGATGGCATTGTCGTCGTTGAAACCGATTATCTTCAAGGACGGAAGGTTTATGGACAGGTAAAAATCGAAGTCTTGCTCGTTTGAACATTGATCCTAGTTAATTAATCCTATTAATGCTCGTCCGAACTTATCTACATATTATTTAGGTGACAACAACTTTCCGCTATGGCCGCGAAGAGGACGAGGTCATGGGTGTCAAATTCAGCAAAGAACTCGTCTTATGCCGCGAGCAAATAGTGCCGATTAAAAAAGAAAAACAAGACATGACACCTGTGCAGGAACGTCTCTTGAAGAGGCTCGGTGCAAACGCATATCCTTTCTTGTTCCAATTCCCACAGAGCTCACCCAGCTCTGTCACACTGCAACCCGGCGACGACGACATGGGAAAACCTTTGGGAGTAGAATATACTATCAAAATATACGTCGGCGAACATGAAGAGGACAAGGTAGCATAATTATTCAAATTTGATTATTAGACTGCGGATCTTTATGCATTTATGGCTTTTGGAAATTTTAAAAAATTGAGTACGATTTTTATCTATTTCAAATCTACAAAGGCTATTACCACTGAAGATTAGATTTTATTTGATCCAACTGTCTTTAAATTTGCTTACAAAAATTGAATTTGAAAAAAAACATTCAAATTGAATTAAATTGATTTGAACAGGGACACAAACGATCATCTGTAGCACTAGCGATAAAGAAATTGCAGTACGCCCCACCTACGAGAGGACGTAAACTACCCAGTTCTCTGGTTTCCAAAGGATTCACTTTCTCTCAGGGTAAATTGAATCTCGAAGTTACGCTGGACAGGGAAATTTACTATCATGGTGAAAAGGTAGCAGCGAACGTCATAGTTACCAATAATTCTCGGAAAGCTGTGAAGAACATCAAGGTATTTACTCTATAGGCTGTAACGTTAAAACTCTATCTTCTGTGTCATGTATTTAATCATTGTGATTTTTCCAGTTGTTTGTGGTACAACATTGCGAGGTCACAATGGTCAATACCCAATTCTCCCGACATGTAGCAAGCTTGGAAACACGTGAGGGCTGCCCAATTACGCCTGGCGCATCTTTCACGAAACAGTTTTATCTTGTGCCATTAGCCAGCAGCAACAAAGATCGACGTGGCATTGCTCTTGACGGACATCTAAAAGTAAAAACGAATAGACATTATTAAAAAATCTTTATACTTGATATTGTTCTCGCTATACTTCCTTTGCATTTGATTCAGGACGATGATGTGAACCTTGCATCTTCAACTATGGTTGCCGAGGGTAAAACTCCTAGCGAAGCTATGGGTATCGTCATCTCGTACTCTGTGAGGGTGAAATTAAACTGTGGTACCTTGGGTGGTGAACTGGTTACAGATGTACCATTTAAATTAATGCATCCGGCACCAGGTAAATACTAACTAATAATGTCATTATGAAAACTAATTGTCCAGTTTATATTGTAACTGTGTTAAATATTTTTTTGTTTCTTCAGGAGCTGCGGAAAAAGAAAGGGCTATATTGAAGAAGAACAAGAGCGTGGACCGAACACGCTACGAGAATTCTTACTCTAACGATGACGACGATAATATCGTGTTCGAAGACTTTGCTCGTCTGCGTCTGAACGAACCAGAATAAATCATCTTCGATAAGGCAAATTATTTACGTCAAAAGAATCTTAGATTCTAGAATAGATAATATAGTCTACATTTAATTCAGAATCAAATAGAATTGTATTAAAATAGGTAGATAGTACAATATAATGTATATAAATAGAATATGTCGTCTCTAGGATTCTTTTGATGTAAGTTATATTGAACTATCAAAGAATGAATAAAACGGTGCAGCAGGTAAAAATATTATCTGTACCAATTAACATGCGCGCGCGGCGTCATGCGGAAGTAAATAAATGTTATTGTGAGAAAAAAATGTGCCAAAAAAATACAAAAAAAAGCGAAAAGTACCATACAAAAAATGTGTACCGTCTTAAAATTTCTATCCGATGGTGGTGGTCGGCTAGAAATTCTCGTAAAGACAAACAAAAAAATAATAATTCAAAGTAAGCTTAATAAATACTTTATATTCGGCTAAGTTAAAACTTTCCCGCCTTACCAGAAGTGACATGTATGCTATTAATTTTGATTAATTGTGATTATAACGTGTCTGTAAATGTTCATTTACTACAAATTGATGACATTATTGAGTTATAATCTATATGTTAGAAGAAAAATATAAATACTGCAAAATGCGGATGCCTGAACTTCATTTCTTTTACTTTCGAACGTTACAACGAATACCCAACTCTGTCCAAGCGAAAAGAACATCGACTGTTACCAATCCCAGAAAATTATATATTTGATGACTATACAAAATATTACAAGTATCTTAGTAACCATTCAGTCTTGAATAGCATCGTTAAATACCTAACAATGCTGACTGTATTCTGTCTAGTCATACATATGAGAATAATATTCTTGATATGCTTGGATGTACGCTTCCTTTTCTACTGGAGTCATCTCTGCGATCAATGTGTCGTTCACATCTCCGATTGCAACGGTTCTTCCTGCAACTGTTACCGTCGGTACCAGATCATCGTCTTCCGAATCCATCGTATCCACTTCTCCTAAACAATGATTAAAAAGTGTGTACATTTCCTTGATAAAACACCAACTTGAAAACATATAAACAAATGTATTTATACATACCTGTGTCGATCGTTTGCATTTCAGCGACTTCTTCGTTATCGCTGCTATCACTAGATTCTTGAGGCAACACAGACTTAATAGCGGCAGCGGCGTTCGTTCCTCCTTTCTTTTCATGTGCCAACAACACAGACATAATATCTTCACCCTGCTTATTATTTGTTATGGTTGCATTAGTGGCAGTGGCTGCAGCTTTATCTAGTATATTCTCTTGCGTGTTTACTCCGTCCGGCTAGAGATTAGACAAGCTATTAGCAATTAATTCTAAGAAAAGATAAATACTACTACACAACCAGAAGTATACCTGTGAATCAGAATTGATAACTGTGCTTTCCATCATCCAAATTGGTCTTTCCTTTCTCCTATTCGCTGCATTATCATCGGCGGATTCGTCACCGATTGTAACATCTACTCTGGTATCTTCTACCATGAAACCTGACGATCTTGTAGCCTCACCAGACCATTGTTCACCAGGTGCTCTTAGACTGCTTGGTTTCCTTGTATCGATACTAGAAAAATATTATAAATTAGCTATAATACTATATACTATAATATTAAAAATTAGCGTATATCTCTATAAAAGAGACAATATAATTTAACAAAATACATACCCCTTAATGGTGTTTATGTCGACTGGTTCTGGTTCTAATATTTCAGGAGCCAACTTGATACCTTCTACTTCCCGTAGTAAAATATAAAGGGGCTCTAATTGTTCATTAAATTTGGCTAATAAAAGCCTTGAATCTTTCTTTGGAAGCGCAGATTGATCTTCCTCCACTACTTCGCGACAAAAGGTGCATCTAAATTCACCAGTGGTCATATCAAACAATTGATCTGCCTACATTATATTGCATTAATAAACATTTCCTGTTCTCTTTTCTTTTATGCACACAATAAATAATGTAGGATTCAAGCATTTACCTCTAGATCAGTGAATGTTTTTAAACAACTTGTACATTTAAAACTTGCCCTGCTCGTAGCATCTCTTTCCTCTGTTTCCATTCTCTTCCTCATTAAGTCTAGCTTATATTTAACCACATTTACAAAAGTCTAAACAGACACATATGTTTGTGTATATATATATATATATATGATAGTTTGTTTAATAAGTAAATAATAATTAGACAGCAGATCTCTATGCAAAATAAACATTTTCTATCTGAATTGTAACAATCTGGAGTGAAGTAGACATTCTTTTTCTTTCTTAATATGTTTAATAAATTGAAAATAATATAATGGAAGTTTACAATTCTTCTGTTTTTACTGTTTTAAATTACACCTACTCATTTTTGTCATAAATACACAAAACCCACTGTCTAATAAGAATGGCAGCATATGCTACTTAAAACTTACCTTATAGTTTATAAAATAATAGTTGACTTTTTGTGCTTTTCCATCCGAACCAGTTTCCATTTTTAATCTCACTTGTATGAATTTATCGTTTCTTAACGTGGATATCCTAGCTCTTAACATTTTACGTTCGAATTTCAAAAGTTCACAAATATCATCTTCTTTCATACCTGTTTGCATGAAATGTAAAATTTGATTAGTTACAATACGAACATGGATGCGGTACTCCAAACATGCATAGAGAATATATTGAATTTTCGCTTACATGGATTTCTAACTAACATATCAACAATTAGTGCATCTTCTATTGTATAAAATCCACGTACTACCAAACGTGCTAATTGTTTCAAACTGCTTGGAACTTCTGTAACAAGTCGTTCTTCGCCACTCATTTTTCTTGTTGGTACATACAGTGAGATATTATTGGAATTACTAAAGATTGCAGACGGAATTGAATCGATTAAATGTTATTCGATATTGATTACTTACAAACGTACTTCGCGGTTGCGATATTACCAATAATATAATTTATAAATTTAGAGTACTAACCTTTAAGGTTTTATAAATAATATCTTTGTCAGAAAATATTTAAAACAAGTGTCGATAAAAGTATATTAAAATATAGATCATAATACTAAACATGCGTTCCCGCGAAAACACTAAAAAAGAAAGCCACGGAATTCATAATTTCATCAATCGTTTTAGAACGATAAAATATACTGTCCCGACTGACGCTTGTTTATAACTGCTATTATTTGTGAGGTTATGTACTCGTGATACAAAATTGTCAAATGATTATCTGTCAAACGGTAGAACTGTGCATAGAACAAGTACATTTTTGACTACGGTTTCATGAAAATTATTAATGGCAGCGATAGATAAAGTTAAAATTATCGTTGTCGGTGATTCTGGTAGGAATATTATTCAAAACAGATCTATGGTTCTTGACATATATTTATTAGTACTGTTATTGATACTGTAACAATTACAATAATAAAGACCTAGACTGTGGATCTTTATGCAAAATAAAAATGTTTCCCATTGATTGTGAGAAGCAGGGATAACATAAAAATTAATGCATAAAAGCAACATTACAACATTATTGAATTTTTAAAATCTTTTAATGTTTTATATTTCGTCCAACCAATTTTCCCATAAATGCATAAAGATCCGCATTATAACATGATTTTAGTACAATATTTTATTCGATTTATCGTTTAACATTCTGCTTTTTGTTATATTTCTTTATTGTAATTTATGGGTTGTAAGGCTGTTACATGTATTTATGAATTTTTAAATCATTCTTTCGATTTTGTCGTTTCTAGGTGTTGGAAAAACATCACTGACGCATTTAATATGTCAGCAACAACCAATTCCTAATCCTTCATGGACTATAGGCTGTTCAGTGGAAGTTAAATTACACGAATACAAGGAAGGAACTCCTAATCAGAGAAGATATTTTGTTGAATTATGGGATATCGGTGGCAGTCAAAATCATAAAAATACAAGATCTGTTTTTTATAATCCCACAAATGGTAGAAATTCAAAAAGTTCGAGGTACATTGTAAACGGAGTTTAGAGACTTACTAATTAAATATTGTTATCCGTAACGCAGGTATAATACTGGTCCATGATTTAACAAATAGAAAATCACAGCAGAACCTTCAAAAGTGGCTGGAAGAAGTTTTAAGTAAAGACAGCAATTACATGAAAGTGAAACCATTCGATGACTTTGATCCTGAAAAATTTGTGGGTTCTACGCAGGTACTAGAAACATTTGAATAGCAGACATAAAGGTATGTCATTTAAAATAACATTTTCTTTTATTGCAGATACCAATTTTAGTTATTGGTACCAAATTGGACTTGGTCGCAGAAGTAAGATCAAGCGTCCACAGACGTTCATCAACTATTGCAGAAGAATGTGGTGCAGATGAGATATTTTTGGTATGTCAATTATACTTTTGACTTAAAGGGATTGGATGCTAACAATGCCATTTCGCCTTGTAGGATAGTCGTCAAGTGAGGTCATTGGCTGCTGGTTCTAGTTCATCTGTAAAACTAAGCCGATTTTTCGATAAAGTTGTTGAAAGACGTTATTACTCGTCGAAAGAAGGAATCAGTCCTGACAAAAGAAGACCACCATTATACAATTCCCAATATAGTACCAAAATTTATCACAATGATTAAATATTTGTCAAATAATTACAATTTTCTGTTATGTTAATCAACGTTCCCATTTCTTATCAATAGACTGCAGAGTTTCTGAAAATTTTCAAAAAAGGACGGTACATCAAATTCGACAGAATTTAATATAATTTTTATTTTGTTGTTGAAAATTACATAAACATCCACAGTCCACTTATCAATAATAAATTAAAAGCACTTATTTGTAAAATTTCATTGAAACAATGATAACGTGGGAAACTAATATTGTATGGCTCTTCGCGCTATTTCCTTTAATACATCAGTTAAACGATGGTGGCGGTGGCATCGAAAGTGCCTTCGTCTACTTGTTTCAATTCATGGTCGCGTACACCTGTGATATGTATATATATATATCAGTGATTTACACGGGTAGAGTAGTAGTACGTTCGTGTGTTGCGCGTGCGCAGTAGAAGTAAAAGTGGGGGGCCCAGCCGGAGGGGCAAGTTCCTCCTGGTTCCTCGTTCTGGCATCACTGGCGCCACCTAGAAATAAAAAATTAAACATTCGTTGTCTAATAGTTTACCGTAGATGGTGCCACCAATCTTTTCCTGGTTTATCATTGTTGCATATAAGAAAAATGGAATATTCACTAAAAATAGCGAAACCCAAAATTATGAATCGACGATATCGATCCGGGGAGGTTCGAGAAGCGATATCACACCTTGAGAAGTAGTATAGAATCGTGCGTTTACGATCCTTTAGATATTTCAAAGCGGATTACGTGCTAGCGAATGCATGGTAGAAGAAAGATGGTTCTCAATAATTTTTTTTTATTACGTCACAGCGTAGCGCGCGATAGTTGAAAATTTCAAAAACAGCTTCTCGCTACGTTCGAAATATCAGTTTGTCAATTGCAAGATTTATTAAACAAATGAGTTATAATGGAATAATATAAACGATACGATGAAATAGTCTATACTTTAGGTATATATATATTTAAATATATCTCTTAATTATTCTGTTAATAATATCTGAACATTATGCTTTACACTTACCTTTCTAAATTTCCTGGTGTGCGTGTTCTATTCTGAGGTAGCCACATATATTCGATTTTCGTACGTAATATAAAGGTTAACACGCGTTACCTGGTCGTTTGTCAAATGTGACTTTTCAAAGAATACGCCACTATCTAAGGGCGTTTTTATTTGTACATTCGATCACGTATTAATCGATTCGATTAATTTCGTTTAAATTAAAAGTGTATTTGCCGTGTGATCTTCCGCAAAACAGTGAGTTATATTCCGTTGATTGGGCAATTAGTAGCACGTGCACAAGTGACAAATTATGACCTTTTTCTTTCAGGACGTTTTCTTTTAGAATGACGTGTCTCATACCAAAGAAATTTCCGAGACAAAACTATCTCTCCAACTTCCTGATACGGTATCAACCCGTAATATTCACACAAAATCATGGATACGCTCACGATATCATTCTGGGCAAGGGAGGGCCGATCGCTGAATTGCAAAATAAAATAACCAGTGGAGAATTGATGAAGGATGATCATCAGATGAAAGTTGCCGAAACTTTACAAGGTATTTACAAAGAAATCAATGGGTATAAACCGGAGGAATCTAGTCTAATAGACAAATGGCTTGGTAAGAAGAGGAAGCAGCCTCCTAAAGGATTGTACCTTTATGGGGCAGTTGGTGGAGGTAAAACAATGTTGATGGATCTTTTCTATGATTGCTGTCAGGTATCTTATTTTACATGACCAGTAAGTAATGCACATGGGGAGCCTTGTTATGCTATAGCCTTTAGATGACTGATACAACAATTCATAATATTTTTCAGAGTCGTTCAGACAAGTAGTACATAGAATTCATTGACGAAGCAAAGGGTTTACTTTATATATATATCAGAAGGAATGTTATAAAGAAAACTCTTGATCTATGAGGAAGGTATTATTTATACAGCGGCTTTCCATATGCACTACAATACAAAATAATCATTTTAACCCAAAGTAAACCAAATAGCTCTACTCTCGAATATGCCGTTCCAGATCGAACACAAGAAAAGAGTACATTTTCACGCTTTCATGGCGAATGTACATGTCAAAGTACACGAGGTGAAGAAAACTTTTGTACGCGATGTTAATAGTACAAAACTTCAACCGTTCGATCCTATACCACCAGTTGCTAGAAGCATTACAGAAGAAGCGTGGCTGCTTTGTTTCGACGAGTTTCAGGTTCAGTTATGGACCAATTAACCATAACAGAAAGATTTAGAATGACACATATTAATGAAACTGTTATAATATAGGTAACTGATATTGCAGATGCAATGATATTGAAAAGATTGTTCACCGAGCTTTTCAACAATGGTGTAATCGTAATTGCAACCAGTAACAGAGCGCCGGACGATTTGTACAAGAATGGATTACAAAGAGGAAATTTTCTTCCGTTTATACAAATACTAAAAAATTATTGTATCATCAATTCATTAGATTCAGGTGTAGATTATAGACTACAAACTGGACTCAGTGACGAGAAAATTTATTTCATGTACGTTTATCTTATAAACGCACTATAAGATCAAATAGTTATTGCAAACAAATTGTATATCAAATAATTTTTGTAGAAAGGGAAAAGATGCGGTAAACGACGTGGACAAAGTTTTTAAATATTTATGTTCGAAAGAAAATGATACTGTAAGGTCCCGTGTTATTTGTATTAGAGGACGTAATGTTGCTTTCAATAGAACGTGCGGTCAAGTACTTGATTCAAGTTTCGAAGAGCTTTGCGACAGAGTAGGTTTTTACTATCTCTTTGTTCTTATTCGATATAGAATCAAATTTTTCTGATTATATATGATTCATTTCTGTGTAGCCTCTTGGTGCCAGCGATTATTTAGAATTAAGTCAAGTATTTCACACAGTTATTATACGAGATGTGCCACAATTAGACTTCAAGCTTAAGTCCCAAACTAGAAGATTTATTACATTAATCGATACATTATATGACAATAAAGTAAGATTATCAATAAATCAGTTTATATAATTGCATGGCCACAACAGTTTGTTTTAAAAATAAACTTGTTTTTTCTAGGTAAGAGTTGTTATATCAGCAACTGTACCTCATACAAAACTTTTTGTACCAGAAGGTGACAACGAATATTCAGATGAGAAAAGAATGCTTATGGATGATTTAAAAATATCTCATGGTTCTGTAAGTCAAGTGAACTGAATTATATTTTTCAAACAGTATATCCATACTATGATGTTATCTTGTTTACAGGACGATCACAAATCTAATCTTTTTACCGGTGAAGAAGAACTTTTTGCTTTTGATCGAACTGTATCCCGGCTGTCCGAAATGCAAACAACACAATATTGGGAGCAATGGCAACATCATAGATAATAATAATTAAAATTAGCACGAATTCCAATAGTATTTTTGACTAGTATCTATGTTCGTCTGAGTCATTAAAATATAAGTTATTAAACATATAATTTTTCAATATAGACAAATATTGATCGAAAATGAACATTTTATTAAATCGACTTATATAGTTATAATACCAAAAAATTATGCAATGTCTTTTATTACTTATTTTGCTGCAACATTTATTTATTTCAATGTGGAATTGTAAAAAGAATACGTGAATAAAAATATATTCGTATGTTAGTTTTGATCGGGAATTTTTACTCCTCACTTTTATGCGAGTTAAAAAATAAATAATTATTTTCTAGATCCGTTGATATAGAGTTAGTTACTACTTAAAAATGAAAAAATTTGAAACTACAATGGAATTCGATGTATTCACATGATTTTATACATACTTAGTTGCATTACGCATACGTGTAACCAAATACACGATATACAGATAAAGTCTACATCTCGCGTCATCTCGCGTAAAAATAAATAAATCCGACATGATTGCCATGTTATCAATTCTTATTTTCGAGTGATATTCTTCGGATATTTTTAGTACGTTCACTTACCGTTTCTTTCCAATTTGTGTTACGTTTGCACATTTAATTGCGTCTGTTAAATAGCAGTCGAGGTGCAATAACATATTTTCTTATATTTTACAATATATTTAATAACATCACAACAATGGATATCCAAGAACTGGCCAGTGGTATGCAATTTGATATTCTACATACAGTATTACAAACATTTCACTATACATATATTCAGAATTAATTAATATTTCAATTACTCTTCCATTATCAATATGATTAACAACTTTTCTTTTAGCCACAATGAACTTTGACCAAACATTGTTAGATAAAACAATATCTTCTATACGTACTAAACTCGATGCACTGGAAAAAGATACTAAAATAGCTTGGTTGATGAAAGCAATAGGCTTTATAGACTTAACTACGTTAGGAGGGGATGATACGCCAATTAAAGTTAAAGCTGTCTGTGAAAAGGTGACTCTACTAGGATTACATTCAGAATTATAAATAGTTTAACGTATTTCTCCAGCTTTGTTAAATTGTGTGGTTATATCAAAATATTAATAAATGATTTTAGGCTGTCAATCCTCTTGGTAAACCCACAGAGTCTTTGCATACTGCAGCTGTATGCGTTTATCCCATGAGACTCCCAGATGCAGTGACCGCATTGGCAGATCTTGACAAGGATCATAAGGTTTCCAGAGCTACTGGTTAGTGATCATTCCATAGCATTAATTCTATGATTCTACTTTTTAATTTATCGAATGATAATCAATAATAAATTATTATTCGATAAACAGTAGGTGGAGGTTTTCCATCTGGACAACTTCCATTAGAAACACGTCTCAGAGAGGTTGAAATAGGCATCGAAGGTGGTGCCGATGAAATTGACATTGTAATAAATCGATCATTGGCTGTAACGCATCAGTGGGAAAAGTTATACGAGGAATTGAAATCGTTTGCCGTGATTTGCAAGAATAAAATATGTCTGAAGGTTATACTTGCCACAGGAGAATTAGGGAACTTGGAAAATGTATATAAAGCATCCATAGTGGCAATGATGGCTGGAGCTAATTTTATTAAAACATCCACTGGAAAGGAGACAGTCAATGCTACTTTACCCATTGGAATAGTTATGTGTCGTGCGATTAAACATTATTACTCGTTAACAAATAGAAAGGTAATAGGAATTGCTTGTAGTAAAAAAAGAGATAGGTAGTATCGTATTAATCTTTAATATTTATTATTAAATTCTGTGATCCATAGGTTGGTTTCAAACCAGCTGGAGGTATTAAGACATCCCAAGAAGCTTTAGAGTGGATGATGTTAGTTCAAATGGAACTAGGGGACGACTGGTTAACAAAGGATTTATTTAGAATCGGTGCATCCAGCTTATTAGACAACATTGTTGAGACAATAAATTCAATGTAACGTTATCTCACGTTCGTGGTATCATTTTTTTATACTTGTTGTGTATGCTGTCAACTTCTTCTATATAAACGTATACTTGTATTTACGACTATTTTTTGATATACTTGAATAAACAAAAAATTGCATATTTTCAGCCCTCGCCTATATATTCTTTGAACACGTAATTCTAAAATTGTTATATTTCACAATAAAATCGAAAGTTTTGAAACTGTTTAAAATAAGAAGCTGAGTTTCCGGAATTTTCCACAATATTTTCGATGTTCTTGTAATACGCGTAACATTCAGCGGAATCATTTATAACAGTGTAAAATATTCACAAAAGTACAAATCCGTCACAATGCACAACAGTCGCCATATTAGCTACAGTGGCGTCGCAAGCGACTTCCTGATGTGGTGAGAAACAGTGCGGGTTTGTGTCTTTTCCGTTTAGAAAACCAAGATGGTAAGTCCGTCGTGCGTTGTCAACAGAAAATCCGTTTGCATCCAGCCCTTTGAGTGCTGTATCGTTTCATACTGAATAAAATAGTGAACTACAACAATTCAAGTAAAGAGTACAGCAAATATGTTTCTTCGAATCCGTGAATTTCTATTCGGAAGAAATTATGGTTAGGTTGTGCGAGTATGATTAATTTCTCCAAAAATTTGTTGACACAATTTACCCATAAAAAACTAGCGTCCGATATTAAATACAACTACAATTCTTTTTATATTGTATGCAACGCATCGAATAACGAAAACATCGTGAACGATAATTTAACCAAAGCGTATACATCGCGACACCTTAAAACAGGTTAAAAGCTGCAACATCGGATTTGAATATTTGTTGAAGTATACTTCAGTTAGTTTAGTGCTAATTGTACACGAAGTGATCAATTTATCAATTTTCAGGCACGAGGTCCAAAGAAGCACTTGAAGCGTCTTAACGCGCCCAAAGCATGGATGTTGGACAAATTGGGGGGTGTGTATGCCCCACGTCCATCCACCGGACCCCACAAGCTCAGGGAATCTCTCCCTCTTGTTATTTTCCTCCGTAATAGATTGAAGTATGCCTTGACCAACTGCGAAGTCACCAAAATTGTGATGCAGCGTTTAATCAGAGTCGACGGCAAAGTTCGTACAGACCCCAATTACCCAGCTGGTTTCATGGGTAAGCAAATGACACATTTTATCTACGTTTATGGCCATATCGAAGCTGTAATATTTTTGAATAAGAGATATTATAGTCAAAAATTGGCCGATAGTAAGTAACTGTTCTTTTCTAAGGTCACAGATCGAGTAATTATATTCTTTCTGTATTACCCAGAAAGTGCACATTCATGTAACAATTTGAAGTTTTAATAGACATTTATTATTCCGCTACATTTTCAATGCTGCTTGGAAAGAAAAATATTAATCGTGTTAACCGATTCACATACTGCTTTGTATATTAGTAAACTCCCGGATGTTTATGCAAAATAAATAGTTGTTGCATCAATTGCGAATCAATTAATGTGGTGAAAATTATACATTAATACTCTTAGTCTTTCAATATTTTCACTGCTTTAAATTGCACTTGCTCATTTTTGTTATAAATGCATCAAATCCAGAGTCTACATATTAGAATAAGTAATTAGAATTACTAAGGATGACGAATCGTTGCAGATGTTATCACTATCAAGAAGACTGGTGAATTCTTCCGGCTGATCTACGACGTCAAGGGACGTTTTACCACCCACAGAATTACAGCAGAAGAAGCAAAGGTATTTGTCGTTGGCACGAAAATGAGAATAAAGTTGAAACATGTGAAATATATATCGGTTTCTTTGAACACTGCGGTATTGTCTGTTACAGTACAAGCTGTGTAAAGTAAAACGCGTTCAAACCGGACCTAAAGGTATTCCATTCCTGGTGACGCACGACGGAAGGACCATTCGTTATCCTGACCCGGTCATCAAAGTGAACGACACCATTCATTTGGACATCGCCACTGGAAAAATTTTGGACTCTATCAGATTCGATTCGGGTAATGCACGTTTTTTTCTGTGTTTTGTCCATATGTATTTTTTGAAAAATATACCTATTTCAAACATTTTTGTTCTTTCAAATAGGTAATCTCTGTATGATCACTGGTGGAAGAAATTTAGGGCGTGTTGGTACTGTGGTCAGTCGGGAACGTCACCCAGGGTCCTTTGATATTTGTCATATTAAGGATTCACAGGGACATACGTTCGCAACAAGGTATGGTTTTATTGTTCGTACTCGTTATAATCGAAAAATTTTGCAAAATAGCATCAATGGATTCGCGTATTGGCCTTATCGAAGCTATGATGATGCGTAATTGTACATTGTAGTCAAAATATTGGCCAAAATGAAATTCCTTCATATTGGTCACTGATTGCCTTCACATAGGCTTCTCAGTATTACCCATTTAGGAGACAGAAACAATTCGAAAGATGTCAGAACATTTTGAAATTGATAAATCTGAATTACTCTACGCAGGTTGAACAACGTGTTCATCATCGGCAGGGGTACGAAGCCGTACATTAGCTTACCAAGGGACAAGGGTGTCAAGCTATCGATCGCTGAAGAGCGCGACAAGAGGTTAGCAGCGAAAGGAGTGAATTAATGTACATTTTCAAAAAAACATTCAATAAACCGAGAAATTCTTGGTGAATAAAAGATTGCTTTCCATCAACATCATCATCGTCCTTCTATTGCGTTCGCGTAGGACTCGCTCTTGTTGGTACCGCATTATAGTTAAACGGAAACGTTCCGTCGAACGAAACGTCTAGCGTAAATACATTTAATTAAATTACTAATTATGGTCTCTTTTTTTGAAAGGCGAAACTCGAGATGCATTAACGGTCGTATTAGATGATAGACGTCCTACGATCCACGTATTTTCTGGCGAAAGTAGAGTGGATAGCTATATATGAAAAATAGCTTTTAACAATTATTAACGATTGGCTATCGAAGAAGTATCGACGTAATAGTAAACAAATGCGTCGGTGTAAATATCACGATCTGGTTAAATATGCTTTCATAAGAATTACACCGTTCAACGTTATTAAGGCGTATCGGGTGCGAAACGGGACGTCGCTTTAAAGCCGCGGTAAAGGTAAAGAACATCCTTCACGATCATTTACGATCATTTTGCTGGCAGCCATATTTCAGTATTTAACTCCAGTGCGTTCCGAAGCATCGCGTTGCATTGTTCGTCTCTATACTTCTCGGACTGTTTCTGTACTTGTTTGGCAGCTTTCAGATACCTAGAAGAGGAAGATCGGTGATCAAGAATAGGATTGTTGCGCGTTCGATAACGCGGAATCATTAGAAGAGCCAGTACTTTTGTATACAAAGAACCGTGTTTTTCACTTCTTTCTCGACTACCCGCGAGGATTCGGTAGTCGAAGATGGTGCGTAATCCGCGGAATCGCTTGGCTTCGCTCTAGTCAATGGATAAATACGGACCCATCCACCTTCCTTCGTGCAGGGCGTGTTCCAGTCCTTCCCATTGTCCCAGACCGAAGTTTTATCGTGATTCTCCGAGTTGGTACCACGAAAACCGCGAGGAATGTATTTGTCCACCAACAGTGGGTTGTAACGAGTCCACGAATTCGAGCAATCGTGGAGAGTTGATTGTCTAAGCTGGTGATAAGCAGATGAAATTTTTTAAACGAATAAGATAACTATTTCGATCTTCGTTTATTAGCGAAAATATTTAGCAATAACGGTCGACAAACGTACTGTAGGTTGAAGATCTGTGCACAGGTTGACGAAACCGTCGGTCTCCCGACCGGTTCTCGACTTCTTCTTCGCGGTCCGGCCCTTGGAAAACTTGGAAGACTCTTCAATCTCGAGGTTGGCGCGGCTGGTCGACCATATCGTGAATAGGGAGAGTCCAGTGTTGCATACCGGAAGACCCAGTAAATCGAACAAGTCGTGCAGCAAGGGTTTCTTCACCTCGGAATCGATCTCGCAGTCGTTGCTTAATGCCGGGCTGAGATTGACCTGTTGGAATGCCGGTTCCTCCCCGTTACGAACATTCGTCTTTGTTCGCGTGCAAGCCGAGAGCTCTATACATATTACATCAACCTCGAGTAACCATGGTTTCAGATCCTTGTCGATCAACACGTCGAAGCCAAAGAACTCGAAGCAATTGGAAGATCTCGGTATACCCGCCGCTTGGCTCAGTATCGTCAGGCTCACCAAACAGGCGATCCTTTGCCAGAGGAACCAATCGCAGTAACCGGCCTGCTCGAAATAACGCCTCAACTGTCTGAAAGTCCATTTACAGCCTACAACGATTTCAATTCCATCACTGATCGGTTTCGCTTTTCAGATTTGTCGGGAGATTCTACAAGGGAGAGACGATCAATTATTACCAGAACCGACGCGCTCCTTTTTCTCCGCATACCCCGGACCGAGCTTGTTCAAAGAGAAGTTGGTCAGGTGTCTGAAAGGATCGTTTAGATGTTCCAACGAGAATTTCTCCGTTGCGAAACGCGTCAAGCCTTCCTTGTAGAGATATATGGTCAAAGGCCGGTACGATGGCACGCACACGTACAGCCTCAGATCGAACTTGTAGCCCCCGATCAGGAGAGGATTCTCGATGTACCTTTGCACCACCGTCGTGTTGTCGTACGTCAGATCGCTCAGCTTCTGCACATCGTGGAAAGAGACTGCTTTGAATTTGGTTCTTTCGACGATTTACGTGATCTCGAAACTGAAAGTTCTTACGCGAAATAGGAAAATCCCTCTTCCCTGGCTCTGACTGACCGGCTTGCAGATCCAAACTCTGTCGTCCTTCTCACAACGATTGCATTCCTCCGCGAACTTCGTGTACTCCGACGGCAAGTTGTACCCTGCGGGACTAACGCGATGCATTCCACATTTGATAACGATCAAACACCCGCTCCAGCTGTCGTCGTTCGTGTTCTAGATCGTACCTGAAGTCGTAGACAGAGCCGTGCATCTTCTTCATACATCTCAGGTGGCGGATCAGATTGTCCTTTCTGCAGATTGAGCTCCCCTTCGGAATCCTATTGACGAACTGTGAGAAATCGGTCATTTCTGTTAGCACATTATTTATTTATTTGCTACATCGTTCTATAACGTTGCAAGGATACGATGCGAAATCGTTAGAGGGTAAGAGACAGCGACCTCACATCCATTATCATTTGTGAATTACCGGCTAGTTAGCTACACGCGGCTTGCGTCCTGCTCAGGGGTACGCGTGCATAAAGTTTTGTATAAATTTCAGGCGAATAGAAAGCTGGATGCGTTATTACCTGCCAGGGCAACGGCCTATAATGAGGCGACGGGAAACCACCGGATCGCCACCATAAATTCCATCGATCTTTGAATACATTATTGTCGCCAGCGTATTCCCGCCAGCCGCGTTCCGTGCAAACCTGCGAAAAGTATGCGACATTCTTGTACTCTGCAACCGAAGTTTGATCGGTTGCGAGAAGCCCAAGCCGGTAGGTCGTGTTTAACGGAATGCATATTCTCGTTTCGAGAGTGGTCTCGAGACAGTTCAAGAATCTTTTTCTAAAAGTGTGTTGAACGTTTTGCATTGGGATTTTGGACAGATACTCATTTTTATAATTATTAATTTTTTCCCCATTTTTTAGAGACGTGGATACACTTGCGGAAACAATTGACAGACAACGTTCAGAATTAAGAAGTCCCTTGCCTTAAGGGTCAACGCGCACGTGACTTTCGATATTCGACGACAAGCACCGATAAAGCACCGATTAAACGCTTCGATATTACGCATTCCGCGTTTCGTAGAGTCTTGGTGGAGCACGCGAGCGAGCAACGGGCGGGGAACACCCCCTTGATTTATTTGTCGTGTTATTAGAGCATTAAGCAGGGCTGTCTCTAGTACACCAGAAACGAGTCAAGGTCCCTAATTACAATTAAATTCGGCGCGGTATCCCCGTTCGCCGTCACGGTAGCCTACTTTTATTATTCGGCCGCGTATAATGGCCGTGCAACATTTTCTTAAAACTTGCCGATCGATCCGAGCCGCGGAAGGACGTCGACACCGTTTTACACTTCTGTTACCACACGATCCGTGGATTCCGGAAAACTAACGTTTGTTCGATGCTTCCGCCGACACATCGTCATCTTATCGTTCCTTCGTTGAGGCTTAACGAAACTAGGGGTGCCTGGCCTACTCTAATTAGAAACGATCGACGAGCTCTGCCATCGCGATAGCCTGCTCCCTTTACCCAGAATCGTAAGCTAAATAATTGTGTAATACGTTCCGCGACCGTGTCGACGGCGACCGCGTCGAATACCACCGAGGATTCCGATCCTCTTTACGAGAAGCCTAGATAGATATCTATTCTGACTAGAATTAACCGCAGGATGATCCACTAGGTGTTATACAGTGGTTCAACGCGAGACTCCAGCTGAGCAACATTTTTTAAATTTTTGCTTCTACTTATTTATAATAAGCAGGATGAATTCGATGCACGGAAGTCACTTAGTATTTTTAGGGAACTGTTCTCCAAAATATCTTCACGATATGTAGATTCTTTTAATATGTAGGTCATTGTGAAATTTTCGCTGATGTGACGAATTGATCGATAACTTTCTTTCGTTTCGTTTTTGGATATTTGCTTGGTCGGAACTGCACTTTACAGGGTCGCGAGTTAGGCCAGTCTCCGAGCCAAGAGGGGTCGGTTGCATAACGCGAGAGAGGGTTACGTCCTCGCGGAATCGTCCTCGTAGGTTCGTGCGAGTCAGGAAGAGTCGGTTACGGGTGCGCCGCTATGACCGCGCTCTATTCTTTGCCCTTTTATTATTGCATGTCGCACTTACTTAATAGCTGCTCCGACGCTGTTCTAAAAGCGGTGCACGCAAAAGCGCGTCGCATCCCGCCCGAGACTCTGCAGGTATGCACGTGCATATGTACACCGTACGTACCTTGAAAAGTATTCAGTTCAAGGACACGGCTAAGTTTGTAACCGTGCCCCGAACAAATTCCGAGCGACATAAAAGCGTGACGAGACGTATCTCCGATATTTACGAGCAGCGAGCTGCTCGTGCTCGTTTCCCATCGTTCCTTCTTCCTCGCGTCTTTAACGCTTTAACTGCCAGACGAACCACCTTTTTTGCCAACGGGTCGCGTGATCGCTTCATCCTTTCTTCGAGAAACCAGAGATGCGACTGTTATTTTTGGAACCGATCGAGACGGTCCCCGAATTCACGTTCAAAGGACACGTTGCGCCGGTGCAGTTGAAACATTAAAGACGGAAGTCTGCTTGGTGTCGCTTGTTCCTTTTCGTATTTATTTAGAAGCAGGTCAAGCGCTTATGATAACTAGACTGCGGATTTTATCCATTTGTGGAAACAATGCGTTGGAGAAATTTTTAACAGTGAAGAGATTATAAAAATCTAAGGATGTTGATAAAGGATGAAAGATATTTGTATTTGGCCCCAATTTCTTACCAACATACAGTCCCGTAGTCTAACGATGGCTGTTGCAACTCTGATCGACGCTGTTAGGGCCCTAACGCTCTTAGGGCAACTATCACTTTTTATCATTTCTTTTTAACTGTACATTAGGATATACATAAATGAACAGGCGAATGTAACTGTTATTACTAGACTGTGGATTTTTATGCATTTACGAAGAAATTGGTTGGGTAAAATATCTTGCTTTCAATGTAACAATTCTTGCTTCCCGCATTCAAAAGAACATCTTGATTTTGCATAAACATCCGCAGTCTAGTTATTAGGGCTCTACCGTTGCAGGTTGTACCACAGCTTGAACGCAAAAGTAGCTTTACGGTCAGAGTAACGAAACGTGTATCGTACCTGTACGAGCAGATGAGGTCCCGCACCGTTGTCGTTGAGTCTGAAGACGAAGGGCCCATCCAAGTATTTCACTGCCATGCCGACACATTGTACTCCGGTATTCCGGCGCGCGATTAGTGGACGGAGCGTTGACACGGCTCGCTTTTTCGATCAGAGAACAGAGTAACAGAGTAGCAGAGGCAACTGTTTGGTAGCCTAAAGTGCCGTGAATATTTCACCGTAGAACGGCTCACCTATTTCCAAGCGGAACGCGATCCCCTATTGTCGCATCATTCGGGCTTTCCATTCATGAAACTTCACGGGAATGTGAACCGGACATGAAACTCGTTTGGAAATAACTTCCGCGTCCCGGCATCCGTGAGGCGGTATTCAAACGTTCCGGCGATGGGACGCGCGGTCCTCGCGTATCCTTGTCTCGGGACGAGGTACCATCAAATTTGTTTTACGGTGCCTCCTGTTCGAGCCGAGTCTCGCGCGGTCCGACGCGACGACGATTCCCGTCGACGGTTCTCGTCGACGGAACGAGCGGTTCTCCTTTCGTCGGTGAAATATTTCGATGGAACCGCACGCAAGCGAGCCAGCCGCCCGATTCTCACTGGTGTGCACCGGTGTGGACGTTTCGGTCTACGCAATCGCTTTGACCTGGTCGCAGGTGCGCAGGTATTGCCCGTGTGCCGGATCTCCTCGTCGCTTTCCAGCTTTTATGGGCTTTCGGTGGACACCGCGACCACGGCAAGGACACCGGAAGTCTGTGCCGGCTCGGTACCTCGACGCTTTCGCTTCACCACGCTGATACACCTTTATAGATCGTTATCGCGGGCACGCGACTTTCCAGTGGCGCGCAACGTTCGCCGAAGCTAATACACAACGAACAACCGTGTCAGTGTCGACGGTTCAAGTTTAAACGGCGAGATCTACGTACCGACGTCAAGGAAACGGTGCACAGTGAACACCGTAATCGAACTGCCGCGTCGGGCGCCGTGCCGACCAAGGATCGTGTTCAAGCTGTTCGCGGGTCAAACCGATTAACATCGTCTCTCAAATTCCTTCAATTTTCTTGCCAAACCGTCCGATCGAACTCGGCATTTCGAAAATCAATTTACACCAATATAATATATATTTATCTGCACCAATTGCCGTATATACTTTTCGGACATACTCAAACGTGTATTGTGCCGAGCATCTACGAACGAAACGAGCTTAATCTACTAGATTGTTTATAATAATATATTAATACAATTTGTACGGATTTGAACTGGATTAAAAATCGCATCACGGACGCAGAAGCGATGTCATCGGGTCAAAGACACCGGCATCGGACCAAATCAAAATTTTCATTCGAACGAACGACAGAGAGCTTGGTGGCGATTCGGTTACGTTCTCCACTGTGTACTTTTCCACGAACCGTGGTTTGCTTCCGGTGTCATTTAGAAATTTCGTAGCCCGTCGAACAACCGGAAACGGTTCTATCGGCACGCCTAGGAATATCTATTTTCGCGGGTGTATTAATAGATACAGAGAAGCGTTCATTGAAGTCCACGGCGGTGACGTATTCGTTGCGAAAAAGACTCGTCAGAAAAATGTCTCGCGTGTCTGGCTTCAGAGGTAGGAGGTACCGCAAGGTTACTTTAATGACAAATCGATGAAACCATCCCTTTGCCGGAAAGCTGCTTCCTTACTCCGGTTTATTCACAGGTCCTCACGTGTCTCGAGTCCTTCGCTTCCTGTCGGGAATACTAAGGAACCTAACCGCGATACGTCGTGACCAATCGTTCTTTGTTTTCGCGCCTCGCTTCTCTCGATTCGATCTTCTATCCGTAAAAAGCATGAACGTTGTTGTCGAAGCAAGCGCTGCCAGCGAACTGCGAATTGGATGTGTTCGCGACAAAGGTGAGATCACAAGAACCGACCATTTTCTTCTGTTTCTCGTGATCGATGCAGAACGGATTTATTTTGCATATAAATAAAATTGGCTTGTTTCTTTGCAGGTGCGAAGAGGGGAGAGAAAGTACTTGAGACGAAGGAGACTTACATGAACATTTTATTTTATTGTAAGCAACACGTAACACGGATACAAAGGCTCGTGCGATTCTCAGCCAGCAGTCGTTCCAATTCGCGCTACGGCTGTCGGATGTCGAATTCTACGGTTGCTGTCTGCCACGAGCCCGCGAAGATGGCACAGAAATCGGTAACCTTGTCTAAAATAATATGGCAACTGCTATCAAAGAGTGCAAGTTCCTCGATCCTCGAAGCCGATTCTCTCGAATCGCGTTTAATCTACGTCTAACATAAGTATGAATTCCGTGAACGAGAGAGAGATTACAGAGAGACGATATAAAATATAATCGTTCTCTGTCCGCGTTTTTGGAACGCGTCTTCCTGTCATCCCGACGAATGTTCATGTCGGTGGAACAATCGGAGACGACGACGGACGACGGATGTACGTCGCGGGTAAAGAAATCGAGCTCCGTTATCTCGAGATTCCGGTTGTAATCGCTCCCTTCCGTTCCGTTCCGTCCCGTTCCGACTGGTTCCGGTCGCGTTCCGGTCGCGTCGAATGATTTACGGTGAAATTCGCATGCACGAGGAATCCCGGATCCTGGGGTCTGCTCCTCGATTCGATAATGGTAACAAGTGTCTCCGCGGAACGCTTGTTAGTCGACGTGGAACCTATTCGTCGTCTAATCACGCGATCTACGACCGCGAGTCGGGCATCCGTCAATTAGTACCGCCGACGAATCGTGACTAGCAACATTCCTATTTGAATTTTCAATGTTTCTTGCATCGAACGATCCGCGATTAACGACTTCTGAGCACAAGAGACTCGACGAGCGACCGTCTTTGGTAGCGATAGACGCGAGAGAACAACATTAAAAACAAAAGAGAGATAAAGATTCTCTCCAGCGTCCGGTGCCTCCGTGTTCTCTATCGGAGAGACAATCTATCGTTCAAATCGCTCGTACCTTCCGGACCGACATTTACGTGACGACGCTCCGGATGCACCTTGGCCCTACGAAATATGCGATAACGCCAGTAATACTAATTGCTCGGGCGACCTTTGCGTGATCCGACCGCGAGACCAAAGCCAAGCGAGCCGGTGCCGCGTGCCCGCGTTCCTTGTATCATTTTGCGGAATTTATACAATTTCCAGACGCGTCGTCTGCGGCAATATGACTTTCCGCTTCAGGCTATCCCGAAGCGTATCCGAGAAATGTGCTAACCGCGCGTGTACCCGTTCGTCTTCGAGACCGGAAGCCGCGACGCGCGGAGTCTCTTCTGCTTCGGTTTTGTTAGTCGTGGAATGTCGATGCTTTCCAGAATTCCGTTCCAGGCTGATATCCTGACGCTCGAAACGGATAACAGCCGCGCGTCGCATACTAGGTACAGTTGAAAACTGGAACAGATACATTAATTTGGACGAGTATTTGTGTCGCCCGCGACTCGGTGTTCGCGGCTTGTTCGCGGCCTCGAACGTTGTCGGTACACAACGATTAGAAGCGGCATTATCCCGAGCACCGAGCAAGCGGCGGCCGATCACGGAATCACGAGGAAACGCGATCCCCGAAGGACACGCCGCTTTCTTCTTTCTCCGCTTTCTCTATATTCTAATATATTCTATATTCGTTGATCGACGATTGTCGTCGACTTCGAGGAGCTTTTTCTTCGCGGCCGCGACCTTACCCGCGATCTCTCTCGTCCGGTCGAGCAGGTCCGGGCCGCAATCGATAGAGATAATTAGTTTTCTATTAGCGTACTCGTTCGTAATAAACACCGCGTTCCCGTTTGATATCGTTCGCCATCGATCGTACATCGCGGCGCCATCTCTCTTTCGTTGGGTTAGTGCTTTTTTCTGTTTCCGTTTCCGAAGACGTTTACGCGCGTCCGGTCGATCGAATAAGTCATACAAGAAGAAAATAAGAAGACGAAGAATATAAGAAGAAGAGGAAGACGAAATCGCGGTAAAGTAACATCGTGCAGAAAGAATTTCGTGCTCGGTAAGCTAAGGTACGGATATTTTTCTCAAATTTTTTTCAGCTTTTTCCCTTATTTTCTCGACTTCCACGTTCCCCAACCCCCCCAACCCTGTCCTTTTCTGCCCTGCCCTGAATATCTCCCTCGCTTGTCGTGCGCCGGGATTCGACGAGCCACGGTTCTAACGCGCGTGATTTTTGCAGAACGGACGACCGCCCTTCGCGTAGAAGCTCTGACCCTCGAGGTTCTTCCTGCACATCTGCAACAGAGAACAGGAAATCCGTCCTAGTGTGTTCAAGCAATGCTTCTCTTAGAATCGCGTACAGAACTTATGGTCAGGGACTTGGTACGAGATTATAGTGGAGCAGCGAGAGCTGTGCGTTGATTGTTCTTATTATGTGCACCGCATTCAAGGATGCGGGATGCGCCTTCTCATTTATCAATAATGCAAGTATGAGTTTTTCGGTAGTCAAAAGCGTTAGATAAAAGATAAATCTATGGCTCAGTCGCCTCCATGTTTCCTATTTTTATGATTACGAGGCGTAATTTGCATTATTCAACAGCGTAATTTACACTATTTGTAAATTAACGTATAATTTGTAAAACGTAAAAATAGGAGTTTTGTGATCGATCGCCTCCTAGATTGATCTTTTATCTAGCGCTTTCGATAAATGAGAAGGTGCATACCGCACTCTTGCAATCCTGGAATCAATGATCTACTCCCTTAATTATGTTTGATTGATTTTTCCACAATGTTCACCTTGTCGCTATCCTCGAACTTCACCGCTCCACTATATCTGTACCTTTAGGAATTAAAAGGTCTACCAATTGTCGAAAACAAAACGAAAGTCCGCCGAAGAAAGTCAAAGAAACAGTGGTGGTTATCGGGTGAATCGACGAGCCGTTTCTTCGACTTTCTTCCTGGTTTCGGATCGATCGGTTTATTTCGAGAAGCGTTCTCGCACTAATTGCGTACCGTGCAGTTGAAGCATTGGCTGTGGTAATTATTGTTCAGGGCCTCTACCCAGCGATCTCCAGCCTCGACGGGGAATCCGCACGCGAAACACTTTGTCGTGAACAGCTCGTTCCAATCTGCAACGAATGAATCAGGAACGGGGAAGAGAAACGTGATTATTCGTCGGTTAAGGGGACGGTAAACGAGTTACGGTTTTAGGGTATCGAACCAACCGGCTTCGCAGTAAGGCAGTCCTTCTTCGAGGAAGAACGGACTGTTGCCGAACAGTTTGCCGCAATACGAGCACTTGAAGCATTCAGGGTGGAAGTGCTTTCCAATCGCGTTCAGGCAATCCTGGAACACCGAATGTGTAAAGAATTGTTAGTTACTTGGTACTGAAGTTCCCACCTCACACTGTAATCTAGCTGCTCCCAGAAAATTAGCAAGGACATAGGAGGTCGAGAAAATTCTGTACAATACCATAAAATAAAAAGTAAATCTAGGTGAAACTGAACATTTTAGTGGTTTGGGTGTTCGGATGGAGTACTCACGCCTTTGATCTTGTTGTTGCATTTGTTGCAGCTCGGGGCGATGAAACGTTCGAAACAGTACTCGCAGTAGAGTTGTCCCTTCTCCTCGACGAACCCGATGTCTTGAAGGGGTCGACGGCATTGCGTGTTCACGCAGACAAAGTGTTCAGGACACCAGATCTGTCCCAGAGCGGTGATGAACGGTCCCCTAAGGATGCGCGACAAACGCAATTACTTTTCTCGGTCGTTCTACACGGATTTGGTGAGGTAAAGCAGATCCAAGCACAACGAAAACAACAATAGACAGAAAAACCAACAGAATATATTCTTTCCGTGATCGTTCGAACTCGACACGGAAAACATTTAGCAGGCTAGCTTTTAAGGTGGGATTTCCTTTGCGCATCCGGTCGCAGCGTTTTGTTGTCCAACAACCTTCTTCACTCTACCGATGTCTTTGGTTATTTTCTCTGTATTTTACGAAATATTAATAATACAAAGAATAAATGTTCAGTAGAAATGAATAAATTTTTTTGTATGTTGTGTTCTAAAAACTAATTTTCCTCGGTTTGCTAGTTCAGCTATTATAATTTAATGGACAAATAGATAACAGATAACAAATAATAGATAACAAAACGCTGCATCCAGACGCGGAAAAGAGTTCTCACGTTTAGGAAACTTCAGGCAAGTACGGTCGACTGTATCTGCTTTGTCTTATATCCCATGTAAATCGATTGGATTACGAACCTTGTGCACTGTTTGTCGTTTTTACAGCAGACTGGTTTTACGAGGAGACCGTTTGACTTGCGATTAGTATTTATCCCGTTAGCTGTTAACATCGTGCAAAGAGTGAACACTGTTAATCACGTCACAACAAATCCATACAGTTATCGTGGGTATTTTCTAGTGCTGCCTATACTCGTCGGAAACGGATGGCGATGTTCTTTGTTCAATATCTATTTCAATTTTATAGCCACGGTTCTTACTCTGCTTTCGTCGAGTATATTCGTCACTGCTTTAGGGGAGACCGGGACAGGTTGATGCATGTGTGAGCTTTTCGTAAAAATTACTTAAGAAAGTCTAAAATATGCTTTGAAACTTTCTCTAATTATCAAACCTCAAATATCCATGCGTACATTATGCTACGTATACACAGTGTCCAGATAATTACATTTTATCAACTCGCTCTGGTTTCCCCTAAAAATAATCAAGCACACGGATGCGTACTTTCAAAATTCAATTAAAAAACCCGAAGGACTAAATCTCGGTAAAAACAAAGCAACACAGGAGCAAAACCGATGCAAATTTTCGGACGATCGCTCGATCTTCCGGTTTCATCTCGTCGTTCGTCCAACGACGTTGACTGGAAGCCCTCTCGAAATGGATCGGATGGAGTAGCGATCGCGAGAGCAACAAACCAGGAAGAACAGAAACGGGCACACGATAAACAAGAAAATAACGAGCAAACAAAAGAACACAGGCGAGCAACGGACGAACAACAGACAACAGGAACAGGCATAGTACCTGACGTAAGAGTTGCAATGAGCGCAGAGGGGCACTCGGGATCCTGGCCCACCGGCTTGATTGAGGATGCCTCGTCCGCGTTTCGGCGCGCTGCTGCCGGCGAACGTTCCGCTTTTCGACCCGGCACCACCAAGGCCACCGACACCGGTACCTAGATCCGGGTGGGATGACAAATTTGGTGGGTCTACTAAACTTTGGGTATTTCTAGAGGGAGAACAGTGGACACCGTCCTGGCAGTCATTCTGGGTCTCGCATCGCTTCCCGGATTGACAGCGGGTGTTGATCGAACACTGGCTGCCCGACTGACAGCGGGTCTGGGTGGAGCAGTAAGAAGAGCTCTGGGTCTTGCAACAGTAGCTTTTGGTCTCGCTACAGCTCTGTGTTTTGCAAGAGTCGGCTTGTGCCTGACACTGAGACTGCGGCTGAGCCTGAGCTTGAGCTTGGGGCTTGTACAGTTGAACGGTGGGTACTTTGTTGGCAGTTTTGCAGGTCAGTCGCGCGAGCTGCCCACTCAGGTTAGTGCGAGGCTTGTGGATCGGTTCGAAGGAGCTTCTCTGCGGGCAGGAAGTTGGAGCCGGAGCCGGAGCCGGAGCTGGAGTTGGATTCGGGTCTTCGAAGGGGAACGGGATCTGCGGGAAGGGAAGTTTCTTCAACGAAGGGGGTAAACCAGGCTTGGTGCAGGGCGCGATGCAGACGGAACCGTCTTCGCAAGGCGCCACGCAGACTCCGGAGTCCGGGCAGTTTGCGATTTCATAGTCGCAGACGGATTCCCGACCGCACTGGCCCGAAGGCTGCCCACAGGTGCCGGGGCCGTCGAAGCAAGGAGACACGCATACTCCGGAGCGATCCGCGGTCGGAACCACGCAGACTCCTGCGTTTTTGCAGCAGGTGTTCGGTCCTTCGCAAGGAACCACCACCACTCCGGCCTTGGTACCCTTGTCGGAGTGCGCTTTGCAAGGCAAAACGGTCAGCCCGGTGTCCGGGCAAGGTTTCGAAGCTGGAGGAGGGCCGTAGCTCACGTGACGCACCTCCGTCGAGCTGGTGTAGATGGGCTGCGCCGAGCTGGCGGTTGTCTTCGAAGATAAAGGACACGGGAGCGAGGGCTTCGACGGACAGGTCCTTTCTATCGCGCACACGCTCTCTACTGGTTTCCTTTTCGGCTCCGGCAGCGGTCTTGCCGGAGTTCTCTTCTCGCACCTCTCAAAGTCCTCGACGACCTCAAGCGATTTCTTGATCACCGCCTGCTTCTGCTCGCACGTCTCCTCGCTGGTCATGAGTCGTTTCTCCTGGAACTGTGCGTGGACCGCGTCCGTGGGTCCACGATCCATATCATCGGTCTGTTTCTCGTCGAAGTCTACCGTTTTGGTGGCTGCGTACTCCGCGTGTATGTGACCGTCGTCGGTGTCCTCGTCAACCTTGTAAGAGACGCTCTTCTTCGTGGGGAAGTGCACGGCGGATCGCTTCGGCGGAGGATCCTCTCTGATCCGAGGAGCCGCGGCCTTAACGTAGCACGGAGGCGGCGTAGGTGGTCCCATAGCTGGGGACTTACATCTTCCCGGTGTGGGGGTCGGAGTTCTGCTGGACGGCTGGTACGTGTGACTCTCCACTGCGGTCTTCCTCGTGGCCACCAGGTGCTTTTGATAAACGGGGATGGTGTCCGGCTTTTTCAGAGCGGCGGTGATGCATTTGCTACTGGGTGTTGCCGGTCGAGGCGACACCGAGACGTCTCTAAGCTTGAAGTCAGGAGGCGGAGTCGGCAGAGGTCGAGGCTTCACCGGAGACGGAGGCGGCTGAGGATCCTTCGCTCTGCCTTCGCCGTAAAGGATATCGGATGGTGGAAGGTAGACGCTGCCCCTGTCGCTGTAGAGCGCCGGTGTCCCGGGTCTACTTCCCACGTTTCTGTCTTCCGGTCCGATCTCCCTGCTGAGGGGAGTGTAGGAACGCTCGGGAGCGATCATCAACGCCTGTTGGAACGGCGAGATGGGCCTTACGTCCTCCTTCGGCGGAGGCTTCGGTTTACATCTACGGTCCAAGTATATAGTCTCTTCCGTGTACACCTCCTTCACACTGGAAGACGTGCTACAAGGTGTAAACGGTCGATCGGGCGCGGTGGTCAACGCGTTCACCATTTCGGACTTCCACTCTTTAGGCGTGGAGTTCTGGATGGCGGAATGGGGGATCGGTTTCGGACCTGTGTCAGTCTGCTTCACGAACTGCACGTGTTTCTTGTTGGTCTCCATTACCTCCGGCGTCGGCGCGTACTTGTTACAAACTTGTTTCGACCTGGACGTTTGCTGGTCTCGCAAACTCTGGTGAACCTCCACTTGCTCCCGCAAGCTCTTCTTGCGCTCGTTCTCGACGTCCTTTCTCCTAACGCGTTCCTGGACCAACACCTCTTCAGTGATCTCTTCATAAGTCTCCTTGATGAGCTTCTTGCGACCAGGTGTATCGCTGTCTGCTTCCGTCACTCTCTCCTCGCGAACCACGGTTCTTCCCAGAGGCTGCTCTCGAACCTCTTCGACGATTTCCTCCTCGAAGGTGACGTGCCTGCTGTTTTGTTCCTCTTCCTCCTGTCTTCTACGCTCTTCCTCTTCTTGCCTTCTCCTCTCCTCTTCCTCTCGCTTCTTCCTCTCCTCTTCTTCCTGCTTCCTTCTCTCTTCCTCCTCCTCCTCCCTCTTCATCTCCTCTTCCTCTTTCTTAGCCTTCTCAAGCATCTGCTGCACGTCCACCGCGGACGTCACAACCTCCTTGGACTCGACCACGGTCTTCTCCTCGGTCTCCTTCACCTCTCTATCAACGTGGGTTGTGGTGGTTCTAGTGTAACTCTCATCGGACTCTTCTATCATAGGAGTGCAAGGTCTCGCGGGTGATGGTCTTCTCGGTTCCACGGTTTTCTCGAAGGTCATCGTCTTCTTGACATGCACCCCGTCATGGTCTTCCTCCGATGTCTCGGTGATGAAGTCGTGCTCCCCGCTGATGCCTTTCTCGTCGCCCTCGTCCTCTCCCGCGATCTCATCCGCGGATCTAAGATCGGTAACTTCTTTGTCGATCTCGCTGATCTCCTCCTTAGTTTCCTCTTGCTTGATTGCCGGCTGCGTCGGCAGCGGAGGCTTCTCGCAGATGGTCTGCTCTCGTCGGCAAACTTTCGAGGAGTATGAACGATGCTCTTCACGGAACGGCTGGTTTCTCTCGCATATTCGTTCGCGCTGGCAGATCTCCTTCTGGTGGAACTGCTTGCAGACTTTGGGCGGTTCTGTCGCGTAGCTCTGCTCGTAGAGATTGCCACCGGTGGACACGGTGGCCGTCCACGGCTTCGGAATCGGTTGAGTGATCCTCGTTGGCGTCAACGATCTTCTGACACTGTCGGTCGAGCTTGGTCTCGAAGTGATCTCAGTTCTGGATTGCCTATCGGCCGAGGTCGAGGAGGTCTCAACCAGCTCGACCTTCCTGTACATTGGTCCCGGACAGCTGATCCGATCCATCGGGTCGTATTCGAAGCTACCCCAATGCCTGGTGACTCTTTCAACCTCTTGATCAGTGCTCTCGGCCCTTTTCTTATTGTTCAGGGCCCGCTCGCAGGCCTCGATACAGGCCTTCTTTTCTCTGACTGCCGGTTTACCCCTTCTGTCGAGGGCGGGATTCGGGTCGATGTACAAAGGACTTGCGGTGGGATAGGTAATGTCCTCGATCGGTTTCGCCGGTGGCCAGGCGAGACTTTTCGACTTGACCGAATTGGCTTGCCGATCGGTTTTCGTCTCCTGCTCGATCAGCTCGTAATAATAGGACTTTTCAAGAGTTTCTGTCGTGTTTTCTGGGATTCGGACGTGACCCACATGACAAGGATAGAGAAGGATCGACGAGATAGGGAGAGAGAGACGGTGGATACGATCGAAAGCGGGATCGAACATACAACGAACACGAACACAGAAACACAGAACAAGATTTTTGTAAGGCATGCAACACGTTTCGACGACAGACAGGCGACGATAGATATAACACAGGGCGTGTTTTGGGGCGTACACAGGGGTGAGTTAGAAAGAACGAAAAAAAAAACAAAGAAATCAGCCGTGAGTAAGAAGCACATTCAGCGGCTCGTGCCCGCGATCCGTCGCGTCTAATCTGTTCTATCTCGTCCAGCCGAGCTAAACATTTGTTGCGAAGCATGTTTCAGACTGGTGGGTCGCGGGCACGTCCAGGATGCCTAAATGAAAAGAAGCGCAACTTAACAAGAAAAGAGAGCGATTAACGGCGGTGAACGTCGCGGAGGTAAAATGGCTCTGAACGGACAGAAAGCGTCGGTGAAGCGGAAGCTCGTGGTTGACGGTCGATCGACGAACGCGTGTTTAGCAATGTTGGCAAGCGTTACGAGTGAGCAGTCGCATTTGTTTCGGTGATTGATCGCGATCAACGATCAAACGTCGCGTCCGATCGACGCGCAAAGTCCTCGAGTCCCGAAAATCTGGCCACGAGCTCTCCGAGCGTGTTTAGCATCTCGACCCCGAGTTCCCCTCGAAAGCTCCAACGCGAGAAACGAGGGAGGCAGCGCTTGTATTCGCTTTTCGAATCGCTTGGTTTTCATTCGTGATATGTCTCTGTTTCGGAGGAACTTGAAGACGTGTGCGTCGCGGTTGTGACATGAAATTGGAGAAAAGGAACAACATGTATCGAGCGAAGAGCTTGCTCGGCTTGGCTGTCGCTTTATTTCGTAATTCCACTTCAAATTTCTCAACACTCTTCGAGGAAACACTCGTCGATATGGTTCACGATGCTACCGATCCCGAAACACGTGATTCGGCTGCAGCGGATAAATCATTGTACGCTGGAACTACCAACCGGTCGAAACGACCGGTTCCCGATCGATCATCTCTTTTGGATTCCAAATCCTACTCGAAAGCGAAATCTGTTGGATAATTAAACATTTGCAAATTCGAGATGTTCCCAAAAAATTGTTTTTCATTAACTATTTCTCGAAACTTTTCTTCTTCCTGGACAATAAACAAGTTCTAATCGATTTACCCGTAAAATAGTAGTAGAAATTCTACTGTAAAAGCATTTCGACAGAAGTTCGAACCTATCTCGCCTGGGTTCGAGTTGATCCGAGCGTTTAAAGTTATCTGGTCGGATTGAAAGCTACGAGCCACACGAGATGGCCGATTAAACGAACGAATTTCTTGCGAGGAGAAAGAAACGTGAAACCGGTCGGTTCGAGCGGGCAGGTAATTCTGGCGTCGAGGAACTCTGAGACTTTAAGAACGCTTTCACGTTTACGTGGACGCGCACCGAATCACGATGTTCGAGACAGCGAGAGGGGAGATCGTGAACGTTGAATATAATAATTGTCATATATAGATATAATCGGACATCGTTCGATTCGGCTGTCAGCACAAGGACGACGACGACGGCGCAGTCGAGAGCTACCGATTCATGCGAACGTGAGGGAGAAGGGTCTGGGTTTCGGGTTGAAAGATGGACCGGCTGAAAAAAGATAAGAAAAGAAAAAATTATGACCCAGGAAAGATATGCTTTTCTGGTCGTAGCACGAGTTCGAGATTCCCAACTGTGCTTATGCTTGTGCGAGATCCGAGATCGTTACTAACATTGAGCATGATGTTGCACGATGTTTGAGCATGACATTCATCATGATGTTCGTTCGTTCGTTCGATGAAAACGCGAAAGCTCGACTAGAGAACAGAAGAGAATGAGAAAATAGCAATGCGAGAAAAGAAGAAAATACAAACACGCGCGGGTATTTTTACTCAAAGTGTTTTTCTCTTCGTGGCGTTACGTAAGCTCTCGATGCGGACTCGACTACTCGTTCATTCGCTATCTGGGTCTCGATAGAATCGTCCCAATTTCGTTTCGATCGGTCCGCATCATCGATACACGCGCGCGGTGTATAAATAATCGTCGATGAAACGTGCATCACCGGTTCCCCGATGAGTCGTGCGATCGTGATCGAGAATGATGAGAATGACATGCGAATGTGTGTGTCGCAGCTCTCAGAATCCGCCGTCGGCACGTCGCGCGTCGCTCGTTGTGAGGAACGATGACCGGATGATGCGAGTGGCAAGTTCCGTTATCAATTATGAGAGAGCTTGCAAAGAGAGAGCTTGCAAATTCGAGGCAAAGTCTCGTCGGATGATCCACGATCCAACGCGGATCGGATCGTCCTCGTTGGATGTCTTGATGGGTGAACCGCGAAACGGGAACGAGATCGACGACGAAGAGGGGTGCGAGTAGATGAAAAGAAAAACAGTATGTGAGGACGCAAGCCAAATGGAGCGTGTATTAGCCAAAGCTTGAAACTCGGTCAACAGGCACGAATCTATTCGCCATACCTGCGAAGGGTGTGCTTTTTGGCTTTGGCAGGGCGGAGATCAGACCTATTTGCAACAATCGAAGAGCAAAGTCAGGCCAAGGATAATAGGCTGGCTTGCCGTCAGGATTACACGATCGAACGGAGATCGTTCCTCTAGATACCACGAAAAACTTATGTGCTCTTTGCGCTTGTCACCGGCACGCGGACTTATTTTCTACTTTCTTGCTTCTCGAAAGACACTGGCGTGCTTGTCCTAATTATCGTGTCGATTGGTCGCTGCAACGCGTCGCGACAACCAATTCCGGCATGTTCGAGACCAGGCACAAGCACCTGCTACTTTGGCGTTCTACGAGCCACTTAAACTAGATTCCGCGTGTACCGAGCCCGGGAACCAACTCCTACGTTTCCCACTGTACCAAGCTTTCGGGTGCGAGCCCTGTCCTCTCAAAAAAGAAATCGTTCCGAAACTGCACTAAAAGTTCAAGTCGTTCCCTACGAGTTGAGGCGGTAGACGACGAAGCCTTTGAAGAAGTGCGTCAAGGGCGAACTTTCTTTTCTTGCAAACACACACTGCAACACAACCGCATCGCGCTGCAGTTGCGCTAAAAACTCCTATTAAAAACTTTGTTTTTGAACTTTGGACCCGGTTCTGCCCTAAACTACAAGCAATTTCCGTAAGATATAAATTGCTTTTTACGAGCAATTTACTTTCCACAGGCCCATCTTCCGGAAAGCCAGAAAACAGTGGAAACCGTCGGACGTCCGACTTGAAAAATCATTTAGCAACCTTGTTCCTCGCGGGGAACAATTCCTCTGGCGTCCGAGACGGATTCTTGTCGCGTCGAAGAAGCGATCAACGAAGTTGCATAACGCAATTATGTAACGATTATCGAATCGGCAAGAAACTTCCGATTTGATCGACGTTCGAGCTCGTCTTCGACGGAAACCGCGGTGAAAATCCGCGGCATTCTCCAGGTCAGCGATTCGTTTCTCTCCGCGAAGAGAACTTACCAGTCACGGTCTGACTCTGAGGTCGCGGCAGAGTGCTGCTTCCCGAGTTGATCAGCGGAGGAGGTGAGGATAGATTCGATGGCAGAGTGCTCGATCCTCCGAACGGCTTCGGACCAATCAGGTTGTTGGAGGTTGGCGCCTGTGTGCGGTACAAAATACTTGGTTATTCTCTGCAAGCTCGACGTCTTGTTCGAGCGTTTTCACATCGTCCGGTTTTCGCTGTCCGATCGACAAACGAACAGGTGGTCGAGTCTACTTTCACCCACAGTATCAAAATCCTTATACAAATATTCAATTTCTAGCAATTAAATCAAAGGAACAGCTGTTACATTAGAAACATCGGAGAGACCTTCAGAGATATACTTGAAAAATTGCTAAATAAATCCGTACGTCGCTCTTAAGTGGGTAGACTCGTTTACAGGATTGTAAGGGTGTTGGATGAGCGTTCTCATTTCTCGGTAATGCAAAGTCGCAGCTTTATGAAAATGCAGATTACATCCGAAAAAGTAAAAATAGGACTTTTGAGGGCAATCGCGGTCTAGATTGATGTTGTATCTAGCGCTTTTGACTACTGAAAAATTTCATCCTTGCATTATCGAGAAACGAGAACGCGGATCCCGCGCCCTTGCAATCCTGAAATAGTGAGTATACCCCCTTAAGCATTATGAATGATACAGTTACAAAAATGATCCGTCTTTCAAGGGTAAATACGGCAAAGTAGAGAACCGCGCGATGCGAAAACGCTCGCGAGCCTGACGACAGCGAGACCATCGAAGACAAAAAGAAAAGAACAACGCATACTGTGTGCATCGCATTCCGACAAAGAAAAAAAAAGAGAAACATAAACACAAACGCGAATACTCGTTAGGCGGTTAATTAGTTCGAGATAGGCGATTCTTCGCTCCGCTGCCTTGATCGTGCTTCGATGCGCGCACTGACACCATCGAGGGCTCGAGCATACCGCGCGCACTGGTTAATCCGTGAAAAATTGTGACAGTTTCGTGAATTCGGGATGGAGGAGGCTTCCGAGACGACTGGACGATCGATCGGCGATCGGAGGAGCAGATCGCGATCGAATTGGGCGCGAGATAGAACATACTTTTCCGGAGAACATAGTCTGGTGTTCAAAGCAGCGGGACCGCGGTGCACGCGATTGTCATCGGATCGGTAAGGACGTACCTTACGGAGTGTAAGGTTTCGAGTTGCGAGAGGCTTAAGACGGACCGGGCCGGGCCGCGTTGGGACATTACCTGGACTGATCGGAAACTGGGTGGTTCGACGGGCGATGTGCCAAGGCGGGTGGGCTGCAATGCATAAAACGACAGAACGATGTCACGTGGCGGTGGCAATTAAAAAGGGGGAGAGATTTCGGGGAGAAGCCGACCGCGTAGCAACACGCACGCTCCTGATCGCGCCAGGCTAATTAGTCACCCGCACGGTTCGAAAAATAGATGATCGACGATCAAGATTGCCAGCCGATGGACCGATTGCTGCGACGAGTCAGCGAGAAGGAAGTCCGCGGATTCGAAGGACGACCCGGTCGAATATCATAACGATGACACTGATCAGAATCGCTTTCGCAATCCTCCCTTTGTCTTCCTCGAACTTGCTTCTCGTATCCTCTTTCTTTCTATTTACCTGTCTGCTTATCTGTTTAGCCCGCGTTCTCGTTACGAGACGTGTCCGAACGAGATTAAATGTCTGTTAATATTGCTCGTCGCGTATCAATTGGCCAACCGGTCGATCAGACACGTAAGCACCGGTGCTATGCGACATGGAAAGTCTATGTACACATCATCTATGTAGGTACAACGCGCGGGCGAATTCGTTTCGTTTCGATTCGGTTTGGAGGTCCGTAGGATTACAACGAAACGATTTGGCCAACCTCTGTGCAACCGGTCTGTATGGTGATCGTGCTCGTAAATGTTTTCGATTCCCAGTGGCACTCGCCGTTCGTGATGCAGCCGTTCCTATTCAAGGACGATACTTGAAGATTCGGGGATCCGTAATCTGGACTCGAGCGATTGAAAGCCTGGAAAAGCGATTAGTGCAAAGCGGAGGCCACACACACGAGGGTTAACGCATAATATTGTTTATGGCAATTCGCCCGACCACTCGAATACTTTTACAGCAGCGTTTTAGGATTAAACTTCGCGTGAGTACACACAAGCTTCCGTTGATAATCGAACCGTTCACGTGCCGAAACGATTAATGTATTTTACCGGTACATGTCCCAAATGTCTGGAGATATCCGCATTACTGCGGGGTGTACCCCCTCGAGGGACCACGGTCGCCGAGAAATATGACACCATGCGGATCGGGCAAATTTAGTCATCGAAGTCCCGTTAAAAAATAATGAAAAATAAAGAAGTTTCAAATTCGGATTAAATTCAAAAAATAGTATCTCTGGCGTATAAATGACCCTGCGCAGATCCGTGTTGAGGACTTATATCGATAAAATACTGTATGCTTCATCGATTTCCTCACTTTTTATTTTCTCGAGTCAATCGGTTTGGCAAACGAACAGCTCGATCATTATGGTTTGAGGAAAGGTATTCGTACGGTGAGCTAATTATAAAGAGACTCGTATAACTGGTACTGATGATGTAATATTTACTCGAATAGTCAAGGTAAGACAGTGTACATTGATTATTCGCTTTATTTGCTAGAGTTCAATTAATCTTTGTTCGAATTGTGCCTGTAAATACGGGCATTAAGATGTTCCAAGGAAAAGGCACATTTGGATGCAGCGTTTTGTTATCCCAGTGCATTTTATACTTAATTCGTCATACTTCATCAAAACTGCGTTTAGACGCAAGTCCACTGCGTCTACGCCAAGAAACAATATCGCATCATTCTTCCGAGAAATATTCTAGAATATTTTTACCAGTCGTGGCTTCCCAAATGTTGCAATTTACCGACTCATGCATATCCGCGTTCAAGCGAACAAAATTAATTTTTAAAAATAGTCGAAAAATTGTGTCGAATACGATTGTGTAAGACGAGTGTCTCTTTACAATTTCCTTGCCATACGAACACTTTTTCGAAGCAGCCAATTAGGTGTCCAAAATGGTAAGCTTGAGAACGACGATCTTGGTGCAAAAACCGAGCATATCCATGTTTTTATTGAAATTCGGCTCGAGAGAGTTTTACCTACTTTAATATATCTCTGATTGTTTAATGGAAGAATTAAAAAATTCCCGGACCAACTCGGTTTTCGCACGGAGGTGTTCAATTGTAATTAATCTCGAATAGAATTTGTACAATCGTAATTTTCAGGCAAGGGCAACGTGAGAGCGGTGCTCTGTGCTGCACACGATAAAAGCGGGACCACTTGTAATCTGGTCGTAAGAATATTAATGATACTCACAGAGAATGGCAGCGGCGAAGACGCGTGGTTGCTCAGGGGTGGAGACAGCGGGGCGTTCGCGAGTGCAGCGGAAATCGTGCTGGCAGGAGCCCTTCCGCCTCTGGAAATTTCATCAGATTTTTATTGGTGGTTGTCACGCGTTATTCCCATCGCTCTCCTCGCGTTCCGTTCCGTTCCGTTCCCGTGGAATTTCCGGCGAGTCTTTAATTGCCGAGCTGAACGGTCCGCGTATATGTTCTCCACGGTTTGCTTATCTTCGTTAGGGTTTCTCGAGCCGGTATTATTGTTTCAGGCGTAGGAGGAGTATAGGCGAAGTTTGAATACTCACGGCGGCACGGTGATTGGAACCATGCCAGCAGGTGCGTTTTGTCTGGCGACCAATTTCGCGTGAATGTCGCAGTACAGTTTGTTGTTGATGTTGTAGTAGCCGACATTCTTCAGGGAGGTGCCGCAGGTCGAGCATTTGAAGCACTCCACGTGCAGGTTCTTCTCCTTGATCCTAACGAACACGCCCCTGCGAACCGGAAACAGACGGAATACGTTCAGCATCCCGTGACTTTTCGCTAATTTGCGCGCTCGATCAGAGTGGACAGAGTGCCGTGAGCGTTTCGTCCAACGTATGTGTTCGAGAATTTGTTCGCTGGAGAGATGAACTCGTCGCCTCGACGATGGAGGCCGAGAACACGCTACTTTGGTGTAGGCTGGCGTGAAACGATGCTGTGTAATGTAACCCCCCTGGCAGAAGGGTTCGATCGAAGATCTTGATGCTGTGTTCACTGTACTATGTGAAAATTGTGAAAAGATTTGAACTGAAAATATTTGGGCAACCCTTTCACAGTTGACAACCCATCGTAAGCGATTTGTTCGATCGAATCCTTTTTCCCAGGGGTGTGCGGTCCGATCTGGTCGAAAGTGTTTTCAGCGTGTAATCCGTGTTTCCCTTTGATCGTTTCAGACACAAAAACCCAGCGACGAGAAACGACGACCGTTTCTCTCGATCGGGAAACTATGGTCGTCGCGGTGAAAAAGAAAACGGTGCAAAAACGTGTCCACAGAAATACAGTGTCCGGAAAAAAGTACAAAAAGCAATCACATCGACATATAATGTACATATCAAAAAACGACAAAAAATGATACTGAAAAAACAATGAAAGGAAAAGAACAAAAATGTCACAACACCGAAAGCACGTTCTACGTTTCGCTCCTGCTGGAGCAAGTCCGACGAGTACTGCACCGAATAGTATACAAGATGCGATCTAGATGAGGTAATGGAAAGAATGAGAGAAGACTTCTCGCTGGATGAGATAGGCGAGAGAAGCTTGCACGAGTTGCGTGTGCGAATGAACGGCGCACGGCTCCCGCGGGACGATGGAAATGATCGAGATCCACTCTTCGGGATCAGGATTGGTCTTGTTCGATTGAGATATCGAGACGGGGAGCCGTCGTTCGCCGAGGAAGCGATACCGACGACAGAGGCGACAGAGAGGTTTGGTGCTTCGACGCAACACACAGCAGAAAAACGTGCAACAACGCGCTCAGAGATACACACACCGGCAATCCCCATTCTCGATCGACAGAGCACTCCTGACACCGACTCGGTCGATCGATCTACGGTCGCTCGATCAAGGGATGTGCGAGCTGCGCGCTACCACGACGATCGAGCAATCCAGCCGGCCACGATTCCGCTGGGAACGAGATCTCCCTCAATTTTAAAACTTCCACACTCGGAGCCACCCCAAAGTGTTGAAGAGAACTAGACTATTGGTTGCACTAACGCCAAGTCGTTGTCGAACAGGCTAATTAAATATCCGAATTGTGCTCGTTAATTATTAATTCCTTGCACCTGTACGAATTGACAGTAGCAAGGCAAACATTGTCTGGTTCTCATCACTCGGAGCCACCGAAGTGTTGAAGAGAACTAGACTATTGGTTGCACTAACGCAAAATCGTTGTCGGACGAGCTAAATATTTGCATTGTACTTGTCAATCATTAATTCCTTGCACTTGTACGGTTTTACAGTGGCAAGGCAAACATTGTCTGGTTCTAGAGATCTGAAAGCGGTGAACTCGTTCCCACTCACGCGGTGAATGATCGTTTCGGTGTACGTTCGTTTACGACGGACACAGTTGACAGAAGCGGTAGATCGAATCCTCGACAAAAGCTACAGATATTTCCGGTCGATCAACGACCGGGGTGCAAAAAAAGATTGGGCGGGTGGGGGCTGCGAGAGGAAAGAAGATGCGGAGAGAGAGAGCGAGAGAGAGAGATTTCACGTGGAAAATAGTTACACGATCACTCGGTCACAGTTGCTACAACGGACGATCGACGTATCCGAAGACGGAGAGGAGTCCTGTCGTTGCGGCGCACGTATCCACGAATTTTCATTGGAATGGAAGGCCGGAGTGCCGTGCAGTGCATGGAATAGAGGCGTGGGTGACCTCGGCGAGGTGGCCATGCCGCCAACTGCGTGGCTCACCGACGAGTAAAACTCTGTTCTCGGATGAACTACGACATGGAAGTAGAGAAACCGATCTGTGACTCGACTGGACACCGGCTGGGGACCTTTTAATAGACGCGAGAGAGCAACCAGCTATCCCCGAACGGGTACGGTCTTTGTCATCTGTTGCCCTACGCGCGAGCGGATTCGCTCGGTCGAACCGGACCTTTATCATCCTGGTGTTTATAATCGGTTAACACTAAACCTACCGCTACCGGTCAAACGATCGGTTTTATATTTTTCATTTTACAATTATTGAAATTATTGCATGCATGGAAATTGATTCTATAAATTTTTTCATCCAAACACATATTGAGATAGATATTGCACAAGATCTGATAGAGCTTTGTCATTTTTACAAGCTAAAACATTTTCATCGCTTGTAGAGCTCGGTAGGTTTAGCGTTAAATTCACCGATAGATGTGGATCTTCTCGATCCGATTCGGGCCGAAAGATCCGCGCCGCGCGAGGAAGGGAGGCGCCTCGTTGCTGTTCGAGGAGCCGAAGGGAAAACGCTCCTGTTTCTCTGTCTCGTGTCTCTCCTGATGGCTGCAAGAAACAAGGTAACGGGCCGAGAACGTTTTCCGGTAGCTCGGCGCGTCAACTTACACGATGAGCCTCTCGCATTCGGCACAAATGTTCTGTCCAGGTGGAAGGCTCGATTGCGGCGTCGACGGCTGTTGTTGTTGTTGTTGCTGCTGTTGTTGCTGCGGTTGTTGTTGCTGGTACTGCTTGGTTTCCGGCGATGACACCGGCCTCAGTCCCGCCAGGGCCGGCGACGACGGCGTAATCACGCCGCTCTGTGCAGTGGGCTCCGCTATTTCGCAAAGAAGTTATCGTACCGGCAGGCACCAGACTGGCATTTTTCGAGCCAGCTGATCCACGAAAAAAATCACTGGAGAGCGACCACCTCGCCGTTTATTTCTTTTTTCACGGATCGAGACACCCGTTATGGCGTCGCAGAGCGTTGTTTTAATTACCGCTTCCGGCCGAGAATCGCTCTTGTGTATCGTTCCCTTCGGCTGGTGCTACATTTTTAAGCGAATCCGACAGCGAGGAGAACTCTCCGGTGATTCTTTTATCTACGTTTACGCAAAAACACTGAACAGAGTACAATGGTGCCTCGATGACTGCCGTGTTTTAATCCCACCGTCTTTGGCTACCGAGAATTTAAAAGAGGCTCTTAATATGCTCTCTAATGACTGCGCAGTGTCTGGAGGAGGCTTGATCATTTTTTCGTAACGGTACTCTCGAATGAAGATGTTAGAGTGCATCGCACGAGACGCTTCGTTGCTTTAGGATCCTCTTAGCTGTTCATTTCTGGTTCCGAGCCCCTTCGTCTATAACGTTTGCATTGATTACTAGACACAGGAGGTAAATCGAAATTTCTTTCTTCTTTTAATCATCTTATTAGAGCTGAAACTAATACTCTGATGTCCTCAAATCTTTTTAATATTTGCTTTATATCGTGCGTATCCTTGCGCATCATAGTGCAAGGGGTTGAAGACTCTGTACACCCCTTGCTGTTTCTCACTGTATCGACAGTAATCGAGGCAACCTTGTAGATATGTACAAATGGAAGTTCGTCGACGATTCGATCGGCTACTAACCAGGCTCGGGAGTCTTTGGTTCTTTGTCCGCTTCCTGGACCATCTTGAACACCTCGCTGTTCTCGGCGTTGTAGTTCTTCTCATTCTTCTTGAAGTTCACCCTGCGAATGTCAAAGAATGTCAGTTTAACGAAGGATAATTTCTCGATGTTCGCAGCAAGGAAAAGAGATCTTACCCGAGAACACCTCCAGCCAGGACCTCCGCCTGCGCGGAGAGCGTCTCCGCGATGGTTTCCTCGCTGTAGATCCCCACCGGGCTGTTGTACTGTTTATTCACGATGGACTTGATGGAACCGTCGCCCGTTCCATTCAGCTGCAATAAGATCAATCCTTGAAAACATCTTGGCTAAGGATTTGTACTGTTGGGTGTGCCTGATTGCGATGGATGATCTATGATTTCTATAGTTCCTGCGCCGACTATAGACTCAATATTTTTGATTTCCAGGAAAATGGGAAGACCAAGTAAAAATGATCTCTCTCAGGGATCAGAGAGGAAGGTGCGCAAGAAAGAGAAAGAATTTGAAGCGAGGCTGAGATTCCTCGATCCGTTTAGCTAATTGACACTAACGAATGGTTTTGGACTGAAGTTGTGGCCACTGCCGATGTGCGATCCGTCCTGTTTCTTCGCTGCCAACGACGTCTTCGTAACTGGCGTAATGTTTCCCATCGAGGTGGGCGATGGCGACGGCATGCTGGAGCCCAGAGGCGTCACGTGCGGCTTCCATGTTCCTCCTCCTCTGTCGGAGCAAAGGTAAATTCGATTTCATCGTCATCCTATTCGATAGGAATCGTTAAACGAAAGGCTCGTGACCGTAAACTCAAATCTACAGAGTCTATAGTTGTAGAAGAATGCGATATGAAATTCCATCGTCAAATGACAGGACAACGACCAGAGATCAATCTTACAAACTCTGTAGTCTTGGAAGGATGGAACGTTAAATTGAATTTTATAAACGGTGTAGTCCTCGGCGATAATCGCCGAGTGAAAGTGTCCCGACCGTGAATTCAACATCGTAGACTCTGTAATGCTTCTCGTTAGCAATCGTCAAGGTAAAGGGTCACGACGGGAGCAAAAAGGGAGGAAGGCGAACGTTAACGGCGTCTTCTTCTGGGACCGAGCAAGTTTATTCTGGATAATCGTTCGAGGTAATGGGACGCGATATTAAATTGAATTTCATAGACTCTACGTAACCCTGGTCATTGATATTATCGTCGGAGTGAAAGGATCACGGCGACCGTAAATTCAATTTTGCAGACTCCGCGAGATACTTCTCGTTAATAATCGTCAAGGTAAAGGGTCGCGACGGGGGCAAAAAGGGGGAGGAATGTTAATGGTGTCTACCTTTGTACGGTGATCTCGAAATTGTTGCCGGCTCTGACGATCACGTCCTGCGCGTCCTTGTGCCTCAGGTTGTACATTTCGGTGCTGTTCACTCTGATAACTGCGTCGCCGGCCTTCAAACCAGCTGCTTCCGCCGGTGAGCCGCTATTCACCTAAAATTCGTAATATCCTCTTAACGATGCCGGCTAAAATTACGCTCGAAAATTCGCCTCGCGTTTCAGGAACGGCTTCCTGCGCATACTCATATCCGCGAGAAACATCGAGGAGCGACGACGATTGGATCGTGCGAACTGGATGATCCAAGATCCACCATCATTCGGATCCGTCATTGACGTGCGTCTATTTTTGCGGGACACGCGGCTCGACCAGGAAAGACTCCTCGCCTCTCCAGAGTCCAGGCTTCGGACACTATATTTAAGTACGCGTGCAATGTTACACCTCGAGGATAGACGATGACTCCATTCGCGCGAATGATAATCGTTTTCTCTTCCTTGAGCGATCGTCTGTGTTTCTTCTTCGCCGATCATTCTAGATCGTTCAAACTAGCTAAACGAACTTAACACATAACCGACTGGTGATTATTGCATAATGTTGAAAATCTATGACAGATGGCTAAACACTTCTTAATGGAACCTTCAATGGCAACTACAATTTTTATAGCGAACTAACAAGTCACCCTCAATAACGTCATCTAATAGTTTCATTTAAGATTGCAATGTAAAAGCAAATTTCTACGCTTTCTTTTGGTACAGCACGATTATTGAAAATCCTATTAGTAGGCTTCCGGTATGTTCGATCCCGTTAGAAAGGCTCTCCGTAGTCAGTACTCTTGTCGAAATTGGTTTCCGTGCGGAAAACATCTGCGAGCAATAAAACTGAGGAAACGTCGTTTTCCCGAGCCCCTTTTTCATTTTTTTGGCCTCCTTCGAATTTTCTTGAAGAACGCTAATCCTCGAGTTGCCGTACTTATGACACTCGAGGGTTCGCGCTAGGGGCATGCAAAAGGTGGCCATAAACAAATCCGTGCGACCTTCACTTCGTGTACCGTTCGCGAGGTACTTGAGGGTCCCGGAATCGGACAGCGGGCCTTATGGTTCCTCGAAGCGGCGGACAAGATCGTAAATCTTGTATCGCACATGTAAACATTCGCGCAAAGGTTTGGGAATCTCCCTCGGTTTGACTTGAAGTGGGGACTTCCTCCTCCACCGGAGAGGGCTGTATCGGAAGATCCTCCCTCAAGTCAAACCAGCGAATAGGGATGATTTTTCCCCCAATAACGGGCCCAGGGTCCGCGCTTTCCGCGTCACCACCTAGGTGACCTTTACGTTTTAGTTTAAGTCGGCAGTCAGAACAGCTCTGGTAACGCTGATGAACGGATCAAGCTAGTTTTGAACAAATATTCAAAGAGTCGCGCCGAGACATTGTAATCAGTCGGAATATCAATATACGCGCCGTTTTTTCCCATGTAACCACTCGCTACGTCAACTGCTCCGTTAATAATCAATCACCCAAAGTCAACTCGGCGGGTGATCTGTTGTTAAGTTTGATTGAATAGATTGTTATAAATCGCGATTCAAAACAATTATTAACAACACCGAATTCTAAACAGGTAGGTAAAGTGTTAAGACCATGAAATGTGAATGCTAGACTTAGTTCGCTATCGCTATTATCGTACATTTTGTTATCGATTTCCGGCGGAGAAAATCAATTCTTTTCATCAGATTACAAGTGATCTAGGAATCGAACGCGTTGATTAGTGCTCGCGTGGGATGACGGTAGCGCAGAGCCGTGCCGCGGCCGATCGGTGTGACTCGCCGCGTCGCGAAGCTTTATCTTTCCTCGCGTTGCGCTCGCGCAACAGACGCCGCGCCGCCCGGCAATTAAGAAAATGGATTACTTCGCGTGATCAACGGGTTGCCGTAAATCATCGTAATTTATCGCGCGTTACACCTCGCGCTCGCAACCTTACAGCCGCGTGATTGCGCGCGAGGTTAATTACGCTATTAATATGTTTGGTAAACGGTGCGAGATCGATGGCGAGCAGGGCGGGGGGCTCTTCTCCGCGATCCTGCGATTGCCGCGATCGATCCAAACCAGCCAGGACAAAAGAGAACGCCAAGTAAAACTCATTAAGGAAACCACCCGCGGCTAGATCATGCCAGCTTTTATATCCTCTCGGTTTACTCGACGGATTCGGGGACAATTAATAGATCCAGCAAGATCGAGAACCAGGCTCGGCCCCCTTCTATAAATACCACCGGTGATTTATTACCGGTATTTTTATATCGGGAGAGATTTCCAACGACAGGGAGCCACGCTCGGCTGCCCCGACCACTTCTAACAAGCGTGCACAGGCGCCGAATCATTTTTCCAGCAGCCTGGCGCGCCGGAATGTAGGTCGATGCCCCAGGATCGTTCACAGACCAAAATCTCGCAGAAGACGAAGGATCTCTCTCCAGAGACAGAGGGTAGCGTTTGGTTAATGCTGGCTTTAACCCCTTGCGATCAGCATTTGTTTCACCATTTTCCGACGGCACCCGGCTTCGCTTCAATAATTTGCAGTCTAAGGCCCGCTACACACATCCATTTTTCTAACGTGCGTCAACCCTGTGTTACCGGAATTGCGGTAAATATTGCATTGCGACACAGCAACTATGGCTCAAACTTTGCATTGAATCCATAATATTTCAGACCGCAATTCCGGTACCGCACGGTCACTGTGCGTTGGAAAAACGGATGCGTGTATCGGGCCCTATATACAAATATAGAACTTACAATTCTGCGGTGTTGCACAAGAGATCGACACAACACTAGCCGAACCAAAACGCAATGTCGAGTCTGACCAGAGACGGGATCGCAAAGGATTACTCTGCCGCTGTAAGTTTTCGTCGGGTCCTCGGAATCAGGCCAGAGGGTGAGTTGTAAGTTGTCCTTTCGATTCGCTTGCTCGCCCGCCTCCAGAAATAGGAAGCAGCCGTGGCATCACCTGTGCCACCTCCCAACGATACGTCACTATCTTTTATCGGTCCTGCGAGGACGAAACAATCGTACAAACCGTTTATACCGTGGTCAGGATCACCGGTCAGCGGAAAATCCGAGAACTCGGAACCCATTCGGTCGATGAGCTATGAACCTCTGACCAGCCGGAGGACGCGGCTGTCCCTAGGTCCGCGACCACGTAGGACGTAAGTCAGGGTTAAGCTTGGTGGGCACCGTGAAAGCCTGCCTCTAAAAATAGTCCTGGACCGGTCTAAAAATAAGCGACTCACACGTACGCGGCCACACGCACGTCGCTCGTACACCTCGAACCGCGAGGTTCAGACCGAGAGATAGAATGCACTATGCACCACCAAGGTGCAGCGCGTATAGTCTTCAGCGTATGACATATCTGGCCGGCCGTTTTCATTCCGCGCTCTTTGACCGAGCCGAGCCGCCGTGAACCGCGATGAATGAACGAGAGTACGCGCTCTCTGCCCGTACTCGCACGCGTACTCGTCGACTTACGCGTGTTCCGAGCGAGTACACGATGTCTCGCGGTTCGGCGCGCGCCTCGCGTAATAATAGCGTAAGGGTACGTTTATGTCGGAGCCGCGATAGAACCTATAACACCGTCGATCCGAGCGCCGGCACAACATGCTCGAAAATATCTTTGTCTGAAGCGTTTACGGCTGAGCTCCGATAATATTAGATCTTATTAATTCTCGATCTATACAACAAAAATTGCGACTGCCCTCCGATAACGACAGAAATCCTGTAAATGCGAAAGCTTTCGTAAAACGTACTCTTAGAACACGGTTCCTATAATAATCCAAATTACATGGACGAGGAGTTTCTATACAGCATGAATTCTTCTATTACGCTTTTAAGGTTGAAATTAATTCTTCTGTTCTTTTTTTTATACACGTACATCGCCATTTTGTCGATTTCAATTGTCAGGGAATGAGCCTGTAAATTCAGAAAGAGGAGCGTTGACAATGCTAATCGTCGATAAGATTGCAAATTTGTTTAATCGTAAAATCATTGATCGGATTCAACTGTATTTAACATGGGATATTCTTCTTTTCGAACACCTCGGAGAACGTTTCGATAGGGAACCGTCCAAAGTAGTAACAGACAATATATTGGAAGTTCTGTCCAGATTCTGGGAAATGGTTGACCCATTGGGAGATTAAATCGGTCACGAATAGTGAGCAGTAGTTTTTTCGACTCGGCGGAATGATCGATTCCGCGGATCGCGTAGTAGGTGGTCGCGAGGACCGTCGAAGATTTTTCACGCTTAGGAAACGTTCGAGGACGCGGGTGGAGCCACGTCCGGTAGCTAGTTAGCTGCCGGGCATTATTAATAACGACAGGTCTAAAAATAGAGCCGAAATATGTGTGACGCGAGCGCAAGTAGATGCACTTGAATGCAGTCGAACCGAGAGGGAGAATACGCCAAGGTGTACGAGGTACGCATTCCAATGGGCGGGTTATCAGAGACGGATCCATCCCACATTCCATGCTGGAATGCATCTCTGCTTTTTTTTCTTTCTCTCACTTTGAGGGCTTAAGGCTCCGTTCATACGTGCCCTCTCTCTCTCTCTCTTTCTCTCTTGTTCTCCCTTTCTCTCTTTCTTGGTTGATACAGCCTCGAAAAACGTGGACCGAGCCGCGCAGAGTCGAGTCGCGGCCGGAGGGAACGGGCTTCGGTCAGTGACACCGGTTCCAATCGGACCGAATGAAAGGGAACGCGTTCGGTAGGAAATAAGTCACCGATACTACTCGCTACTGTCGCGTCTCTCTTCCCCACTGGGTCCTATTTCGTCCTAGATTTTACCGGTGGTCCTACCAGGTGCTCATCTAACCGGTACGATACGATTCACTCCCGGGAAACGCTTCCGACCACTGTCATAACAAGACTGTGGATTTCATGCATTTATAACAAAAAGAGGCACGTACAATTTGAAACAGTGGGCATATTCAAAAGATTTAACGCCACCAGTGTATTAGTTTCATCTTAATAAGATAATTAAAAGAAGAAAGAAATTTTTGTTTGGCCCCTGTGTCTTGCAAACATTTTTTATTTCGCATAAATATCCGCAGTCTAGTAATAACCGATCACGATTGAGCCTATTTACACGTTTATTTAGTAATTTTGCTTAACCCTCTTCTTACAACTATACGAATTCGTTTTACAAGAGACATCACCCACGTATAACATGCCGATTCTAGTGACATGTTACAGGATGTATGTAGTTTGTTGAAAAATATTTGACACGTATCGTTTCGGGGGGTGGAGGTGAATATAGCTCTCATAGTTGGGGGTGGAAACCCTAGGAAAAAATACATTTTGTTCGAAGTGTTCATCACAAGTCTGGCTCGCCACACAGCAATGGACTAAAAGAGCATTTGTGAGTTGCATTGGCATCGGCGAAGAAGAGTTAGGAAATCTTAACGAATCCTTGGGATTTGGAAAAGATAGTTGGGGGCTACGATGCAAATTCCGTGCGCGATCGACGTGGAGCATTCGGCGAGGATAGCCGATGCCGTGAAGCTCCTTCTACGGGAGGCTGAATAGCACTGAATACCAATGACGCGATCTCGCCTCGAGAGATTCGAGGATTTTTCGCGCGGGTACGGATTCCGATGGTCGCGATGCGATTTCGATCTGTCGCTGGCTCCGGTCGACCGTGAAGCGAGCGTGAAAACCGCTTCGGGCGAAAGAAAAGAAGAGGGTCCAGTTGCGGATTCGCGAATTCGACGGAAGTGGGGCAACGAGGGGGTACCGGAGGTTTCTTCTCGGAATTGACGGTGAACAGTGGTTATCGGCGGGGAAACGGAAACGAGCGAATGTTTCCGAAAGCGGATTCAATTCCCGGAGGCGCGGCCGATTAGACCCGATGACACACACTCGGCCCGGAAGTGCGTCGACGCTCGTCGACGAGCGCAAGCGGCTCTTGGTTCGCCACAAAGAGTCCTTGTGTATCGAGACGATGCACTTCGGTCGATGACGCGACGCACGAATCGCTGGGAATGAGCTCACCTCGCCTCTTCGTCGACTGATAATGACGCCGACGTCGAAGCGTGGTTTTAACGACGTCGATTACAGTTATCGGTAGTACTAACCGCAGCTACCGTTTTTATCCGTCTTCTTGAGACTCTTGTGGTTCTCTATGCGCCCTAGCATCGGTGAACCAGCGGAACAGCTACTAGCTACCTACTCTCCTGATGATCTTAGGAATATGGACTCTTATAGAAGTAGGACCGCGCAAAGGAGAAAGTTATTCGAAACGTTGAGATTCGTATCATATCCAAAAGTGATCGGAGAGTTGTTTCAGCAGGATCACCCTCCTATCAAGCTACATAGCTTTTTTCATTATTCGTCTACTTACGCTAAGAATCAGCGAGGAGGAAGAGGCGTCCGCGAATGCGAAACACTTGGTGACGCGCGGCTCTTCAACTATAACGGATAATGTCGTAATCGGCTCGGCGATTACGAGAATGACTGCGGGGTGTCGTGTTACCCGCGACGTGGATTCACGAGAAACGCTACTCTAGCACACGGCCGAACACACGGCAGGGAAGACTGATTTCTGGTCAGACTTTTGGCAAATTTCCCGCAACTGCCTCCCACCGTGGCCCCTCTCCTCCTCTCCTCATTCCCGAAATCGAATCGGCATTTACGATGGCGCTCCTAAATCTTCGGACCTCGTCATCGAGATACAATTTCACTCCGCCTTGTCTGGCTTTTCTCGGCCGTTCCGCTGACAACGAGGCGGAAACACGGATAAGACAGCGTTCGAAGAATATTCACGATCCCTCGGATCATCTCCACGGTGGTGAACGAAACCGCATATTCTCTAGACGTCCACAGCCGACCAGAATCCCTAGCCAATTGCAAAACTAAGGTTTCCCAATCTTTATTGCCCTCTTGTCGATTGTTCTCTAAATTTTAATGGTCTCTGTTCTAAAGCTTGCGAAACGAACCTGTAGCCTTTGGCGTGATAAATCAAAACAGAATCGCTTCTCAGGATTTCACACGGCTGAAGACTATCTGTCTTCATAGATTGCAAAAAGGGTTCCAACGAATTCGTTTATTGTCGTCATTCTCCGTCAATCATTAAAATTCCGACGCAATGTGTTACCTACACTTTCTGTCTTCTGTGATTCGTTATTCTCTAGCACGAATAAACTCTGTTTCACAGATTCAAAGGAGGATTCTAACTAGTACATCTGGAAGCACGAATCAATCCAGCATTCTTTGGCGTTGCAAATCGGAGCATTCTCCACAAAAATACCAACGGTTCTCTTGAAACTGGTACGTAAACTTTCTTGTCCATCATACTCGAAGAGAAGCAGTCTCTCAAAATAAAAATTGTGTTGCTTGATTCTTATATTAGTAATTTTCAAAAATTCACTATAATACACTGCTGTTTCCGAATGATTTTAATCTTTCTACTAGTTCAAAACGCACCTGCTCATTTTCGTTATAAATGCATACAATCCGCAGTCTAGTTACCAAGTCTCGCATCCAAGATCAAAGATTCGATCTCGTAATGCGCTTTGGACGTGTTTCTCCACGGTACCAGCTAATCATTTCGACTTGTACCGTTTTGCTCGGCGAGCAGGGAATTATTCTCGGATTTTAATGAACTCTGTTTGATGGGTTGAAGGAAGGGTCCTGCCGTGTAAGTGTGAAAAGAAACGGTTCGCCGATGGAGGCCGACTCCACGCAGCGCTGCTCGAGAAGCCGAGCGAGAGAGACAAGCCGAGAGAGGAGCCGAGAGAAGGAGTAATCGTGTAAAATAAAAGGGAGCCATGGCGTCGGGAAAACGGTAAAAAAGACGGGTAGTCGGGAGGACGCGGAGAGAAATAAAAGCGATATTTTTATATCCACGGGTGTAAGCTCGTCGGTGGCGGACGCCACCGGGCCTCGGCCTCTATTAATATCCACGGGCCGGGCTTCCTTTCGGCCTCCGCAGCAATTCTCTTTGCACCGGCGAACCAACGATCGGCCACCGGAAAGATAGTCTTCGATCCGAGAAAAAAACGAGCGTTAGATAACGTCCGACTTCCGGCAACTTCCGAGTCGCGTCACTCTTCCAAGAGAATGTTAGCCAGAATTTTATTCAATTAGGTCATTTCGTCAGTTGTCTCGTTTCTTGACGCTTCAAATTTTCATAGGATGGCTTAATAGTTTGTTTATTCGATAGAAGAATGTTCAATAGACGTCTCGCTAGGAAAATGTATATCTTCGCTATGATAATGTCTTCTTTCCGTAAGGAGATACGTTGCATTTGATGACACATTGATAGCGACCGCGTTAACGTTTATCAATCTAAGACCTAAGCTTGATAGACTGTAATCACCGGTTCTAAACGGTGATACAGCTGTTATTAAATTCTTCTCAAGCGACAACCGAGCTCGTTTTGACGAAGTTCTTGCATGACTTTGTACTGCTATTCTCACATAGCGTATCAAAACGATTTCAATTGTTAGTAATATTTTAATTACGCTACGAACTACTGCATAAATAGCACCAATGGTGGTCAATCAAATTTGTGCTGTATACATCGGCGTCACCTGAAAATCTTCAGATTCGTATTCTTATGCTTTCAAAAGACATCTTGACTTTAGAAAAAGCACATTTCAGTGTAACATCATAGCTGAACCGTCTGCAAACCCACAGCTGCACGTTTAAAGAAATGCTACGGTACCAAATGTTTTCTAAATTACAAGCTTCGGCGTGTTTGTATTTAGCAGATTCGGATCTTTCTTCTGAAATCATTGAACGTCGGAATGAAATGGTGTTAATGCTGTTAGTAGAACCAAATTTGTATACTGGAATGTTTGAAGTGTTCGAGCTCGGAAGCTACGAGACGAAAGCGTCGAACGTCTTTATCGCGAAGCGGTCGTCGCCGCTCGTGTCCGCGAATGCACGGCCGGCCGCTGTGCTGACCTTGACTGCATTTGCATTTGCGCGCAAAACGACAGAAAAAAGTATATCGCGAACGAGTTTCGTTGCCTTCCAGCCGGACAGCTCGAACAATTGAACTGGTACTGGTGGTCGTGGTGAAAAACTCCTGTTCGTGGATCGGCCAGGTCTCGAGGCGCACGATCGCGCTCGGAAACAGGACAGGGGACACGGGTCGGTTGGGATCGTCTCGTATCGGCGAGACTCACAATTCGAAGTCATAATGCTGAATCGAAAATATTAGCTGAGATAGGCTACTCGATAGTTCGTAAGATACAATTAATGATATCCCTTTATGCATTGTGCACGTAAACCATTGTAACGGAAGATGTTACTCTTTCCGCCATTGTAATTCCTAACAAAACGGGGTCAGTAATTTTTTAAGTATTTTGAGGGCTAAGTGGACTCCATACATTTTTGGACCAAAGTGGAAGAAAAAAATTAATTCTTGATTTTTAAGTGATAAGGAGACAGCGGATCTTTATGCAAAATAAAAATGTTCTATCGGCATTGTAATAAACTGGAGTGAAATAGACATTTATTTTCTTTCTTAGTATGTTTAATAGGTTGAAAATAATATAACAGTATTTTTAAACTCTCTTAATAATTTCACTGTTTCAAATTGCACTCACTCATTATTGTCATAAATGCATAAAATCCGCTGTCTAATGACAAGTATGCAATACTTAAAAAATTTGGAATATGTCACGGATGGCATTCCTGGGAAATTTTTGGAGATTTTCCATTCGTCGACTCTTCCCTTCCGTTTTTATCAGCCTGAGGTTCATTCGCACCCTAAATACAGAGAGAAGGTTAATACTATCGAGCAGCTGACAGTTCACACGTATCGTTATGGACCTCGTTGATAAAAAGTTCATTGGAATCTAAGTGGAACAGTTGGGGTGCTGTCAGTTCAACCGAAAGCCGAAATGCATTCGAGTGCCGTGCCGTGTGCAACCGGTTGGTTTTCCCGCGATCCCTTCGCCTCTCGAAACTTGTATCTCCAAAGTATCTAGGCCAAAACACCCACGGCCACCCAATTTCCCACCGCGTTCCCAGCGCTGTTTCTTAGCTAGCGAGCTCGGTCGTTCGAAGGCTAGACTTTTCCTCAAACGATTTTATTGTCCAATTTTACGCTCCACCTTCGAAAGTTGCATAACAACAACATTTTTCTCCAACTACAAAATTGACAATTCTCATCGATCCTTTCGTTTTTCCTAATATAACGGAATCGACAGGCCAGGATGGAGACTGGAACAATTCATGCACGACTACCGGCCGATAAGATTAATTGTCCGATGTCCGAAATAGACCGCGGATGTTTACGCAAACTTCTATCACAGTGGTCGAGCACGGAGAATTTAAAGTAAAATAGAATCTCCCGGTGTAGGAGCAGCAGATTCTGCTAAAAGATCCGTTCTATTCTTCGCCGTAGATCTTTTTATAAGCTGCGAAGTCGCGGGGATCGGCGATCTAGTTGGAAAACGATATTAGCTCTGTCTTCGTTGATCGTGAACTCTGGTCTCGTATTTCTGACCGACGGCGCATCTGCCTCGGACGCAACTGTGTCAAGATTTAATGGAATCTATTGTTTGCAGGTCACCCGGATCTATCTCGCGGAAGATCTGCGGTACTCTGATCGCCGCGTTTCTGCGAGCTGTGGACCACGTCGACCAGCGACAGCGTCTGGATCACGAGTTTCGACGATGGTGCGGTTCAGGGTACACATTACTATGAAAACAAGTGATTCCGCGTGCGTGGCATTCTTAGAGTCTGACAATGAGCCATGTATAGCACGTCCCGTGATAATAATGCGTCTGCACTAGGATGGCTCTTATTTATTCGTGTCGAAAATGTTTGGCAAACTTTTCTTTACGACACCCTTCAACGTTTTATACGAATTTAGGCCCTTAAACGTTAAAATAATTGATTAAATGTTCATAAAATCGTTCTCCTCGAAAATCTTCTAAAGTATCGACAAAACCTGTAGCTCTGGACAGACTGCGTCTTTCGTGTGCTATTACCATATTTCTCGTAAAATAAACGGTTCTCGAAAAGATTGAGACAAATATCGGACCGAAATCAAAACATTCTTTCTGAAATTTGAAAATGAGCCACCCTAGTCTGCCCCTTTAGATTCTAAACTGTAGACCAAACGAGCGAATGCAGATTAATGTTGATTTCTGCGATCATAGTTCGCCGTGCGTTACGTGTGCAAATGTTTTTCGAAGTGAGAAGAGAACAAGTATTCGCTGGATTGGTCTAAACGCGCCATAACGAGTCGAATCAGTAAACAGCGTCGGCCGCGACACGGTCGTAGGTGGAATCGGTGATTGGCAAGCGAATCGGTGGAAGGTGTTGGCAATCCGTTGCCAGAGCATTCCTCGGTGACCGTCAACGAACCGCCGGCCGATTGATACGAGAATTTATTTGATAAATAGAATGATTTCGAAGCGAGCCGCCTAGTCGCGAGGCGTCTATCCGCTGCGAGTTATGTAAGCTATGTATTCGTGGTATTTTGGCGAGCAACGCGTGCAGCTGCGGATGCTGGCGTTCGCCGTCGAGACCGACCGATCTTAAACAAACCGAGCTTGTTTCGTCATCGTCGGCCAATTGTTATTCCGCCGTTGTTGAATCGGGTTCCGTTGCGCTCGCACTTGCGGCACCGCAACCGTGCCGATCCGGCCCCGCGAGAGAGTTCGATGCACAAGTCCCGACGAATCTAGCCTTCGTGGAAACCGTGGCTCGCACCCTCGCCTCGTTTTGCTTCCTTTCTATCGTTCGGCAGAATTACGACGTTGCAGCCGACGACGTTCTGCACCGGATTCGGATTCGAATCAGCTATCGCCACCTTCTTCCGAGTACAGGTTGCGCCAAAACAAGCGTCGCGAGACTATCTTGCAATTTGGATCGTCTGTCGACCGTTCATTTCGTTATTTGATATCCATCTCTTCAGCTAATCCGGATGCGAGCACATAATGCTCCGCGGGCCACTGATTTCACGCCTATCACAATCGGGACCGAACAAGCCACGCCCATTCGATACGCTTTACGCGGAATAAGCAGGACTAGTTCTGCGTTTTGGTAAGGCTCGAGTTGGAACAACGAAGCCACACCCACTCAAACCACTCGACAAGGGTAAGACTATTTTAATGAAAGGGAAGAACTCAGAGTTGAAAATGTCGTCGTAACGATAATTTTGAGATTGTAGTATCTGAAGATCAGACGTAGGCTGATCTGTGGAGCACTGCAATAGCACCGTTCAAGTTAGTAATAACGAAACCACGCCCACTCGGAGAGGACAAGATAAGATAGCTTCCTAGGACGTGCTCTAGGGCTTCTCAGCGATCGTTGGCCATGCTTAGTCTAATCTCAGCTTCTGTCGTTCAATTCGAAGCAATTACGACAGATCGAGTATTCGGGCTCGAAGCCGCGGGAACACGATACCGTGCGGTTTATCGTAAATCGGAAGGTATTCCTCAGTGGCCGAGAAGCCCGACCGCAACTGTGTTAGCCGTTAAAATGTTGCGATAACTTGCATCGAATGGACGCGGCTTACGTCCGACAGGCTGGACGCGAGGCAACGATTTTAAACCGTGATTACATTTCGACGCGAAACGGAGCCGCGTGAAATCGGGCCTGCTAGACATAAACAGAATTCGCGAACGGTGACTCGACGCGGCGGCTTATTTTCGATAATGACGAAAATATCGTCGGTCTCAACACCCGACTTGCCACGTTACTATCCTCTTCCTCCCTCAGCTGCTCCTCTCTTTCTCTCTCCTCTCCGTTCGCGTTTCGTTTCCGAGCGAAGAGAAGAAAAAGAAAAAGAGAAACAAAAGGAACGGAGTGTACGTGCAATAGCATATATTTTCCGGCGGAACGACGCTTCTTTTAATAGAGACCGTCCTCCAACAGATATTTACGAAAGTTTGTTTCTATGTTTAGCGGGAATGATGTGTAATTTACTTCGGATTCGTTTCTCGCGCCGCGATACTTCATTTTTCAGCGGCGATCCGGTAAATCGCTCTCTTCCCACGCGCCTGGCAGAATCCCAGATGTTGCCACATCCGTGTGTTAACCTTTATCGGAAGGAAGTCCCTGGTTCAGGGTGTAAGCGAAGGTATTTTCGACCGAGGTTGGGCTACCTGTTAGCGTCAATCGTTGCGCAATATTGTTGCCGCTCCGAGAACCGTCACGTTCCGAGACCACGCTTTTATTAATTTATTTTCCAATTAACCGGGCTCCCGCTCGTTCACCGGTCGACGCGACGTGACTTCTCGATCGAGGTTCAAATTCATCGCCTTGGAGATTCAGCTTCAACTGGGACGCGCACAATGATGCCACTCGCCGGCGCTGTAGAGGATAAGCAAACAATCTTTGCTACATTTCCCTCGCGCTATATACGATTTGTTCGCTCGATCGTCCCGGAATCGCGTTAATAAAGAGATCTCAATCTGCTGTCCATTGCTATCAGCGCTCGATACAATGCCTGAAAACGTTGTCTACTTCAGTGTTGTCACTAGACTGCGAATTTTATGAATTTACGACAAAACTGAGTAGGTGTAATTTAAAACAGTAAAAAGACCAGAAGAATTTTCATATGCTGTTACATTATTTTTACAATCTGTTAAACACATTATGAAAGAAAATGATCTCTTGTTTCACTCCAGTTTGTTGCAATTCAGGTATAATCATTTTTATTTTGCATAAAGATTCGTTATTTCATTATCACTGGATTGTGGATGTTTATGCATTTTTCAATTTTTCTGGACAAATATTTGAGAAAGTGGAATGAAATGAAATCCTACTTTTAATGGGAACAGCCTTTCTAGATCTAAAACAAATAAATTCTACAAAATTCTATCCAGTTCATATTCTAGCCTTTTTTGAACATTTTCATAAGTTATAAATTCATAAAGATCCGCAGTCTAGTTATCACAATCTATCATTCCCGTGTATCAGGGATGTTAAAATTAAGGTAACGCTAGAATAGAAAAAGCAATGTTTTCAGTTGGATAGCAATGGACAGCAGATTGAGATCTCGTTTGACTCGATTCAGGAACGAGAGATCGACTCTTGCGAGGAACGTATCAACCGGTTAACGGGACCGATAATTAAACAATTGTCAGCGACGACGATGCAGGCGAAGCGTTGACGAATCATTGGTGAGACACGCGAACAGTCCTCGTTAAAATCGCGTTTCGTTTGACGTGAAATTCTCTGGTCATAGGCAGAGCGAGACTGCTAATTAACCCGCTAACAGGAAACATTAATGGATATCCTACGCTCGTTATCCTAGCCGGCAATTAGACACGGGAGGAGCGAACGCTAACGATGGAAACGCACTATATCGACGTAACGTTGAAATCGGCTAACGACACGTAGAATTTATGCCGAGTCCTTGCACGAAGCGATAAACACGTGCATCGTCCGCGCGACCAAATATCGTGTAACAGCGCTCGCGCGCCCACGTTGCACCGAGTGCATCGAGTGCAAACAGCGCAGCCGACAATAGCGGAACAGAGGTAATCTATGCGATTATGCGACGAGTGCGACAACGCGATTTGCCGCCATTGTCCTCGAGGAGAGATCAATTCTTTCCAAATGGATCTTCTTTCGGTGGAAAACGTTATAGCGGTTGTTCATAAATAGACTGCGGATTTTATGCATTTATAACAAAAATTGGTACGTGCAATCTAAAACAGTGGACGTAATTAAAACATTTAACAAAATCAACGTATTAATTTCAGTTCAATAAAATAATTAAAAGCAAGACATGGAAGAATCGAAACACATATTTTTTATTTTGCATAAAGATCTGCAGTCTATTTATGAACATTCATTTTTTGCAGATCCAGTGTACCAGCGGAAGAATTTAATACAGGATACAAGAGGATTATAAGAGCAATTAATAGACCGCGAATCTTTACGCAGGTGTGACAGCTGCGGTTTTGTGAAACACGAGAGATCGTTTAGATTAGCATTAAGCGAAGTCGGTGGATTCTCATAATGTTGCACAGAAAAATTGGAGTTTGCATAGAGGTCGTCCGAAAGATGAACAGGAATTTCACGAATTTATTTTACATACGAGCCAGCGATCTCGGACTTTTTATTTTCGAGTCATCCGGATCTATTTATGCATTGTAATAAACATCTAGTCGGTTGCGTTTGTTCGCTAGTTTTAGCGTCGAGGAAAGACTCGATCGCGAGAGAATAAGCTTCGTAGATGACGCGAGCGGAGCTCGTTTCGAATTTCACACAGTCCGGAAAGAAAAAAGCGCGCGAGAATCGTGGAGGACGAGCCGAGCCGAGTTCAATTCTTTTTTCCGTCGCGTCGCTGCGACGACCCAACAGCAGACCCGACGTAGCAAGGAACAGCACGTGCGCTCGTCGATCGGTATTTTTATCGATCGACGCGAGATCGCTCCCTCCGGAGGAAAAATTTATTTTTGCGGTGACCAACGCGGCCCAGGAAGCTAGAGCCCGCCGACGACCCGATCGTCGTCGTGGTCGTGGTCGTGGTCGTGATCGTCATCGTGGTCGTCGACGGTGCCTTCGTCTTCGTCGTTGTCTTCGCGAGCGGGACTCGACCCGGCTCGCGCGTTTCGCAAAGGCACCTTCTAGAAATAGAACGCCCAAATAATTTGCCTCGGATTACCAGCGACGCGTCGCTGCTTCTCCCTCCCTCCCTCTCTCTCTATCCCCCTCTCCTTTTCTATCTTCTTAAAGCACTTCATCGATTTTCGCTGTCCCGTCTCGACTCCACGATTTTTTCCGAATTAACAAAATTCCATAAAAGTAAGTCGATTACATTTTGCAAAACAGTTTCTTCTATCCTCTCGTGATAGAACCGCATACTTCGATACCGATGTCCGATATGTAACCGAATTGCACCGCTTTTGAAAACTTCCGACTTCGAGAACGAGTGTACCTTGAGAAATCTCGCACATTAACCCGTTACATTGTCTTTACAGTTACAGTGATCAAAACGTCTTTATCTGCAAAAATGTCGTTGAAAGGAAAATGAAAATTTTGTATCTTTTCTAATCACTACATTTACTTGAATGCCTAAATATTGATTACAAACGAACATTCATATTCGTTAGATTTTGTTAAAATCTTCGTCACGAGTCTGGCTCGTCAAAATACAAGGGGTGGATAGTAATAGTTGAATAGGGGTGCAGAAGAAAGGCGCAAGTTACGTTATACGAAATTGACGGGTAAACACAGTGACACAGATTGACATTATATGAATTTTCCTTTGAAATAGTATTCGAACTTGCTTCGGTGTTCTCAATGTAGTGTTAATCTGACTTGCCTTGTTTACAAGAGCCCACAGAGTCCTCTCACGCAAAATAGAGCCGCACAACTGTTACCATCGAAGCGCGAGATGTCTTCAAAAGGTATCTGCACTCGAGCGATATCTCCTATAATCGGCAATTCGAAGTGAGAAGTCCGATAAGCGTCGAACGATGTAATTAATGTTTACGGGACTGAAAATGCCGCGGCTTTTCCGCGAGAGGTAGCGGCCACGCGCGGACGCGATCTATAAATCATCCGGACGGTTACGGCGTCGAGATCGCGAGCTCGGTTCTCGCAATTACACGCGATTAATTCGTAATCTCTGGTTGGTGGTAGCGTTTGACGTCCGAGGACTCGTATTTCTTTCCTTTCCGAGAAACCGGAGGGCCGCAATCACGAAATGCGACCGGATGTCGCGTTAGCCTTTGCGACCTCGTAAAATAAACGAAGCACATGGCTGCTAAGAGGGCCAAGTTCGAGACGTCGATCGCAGGATAAAACTGTTCGACGCCGTTTCTGGATAGGATCCATTCGGGCAGAGCCGCGCTGAATACAAGCGCATCCGTGCGCTCCGCGTTCCCGAAACTATCGTCGAAATAGCTGGACCGCGGATCTTTGTGTAAAGTAAACATTCCTCGTATCGATCGCCGGCGGTAGAAAGTCCTTTCTTTGACACGTTGAATGTCGCATCGGTCAAATGTAGGTGACACAATTCTTCCATGAAGAATTCATTTTGTTCGTAATACAATTGCTTGGAACGAACCTCATCGGGATTTGCACGATCTCAGAAGAGTTATCTGCTGTATGGTATTTGTGATTAATGCAAACAATTTTTGTTTTATCGCATTATTTTCGACTTTCTAACATGAAAAAAAATATCTGCTGTATAGCTACTCGCATATAAACCCGCAGTCCAGTTATCACGATGATAGTATTACTCCGATCGTATAGGATTTGTGAGGGGTTGTTGTTCGGCAGTCAATGTGTGAACAGATCGGGTAAATTTCGCGTACTCGATCTTGCCATAAACGCAGAAAATCCGCAGTCCAGTAATCACCGATCTTTATCTCTGTGAGGTTACTGTTACTTGTAGTTCCAGCGTTTGTTCGTTATTGTTATTGGCGGAGAAGCGAGAAGAGAGGAGCACAGTGTGCGGAGATAGGTGGCTACAGAAACGGTATAAATATCGCGCGGGACAGACAAAAGGCGACTGTGAAGCACAATGTAAGAAACGTTTTACTATGTCGGACGATTGAAGGCATTCCAACCCTCTGAAATACATCGGTCGAAAGATCGCGCGTGGTTCCCTCTCTCTCTCTCTCTCTTTCTCTCGGCGAATAATAATAAACATGGCAGTGAAAACAGATGGACGGCCAGGAGCGAAACATCGACCGCGAAATTCGACGTAATAGAGCGCTCGAGATTTCGTAACCGGTTGCGCATCTCATCGCATCCCGTATCGCGACAAGACAAGAATCCGCGGTTGCTCGCGCGAAGAAAGTTTGAAAATCCTCTCGAAAGCCGTGGTCCGAGGGTAGCCAAAAGCTTCTCGTGTTACAGCGCGCCTCGTCGCCAAAACACGGCGGCGACGACGAGCCGCGCGTTTCGCACGTAGTTGGCAGCGATTTCTACCGATGCGCGTGAAATAATTTGGCGTTTGCCGTACGCCCCGTTACGTAACCGCGGCTCCACGGACACCGACAGAGCTCTCGCGATCGGATCCATGGTTTTTCAAAATAATTCATCCCTCGCCCGACGAGCCTCTCCGCTTCAGCCTCGCGAGGGACGTCGAACGAACCGAGAAATTCCGCGCGTTTCAACGCCATTGGACGGGCTCACGTTGAACTTTAATTAATCGGAGCACACGCGTCAAAGTCTCCAGTAATAGCAGCGATATGCTTGTAAACGGACGATCTAGACACTTCGGGGGTCTCGGTCGGATCACCGGTGAAACAACGATCGGCGTGTTGAGAATCTCGATCTTTGGAAGACACTTTGCGATCGGCAAGCTTCGTTGAACCGGCGCACGATACGACGAAGACCACGTGTCTCTAAGAAAGTCCCGCGTTCGGATAATCGACGGCGAAACACGAGAAGCACTGTCGGGAATTAGCATGGTGCGCGTGACACTGTTCGATCGAGGATCTCGGCGTAAGCTGTCAATGCGGAATCGTCGAGGGCTCACCTTCTGAACGACAAGTGGGGTGCCAAAGTCCTTTCCGCCCTGAAGGCGGAATCCCCATGGGGACCCGTCGAATCTGGAGAGCTTGACGCTGATCAGCTGGGCCATTAGCACTGATTATCGTTTCACCTGGTCGACGATCAACAACTGACTCCTCTCTGGTAAAACTTGGCTCGGAGAAATGATAATCGACGAAACGGAGGAGGGAGAACGGAACCGAGCGATTTGGTGGCGCGGATACAACTGAAAAGCGGAGACGAGAAAGTCGCGAGGAGGTTGCACCGGTCGGTCACGGTTGACGTCTGGCTTGGTGAGGAGGCGGAATCGCGCGCAGTTTAGCTAGAACCGAACTGAACCAAACGAAACGACGACTGCGAAGCACCGTGAGGCGAAGCGAGGCGAGGCGAGGCACGTACGTGCTCGAGGAACGCGCGGACCGAAGTAAAGGTACAACGAGACGAGACGAGACGTCGAGGACGGTCAGTCGGGCAGCGGGGCCTGCCTGCTGCCTGCCTGCCTGCTTTGCTTCGGTGCCTTGCTGCCTTCCTTCCTTCCATCCGATTCGACTGCACCGCGGCTACGGCCATGGGGCGGGGATGGGGATAACACGCGGCAACGAACGAGACCGCGATCCGGAATCCCGTGGCGGAGGGGACTGGGTGGGTGGAACAAGCGCGACCCACCAGATCCCGCCAGATCACACTTGGTACCGGTACCCTTCTAATGGAAAGAGGAAACTGTCCCTCGCGAAGAACCCACGGGGTCGCGAAAAAGTCTACGGAGGCCGTCGCAATGGCCTCCGACTAGTTGGATAACGCACGATCGACGAGATTGACAACTCTTCTTTCGAAGATCAGCCACGTATTTTTTTGACGTACTTCCATTTCCTAAAGATTGAAATGTGATGACAGGTGCTCGCATGTTTTAACCCTTAGCACTCGAGTGGTGACTCAGAGTCACCACTAAACATTGCTGTATCGTTATTCAAAATATTGTTTACATTATTAGACAGGTTGGGATCTAACCAATTACTAAACATTTTAGTATTGCATGAGGTATTATATCAATTTCATTCCCATGAAATGAAGAACATTGTATAGAATGAAATTATTCTAGGTCGGAAGAAATGTTTAATTTTCCAGTTAAAATAGCTTCGAGTGCAAAGGGTTAAATTATCTCCGGGGCCGGTAGTGCTTGGTCAATATCGGACACAAGGATGGGTGACTTCTTTCCTAGATGAATTCCTTCCGGTCGGCATGAGCCACCTGTGAGAAAGCTTGTCATAAGTGCGTATCACAATTAGACTGCAGATCTTTATACAAGAAACAAGAGTTAAACAAAGTTGAAGTTATCATTCAAAGGATTTATGCATAAATTTATAAATTAATGAATAAATGCATAAAATCCGCAGTCTAATCGTAATAAATCTACGCAAACTTCACATTATCTCTGAATAATGTGTAATCTTTCTGTTCCAGCTGGCACCGAAGAGAAGCACCTTGCTGGGTCTCGATCCGCCCATGCGATTCTCGACGCGATCGGAAGGACGATCGATCGATTAACGGGTAGCGTTCGCTCGGCTTGCTCGCGATGTCCTTGGCGCGGACGTTCGACCCGCCGCGTTTCTTCTTCTTCTTCTTCAGCTGTGGGATGCGAGTCCGTTAACACCCCGTCGAGAGCGTAGTTCCGATCGATTGTAGGGCTGTTACTTATCCGAAGCTTCGACTCTTCGAAGAGGCTTCGAAGTGCACGCAGTTGCGGAGTATTTTAGAAGTGTATTAATCGTATAAATTTGTAACTTAATCAATCTTTTAACTGTGGTGGCGTATTGTTTTGCGAAATGTAGGAGTGTTTGTAACTGTACCATTGTATAACTCAGCAGCGATATTTCGCAGTTCAAAGCTCCGAGATTCGGTTTCTTTTAATCTTCTAATAATTTACTACAGAGACTCGAATTTCGAAGCTTCAAAAATTCGAATCTCATCACTAGACTGCAGATCTTTAAGCAAAGCAAACATTGTCCGAGTCAATTGTACGCAACTGAAGTTGAATGAAAATGTGTATTCCTTTAAATCAGGTTAAAAAGTCCACAGTAATATCAAAATATTTTACTTAGTCATTTTCACCATGAATGCATAAAATCCGCAGTGTACTCGTCACCGTTGAAGTTTCAAAAATCGAAGCTTCGATTCTCATCACCTTGGAAGTTTTCGAAATCGAAGGTTCGAAGCTTCAAAATCTTCGACCTTCGAAGTAACAGGCCCTAATCGATTGTCGTCGGACGTGTGCGGGCCCGTGACTCGCACTGGATGCTGGACGCAGGATGCACGGCGATGCACCGGGCCGGATGAACCGAGATTTTCGTGGTGTCGAGTGGTGTGACTGCATTTTCTGCGCCGGTGGCGGTCACGAGAGCGCGAACTAGTTCGTGAATCATGCCTAGAATGCTTTACATAAATTGCTCGGGGCCGACGTCACGTTCTCGGAGGCTGAGAGAGAGCACGAGAGAACCGACGCGACGCGGACGGCGGAGAAGAGTGAAAGAGGGAGAGGAGAGAAAGAACGTTCTTTGGCCAGCAGGCAGACGTGACTCAGCCTCTCCCGGGTACGCGCGCGGAACACGAGACACGGGACACGGGACACGGGCCGTGGTACTACATGGGACACCGTAGACTAGAGAGACCGTGTCCGTGGCGACTCGGAAACTCTGGAAAGGTGAAAGCACGCTCGCGACTCATCCACAAGGCAGATTCGTCCTCGGATATCCGTATCCGTTTCCGCGAAAGGATTCTACGTTCGGCTGTCTTGTTACGTCAACGGGATGATGCCAGAAAACGTGACCCAGATGAGACAGCGTGCTCCAACCGTGATTCAGAATTCCGCGCGAATCTCCCGCTGAAACTCAAATCTATTAGGTGTACGAAAAGAAAGTCGGTTCCACGCTCTTTAGCTCGTTGTCTCGCGACCATTGACGTCGACGTGTAATACAGTCAACATTTCAGTGATCTTAGAATTTCAACGGGTACGTAGCTGCTGCTTAGCGTACAATAAAAATCTTCCGCGGAGTTGAACAATGAATGTTCTTCATTCTTTAATCGCTTTAAAAAGTTAATATAGCAACGTAATGAAAATAATACAGCAACGTTCGTAAATGTCGATGCATTTCGGTAGATTTCTTTCTGTACACCTAACAGACTTTTACCGGAGGCGCAGCAGGAACTTTGCGCTCGGCAGAGATAAAGAGCAGACTGTATTACGAAAATGATTCAATCCTTTTATTAACGGCTTAATCTTCGCAATGATTTTGACAATGCTTTGCACTTCGAGACGTGTATGTATGTATATACGGCACGCAAACATACCTAATGATTCACGTTACGCTCGTGCTCGATGCTGTCGGTCGCAGCGCACACAAGTTCGCATCGTTTTATCTTATAGATCTCGAAGCGTTTTTGCGTTTGCTTCTCGGTTTGGTTTTTCTTCTTTGTCAATTTGGTTTTGTCTTTGGTAAACGAGAGAATGAATTGCGTTCGGTGGTATTCCGGTTCCGGGTGATTTAATGGCTGACGCTCCGAGTACTCCTGTCGTCCACGACGCTCAACGCTGGAGATTTCTGAAACGAGACAAGCGGAGACAGGTGTGAGACGATGTTTCACGATTCGTTCACGGGAACGACGTCTTACGGCGGACCGTAAACGAATACGTACGACCCTCTCGATTATGTCCTCCGCGGCGTTCACTTTCGCGGGTCTCGCTGGAATTCCTTTCCTCGGCTCCTTGTCCATCTTATGAATCATCTTGTACACGCTCGAGTTCATCAGGTGGTCGTAGTTCGGCAGGGCGGTCTTCTCGTACTTCTTGAAGTTCACTCTGCGCGGATAGATCGATCAGCTCGTGTCTCGGCGTTGGTTTTATTTTGTCGGGCGATCAAGAAAGTTTTCACGTTATCGAACCGTTCGCGTGTCAATCGAAAGCGACGCTTGCGACGAGCAAACGAGAGGATATTCATTTTTGAGTGCCAAACAATGGTGCAAACTTTCTTCGCCAACTAATAACTCCACTGCAGATGGTTATGCAAAATGAAAATTGTCGAAATCGATCGGCTTATCTTTCAATCGTCTTGTAAGGTTGAAAGTAATGTAACAACTTCCGTAAATCGTTCTAATGACTTCCTAGTTCTGATTGATTTTTGTCAGACTCGCACGAAGTCCGCAGTTCACTGATAACCGACTTAATCACGTCATTAGACACCAGATTTTATGCATTTATGACGAAAATGAGTAGGTGTAATTTAAAACGTGAAAAACATTGGGCGAATTTAAAAATGTGCTTATATCATGTTCAACCTATTGAACATATTAAGAGAGAAGATGCATTTTTATGTCATTCCGGTTTGTTGCAATTGATGCATTTTTATTTTGCATAAAGATCCGCGGTCTAGTTATCATTTCTACGGTTCTCGGAGTAAGTTCCGACTTCCGAAGATCGATACAAAAATTCGTGGCATGCCTCGATCATCGATGAGTCATGAGAAAATTTCCCGGGCCTCGCTGAATGATCGCTTCGCGGTGAAGCGGGCGATGATTCAGGCAAGGCTCGTGGCTGATTTCGAGTGAAAGGAGGTAATTGAATCACGGGTCGGATTCCGATAAGGGGACGCTGGTACTGTTTAGCTTACCCTAGGGCTCTGCCTCGAATAACTTCCGCCTGGGAAGATAGAACCTCGGCGATCATTTCGTCGTTGAAGAAATCGTTCGGACACCTCCATCTGCGGCCCAGAGTGAGCTCGACCTGTTTAGCCTGCGGCCACAGGTCTTGCGAGGATTTCCTTCCTTTCTGCTGCATTCTTTGCTGCAAGATGCCAGATCTAGCGTCATACTCCTGGTCCAATGGGGAACAACACGCGGAGGGATCGAGGAATGCTCGCGCGACAAGGGTTACCGGTGGAGGAATTCGCGCTTTCCTTGCAACGTAAACAGATAAAACCTGAACACCGTGCCTAGGATTTGCGTACATACACGTGCGTGACACGGATACTTTCGCTTAGCGAACTATTAGGCAAGAAAGTAATTTCAGTATTGTAAGGTGAAATAAAAACCCACACTTCAAAATAACTATGTGCACAGCTTTGTGCTTACGAATAATATAAATTGCGCCTTGTAAACGTAAAAATAGTACCTTTGAGTTATCTAACGCTTTTGACTACTGAAAAACCCCGTTTTTGGAATCGGGACTGCCTCCTTAAAATACCGAAATTGCTTTCTTCCCAACCTAATACTGTATTTTATCGGTATATGTCCCAAATGTCTAGAACGTAAATGTTCGGTGACATCCAACTACTGCGGGGTGTACCCCTTTGAGGGGCCGTGAAGCTCGAGAGGCCTCGGTCGCCGAGAAATATGACACCATGCGGCTCGGGCATATCGGTGAGGTGAGACCACGTTAATCGGAAATTCAAACTTCTTTATTTTTCATTATTTTTTTATGGGACATCGACGTCCATATTTGTGGCATTTTTCCGATGATATTTACTTGTGTAATAGACAATTAAATTTTCGGGCGCGAGTCTTTGAACTGTGCCGGTGACTGCAACTCTTTCTTTCCCATAAGTTGGACTTCCTCGAGCCCGACACTTTAATTGTCTATTACACAAGTAAATGTCATCGGATTTATATCATATTTGGTACGATTTTTATTAGAAAAATGCCACGAATATGGTCATCAAAGTTTCATAAAAAAATAATGAGAAATAAAGAAGTTTGAAATACTACTTCTCGGCGACCGAGGCCTCTCGAGCTTGTTCTTCTCTATGTTCGACAAAACTCAAAGAATGGTATCCCTGGCGTATAAATGACCCTGCGCAGACTCGTGTTGAGGACTTATATCGATGAAATATTGTACAACCCTCTGCGGTCACTGCGAATTTTGTTTCATTCGATCGAATGGTCACAGTGCTTACTACATCGACTCGAGATAATTATTGGACTGCGCATCTTTATGCAAAATAGAAATTGTCTTCATCGATTGCAAGAAATAGAAACTAAATTGAACGTTGTTTCTGATTTTAATAGAGGAGAAATTATATATTGACAGCGTCAATTTTGTAAATTTTCCAACAATTTCGAATTTCATCTACTCAATTTTGCCATAAACGCATAAAGATCCGCCAGTCTAGTAATTATTGTCATCGAGTATTCCCCATCGATTTTGGAACACCTGTTCGAACGTGCGAAATGTATCTGTACTTTCGGATCCTGTTGACCTCGACATACAGCAATGAGTGTTTTGACGACCTGTCGTTCAACGCGTGTCGCTTTGCTGCTAGTACGAATGTATGCAAATGTAGCGTGGGTCAGATGAAGTGAAACTGCGAGAACGCGCTGGACCGCAAAGGGTTAAGGACTGAGGAGCTCAAGGGCAGCGATCGGTGGTTTCCAGGATCGGACAGTGTGCGCATGGTATCACCGGGGACGTTTAATGGACGGCTATTAATTCTTACGATGGGAGTTCGCGAAGAATATCTGAGGAACGATAAAGAGAGAGAGAGAGAAATAGAAATCGGGGGTACGGTTCGAGCAACGATTACGGAGGAATCCACGGGGCAACATCGATGCGATTAAAACGTAGTAAATCGACGGGGTGGGCTGTGGACGGTACGGGAGACACGGGGTACACAAGATGATCACGCATTCCACATCGGTTTCCAGAATACCTGCAACTCCTGAATAACTTGATCTTTTGCCGAGAGTTTTGGGTCGGGTTCGAAACTTCCTACAAGTTGTTCGACAATCGATAATTATCATCTGTTCGATAGAGACGGTCTGTTTTCTCGATAGATCGAGTCGCCGTGTGCCGTCTCGTCGCAAACAGAATAGTATAGAAGAGCGGAGAAGAGATCGGCGCGCGGCATGGCGCATGGCGCGGCGATCGAAAGAAAGATAAGAAGAGATTTACCGTGAGACGGAGCCGGGCTCGGCGACTTGAGAACTTTCGTCTCGTACGAGACCACGAACTTCTTCACCCTGCTGCCCTCCTCGCTCTTCACCGACAGCGTACCCTCGAGCTCCTGCGTCTCGGTGTCCTCCTCGTCCTCCTCCACGGTCTGCTCGACCACGCGCTCGTGATGCTCCTCGTCGTAGTACGCCGTGTACGAGAAGTCCTCCGTGAAGTCGGTCTCCTCCGTCTCCTCCTCGTGCTCCACCTGCTCCTCGTGATCCTGCTCGCGCTCGTCCTCCGATTCCTTTGCCTCCTCTTCGGCCTCTAAACACCGGAACAATAAATTCAGAGCGAGTCGATCGCGTTGTCGCGAAACCATAGAAAAACGTGTCTGAATCCTGAAAAGGGTGGCGACGCTACCCCTCGACCTTTACGTCGATAACCTCTTTCAATTTCTTTTTAAAACTTCGTCAACCCTTTCAAGACTTCAAGTTATTTTAACTCAAAAATCTACGTTTCTTCCGACCTAGAGTATTTTCATTTTGCACGCAGGGTGAACCACGAATTGTGACCAGTATAGATTTTCACGAAGAAATTATTTTGAGAATTTTAGAATTTATTGCTTATAGAAATAGTGAGGAGGTTATATTTCGCATAATACATATCAAAAATTAATATTTGTAAAGAACAGAGTCAATTAAATATACTTTCTTATTTTTTTGTAAAACTAAAATTGGTTCGTGAAACCATCATTAGGTGACGAACTTTATTGCTAGTAAAATATTACGGTCTACGCTATATCTTGGCAGTATAATGCTACTAACATGACTCTTGTTTCCCTTCACAACATATGCATAAATTTGTCGCCTCTTACCGTGAGGGTAAAATTTTCGTGGAGGGTAACAATTGATAATATAAGAAATCAATATATAAATTTAAAAAAATTGATAAATATTCTTTATTTCTTGATTATTAATATGTTTACGCATTGCGTATGTGCGAAACAGCAAAGGACGAGAATGATTGGTTTTTCTTTATCTGATTAAATAGACGAACTATTTTATGAAACTGTTTACAACCAGGCATCCGTCGTGTATGACAGTGGAGATCGAAAATGGGTCATTTGGCCAATCCGTTGGCTCCAACACGAATTGATCTAACTCGTACTCTGTGCCAATATTTTTACCAGTTGCAAGATTCATTATTATTTTTATATCGCGTCTCCATATCGTACAACGTACTAAAATATGCACGGTACATTTCTCCCGACAAATGAACGGTAGGTTCAATTTTGTCCGCAGTTATGGATCTTCTGATACTTTCGTTCAGCACTGTAAAACATTGAAAACGAACCGATGTATTGAAACGGTGTACTTTCAGTTTCGAGGAATAGCCGTTTAAAGTTTGGATCACTTTAACATAGGACATCGGTTAAATTGCATTATTTATTCATTTTCATGACTTTTTTTCTGGTAAATACGTAAAAATCCTGTACTATGAGCTCGATTATGCATACACTTGAATTTTTGGAAATTGTGACACGCGGCGTTTTTCCTGACAACCTCAGATATAACCGCAGGCTATAAATGCGAGAACGACACAGAATCGATAGAGAGCTGGTGCTTGCGACACGCGCGCGGACAGGGCCATCCTTGGCACCGGTTCAAAAGCCGAAATCTGTGAAATTCGAAAATATTCCCGCGGTAGAGAGCCGTACCGATCGAGGCCTGTACCTCCCCGAGTACGTGTCTCGAAGAGATGTAATGTTAGCCAGTGATCTTACCTCGTGAGGTCTTCGCGTTCTCGTTGGTGGCGCCGTTTTGCACGCCGCTCAGTTCCATGATTTTCTGCAGTTGTTCGGAGACGATTCTCAGGTGACTCTCGATCTCGCTCGGTAGCTGTTTCAACGAGAGCAACTGGCGTTGGACGTTCTCCAGCTGTTTTTCCAGGTCGATTTCCGTGCTGACCAGCTCTTTGATCTTCTCCCGGTCGACCTTCGACGCGATGTCTGCCATCTCCTTCTCGATCTTCTCGATCACCGTCTCCCTCGTCGATTGCTGGTTGCTGCACGGCTCCTCGTCACGAACAGCTTCCGGTTCGGGACTCGGATGCTCGCCGATCTCCTGTTCCGGTCTCTGCTCAGCTTCACTCCCCTCCGGTTTCAACGACTCCGCCTTCGATTGCGGACGCGAATCGACCTCGCGCTCTTGATCCGATCGATAACCGGGCTCCGGGGTCGCCGACGGTGTCGCCTAAATTCAGAGAAACCGCTACAACACGTACGAACACCGTGGACACCAGGCTCTCGTGACCATCGTTCGTTTGAACCAACCGAAATGCACACAGAAACTTTCCTTTTCAACCTCCGCTTTCGACTTTCCTTCACTCGCATCGCCCTCGGCCACGGTAATCACTTTGTGTAATGTCCAGATTTCACGAGGACCTCAAACAGACTCTGCCTTCTCTTTCGAGTCGAAAGTCTTCTATATTTCAGCAACGTTTCAGTGCAAATATAGACGGACGGCCAGTGACGGGTTGAGTGGTATGCTCATTCCGTTTAGGTTAACCAAAAACAATCGTTTAATTTTATTCAAGTATCTATTGATAGCTCGACTACTTCGCGGGTGATTACGATCGCGATTTCGAATAAAGAGAAATCGAATTCTGTTCCTTTTGTATCGATACTTCAACATTAACTTTTAACCACTCGCATGTAGCGTTTACGATCTGAAAACTTTAAATTTATTGTTTCAAGCATAAACAAAGATGTCGATTATTTTATCGGATAAAAATTCATGTATGTTGGATTGATCGTGTATCCAGTTGATGTACACAGTGGAGTGCGAGTGACTGAAGATTAATTTCCTTTTCGTTATGCTGTTAAATCAAATTAATATCAAATTTTTATCCAAACGAATCGGACTCCCACTGAACCCGTTATAAACTTTCGTTGCTTTTGGAGAATTATTTACGACATAGAAATGACAATTATCGAAGCTACTAGTTAACATCCACGAACATACTTCCTCGAGGCAGGAAATGAGAAAAGGAGATACTCACTGGTGCATTCGGGTTCGTTTCCGGAAATTCGGACGGGATATCGGGATTGATGGTCGTGTCCAGAGAGCTGGGTCCCAACAGCAGCTTCGATCGGTAGTCGTTTAGGGGTTTATCGAGACTCTGTGGCACTGGATGCAACCAGACATATGCATTTTATTCAGAACGTACTGTGTACTCTTTCTTTTTTTTTCATTTCTCGACAATCCATTCGTGTGCGTACATTGACAGTGTGTATGCGTGGTGTGAGACAGACAATACATGCATCGATCCGACATTTGAGGAGTTCTACTCTGCGCTCGTTCAGACCAGACGCGGAATCGAGTCAGCTACGAGTATACTGCGCTACGATTACACACATACTTGCCGGACCGCGCGAAGGATCAATGTTATTGCTAATGTTAGAAACGATCAAGAAACCCTCCGCTCTCGGCTCCGAGAGGAAGTACGGTTGCCTCTAGCTACGAGTAAACACGTTACGGTTACACTGGACAAGAAGATACAACAACAACACACATTACGAGCAACCAGCACCGTTTCAGCCTCGTTCCTATGCGTTTGAGAGCGGCCTGCGATCAACTAACTTCTCTCCGCGAAATATCCAAGGTAAATCCTACAGGTGTGCGAGAACCCGAATACGTCGGGTCGGAACGGTTTTCCAAAAATTTCGGAATTCTCGAACGCATCATGTTTTCCGAGAATATTAGGAATTCCCGGGCCCATTCAAGAATCCCGAACTTTTCCAGAATCCAACTCGACCCGTCTCGACTAGGGCTGTTACTTTACTTCGAAGATCGAAGATTTTGAAGCTTCGAAGGTGATGAGAATCGAAGTTTCGAAGCTTTGATATCCAAAACTCCGTAGTACATTATTCCAAGATTTTAAAAAACGGAGTTTCGAAACTTTAAACTTCGATACTTCGCTGTTATGTTATACAATTACAGTGATCGTAAAAAGTGATTGGACACTCTTACATTTCGAAAAAAATACGCCTCCATAACCAAGATCGAAATCGGGAATTTCAAACAAATACTCCAATATTTCGTATATAACACATAATGTTGATATCAGTACAGCTTCGTACGAGTCGCAGACTTCGAAACTTCGTACACTTCGATGTTTCCTTAATTCCTTCGAATTCTTCGAAGAGTCGAAGAGCTTCGGAAAAGTAACAGCCTTAGTCCCGACCATCGGCTTCTCGCACACCTCTAGTAGATCCGTAAACCTGAGATTCCCTGTACGCGATTCCCTGAGCGTCCAGTCACACGATCAGGGAACCGTGTATAGGGAGTCCCGCCGTGAGTGGTGTAGCGGACGATCGAGCAAGAATCGAGCGTCTCACTTGTACATGTAAAGCAAGATGATCGAGGTGCAGGGTACAAAGGCGTACGCCACCAGCCTGGTGAAGTCGACGCCGATGCGGTTCGTCAGGCCCTCGTAGAGGATCGTCGGGACGAAAGACAACCTGCGACCGTCGCGGTCCACGTCGAGGCTGGCGGCCTTCTTTTCGGCGATCGTGACCGGCTCGATGGTTCGACCGGTGAGTTTGTTCGGTAGCCGATCGAGGACAAAGTCTCTTAGCAGAGCGAACGCGCTCGGTTCGGAGACGCTGGCGCGGCAGGAGGACCTCGAGAGACGCCTGCTGCCGCGATGGAACACCTCCGTCGAGATGAAATCCTTCGAAGAGCGGACCAGCTCGGAGAATGCGTCGCGATCGTCTCGATCGGATAGAGAATGCTGCGAAGTGAGCGAGGAATCGGAAATGGCTCGGAGGATCTGACCGCGGAGGTAGCCCACGATCAAGCCGAGCGACTCGAAGTGCTTCTTCAGGATTCGCTCGGCGTATCGAGCTCGAGCGAGCAGCTTCCTTCTCGAGCAGACGACGACAGAAGGGGGACGCGTCGCGGCGCGGGCGAACAGACACTTCTCCACGTAACGGCCCTTCATTCTGATCATCGCCGAGCTCCTCCTCCTGTCGCAACGCGGGCCGTCTCTCGAGGAGGAGACGCCCTTTAGATAGTTGATCAAACGGGCCACGTTCCTCCAGAAGATTCGCTGGAAGTAGCGACCCTTCAGATAAAACCGCTTGCGGATCCTGCCGAAACCGGTGGGATTCAAAGCGTCCACGGATCCACCGCGCTCGAGGTAAGCTAGGACGTCCGAGCGAAGACGAATCGCGACGAACGCGATGCTACGCGTGAGGATCTTCTCCGCGTAGCGGGTTCTTCGCCAAGAGACTTCCTTGTCCGCCACGAGCCTGTCGAATAACTTGCTCGAGGAGAAGCTCTCCGGCTTTTCGATCAGCCCGTCGACCATCCGCCTCATCCAATTGTCCTCGCGCTTCAGGTACGTCTCGAGGTAACGACCCTTCACCCTGCACCTCGTCGATTTCTCGATGCTACCGCGGCGCGACGATTCTTCCAGCTGTTCGGAAGCACGCGACACATCCTCGGCAACGTCTCGCGAAGGGTAGTCTTTCAACGAGGACTTGACTCTGTTGGGTTTCCTCGGTTCAGAGAGGCTCTTTTTCCCGAAGAGACAGCGCCGGAAATAGTGACCCCTCGTGTAGAACCCCTTCGGCTTTCGTTTGTTCAATGGCCGCCGTGGTACGATCGCGTTCTCCTTGCGCCTCGATGGCTGCGCCGGCGCAACCTCCGAGCACAAGACCACCACAGCTTCCGGTTCGACGGACTCGACCAGTTCCGGCGAGAACGAAGCCAAGGGAAACGACTCCGACTCGAACTGCTCGAGCTGCTCAAGAGGACACGGCGAGCACGACCCGTCCTCGAGAGAACTCGCGGGAACGTTCGTCTGCTCGACTAGCGCCACCGTTTCGCAATCGGCCATGATTACCTCGGGAGTCGGGGGCTCCGGGGTCTTTTGCTCTTCCGGCTTGAGCAAACCCTTCTCCAGAAGCCGGTCGGTCACGCTCCTCTTCTTCTGCTTCGTGATCACCACTCGGTAGGATTCTACCTCGATTTCCTCGACCGACTCTTCCTCCTTCTTGCGCGGCTGCGGTATCGGTCGCTGCGGCTTCTGTAGGAAGACGGAGGTGCGTTTCAGCTGTTCCACCAACGGCGGCTCCGCTGTCGCGATGTTCTGCAACTCCTCGATCACCTTCGACTGCTTCAACACCGTCGCCCGCGGCCGGAGCTTCTTGAAGTTCACCCTGGAACCCAGACCATCCAGATCAGTTGCAGATCCGTCGTGCAAACCGATCAGGAAAAGAGTGAAACGTGTTAGAATACACATCTGGAACTGTAATGCTATAGAATACAGTGGGTGTACAAAGTTTTCGTACACCTTTTAACGAATAACTTTGTCTAAATTAGACTCAACTACTCGAATTTTTGTATATAATTTTTATTTTTAGTTGTTGTTGGTCGCAATTACGAAGGAAAAAGTAAAGGTCATGATTTTTTAATTTTTTATTTGTACCTGTAATCTAAGTACGTTGTATACGTATACCAAGTTTCATCAAAATCGATCAAGGTTGTTATAAAATATATTTTACTGAAAATAGGTGACTAAATTCAAAGATTTTTATGACGTACAGTGTCCGTAGCTTTTTTATGCGCCAACCGATTTCAATGAAACTTTATGCGTGTATATAACATACAAATTTACAAAATACATGTTTTAAAATTCCATTTCAGGCACAGACAAAAGATTTAGAAATCGTCGCTTCTACTTTTTCCTTCACAGTTGCGATCAACAACAATTTAAAAGAACTTATTTACACATTAGCTAGTAAACTAATCTTTCTAACGTCTAAAAAACTCGAACTATTCGGTCTAATTATGAAAAAGTAATTCGTTTCTAAAACGTGTACGAATACTTTGTACATCCATTGCATATGAAACGTGTTAATCGATTCATCGAACACGGTCGATTAGCTCGAGCGTTTCGTTTGGGTGAAAGCATTTTGGTGTGGACAAGGTAAAATAGGGAAACGATGGGAACGACGGATCTCTACCCCAAGACTCCCTTCTCGTCGAGAAGCTCCTCTTCCTCGAGAATCAACTGAGCGATCTCGTCGTCCGTGAGATTCTGATTCGGCACGATCTCGCTGTTCTCGTCTTTTGGCTTGTCCGGGAGCGGTTCCACTTCTGGCTTGGCTTCCTCCGTGGTCGTCTCCTCGTACGTGGTCTCCTCGTACTGCTCGATCACCGTCTCCTCCTTCAAGATCTGCTCCGGGAATACCGGCGGCAGTTCCGCTAGCTAACAAACGAACCAGCTGCTCATCAACGGTCTCGTCGAAACTGGGTTTCGACTAGGCAAGGACCGAGTGCTCGAGATTATTCTTAACCCGTTACTCTATGCCCTAATTCAGGGTTTCCCAAACTGTGCTCCGCGAGAAGGTAGCAAGTGCTTCGCGAAGAAACATTAATAACAAAGATTTTCTTCAACATTTTGACTATAATAATTTTACGTACGAATATAATTCATGACATTCATAATTGTCTGTCATCACCAGACTGCAGATTTGATGCATTTGTTACGCAAATGGGTAGATGCAATTTTTTTTTTTTTTTTTTTTATTGAGCCACTGAAACCTATTTTAGGTTTATTTCGGCTTTAACAAAGATACACTAGTTGTACAGTTTGAGTTCATTTACAATATGACTAACCACTAGAGATGCAGATCACAATCATTAAGAAACTGAAAAATATATTCACAGGCTTTGACATTTGGTTCTGCAAAAAAGAGATCCGCTTTTAATGGTAAGAAAAACTTAATTGGTAGATGCAATTTAAACCGGTAAAAGGATGAAGTGAATTTAAGAATGTTTATCTATTATTTTTACCTTGTTCATATTATTAAAGGAAGAACGACCGTTTTATGTGACTTGCGTTTCATACTATCGTTACGAACGATCTCTATTTTGCATGAAGATCCACAGTCTAGTCATCGTCTATCCTTCAAATGACACAAGGTGCTGCGTCAAAATTCCCATCGCAGAAAAAGTTTGGGAAACCCTGCCCTAATTGAACGTCGCGCGTGCGCACGCTCGTGCCGATGAAATCGTGTTGTCAATTCGGACGAGACCGCTTTGTTTGTTTATCGCAACCGGACAACAACGATCTCGTCGCAGCGACGTTCGATCGGGACACGGCGTGATTTTCGTATCGCGAGGAAGAACGGTTCCAAAATGTTTTGCTTTCGACGTAGGGGGATCGAGCAACGACCAGCGCGAACAGTTGACGAGAAAGAGAGAGCGATCGGCTCGAGGTACATACGGGAATCTTGTACGGGACGACGTTCTCTTCGGACAGCCCCTCCAGAGCCTTATGTGGATCTCCTTCTCTGCGGCAAGAATCGCGTCGATTAATGGCTGAATCGATGGGAGATGCAGCTCGTTTTACCTCGGCGTTTGACCGTTTTTACGTTTTCGCACGGTCAGCGGAGAAGAACCGAACTTTGGAATTGGGAGCGGGCGACGATTTTAACTCGGTTTTCGGCGAGCCTGGCCGACTACGAGCCGGTTCACGCGCGAAACGGTAATGAGTGGGATCGGGGAACAAACGCGCGAGGAGTAAATGCCAGCAATAAAATCGCCGACCAATGATAAACAGATTTCATTCTGGGTCACCTATTTATAAGTGTTGCAATCCCGTTGCCTCACGTTGCCCGTAACGCCGGGATACTCTGGCCCCGACGTATTATTATAATATACGAAGCCGTACAGGGCCACCGCGACCACATTCTCGAAGATCGTCATCCGCGGAAACGAAATATTCCGGCGTGTCGGTCGAATCGGTTAAATTATTTGCCGAGAACACGCGATGGGATATTATATTGGTGACGCGCGGTCGCCTTCGCGGTCGTAGTAGACAAATTCGTGATAGTCGCCCGGGTGAATCATCCGAGAACATTCTCGCGAGCAAAAGTAGTTCAAGTTAAGCTTCACGGTCCAAGCGAACCGAGACGATGCGCAACGTGTCGTTGACATTGGGACGAGAGGACCGTTGTTGCGTCACTATCGATTCGGCGAACAGCTTCCGGTGCTCCTCGACAATCATTCAGAAATCCCGAGGACATCGTTTTCGGTTTCGACCGAAGCGAGTTACTCACCGCTGTATACCTAGAGTGAAATTATTGCCTGCTCGCATCAACTCTTCGTGCGCCTGACCGTGGGTCAAGCTGCCGATGGGCTGGTCGTTTAATCTGACCACGACGTCGCCGACCTTCAAGCCCATGCATTCTGCAAGACTCCCCTCTGTCACCTGCCAAACACGTTTCATTTACGTTCGTCGCGGTTTCGTCGTGAACCATCGACAAACCATTTGGAACAATCAAACAATGGGGAATACTTGAATGGGTATGTCTTCGTCTTCTCTCGTTTACGTCACCCTCGTTCATTTTTTTTTGTTTTTCACCGTTATAGGCATTACATTTTCAACAATTTTTCAATTATCTTGTTGGAATTACTTTTTCAGTCTCATAAATCTGTTAATTAAATCGGGATTTGGTTTAAGTCAAAATTGAATTTCGAAATTAATAATTGACTGGTTCTTGGTATTCAGAATAAGTTTTTCTTTGAATATCAAACTTTCGATGTTCGCAACTAATGAAACAGTCTGTAGAACACCCGTTCATTTCTCGGTGAACAATCTACCGGGGTAAAAAAATATAAACTCGTTTAAAATCTCGCAAGAATTCCCGCGAGTTCGCGCAATCGATAACGTAGAGCCTGTCACGAGAAGACGAAAAAATTCCCACTTTACCGATGCGACACCGGCCCCGGATGGCATGCAACCAGTCGTGCTAATGCGCATTTATGCGGCCGCCGGTCAGGGTAACGGTACTGTTAGTTGTGGAAAGTATCTGCGACGACGTGAGAAGATCCAAGTTCGAAACAGTGTGTTCACCGCGAAAATCTGTGGTGACAAGGAAAAGCGTCACACGTCACCATTTCAAAAAATTTAGGTTTATGCATTGATCGAGTTGTACTCTACACGTATAGTATAGAATTTCTGTATTTACGAGAAAAAGTCATGAAAACAAATTCGAAAGGCTGAAAAAAAATAATTTATCCGATGTCCTATGTCAAAGCATTAGTGATTAAAACTTCAAACGGCAATATCTTGAAAGTGAAAGTACGTGACATGCGGCGTTCTTGCTGATGTAGTATCCAGAAAATGAAAAGTTTATTTTAATCGGTTATATGTTTCGAGTTTCGGGTGTAAAATCAAACTAAAAGTTAAATTCTTCTCGATCGAAAATTAGTAATATAATAAATTGAATGATATCGGCGCTAGGTTCGATCATTTTTAGAAAAACAACAAATGTGCAATTATTTAAGCATGTTTCTAACGTTTCGATCCCGATGTGGATCTTTTTCAAAGAGACACTTTTGCGTCTGAAAAATATGATAATAATCAGAAAAGAAAAGAAAAAGAAAATTTTTTTTTCCACATAGAAAAACCAAAAATTAAATTTCATATAGTACTTGTTGTACGCAAAATGGACATAAACATTAAAAAAAAAATTAGTGAGTTACGTTTGAACAGTAAAATTGAAGTAAAGTTGAACGTAAAATCAAACTGTTGGTCCGGCGTGATTACCGTCGTCGTGGCTACAGGTAATCAAACGATAAGACCGTCGAATGAATTGAACAGTGAAACGTTTTGGAACGTTTAGTAACGTTCCTACACTGATAATCACAGAAATAATCGTGGAGGATACACTCGGAACAAAGTGAAATCGATGATGGACGCAGTAGTACGTACTCTGATGACAGTCAGTGGCTGCGGGAAGTCGCTCCCGCCAGCCAAACGAAATCCCCATGGTGTGTTGTCGAATTTCGTGAACTTGATGCTGATAGCCATGGTGTTCTACATCTGTAAAATCGCATGTTCGCGAAAAAACCCATGGTAACGTGTTAAGTCGCGACGATTCTATCTCCGGTGGATTATCCGCGATCTCGACGGTGGGATTCTATTCGATTCGAATCGAATCGATTCGATTATGTAACGCGAGAGAATCGGAATTGGGTGCGGGCTTAAGTTACGAGGTTTATTTACGAGCTTGTGTTTCCTCGAATCACAAACGCACTAAATACCGCGCGTGGCGCTCCCAAGCCGCGCTATTCGAACCCGGGAGCCTCGATCTTGGCGCACGATCGATGGATCGCGCGATTTCGCGGTCATCCGCCTCTCTCGCGCAGTAGCTTCCGACTATTTTTTTATTCCGTTGAAGCTATAGCACTCGGAGAGTTTATATTTCACGCTGTTCGGAAATAGAAGAGATTCGAATCCAACAGATGAAGGACGATTGCAAATGAAATTTTTCGTTCTCGAGAGTGTGTTTTATCAGAAGTTGGGTTCTCGATTGCGGTGTATCGCAGCGAATGCTGTTTCTATCGAGGGGATCGATGGAAAAAGATAGTAAAAGAATAGCAAGAGCAAAAAGGCAACGGTACGCGGCGGCGGCCGCGAGGAATTCATAGTATGTACGCGGAAGTGGCCGCACGCGCCGCACGTAACGAATATAGTCGAGCGGTGCGCGAATTTGCTCAATGATTTCGGCTCTATCCATCTCTCTCTCTCTTTATTTCATTCTATTTCTCGCTTTCTTACTCTTTCTCTTACTCTCTCTTGCCGTTGGTTACTCCTGATTACTTGCCAGTAAGTATCGTGCGAGGGATCGTCGCGGGGAACGATGCACCAGGACGCACAGGGTAATTGCACACCAAGGGAAATTACTATATCACAAGAATCATCGAGCGCGAAACCGAGTCGGATCGGTTACGGCGGAAACGGACCCAATCGTACGAACCGGCCGACTCTCGAACACGCACGAAACGGTGTCACGATAAAGTTTGCCAGAAGGCGATCGCAACTGCCGACTCGAACGCCACAAATACGCGACCCCTTCTCCCCCCAACAACCCTCCTCTAATGCTCCCTTTGCTATCCAATCGGAAAACAGCAGGAAGCAGGCTCGATCTATTTACTGATCGATTTATTTAGATTCGGGTCCTCGATTTCCTCCTCGTCCTACCAACGGATACGTTTCGCTTCACCATACCGCGCTTCTCGCTCGCGCCGATCAACGTTCATCCCGTCGCAGTGGTCCCAAATCGCCAAAACATCGCCAAAACCTCAAGCCGCTCCTGGTTTTCATGGACAATTTGCGATTGAAAGTCTTCAAGGTCGTTCATTATGATTCCGAACTTCATTTCGTAAAGCAAAATGTCCGATCCAACATGGTGGACAGGTATTTGAAAACATTATTTGACTTCCAAAAAATTGGCAAAACAATGTTCCACCAGGATAGAGTTACTTCCGGAATTATTCCTTATCCCTAGCTAGCGCTGCAAAACAAGTTGTTCTCCAATCGTAAAACGTACTTGTTCGAACTGTAAAGTTATAAAAGGAACAAATAAACAGAATTCAAAAGATACTTAAATAATTCATCTTTAATTCCACGATTAAATTGAATACACACTGCGCATGGTAATGTTCAGTCACGTATTACAGAATATGTATACTCCAACAACATCTATTTCTAGCAGAAGATCGTTCAGATTTACTCCGTTAAGAACTATTTTATCCTAATGTTCCAAACAGTGGAACAGCTTGGCTTGAACGCTTCAAGTTTTCGGTTTCTTCGCGCCGGACGGTCCGTCTTGCTCGTCCGATTGGAAAATCGTTTTCGGTTGCGTCTTCTTGTACGCCGGAGCGATCCAGTATGGATTCTCCTCGGCTACTTTAGCGTATTTGAGAATCGCCTCTCGAGGATCTTGATCATCCTCTATCCTTTTGCTCAGCCCTAAATTACGGATTACATAGGAGCTGAGCGTTCCTCCGGAGGAGGCGACTCTTCCTCCCTGACCGGACGTGATTGGTAGATCTGGTCTTCGCGACTTCACCGGATCCAAACGATCCTTTTCCATCTGCTTGCGCACGGATTTCGGTCTGTCTTGTCTGAACAGCGGGAGAGCGTGCGGCGTTATGATCTGCTGAGTGGACATCACCTCGATATGCTTCTGTTTCATGTGCGTCTTCACCACGCACAGTTTCGCTCCCCTCAAACTTTTCTTCGAGTCATAGTATACTTTAACTATTCCGTTTCCGCAGCCCACGAACACCTGATTCAACTTCGGGTGCCACAACGTTTTAATCACGTGCGAGTTTGTCACGTCTATCTCGTTGACCAACTCGAACGTCTTCGTGTCGTAGAACAGTACTCTACCCGTGTTTTGGCCCCTGTTCAACGATTCTCCAGTGATAACGATTGAGTCGTCCGGATTGAACATGCAATCGGTCGTGTCATAGCGAGAGTACAAGTTCTGAGCCTCGAAAACTGGAGATTTGAACGCTCTCAAGTCCCACAGCTTGAGCGTATCATCGCAGCTCCTGGTTGCCAGCATGTGTCCAAGATATGAGAAGCTCAAGCTCGATATTTCGCAACCTTGCGCGTGGGCGTTTCTTTGGATCAACGACGGATTTACAAAATTCTTCCTGTGATCCCACATCTGTATCGAGCCGTCCACACAACCGCAAGCCACCACCGTGCCCTCGCGACTATAACCGCAAGTGGTCGGTATAGTTTTCACACCGTTTTGCGCTCTGCATTTGATGAGATATTTGTGAGCACGTGGCCTATATAAGATCCATATTCTGCAGGTACTGTCTTGGGAACAGGTCATGTATTCTTCTTTGGTGAAAGGATGCCAACAGCCACAGTTTAATCCTGCAGTGTGACCTTTCGTACGCGCCATATCCGTTATGTACTGATCACCTTTCACTGTTTCACATTTCTCGAATCCATCACGGTCCAGAACTTTTGCTTGTGCCGAGCCTGATATTACTAATATAACGTCGCCAGTGATAGAATACTGCAAACATTTGATAGGATGATTCTCACAAGGTTGCAAAGTCCTGAAACTCCGCATAGACGAATCCATCCCAGCAAAGTCCCAGAAACAAACATCGTAATCGATAGAACCGGATGCTAATCTCGCTCCAGAGGGATCCGCTGCAATAGCGGTCACTGCTTTTGTTCCGTGAGTCATTGCTACTTCATGGCTGCATGGAATCTTATCTCTTAATTCAGTTTCCTCTGTATCAGACTCCTCATCTTCGTCGTCGCTCTCATCCTCGTTTTCTTTTGTTTTCGATGTTTTCTCTGATGATAGTGTACTTTGAAGACTGGTAGGAACCGGAGGTCCAACTAAATAATCCTCATGCTTATCCTCGCTATCTTCCTCATCTTTGTTATCGTTCTTAGGTTCTTCCTCTGTGGACTTATCTGCAACTTCTGTGTTTTTCTTTTCCTTCTTGTTACCAGCTGGTTTATTGCTGTTAATAGTTTTTGTAATGTTGTCTAGCATTTCTTGTACATCAAACGATTTGGCTTTTTTACCAAAGCCAGTTATTCCCATAATTTCCTTCAAGTTATGCGTTTCTTCCTCGTCTTCTGGCTTAATCTCGTTCATCTTGATTACATTAGATTCTGGTACTTTCTTACCAAATGTGCCAAATCCAGAGATCACATTTTCTCTGTTCTGAGAAGCTTGCTTCTGATTTAAGTCCTTGCTGATTTTTCCAAAGGTTATAACCTTTTTCGTACTCATTTTTCCAGATTATCTGCAACGTTTTATAAACACGATATTAAAAATGATGATAATTTCATTCGTTAGACTCCAGATTTTATGCATTTATAACAAAAATGAGCAAGTGCAATTTAAAACAGTGAAAATATTAAAAGACTTTACGAGTATTAATATATTATTTTTACCACATTAAAATGATTAATGAAGAACATTAATTTATGTGTAGTTCCTGCGTGTTGCAATTAATGCACAAACTTTTGATTTTGCATAAACATCCGGACTCTAGTTATCGATAAGACAGTCACTTTTAGAAAAGAAGAATTACTGAATATATTGCTCAGAATAACATTGACAGAAATGAAACATGTAAACATATGTAGAGGTTATGTTACCTTGTTTACTTCAGTTCACTATAACACATCGTATACCAGCCAATTAATTCGTAAAATTCAACACTTTGCTATGTTGACATGTCACAGTGAACATTTTACAGATTTATATTTATGTTCATCACAATTCCTGTTTGAAATTTCTGTTATTCGTATCAAGTTCTTCGTAAATGTTTAACTGTGATATATCGGTGGTTTAACCCTTCGATTGCGAACCACTGCGAACCAATGGGAGTTTACTCCCCTCCCCCCTCTGAGGTAGTGAGCAGTTATCATATGATTGCATATGATACAACTAAGTTTCCCTTTCAGTCTTTGGTATTTAGCTTCTATTTTGTACTTTTGACGAGGTGTCTTTTACTCTACTTCCTCTACTTGCTTTTTGTCAGTTGGAGATTATTTCTATATTGCACATTGTTAACAAACATATCAAAAATACTTTTAGATTTCGTCCCATATACAGTTTTCCTTTCATTTTTTCTCTCTTTTCCTCAGATTAGTCTTATTTAGGGATATAAGGATCTAATTAGAATTTCAAAAATTATGTACACATATATAAAACATTCAATAAACATTCTGTAAACAATCTCTAAAAAATATTAATTTTGGTCTTAGCTTTAGTTTGTACTTTGTGTTTTGTAGAGTACCTTCACTTTCTCTGTTTAGCACCCTCTCTATTTTAAGATCTGTTTCAATTGATTTCTCAATTTGTAACAAAAAGGATGCTATTGACCGTAGGATGGTATCGTCTTTTTTATTCTTGTTTCTTATTCTTTGTTTGGTTCTTCTTCTAGTTCATGAGCCAGAGTGGAGTCGCTCCCTCCGTACGAACAATGCCTTTAGGAGCTGTGTATTTGTTATCAACAACTGCCCAATAATGCACAGGCAGGGTGCATTGCTAGAGGCCAGAGAGCAATCCATCATTGAGTGCTCCACAGTGAAAGGTTTGAACATTTAAGTATTGTACGAGGTATTATAATATCAATTTCATATCCAACAAATTTTTAAAATCATTGAGAATGGAAATATTCTGGGTTGGAAGAAATGTTCCATTTTTTTGTACCATTGGATTGTCATATTTAATGCTATCAATCATTTGGTTTGTTTCAGAAGGTAATATCTAAAACATTATGGGGCAAGATACAAATTCAGAAACGGAATCCGTTTCATTCGAACTTGAATGTCTTAAAGTGATAGGACGCACAGATGAGAAAAAGCATAAATGTACTTTTCACGGTTGCGGCAAGGCCTTTGACAGGCCATTTAAACTAGCTAGACACGTTAAACTTCATACCAGAGAGGTAATCAGATCTTCTACTTGTTCAAATATCAAGTAGTACTTTTAATAACTTGCATCCTTCTACAGAAATGCTATAAAGGCAATAATCCAGGATGCAACAAAGTTCACACAAATTCAGAAGCGGAATCCGTTTCATTAGAACTTGAAAGTAATAAAGTGACAGGATGCACAGATAAGAAAAAGCATAAATGTACTTTTGACGGTTGCGGCAAGGCCTTTGATAGGCCATTTAAACTAGCTAGACACGTTAAACTTCATACCAGAGAGGTAATCAGATCTTCTACTTGTTCAAATATCAAGTAGTACTTTTAATAACTTGCATCCTTCTACAGAAATGCTATAAAGGCAATAATCTAGGATGCAACAAAGCTTGCACAAATTCAGAGACAGAATACGTTTCATTCGAACTTGAATGTCGTAAAGTGATAGGACGCACATCAGATGAGAAACGGCATAAATGTACTTTTCACGGTTGCGAAAAGACCTTTGATAGGGCATCTAGACTAACTAGACACGTTATACTTCATACTAGAGAGGTAATTAGATCTTCGACTTGTTCAAATATAAAGTAATACTTTTTAATAACTTGCATGCTTCTACAGAAATGCTATAAAGACAATAATCCACAATGCAACAAAGCTCACACAAATTCAAAAACGGAATCCGTTTCATTAGAACTTGAAAGTAATAAAGTGACAGAATGTACAGATGAGAAAAAGCATAAATGTACTTTTCATGGTTGTGACAAGGCCTTCGATAGGCCGTCTAGGCTAGCTAGACACATTAGACTTCATACCAGTGAGGTAATTAGATCTTCTACTTTTTCAAATATCAAGTAGTACTCTTTAATAACTTGTATGTTTTTACAGAAATGCTATAAATGCAATCATCTAGGATGCGACAAAGCCTACACAAATTCTTCACATTTGAAACGTCACATGGAAACTCATAATCCGATCAAGAAGATCTATCGGTAAAATACATTTTGTCTGTTTATATATTGGCTTGGCAAGAAAGTAATTTCTATATTTTAAGATGCAATAAAATTCAATTTTGGGAAGATTTTAAAGTTTTATAAGCACAGAATTATGAAGCTAACCCGGAAAATGGCAGAAAATCATTGAACAAAATGGAAAATATTTTACTGATTAAAGTTCATTCCTTGAATCGATTAAAATTGGCATTTATTTCATCTTAAAATACCGAAATTACTTTCTTGCCAACCTAATATATACGTAGCTTTTAAGATTTTTGATAGTAACATTTTAACTTTCGTTTAAGGTGTCCCGAGTGTCTGCTGCTCCTCAGCAATCAGCATAATTTAAAGCGCCATTATAATTTGGTGCACAAAGATCCTGACAAACTGACTTGCAAAGAATGCAATCTAACATTTACCAAAAAGTATCATCTTGCAAAGCACATGTCGGTGCATACTGAAGAATTGTCATACAAGTGTGACCATTGTAAGAAAAATTTCACGACTTTTAGACAATTAAAAAGGCATATCATATATTCTGAAAGGGTAACAAAAACTTACCCTTGCACTGTGTTAGGATGCAACGAAGTTTTCAACAAATGGCATCAATTTTGTGCTCATCAAAGAACCCAGCATATAACTTGTAGGCACCTATTAATATTTTTATGTATCTTTTCACGTATAAATCAATTGGTTTGTCTGGTTTCTTTCATTTACAGATCACAAATGCAAGGTTTGCGATAAAGTGTTTTCGAAGATATATTTCTTAAAAGCTCATTCTAAGATTCACGCGGAAGATAGAGCAATTTTTCCTTGTACGTACAGCGATTGTTTCAGAATATTCCATTTTAAAAATAATTTAGTCGCGCACATACGAAACAACCACCAGGGACGGAAGTTTCAGTGCGACATATGTAAGGTACAAATTTCAGCGAAAGCAAAATTAGCAGAACACATTCAGAAATTGCATATGTCTGGAAAGTTAGTCAGAAGTACTAAGGAAGGACAGCATAGAAAGCGGAAAGATGTTGGGACTCGCAAAAGGAGTGCGGTGTCTGCTTTAATAAATGTTAATATACCACTCAAAGTAGAACATATGGTATTAAAGAGAGAAACAGACATACCATATAAAGAAGAATTCGAATCAACAGTGCCTGATGATAATCCTGACCTGCGATAGATATATAATAGTTGGCGATTTACTGATGATTTTATGAATAAACGTACGAAAATAAAGGATTTTTTTACGGAATACTAACAATAACTTATCAGTTCTGCCCACCTGAGATTTTTACGACATTCCAGATGATAGAAGACAATTAAAACGTCAAGGTTCTTTATATCTCTGAAGAAAATTGGATTTCTTTTTATTTAATTTTGCTATAGAATATAACATTCACACGAAAAAACAAGAGTTAACAGAGTGTAATAATTTGAATTGCTTTCTACTATTCAGAATAGTGGAAACATTTTGGTAAAATGAGCATAAATCAGAATATCGCATAGAATCAACATGAACAAATCGAGATAATTTTGTCCGAGCTTATGGTCGCGTTTTAGCGTACACTAACTCAATAAACTGGGTTCTAATCCATGCTAACGAGGAATAAACTGTATTTCAGTATCAGCAATCGGATTTCACGGCCACCGTTGATACAAGCACCGACGAGATACTATCACAGACGAGATTCCTATATCTCGTCGGCGATACAAGCATTTCTCTTCCATAGTAAACTGCATTTACCCCCGACTGATTCGACAGAACCCTGTATTTCCTTTCTACCCCATCGAAGAGGGACAACGTAGGAACCGTTTGTCCGGGCAACCACTTTACGGTGTCCCTTAAAATATGCAGTCTTCTTAAAAAATTCTCATTTCACTAGAAAGCGATTCTGACTTTGAAACGATTCAAAATTCCAACAATGTTTGCCAATAGGTGAACGAAAGAACGGTGAATCCGATTGGGGAATCAGGCGTACGCTGGTCCGTAGGTGCACCCTCGCAGGGAGAAAATCTTCGAAGGGTGGCTCTGGCCGCGTGACAGACGACTTCGCGGGGACGCGTTATTCAGATTTCTCTATTCGATTATGCAAATTAATGTGAGACACATAAAACTGTCTGCGAAGCCGGGTGGAGAGCACTAGGCAGTAGTCTAAGGAAAACGAGTTTTATGCGTCTTCGGAAACAAAAGTCTGTCGGCGCCAATCTTTCTTCCCTGTTGGTTCCCTAACTCGCAAGGTTTGTTGTTCCCTTCTCTTCTGGTTCGGGAACGTCGTAACTTCTGGCATGATGCCTCTCTGCTACGGGGGAGTGAAAAAGAGATGAAGAAGGGGTTACGTCTCGCGTTGGTTCTCTTCTCTCTCTCTCTCTCTGTCCGTGCATATGTCTTCCTGTAACGGGAAATATTGCGGCCAAGATCAGTCGCGATTCCTCCACGACTTCGGTCTTCGGGCAATCGAACTTTCATATCGCGTTCGATCCGATGTGTCGTTTGAGAAACATCGAATATCTCTATTTATGAATTTTCTTTGCTTTCGTTCCCCTCTCCCTTCCTCAATCAATCACCACCGCGAAAACGGTCCCCTAAATTGATGCCACATCAAGATTCGGGATCAGCCGTTTCGTAAAAAGTGACACGAGCGTTCCTTTAGCGTTATTCCTCTCGACGACAAATATTACAGAAACTTGCTGATCTAAAATCATTGCAGGGTGCGTTTTTCGCATTTACAAAGTTTAAGATTTCTTTGTCGTCTGTAGTTTCCGTATATTGTTCGTATTCGCGTATTTCAATGAATCCACGGAGGTCTAACCCTTCAACTCTTTCAGAACCAGATGGACTTATTAGTAGACTGCGGATCTTTATGTGAAATAAGAATTTTCTACATTTGTTATGAGATACAGGAGCCACTTAAGGGGCAGACGCGTTTCCAGGATTGCAAGGGTGTGGGATGCGACTTCTCATTTCTCGATAATGCGATGGGGTTTTTCAGTAGTCAAAACCGCTAGATAAAAGATTAATCCAGGCCACGATCGCCCTCAAAAGTCCTAATTTTACGTTTACGAGGCGTAATTTGCATTATTCGGAAGCAAACAGCTGCGCTCCAAGCTATTTTCATAAAGCTGCGACAGCTACATGCTGCCGAATATTGCAAATTACTCCTGGTAAAGGTGAAAATAGGATTTTTGAAGGCGATTGTGACCTAAATTGATCTTTGCATCTTCAACCACCGTCTTTTTAAAATAATTTTACTAGGTCGAAAGAAATACATTGATGTTATTCAATACTCTCAATTTTTACACTGTGTCAAATTGCGACTATTCAATTTTGTCATAAACGCATACAATCCGCAAACGCGTTTACAAGGTAGGACGGTATACTACCAAACGTTTAAATGATTGCGGATCACGTATACGATCGAGATATTGTCTCCTTTGTTATCAGCTTTCGACGAAAGAAAAATTTGTCGTAAATTGGCGTAAAAATCGTCCCGGTTTCGTGCGGACGAGATTAAAAGTATGCGAGATATGCGACGCAACGCGGGAACATAGAAAGGCTACACGAATTTCAACATTCGACGAAATATCCCGCGACAGGCAGACCAGAGCTTGGCGGGCCTTGTTGGCAGCGTAATGGAGCACCGTGTATTTAGATTGCGCCCGGTAAATCGAGTTGTCGAGGGAGAGCGGGGACGGCTACCGCACCGGCAGACACCGTGAAAGGGAGAAAACGGAGGACGGAGGGGTTGTTTTAACGAAATCGCGTTGATGCCATGCAAATGGCTCGGTAACAGCTTCCGCGGCTTCCTGCGCCCGCCGCCGGACTGCACCGCGGCTTAACTCGATTCCATACATATTTTAACACGACCAAAACCGTAAGAAAATTGCTTGGATATGCATAAACGACTTCGCAAACTAGGTTACACACCGGCGGAGCGCATCACCGCCGGCGAAAATCCTCGCTCCCCCCGAGTCAGTTTTCTGACGGTCGTTCGTCTCGGAACGCGTCGAACCCGATGATTGTTCCGCGGTCCATTCGTTTCGAGGTACGGTCCACCTTTGGAGGAAACATTGCCGACCACTCGCATAATTTTCCGTGGGTTATGGCCTCGATAAAACCGCACGTGACCGCGGAACAATGGCTCGACGCGTCGAACTTACGATGCAAAGGTCACGGGACAGCACCCGACGACGACGCTGTAATCCGGACGGATATCGGGCTAGCCCGGAAAAACACCTCGCCCCGTGTCCATTACAAATCATCCGAGTAAAATTACAGTCCCGGTCGTTCCGATGCATTCTCTCGCCCGCGCGCGAACGAGATATTTATTCGTCGACAGACTCCATCGAACCCCTATTGTCACCTGTCACTCGTGTCCGCGGCGACCAATCACGATCGAACGCTAGCCGATAGCAGAAACCTCGCAGTATTCCGAATGGTTTCGAATTTTTAACGTCCCGAGATCCGCGGCGACGAGGATCGACGAGGATCTCCATCCAAAGGGTACCCCGGGGGCCGAAGGAGCGTCCTGGATAAAAGCAACGCCGGCCGACGTGCAGCGTGCACATTAAATTATCTATCGCGCAATTATTCATTTATGCTTATTCGCCTTGATACACCCGCGGATCTTGAATTATTACCGGCTTAAACGGACTTTTTAATTCTAACGTATTACCATACTTATCGTACCGTACGAGCGATTCGCCGCTCTACCACACCGCCTCGCCCCCGCGCCTCTGTCGCGCGACTTTTTGCCTGAGGAAACCGTCCACCATGACCACCATTAAAAATATTCGAATCGTTCGGGTCTCCCGAACAACCGCAAACGTTTTTCGCCAGCCGCCCGAGATTTACAAATCGAATCCGCTTGTCTGAGAAACTGAGAAAGGCTCCGGCCAATGGGGGATGCTTCCAAGATCGCAGCATCGCCGCTACCGATGCTGTAATTATAAAAAGTTCGTTAATACTTCGTTAATTCAAGAATGTAACCGTGTTAGAATATTGTATAGGAATCATTCGGGGTTCGCGAGCAAAAGCGTTTTTCGGGATCTTTGCGAGATTCGCGAGTAGGATGTGCTCTCCAAGAAACAGGAAGACTCGAGACAATGGGGGATGCTTCCAAGAATGCAGCGCGACCAACTCGGCAACGAGAAGCTGTGTTTCTCTTCCAGGTTCCACGGTCGGTTCGCGGCCAAGGCATATTTAGTACATAAATCAAAGCGCGAGTGGCCCTTGCCGGGGGCTACGAGTTTATATGCTAATATAAGGTTGGAGCACACTGCGCGCCGGGACGCCATCTTGACCGTTCCGCAACGTCTTGAGGATTCACCCCCCGGAAGATCTACTCGCTGCGTTATCGCGATACGACCCTGACCCCGTTCTTAACGAAAAATACCCTTACACGGCAGCGAACATGCTAGACTCCCCTGGAAATCCTTTTCGATCGTCTCTTTCACTGTATCGTTCGCTATATCGTAAACTCTTGCATGTATCTTTTCGTTGCTGAATTAGCGAACCCCTCAAATTTACAGATAACTAGACATTTGTAGGAAATTTGAGTAGACAAAATTCAAAATTGTTGCAAAATTTTATAAATTGAAAATGTCAACGTACGATTTCTCCTCTATTCAAATCGTTAAGAGTAGAAAAAACAATCGGTTGGGTTTCTATTTTTTGCAATCAAAGCGGACAATTTTTATTTTGCATAAAGATTCGGAGTCTACAGATGAAGTGAACGTGATTTGCTAGTTCATGGTGTTTAGGAATTATGGAAACAAGGAACGTATCGAAGATGAAACGTTTGTTAAAGAAAATTAACCCTGTCTGAGAAATTGGGACATTTATAGTTCGGAAATTGAATTGGACCGCAATTCTCAACTTTTAATAAACAAAGACAAATTACAATTAAAGGATAAGTCTGCTTCAGTCGAGCCATTCATTTACACTGTGTACCCACACTGTTGAAATCGAGTCCCTAGAGAAGGAAACGCTTCGAACAAAGGATAGAAGCCAACAGAAAAGGTTTCTCGAAACGGAACGTTCGAGATAAATCCGACTTTGAACAGAGTTTCCGGAAACTCGGTGAAAACTTCACGATTCGTCAAAAATCCTCTGATCCAGAATTCCGAAGAAACGACAGACATCTACGGGGACACGCTTGTTCGAGCAGAGTATGCACGCAGGCCGAAGAAGCGGTGTCTGAGAGCCGGAGTGAGCTGGGAATTTATATGCAAATGGAAATCGGAGTGTACCGTATAGAATCCGCCATCTTGACCGCGATAGAGTGGGCCAGGGGTGGTTGCGGGCGAGGGACGCTGAAACTCTGGCAGAAATATTCTCCATGCCCGAGATTACCAATATGCACCCGACACGGCGGGTCCATTCTTTCTCGGTGAACGGAAGCGGAATGAAGTTCCCGGAGCCGATCGCGACGAAACTTCTCGCTTCCTTGTGGATACGTCCGCGACGTAAACTTGCAGTGCACCCGCCACTCCTTCCCCCGAAACTCGGAAAAGTTTCGGGATTCGAGGCCGGAATCAACGAGTCGCGTTCAGGTCGTACGTTTCGTGGCCGAACGGCGTCCAAGCGAAACCGATTATACGTGTTGCGTGCCGGAAACGGAATTAACGAGCACGATCCGGAACTTTTAAACGATTTGTTCCACAATCCTGGAAAGTTTCAACCAGGGCCGACGAAAGCCTTTGTCACGAGCTCTGCAAGCGACGGAACGCTTTCGCGCATGGAAAAATGGATCCTGGACGGAATTGCGTGCTTCTTAACATTTTGTCGGTACTATTGGTAGAATAGTACATGAAAATTTTAAATGGGACAGACGAGTTGTAACGAGAACAGACGGGTTCATTACAACAGCGTTAATGTCTGTAGTAAGGTGGATTTCCGTAAGGTAAATTCGTAATATGTCGGATCCCGAGATTGGAGGCCTCCGAAGGGGTTGAATGGTTCCCGGCAGGCCGCTTTATCGAGGGATCGACGGAAATACTTGAAAGATCCGAGGGGCGGAGATGTGGTTTCTTCGGCGGCTTTTAGTGGCACCGTAACGGCAAACATTTAATTAAACTTGTAAAGTTGTGGCTCGCGTTGCGCGCAAAGGGGGCAGCGCCTTAGTTTCTCGGCTGGCTGTTGTTATGCGTGGAGCGTCATCCAACCCCGTTCAGCCGTATCGCGGCGTCGTAAAGGCGACTGCCGGTTCGTGTTTTGTAAATGCGGGCATCTTCGTGGTCGTGTTACGAGCGTCGTTTCCTTATCTCGACCACGCCGTGCTCTTTCGGGGTGAACGTGTCATCTGCTCCGGAGACTCTGTTCGGGGCTCACCTATGCCTCTGGCACCGCCGCTGACAACGATTCCCTCGGATAACTCGTCTTAACGTTGTGGAACCTCCATCGGGGACCGTCTTGCATTTATGGCTAGAGGTCGTTAACCTTCCCCTAAGAATTTCGACGGGGATCCTCGCCCTGCTATTATTGAACTCGATTGCGATTTGTAGTCGATGGCTGTGCGATCAAGTTAGCCAAACGTACTTGTATGTATAAGGAGAATCGAAAACTCTTTTGTCGATCAAGGTAATCGCTGAAGAACTATGTACGAAGCTGCACTATCAAAAGTATTCGAACACTGTTAGTCCAGTCAATTAATGTTTAAAAGGGGGGTATAGAGGGAAATGGAAAGAACACAATTTTTGACTTTGGGACTTTGTTTAGACTAGTTATGAGGTAAACATACTAAAAGTCCCCACTCCTTGGAGGTGAGCCGGGTGCAGGGGGGCATGTGGAAGGTCCCTTTTTTGGTTTTTCGCTTATATCTCGGAAACTATGCGTCCTAGCAATAAGACCATTCTATACAAAATTAATGCTAACACAATATCCTGCAAAATTGTTTCTATTCAGTTTTTCGGTATCTCGCACAGTATTCGAGGTATCCGCGCCCATAGTTCACTAATTTTGAGAAAGAAAATGCTTGCCTCTTGTTTTTTGTCTTATTTGACTAAATATTCTTTTAAAAAATTAGTGAACTATGGGCGCGGATATCTCGAATACTGTGCGAAATACCGAAAAACTCAATAGAAACAATCTTGTAGGATATTGTGTTAGCATTAATTTTGTATAGAATGGTCTTATCGCTAGGACGCATAGTTTCCGAGATATAAGCGAAAAACCAAAAAAGGGACCTTCCACGTGCCCCCCTGCACTCCGCTCACCTCCTAGGAGTGGGGACTTTTAGTATGTTTACCTCCTAACTAGTCCAAACAAAGTCCCAAAGTCAAAAATTGTGTTCTTTCCATTTCCTTCTACAAGTTTTCGTTGACTGGACTATGTACTATAATATACGAGTGACAACATTTTTGTTGTTCTAAATATTTTTCCTACTAACTGAAGCTACGTTTTGTAGAGAAAAAGGAAGTGTCCGGACACTTTTGGGCGGTAGTGTATGTGCACCATGCTGAAACACGTCGAGCAACATTTGCAGTGATTTTACCACCGAGTACTGGTTGATTCGAGGCCGCGGAACATCTGCGACGATAGCATGTTTCAATGCAACGGCCAAGGTTTGTTCCAAGATCGAAGACCGTTTGGTATTTGGAAGGAAGCTGAGGCCAGAGGAATCGTATGGTAACAAGCTCTCGCCAAGGTCCCGGAGACCTTGTTCGCGGAAGAAGCCTCGGTCCTCGAATCGTATTAAATATAAACGACGTCGACGGTACGACCGAAGGCTAGCCATTTCCATTTTTCATCAGGCCGGCCGTAATACGGGGGCGAAACGGGTAGCCGTAGGGGTAGGAGTTGGAGTGGAGGAAGCTCTGAAAAAGGCGGAACGGGTGTTGTATAAAACCGCTCGCGACATTACCTCCAATATTCGCAAAACGGATTCTCCGCACTCCGGCGGCGTTCTCCTCGTCCTCCCTCTGGTTTCGCAACCCCTTCCACGCGCGCGCTGGATGTTCTACAGGGGAGGAAGAGGAGTGTGAGAGGGGCTGCGGCGCGGAGCAACGGCTGGTAATGAGGTGGTTTCAATTCTGGCCTCGGGGAACAGCTCGACCCGGTGTGTAGGTACATCAGCTATTGCCATGTAAATGTCCGAGCGAGAGAGAACGAGCCCGGCGAGATTGATAGGAGGAACGGGGGGCGTAGCTACCGATCCCTGTGCGTTCGCCAGGCGCTTTTCGTTTTTTATTCTCTCTCCGGGAAATTTTCGAGCGAATCCCGACGATCTGCAGAATCGCGCAAGCGCCACCCGGATTTCCAGCAACAAGACCCAAATGGTACAAGGACATCTTAAGCTTCGTACAGACCTGAACATCTCGCTGAACGTTGCGTCGAACGACGAACGGAACAGAAACTCGACATTAATTACGGCGCGCACTCACAAACACGGGAAGGACTTGCAAATCCGTTTGCAGGACGGATAGCATATCCTAAAGAATCATGATATCCAGAATGAACGTCAAAAGATGGAAAGAAATTTCTCCACAAAAACATCGGTGATTTAAATTATCTGGAAAGGGTACTACATAAGTAACAAATAAATAATTTTAAATATTATTTTAAGACATTCAAATTATTAAAATCAATAAAAAAATTATTAAAAAAAATACATATATATATATATATATATATATATATATATATAACGATAATTATCAGTAGACAAGAATAATTTGTGACGCGGCCCCATCCTAACTGGTGTTTCGTTCGCGGTTCGGCGAAATGTTCAGGTCTGCACGAAGCATTATGTACCGCCGATGTACGTCCGTGTCGGACGTCCTCTTCATTCTGAAGACATCCCGATGAGGTCCGTCTGTTCTCCCTCATACGTTATTCACGTTCTGTAATTGTCGTAGAAAGGTCCCATTTACAAAAGTGGGACGTCCTGTGCCGACATTCACAGAATGAACGTTCCCTGGACGTTTACAGAAAGTCGCAGAACTGGCAGCACGTAAGAAATGGACATTCCCAGAACGTACGAAAAAAAGAAACACGGAGAAACAGGAAAGCTCGGCGTCGAAGTTGCACCGGAAATCGTTCCATTCCCCCCGAAAAATCTCGGAGCTCGAGACCCCTCCCCCCGGGACGACCGGTAACGATATAAAACAGGAGCGTCCCGATCCCGCGAATGTTTTATGTCATCGTTGCACGATGAGCGGGCAATATCTCAGATTCCTCGAACGCTCCCGAGAACTTTTCACCCCGTTAACGTTCGGAGTTCCGCGAAGAAAGAAACTTGCTCGAGGTGAAGGCGTGGGCGGAACGGCGAAACGAGGCTCGTGAAATAAAGCAGTCTAGGTGTCGCTCGACGATGTTTTACGGGTACACGGATATAGAGAGCTGGCGGGGGGCAAGAGGTGCGGTGCGGGGGCAGAGGAGTCGCCGGGGAGGCACCCCTCAAAAATAAATCGCAAAGGCGCCGCAGCTCGTAATTTAAACTAGCGCAGTTTCGGTAACTAGTTCCTCTCCCCCCTGCTCTACTTGGACTTTCGACGACAAAGAAACGATCGAAGGGTGAAATGCGTTGCGAGAGCGGGACGAGGACGGAGAAACGGGCAGAGCGAGAGAGAGGGAACAACCGAACGGGTGTCGTAACCGAGACGGCTGTAAAGCGATTCGCAATAAACCGCGGAATGAGTTTATTGCGCTTATTGGCCGAACCGCGGAGCAGAAGTGTGCGCGTTAAAATCGCTGCTAGACAGTTTGCGCCAGTTCGCCGATGTTCGAGGAGGTTGGTGGTCGTCGTCACCACCAATATGGAGGGAATGAGCGCTCCGCGTCGGAGCTGATCGTTCCGTTTCGTTTCGGAGCGTTCCGCTAATCTCTCGTCCGTCCGACACCTTTTTCGACGCAACGCCACCGGATCGAACGACTCGAGGATATGAATCTCGGTTAAAATGTTTTTGCACCGTCTGCTTGGCCCTTCGCGAGGCGGCCATTCGTCTCTCGCTTCTCGTTGTTTTGTTTCGAAGCGGGTACTCTCAATTTCTTCGGCCTCCGGTCACGCAGCCTCTCCGGAGGTGTCCGCCGGCAAATGGAATCGCGGGGGACGGTATTTTTCCTTCGTCTCGATCCCACGGCCTTTTAATTCGAGGCCTCTCTCTAACGAGCACTAAATTTCCCGGTAGGCAACACCGGTAAACGAGACCGCTCCTCCGACAGGCCCGATCCACTTAGTTTTTTCCCCCTGATCGGCGCGGCGGCAGCGCGAACACGGCCTCCCCTCTCCGTATTAAATACTAATTCCATTAAAACCGTGGAAGGGTTGCGAGCCCATATCTCTGACCCATATTTCATGCGGAAAGCTTTTCAATCTGAGAAAATACTTATGGATCCGGCGGACCCTCCGCACGCGGAGCAGGCACGAAAATATGGAAGTGGGATCGCGCGAGGATCGATCGGGGGGAATTATAGTTGAAAGCTTTTGTTTGTCCATCGGCGAGTCGTTCAGTCGTAAAGAAAAAAGGAGCCGCGATTTCCTCGCGCGAAAATACCATATTTACTCGGGGCCGAGAAACTGTCGCCTGGGTGCTCGGAATTTCTCGAGCGGTGCGTGGGCGGCGTTCTATCTCGCGTAATTATTGTTCTCGATTTAAAATGCATTTTTCTGCCAATAGATATCGAGCGTACCGCGTTTGGCAGCATTCTGCGAAATTATCGAATCCGGACTGCAAACGCCGCGACCGGGTCAGGACGAGGTGTGTCGACCAGACCTCGGATGATCTCGATCGAGGCTGGAGGTCCCGGTTAATTTACGAGCGGTCTACCTAGGCGGTTCTCCGATAAGTTCGGTCGCGAACGAGTCTCCGATCGAACGATATCCGCAGCTGCAATTTCATTAAGTCGGTCGGGCTGCACGGTTAGCGGAGAGGATCGGCTAAAAAGGCGGAACCACGTTCGATCGGATCGGATCGACGAGTCGCGAGAGATCGCACGAACTTCTTGCCCGTCAGATAAACGGTTGCCGCGCGATGCAATCACGTAGAAGGCCTCGATAACGGAGTTTCAATTACGAGCTATTCGCCTGTCCCCGGCTAATAGAGCTCGCGAGGATCCGCGCGACGCGATCCAAGATTAAAAGCCGATCGCGTGGATCGGGGCGTGTCGGTCCGATAATAAGAGTGGCGCTTGGCCTCGGCAAACTTCCGTCGGACACTTTCCAACTTCTTCCACCTCCTCATCCTCGTTTTCACACGCTTCGCTCCTCTCTCGCTCCGCAGTCTTCCGAGGAGGAAAGGGACGAGGATCACCGGGCAACCGGTGGCGAGAAAGTTTCCCTTCAATTACTTGGACGCTCCGCACCGTTCGGTGGCGTCGAGTTATCGCGCGATAACTCAATCGACCGGTCAGATACATGGCTGCAATCGCTAAAAGGCCCGCGAGACGACGGTTGCGAGCCACCGAGTCCACCCGTGAGCTTCTTTACGAGTAATCGGTACCCTGAAAACGTTCCCTGAATCCTCTGATATACACCGGAAATCTTGCCAGACGTTTAACACTTTCGTTACCAACTTCGCATGTGTGCAACGACCACGATTTTTTAGAATACACGAAGAAAATCGAATTAATTTGATGCATGTCGTTCTTTATATAGAATAGATAAATAGGTTAAGATACTAGATAAGATAGTATATAAGTTAATGTTTAAGGTTAAAAAAAAAAGGAAGAAGGGAAAAGATGTACAGGTGAAAGAAATGTAAGCAAAATGTAAGGAATGTAACCCTAAGGGGAATCATTAAATGCATACATACATACATACATTTTATAATATCTAGTATTCGAACAAACGAATAGCTCTCCTATCACCATATTTATTCTGATTTTACAAGAGGATTGATTGTATGCATACACTGTTGTGCAAAAGAAAGAAGCAACCGGCCATTTAATAGAAACTTTCTACGCAAAGTATATCTTATAATTAGACTGGGTGCTTCTTTCGTTCGCGCAGTAGTGTATATGTACTGTTTTTATCCGCCCAAATCGGATGGCCGAACGAAAATCTGATGAATCGGACGAAAGTTCCGTCGCTCTGCGTGGACTCGGTTGGCAGTCGAGCTCCGATAGAGATGAAATTCCCATTTCGCGATGAAAACCGCGGGTCAATCCGCGACGAATCCATATGCCGAGAAACGCGAAGCGCGCCATCCAATCTGAAAGTGGCCGGTTAACGCGAACAGCTTATGCGCCATACGTTACGGACGCTTCGCTCGTGATTCTGTCCAGAACCAACGGAAACCGCCGATGAGAATGAACGCCGCGGCGATCTGACCTCTATCTCCATCGGTCCCCATCGTTCCCGCTTCCATTTTGCTGTCTTCGCGGACGAAAATATCCCGGCGATATTCAGAACCGTATGCGCGAAAACCACGGGAGTACAAAGGAGACAAAGTTCCATCTTTGGGAAGGCCGAATTCAATAGAAATTGGAATACTAATCGGACAACCAATCTTGGTGGCAGCAGAGTTCCCTAATGTTGCTCGTTTGACTCTAGAATGCGAGGAGTGGGTTCGCTTTAACTCAGAATTATCAATCTAAATTCTAATTCTAAACCTAAATTGTTAGCTACAGTGTTTTATCGATATAAGTCCTCGACACGGGACTGCGCAGGGTCATTTATACGCCAGGGATACTGTTCTTTGAGTTTTACCGAACGTAGGGAAGGCCAACCGAGCTCGAGGGACCTCGGTTGCAGAGAAGTGTAAACGTAACTAATTCGAATTTCAAACTTTTTTAATCATCATTTTTTTTTTATGGGACTTTGATGACCATATTTGTGGCATTTTCCTAATAAAAATCATACTAAGCATGATACAATTTCAATGAAGTCTCATAAAATAATAATCTTTATATTATACAAGCTGTCCCAAAATTCCTCCGATACCCGAAAATGGGAGGTTCCTTGGGCCATTTGAAGCGACATTTTCCTTTATAAAAATGGCGTCTGCGGATTTGTTTAGGAGTTATTAACGAAAAACACGGACCAATCAGAGCGCGACCTGGACGCGAGTTAGCACAGTGGGCCCAACGCGCCAACTGTCAATTGGCCGAACGTGTCATCGCATGTCTAGATCGCGCTCTGATTGGCCCGTGTTTTTCGTTAATAACTCCTAAACGAAGCCACGGACACCATTTTTATAAAGGAAAATGTCGCTTCAAATGACCCAAGGAACCTCCCATTTTCGGGTGTCGGAGGAATTTTGGGACACTTGTCGAAAATTGTCGAGCTGGTTGCCTTTCGAAGGGGTACATAAAATTGTTGAGCGGGTTGCCTTCCGAAGGGGTACAGAAAATTGTCGAGCGGGTTGCCTTTATAAGGGGTAAAGAAAATTGTCGAGCGGGTTGCCTTTCGAAGGGGTACTGAAATTGATGAGCTGGTTGCCTTCCGAAGGGGTATAGAAAATTGTCGAACGGGTTGCCTTTCGAAGGGGTACATAAAATTGTTGAGCGGGTTGCCTTCCTAAGGGGAAATGAAATTGACGAGCAGGTTGCCTTCCTAAGGGGAACAGAAAATTGAGCGACGTGACAGTGTGTATTTTTCAGAGAGAGAGAGAGAGCGGGAGAGGGAGGGGGAGAGCGAGCAAGGCAACGCGAGGGTTGGCGAGCGAAGCGAGCAGTGGGCGGAGCCCCCCCTTTTTTTTTTAGCGTGAGGGAAATGCTTTTACTGGGATCTCCAATGGAACACAACCAGCCACCCCTCGCCCATGGCCCCGTGTGGGGCCCCGTCCCGGGGAGGAGGGAAGCTCCCCCCAGCAATACCTAAGCTATCAGGGTGTAAGCAGGTTGCCCACTTACACCCCCCTTCTCTGGGCCGTTCGGGGGTTCGCGAGTCTCCAGCTCGCTCCGCCCAACGACCCCCGGAGACCCCGTTCGTCGCTCGAGGAGCAGGCACCCCGCCCGCGTTCGCCTCCTCCCCCACTCCCACCCCCCTCCCCCCGGGGCCATATGGCACATATGGCCGGGAATCCGGGATTGGGTGGGGGGCCGACCATGCGCATCCCAAAAAAACCTGCGCATGCGCATCCCAAAAAAAGATGCGCATGCGCATCCTAAAAAAAAGCTGCGCATGCGCATCCTAAAAAAAAGCTGCGCATGCGCATCCCAAAAAAAGCTGCGCATGCGCATCCCAAAAAAACCTGCGCATGCGCATCCCAAAAAAACCTGCGCATGCGCATCCCAAAAAAACCTGCGCATTCGCATCCCAAAAAAACCTGCGCATGCGCATCCCAAAAAAACCTGCGCATTCGCATCCCAAAAAAACCTGCGCATGCGCATCCCAAAAAAACCTGCGCATGCGCATCCCAAAAAAAGGCGTAAAGAAAATTGACGAGCGGGTTGCCTTCCGAAGGGGTACAGAAAATTGACGAGCGGGTTGCCTTCCGAAGGGGTACAGAAAATTGAAGAGCGGGTTGCCTTCCGAAGGGGTACAGAAAATTGAAGAGCGGGTTGCCTTCCGAAGGGGTACAGAAAATTGTCGAGCGGGTTGCCTTTTGAAGGGGTACAGAAAATTGTCGAGCGAGTTGCCTTCCGATGGGGTACAAAAAATTGTCGAGCGGGTTGCCTTTTGAAGGGGTACAGAAAATTGAAGAGCGGGTTGCCTTTCGAAGGGGAACTGAAAATTGAGAAACGGTGAGAGACGGAGGGAGAGAGCGTGAGAGAGAGAGAGAGCGTGGCGCCGCGGGGTTTGGCGAGCGTAGCGAGTAGGGGGCGTAGCCCCCTAGTGAAAAATAAAAAAGTTTGAATTTCCGATTAGTGTGGTCTCACCGATATACCCGAACCGTATGGTGTCACATTTCTCGGCGACCGAGGCCTTCCGATCTTCATGGCCCCTCGAGGGAGTACACCCCGCAGTAGTGGGGATATATCCGGGACATTTACGTGCTAGACATTTGGGACCTATACCGATAAAATACGGTATCTCTAATCACATTAAACCCACCGAGTTCATTTCTTTCGATTTTGTGTGATTGTTATTATAATATATGGTTCGTTTAACTCCACACGTAGAGAATGACTTCGTCAAGTAAGCTTCCACTGAAAAATTATGCGGTTTCCGCGCGGAGTTCTTCAATTGATGAAACGAAGAGAAGTATGGCAGTTACGAAGACATTCGGGATGACCTAAGAAGAATTTGGAAATCTTCTGTGACCGGGAGAGTAGTGTCCATAGAAGTTCGATTTCGAAAAAGTTCAGGCAGATTGGCGACGGGTATCGGATCGCAGGATGGAAATTGGCCGGCCGGCCATATGCGTCGGCTCTGATGTGCGCGCAGAGAGAAAAGCTGGTGGGGGTGGTTTCGGTGGCGAGCGGGGGAGTTGGCGGGGCGGTGGCGATGGGCCGCATTACAAATTTAATCTTACAAATGGATCCGAAAACTTGGAAACAATGGAATATATGAAATGCGGCCGCGTATATCACGACGCGGTAGACACGGGGTGGTTCCAGCGGCAATATTGTCAGGGCCGATCCATATTCTCCGGGAGCGCGGTCGGGGATGTTCGGGGGGCTTCCAGGGGGTAGTTGCGGGGGTGTCAGGAGGGCAGAGAGGCGACGCTAAACGTGGGGAACGGGCGAGGACCGGCAAAACATCCTCTTGGCACGGCAAGAAGTCGCGAGACGCACGCACGGTTTCTGTCGCGTTCGAACCGCGACGCGTGGCAAGTAGATGTGGCTGTTCAACCATTTCCGTTCAACCATTACTCTGGTCGACAAACTGGAGCCTCTTGAAAGTTCGATTTTCATCGAGTCGAAACAACCAGGCTGAGTTTCTTTCCAAGATCGCTCTCTCTTTCTACCAACATCTAATTTCACTTCTTGCCTGCTGGAGCGATCAGTACTGTTATGAATTTAGAAAACACTTTTGGATTCGTAAGATATAGATCTAGATATAGATCGACAGAACCCGAGAGTTCTTGCGACGTTGGTGAAAAGTTCGCTCGAGATTCCGCGAGCTACCAAGGCCAAAGAGATCGAGGAGAGACAATGGAATCGCCACGAATCGTTCGGGTATCTCGGGGAAGGGAGGGCGAGAGAGAGAGGCGGGTATCGAGAAGGGAGAATAGCGGATTCGAGGCAGTCTACCCGAGCAGATTAGCATAAATATGGCGTCTTAGAGCGGGGCAATTTGTCATCGTTAGCAAAGCACACGCTTCCTGGGACTCGTCGAGTCACACTCGTGCGAGCTGGTTCCATTGGGCTACCGAAGAAGAAGGGTCCCGCAGGAAGGAAACCACCGATGTAGGTTGCTGGATACACCGCGGCTAACCGTACGAGTTTCCTATTCGCTGTACGCCGTGGAAACTAACTAGTCCCTTTGCCGACGACGCCCGCCGGAGACAGATAGACTTCCCGAACCCAGATTTCGCCTGGAAATTAACGCGTCCCGCGATTTACTCGTCTCGGGTGCCACCGGTTAACGGCGCGTTACCGGAGGCACATCATCCTGCACGGAGTTGCGCGATATATCCTACGACTCCAATCATATTAATTGAATCGCGGCCCGACATCCGGCGCAGCATTTCTTCGAGTCGGCTCGCGTTATTGCGATCTCGCCCCCGCTATCGCCACCAATCTGCTAAAACGCATCGCCATACTTCATAAACGCCCCTGCGCGACTCGCAAGACGTATTAGCCTCCAGATTCCCGGTCGGAGAGCGGCGAGGGTCCACATCACTTTTCTATTAGACCGATTGAACCGATGCGACGATTCAATCGATACACTGCACGCGTTTCCGCTCGATGCCTGCTGAATACTCTCTGTTACAATTCTGCGAGAATCTCGGTACATCCGGAATTCGGGATTGTAAGGCAGTCGATAATACTCTGGCAGGCAAACACAATGTAAGATCAGGTGTTTCATCTTGGACGTGAAAGTTGATCTATATTGTTTCGATAAGAATTTCGTTACAATTGATTCTTCGAAGACATTTTAGAAATAAAATTACTTCGCTGTCTATTAACAATTTCTAAACGACCATTCATACCATTCTTCTTTTTCTTACAGCCACAGTTTGCATCAGTCACGTACAACACGTTGAACATGAAATGAACTATGAATGAAACTTGTGCAACGCTTAATCACTCTTCCTTTTGAATGTCCACATTCTTGTTTCAATGGCTCACGTGTTCGAAGCTCCAAAGCAAACTGAAGGAGAAACGACGATGACCGATCGGCCGCAAATCGCTCGAGTCCAGTCGAATCGAGACGAATCGGGCGACGAGCGAGGGAAATGATCGAACCGGACATGCAGCAACGTCTACGGAATCAGTGCGAATCGTTAACGACAGTCCAGAGAAACGGAGTGAACGTCCGTCGAGTGTTGCGCCCATTGTGCTGTTCTCTCTCGACCCCCTGAGACAACAGGGTTCGCACCCTATTGCTTCCGACACGGACGTCTCAATTAAATGTATACGAGGCAAGTGGGGTTGATAAAGCGTTCGCCCATAAATATGAATTATCCGTGGTAAACGCTCCCTCGAGGACCCTGGCCTCCGACTCACTGCATTCGAGAATCTGCACCGAGATTCTTCAATTACTCGAAAGTTTGACCAACGAAACATTCGGCGCACTCTTGTACGAAGTATATCTTTGTTTAACTACTTGAAATAGAAATAAAATTCTACTCTATTGTAGTTTAACCCCTTGCCTTACAATATCGAGTCAGACTCGCAACGAAGATTCTGAACAGAGTCTAATAAATATAAATGTTATTAATTTCCTTTGAATTTAAATAAAATTCCATGTTGGTTTTGTTAATGTACAGTTATTGGAGAACATATAGGCGTACAATAAATTTAAAGTTTCTCCTTTTTTAGGAAATTAAGAATCACAAAAAAGTATTCATCTCTTAAAATCGTAAAATAAATCGTAGAGCAAGGCGTTAATTTAATTTAATTTTCTGTTTTTCGTAGTAAATTATGAACCTCGAAGGAGTTTCAATTATTGTCGAATTTTTTCTTCTCCAATCATAAGTTGCAACGCGAGACTGTTCCGTCAATTAGCACGAACACAATCGCTGCTAATTTTTTAAAGAAATCTGCGAAACTTCGTCGCCATCGGTGGTTTATCATAATTCGTTTGGCTTCGACGGGTAGAGGCAGCAAAACGTTCGCATCGGACAGGATGCGGAACATGTCGAGCATAGCCGGCCACCTTCGCGCTGCCCCGGAACAGAACGGAACAGAGCATAGCGGAACAACGCGGGTCAGTATAGAGCAGACGAGAACAGAACAGAACAGCACGGCGGCGGGGCAGCGTGCTCGGGCAATTATACCGCGCGGGCTCTGCGAAACTTTCATAAATTTCGTCACAGAGCGAGCAAATGGCTTCCGGTCCAGCGGTCGGACATTGTCGATAACAGGCACGTCGCCAGGGGCGAATTCAATATCGCATTCGCACCGTTCTCGTCGAAACTCCACCGGGTTTCTGCGAATCCCCCAGCTTCCCCCCTCTCACCGTCCTCGTTCCTCTTTGTCCCGTTTCGTCCCGTTCACGCTCGTTCCATCCCCATTCGCGGGTGTCCCCGGTAACCCTCCCCCGCCCTTCGTACACGCCAAACCCCCCTCCACACACCCCCTTGCATTGTACCCTCGTATTGTTCCGAAAGTTTTCGGCGAAGCCGCGCGCCGCGCCGCGCGATTACCATATGAATTAAAGTAATGTGATATACGGTCACGGGGACTGTCCCCGGGCCGACGCGGTTTTCGAGAAGACGAACAGACTAAGACGAGGAGGAAACGCCTGGGACCGGAAACGATATCCGGTCGGACTGATCGCAACCATCTCTCCCTTCCTCCCCGCCACACACATACACAGACACGCGACAATCTACCATCGCGCAAGGAACGGCAAGTTTTTACACCGAAAGTTCCGCTCGCTCGAGAAGCGCGAGCACGCGCGGCGCACTTGCCGACACTTGCGAAAGCGATTGATTCGATCGAGTTTCTCGAATAAAATTTTACTACCATTTCCCGCGCCCTCCCACTCGTTAACACCCTTCGGAAAAACACTGGGGGACTACCTCCTCGTCCGAGGAAACCTTTATCGAGCTGTTAATAGTTGGAATAAATTCAGCCTTTATTGTACCGCCGTTTTCGGAAGATGATAGATACCAGAAAAATTGGTTTTATTTTGCGTGAAGATCGCTGTCTATTTCTGAAAGAGCCACGAAGTTTTTATGAAAATGGTGGTGACTATAACCGCCCGTGTTCTATATTCAAATCCAGTGTACCAAGTTTTGCAATCGTCTATTAGATTTCGAAAAAAGGATTGTCTAATCGTCGATAGATGATGCGTCGAGTATGAGGGGGTTGAAATCGAAGGGGTTGCGGTTGTGCCATCTCTTTAATTTTTTCGATAACGAAGCCTCCGGACGAAAGAAGCTCTCCCCACAAAACGATGCGATGAATTTTGCGGTTTCCCGATAACAAAGTCCGTATTCTCTCGATCGAGAGTGGAGGTTGCACGGCGCAGCAGCGTGAAATGGCGCCTCCCATTCGCTTATCCGGAAAAGGAACCGCACGCTCGGTCGGTCGAGATCCGTCCCGGATAAGGAACCTCTCCCCGTCCCTTGGAAAATGGTTGGCTGGTTTAAAACACAGCAACCCCGTCCTAACCCCCCTCTGTTGGATCGTGGGCACTCTCCTCGGCCGATTTCAGAGTGGTTTCGGGAACGCCATACAATGACTATCGGCTTGACGGCGCGCGTAGCACGCGTCTCTGGTTTCTGGCCGGCGCGATATCTCGATCGCAATAAATTCACATTAACCTATCTGCCGGTGTGTGGCCGTGGCCGCAGCTTTAATACATCCCATCGGCTCGCCCGCCCCCTATATCGGCCGCGGATCCGTTTCGTTGTCGGCGCCGATTTTAATTTTCCAATTTTACGAGCCACCCCTGCGCGACCAACCCCTCCGATTCCTTCCTTCTCTCGTTTCTCGATATGCTTCTTCCCGAGCATAGGTTATTTCGCGTTTAACCATTTGCCGTACCTTTTCTTTTACAGTTGCAGCGATTAAAACGTCTTTATGAACAAAAATGTCGTAGAAGAGAAAAGAATATATTTTTTGTATGGCTACATTTATTTTAATTATTAAGTATCGATTGCTACACTGCAGCTCTTTATGCAAAATAAAAAGTGTTCGCATTGATGCAGGGCACCGGAGCCGAATAAAAATTGTATTCATGTTTTAATTATCACATTAAGTTGTAAGTAACACATTTAAGTACTTATATATATTTCTTGCATGTCCACTGTTACAAATTGAACGTCCCCATTTTTGTCATATTTGAATGCATAAAATCCGCAGTCTGTTGATTACAAACGAATCAAATTTCATTTCATCTAAAATGATACCCGTAACATTCGTATTTGTTGGACTTTGATAAAGAACTTCTTAGAAATATTATATGCTTGTTTATTTCAAATGCCCTAGCCAAATCATTTTTCTATGTTGTTAAGCGATAAGAGCTAGTCGCGTCGAAATAAAGCCGTTCATGGGATCCTAGTTTCGTAGGGGAGATGTAGGGATGCGTCGAGACACGTGGCGAAAGGGTTGGCTCAGCGAGGTCGCCGAGATCGAGGGGACGAGGAAGGTGTCGCGATTAACAGCGTAAAAGCAGGTAAACGCGAGGCGGGTTAAACGACGCGCCTCGCGATGACCGGTGTAAGGCTGGCGCATTAATTTCTGGTAATTATCAGAGGCGTAATTCAGCAGGGTAGGGTCGCGGGTCGCGTCCGGGGTCGACCAGCGCGTGTTAACGCCGTTGTTATGCCCCATTATATTGTCCTGTGTGTACGCCAGCCCGAAAGGGGACGACCGGCCGCGTCCCACCGATCTGTTTTGAAAAATTCCACCCCTGTCTACCTTGCCTCGAGAATTATACCTCTCGAAATCCTCTATGCGTATCTCTGTTATTATCGAACGAATGTTTTAAAGTTCGTCGAAACATAATCGGGAAAGATTCGATTCGTCGAAGGTTCCCGCAGGCAGCGAGAACGTTCCGCGAAGCTTATCGTCCCGGGAATATCGCGGGAGGTGATTCATCGCGGTTCAAAGTTGAAAACTCGGGCAATTGTGCCACGGAACAATGGTGAACGCCGTCACCGCGTAACGAATCGCCGCGAAAATTGATAAAATATTATTAAATCCATCCCCACCCACCACAGTCGAGGCGAGGCGGGGCACGCGGCTCGGCCAGGAGATAGCATTACTAATTTATTTAAATGGACTTATCTTTCCGAACGCCCTGATAGGAATGTAAATTGAACCCCACCGAATCAAGGGAGTAATGGCACGAGTAAGATAAAGATATTTTATTGCTTTGCGGTCGGACATATTTAAGCAGGGTGAAAAACTTTTCTGTTCGTCGCACCGTCGGACCACGCGTCTCGCACTGGCCTGACCACCCTCCACCGCGTAAATTCTCTTCGATCTCTTACAAAATATCAAACGACGGAACGTGTCCCCTGTCTAAATTTACCCTCGGTGTCTTCCGAAACAAACCCTATTTCTACTCTTCCATGTTTAACGTTTGCCGTAGAAATGTTTCACTTCGACAGTGTAACCGATAAAAAGTATGAAAGTCTGTTGACGGATATAAGGAAAATGGTGGCTCGCGAAGAGGTCGAAGCGTCTTGCGGCTTTCGCGGTGATATTTTCGAAAATGCGAGGGTGATTGGATGTGGTCACGGACTGGAGGCACGAAGGTGGAACAAGCAACCTTGACGGTGACGCGAAAAGCCGTCGGTGGAGCGTTGCTGGACGAGTTGTGACGAGAAACGGAAGCGGCCGGTGGACGCGATCGCGCGGCTGGACGTTGGAAACGTCCCTGCGCTCCCAGAGGGATGAAACAGCTCTTTGGGAGGGGATCTGCCGCGGAACGTAGAGAGAACGACGGGGGCTGGGGGTAGGACGGGGGTGGAAGGCGGTGGGTCCTCTTCTGCACCTTGATTTACTGTCGGCGATATTTTCTCGTCGGCGTTGGTTGGCGCCTACCGCACCACCGCACCCGACAATGGCGGTCGCTTGACATTTTGTTTCGAATTATTGCCCGCCTGGCCGGTCCTTTCTATTTCGAGCCGCGGCCAGCTCGCTTCTGCACCGCACGACAGCGCTTTTGTTTTTTTTATTTCGTCCTTCTCTCTCCCTCCCTCCCACTCTTTTTGTTTGTTTTTTCCATCCAGACAGGTCTTTGTTGCGCCGCGCGGTATCCGTTTCGGATTCGGCGGCTGTCCGCCCGCCGCGGATTTACAGTGCCGCGACAGGACAGAAGGACTCCGCGATGGCGGCGATATGCTGGCCACGATGACGACGACGACGACGCGCTTTCTCACTCGAACAGGCTTTTCTCGACGATTCGCGACTCGCAGAACAATCGCAGATTTTTTTGGATCGTGGTACAGTGAGAGCTTGAGCTCTCTTTAGTGTCACCGACGGCTCTACGTGTAGATTTATGAAGAAATTGGTTGGGTGAATATATAAAAAATTCGTGAATATTGTGTTGCTCTTAATTTAAAAACGTCGTCAAGGGATGAAACCAATTTTTGTGTTACTCCTGCAGCCTACAATTAAGGTAGAACATTTTTATTTTGCGTAAAAATCCGCAGTCTAGCTATGAGACTTCTGTGTGACGATGAACAGTAGGAAGTGGAAACGTGTGAAATTATTACGGAGAAGTGGACTTTTCTTTGTCTTTGATCACGATTCGTCACCTAGATATCAATTAATAGTAAATATCACTTTCTTCTCTACAAGGTCTTGCTCTGTGTTGCTCAAATTTTGTTACCTCCGTTCTTACTATATCACACAACACTGACGAGATAGAATTCCATATACAGTAGGACCTCGATTAACCGGATCTCTGAGCCAGGGATCAGAAATCGGGGAAATCACGCACTCAAAACCAAGGGAATATTGTAATTACAGAGCTCCAGCGTGTGAAAAAGCAACCCCCAGAAGAATCGGAGCATATGCCCGGGAAAAATGCGATCGCGAACGGTGAAAATCGGTTAGCGACGCCTGGTTAAGATCGAAACCCCGAGACGGGGATCATCGTGAGACCGATGTAAGCTGCGTGTTCGCAGTCAAGTTACATAATCGCGACGAAGCACCGTGGCTAATCGAGAATCGGGGTGACCGGGCCTCTCTCTGATTGGGGATCATCTTTCCAGCTGATGGAAGGTGCACGTCTGCCTGTCCAGAATAAATCTCATTTACGCTTTTATTTCCCTAACATTTTTCTCGCCGAATCACTCAAATTATTCAAATCGGAGTGTCTACCAGAAGATCCTCAAGCAAATTATTCGAGGCTGAGAGTCAACTCGATTAGAAGAAACCCAACATCTTCCTACAGAAGTGTTTCAAAAGAGTTTCAATTTCCAAAATGACTTAAAGCGAACGATCAACACGAAGAAATTTATCTTCGAGTAGAAGATCAACGAAGCTGAGCGTCGCGCGTCGCGCCAATCAGTTCGAAGAGGGTTCGAAGAGCCTTTCGCGCAACTATGTCCTTTTTTTAATTATTCAAGCCTAATATCAACTTCAAGAAAATTATTATACTTTGGGGTAGAGGATCAACTTGATGATACAGGACATCGTCTTGCAGAAACAGAGCCTCGATTTCCAAAACGAGGTGAATGGCCAGTGGGAAGAGGTCGATGACCCTCCCGAAAATATTTCAAGAGTTCGATGATCGTTATAGCAAATGGGAATCGAGACGTCAGAGAACTAGTATCGAGACGAGTATTCGAGGGGTTGAGTCACGTTCCGTCCGATCCGTTGAACCGAGGCAGTCGATACACAGCCGAAGGGAATGGATCCGGTGATCGACGTCCTTCGATGTTCCACGCGAAGACGTGACTCGTCTGGCGAGGATCGGCAAACCGAGAAGTTAATGTCTCGGAACGGACGCCATATTAGCATATCCGCGTCCAATCGTTGCCCACGTGGCTGGGGCGCCGTGGCGAATCGGCCCGGAGCTATGACATTGTCATTATTTCACTGACAGAACAAGCATGCGCGCGATTCGACACGGAGAAGTATCGCTAACAAGGGTGGGAAGAGTCCGTATCGTCCAGAGCTAAGGGGAAATAGGCTGACGACCGATGCTCCTTTTAAATCGAACCACCAAACATAATGGTCCGCGTCTCTCTTTCAAATCCACTTTCGTCCCTCGCGTTCAGATTCGATCGCTCTGGACGCATTGTCTCGCACGCTGATCATCCCGTTCCGATCTTTCGACAACATTAACGGACCACAATGAATGCGCTAGATGCACTTTGCTTGGGAGTCAAGAGTTTACACTATCGATTTCCCCCATACCGTCAAGGGACTACATACAATTTCTCGAAAAACAAAGTAGAACATTCTCAAATGTTGATCACTGAGTTTTGCAGGACTAACAACATTTCATACTTTACAAAATAAAGAAATGGGTGGAATAATTTGAAGGTTAAAATCTTGGACTACTAGTGAGTAAAACGTTATTAATTAACTAGCTACCGATCCTTTATTTTTCCAGGATCGACAAGCACTTATTTCCTCGCGGAATAAGTACACAAGTTTTTCTGACCCGATTCTGGCAATGTTAGGCACGACGTTAATCGTTTAGCATTTTTAATTACGAGAAAGAGGGGACAGATTCGATACCGTGACGGTGAGACAAGGGTGACGATAACAAGACAAACCATAGTGGAAACGGAAGCGTTGAACTCGTTAGGAGGGAGAGGATAGCAGGTTAGGGCTGATAGGGATGGTAGGGGACGAGGGGTAGTTCCGATGGGGTTCTTCCTAGTTTTATAAAGGATACAACTACTTCGGCATCCCAGCGTGGCTGCTTCGTGTTATTTATCTTTATGGACCTCGGGCAGAGGGTAAGTACACTTACCGTGAGGGGTTGCAGGGGGTTAAGGGGCAGAGTTAAGCCGGAACGAGGGCGGTAAGAGATTGTTTGTCGTATTGGCTGCGGTTTCGACCGGCTTAGCGTTACCCGTTTAGGGGATTCCTCTGTATTTTTCTCTCTGGAGACACCGGGCACCTATTGGAGAATTCTTCGGGGAGTGTTCCGGTTGTTCGATTCAACAAGTCGATGTTGCGTGTGTTTTTTGTATCGCATTATCTTTTGTGCGACCGAGTGATCTCTTCTTGCTTTCGAAACCGGGAGAAAAGAATCGTATAAAGAAGAAACGTTTCGTCGGAACGGGAGTCGGCTCGAGTGGCCGGGAATTAATCTATTGCCGTGTAATCGGCTTCCGATGATACAGGGACAATCGGGAACAAGAGGGGAGAACGAGCAGCGCGCAAAAACTCGTGCCTCGAACGAACGAACGACCGCGCTGCAGCGAATTAAATCATTCTTTTCCGCTCGGGCGCGAAGAAACGACGGAATAAACCAAAGAGGAGAGAGAGCTGGACAGTGGGTGTATCGGCGTTGTGTGGTGTTGGTTCGACGGTTTTTCAAAGCCGTTCTCACGGACACTTTTTCCTTTTATTCGTTAACAACGAGTCCAGATACATACAGTGCTTATTTACAGAGTGATATTTACATCGAGCGATAAATAATTCTTACAAAACGAAACAGAACGGTGTGTCCTTAATTCTAGAGCACGAATGTACATCGTTCGCTTGGATCGTGAAACAATGCGATTGCGCGGACTTCGGTTATCTATGTACTGTCCGTTATCGTGATCAGAAGGAGCAGTCTAAGAGCAACAATTTTACAACGCTAAACGTCTCTCCCGGACCAAGTCCGAAGCTTGGGGATCGACGGCAAGTATTATATACACGCTACTGGTAATTATTGCTGTACAGAATACTGTAGTTTTTAGTTCTATCCCCTATCGATTTTATGCGGCCGTGGCTCCTATCGCTCCGAACTCTTCTTATCGAGAAACCATTTTACGATCGTATTAGAATATATACATCCCATAAATTGTGAACTTCAATACGTTCAAACCATATTTTTGGAAGTATTCGTTTGGCACAGCTTATGGGATCACTCTATAGATCTGCAGTGTTAACGCAGTTTTACCTCGTTGGCGTCTCCTTAATTCCCACCATCCTACAGCGCTTTCAATAATGAAAAACCAACCTGATTGAGTTGGAGATATCGTCTGCTATTGTTGTGTCTCCTAATTCATGCCACATTAACGAGGGAAAACTGTAGGTAGAATTAGGACCGAGGATGGAGAAGGTGTGAACGTAGAATAGTGAGACGATATTGAATAAACAAAACGATACAGGAGAGTAGATGCTCTGCCTCTTCCTTGATTTGATTTCCATAATTTGTTTCTGTATGGATAAAGACAAATTTGCGTTTAAAAGAATCGTTCGAGGTACGTGGCTCAATCTTGGAGTAGGTTAGATTAATTGGAACCAGCACATCTTGAATGATGCTTAGATTCAGCCGAATATATTAGGTCTAGTTGCTTTATTCTTCTTCAAGTAGACAAAGAAATAATGTAAATCACGGAAGAAGCAACGAAGATAGAGACAAAGTTAAAAATTTAGAGCTGAGGGAGGAAGAGACTAAGTAGGAAAGGAGAAAAGTAATAGGTGCGTGCAGGTGTAGGGTGCGTGGGAGTATAAGTAGACGATCGAGGGCTGGGAAATATGCAGAGATTAAACCCTCGTGGCGTTGGTGGCGATAAGTCAAGCAATTCGGAGCAATATTAAGCCACTCCGGCCGGTCGGGCAGGTTAACCCTATGCTAAGCCGTACGTCGACAGGAATCGCAGGGATGAAACGGCGGGGGTGGAGCCCCGGTGGGGGTGGCTGGAGGTCGCGTGTATTTAAAACGCGAATGCGCGCCAGCCGATTCACTGTTTGAAGTTAAATGGAGTGTAAATGGCAGATAACAAACCGGCACTGTTTCCGATTACGGCATTCATTGTTTCCTACCATTATGCGCGCTCCGACGGTTCGTGTGCTCGCCCGGGGTACGGTTTACGATCTATTTATTGCCGTGCCACCGCCGACACACGAACAAACGCGGCTTACACCGCACCACGTTCCCGCCCCCGCTACGTACAGACCGTTTCTACACCACCAACCCCCACCTGGTCGTAGCCACCCCTCCGAATCACCTGCCACCATGCTGAAACAAGGTCCGAGCCACCCCTCGACAACCACGGGATCGTTTAACCTCTTGCACCACGATCTTCCTTGCACTCGCAACGATTAGGACTTCTTTCACACCCCCTTGCCTTACGATTTCCTTCGCGACCCTCGTAACCACAAGTATGTAATCTGTTATCAATCGTGTTCTATACAAAAAAGAAAATTTCTATTAAGCGTATACCCACATTTAGTCTGCTGGCTAAATGTTGATAACCAAAGATATTAAGTCATAAAATAATTTAATTTATTCTCCGACTCGATATTATAAGGCAAAGGATTCATTTTCTAGAAGAAAGAGAAATTTGCGTTGTTCGTACTCCTGCGTTTATTTTTACCAACGATTAAGTATCGATAACAGAGAAATAGAATTTGATTTCGGTTCAACAGAAATGAATAACGCACATATTTAATAGATTTTGAAATAGGGCAAGGGGTTAAGGTTCCCGGCACGCGGTATCGCCTCTGCCGAAAGAATTTACAATTCTCTGTTATGTATAGGTATAGGGAAAAGTAACCTAATTTGCCGTAAGCACCTAGGTTGAACCATCGTGTACCATGTGAAAGAAACATATTCTTCTAGCGTTACCGACCCTTCAAATATTTTATTGAATTTTGAAAATGTGCATCTGTGTACTAGCGAAAGGATAGTGACTGAATTTAAATTATGGTTTGCGTCTGATTTGGATATAAATTAGGTACAACCTGGGTGCAGGTCGAAATTCGGCAACTCCCCGATCTTAAACATACGATAAAGTCCGAGTTATTTACAAATTGTCTCCTACCTAATATTGACTAGCGAGGGAATATCCTGATCGCAGACCGTAGGAGAGAATCTCCTATGATAGTGCTTACATTAGCGCCTCACCGTACACGTATACCACGTAAATGACGTATTAATTACTCTCGATATCGATTAAGTTCGTTCGTTAAAAGGGCGTGCAAAAACTGGTTGACATCCAGCAACAAGGACTCTAGTGATAGTGGACTACGTATCGTTATCGACTACAGTTTCCCAACCTTTTCCCGGCTCACAGCTCGCTTTTCAAAGTTTCTCGTGCCCAACGGTTTCTTCGGGTAAACGATCTCCGCGATAAAAATCTCCGAGGACGAAACAAACTAACGTACAAATTTAAAGTCCTTGGACCTCTTAGACCTTTCTATTCTTAGAAAAGAACTGGATAAAACTCAACAACCGAACAAAACTTCGACCGATGCTCACAGCTAGCGTATTCAGAGACCGTCGCGTTCCATCTCCGTAATGAAAAAAAAACCTGAGAAAACCGAAGAAGAAAAACCTCCTCAGTTCTCGAAGACCTTCAGTTCTCGAATGTGTAGCCACTGGCGATGATCGTAGGGTCTTCCGTCGCGGATTTCTTTCGTCACTTGCTGTGCACGGTTGTGGCTCGCCTCTTGACCTCTACTTGATCGACGATCGCGTCGCTCTCCTTATCCTGGTGTGCGGTCATGTGCCTGGTAAGATGGTGTCTCTCCCTGAAGCTTTCGTCGCAGACGGGACACCTGAGCTTCTCCTCGCGACGTCTCCTGGCCGCCTCCGCCGAGTTCTCGTTCTTGTGATGAGAGCGCATGTGGTAGACCAGGTCTGATGTCATCCGGAACGAGAGGTTGCACTTGGCGCAGACGTTCTGAGCCGGTAGGGTGAGAGCTGCGAACGACGGTGGTAGCAAGCCTGCCACCCCCGCGGCCGTCGCGAGGAATCTCGGCCTGGTCAGCGCGTCTGCCATCGGTGGGAAAACGGAGATCGGGTTGTACGAGAGGTTGGGATAAACCGGCGGCATGTCTGGCCGGAAGCTGGCCATCTTGGGGCTGGGCACCTTGGGCGGCTGAGCGATCTGCGGGATCTTCAGGTTCTCCAGCAGGCCGGGTTGAGCTCCTTCGGGGCTGACGAGGAACGGGTATGCCATCTTCGCGGGAAACTGCGCGTATTTGTATCCAGTAGCAGCGGTCAGGGGTACGACCGGAGGACTAACGCTGCTTTGGTAGCTAGCCCGGTCGTCTGGAGAGATGGAGGACCTGGGTGATGTTTGTCCGTCGTCGTTGAAGCCGTTCCTCTGGCTAGCGAGGTTCACCTTGGTGAACGCGCTGCGGGACTCACCGTGCCGCTCGCTGGGACAGGGTATCACCGTGTCGTAGATTTTGTTGCAGGTCAGGCCTGGCTCTACGGACTCTGGACAGCTAGCTAGAATCGCTTGATGAGCCGCGAACGACGGCGGACTCGGCGTCTTTTGAAGCCGAGAGCTGGTGACGTATCTGCGAGCGTCGTTGTCCGGAGAAAGACCCGGAAGAGTCGGTGTTAGCGTTCTAGGCGAGATGTACGGAGGACTCAACGAGTTCTCCGTGCAGTGCAGTGCTCTTCTCCTATCCGAACCGCCGGTGTCGCTTTCGTAACTCTTGATGGTCAGGTTCTGCGGGAGCCTGTCGTGGTCCACGATGCTCTCCGGTGGTATTTCCTCTCGCAGACGCTCTTTTCTCGCTGAAACCATCCTCAGCTTCTCGCTCTGACGACGCGCCAGGTTCTCGTCAGGTGCGACCAGGAACGCCACATCGAAGGTACGTTTGCTGGCCCGCTGCAGAGGATACGAGGCGTCCGAGGTGACGTCGCCAATCGACGACGGGCTGGACGACGTCAGCGCCGTGGTAGCCGTCGTGGACGTCGCGGGGGCGGCACGGTCGATGCCACCCGTGCGATCTTCCATTGTCATCGTGCTCGTTCCGGATGATCGACCTGCGACAATCACGGCCGACGGTCAATTTAGCCGGGCACCGGGCTGATGGATGGGAGTCGCGCCCCCGTACACCCGGACCAGGTGTCACAGCTACGCTGTACACCGGGATAATTGGGTCAATCGGATTCGTCGGACGAGTTCGGGCACTGTCAACGCGCGTTTACAGACGTTTACGACCGTCTAGTTTGGGGACCACTCGTCGTTGGGAACTCGGTAATCAACAGAGAAGCGCTACCAAAATTGTGGAAGGTGGTCCAATGTCTCCATTGTCCTTAATACTAGGTTTGCGGAGCAAAATAAAAATTTTGTATCTACAATATACTACTTGCAACAAACTGGAGTGAAATAGAAATTGATCTTTCTCGTAATATGTATAATAGGGTGAAAATAATGTAACTGTAATTTTAAATTCTTTTCGTGTTTTACTATTTCAAATTGCACACATTTTTTATGTGACTGATCGATTGTCTATCTAGATTTTTAGCTATGTTTTGTTTTTAATATATATCGAAAGAAATAGATTTGTTAAACAATTCCTTATAGATGCGTCTTTATAATTTCAATCGAATCGAAGTTCTTCCGAACCTCTGAGGAATCTTATTCGCGGACTTCTGGGACAAATTTCAACGTTTCTTTGTATTAAAAATTGATGCTAGACGTCCGTAACTACGGAGTATATATTGTTTCGAAATTCGGAAGTTGACGTGGGAGAGATACACAAATGTGCGAAATAGTTCCAATAAACGCGGGTTGCTTTTTCCTTGTGTCTGAGCACAAACTGCCCTCATCCCCTTGGACCACAGAGTCGAACCGGCGACGAGGATTTTAATGTAACTTCACGACATTCGTAAAAATATAGAAATACAATGTAAATTACAAATGATAGAAAAGTAATCACATATTTGGGGCCAAACACAAACTCTGCAATCTTTCGAATCCCCAATGATAGATAAACTCCGACATCGCGTTTGTCCTATCTCTAGACTGCGGATCTTTATGCAATATAAGAAGTAAGTTACGTAAAAATTGATTTCTTCTCCCAATAATTTAAATAGATTGTACGCGAAGTACCAGTAACACTAAATCCACGCCACGTTTCTTCCATTCCATAAAGTCCACAATCTATCTTTAACGGCTCGCGTGGATGGTTGTCACGGAAATGGGTCAAACGATGGTTCCGTACTCACCGGACCAGTTGGCCAGCAGGAGGATCTTCTTCTCAGTCAGTGTCACGCTGTATTCAAGCAACCGGTTCGCACTCTTCCATTTCGTCGGGGAACAAACGTCTGTCTCGAAGCACGAGAGTCCATCCACTGAATCCGGCGACACAACAAACACCGAGGGTATCGTGATAGCGAAAGCGAGAAAGGCAGAGTTAGTTAGAGAGCGAGAGATACAGTGAGCGTGAGAGAGAGTGAGCGAGAAAAGCGAAGAGGAGAGAAAAGGGAGGTCGAGGGCGCAGTAGCAGCATGCGTCGACGGCGGACCACGTTCAAATGAAGGAACTGGCCGCGCATCCCCTATATTTAGGGGTAGAATACCGCGGAGGGAAGCTCTGTGTGGCAGGTGGAGGCGCAACGAGGGTGGTACCGGCCAATGGCAGCCGTTCCATGGTTAGACGGGGGTGGAGCGTACGAACGGGGTGAACATATTCGGTCGTCGGGACGCGTCTGCTAGTCCCATCCAGACCACGCCTACATATTTCAGGTTCGACACATGTGCCCGGGACCGTCGTTCGTAGTCGTCGTTGTCGTCGTCGTGATCATCGTCGTAGTCGTCGTCGTCGTCGTCGCCGTCGTCGTCGTCGTATTCGTCGGGACGAGGAGCATCGTAGTCGTGGTCGTAGCCGCCCGTCGACTCTTTCCTCTCCTCTCTGTTCTCTCGCCAGCGCGGCGTTGCGCATCGCGTTCCGCAGGATCCCGTTTTACCCCGTTATCACTTGGGACTCGAGAGCACGGGGTTTGGGGGGGAGGGGTGCGAGGACACGCCACGCCATGCCATGCCACGCCACGTCCAGCCTGTAATTCAGCCTGACAAACGATCTTGAATATTTTTAACGCCCGTGCGCCAGCCTCGACGTTCTCTCCTTTTTTATGACCGACCTCCTGGATATTGGACGTTCGGCAGACTCGTCGAATCCGCTGATGGACCTCCACCGCTCACGATTATCCCGCGAACGATCATCGTTCTTGCCCCGTCTCCTCGAACATTCGTTCCAACGAGCTCTATTCGGGAAATCGTTCTCTTTCTCTCGGCATATCTCCCGATTTCTCTGTCTGTCTCTCTGTTCGGCGATCGCAATAATACCGCCCCTAAAACAATACGAGAAACCGACGATGCACTCTCGCAAAGAGGATCGCCCCGGCTCGGGTCCAATGATAATTCTTTCTTTGCTACTCGGTCCATCCAATATATTATTATTACTATACAGCGGATTTTTATGGAAAATAAAAATATTCTACCTAAATTCCAACAAAGTTATATGAAATAAAAATTCTTTTTTTTTCTTAATATATTTAATAGGGTCAAAATAATATAGCAGTACGTTTAGATTCGTCTAATATTTTTACTGCATTAAATGGCGCCTATTCATACTTGCCATAAATGCATCAAATCCGCTGTTGAATTGTTACCAAATCTAGAAACAGGATCCAGATATTCTTATTTAATAAAATATGTTACCCTTCGAATTATCGAAGACCGGGATATACGAAATAAAACAGGTGTGTTCGGTATCGAAATTATTAGTTGGATTGAATATTGGATGGATTATTTGTTGGATTGAAAAATCCAGTTGGACTGGTAGTCCCGAACCATTTTTCACAGACAAATTGTTAAATAATGGAAGTAGTTGTGCAGCGATTCGATTAAGTGAAGACAACTACTGGTATCACCGTTGTTTGTTTTGGTTAGGCGATAGATAATGATCGAGACAGCCTCATCTGTGGTTACCGCAAGATAGGTGGTCCACCTTGCGGACACCTCGTTGCCGGAGAGAAATGAGGCGCGTTAAATCGACCGCGTTAGACAGAAGGTGCCAGCAGATCCGCCAGGGATCATCATTCCTCGGATTATCTTCTTGACGAATTTCCTACGATTTCTCCGCATGGGTCGATAGATACCGCGATCTCTTCGGGTGACATACGGCGCCGCTGATCGTCCCCCGTATAACCACAGAACGTCTGAACCGCATCAACATCGACGTACATATGTATTCACAGAGGCCTCAAAAATGCTCAGGTCCACGTAATTTATTCAACGAACTAAAATGATTTGAAAAACATGTGCTACACTCAGTACATTAATTAACAATTCTGTCTACCATTTCTGGCAGACACAGTGTTAACGATAGTGCAACCTTTCTCCTTCTTTCGATAGTCGTGAATATGTGAATGCTAGTCTGGCACTGTGAACTGGAGTCGTCTCACTGCAACTAAAAACGGTCGTTGTGAAACGGCGGAGGAGGCCAAGGGAAAATGCAGGGCTGGCCGTAATGTCGGGGCACCGGACGGTAAAAATAAGGCAGGGTGAATCAGATTGAAGTTGGATGGCGGGGCAATAATTCCCGATATCGCGGAAGAAACGAGAGGAAAAAGGCTGGCCGGGCCGCGGAGCCAATAGGCGATCAATCATAAGCTGGCGATCTATTTCGCCGGGCATGTGAGAGCCGTCGAGTTCTTGCTCCGACTCCGGACAGCCTCCGCAGGCTCCGGATACCTCCGCGGGGAACGTCCCGAGGTTAAAGGACATTAACTTCTTGATTGAGTCGGCAAAAAGTTGTAATGACTTTTCGATTGGGCTCCGGCTTCCGAGCGTTCACGGAACACCAACCGAGGAAACCAGCGAGTACAACTTTTTCCACCGATCTCCGGATTATTTCTCAACCGATGGATTAACCCTTTCGTATCCTACCCACCATACTTGGTGTAACAACCTGTAAATGTAGTTGCTGTAGTCGGCAATTAATTCTGCAGCATATTTTATGTACATATTGCGTCGTAAGATTCTGTTCTTTTTTTTTATTTATCAATAAAGTACAGTACCGCGATTGATTTATTATATGTCGATCATATATGTACAAATGGCTTTTCGTCGATCTCAGTTGCGTACTTTTATAGTGAATTGTAAGCAGACTGGATATTATGCATTTATGAAAAAAAAAAAAATTAACATTAATAAATAAAAATACTGTTTTACTATCTTGGACTGGTTAACCATCGTTCCCAATATTGTTTACCCAACATTACCCAATTACTACACATTTAAGTATTGTATGAGGTATTGTATCAATTTCATATCCATAAAATGATAAAAATCATATATACAATAGAATTATTCTAGGTCGGAAGGAATGTCTAATTTTCAAGTTAAAATAGCTCCGACTGCAAAGGGTTAAAATGATTCAGAGAAGAAATAAATGTGTATGTAGCTGGTGTATGTTGTAATGAATGCAGACAATTTTCATGTTGCATATAAGTATAGTCGTAACTTAATCATTAAAGGTGGACTATTCTTACACGTACGTACGTGTGCAATTTAAAGAGGGTTAAACCTAGTAACTTGCTAAAATCTCGTCACTCTTTTCGTTTTCGACGACGCAATGAATTGCAATCGGGCTCCAGGGAAAAGTAATTCGCAAAACGAATCTGTGGCCGCCGAACCGTATGATATCTAGCGAGCGCAGCCAAATCTAATCCTAATTCGCGGTCGTAAACTCGCAGGGTCTGCTTTGGATGTGATTGGTGACACGCGTCGCGCGCCAGGACTCTGCGGAACGCTTCAGTATCGTGCGCCGACCATCCCCAGCTTATCAACCATATTTATTGCCGATCGTGGCATCCTGTCCCAGCGAACCCGCCTCGCCGACACACGTCGAGCCCTAATTCTACTTTATGCCGAGTATCTACCTCGACTCGTAGAGTCTCTCAGCCCTCTTCTTAACCGTCTTTCTAAATAGCCAGTAGAATGAACTCTTGGAAATATTTCAATGGCCACCGTCGCGTCGAGGACAACCCTTAAATATTGCCAAGAAGAAACCGTCGGACTTCTCGTTTCCCTTCTCTTCGTGGAATTTTCGTTTTCTTCTCAAACGAGGAGCATTCGAATCTTACACATCTCAATCTAATAGAATTGCCCTACAATATCGCGATAGGCTCCTAATGAAGATTCAGAACAAAGTCTAGTTAATATGTATAATATGTTATTAATTTCCTTTGAACCGAGATAAATTTCTATTTTGGTTTTGTTAACGTATAGTTATTGGAAAACACGTAGGCATACGATAGATAGGGTTAGGATTAAGAAATTAAGAATCACATAAAACGTTCTGATCACTGAAACTGTAAAATAAATTGTAGGGCAACGAGTTAAGAGATGAAATGAATTTTTGTTTAATTCCTGCTTCCCACAAATGATACAGAACATTTTCATTTCGCAAAAGATCCGCAATGTATGAATCAGAAATTGAGACGGAACGTGCGCGTGAGAATTTTCCAAGTTGCACATCTCCGGGCATCTGTGTCTGTTATTTTACGAGTTGGTTAGGGCAGTTTCACAGTCAGAGACGCGCCCAATTCGTCCAAGTTAAACGCGCGGAGGGTTGCGAGCGTACCGGCACGTGGCCGACACGCGCGAGCTGTTAGCACTGACACTGGATCCTGCGTAGGGCTGTTAACACTGACAACCGAGCGTTCTGCGGCAAAAGGACACCTTGCGGAGAGCTTCGGACTCGAGCGAATTGGTCGACCCCTGCAGCTACAGTGAATTATGCGAATATTTCCGCAAGATTGCCCGAATCAGTGCTGGTACCACGATGTAACCGATTCCCGCGGCATACATACATGTACAAACTCAGGATGTTCAATCGATTTCTATATTTCCATTGAGAGAACAATTGTATTTAAATTACAGGAAAAATTACAACCGAGAATAAAGAATAAATCTGCGTATCGATTAAATTGACGCAAACAATTTTGATCTGGAAAAGCTAGAGCCACCAGTCAATGCGATGGTTAAAGTACTGATTATAGACGGGTTCAGAAATCCTCCCGTTAAAATATGCAGTTGTTACAATTCCAACACTTTCAGTTCCGGAAGGTACTCCCTGAAGGCGACGCATCTTAATTCTTGGGATTTCGAAGAGAAGCTTCTCGCGACGCTGGGATCGAGTCGAAATTTTAATTGGCTGAGATAGAGATTTAACCGAGATTTAACGGAGATCGAGCGGGAGCGTTGGATCGAGTCGGAGCGATTCATGGTCCCCTCGCGCTCCAACGAAACGCAATCCCGCAGATTATGGGTTACGATTCGGAGCAAGGTTCGGCAGTTCCATCATTGCCACCGGAGAGCGTATCTCTATCGAGTGTCGGCCACCTCTCGCTATTCCTCTAGCCATTCCGCGCTGTTCCGCGCCCGATCCGCGTCGCGTTGGTGGAATATTTCCTTCGAACGGCGGGCTTGTATGCGACCAATGTGGATGTCGGATTTTAATGGAAAATCGAGTGCGCGGGGAACCCCGGCGGAAGAGAATCGCGATGATTCCGTGAAATATGGAGGCAGGAGCGAGCAGGTTTTCGACGAAGCTGCTAAAGCTGCACGAGAACGCTGGGGCTGCGTTAATGGCTGATTGATAAACGACCGTCTCTCATCAACGCTGCATCGGCTGCGTATTTATCACCGCACAGACTCAGCAGAAACGGTCTCGCTTTCATCCGAGCTCGTAACACTGAAACCTCTTATCTGAGAAATGCAACAATTATCTCGGACGACCGCATGATTCAACGGCACATGTCTCTAACCCACAGCAACAAAAATATAATATATATAAATAAAAGTTAAAACGCTGTTCGTTGGTAAGCGCATCACTTGAGAACTGACTCATTTCTTGGTCGGACCGATTTGGCTAATTTTTGTTTTTAAATGTTCGTAACAGTCCGAATACGGTTTTAGGAAAAGAAAAATAGGAAAAGTCGCCCGGAAAAACTAAAAGTGCTTTCTGAATCATATTTCAATACAACAAAGAAACGAACGACGCAGATTTTAATGAATATTTCAATAGGAATTTACGTTATCGATCACAAACAAATTTATAGAAATATGGACAGGACAACGTCTGTCGGGTCAGCTAGTATTTAATAGATCTCAAGTAGAACCATGGATTCAAGATGATATTCGAAAAGAAGCATGCGTATATTAATAATAATATCCATTTTCGCACAAGAATCTGTGCGCTCGGAGGAGGAGTAGGACGGTGTCTACTCGACTCGCTGATAAATTGAATGTGTGATGAGTTCAGAGGATTCTTGAAATAACCAGGCGTGATGTATACATCCTTCATGGAAGGAGGCGGATGGTGGAGGCGGTAGGTGCGCGGGATAGCACCGTCGACGAGTGCCAGAGATTTAGATTTTACGGGCGCTTGAGCAATTCCTTGACTTATAACCCAGACCATGCATACCAAGTGAGCCATCAAATGTTTCTGAGTGTCTTAATTCCCCGAGTCACCCCTCGAAAAACGGCGAGAGCGGGTATGCCCGGCTAGATCGCTATCTCGCAAACTTATTAATTACTCCTTCGCGCCGCTTCGCTGTCTGGAAAAATATTTATTGCTCAGAGTTTCTTTCCTATTTAAAGGTGCGATCCAACGCCTTTTGTACTCTATTCGTCATACTTCGTCAGAACCGCGTCTACGCCAAGAAACAATATGGCATTAAGATATGGCCCCGTTTGCTGTTGGTTCAACACGTTCACACTGACGCTGCAATTCATGCTTCTCTCCCGTGGCCGGCGCCAAATTAATTTCTATTATTTAACATTTAAGTGCGAGCCACCAATAGTACGCACCGCCCGACGGAATATACGAGTGTGAGCGACCGGTAGTACCTTTATTTAGTTATTTAGTTACCACCTTTACACCGAAATGAACTACTTTTATTTTAATCAAAAGTGTGATTTTTTTCTGAAAAACTATATGTCGGATCGAGCCGATCCTTTTTTTATTACAATCCGAAAGGTTCGATCTACTATGACAATTAGATTTTTATTCAAAAACAATTTTCTTACTAAACGAAAATTCTATTCAAATTGTAAAGTTCTCGTACGAAACACGCGCAATTTAAGTTTTGAATTTCCTAAAGGAATCGAAAGCCAGAAAAAAGGTGACCCTCGCTAGACTGGAAGTCATTACGATTGGCTTCGGAACAAGCCTGCTCTCTTGAAAATCGAGTATCCGGAGCAGGCTCGAGCAACGGCGGAATTCGGAATTGACTTTACTCGTGTGCACGCCAGCCGGAGAAGTTTGTTGATATCATCCGGAGACGATATCGGGTCGCGGTTGCTGCGGGAATTTAATTCTATTCGAAGTGCCACCTAAGATGCCACCTTCCGCTCTTATCTTTGTGCACACGGTGGGCTGCTTGTGGCGCCGGTTGCTTATGTGTTACGTGAATACCTTACCTAAACGTCCGGGGAGGGTGGCACTCTCTGGTCTCTTGTCTCCGTTACCCCGTTTGCCGGCGAACCAATCTCTCTCGCCCCCTACGCTAGCTCTCTTGCTAGCTCTCTTGCGAGAGGAGCTGGCACGGTTAGCAGCGAGCTGCTCGAAGAGCACCGGGAGGGAAATTAATGCGACTTCCAACCGGGACGCTATCGGACGCCGCTATCTCGCGCCTCGCGAGCGGAAAACGTGAGCCGCCTAGGCGAGAAGTTTCGGAATTTAAGTGTCGAAGCGACAGCCACGGGGTACCTTGCTGAGACCCTCGAATCTCAGTGGTTCGGTTCGATCCGATCCGCATTTCCAGGGAAAATCTCGCGGCTCTCGGGAAACGATCCAATTCGCTCGCCGATTTGTAAAACACGCGGTACCCGAGTTACGATAGGACAAGCGGCAAACCGTCAATCGAACGGCACAAATTAATGGCTCGCGTAAATATTCATGCGTCGTTAATCATTCGCGTGACTGGCATCGACGCGCTCTCAAGAGCGATCGCTTGACGCCGATTTAATCGTTGGACCAAGCGAAACTCATCGTGTAATAAAGCTCTGTTATGGGATTTATATATACCGACGTTTTATAAACTTGTTCGCAAAGTTTAACATCAAGATCCACAGCCTGCTTGCGTACAACCCTTCTGCGTTACAAGAATGTCGATTATTGAGTGTCTTTTGATACAGTAGAGAAGAACTATAGATCGCGGTTTTGAATGTGTATTGAGAATGTACTGTGTATTTCAGTACACGTATATCTATGTATTAAATAGTATCCAGACTTCTGCACGGATTATATTAATTACATATATTACAAATTACATTTAATACACGTGAAATGGGTATCTCTAACAAGAACGTATCGGTTGATGACAGAAGGTATGATACATTGAAGCAGAACAATTCCAACTGCGGATTTAAAAGGGAAATTTGTATGCGTCGTGTTACTGCAGTACACGGCAGAGTCCTGAGCAGTGAACGCTTTAATATTTTGGGTCTGTCGGAGTCGGGCAGATGTCGAGCATTTTCCAGCATCGTTTTTGACAAAAACCGTGAGTGCGGGAGGAAGAAGTCTCTCTAGCGGAAGCGTCGAAGAGACTAGGACCAGCGCCAGCCAGAGAATCTTGTCGGAGGCGTCAGGGGCCACGGTTTTCACGTAGTCGCGACGGCCTCGTCGACGGCTTTACGATTATATTTACCGAAATCTGGGCGGGGAGGAGGGGGGTGACCGTTCCGCGAGCACGGGTTCCTTGGGGTTGCACGGAACGAGAGAAACTAGTAGAACGAGCAGAACGAACAGAGCCTGGATGAGACTCTGGGAGAGAATCGGTGGAACGGCGTCGGAGGCTTGAGGAGGCAGCCGGAGGAACGCGAATGGGAGGGAGTTATTAGAATGGTCCGGAAAAGATGGCGCGGAGTCGCTCCGTATTTTTATACTGTATGGCCGCTGCTTTGCATAATCCCGCACTTAGCTCGCTCGTCCCGAGATGCCGGCTCGCTATGCAGATCTCACTCGTTCCTTTCTCTCTCTCTCTCTCTCTTGCTCTCTTTCCATTGCTACGAAAACCCGAACCTACCGAGCGTTTCGTCGTTCCGACGAATGATGGACGACGCCCAGACCCTGCGCGACCCGAGAACCCTCCGCAGAGAACCAGAGGAGACTTCCCTCCTCTAGGAGCCGCTTCCTGACGCGCCAAGTGGAACCGTATCGGTAACGCTTTGTCGAGACCTTTCTCGAATCACCCTGTCTCCCTTAGGGCTCCGTTCCGAGACCGATTCTCATCGTTGCTGCTTGCTATACCTCTTCGAAGTGGATTCATGTATCGTCTCTTCGCCTAACGCCATTGATATTTACTGTTATAGTGAAGAAAAATCCTAATGGCTTTTCACTTGGTGGATCTTCGATTTCGAAGAAGAAAATGTATTGCTTGGTGTTGAAAGCTATGACAGAGGAACGTATTACAAGATTACAATTGGACATCCAGGTGCTCGAGAACAAAAATGAGTGACGTAGTTAGGGCCCGTTCGCACACGGCGGTTTCGACCGCGCGACTTTTGTTTTCGGTTGTTCAACCGCGCGGACACGTCTGAACGAATACATAGCCGCTAACGTAAATAAGGTCCGCGCGGTTCAAATCGCGCGGATTCCGCCGCGTCTAAAAGGGCCCTTACCCTCGCACTCATAAGTTTTTTCAGTAGATTCGGACGTCTAACATTCGAAGCAAGGCGTCATGTAGATGCTGTTCGTCTTTAATCAGCCACGGAGCTGCGTCGAAGCTATCGATTGTTTAGAAGGTTCCAAGGGAAGTTGAAAGGTTTAATTGCGTCGAATCCGACAGGAATGACGGACAATGTTCGAGGGGCGACGCGTCTCGGAGCATTTGTCAGTGGGCGCGGACGAGGTCGAAACTGAATTCCCGGGCGGAGACGTCTCATTTGCACGGAGAAATCGCATCTTCTACGGCCGGAAGCGAGAGAATGCCGAGAAACGGTGAATAAAGCGCGCGGGAGGTGTCATCAATCTTGCTGCGAAAAGACCCAGGACGACTGTGGCATCGTTCTAGACGTCACAGATGTGACTTTGATTCTCTTTCGGCGTTCCCTGGAGGAACGGGGCTAGATTAAGTCTGTCCCGCGTGTAATTTGTCCGAGTCTTGATTCCTGGCACGCGGAAAAACCGACGACACCTGGGTTCTCCCGGATCGTCGACATCCTCGATTCGGATCGACGAATTCCTTCCCCGTATCCATCAAAGGAAGAATCGATCGGCAGGGGTTCGAAACTTTCGCAACGAATACGATTAAACCTCGAGGAACATATTTCGTGATACTAGTTGTCGAGCATATGTGCCAGGTATCCAATTTCGCTATCTTTCGATCCGCCAATCGGCCGTTCATCGCCCCTAACTGCGCTGTCAGAAGCAATCATGCTAGACAACCCCCGGACGGACCCCTGGTCGGCGTTATCTCTACCTGATCGGTCCATTTCGCCTCCAAAGAGTTTATGCAAACATCGACACGGACTGGCGAACCCCCTAGAACAGCCTCAAGCCTTCCAAAGATATTTATCCTTCGTGCAACCATTAATTGCAGGTTGCCCCACAAGTCGCATCGTTGTTTGCCACTTTAAACCATAATAATGATATAATACTGCCTCTCACATCCGTATCGATAAGGACCATTAGTTTCACATACTAACCCTTTGCAGTTGAAGGTATTCTAGAATACTTCCATTGTATATGATCTTTGTCATTTTACGGATATGAAATTGATATAACACCTCATACAATACTTAAATATGTAGTAATATTATGAACAATGGTACAGCAATTTTTAGTGGTGACTCTGAGTATCAGAATCTTTTCTTAACACTCGAAAACTCAAAAAATCAAAGTACTGTGTTGAAATAAAAATAGAAATGCCAAGATTTGTGATGCTAGTGCTCTCCCAACCTTTCTTGCATTACATAAATGCAAAAATTCACTTGCAAATCTAGGCAAATAATTCCGACTCCTGTTTCTGGTGTTAAACGAAGTCGCAATGCCGACATATTACTTCCGCTATTTGGCTAATGATGGTACAAATGGAGAAGGCTCCGATGAACTGGATTTGTGCTCGATGTATAGTTGATCGCTTTCAGCCCGGGCGCCTACTGTTTCGTCTACGTTTTGACTGCATCTTCCCGTAGACCCGGGATCAGAGGCGAAGTGGAGGTCGGTTCGAAGGAAAAAGCGGAGAAGAGCAGCGAGTCGGGCACCGAGTATCTGGCCACGTTCCGAAAGTTTACGCGCAGCGTATTCCGTAAGGGCAGCGAGTGCGACGGACTCGGTCACGGTGGATGCACCTCCGACTGTAACTGCGGTTGCGACTTCGTCGTAGGAACCGGAGGAGCAGCCGGGGTATAAAACCTGTGGCCCGTTGCAGCTCCGGGTTTGTTACGAGAGCCACGATTATACCGGGGGTAGCAGGGGATGGAACCGGCAGCATACCTTAGTTGTCCGCTCGTAAAGCAACCCCGTATGCCTGCGAGTGCGTGCCCGAGTCTCTTTCTCTCTTTCACCGGTTCCACTACATTCTCTCTTGCTCTCCTTCAGCGTCTGTATCCCAGCTCTGGGACCACCGTTCGCCTCTCGCTTCCTCTCGCAAAGGCCGCGTCTCCGCGAAAGGAGTGTTTGTTAAACCGCAGGAATATGCATGAGAGGGCCAGCCGGCACGGAGTTATGCTACGATGATCTTAACGGTACTCGCTACCTTAAATATGTATACGAGCCGCCCTGGACAAGGGTAATCGAAACCGAGGATCATCCCGCCGAGGGGCCAAACTGTGCTCGACGAAAGACGACCGTCCCGCTCCTGTAAATCACACAACAATTGTTGGCATACATCTAAAACGATAATCAACCCCTAAACGCATCCATTACATTTCATGTTGTCTATTCTCCGGAATTTGTCTGCTAATATATGTTCGAAGGATTGTCTGCACGCAACTACAAATGCAAAGGTCGTCTGAAAAGTTTTGAGCCCAACATGGAAACAAGTATTTTTTCGGTCGAATGTACAATAGTTTTATTTTTCAACTTTTCTCACCGATGTTTTAACCATTTTAACCCTTCCAAGTAGTAGTTGGCGAATGCGATAACGTCCTCGTTCGATGAAAATTTCTGTCCTGCAAGCGAATCTTTAAGCTTAGGAAACAGGAAAAAGTCGCTCGGGGCCAGATCTGGTGGATACGGTCAACCAATTTGAAGTGGGATTCGTGAATTTTGGCCATAGCGACCGCCGAAGTGTGAGCAGGTGCGTTGTCTTGATGGAAAAGCACTTTCTTTACAAAAACATTGATATCGTCTCACTAGGATTTTAAAACTGGATCCTCCCATAAATATATTAGGCTGAAGTTAATTATTTAAATTCATTTATAACTTGAAACATTGAAAGCATAATATAAGTAGAAACTAATTTTGATCTTAATTCTATGACCTTTCTTCTATGAAGACAATTTATCGATTAAACAATTCTTAATTTGTTAAAGACAAAACGATAACGTTATTTTTAAAACAATCAAATGACAACTTCACATTTTTGTGCGACTTCATCTTGGTGAGTATTGTCTGAATGTTGCCACTGTCGCTACAACGTCATCTTCATGTTGAGGCTCAAAACTTTCAGGTCGACCCTCGTAAGGACGAGGCGTAGCAGGATCGCTTCTCTCGGACCTGGTCGAACATCCAGTGACATATTCTCGTCGCGGCGTCGCGCGTTTATAGTTGCGCGCATATATGTGCGACATATGGTGGTTGGCACGGTGCTTGGCCCCCATACGAGGACTCTGCTGAGACTTCTCTAGGGCAGGGTTCAGCCCTTGGCTCACCTCCCCCCTTGCCCACCCCCACCCTGAGAGTCCTCATGAGTTTTCAATGAGATTAGCGGCCCATCTGTGCGCGGACCGACCCCATCGTCGAGCTGATCGTCGAGCACGGACAAAGCTAGTCAACCTGCTCAGTGCCCGTACGCTAGCTCTCGCCATGGGGGTCTCCTCTGCTTCATGGTGTATGCGCGCATCGCCTGCACTTGCCGCGCAAATCCGATCCCCTTCGTCCCCTGTCCTGCAACCTTCCGTTCTCCCGGTAGTGGTTATAGAAAATACCGAGTTTTTTTCACCGCCCCCATCATATGGTCGCATTTAAAGTCACCGAAGACCGCAATGCTTATGGGAATCGGTGAAACCTGATAGACCACTCGACTTGTCCGCGCTCTGCTCGCCGTCGAATAATTTTCCAATATTTTTGTACGTGGCTAGACGTTCACTTGTCTTTATTAAAACTTCTAATCGTAGGTGCACGAAGTTGTAAAATATTTTTATACAAGTTCTCGTTAATATGAAAAATTGTCGCGTCATCAAGCCCAAGGAGAACAGATGGACAAGAGTTATTTTTTTGTTTGAATATAAGTTATGAAATGTATAATGAACATAAAAATGTTCTGAAAGTTTGTAACAACGAAACATCTGTTCAATGGCAGAGAGCACTATTTTAACAATCGTGAAAACAATAAACTGTGATTCGTTGTTGAAATAAAATGATAAATTGGCAAGTGCACAGTGTCTAGAGATGAAGAAGCGTAAGTAGCATTTAAATATGAAGGTAATCGAAGCTGCAAGTGGTTATTGTTAATTTTTTCGAAGTAACAAGATCCGAGGCAAAGCAAGAATTAACGTGAATGTAGAACTACTATGAAAACATTGCGGAAAGCCGCAAAAGCAGGCCGATTAAAGAGCGAAACGGTATCGATCCCCGTATAGCGGGGGCACGGTGCTCTAGCTCCGGGGGCTACGTATTTGGGACCATGATGGCCCATATGGAGCCTGCCGAGCGCATATGTTGCGACAACGCCGCTAACGACCTGCCTTCGGCCTCCGTAATGCTAAACTGCGGTTCGATTCTCACCCCATGAAACTAAATAACCATTCGATTGTCATTGGTAAATAAGTAATCAGGGCCGTATCATCTCGAATCCGCAAATCCTTCGAATCTGGTCTCGTTGTTCATCGAACCAAAGAAATCCGATTGCCCTCTGTCGAAAATTTAACCGAACACCTCTGCAACCTTGCAACATCGAACAAAGTGAAAAATCATTTCTGAAGATTAAAATAGAATCTCGAAAGGTGAAGGCGAACGGTCAGGTTAGGGTAAAAGCGTAAAATAAATCAGGGAGACAAAGTGTCCGCGATTTTCGACGAAAGACCGGCAGAGGAAGCAATCTTGGGGGGTCCCTTAAATGATTTGGCCAGGCGAAATCCCGCGACGGCATCGCCCTCCTCGCTTTTTCGTGAACCTGCGGGTCTAAACGAGTTACGTATTATAGCTCGAGGGGGTGGAGGGGGTCGTCCATGGGGTGAACTGAACTAGCACTCGATATACCAGGTTGTATGTTCTGGCCGTGCCATCTGGCGCGCTATTATACGAGTATTTTAATTTAATTAACTCGGCCGCTCGTCGATCGATATTATCGGCGCTTTCCCGGGATTAAGCTTGTACGCGGACCACCGGCGAATTCGAATCTGCCGTTTAATTAGGATTTCGGCCGGCAACGCGAGCAACAGATTTTATGGAAACGAACCACAAGCGCCATACCGAGCTGAGCCGAGCCGAGCCTCCATCGGGGTTCGACCGCATCACCTGTTTTTTTCATTCATCCGCTTTGCCATACGCACCTTCACTCGCTCCTACTATTTCTGGAGCGTCTTAACGAACCATTGCGTTTTTAAGATCCTACGAGCAAAAATAATACTTTTGCAAGTAATGTCTCAAATTCCTTTAACCTTGCCAAGACGAATGTCGATGTGGTACTGACTTTGGAATTATGCACTAATAATATACTTATGCACATCAGAACAAAATTTTCATTTTTCCCAATATTGATGATTTTTGATTGCGGATCTTTTACAGAATAAAAATTTGTCTGCATCGATTGCAAGAAATGGAACCCGAATTGAATGTTATTTCTTACCTTAATAATTTTATTAATTCAGTTATTCAAATTTCCACCAATTTTGAACTTCATCTACTCAATTTTCCTATAAATGCATAAAGATCCGCAGTCTGATGCTTATGATTTAGTTCACTGAGGAAGATATTCTTAGTATTTTAGAAAATCCGTGTCCGCAAGGTTACACTGATCCATTTTAAATACATCAAACCCGCAGTCTATGAATTAGTCTCTTCGTCTCAACTCGACACAGTTGTGAGACAGTGAGAAAGAATAAATGCTTCGACTCGTGCGAGCTTTTCGTTCGACCTAATACTCCCAAGGAACTCGAAAGACGCAGAAATCTTTTCCAAGATCAAGATTGCATAAGAAGTGTTCTCTGTCTCCGAAATGTCTCGGTCGAGAGGAGGTCGTTCAGTGGGGTTTCGTCTGCTCTCCCCGAGCAGACACACTCGGTGTATTCCTGTATTTACAACATATTTGCGGGAGCGCGAACACAGCTCTTTGTCATAGCCGAGTGATTTTCGGGTCGGCAATGGTCCCGCTGAAGAGAGCCAGTGCGCCATTGTGCGCTCTCTGGAGGTCATTGTGATCGACTGTGCCCCCGTCCATACTATGCAGCGCACTTCCCCTGCTCGTGCATCTGTCCTCAATCAGCGGCCCACGAAAATGGGATATACGTCCGCCTCGCCGGCGAACTATTGACCTCGGCATCTAAGAGCGTGTTCGCATTGTCTGGTTTTCGTCGTCCCATCGGCGAACCAATGTTGCACGATTATCATTCGGCGAAACTTAAATCGAATTACAATCAAATTTCATAATAAAATAGATAACGAGCAAAACGATGTTCGGAGAATTTGTAGCTTCTCTATGAGAATATCTTTACTTCCGATTTCACAAGAGGAGAAGTTGCATTTAATATTAGATGATTGCATAAGTTCGTGCCCGATTTTAAAATAAAATACAACGGTTAAATTGTAAAGGATACAACTTTATTGATCAATTATACATATAATCACCATTCTTTTCTAATTGTAGAAAATTAAACCATTTGTTAATTTTTATTTAACCAATTTATGCAATCATCTGATAGAATAATGTAACCGCTACGTCTGTTCATGTAATAAATTCTATGTACGAAACATCCATCTCTCACGCAGCCAGAAAAAATTTTTATTAACAATTCGTCGTAGGGTTACTCGGGCAAGAAAAAACCGGAGCACAATGGAGGACAGCTAGGGGAGGATTCTGGTCGTATCATTAACTCGTCCAGGATTGTTCTTCCTCGTTGAACGGATTCAAAAGTGAGGAAAATCGCGAGCGACAGGACACGCCCGGGACAAAAACAACCCCGCGTAGGTTGGTCGAGGACGAGGGGGTCGGAGGGGTGGCCGGGTGCAACGAAGAATAGGGCGCACTTAACTCGGGGCTGCTTAAACAGTTGTTTGATCGGTATTATACATTAGCATGTGGCTGGTGCCACTGCTTATTACTGGCGCGGTGTCGGAAGAAGCGCGCGTTACACCCCTTGTTGCTGTACCTGCAGGTGCTTGCTGAGACCTGCTTGTATCTTCCGTATTAACGTGTTCAACGCTGAACCTATTACGTTTAACATTCCATTTATGTCGCCCGATATCGTCGACTGTTAAAATACAAAAAATCACTTCACTCTTTGAGGCAGACCTAGCGAACGTTTGAAACAATTGCTCATGGAATCGAAGAATCTGATAGGACTAGACGGAGTTACTTCCTTGCAAGCGATGGTTGATTAGACCCTGTAAACGGAAATAATAATGATCGCCGTAAGGATCGCCGTGGCGTTTTACGTGTCAGTCGTGGTTCTTCCCGGGAAAGCTGAGAGGAAAAAGCGGATACTGACTTCCGACCATAGGCAATCTTCCCGGATCCTCGCGCGGAATAAAGGAGGAAACATATCCCTCGAGAAGAGCAGCATCGCGACGAGGATCTAGTCGGGCACGTTCGCCTTTGTCGGGTTAGCGAGCTCCAGAGAAAGAGAGAGAGAGATAGAGAGAGTGTGTGTATGTGTACGAGAGAGAGAGAAAGGTCGAAACCTAGGTATAATATTCCGGATATTAAATCGCTTTTAAATCGGCTTAGCGTTAACTAGTGGCACTTTAAGCTGCCCGGTGAAATGATTATCAGGGCTTCCCACTCCGTCGACCCGGCTAGCTGTTATCGCCCGTTGATTAATTGTTATGCAATATGACGTCACACACGCCCGCCTACCCGGATTAGAATCCCGCGGTGGAGCATCACGGCGACTGCCACGGTCTCTCCCACCCCCTATCGTTCTCAGGCTGCCTCTCTCTCGGACGTACGCGCCCTCCGACATAGTCTTCGTCGTTCGTTCACGGAAGCCGCGTTGCATATAGAACCGGAGGGAGAGGCGCGAAGTTTCCGGCTAATCCTACGAATTTGAGCCAACCGAACATAGGACGCTGATGAATATTGATACAGACGCGGCGGACACATACCCCCTGTCTATCTCGCCTATGCCTAGCCTCAACCTCGCTTCGCACCCGTCTCACTCTACCAACACACCTTGCCTGGCTTCTTCCTCCTCGGCCCGCCTCCAGCTGAGAAACGCAAGGTGTCGAAGTGCATCCGGTATGCACGCCGACGAAAGACACTCCTTCCACCACTCCCTGCGACCTCGCGATCTTCGTGTCTCCGAAACAGGAGCGACTCGCTTGGAGGATCACTGTCGTACTAGGTTGTTACATATAAAATATCCGATTTTAGAAGGCAACTCTTACAAAACGTTTCGATCACGAAATATTATTAGGGTCCATAGCTTTATTATATGAAACTTTAAGATACAAAGCTAATCCTTAACACTAAACGTACCACGACCGGTCAAATCGCCAGTCCTAGATTTCTTATTTCAAAATCAATGAAATTATAAAAATGCTTTCATAAGAAATGATTTAATAAATATCTTTATTAGAGCACGGATTGTAATAAGAATCGCACAAGGTCTAAATAAATTAATTCTTGTTGTTTTCGTGTTATAACCACGAACATATTACTTTTATAGTTTTATATTTATTGTATATTTTTACTTTTCAATAAAAAATTTATTTGAACGTCAACCAACCCGACTATCTGGTGTGTTCATTTTATGTGTCTGGGAGAATAACTTTTTCGGTGAAAATGTGATGATTAAGTGACGTACTAGTCGTAGATGGTAAAAGGAACTACGAAATCAAGATAACAATCTTGGAAATAATAAACGTAAATGATCCTAATGTCTTATTTGTACCGTAATGCAATCAAGAATTACAAATTTGTAGATAAAGTACATTGGGTACAGGAAATTGCGTTTGTTTTATGTTACTGCTAAAAATCGGACATTTCGTATGCAATAACCTAGTAGATCATCTCGCAACCGACGCAAATTTTCTCTAGACTAGACTGTGGATCTTCATGTGAGATAAAACTTGCATTAATTGCAAGACGTAGGAATCGAGTAGGAATTTGTTTCTATCTTCGGTGGTCTCGCTAAGTCGTAAGGGGTGTATCGATATTCTTGCAGTTACAGTGACCGGACGCCGGTCGGAGGGACAGAGGGATCGTGAAAGGGTAATCTGTTTGAGAAGCGAATAAAGAAGGTAGATCACAGAATGGCGGAGTGTCGCACGGACGATTCGAAGCGTCGAGCAGGCCGGTAACCTTGCTCTATTATTCCCCTAAATAAAAGAAACCATAAATCGCGGGTGTACGGGGCCGTGGAGGAGCCACGGTGCGGGCTCCATTATATCTTTCGCGATGAACGGTGCCCTTCTTCGTCGGCCATTATGCCGCGGAGAGATAGTAAGGAAGGAGCCACCCCTTTATCTCGACAGACTCCACGGAGAGAGAGAGACTAATGCCCGGAAATCAAGGGTTAATTCCTCGGCGTCGTAAAGCATTTTATCTGGCCCCGGTTTCAGGACTCCTGCGCTACACCGTGCCATGCCGCGCCACGCGGGAAATATTAAAATATAGCGATACAACGACAGATACTAACGTGGCCGCTCACTTTTTCGAAATGGCGGACCGCGAACGTAATCTCGCGATCATGTCATCACTATTTCAAATCGCAACAATACGTTTTGTTCATAAATGCATAACAGTCTATTATACAGTAATTAATTACCAAGTTGCCAAAAAGATGGCGAAAAAATAAGAACAACGATGGATCGACAACAATTATGAATATTTCGACGATCACAGAATTGTTTCCGAGTAAACGTGATTGTTTCATCGGTGGTAAAGTGTATGAGAACACAGCACACGGAAGGCGAGGAGACCATAATGATTTCACAGGCGCACAATGCGAACACGCCAGGCTGGCAAGGGGCGCGGACCTTCGACACCTGATCCCCACTAAAGATCGTATCTGGAAAATTGGATTCGGTGTCAGGGTGACCGCTGAAACGTATAAGCAGCTCGTAAAATACTTTTTAGCGCCCGACCGACTTCGCCGCGGAGGATTAAGCTTTGCGGACAGATAAGAATTCTGAATCTGGATCGACGAGCATTTATTCACCCCCCACCCCCCAACGGATCGTAACGATTAACCGACGGTCCCTGACTCGACTCACGCGAATATTCAATCAGAACCGATCTTTCTCGTCCACGGAACTCGGAGCAGGATGTCTCCGCTGGATTCGACGATCAATCCGAAACGATGATTCTCGTTTTTTAACCCTCGTCCGTCTCTCACATCAGTTTCAGCGCGACTATTCTCTGTATCTTAAAAAGCTGTGTGTAAAAGTGTATGAAGAGAAGATCGCAGTAGTCGTCAATTAAAAATATCCTGCTACCTCGAAATATTGTCTAAAGTTGAAAATAATATACGGACATCCTTGTAATGTTTGCGACCTCTTCACTGTTTTGAATTTCACCTACTCAGTTTTTCATAAATGCAAATTTCATTCTGCTCGTTCATCAATTTCTTATTCAGAGTTTAATTAAACTGCGAAGTAACAATATATTGTTCTTTTATTTTCAATAAAATGTTTAGCGCCGCATGGATTTGTCAGAACGGAATAAACGAAGAGCTGGAGGAGTGAGGGGCGAACGAGGGTTAAAGGCGGAAGATTCTCCGTGGATATCGCGGGACCCTTTAGACCAGGCAACCAGCAAAATATCGCCTCGGAAAGTCATTCTTTCCATGGCAATGGAGTCAATTCGGGTCAGCGAATTGCCTTATTGAGGAGCAGGCCGGAGGGACCTTCAGCGTCTCAGATGGAACGCAAAATCGAGTTACGTCGACGCCATCGCCGCTGCAATAAGTGACGTAGGGAAGGTGCCGAGACGGTATACGTCGAGCGATGGCTATTACCACCCTCGATTCGCCCGGAGAATTTTTGTCATTGTCGAATATGGAATTTTCTCATCTCGCGTCCCGATCTACTAATTTACCCTTATCGCTATCGTCTCTGTCGCGTCTGCTGAAACAAAAGTTAGAGAACTGTTGAATCGGTGGGAAAATAGTCTCGGTGTCTTGCTCTTCAACAAATTTTGTATTTCGAGAAAATTGTTCTCTTCTAATTTTTAATAATAGGATGCTCTTTGTCTCTCTTAACGAGGAATATTATAAACAGAAGCGGGGTTGAATTAGCGCGAAATTCTCGCGATGCGAATCGTAAAGGGCCGCGGCAAAGAAAAATGGTTGGGAAATGGATTCGCGCTCCCGCTGCAGAATTCAAAGGTATACAAGGGACGGGAAATGAAATTGAGAACCCGGACGAGCACGTTGCCGGTGTGGGAAACGGTGTCGGAGTGTCGGGACAGCAGGGTGGTCGGCCGATGACATAAAAAAGTGCCCCGGGGACGACGCGGTCGCTAGGAATAAGGCACGGAGACGTTTATTCGCTCGGACAGGAGCCGAGTGACCGAGTCAAGTTGAACGTACAGCTTGGTCACACTCGGTTTCATCTAATAAAAAGGCAAGACTTCTCTATCCTTCTGCGATTCCCCCGAAACCACCCCCTGAGTCCCGAGTGCGCTCCACTTTCGGCTCCACGGTTCCAGTCGACCTCGGGCGCGGGCATCGAGCTGCGTCTCTACGAATCTACGGATATACCGATGAGTATCAACAATCTTTGTTTACCTTCCATCAGAAACAGTATTTTCTTTTTTGTTATTATCATCAAGCATCTGGAATCTTGGAGGACGTCGCCTCAAGTACATATAGACCGTCTAGATGTCATGACTATACTCCGGATTTGATGCATTTATGACAAAAATCAGTACAGTATTTTATCGGTATATGTCCCAAATGTCTAGCACGTAAGTGTCCCGGAGATATCCCCACTACTGCGGGAGTACCCCCTCGAGGGGCCGTGAAGCTCGAGAGACCTCTGTCGCCGAGAAATATGACACCATGCGGCTCGGATATATCGGTGAGATCACACTAATCGGAAATACAAACTTTTTTGTTTTTCATTATTTTTTGATGGGACTTCGCTGACCATATTTGCGGCATTTTTCTAAAAAAAATTATACCAAATATATGATATAATTCCAATGATATTTCACGTGTAATAGACAATTAGAATTTTGAGCCTTTGAACAGTGCCGGCGACTGCGACTCTCCGCGTCTCTCTCTTTCCCATACGCTGTCTACAGTTTATATTTAACTGATGCTAAAAAAATCTCCTGTAAATCGTTCAAATATTTCATACAGGAGATACATGGCATTCGATAAAATGTTTGAAGAATGCAGCTGAGTAACGAAGAAAATCTTGATAGCGGACGTATTAATAAAATTCAGTGTTTTCTGGAGGTTGCAAGGTCCACGGGCACTTGTGTTTCTCGGAAAGATCTAGCCGTGTATGAGGGGCGTCGAGGGTTGACGGGAGCACTCGGGAACCCTCTTGGAGACCACCGATCGTCGTGTACCGTCGTCGTCGTTGTCGTGATTTTTTCTCGTGGCGCTCGTCAGGGTGCTGTCCGATATAATCCGTAGTTGATCAGATTAAACGACGCGCAGAGGGCGAACCGAACCGAACCGAACCAAACCGAACCGGAGGCAGCAGTCGCGAGGGTGTGGCGGTTTGCTAGGAAACCACCACCACCGCACCGCCACCGCCAGCAACGCCAACCATTACCGTCGGAATCGCAGCGCGAGCACCGTGTCGCTGGATGAAAGAGGCTCAAACTCACCGTGCCGTAAAATAACATTGTCCCGGGCGTTGGTACAGCCCCGAGGACACTCGCTGGAAGCTGGAAAAAGGGTGGACGAGACGAAAACTCGAGAGGTTTCTTTATTTTCTCCGCCGAACTCGACGTACTTACGTTAAGTACCACGCCGCGCTCCACGATGGCGAGCGAACCACCGAAAGAACGCCATTGGCGCGGCCTTACGGGGCTCGCCTTCAACCCATCCCTCGATAACACCCTGGGAAAATTTGATCCTCGTCCTTTCCCTCGGAATTTCTTACTTCACACTTAACCCCTTGCCCTGTAACGTCGAGTCTGGTAACGTCAAACTGGTAGCGAATACTTTATCTTAAATCTACCACAAATTCATTCTGGTCGATATCCAGTTCGAGGATACGGTGGAACTTGGGTTATCCGAACTAACTATTCATTCTTCTTAACACAAGATTCGTACGAAACGCAAAATTTACGCGGCAGCCACCGCGTTGAAGAGCTATCCATTGCGCGAGTCGCTACACCCTCCTGTTATTTTACATTTCGCCCACTCTATTTTATTATAAATCCATAAAATCCGTTCATCGGAACGACGCGCACCGCGGTCACGGAGAGGAGCATGTTTTTGCGAATGGAAGAAAGTCTCCTTGCGCTCGGAGAATATTTTAGGCTACGCTACTGTGGCCGAAAGGGGTGGCAGGGGTAGTGGAGCGAAACGCGATGGGCGGTGGTCTGGGGAAACAGGGTGTCGGGGGTGGAGATTACGGCGGGACAAGCAATATTAAGCGGCCAGGAACAAAAAGACGATACAACACGCCGGATTACCCGCGATGCACCGCGTTGTCCCGTGAAATTGATACGCGAGTTGCTTTTTAACGGGAACACCGGCGAGCCCAGAGCTCCGAGCGTGCGCCACCCCGGAAATATTCGTCGCGATTTAGATAACGCGACATCGGTACAAAAGGGGCGATTTGCCGCGGAAAGGGGGAACGTGCGAGGGAGAGGGCAGCTAACGAGGAAAGACTGAAAATAATTAGATCGTCGATCACTCGGGAGACGACGATGCTCTCTTTCGTTGGGAAGGCTTTTTACGCGGTCCTGTTAACCCGGGAGTACGCGCGCCGTTGGTCTTTTCGACCGACGATTTCGTATATATTGAAATACGATACGAAGTCTTCGACTGTTGATTTTTTCCGTCGAGCTATTCTCATTTGAAGGGGGTCTCGACTTGTTTATCTTATGTGGCGATACTTAGTGCAGTCGTGTTGGTGTTAAAACATACCATCGCTACGCGTCGGTCCATTCGACCATAGCGCGCCTACTAACGTCAGTCTGATTTCGTCCATCGAGTTTGACGTATCTGTGTGACAACGATGGCCAATTTCGGATATTTTGAAGATATTGAAGACGATGTCAGTGATTCAGCTGAAGATACCGATTATATAATAGAATCCGATCATAATACAGATTCGGAAACTAATTGTTCCGATATAGAAATATCTGATTCAGAGGTGACATATATTTCCAATGAAGAAAACGTAAATACTTATTCGTTATTTTCAAGATATATTTCTAATCTGAAGAAAATATAAAAGAAACGAGTACATTTTGCGAAAAATAGATACAACATATGTTAAATTATTGTTGTTATGAAAAAATAAAAATCAAGTTATAAATTCAAATTGATAAAAGGACACTGTACTATTATATGTAAATTTTGCGTTCGCAAAAATTTGTGTATAATATTTTATTTTTAAAATTAATTACAATGTATCATTTGCATAAAAATAAAATTTTCAGAACTCTACAATCCATTACATTAGCAAAGATAAAACAACTATATGGTCTAAACTACCACCTAGAACCAAAAGTAAAACTAAAAAACATAACGTTGCCAAAGAACATCAAGGAGTAAAACCTACTGCTAAGAATCCTAAAACGTCTATTGTTGTATGGAGACTTTATTTATCTGACGATATGATCGAAAAGATTGTTTTATATACTAATATTTATATAAATAGTAAGCAAAAAGACAAATTCAAAAGAAAACGAGATGTGAAACCAGGTGATTATGTATGGTGATTAAGATGATTATGGTGATTAAGTGTTACCAGGTAACCATTTATTTTATAATAAAAAATTGTTACTGTTTATGTAAAACAATTAAAATACAATATTACACATTATTTATACTATATTAGTCATTTTATTCAATTATTTCTCATTATAATAGCATCGGTCGAAATGACCGACGCGCGCCTACTAACGTAAGTGCTGGTGGCGCGCGTACTCCCGGGTTAACGGGTCTTCTTAGTGCCACAGGCTGAACAAATCAAAATTTATTTGCACAATCTTCCACTTTAATCCCACCAATATATGTATACCTCCGGAACTTCAAAGCTGAATCTTTGAAACTGATAACGATAAAGCTGGAACCATTTTCTTTTGGCGAGCTTTCTATGCTTAGAAGTAAATATTTAGAGTATTCCAGATACACCACGGGATCCCGAATACGACGTCTAATTGGAAATCGAGCGATTCGATCGTGCCTTTCCAAAAACTCATTAATACTCGACGAGAAAGAAATCGGGACTAAAACGTTTCGGAACGTTTCCTGTGCGTATCCGCGGTTGGTTCGCAGTCCGCGCACGTACCCCGCGGTTTATCTAAATATTGCTACGGAAGAAAAAAGGAACGGTTCCGAGGCGCGAGAGCAGCGGTATCAGTCGCGTGGGAAACATTATTCTCTCGAGCGAGTACGATCCCTATCCACGTCGTGGACCGATCCGAGACTCGAAATTTTGAATCCCGAGCCCCGGAAGTCCGCTCGCGAGGAACGAATTCGTTCTGCCGCGGGCGAACGATTTTCCTGCTTTTGAGCTAAGAACAGAGTGTAATAGTGTATCGAGGACACTCGAGGATGAGTCGCCCTAAGGGAATATTATTTCTGACCATAACGATGCCCACCCTATCCGATCTTCTCCCTCGGCGAAACGTAACCGGATTCGCAATATGCGAGCCACGATCGGATCCTGCGAGCTCTCGAATGATTCCACGATTACAGAATAATCGGCGAGACGCACAAAGGGAGCGCATCAACCCTTCGAGGATCAATCGGTGCGCAAACGAACGTCTCCGCGATTAGCTGGATCAAACAGCCCGATCAGCTTTTACGAACATAATGATACTAAAATAATAAGAACAAGTGGCATTAATTGTTCTTTCATCCCTTCATACATTACTCGCCGCAACTTTGTTCAGTCAAATCGCTGATGCAGGCTTATCTTCGTCGTATACTCGCTCAAGAAGAATTCGACTGAATTCACAGGCCGGCTGATCGATGCCTGGGCGCAGCATTATTCACCCTTTATTGGATTTGCCGATTTTTCCGCCAGGATGTGCGATGCGCGGCCTACCGTGACGCCTCGCGACGTGCAACGCGCGCTTCCACGGATGCGACAATCGGCAACCGCATAAATCCAACCACATCTCCCTCGATTGCAACCAACGCGACGCTAAAGGCGCGAGAGGATCGCCGATAATGGATTTTCGACGGTGTCGCGACGATTCTTTGAGCCTCGAAACATTTCATCGACCGCGTTCAAAGTCGATTTCGTCCGACCTCGAATTCTTTTCGTTGGCAATCTTTAATATTGCAATCACCAACCATTCGTAATGGCCACTCGAAGGTGCCACTGAATAATGGTAATACCATTATTCAAAACAGCTTGTGTGATATTAAATTCGTCCGTATCCAATAAATTACTAAAAACTCAATTTTCCTATTTTCACGTGCACGATGTAGGAAATATACATATAAAATGAACACATTCTAGGTCAAAAGAAATATTCTGATTTTGAAGTAAAAATTGCTTCGAGTACAAAAGGTTTATCGATTCATTCGTTCGTTTGAATGATATTCATGTTTTGGTGTCGCCATTTCCACGCATTAAAGGGTCTACTTCGACACCTTGGATCGTTCATTTAGATAATCCGTATTTGGTAAAAGAATAAACAAGATGTATGGACGACGTAAAGTAAAAATGGCGCAAGGTCATAGCCAGAACCATTTCACGGGTGGTTCATATGGCCGACTTGTCACGTCGTTCCGATGATCATCCGTATTGTCTGACATTCTGGATCATCTTCCGGTTCGTATCGGTCACGATATGGCCGAGCGAAAGGGACTGGCTCGGTACTTCCAAGTTATTCGCCGAGATCTAAAGATTTGGAACGCACCACGCTCCGGAAGCACCGCATTTGCATACACCACCGATTTCAATGCTTTCCTCGCCTGGCCTCCTGCCCTTTGCCCCTACCCCTCATCTGCACCCCTCGGCCCCCATAGCTCGCCCACCCAGACCAGGCCTTAGTTCTTTCCACCGTCTCCGATGCAAATTACAATATTCCCGTGCTATTCGTTCGGATATGAAAATATATGCTTCTCCTGAGCAAAATAACGCGCGTTCCTTCCCATCGCGCCGAGCGGACGGTCTCTCTTCCTGCACCTGTGTAACTTTTCAAAACCAACGTTGAAGGACGGGGCTTCCAACGTTTTCGTAATTCACGGCCCCTTTTCGAAGATTTCTCCAAATTTTTTACTACTTAGAATAACTTTTATAACGTTTTGTTCTATAATATTTTGCGGTTTTCAGGCAATTTCAAGATCCCCTGCTCGTAGAATTTCCGTTTTTATTATCAACAAAAAATATGACTATTTACGACTTTATTCGAAATGAAATTAGCACCGCATACAGAATGTTGGAAAAATCGAAAAAAATGGTAATCAGATAGTACATTCTCTCCGCTTTGTTTAGGATCTGCAAGATGCAAGAAGATCGAGACATTGCTCGTCATCACACGCGTTACCTTTTAAATTCTCCTTCCATTAAAAGACTTGCTCCGATTTTATGGAATTTGGGAGATCGCTGGGGCGCCAGCGAACGCGTTAAACGATAAACGAACAAGTATGCGGGAAACGAATAAGACTCGTGGAACGAGAAGGAAGAGCACTCACAATCAGCGTAGTAGGACGAGGAGAGAGCAGAGAGGAAGAGGATGAGGTCTGAAACGGGAAATTTGCAATCGAGAGAAACACCCGTGAATATATGGCCGCCTTCCGCAGCCACGACGGATTTTACTAATAACCGATACTCGAAGCGAACCGTGGAATATTATAATTGATTTATTGGGGGAAGGATGCGCGGCGTCGGATTTATCAGCGCCTCCGTTGAATTCTGCTCTTCGGGCCGATCGAATGGAACGACGAGGAACGATAGACCGCGTCACACATCCGGTTTCACTCCGGACCCGTGGCGGCCCGGCCGTGTCGTTGCTCGCGTTTCGCATTCATTTCGCGCGTTGTTTCGACGCGGAGCGTTCGGCGTCGCAGCCGAAAGCGCGAAATCAGAGATTCATTCGCTGCCGCGCCGTTTAGGCCTCCAAGTGGGAAAGTTCGCCGCGCATTTATTCCCGATAATCGATACCCGAACCCAACCGTGAAATATTATAATTGATTTATAGAGGCAAACAACGTCGGATTTATCAGCCGCCTCCGTTCTGCTCTGTTCCGCTCCGTTCTGCGGCCGCGGAACCGATCGAACGTAACGACACGACCGACGATAGACCGCGTCCGGTGATGAAATCGCCGAATGCATCGGCGCATCCGCGTGTTCGCGTTCGCAATCGTTCGACGCCCGCGCTTCGCTACGCAATTAACCATTGCCGAGCCAACCGCGACAATGAGGATCGCAGAAATCTGCGCCGCGGTCCACCTAACGCAACTCTTCGAAACATCGTTTAACAATTTTTGTTGCCAATGCAATTTTAGCGACACTGCATTTCGAATTCGGTACGATATACAAGTCCGGTTCCCGAAGAGTGATGTCCACCTTGCAACCAAACAAAAGACGAGGCTTCGTAAAATTCAACACTAATCCTGTTACCGCCAGGCAAATGACGGGTTTTCGATTTTTTAAGTTACGATTGTTGAAATTATAAAGGTGTTTTCATGGAAATCGATTGAATACATTTCTTTTATTCCAGTATATTATATATTATCACAGAGATCGTACAAAATATAAATCTTGTTATTTCTGTAACACAATACGGTAGATTTAGTATTAATTGATAGTACTGTAGCGACACCGTCGCTGCCAAGCCTCGGCGAACCCGGCACCCCATCATACCAAATATTAAAAATACAACCTTTACCTAGGCCTGGGACGAGCTGGTTTATGATGGGGTTTGTCCAAACACATCTGGCAACCAGACTCGCTCAGGCCCATAAAGTTCCGCCAACGAAAGTTTTTTGGCCGCGACGAGTCTAGCTATCCCAGGTACACGGACATACCTGGAAGCTGACCTCGCGCGACCAAGAGACGCCTGCTTAACACGTGTTTGTTTTTCCAACGAGCGAACTCGTCGCCAATATTGTCATCCCCTCTACGGCACGACACACTCCCCCCTCTCATGCGGGCGCAGAACAGTGCGTGGATCCGGGGCACCAATTCGCACGCGATGGCCACCAGATGGCGCAAAAACAGTGCCGTGTCTAGAATAAGGTAGCAGAGCGGCCAGAGCCCTGAGGCCGTTATATTGGCGGTAGTGTACTGGTATTACTGGCGGGACGAGTATTCCATCTTGAAATATAATTGCTAACGTTTTGAGAGTAGGTTAACCCTTTACCTTTTCATATGTATATAATAATAATTTTGTAAAATTCTGCGGGGTACTTAAGGTACCCCATTTTTCTGTTACTGAAGCTGAAGACGTCGCCATCTGGTGGCCATCGCGTGCGAATTGGTGCCCCGGATCCACGCACTGGCGCAGAATCGTAAATTTCGAGCGCTGGTTGACAAGTCGGAGCGGTCCAATACGTCCCGAACGGTCCCTGGGAGTCTCCTCGGGACCGTTCGGAACCGTTCGGGACGTATCGGACCGCTCCGACCTGTCAACCAGCGCTCGAAATTTACGATTCTCGGCGCCGTCGCCTGGATCCTGCGCCCGTATGAGTTGGCCTTTGAATAGACCTTCGAAGGCGTCGGAGGACCACTCACTGTTCTCGGTTATTAGGAAGGAGTTTTCTTACAACTAAGCGCGATAGTCGTCACCGCCGCGTCTCCGTATCGCGTCTAACGTTGAAGGCTGTTAAAATAAAGCTTTGTGATCTGCAACATCGAGTACGTGGTCACGTTATTTCTCTATCCTTCCTTCTCGCGTGTACCTCCTCAGTACTTTGCTTCTGATTGAAATTGTTTTTGATAAGTCTTCCTGAATCGGAGGATAAAGAACCAGCATACAAGAAGAAGAGCGCGGAAAGGCCGATGCGCGATGCATCTTGGTGGAATTATGACAATACCGGGAACGAGGACCGTCGTTCCCCGGAGCCTGGCTCGAGTTTCATCGGGGACTGTACTCTCTGATTTAGTTCGGAGCGATTCGCCGGGAAATCGAATTACCTCCGCGGCAAGCACGCGAAGCAACCTCGAATTAAGAAACACTGAGACTTGCGGAAAATATCGAGACGATATAAATCAAGGCCTCCCGGAAACCTTCTTTTTCTCGTCCGCGATTTCGCCGGGAATTCATTATCGCCGGGATCGATGCTCGATGGTCGTTCTTAATAAACAACGCGTCGTCGCGTAGACTGCTCCGGGACCACGATTAGGAAGAAACGCAGAGAGTGGCTGTTTTATTAACCTTCTGGCATTTGAGCCTGTTTTGACTTTCAAATCCAAGACGTTTCTTCCGACCTAAAAATTGTATGCACATGAAGTTTATTAGTATTATTCGTGCTTATAACACTTGAATTTTTATCAGTCTCTTAGATACAAACTTAGGGGTGTAAAAATTGTTTTAAATAACAGTGTAGCAATTTTTGGTGTCGCAAAAATGAGTGGGTGCAATTTGAAAGAATACAATCAATATTATTTCAGATCTCCGAAGTTGTTCAGATATTTCTACTTCGTACTAGATTGTTATATTTTTTATTTTACCTAAAGATCAACAGTATTTATTAATTAATCTTGATGGAAAGAGCGCCGAAGAAAACGCGTCCTGCTCTCGTCTGTGCCGATGGGATTCCCCGGCGCTTTATGTCCCGGAAAGGAGCATCTAGACAGTTAAAAACTTGGTTCGATTACCCATAAAGCGTGCATCGTTCGGCATTCTGTTCCCAAGGTACTTAGCTAGACTTTATTTCGCGTGCTTTACGACCAGGACATCTCCTGCGTCGCGCGAGTCGATTCGGGACGGACGGATTTTCGTGCATACGTCTTGCCGGGCAATCAACGGCATCCGCGGAACCAGTCGCCGTTGCGCGAACACAGTTCCTGGCTATTTACAGCCACTGTAAAAAAACTTCACAATACCCTCCTTTAATCGTTCCGACGCTCGGAACAGTTCGCGGGGCTCTCAACCAACGATACTGAATGTGTCGTTCAGCGACGTGCAAACGATTGTATTGCGCGGGAATACCTTCTCTTCCCTCGTGGGTGGAATCCCGAAGAGTTTCATCTTCTTCCATACAACTTCGTATAAGTTCGTAGGAGCTTACAGTGAAAACATAAGAGTACCTACACAAAAAATTCATTTATTTTTACTGAACATTTACTCTTCATATTATAAATATTTCAAGAAATACAAAGAAATGTATAACCAAAGACATCGGCGAATTGAATTATCTGAAAAACTACTAAATAAGTAAGAAATGAACAATTTTTAATTTTATTTCAAGACAACAAAATTTAAAGAATTAATTAAAAAATGTCCTCTCACAAAGTATAAACCTTTGGCTGTTCGAACCACTTAACCACTTCGAAAAACAAGTGAGCCGCTCGAGGTAATCGAGGTAAACGGCACATGTCAGCACCCTGTGCATTTTCTTGCATATTGCCGACGCGATTACGGTAGATAAGCGTTTCAATTTGATCAGAAAAACGGACCGGACCATGGCAACGGGGATATTTATCTTTCTCTCGGGCGGCGGTCGTAAAATTACCGAAGGGACGAATTGATGCAGGCATGGGGGGTAGAGCGGTTCTGTCGGGGAACCGATCTCTTTCACCTCTTAGCGAGTTTAAAGACCTGGCCACTCGCGGACGTGCCAAGTTAGGAGAAAGTGCGCGACGAGTGGCGGGGCGAGGGGTCGTCCTTTACAGAATCCTGTGCTTAATGGCGCTGAATCACAGATTGCGCGCACCCCTAAATTTGAATTTATTATCAACCCTTGCCCGCGCCGAAACGAGCGCCGTGCCGTGGCTCGGATGGCGATCGTACGGTCGAAAGAATAATTCCCTCGCGTCGATCGGGGAGACCGGCTTCCCTGCGCTTGCTCTCAGCCCGGAAACGCGCAATCGACGCGCAATAATCGCCGGTTTCCGGCGGAGTCAGGCTTGGGAACCACTCGACCTCGATTAACTCTTCATTCGGTAGCCCGCCTCGATTCGGAAGAACAAAACGACGCGATGCCCACCACAGAAAGACCCCGACCATCCATCTTTGATTGCAAGAGAGCTTACTTATGTACGACGATTATGATTCCTGTGTTTACGCAAATTTTTACGAATTATTTTAGAGAAACTGTCGAACTTTTTTCATTGGGATTTTTCATATTTATTCCATACAAAGATTGCGTATTAAGGTGAACAAAGGCGTAACATCTCCGTCCAGTAAAGGGTGAAATGTGCCACCAGAATTCAACGAGAAACGCGAATGACCATAATATCTTATTTTTACCGTAATACAATCAAGAAACTTAAAGTTCGTAGATAGAATACATTGGGTAGAAAATTGCGTTCGAGGTCCTTGTCAGACCTCCGGGTGCCGATAAAAGTTTCCAGCTCGTATGTTCCACTATCTGAGAACAATTTCTGAAGAACGAGTCCGCGCAGAAAAGTCCGCTGTATTTTCGGGGATTTGCTCGTCGATTCGGGTTGGTGGCGATGCTCGGGTCGCATGTGCTCGCGGATGTTCCAGCGAAGGACGTTGTCGTGAACCTGCGACACGACGACAGCTCGAAATACGGCGCTCGGGTTTTTACACGGCGATCCTTCCGGTAGCTCGGTCAGCCATATTCCCGAAAAGGGTCAGAATCCGGTCGAGGGATATCGATACTCGAAGCGGGAGGGTAGCCCGCGTCGAGCTGCAACCCGCTGATAACAAAAACCTCGAGCGAAGCGTTTCAGTCAAGAGGTTCGCAGCTAACCGGAGAACGTCTTCCTCAAGATCTACGAGAACAACATAAGGACGCTGATCTGACGGCGATCGATCATTCGATAATCCCTTGCCCTACGGTCTCATTTCGATCTTGTGGACCGGAACGCGCTGATCAGTTTCCCTCGATGCTCTGTGTACGCAACGATGTCAAATAGTCATTCGGATGTATAAAAATAATTTGTACTGTTTTGGAATTAATATAATCAGACATAAACGATTAATAATTCCGCATTCAATTTCCCTGTATGTTGTCCTTTATTTGCTTGGAGAAAGCACACGAATAACCCAGAAGAATACTATTTGGTGAACAGATTACTTTGAGACTACATTATCTTGAATTTCAGTCTTTCAACTGTTGTATGGGGGATTCATTAATTCCTTGTAGAACGAAGGAAATCCATAGAAATTGATGGAGATCGTTCTAAACAGTAAACCACGAGATCGTTTTTTTTTTTTTTTATTAAGCTTTGAAACCCCACATGGGATTATTAGCAGCATGCACTTGGTTGTGCATGCTAACATTACAAAATTGACTTACAAACTAGGACGGATTCAATACAAAGAACATTTTCAAGTACAATATCAAAATTACAGAAATAAACAGTGAGATTTCAGAAATCCATGTATATAGAATAGGGGGCAAAGAGAAGGTCCACACAAAAAGGAATACCACGAGGTCGTTAATGACCTCACTATTATGCGATCAAGTTAGAATAAACTTTAAATAAATAATAATACTAGAACATGTTGTAGTTTAAAAATAATCGATAAATTTGTGAAGAAAAGGCTAATTAATTCATACACTTCGTATTACAAGCGAAATAGAATTCCTCCATGAAAAATGTACGAGCAGCTCCAAGAAACGCATGACGCCTCGAAGATATGATTTCAGAGCGAAGAAGGATATCGGACGTCGCATTAACAACGTAGTTGCCGAGTTTCCAGAGAATGTCAGAAAATCCCGTAGCCGCCGCGCCGGTTAACGATCCGAATTGAGAGAAAAGGAAGGCTTGACAACGTACGCTCCTCTTTTGCCGGAGCTTAGTATTCCGGTGCGAGGTGATCGTCGGGAACCGATTTGACCAAGTTTAGTAGATCCACCTCGTGGGTCAGGCTAGCCGCCCTTGCCCCCTTCCCACGGTATCCTCCTTTAGCCTAAGGTGTTCCTTCGCAAATCCGTCTGGCCGTGGTCGCGGAGGCCACGAGCGGAATACCAATTCCCAATTTGTCCAGGCATATCGACTGGGCACTCAAGGGCGTGACACAAATGCCAGATGCAATCAGCACGGCCTCCGAACGACGCGACGGGACAAAGTGCAGTCCTCGTCTTAATCCGGCGATCGACAGCCGCTCTCAGCTCTCCGATCCGAAAATCTGGACCGCCTTTCGCCGGATGCAACAAACGGTTGCCCTCTCCGCTTCGAGATTATACGAAAACCATTTCGCCCCTTTCTAACTTCTTGTCGCTCCATCAAACAATCCGATAGCTTTTAACAACGCGAAAAACGAGTCGCGTAAGCACAAGAACGTCTCAAACGATCTAGCAACTCACTCGATTCCTTGGAAATTAATACTACATTTTTCGGCGTGCTCTTTGCTAGAGAATATACGAGGTTTGTAAATTTCCCACTTTGTATAAATCAAATTGCTACAATGTTTTTGTTATGTCGGTAAGTAATGTTGTCCTTAACGTATGTAAACATAGGTAGCCATATTGAATGCTTAGTCTGTTGTTGGTTGTCGAAAAAGTTACACGTGTTTGCACCACGGACACTGTACCTAAACACATTCCACTGAAAAACCAAAATTCCGCGTATTTTTTCGTGAAACCTCGTACACCGTGTTCAACCAGCTTTTTTCTTCTTGTATGGAAGCTCGCGTCGTACGTGGCTGAGTATCATAGTCTCAGCGTCATCAGCCACCATTAATATAACAGTTAGCGGACGACAAAGTTTCTGTAAAAAATTGTTGCTCGATTCCACGGCGAAAACTTCGAAGCGGATAGCCGTCGATAGCTAACCCACGCGTTAATGTACTTTCGATCGCGAACAACGTTGCCGTTGGCTTCGCGATATCGCGGAGAAGAGGGGATTCGTTGTCGAGGAGATTGCAAAAAGGAGGTGGGAGGGCCAGCGACCCTCGCGCAGAGGTAGAAAATCCAGTTGGTTTTCTTCGAGGCTTCTCTAGCCGCCTCAATATTGTCGCTATCTCTTGTATACAGTTGCCGCCATATTCCTCGGGAAGCCGCCATATTACCAGAAACTTCCACCCCCTTTTATGTGGCTTGCCGCGGACCGTCACCGCGAAAACTACCTCCATAAAAGTTGACGACTTAAATCGCGGGGCGTATGCCCTGGCCGGAGCGCGCGCGGCTCGGAAACGTCGAACACACTTACGACCCTTGCGAAACGCCTCGAAATATTTCGCCGTACACCCGCCACGGCTTCACCGGAGAACGATAAAATAGAAGAGAACCGAGAAACAAGCGTTCGAAGCGAACGAGCCTCGAAAAGACATCTTTAAATCAGGAGGAAGTTCCTTCGACCACGTCCAAAAATTAAAATACAGTTTGAAGTTTGACTACTGTCGTGCGTGTTAGCTAAATAAGTCAACACAAGGTACGGGCTTACGAGTCTTTATTTATTACAACAGAACTATACTCGAGGAGTCGAAGGAGCTATCTGCCTCCTGCGTTTTCCGCGATGCTTAAGGAAAACTCCGCAGGGCGTGTCCTTGACGGAAAATTAACCTTATTGGACAGCGTAAATGACAATTGCTGTCCAATCAGGGTCCTTATTCTGGGCCCGATTATCCCTACCATTTCTTGCGCTCGAGGCGAACTTTTCTGGGAATGCTAGGTATGACCCTGGAGGTTTTATGATATAGCGGGTTTTTTCCTTCGGGTCCGCGAGGTGAATACCGCGACCAACTGTGGCCTTGGAACCTCGGTCGGCGCGACCCTTCGGAAACTCGGGGGTTTATGATCCCAGCATTTGCTCTTGAGGCCAGAAACGAAATATTCTAAAGTACGAAACATGCATTGTCTAAAACATTCTAAATTTTTTTTTTTTAATTATTTATTTATAAAGGTCGCATCAACATCTGGGTCATTAGCGACCACAATAGTTACAATGTTTAATTACAGAAGTTCATAATTGGATTTAGGACTAATGAAGATTAACAATTTGGCGAAATGTTCATAAAACATTCTAAATTGTACGCGTTGAAGATGGCTTTCTCAAAAACAGCTTCGCTGTTGCTCGCATCATAAACCGACCCGACCATCTGCACGCCAACTGTTTATTGTACGTGCCGATGGCCGCTACAAGTTCTGAAAAAGATAGGACAGCGATTCTGAATTTCTTAAGACGAAACCTTGGTGTATAAAGTTTATGTTTGAAGATTTTTATTTCATTTAGTCGAACAAATTGGTTGACTCTTGTTCCGATATGAAAATCCACAAGCGTACAAAATTAATTATGGTAGCCCAGAGCAAATGGATGTTACTCCGAGGTACGAGATAACAGTGAATCCGGTGGAAGATTCTCGAAGAAGTAAAAAGACGGGCGACGACGAGCGAAATCCGCACGCAGATTTGATACGACCGCCCCGCAAAGAAATAATCGTGGAAGACGTTCGATTATGCCAGCGGGGACTTTATCATACTGCTCATAAATTCCCCTCCCGCGCGAAGCAATCTGCGTCTTCGGTCTTCGAGGAGAGAAGAAGAAGCCGGTAATCCCATAGGTACCGAACGATAAAACGGGAAAGAAGAAGGCGAAACGAGGCGTTCCTGAAGTGGCCCGTAATGAAGGAGGCCAAGATAAATATGGAAAGAGGGCTGGCGCTACCCATCCAGCCTCAATATGCTTGAAAGTGTCCCGCTGACGTAGCGTTTCGGAACCGAATGTCCAAGGGATTAGTTCGACGTCATCGTGGACGATACAAGCCGGAATAAAGAAGCCGAGGCGAACCTAAACTCGCTTTCGAAGTGCAGAATTATTTCGAGAAAGAATTTTAAAAAAGTATCTCGACTTTACTGAATTAATTTCATTCTGTTCGGAAATCACCTAGAAAAATTAATGAAAAAAATGCTGCGTGTTTCGAGATTCGATATCGATCATTCTTGCACTAGATTCCGATTCGTGAGTGAAAGCATGAGCGATAAGTCTCGCTAAGTAAGTAACGACTCGACACCGAGGCTGGCTTAAATAAACGGAAGCGGGGTAGTCCGCTTTGCGGCTAATATCACCGATGTATGTATGAGGGCACGATATGTATAGGGGAGGGGTGCATAAATATGTGCGTATGCGTCACCGCACGCATAAGTGCCGATGAGGGGATTTGTAAATGATCTGAACGTCGCGCGTCAATCACTTACGCCGTTTCGCAACAAGCGCCGAACATCGCGCCTCTCGCTTTGGCTGTTGTCAACAATAACTTCTCTATTTTCATTCGCGAGTGTTTATAGGACAATTTCAATAACCTTCGGATCCTGGCCAGTCCCTTGTGCCGAGTTGACAAGTGTTGTACCGCTTCCAAAGAAGAGGAACATAAACGATTGTCTCGTCTCATCTTGCCATAGATTTCATAGTTTATTCTTATTTATAGAAGGGTATGGAGTCGGTGAATTTCGTTTGAAGAGACCGACGTACATTTTGTGGTTTTGCGAAATCCGAATGAGAACGTTTCGGAAAATCTTCAAACAGAAAATCGTGAAAAGTTGAGCGGAGACGGGAGGTCGGGTAGAACGCGTAGGAAACGTCTTTCCGCGGTTCCAACGGTAGCCGAGGGTTGGAAGGGAAGTCAGCTTAGACTCGTTTTCCCCGCAAAGCAGGTCGCGACATCCGGCGAGGATCCGCAAAAAAATATATTCCGCCGTCTGAGATATACCGTAAAGGAGCCCCGGAATGGGTCTCTGTTAAGACGTCGGAAACAGTGCAAAAAGAATCTTTCGAGGCGGCGAAGGGGCGAAATTACGTCGAAAAGTCTGGAGAATTTATCGGGGCACTTTTTAAACTCCGCCTTCGCGCGATTAGCATATTATTTCTATGGAAGCCCCCGGTGGAAAGACCGGGCACGGCTCCTGCGCCGGTGTAACGCGGCCAGGAGCATATCAAATATGTTGATAAATGATCCCTTTGAGCGATGAATAGACGGCCGTCGAGCGCCGCGCTATCCGTATCCTTTTTCTCGTTCCGCGCGGCGAACATTTGAATGTCAGAAGAAAACGCCTTTGCTGGCTGACTCTATCTTCCTTCCTCTATCCCCCGTTCTCCTTTCTCCAGTTTCCCCCCTTTCAGCCCCGATCCGCGTCACCCCTTCGATCCAGGAACAAAATCACAAGTGTCTACGTCTTCTCTCGCCGCGAGTATTCCGACCGAACCGAAAATATCTTGATTCGTTAGAGCCCCGATCGAATATTGAATTCGCCCACTTCTCCTCTGGGTATTACGCTCGCAAAATTCCCCTGCGAATCGCTCCCAAGAAATTCCTTCCGCGATAGCTGCACTTGTACGGTGGCACTCGGTACAGTGACTCTATTAGCCACAATCATTAGGTGACCGGAATGATTTACAATTACCGTGGATTTTGTGCATTTATGGGAAAAACGAGTAGGTGCCATTTAAAACAGTGAAAAAGTTTCAATGATCTAATAATGTTAATATAATGTTTTAAGCTTGTTCAAATGATTAAAGTAAGAATTAAACGTCTGTCTGTCATCAGCCTCTCGCAACTGGTGCAGACAATTTTTATTTTGCATAAAGATGCGCAGTCTAGTAATGACTCAGTACCAAGGCTTGTTTGATCAAGTATCGTGGTCGCTAACGAATATCCAGTGGGAAGCCGGGAGAAAATTGTCTACCTTGCAGAAGCGAATAACGAAAGCTGAACTTCTCGTGTTTCCGCGAGCTCTTGGAAGAGCTAGGAAATCGAGGTGTAGCTTTGATCTAGGATTCCCGGACGGGAGGATAGAGCTGCGACCAGTTTGAATGCGGGTCGCCGATGCTAAACAGTCGGATTTCCGTTCCGCCAATCAGTTCGGACCGACCGCCCTTTACCAATCTCCATACGATTGTCGCGGGCAAGACAAGAAAGAGGAACAGAAGGACGGTGTTCCGTGTTCGTTGATAGCCGAAACACCATCCATAGAGACGCTACGCGTCGCTTTGTTTCGCGAACGCGATAATTAAAGAGCAACGACGAAACGATAAAAGTTTCGAAACGAACCGACCGCGTGAAATCGCAAAAATACGGTGCTGGCGGAAAATCGCGATATTTCACCGCGGTCGCGTTACCGCGAAACGGGGGTGCATAGGGGATCGAAATATTTCGGCTGGATGTTGAACAAATTTTATCGTTCGATTGTGTTTTACGGGCCGCGAACAATAACGTTCTGACAATTAGCATCATAAAAGGAGGAACACACGTCGGAGAGCATAACGAGAACAGAATAAATTTTCCGAGCTCGACTAAATTAATTGTTAAGCACCGCGGGGGTGGATTATTATTATTATTGTTATGGACTAATAGATCTCTGCATTGTTAACGGAGGATACAGAATCGTCGATTTTATCCCCCGAGGTCGAAAACACGACCGATAGCTGCGGGATAACTTATCGACGACCGCTTCGGACGATAGATCATGAAGAATTGTGCGATCGTATGCCACCGTGACATTATCATAATTATCACCACATAATTTCAGCGTTTGCGGGCCAGGTGTGCCGTCAACGAGAAATTTAACGCCCGAACTTGTAATGCGATTACAATCTCGGTATCTGTTACTATATCTGTTGCTATACTTACGATTTTCGAGCAAAATCCATTTGTTGAATGAACAGACGCAAGTTCATTAATAAATGTTTCCCGTAGCAGCGCATTCGAATTTCGCGGTAATTCCGAATCGTGTTGGCCACCTACGAATAAGTGCGAGAAATTATTCGAGCAATGAAACGTTTACTTCATCTGCCAATAGATGGCTCTGCGCATCGATGGATTTCGCGCGGCAATTAAATAAAAATTTAACTTATAACCACTTGTAACGATTCCACCGTTCAGAAAATGATAGTTAACTATTAATCAGCGACAGAGCCTGTCTACGTATCATCTAATTGAATATCTTTCCTATATTTAGGAAATAACGCATAGTTTTCGGTTAAGGATTTAATAATATTCTAAATACAGAGATCCAAGGTTCTGAAAGATGCGAATCTCTCACTGCGGCCTTCGATAAATTAATTTTCTTAGCGTAAGAAAATCAATAAATAAAATTAGTTGATGGAAGGTGGCTGTTATGAGCCAGCTTGTTGGTAGTGTACCGCAATGCTTTGAGGAAACCGTATACAGACTGAAATTCGTAAAATACTCGTCCTCCATGTCTGTCGCCCGGCATTGTCGGGAATCCAAAAAAAAGGAATAGAGCTTTTCTCGCAGTGATGTTCTGCTCAGCGAATGTCTGTTTCTCTCTCGTCGAAACGATCACTAAAGTTAGAAATAAATTGAACGTGTGTTAGTGCGGCTAGTCTATTTCCGTACCCACACCCTAGAACAAAGTCATGACTGCACATACTGATCGCGGCTGAAGCCGAGCTAACGTCTTTCTTCCACGACGCCTTTTTACACGAGCAGCAGCTGCTAAGCAAAAGCAGACTATTTAAAGCTAAACTGATATTCCGACAGTAACGATCTCGGCGGACGGATAAACTGTCTCCCGACGATCGAGAAATAACAATTTTACCCACTCGTATAATCAAACGCGACAGCACCAGTGGTTCTCCGACTGTGTATTGTAATCGTAATGATCAACCGGCTTTAACAATCATACAGTTTCAAACAGGTGCGTGAACTCGATTGATACTTGGCACGCATTCTTACGGCAAATAGCTTCTACGCTCTTGTCCGTTACTATTGTGGCCAATTATTCGAACATTTGAACATAGAACGACAATCGAACGTTACACTTATAAAAGTGGCAGTGCTACCTTCGACGATTTATCAGCCCTGTTGTTCAAGTCGTCGAAAGTATCGCAACATCTTATTGTTACAATACTTTGACTACCCAATCGTTTCACTGTGTAAACGTCCCTTCACTTTCTAAATATAATTTACCCAAACGTTTCACTGTGTAGTATTTCTAAATATATTTACCATGAAACTAGTATAAAAAACCGTATTACTGTACAGTGCTTTTGAATATTTGCGTAAACTTGAATTGAATAATTATATTTGAATTGAACAATTACAAGATCGAGTTTCGAGAACGATTTCACGCGACGCCGGCCAGTCGATACAATTCATTTTGATGTTCGTCGTGGGGATCGATGGACCTATCAAACTCTTAATGTTGTGAGGTTAACCGCTGTTTGTGTTTCTCTCCACAGGAATCACTTCTCGAGACCACAATGAATACGCGCCGAACGTATATGCAGATTCTACTGTTTTCGATCGCGATTTTCGGATTTTTTTCCTGTGGAAATGCAGCATCCGCGCATATCCACACTCATCAGCAAAACAAATCCGGCAGCAATGAAAGAACAGAAGATGGTGCGTTTAGTCCACGAGATATGGATCACTATGCAGGAGGAGAACACCACCAAGAATTCGACCATGAAGCCATCCTTGGTAATTATCTTTGAATACCATCTACAAAATAATAAGGCCTTTCGGTTCCTCAGTATATTGTAAATAATATTATTTTGGGTACCTGTTTACAGGAAGCGTAAAAGAGGCAGAGGAGTTTGACAAACTACCTATCGAGGAATCCAAAAGACGCTTAGGGATTCTATTGACCAAAATGGATTTGAATAATAACCAGTTTATCGAGAGAAACGAATTAAAAGCATGGATATTAAGATCATTTAGGTACGTACATTCGAATCGCCATTAATAGACTGTGGTTCTTTATGCAAAATCAAAATTTTTCACCTGAATTGCAAGAAACTGAAGTGACAGAGAAATTTATTTTCTCTCTTAATGTGTTCGATAGATTGAAAATAATGTAAAAGTATTTTTAAATTTGTCTAATGTATTTAATGTTTTAAATTAGCTTGTCCAAAATAGAAATTAACATATGTTTATTTTATCTGTAGTATGCTTTCTGACGAAAGTTCCCAAGATCGATTGGAAGATACCGATGTGAACAAAGATGGTAAAGTTACTTGGAATGAAATTTTACAAGATACGTACGGCTCTGATCCAGATGACTTGGAAGCAGATGTTAAGCTTATTAGCGATGACAGGCAAACATATGATGCTGCCGATATGAATAAAGATGGGTATCTTGATCCGGAAGAGTTCAAAGCTTACACTCATCCAGAAGAAACACCTAGAATGTTTCCGCTTCTACTGAAACAAGCTTTAGAAGACAAAGACTTAGACAAGGATGGATATGTTAGCTTTCAGGAGTTCATCGGTAACAGAGCCAAATCAGAGAACAAGGAGTGGTTGTTGGTAGAAAAGGATAAATTTGATTACGAGCATGACAAAAATAAGGATGGAAGACTTGATTCGGAGGAAATACTTTCTTGGCTGGTACCCAGTAACGAGTAAGTCTCAGATGCTTTTATTTAGTTTTGGTCAGTTGATCATTTCAGGACAATGCTACTTGGATCATAAATGTTACAGGGAGATCGCGAACGACGAAGTGGATCATCTGTTTGCTTCATCGGACGACGACCACGACAATAGACTATCCTTCGATGAAGTCTTGGAACATCATGATGCGTTTGTGGGAAGCGAAGCAACAGACTATGGAGAGCACTTACAAGATATCGAGCGTTTCCAAGATGAGCTTTGAGAATCGATGGCTAGGCATGTTAGCGAACACTTCATTCTTTTGCATAATATCTGTCAGAATTTTGCGTCTATGGAAGTATTTTGAATAGTTCTGTATGCTGCCCTTTCAGCTATGATATATTTCGGTGTTCCTATTTATGCTGCATTTAGGGTACATTTGTGTTAAAGGGATAGACTGGTTTCCAGGATTGCAAGGATGTGGAATACGTCTTCTCATTTCTCAAAAGTCCTATTTTTACGTTTACAATCCGTAATTTGCATTATTCAGCAGCATATGGCTGTCGTAGCTTTATAAAAATAGCTACATGCGCAGCTTTATGCTTCCGAAAAATGCACAATTACGCCTAGTAAACGTATAAATAGGAAATTTGGGGGCGATTGCAGCCTAGATTGATCTTTTATCTAGCGCTTTTGATTAGTGAAACCCCATCTTTGCATTATCGAGAAATAAAAAGATGCATCCCGCGGCCTTGCAATCCTAAAAACGAGAACCGCACAAAACTTATTTAAAATACTCGAAGTATAGTTTCACCAGTCTTCCAATTTTTACGAAACTTTCGTGCCATAAACACGGTGATACATTGCTTCAGCACAAGTAGAATTTACATTTCTTCTAACAATAAGTAATAAAAGTTACCAGAAACATATTGTCTCATTTTGATTATCGTTCAGTAAACAATTATATACATATGCATGCGCTAGCACTAAATTTTTATGTATGTATATCGATTATTAGAGAAGAAGAGCTCACCTTGCAATTTATCTAAACAGCGAATCAATTAATTAAATTCCTCTAATTATTATAGAATAATATCACATGCGTAATAGAAATTCGAATATTCGCGGATTTTTCCATTTTGTCTATGAAGTCTGTAGCATTCAGTCAGGATATACTCTTTCAAAATAGGTTTGTCTACTTTTCGTATTCGATGACGAACAATGTGTATTGTGATGAATTTTTGTAATAAAATATGCTTTACATCTTAAATATTTTCGTGCCATTCAAAGAAAAGCAATAAGTCTTCTAAAAATATACATAACAGGATAAAGAGATTAAAAAAGGTATGAAAAAAGTGTTTAATATAGTTCAAGGCTGCTCGTAAATCTCTTATCCGGTTATACCCTTTATATTTTCATCGACTATATAGATATTAAATGAATAAAACTGTATATACAAAATGTCAATAAATTACTACATCAATATTTACACACTGGATAAAATAGAAATCTACATTCGCCATAACCTTGCATGAATTCTAAATAAACACTGGCAGCCAGCAGATACTGTTCGTGACATATTCCTTCCTCGACACCAACGTTTTTCCATTTATTTGATATAAAAAATTTGTATTAAAATGCCATACGCTAATCAACCATCGGTTCACATTACGGATTTAACCGAGGAGAATGTAAAATTTCAAGTCGAAGACACTGAATTGAGGTATGAGAGGTTATACTGTAATTAATGTACCGTGATATACGATATGCTGTTTGAAGGTAACAAGTACTTGAAATATCATTACAGTGTAGCAAATAGTATGAGACGAGTATTTATTGCTGAAACACCTACGATGGCTATCGATTGGATCCAGTTGGAAGCTAATTCAACAGTTTTAAGCGACGAATTCTTGGCTCACAGAATCGGAATGATACCTTTGATCAGCGACGACGTAAGTAACAAAACAAGCGATTAAACCAGTTCACAATAAAAATGAAAAAATAAATTTTCTATTAAAATGATCCAGGTTGTCGATAGGATACAATATACAAGAGATTGTCAGTGCATGGATTTTTGTCCAGAATGCAGCGTAGAATTTACTCTCGACGTGAAATGTACAGAGGATCAAACAAGACACGTAACTACAGCAGATTTTAAGTCTAGCGATCCTCGAGTTCTTCCTGTTACATCGAGACACAGAGAAGACGATGCTAGCGAATATGGAGAAACAGATGGTCTCTGTCTTTGAATATAAAACAGTAATGTCTAGACTGCGGATCTTTATGCAAAATAAACAGTGTTTACATCGATTATGTGATTAAGCTGAAGCCAGTACACTGATGTCTTTAAATCTTTCTAATATGTCCAATGCTTTAAATCGTGCTTACCCATTTTTGTCATAAATGCATAAAATCCATGGTCTAGTAATGTGACTATAATGGTAAACGTTTACAAATATCATGCATATGTTTTTCACATTGCAGAGATACTAATAGTAAAGCTACGAAAGGGGCAAGAATTAAAGTTGAGAGCGTATGCGAAGAAAGGCTTTGGAAAGGAGCATGCAAAGTGGAATCCAACTGCGGGAGTAAGTTTCGAATACGACCCAGACAATTCTATGAGGCACACGCTCTTCCCAAAACCCGACGAATGGCCGAAATCGGAGTACAGCGAATTAGAAGAAGATCAATGTAAGCATCAATGAATTTCAAAAGACTAAGTAGCCTACTTAATTAATCGTTTCAGATGAAGCACCATTCAACTGGGAAGCTAAGCCCAATAAATACTACTTCAATGTCGAAAGTAGTGGTGCCCTGAAGCCTGAAAACATCGTAATGATGGGTATCGCAGCGTTGAAGAACAAATTGTCTAATTTACAGACACAGTTGAGTCACGAAGTTCAAAGCGATGCTCTGAGCATTCATCATTAATCAATGTATAGAATTAATGCTTTTAAAATAAAATTTTCATCGAAGTAACCCGTTTGTAATTATTTTGTCCTCGTTCTCAAGCAGTTCTCAAGATTCGAAACACAATATTATTTTTTGATATAGTGGCAATGGAGTTACGTCTCCCGCCCAAATCTAGGGACATTTTTCTAGTTGTCGTCTTGCACATTTACAAATGTCGCTCTGCCAACAAGTCGGTTGAATATTTTTGTTCTGTTCAGTGACTGAGAAGTTGTTTTCCCGATTGAGTTACCGTAAAGTGATAGCACGAGAAACACTCGTGTCGTTCCCTCTGCATTATGTACATCAAACAGGTACTGAAAACTAATGATTAGTGTTTAAACATTAGATATATGATATATTTTGCGCGCTCCGCATTACTTCCTCTTCGACGGACGCTTACCGTTAGAAGCAAATGTTGTTGTTGTTCTAGTTTAACGCGAACAAGCATCATTAGCGACGGATAGTTCGTAATATTTTCTATTCATTGAAACGATAAGTCGAATATCAATGATAATCAAACGTGTTATCAAAAGCGTTATGAATGTTGCTACGAGTTGGCCAAAGTTGGTCCAAAAGACTACAAATATGTGGCAATCATTATTTGACTGATTTGACCATGCCCTGATCCTAATCATTATTTGTAGTCTCCGGATGTTTATGCAAAATAAAAAGTTTGTGCATTAATTGCAAGGCACAGGAGCTAAATGTAAATTTATATTCTTCATTAACCATTTCAACGTGGTCGATACTTAATACTCGTAAAGGCTTATATTTTTACTGTTTTAAATTGCACTTGCACTTGCTTTTGTTATAAATACATCGAATCCGGAGTCTAATTATTTAACTGATTTGACTATGTCCTAATTTTCTAAATGTAAAAGTTATCATTCTATGTAACACATTTTTTTATACTTAGGTGATTATCCAAGGATTCAAATCATATCGTGAACAGACCGTCGTAGAACCTTTTGATCCAAGGCACAATGTAGTAGGTACGTACAGGTACACAATTGAACTTTACGACAAACGAGTATTGAAATTTATGTATGTTTCTTTTTATTTTCAGTCGGCAGAAATGGTTCTGGCAAGAGTAACTTCTTTTACGCAATTCAATTTGTTTTGAGCGATGAATTTTCTCATCTCAGACCAGAACAGCGACAGGCTTTATTGCATGAGGGTACAGGACCAAGAGTTATTTCAGCGCACGTGGAAATTATATTTGACAATGCTGACGGAAGATTACCAGTATATGATATTCCAAATTACATTGTTTCTATGTTTCTTGATTGTATTTTATATGTTAACTGCTTCTTGTAGCTTGATAAAGAAGAAGTATTCTTGAGGAGAGTAATCGGCTCGAAAAAGGACCAATATTTTCTTAACAAGAGAATAGTAACTAGAAATGATGTGATGAATTTGCTAGAGTCTGCAGGATTTTCTCGATCAAATCCCTATTATATCGTAAAACAAGGAAAGGTATGCATTGTAATCGATTTGTGATTCATGCAAAATTATGGAGAATATAATGAATTATACTCTGTAGATCAATCAAATGGCAACGGCGCCTGATTCTCAGAGACTTAAATTATTAAGAGAAGTAGCTGGTACTAGAGTATATGATGACAGAAGAGAAGAATCAAAATTTATTTTAAAAGAGACAGAAGGAAAATTGGAAAAGATTCAAGACTTTTTACGGACAATAGGTAAACTATAATTAAAGTGTGTAATAGCTAGACTGCGGATTTTATGCATTTATGACAAAAATGGGTAAGCACAATTTAAACCAGTGGACATATTAAAATGATTTAAAGACATCAGTGTATTGGTTCGAGCTTAATTAGATAATTAAAAGAAGAAAGAAATTTTTATTTCGCTCCTGTGTCTTGCAATCAATGCAAACATTTTTTTTTTTGCATACAAATCTGCAGTATAGTAATAATGTTTAGAAATGTGACAACGTTACGATTACATTTCAGAGGAACGTTTAAAGACATTGGAAGAGGAGAAAGAGGAGCTGAAAGAGTATCAATGCTGGGATAAACAGCGCCGTTGTTTGGAGTACACAATTCACGAACGAGAGCTCAAGGAGAATAAAAGAAAACTAGAGGAGCTTGAAAAATCTCGAGCAAACAGCGGAGCTGAACAAGCACGTTTAGGAGCGGAAGCAAAAACTGCGCAAGAGATGGTGAGAGCTGCAACGAAACGTCTGAAAGAAGCAAAGAAAGAAGTGCAGACTGCAAAGGAAGAGAGAGATACGCTCAGGTAATATTAACACTATACCTACCGAAAGCCTATTAATAAGATTTTCAACAATTGTGCTGTACCGAAAGAAAGCACAGAAATTTTTTTTACATTACAATCTTAAATGACACTACTAGATGACGTTATTGAGGATGACTTGTTAGTTCACAATGAAAATTGCTGTTGTTATTTAAGGTTCCATTAAAAAGTGTTTAGATGTAGCATATATTTTCTTTTCATAGATAACCTTGAAAAAAAGTATGGAAAAATAACCTGACAAAAAAAATTTTTCTTCTATGATATTACTTCATCGATACTATTTAAATTATGCCTTAAATATTTTTCGTGTCATTAAAAATAAAGGAGATATTTAAATGGTCTGCTTTGGCTGAGACCCCCTGTATAATAATTATATCATGATGCTTATGAAAATTCGATTCACAGTGCTGAACAGCAGCAGTTACTCAAAGAGAAAACAAAATTGACACTAACCATTAACGATTTACTGGAAGAAGTAAAAGGAGACAATGACAGTAGAAAGCGTGCCCAACAGGAGCTGGAAAAATTGAAGGCAAACATTGAAGGGCGAGAGGCTGAATTGGAAAGACTGAAACCAGAAGTGAGTTGTACGTCGCTAACGTATTTCTACGACTTGTATAATGAAATTAAATGGTGAACAACGTATTTGTAGTATGAGGAAATGAAACGAGTAGAAGAGGAATGTACACGCGAATTACAATTAAAAGAGCAGAAGCGAAAGGAATTATATGCCAAGCAGGGACGTGGCAGTCAATTCACTAGCAGGGTATTCCATACGACTTTATTAAATAGAAAACAAAAACTATAGATCTCGTTCTTTAATATTTCCTTCGTGATAGGACGAGAGAGACAAGTGGATACAAAATGAACTGAAACAACTTACCAAACAAATTAGAGATAAAGAAGAGCATCAGAGAAAAATCAGCGAGGATTTGAAAAAAGATGCAGAGAAACAAGTTATTTTAGAGCAGAAGATCGAAGAGCATACACGCGAAATGGAGCAGCAACGAGCATCTATAGATGAACATAACAAGCAGTACTATGAACTAACCAAAGCAAAGGACCAGTGTCAAGCTACCCGAAAAGAACAGTATGTTCATTGTACAATGTTTGCATTTATAAAAGTTCGCGAACTATGAATTATATTTGTCGTGTTACAGGTATCGACAAGAAAGCGTGTTGCAACTTAATTTATCAGGACTCAAAGAGGATTTGGCGAAGGCGGATCAAAGTTTACGGTCAATGGCCGGGAAACCGATCCTAAACGGACGAGATAGCGTGCGAAAAGTGCTGGATACATTTCGGTAATTATTGCGATCTTCCTTGGAAAATAAAATCCTCGATGATAACCGATTCAATTTTTAGAACACGTAAAGACATGGCTCACGAGGTAAGTAGCTATTACGGGCCTGTGATAGAGAACTTCAGTTGCGAGAAGAATTTTTATATGGCAGTGGAAGTGACTGCTGGAAATCGATTGTTTCATCATATCGTGGAGACAGATAAATTCGGGACGAAAATTTTGAAAGAGATGAACAATCAACGGCTTCCAGGAGAAGTAACGTTTATGCCTTTGAACCGACTACACGTAAAAGATATAGACTATCCAAAAACTGGCGACGCTATGCCTATGATATCAAAATTAGAATACGACGAGAAATATGACAAAGCTTTGAGGTGAAAGACAAAAGATCAAATATGTAAATTTTAGTAGTCCGTAATTGAGTTTAACGTGTTCTAATAATCTGAATTTTTCCTCTACAAAAATGCAGATATATTTTTGGAAAAACATTAATCTGCCGTAACTTAGAGACTGCAACGAATTTGGCCCGCACCTCCGGTTTAGATTGCGTGACTCTGGAAGGTGACCAAGTATCATCGAAGGGATCGTTAACCGGTGGATACTTCAATACGCTAAGGTCACGTTTAGAGATACAAAAGACTAGGTCGGAGTTAATGGCGCAAATCACGTCCCTCGATTCCCAACTGGCCACCCTTAAAGACGAGATTAGAAAAGCAGATCAGAACATTAGTTCTTATGTTAGTGAAATGCAGAGAACCGAAACCAAAAACAGCAAAGCAAAGTAAGTTATTGTTACTTTGATTAACATTGTAACAATGTGGTTCCCGGAATTATTACATTGTTCTTCTTGTCACAGAGACGTGTACGATAAAATGAAAGCAGAAATACGACTCATGAAAGAGGAATTGAGTGCAATAGGAAGATACCGTACACCGAAAGAAAGGAGCCTAGCTCAGTGTACGTCGAGTTTAGAAGCCATGCGTGCGACAAAAGAGGGATTGGAAAGCGAACTTCATCAAGAACTAATGGCACAATTATCTGTTACTGACCAGTGTCAGGTATTAAAAGTCTAAATACAGAAATAATGAAATTGATTCTATTGGTTTGCTCATTGCTCGCTATATTCTAGGTAGACACTTTGAATGACGATATAAGACGACTAACAAAGGACAATAAAGAAGCATTTGCGAAACGTATGAGACTAGAAGCTGAGAAGAATAAGTTGGAGAATTTGTTGACCAATAACTTGGTAAGAAGGAAAGACGAATTAGTGCAGGCTTTGCAAGAAATATCGGTGGAAGATCGACAACGACAATTAGAATCCTCGAAAGCGCAATTAGCGGACATCGAGAAGAGACTAGTCAAAGTAAATTCAGACTTCAAAGTTCAGAACGACCGAGTTACCAGTGCTATAAAAAAGGTAAAAATCTGGCTTACGGCAATTAACATTGTTTATTTATTGTTTTTTTATTAATTAATTGTTTTCCTTATATTAGCAAAAAGCAGAGTCGTCAGAAGTTGACAAGTGGAAGGTTAAAGAAAAAGATGCCCAGGAAAAAATAGAAGCTGATGCTAAAGACTTGGAGAAGTTAGCTAGCAAATTAAATATTTTGCAACAAAAAATAGTGGAATGTACACAGAAGATCACAGAACTCGGAGCATTGCCTAGTCACGAAGTATACTCGCAATTTAGCGCTATGTCTACCAAGCAATTATTCAAAGAAATGGAAAAGGCTAACAATCGTTTGAAGAAATACAGGTACAACAAACATTAGAATTAGGAACATTTCTACGGGTAATATATGAAATGTAACATGACCAACTCATTTAATTCCGTTTCAGTCATGTAAATAAAAAAGCGTTGGATCAGTTCATGTCGTTCAGCGATCAAAAAGAGAAACTGGTGAAAAGGAAAGAAGAATTAGATAGAGGCGATGAAAAAATTAAAGAATTGATGTCGGTATTGGAACAGCGTAAATGCGAAGCTATACAATTTACCTTTAAACAGGTACGTGGAGTAACGATATCATGTCCTATATTCTCATGGATTTTTTACATTTTAAGTTTACACTGTTCTTTTTAGGTGAGCAAATATTTTAGCGAGGTATTCAAAAAGCTTGTTCCAACGGGTCACGCACAATTAGTTATGAAAACAGCCGATGGTGAGGACGGAGATGATACAACAACAGAATCAGCTGATTCTGACAGGTTTATCGGAGTTGGTGAGTTTCGATATTCGCTATCAATATTTCAAAAGTATAGATTAGAGAAATTAAAGAAAATTGTGAAAATTTCATCTTATTAGGTATACGAGTTTCTTTTACCGGTCACAGAGCTGAAATGAGGGAAATGAATCAGTTGTCTGGTGGACAAAAATCTTTAGTAGCGTTGGCATTAATATTCGCGATCCAAAAATGCGATCCAGCACCGTTTTATTTATTCGATGAAATTGATCAAGCTCTAGATGCACAACACAGAAAAGCTGTAGCGGATATGATTCACGAGCTCAGCTCCGACGCCCAATTTATTACGACCACATTTAGGTAACTTTTATTTCTACCTATACGATTGCAGTGTATTTTTTTTATTCGCGCTTTAAATTTATAATATTCTTCTAGGCCTGAATTGTTGCATCACGCAAACAAATTCTACGGTGTTAAATTCAGGAATAAAGTGTCCCACGTCGTGTGCGTAACGCGAGAAGACGCGGCTGATTTTGTAGAAGATGACACGACGCATGGTTAATATCACTTATACATTATTAATAACTAAACTACGGATCTTTATGCGAATACTGATTTCTAAAAGTTACATTATATACAAATCAAAATAAGGAAGACATTTTTGGCACCTAAAAGATTATTAGTAATCACTGTTCGTGTACATGTTTTTATGTATTATACAAGATTGAACGTATATAAATGCATAAAGATTCGCAGTCTATTTATGATTGGTCATCAGTCTGGAAACTACTATTGTTCTGAAAACTGATGATTCTGCGGCATATAAATTACCCGAGTTATTATTTTTATCGACCATATGCAGTATAACTTTTTTGAAACTGTATGTTTATCACCAGACTGCGGATCTTTATGTAAAATAAAAAAATGTTCGCATTGAATGCAGGACACAGGAGCAAAATAAAAATTCTATTCTTCTTTTAATGGTCTGATCAAGTTGAAGCATATACATTGATGTTCTTAAATATTTTTAACATGTCCACTGCAATAAATTGTACGAGTTCATTTTTGTCATAAATGCATAAAATCCGCAGTCTATCACATTAAAATCACAAAATCCTTTCGACCTTGTATAAAAGCGAAACATTTAATATTAATGAACATAATGAACATTTTATTTCTCAACGATTAGTTGCAATCCCAACATTTATCGTCAAAAGGAAATTGTCGAATAAAGCATAAAGTAGCTATGTAAATAATTCACTAGTGATGTAAGTGGATGAAGAAAATTTTTATTCTATTAATGGCTATGTAAAAGTTTATATTTGTTTTTTCTATTGTATTTAAACACGTATAACAATACATACGTCATTTTAAATTGTTGGACTTTATTTTTCATGTCATATTTACACCAACGAGAAGTACATAAAAATGTGAAAAAATTATAAGGAGAATGAGAAATTCAATTACTCCAGAACATTACTTCCTCCTGCTACTTTTCTTTTCGTTGACTGGTCAAACTATCGTGTAGACTCGTCACTGTGTTCTCTATTAATTCTGGTATGACAATGCCATTCACATCGATAAAGTTTGCCACAGACTTTGTAATACTAGTTTCGTTTATGCCACCTGTGGATCCATTTTTAACAGACAATACCAAATTATACTTGTCATCGTATTTTTTCAAGTAGGAACTGGCCTCCCAAATAAGGTCTGGATTAAAACCAGCTGGATCTCTGAAAAATAAAAAGTAATCGATTAGTATAACTTTAGTAGGAAACAGTAACATTACATCAAATTAAATTCCTCTGCATTTACCTTTGAATAGCAACAACAAATATCCCCTTTTCTTTGTACGTTGTGTACAATGTTAAAATGCCCATTGAAACAAAATATAATGTAACACAGATAGCTAAAGCAGGTTTAGATGCAGGGAATGGGTACAAATAATCACAAAGAACAGCTATAAGTGCCGTTATCACAGTGACTCCACAAAGAGCCAGTCGTCCATCGAATAGCCCAAAATTTTCCACATAATTATATTTCTTAATAAACACATCTTTAACGGCATCGTCTAATGCATTCTTCACAGCAGAACCATCCCATTTATTGATTTGTATTACCTGCAACGTCAAGTCTTATTAATAGACTGCAGATCTTTATGTATTTATGGTTTATAAAAATTTCCAAATAATGCTATAGTATTGAATTCAACAGAATTTAGAATTTACAAATGGTATCACCAATGAAAATAGAATTTTATTTGCTACCACTTTCTTAAAATTTGTTTATAAAAACTGAAAATTGCATGAACATTCGCGGTCTACTATTAATCTACAATGTAACAAGTGTATTAGAAAAATTAATAAAATTATAAAAAACATATTGTATAATCGCCGTAATTTAATGCCGGTATTTACATACAGTAACTCCGAAAAATTCACAAATTATGAGAGACAACGGGCGGAGTATGATAGATAAAAGAAATTATATGCTGCATAAAATATGTAAATTACTAAATCTTTTGAATCCGGTTAAAAAATAAAATTTCGCGTAAGTAACTAACGGTACCATACGCGATGCTATATAATCCCAGTTCCTGACGTAAACATAACAATTATTATAAAATCTGATATTTCCTGATAAATTATTCGAGTATGTATTAATTTATTTCGTTCACTGAATCAATACTATCCAACTTACGAGATTTTCTGGATTTTTATCTGCACCCATTTTCAACACAACCTCACTTCCACTCTCTTCTAAACACTTGTGGATGCCTATTTTACTGTACACAATTTTGGACACGTAAAATCATTAAAACCTTTTGGGCTGATTCATAATATTTCAGACTAACATCATTTACAATACTCTCGCAATAAGAGCTCGTACGCTGGATTTGCTCACAACATTTTATAACTGCAACAGTCTTTTTATTTAGCGAATAATGAATCGTATTAGAAATATTCAGCGCGTTCCTAATTATTGCTGCACACGAAAAATACTATTTCTTCAGTTACAATTGACTCTGAATTGACTTTTGTGAATCTAGATCAATCTAGATTGCCATAAGATCACAGACAAGATGCATATAGGAATAGACCAATCACCGTATGGGACCGTGTCTCACAATCTGACATACCGACATCGTAACAACTACCATAGATCATATATACTTATAGAATGGTCCAAGGTGCGCACTGCAGAATGCGCGATGGAATAGTGGGATAGAGAGATAGAGAACGTGACGCTAGAGACAGGGTAGTGTCACTCTCATAGGAGAACTGTTAGCACGAATTTAGTAGTGTAACACAAAATAAAGATGTCACTACTTTGCAAGAGTAATTCTCAAAGTATCCGCCAGATGGAATTGATGACAGAATTTTGGTGCATACTTGTTTAAGAAACCAAGAGGACATCGATATTCTACAAACAATAAATAGAGAGTGCAATAAACTAATGAGTTTGTCATAATACAAAACATCCGGAGCAGCGTATCGCCTTCCAGCCCAATGGTTCTTGCCATCGAAGTCAACAATTTTACGGCTACTGAGTAAAATCCCCATAGGGGAAGGGTTTAATGACAGCATTATAAATAATATTCATAACAGTTTACTATTATTTGTTTACTTAGGCCTGTAGATAGATTATGTGTTGTAGTTTTTGACGAAATTATTTTCTCCACAAGTATCCATTACAGTTCCACACGGGATATCATGGTTGATGAAATCGAAGCAGACAGTGTGTTATTCATTCAGTAAGGGTCCCGCAAATGCAGACAGAATTAAAGACCAACTGGTAAGTTTAATAAAAGAGTTGAACGGAGTTAATGGTAAATAAATATATTATTTCACATTAGGTTTTACTATTTTTAAATAAATCATTCATGCTTTTGGTCCCTCATAGTATATGTTTAAGGATTAAAACTATTTTTTAACTCACTATCATTTCAGGTTTACGGATAGTTGCTACCATTTGCGATCAAGATTCCGTAAGTATTATTATTACGATTACAGTCCACTGTTTATTATAATTAAAAATTGAAAGTGAAGTAAAGAATGTATTTCTTTTCAGATGAAACTGATGTTACAGGAGAATTCCTCATGGACAGTAAAAGCAGTGGGACTGCAATTAGTATTAAGGAATTCAACAACATTTTTGACAGCCTGAATGGAGCAGGAGGAAAACGTGAACCACTGAAGCCACTGGCAAGACCTGTAACGAGGACTCATCAGTACTGAAATTAGCCATATACAAATTAAAATATATGTATTTTAAGAGAGATGTGTGATCGATGTGAGATCGTGTAATACACATCGAATATCTTGTAACACACATCGTCATCGTGTAACACACATCGTGTATCTCGTAACACACATCGAGATCGTATAATTCACCTCGTATATCTCGTAACACACATCGACATCGTATAATTCACATCGTATATCTCGTAACACACAACGAATTGTGTGTTCTGCGATATGCGATGTGTGTTACGAGATATACGATGTGTGTTACACTATGTCGATGTGTGTTACGAGATTTGCAATGTGTGTTACACTATGTCGATGTGTGTTACGAGATATACGATGTGTGTTACGAGAGATACGATGTGTGTTACACTATGTCGATGTGTGTTACGAGATATACAATGTGTGTTACGAGATTTGCAATGTGTGTTACGAGATATACTATGTAAAATTATACGATCTCGATGTGAGATCGTGTTATACACATCGAATATCTTGTAACACACATCGTCATCGTGTAACACACATCGTGTATCTCGTAACACACATCGAGATCGTATAATTCACCTCGTATATCTCGTAACACACATCGACATCGTATAATTCACATCGTATATCTCGTAACACACAACGAATTGTGTGTTCTGCGATATGCGATGTGTGTTACGAGATATACGATGTGTGTTACACTATGTCGATGTGTGTTACGAGATTTGCAATGTGTGTTACACTATGTCGATGTGTGTTACGAGATATACGATGTGTGTTACGAGAGATACGATGTAAAATTATACGATCTCGATGTGAGATCGTGTTATACACATCGAATATCTTGTAACACACATCGTATATCTCGTAACACACATCGACATAGGGTAACACACGCCGTATATCTCGTAACACACAACGAATTGTGTGTTCTGCGATATGCGATGTGTGTTACGAGACATGCTTCGTTTATTACATGATGTCAATTGGTGTGATATGCATTTGATGTATTGTTAGTATGAAAAAGTTTGTAAATAATGTATAACTTGCAATATTTGTAATGAACCAGTGTAATCGCGCCTGATATTATGTTTTAAATTTATTAATAAGTAGAAAGTTGTACATATACTGTTACAAATGTTTAAAATATTGAATATAATGTTCTTAAAATGTATGAAAATGTTTTAATTTATTTATTTTTAAATAAAAATTATAAATTAGCATGGAATGGATAGTATGGATTTCAAATTCCCGCGTTTTGACCCGTTAGTTGTGTAACACAACTATCAGATGGCGTTCGATTTCGTGCTAACAGAAAAATACATTGAGTGACACTACCCTGCGCTAGAGAGCACTAGAGAGGTTGCCAAACATGATGCCGCGGAGGGAATTATACGATTGTTCAAACGTAAATATACGTTCGTATATATAATCTCTAACACGGAATGTACTTACACAGAGATCTATATATACATTATACTCGTACATATGTAGCTACTTGAATATGTACGACTAATTGTTAGACGTTTAACTATAGGTACTGGGTGGATAGATGCACACGTACATGGAACTACACCGAAAGAGTATCTGATTCTATTAGATATAACAAAACACACTAATATGCACTTCGAGTATAATTGTTCGCACAATGATTAACACTTATAATAGTAAATTAATAGCATGTAATGTGTATTCGCGGTAAATTATAACACAGGTAAAAGTACATATATATCTATACCATTTTACGGTATCGTCAGGTACCCTTTACCCCACCCGTCTTTTTCCATCCCAATGCTGCACACCTTGATTTCGTGCATTACGCACCTTCTCGCCTTACGGATATGAGATAGGTCATATCACAACAGGTAACAAAATCTCAGTTACGTATTTATACGCGGATAAAGCTGTCGATATGGCATTCCTATTATCTCGTACGATTTTTATCTCCGTTTCTTCGATAATAGGAATCAAACATAAATATTGGTCACGAGTGTAATCTCTGCACATATTTCGTGCTTTCTATGTATATCAACAATCTTTATAGATTAAACAATGCAGCGGAAATTAATAACATCATTTGTCGAACGAAAGGCGAGACGATTTATTTGTCCATCTCTCTTTTATTAGCTTTGAAATCTATTGTTTTGTTTTGGTGTGCATTCTATTTGCACCATAATTGCATGCTCATGGACACTCCCACATCCTTTTTTTTCAAATTATTGTTTGACAATATATAGATCTATAAAGAATAAAAAAAAATTTATGAAAATATAGCAACCATCGATAGACAAGTAATTTAAAATTCTTAATTTGTTTCTTTTTTGAAATTTTACACCTTGTATGTCTAATTTAATTTAATTATTTGTATTATTCCCTTAGTAAAAATGAGTTCTCAAGATACAATCGATAATGTGCAAGCAAGTTCACCTAGTATATCCTCGAAAACAAAAAATTGGGTCCAGTTCGAGGATGAAACACCAATTAATGATAATGGAGATGCAGAAGAAAAAACCACAACTAATGCACCAGCTGTAATAAAGCCTGAATCGGTTACAGTCAACGTTGAAAAAATTGGGAAAGCCGTTGAGAAAACAGATAATCCACAAGCTAAGAGTAACGAATATAGAGGTGCTGTGATATCAACAGAATCCGTCCAGATTAACTTAGATAGGTCAGGTTTAAGTCGTTCCATTACATCTGAAAGTCCAGAACTTAACATACCGTCCGACATAAGAGCCTCTGATCCAAAAAGTGCTTCTTTGAAGACTATTTATCTCAGAGATGTGTCCAATGGCCGAAGCAACGCGAGCAACGTTATAAGCACACCAATTGGAAATATTAGACAAGGTTTTGCCAATGGCGATACTATTGTTACTCTTTTACCTGTTAATACTAGATGGCCATGGATCACTCCAGCTAAATTTAGACCAGAATTAGTACCAGAGGAATTAATGGCACAGGGTTTGACGGTAAATTTTTAATTAACCAATTTTTTGTCAATATTATGTTATTGTATTATGGTAACATTAGTATATTTTGTTTTTAAGTCTACAGAATAGATGTTTTGTTCGAGAAAAAAATTGAATTTTTAAGCAATATTATATATCTTTTACAGCTTACTGTAGAAGATTACGTACACATAATGGAATTGCTTGTAAACGATGTACGTTTTAATATGTACAATGTATGCTATAAGAGAATTCTTGTTCTTTGGATCTTTACTGCGTTTATTGTACTGCTTGGCTTGTTATTTTCTGGAGTGACTGGTCTTACTTTATTCGGCCTCGGCGTCATGTGGTTAGTCCTCAATGCTGCAGCAATATTCTTTTGCATGTTCGTCAAGATAAAGTTAAACCATAATCTTGAGAAATGTATGGCTCAAGTGAACAAGCATTTACTTCGACATAAAATATTGCTCGGATTGGATGATAGAGGGAAGATTTCGTGTCATAAAGTCAATCTCTGCTTCATATACTTTGATACTGCAGATTGTATCGTAAGTGTTATTAGACAATTAGCGATGTGTGTGCGTAGATTTAAATTTTCTAAGGCTGATCATGTTTTGTAATAGTCTTGTTATGTTTACTTTAAATTCTCAGCTTGTGAAAGTATTATTTCTCCAGTTCAGACTATAACATTTTTACAACACGTTACATTTTGTTAAAACAGAAAAAATTGCAAGAAGTTATAGAACGAGAGGAACGCGAAGGAAGAGTGATCGGTGAAGATGGAAATTCAGAAATGCGTCGTAAAAGAGAATTGCAGCAACGAATGGATATCGATGATAGCGACATTGTGATACAAGGCAGCACGACTACCAGAATCTCTCGTAAGCAGGTAAGCATCTTTTATACCAGGTAACTACTAATTCTAGTGAAGTATATGAATTCTATTAACATTAATGCAACAGTGTAACTTGATAACGTTAGAATTGATTTAATACGAAAATAGAATGTCTTCCTCATTTATATTTTTTATAAAATTAAACATCTCTTGTTTTATTTATAAATTTTTATAATAGTATTTTATTTTGTTCCCTAAAAACATAAAATAAAACCTATCAGGATAAGAGTGAACAAGTATTCTGCCGTTATGTGCAACGTTGGGCAAAGGACTATTTACGTCGACGATTGGATTGGACGGTCGATGAAGAAGGTGGAAATCCTTCTTCACCTCGCCACTTAGCATCAGCTTTATGCCCGTGTCAATATATAGAAGAATGGCTTCGTAATAAGCCGCATGTTCGAGGCAGAGATTTCTGTCCGAGTTGGAGTAATTTTCTTAAAGATAGAGGCATTTAAAATTGTTTTATATGCTTATCAAACTTGAAAGCAGTATTGTGATGCAGCTATTTTGATGCAAAGCTTATGTTTTAGCTTGTTGAAGCTATTTTCATATCACTTTTTATAGAAACTAAATTGAATGAAAGTGATAAGAAGCATTGAAAAGATTTTTAAAGTACTTAAACTTTCTTTATAATGTAATGATCATTTACGATTATAGACAACATAGGTAGTACCATTACAAATAGATAAATAATCAAAAATTGTTTTAATAGAAATAAGTCCCTGTAAGCTATCAAAGCTTCGTTTTATTATTAATCTTTTTTTAAACTGTAAACGATTTTAATAGCCATACTTTTTATTGGTGGTTTGGATTATTGGTATCAAATATACCAGACATTATATAGTTTTTAATGAAGTTTAATATTGCTTATATTACTTTGTTGACTAATATAGTACTAAACATTTAATATACAATTAAAAAATTGTATAGAAATTGTACAAATTACACATATATGTGTATATTTTGCAAAAATATTTTTAATATTTAATGTTATTACATATAGTATTTACATGCTGTATATAGTACTTGAATATTCGAATGTTACAAACTGCAATTTTAACTATTTTTGTAAAATGGTGAATGACACGTAGGTATTTAAGAAATTTTACTATAAAAAGTACTTAAGCGATCGAAGGTACTTACTATTTTAACAACTTATTTGCTGTTTTTACACAGCAATGTGTAAAACTAAATGTCCATGTTGTATGGTCCAATGTTAAAAACTTATCATCTTTTTAAGAGTGTCCAAATATTAATAAGAGTCTCCATATGTAATATATGGATTTTATAGTTTTCTCGTCACTTTGGCTCTAGGTACTGAATGATGATGGTATGTGTTGACAGGAACGGGCGGAGTTGCTGTTGCTGAGGTATGCATCTCGATGGGCACATCACTTTGTGCGCCGGAGACTTGATCTGGTTATAGACTCGCAGGAACGTAACAGAGACATCACGGGTCTTTCTGTTTCACCACGTCATTGTGTCTCCGCCCGTTGCCCTTGTCAATTCATTGAGGACCATCTCAAATACAAGCCTAGAGGCAAGTTGAAATTTCGTACGTTTTTTGTATTACCAAACTTTGGTGGTAAATAACTAAGGCCGATCACTTAATAAGTATAATGTGATAACAATTTATCATATCAATTGATTATGTTCCTAATATCAATCATCTTTTACTGTGGGCCTTTTAATGACTCGCTCTACGCCATCGCTTAGAGAATCATGCGATGCATATTTCCTGAACATTATTTTGAGATTTAATTGTATTCTTCTTTCGATCGGTCACATGTATTCTCGATCGACAGTAATCGACAGATGCCTACTATATGTTATGTACAACATAAAATTTGTTGGGCTCAATCTCTGTATTCTGCTTTTGCTCATATGTAAACAATTTTCTCCATTTTACAAGTATAGCAGCACATTATGTTAACAGTAAGGCATAAGAGAAGACTAGATTATACGTTTTTATTACTATAGGTAAAGTAGGTGATTCTGGTAATCATTCCGTTATGATTATTATTATTTGTAAACTGAATTATATTACAACATTCGTAGGTTATGTTATTGAATATTTGCTTTTTTAATAATAAAAAGTTAAAAAAACAATGGATATTACATATACACATAACATATATGTAATGATATATAACGTTCCAATGTTGGCAATTTCAATTCTTTTGAGAAAAGAAAAAAAAGTATTGGTATTTAAAATTTCTATATCTTTTGTAATCTCTGCGAAATATTGAATGGTAAAAATGTTATGAATGCCATACGATATTATATTTACATATTTCTTAATCCGTCCTAATTCAATATATTGATATATTATGTAAGAATATAATAATATATTGTGTACTTTTATATTCTGTTTGAGAACACTTAATGCTGCAAGTGAACAGAGTTGAACAACTGTTCTACTTTTATATAAAAAGAAGAAATGTAAAGCACTTTTATATTACCTGTTAAATATGTTATAAATAAAGATAAGTGCATAATACATACGTTTTTTTGGTGGGGGAGATAATCATATTCTTTTATAAAGGAAAGATTTTTCATTAAAGCAATAATTACTGTGTAAAAAAACATTATCACGTTTTATTTACTTGAGTATACCTTATGCGCGTGTGTATATATATATGTATATGTATATTTTTCTAAAACATATAGGTATTTGTCACTAACCATTGACTAATTCAGAGATGTTACTTGCATGCAGCTGGACAAAAAAGGACACAATTTGATATTATGTCTGAACCACATTTTGTCAGCACATGAAAAAACTCATTCAGTAAATAGTATTGTGTAAGTATTGTGCTATTTGTCTTCACATATATATATATATATGTAAACAAATGTGTTTCATGTATAGTAGGTACAATGCTTTTTCACATTACACATTCACATTTGGTGGAATTCGGTGTGCGTAGTAGGCAGTTCTATTTGTACAGCGTATAATCATTATAATCGTCTGAAACCTTTCCAGTACTTAACTAGTGTTACTAATTCGAAATATTTGCATGATTTTTTTCAGGATATCCACCAGGCTTTACATGGTGTGCTTATCTTAACGATCCACTAGTTAGGTATGATGTTAGGTCTGACATGGCAGGCATCCCTGGTTATTAATTTTAATTTTTGAAGTAAAGTACAACAGTATTCGTTAAGGCATTTTGAAAGAAATACGCATATTAATGACTATTACCATAGTTATTAAAGCTTAAGCATAATAACGTTCATATCATAAGTGTGAAAGTATATATATATACTTCTGGTATTCCAATATTCTAGCAGTATGTGATTATAATAATCACACGCGCTATAATACAAACAATCAAATCATTCACAAAATATACATATTTTTCTATATCCTAATGTTTTTAACATTCCAAATGTGCAATATTAAAAAGTTTATGTAATAACCCTTTTCAAATAAGGTAGAAAAGAAGTGTAACAACAATTATACCAAGTCGCATTTAACGCTTTGCCTACCAGCAACAACTTACAATTAGTCAATGACTTGCATCTTTTGAAATCAAAGATTAAGAATTTAGTCATTAACAATATTGACTAATATAAGCTTTCAACAGGTGAGGCGTTAAAATAAGATATTTAAGTGAACAGAGTTCGTGAACACACACTGTATATTTCAATCCAATTGAATCTCGATCCAAATGAATTCGAATTTGGAAAAAGGGACTTTTAATAATCACATTTCAAGATACAATTATAGTGCCTTGTAATCGATATTCTTTAAGATTTATATATCAAACTTTTTTAATATATATTACTAACTTACAAGTTTATACACGTTCAGGTCATAATTCAAGTGTTGCACAATACTATAGTCTATCATAATTTTTATATATAGACTTGTATAATTATCATGCTTGTTGGTATGTTTAAGGAACATATATATGTATGTACACAATGGAAACAATAACAATGCAACATTTATTTTACCCATAATGTTGATTGTGTGTATATTTACTATATATGTTATGTAAGTGAATGTATATTATTATAATAGTATGGACATTTTACGTTAGATACGATGTCGCTCATTCATGCATATTAAAAGCCCAAAATGTGCCTGTAGGTGAAAATATTTTGTACAAAATGTTTATTCGTATGTATATTATATAGATGCATTACATTGAATCTTTTCTTTAAAGAAACGATGTTCAAATAATTAAACTGTATCTGATAAATACAAACAGATTTTATGTTATTAACGCAGCTTGTGCTTGTTTCTTAATATCATCTGCCAGCCTTTTTATCTCCTCATTATCAGTTCTCAATTGTTCTTCCTTCTTTTCAAGAGAAGTTTCCAAATGTTGTAATTGTTCTTTGATGTTTAAATACATTATCACTTTCTGATACGATTCGGAGGAATTCGAGCTTGAATTTTCTCCGGTAATTTCATCTGAAAACAAATTTATAAATAATACGAAAATATATTGCGAACAAGATAGCTTCAAGATAAGGTTATGATTTCAAGTATACATGAATTAATGTTTTAATCAAGTCATATTATAATAGTATGTGAAATCTGCTAAAACCTTTATTTATTATTTTAAATGCTACATCATCCGCAGCGGCATGATCAAGGTCTTCCAACATATGCTCAGGATTAGGAATACTGGGTCTCGGTGGTAAATTACTTTTCTTATTGCTAAACATATTCTGTTTGGTTATAAGTATATATATATTTTTTTTACTTTAAATGGTTATATTGCGATTATGAATTAATTAATATTCGTACAACAAATCGCAAGGTAACGTAAACATAGTGTACGAATACTGTCACCAAATTGCATGGTGAACGGAACGTCACAAATTAATGGAATGCGAATCCCAAAAAAATTGTCTCTTCTTTATAAAAATATTTTTGGTCTACAATCATCTATTGTGTACAATATTATACTTTTATAAAAAAGAGGAATCTTTTTCCTGTTCCAATATACCGGGTGAACCACAGTGAACCACGAATCGTGACCAGGAAATATTACCACAGCCACAGCCGATTCTACTTGCTAGCCGTGCTGAAGGTAAAATGGCAACAGCGCGCGAGTTCGATTGTCATGTATATATACAGGGTGTCCCAAAATTCCTCCGACACCCGAAAATGGGAGGTTCCTTGGGTCATGTCAAGTGACATTTTCCTTTACAAAAATGGCGTCCGCGGCTTTGTTTAGGAGTTATCAACGAAAAACATCGACCAATTAGAGCGCGACCTAGACCCGAGTTAGCACAGTCGGCCCGGCGCGCCAACTGTCAATTGGCCGAACGTGTCATCGCATGTCTAGATTGCGCTCTGATTGGTCCGTGTTTTTCGTTAATAACTCCTAAACAAAGCCGCGGACGCCATTTTTGTAAACGAAAATGTCGCTTCAAATGACCCAAGGAACCTCCCATTTTCGGGTGTCGGAGGAATTTTGGGACACCCTGTATATATAGTTATATATATATATATATATATATATATATATATATATATATATATATATATATATATGTATAATATATAGTATAGTTTATAACAAAAATTAAATCGGTGTAATACTAAACAGTGAAAATATTACAAGAATTTAAAAACTCTATTATACAATATTGTAAAGAAAGAAAATAAATTTATCTTTCATTCACGTTGGTTGAAAATCAGATTGAAAATCTTTATTTTTCATAATGATCCGCTTTCTAATCATAACATGAAAAAATGGTAAGAAATTGCATTATATTTTTTACAAAATATTTGTTATAATCATGTAAAAGCTCTTTTGAAACTATGCTATACCTGATTGTAAAAACATTTTCGATCGGATTCTTCAATTCGTGGGTCACCCTGTATACATTGCGCACTAAATTTTAGCACGAAACGTAAATCGAGATATTTCATTGATGTACATAAATTTCGAAATTGATTAGCATTGGTTATTTGGTTGAATTTAAAGAAGAACTAAAATTACAGAAGTACCAATGAAAATTGTTGATCAATAATCCGACTCGGTTACATTTCTCCGCATGCTGCGTGCCACAGGATAAATCTGTGTTTGCGCGGATGCTTTATGGTTCGGCGCTGTTTTCAAATTTCACGGAATATCGTGCAGGCAACTGCTAATTCTCCGGCAAACGTGTCTATAAAGTTTTACTTTATAGAGTTTGTAATTAGTCAGGCCATTTTATCGTCGAACGAGGACTGGAATGGAAAAGTTTTGAGAGAAGAAGTATTTTTGTTATTATTGTAGTATATATATTAAATTATTTTAATTTTTCTAAGCATCTCAACTGTATACACAAAAGCGACCAGTATGCCGCCAAAACGAGTTAGAGCTCCAAAGGTTAGTCATTTATGTATAATTCATTTTCTTCAATTCGTTCGTTACTTTTTATACTTAAACAACGTGAATTTACGATATTCAGTTTTACAGATGTAAGTTGTTAACATTTTAATTGCAGTGTGGAATGTTACACTTTGTATTTTGTATATGCACGAGTATTCTTTTAAATATTCGACGATGGGAATGAAGAATAGTTCTTATTTATATTTAGAAAGATCCTGCTGAAGCTGAAGTTAAGGAAAGAAAAGGCAAAAAAGCATTAAAGCCACAAGATGCGACTCCTAAACGGTCTAAACGTAACGCCGCAGATATAGAGGAGCCTATTGCAAAGCGTGCTAAAACAGAGCCAAAGCAGATGATGAATAAGACTGAATCGAACTTGGATGAGATTGACTTTGATTGTGAAAAATTAAACGCAGAAGGAAATAAATATAATTTCAAAATTTCTAGTTGGAACGTTTCTGGAATTAGAGCAGTTCTGAAGGTAAAAAGGTCTTACTACGAGTTCTAATATAACTTTGACAGTATGCTGATATATCATGAGTTTCTTAGAAAAATGGAATGAAATACATTGAGAAAGAAGATGCAGACATAGTCGCGTTGCAAGAAACTAAATGCGACAAGGATAAGATACCGGATGAAGTAAAATTAACTGGATATCATCGTTATTTCCTCGACAGTAATAATTTCTTCAATTTATTGGGTTGGCAAGAAAGTAATTTTGGTATTTTAAGGAGAGATACAACCGAATTTCTTTATTCAAGCAATGAACTTTGAACAATAAAATATTTTCTTATATATTCTTTTTGGCAAAAGATCATGGAACAAAAGGTAAAATATTATTCATTAAAGTTCATTACTTGAATAAAAACATAGGCTCTATATCACCTAAAAATACCAAAATTACTTTCTTGCCAACCCAATATTATACATCAATTTGAAATTTACAAATCATTAGAATTAATCATATCATGTGAATAGGTAAGAAACCTGGGTATTGTGGGTTGGCGTTATATTCAAAAGAGAAGCCGATTGAAGTGAAGTATGGTCTGGATGACAAGGAATTCGATAACGAAGGCAGAATGATCACTGCGGAATATCCAGAGTTCTTTTTTGTTAATGTTTGTAAGTTATACGTATATTATGGATCGACCCAATTATTCTTTTCCATAAACATTTATAATATTCAACGTTTAATCAATGTCCTAGATGTTCCTAATGCTGGTCAGAAGTTAGTAACATTACCAAAAAGATTAAAATGGAACGAAGTTTTTAAGACCTACATTGAGAAACTGGATGAAAAGAAACCAGTGATTATCTGCGGTGATATGAATGTCGCCCATCTAGAAATAGGTAATATATATTTGATCGTAAACGTATGTCTTTAGACACTAATAGGTTAAACAAATAACACTTATTTGATTGTGCACAGATCTAACAAATCCTAAAACAAATACCAAAAATGCTGGATTCACTAAGGAAGAACGAGATGGTATGACCGAATTTCTAGATTCAGGATTCGTGGATACATTTAGAACCCTGTATCCAGATAAAACAGGCGCTTACACATTCTGGTCATACTTCGCAAACGCACGTAGCAAGAATATTGGGTGGTGAGTGAACGCAAATTATTATACAATTTGTATACATAATTATGTACATTTTGTTTTGTATTGTTCCTCTTTAGGCGACTGGATTACTTTTTACTGTCACAACGAATTAAAGATAAAGTTTGCGACAATGTTATAAGAGATAAGGTATATGGTAGCGACCATTGCCCTATTGTTCTTTATGTGAATATATAAAAATGAATAACATTTTTTATACTTAAATTGTGTGTCATACAGTCGATGTACATTTAACGCATGTCATGTGTAATATATATTTTATCTTCTAAAAATAAACTTATAGTTAGAAGTAATCATTTTTACCATTTTTTATTTTATCAATTGATAGAATATAAAAGAATGTCCTTTTTTTCTTGTGTATGCTGAGGAAAGAAACAAATACGAATATGACAGTTTGACCGTTAACCAGTCCGTTTCAAATTTTAAATTTAACCTCAATCGAGGAATGGCTGATTGCTGCATCACACATGGATTATTGTTATACATATACCCTTACCGCTTTGGTCTATTTTGTTTAATCATGTTTATCGAGACACATGCTTAAAGCAAAAGAGAAAATCTTTTCAAAGTCATTATATTCGATTTTATCGAAGAAGTTCTAATATATTTGAATTGGAATGTGTATTATTTGTGAAGATCAAACTGTGACGATTGTGTACAGAAAGAAGGCGGCAAATTCAACTGTAATTAATTATGTCAACGATGATAAACAGAGCTACAAACTTACCAAAATATGAAAGTCTATTTTACTTTACCTGTTGGACCAGTGCTGTCCTTTATTCTGTTTATAAAGTATCTTTATTCAGTACTTGTAAGAATCAGAAGCTATTAATCATCCACACATTGCCTACCAGTGGAGATTTAAATAGTTTTTTAAAATCCATGATTCGTAACTGAGTATTTTTTAATGAATTCATTTTCGTATGGTTTAAACGAATATTTTTCACCTTCTTGTTAATGTAATGACTGTGGATCTTTTTGCAAAATAAAAATTGCATCGATTGGAAGAAATAGAAACTAAATTCAATGTTATTTCTTCCCTTAATGATTTGAATAGAGGAGAAATCATATATTTACATCATGAAGTTTTAAAATTTTTCAACAATTTTGAACTTCTTCTTCTCAATTTTTCTATAAATGCATAGAGATCTGCAGTGTAGTAGTGGTTGTTGAAAATTCTATGAATAGACTCCCGGTAGGTGATGTGTTAACATAAGAATTCCACTGTTTAATGTTTTATCTGTAACTTTTAGACTTCAACAATTATCATGATGTCTATGATGATTTTTCTCAAGGATGGATATGGCTAGGAAGGAAACAAGATGTTTCCGATCAAGAATGGAAGACATGGATACCGTTAATAGCTAGATTAATGCCATGGTTATTTCTACATCACTCCGTTAGTCATATTATAAAAGCTTTACCAAACACCATGGTTCGATATATTCATATTTTTCCATGCACTAATCTGTTTCTTTCTTATTTACTAATTAACAATCTATTCTTACAGCTATTATGCTACTGGTACATTTTCACATCTGTTTCGTTCTTGTATTTTTCTATCGGTATATCAGGTGCATTATGCACGCTAACTCAGCCAAGCGTATTGTATATTCTAACATACAAGCGCAAAAGCCATATTATATGGTTCATAAACACATTATTCTTGTTCTTAATACATTTCCTCAAAATTCCTGATGGCGCTTTTCAAAATATGTTACAACTGAGCGACGAACAACATTATCTCTTAACTCTTACAATGTGTTGGATACAATTAAGAAGCATTAGTTGCAGCATAGATAAACAAATATCCGTGGTGAATTATTACGACGATAAATCATATTTTTTTAGGAATTTTTTGTGGGCATTAGCATACTCCTTATATTTGCCCACATTACACTTAGGTCCATTGATTTTGTACCATGAATTCATAGATTCTGTATGTATAAAAGTGTCTTTCTATTAAACACGCTTATCAATTAAATTTATTAGTATAAATAATGTCTGAATTTGTTGCAGATAAAAAAACCATTCCAAGCTTGGAAATTAGATGAACTCGGATGTTTTGTTTTAAATTTAGCAAGATATGTGTTCTGGATACTATTTGCTGATTTTTGTTTACATTTTCTCTATTTTAACGCAATGCATTATCATCCTAAGGTAAACCAACTATTTTTACAGAAATATAGGAAGATAATTAAAGTAATTCTTTTTTATTTTTTATAACAGGCTGTTGAATCTTTAAATCCATGGGCTTTATATGGATTAGGATATTGCATGGGTCAGTTTTTTCTAATTAAATATGTTGTAGTATATGGTTTGAATCGTTCTTTGTGTGGAATTGATCGGATTAAAGCCCCTTCCCAGCCAAAATGTGTGGCAAGAGTTCATTTGTATTCTGACATGTGGAAATATTTTGATGAGGGTTTATACAAATTTCTTGTAAGGTACATTACATGAAAAATATATACTTCCTTCAAATGATTAAAAACAAAATAATAAATGATAAACAGAAAATGTATTATGCATTTCAGATATATTTATACACCATTGTTAACATCGAATTTTAATAAGCTACTTGCTTCATTTCTGTGCTTTACATTCGTTTTCGTCTGGCACGGAATGCAAAAAAATATTTGTATTTGGGCATTCCTTAATTTTATAGGATTGAACGTTGAAAACTTAACGAAGTTAATTGAGAAAAGTAAATATTGCACTAACATACGGGAAAGATATATGTCGCCAACAACTGCTAGAAGAGTTCATTGTGTTTTAACAAGTCCATTGCTGGCAATGTCAGTAATATCGAATTTTTATTTTTTCGCTGGCGAAGAAGTTGGACACATCTATGTTTATAGGATATTAAACGGTATCATTTTCATTTAATATTATTTGAAATTAATTAGTTGAAGTATCAAGTAAAATATTATTGTTACTACTTATTACAGATATGTGGTACTCCACCATTATTTTACTCTATTTCCTTTATTGTTGCTGCCAAGTTTCCATAGATATAAAAAGCTGGGAATCGAGAGTATTCTAACAGAAATCAGAAATCATTACTCGTACGAATAAAAAATTCTGTTCTGAAAATTTTAACAGGTGGGTGATTATCTTGATTACGATTATAAGATCAAGTAATGTTGAACTATTTTATTGTTTTAAGTACAAAATGGGTATAAAAATACAATATGTAACTAAAATTATTGTTCACATTAACATCGTTACAATTAAGTTATGTTTATTACAAATGATAATAAAAAAAAGATTTAGTACAAAGTATGTGTTATTATTTTTTATATATTCCCAGATAGCACGCGGGCTCGGTACGTTCCGAGCCTGTGCGCGCGCCAGTGCGAGCACTGTGCGAGCCCGCCGGGCCTAGCCCGCCGTGCCTGCTCTGGGACAGCTTTGGGCGGATTAGCAAGGGTGCGGGATTCGCGTCCTCATTTCGTGATAATACAAACACGGGTTGTTTCAGTAGTCAAAAACGCTAGATAAAAGATCAGTCTAGGCAGCAATCGTCCTCAAAAGTGTTTTTTCTTGCGTATACTAGGTGTAATTTGCATTATTCGACAGCATACATGTTACGAAAATGGCCTACAGGCGCAGTTGTACGCTTCCGAATAATGCAAATTACGACTCGTAAACGTAAAAATCGGACATCCGAGGGGGGTCGTGGCCTAGATCAATCTTTTATCTAGCGTTATTGACTACTGTAAAATCAAATTTGTGCATTATCGAGAAACGAGAACGCGAATCCCGCACCCTTGCAGATGTAGATTCCTTTTTCCAGGATTTTAAGGGTGTGGGATTCGCGTTCTCGTTTCTCGATAATGCACAAATTTGATTTTACAGTAGTCAATAACGCTAGATAAAAGATTGACCTAGGCCACAACCCCTCTCGGATGTCCGATTTTTACGTTTACGAGTCGTAATTTGCATTATTCGGAAGCGTACAACTGCGCCTGTAGGCCATTTTCGTAACATGTATGCTGTCGAATAATGCAAATTACACCTAGTATACGCAAGAAAAAACACTTTTGAGGACGATTGCTGCCTAGACTGATCTTTTATCTAGCGTTTTTGACTACTGAAACAACCCGTGTTTGTATTATCACGAAATGAGGACGCGAATCCCGCACCCTTGCTAATCCGCCCAAAGCTGTCCCAGAGCAGGCACGGCGGGCTAGGCCCGGCGGGCTCGCACAGTGCTTGGCACGGGCGCTAGCACAGTGCTCGCACTGGCGCGCGCACGGGCTCGGAACGTACCGAGCCCGCTGGGCTATGGGTAACTCGAAGCGGTGGTGGGCTCGTCACGGGCCCGTCACGGGATCGGAACGCTGGGCTAGGCCGCACGCCGTGCTATCTGGGTTAGTTATAGTTATTACAATATTATGTAGCAATTTGCTTTACAATGTACCTAAGGCACGTCATAGTTTACAACGAACAAATGCATATATGAAATTGTAGGTTTTTAATTATTACAGTCCTTTTTTTACTGTAGTATATAAAAAATTGACTTGTTCAGATGTTATTACATATATGTACTAGAATATAAAAAATGTATACATTTTGTTCATTTTGGTATTACAAATTTTCGTTTCAGTTTTAGCTATTATATTGTTCTATTATAACATTCATATTGCCCTGGTTTTACTTCTAACTGTATCTTCTTAAATTATTTATTATTTATTTGTATATTAGGTTCGTAACAAAATGTTTGTGCTACATAAAAATGTGTTATCCGAGAACACGAATGCATGATAAAAACGTTGAATACACTGATCTATAGCAATTTATTTTTGCAGTAATTTTTAATGTCCTATAATAATTTCTTAATGTTTGCATCGTATTTTCAAAACAATTTATATTAAATTAAAAACATTATTATGCTATATCAATTTGTATACAAAGAGTTTATTATAAACAACTTTTTTAGAGGACTTTAAATTTTGGAGTACTCTTTAGGAATGTTGATCTCAATTCAAATTTATATACTACTGTCTAATAAACAACTCAGTGTATGTATACATACTTTCGATGATTATTTACAGTGGAGACTTGAACAAAAAATATAGTTAATTTTATTTTTATTAGAAAGTATACTTGAGTATCTATACAAAATCATGTGTGTATAATATATCTTCTTATATTCTTCATAATATTTAAATTAAAGTTAAACCTTCTTAGATTTCATTTAGATTATATTGAAAATATTAATTTATTTAAAAATTGTTCGTGCAAAATGTACAAAAAATATAGTTGCCGGGTTTAATATTTCACACTGTTCCTTTACAATCTTTAGAATTTATTTCTTTTTAGCCACAATATAAACGCTTCATTACATATAACTTCTTATATCCCTTAATTTCCAATTTTTTAAATTTAAGCAGTGAAAAATAGAAACTTTCCGAATTTGAAAAAGAGGCACTATATTTAATGTTATATGAAATGTGTTCAGACTTTGTATTTAAATAATTTTTACAGATTATCGCTAGTATATTGTAACAAAATATTAACATATTTCATTAAACTTTTTAAAATATATGTTATAAAAGTTCATTAATTATTACTTATAAATTATATTAATTTGTTGCATTTATACTTTCACAAAAAGAAACTATTAATTTTTATGGAAGACATTTTGTAATTATCTTGAGAGGAATAATATATCGATTAACTATGTTCAACAATTGTACTTTAATTTCAAAAGAATATATAGTTGTAGTATGCTTTCGATATTTTTAAATATAAGGACACAGTGAACTGAACTTGGTTGTTTATAGCTTGACGAAATACAAATACATATTTCAGTAAAATGATTAAATAAATGGTAAATAATATTGAATGTCATAAATTTTAGAGAAGCAGAAATATACCTATAAATCTATAAAATAACATGTATTAATATTAAAGGTTTTTTCTTGTTATTAAACGAATTGTAAATTTGCACCGTGTTTATTAGCATTTGGCACATCAATGAATGTTACTGCTATTAAGTAATTGTTTTATAATAATGTGTTTAAGTAAACTTATAGTTAGTAACACACATATATATATACAATTTTTAATTGAAAATTTAATAAAACTGTTTCTCTATTTCAACAATTGGAATGACTAACATATATGGAGGCTCAGTAACATATTATATTTTGAGAAAAAGGAAAGATACACATTAAACATTGCAAAAATAGTCTTACTTTATATAAGATGGAAATTTTTATTTGTTTCTTTTGCAACCTTATTATATATAAAAGCTATGCTAATACTGTGCATTTTGCAAGATTGAAATCATGAAAAAATATTTTGTTAGATTCGATTTCATCGAATTTTTTATCTATACGGCCGATATCATTTTTGAGATGGTATAAAATATTAAATATATATTTTTTCCTATTAATATTTACACATCATATATTGTTTACCTCAAATTGTTTTACACACTATAACTATACTTTCATAGAAATGTTATTTTAGTTTTAAAAGTTTATTGCTCTTAATCTGATGTTGCTCAAATTTATTCGAAAAAATTAAGAAGTCTTTATTACTTGAATTTTACTTACTTCTTTTTAATATTTACGCCGAAATTCTCGACAGTGTTAGTTTATTCAATCTTAAGGATGCTGTTCTGAAAAGTATCGTTAGTCAATAATAAAATGGTATTTTCATTTCCGTTTTGATTTATATTGACTTTTTGGACATGTTTACTCGTCAGTTTTCGATTTTGATTCGGCTGCAATTTCGATTTTGTTTGTCCATTATGACAAGCTTGAAATTGTGGAACAATGTTGACACATTTATTTTGTACTATTATACTCGTCAATGGTTCATTATTAATATATATACGCTGTTTCGTTTGATGCATTACTTTCTGACTCTTTCTAAAAACGTTGTTTGATGGTGTAATTACACGACTTTTTATTAAATCTCGTACTATAGTTTGATGGTTACCTATTGTTTTATCTTGGTTCAGTATAGATTCTTCAGTCTGTTCTATTAAAATATTTTTACTAGCTTCATGAACATTTTGATTATCTGGCTGCAAAATGTTGGTGTTTATTAAATCTTTCGACAAAATAATTTCATGTTTTTCTTCATAAGATTTATCATCATGGATGTTGACATTATTATCTTCTTCATCTTCTTCGGTGAGAATTATATGCCTATTGCAATGTTCATCTATAGTTTCGCTCAAGAGCCCGTTACAAAATTGTTCCTCGTTATGCTCTACTATTTGAATACGATTTTTAAATTGATTTTCCGCAAACTCGAAATTTTCTTGAAATTCTGTATTATTTTCATTTTCGTCATTAATCGAACTGTTATATTCTATATTAATATATGACGGTGGCTCGTTAATGTTGTGATAAATTAACTCAGATTTATCTTCTTTAACTACTTCTAACTTATTGTAAGAAACATTTTGTAATTCTGGCAAGTTCTCTTGCACTTTATCCGTGTATTCCATCGGTAACCTATCCTCGGCTTTAGTAGAAACTCTATTATCTATAGGTATTTCAGTCTCTATAGAATCAGTCTTATTTAATTGAGATTCCGAGCAAACCTCGTAAGTGTCAAAACAGTTCTTGATAAGCTTTATTGCATCGTTCGACTCCCAATTTTTGTTATTATCATTAGCATCGTTATTTATAATATATCTTTCAGTCGTAACACTTTGAAATTGATTGTTATCGCTTTGATAATTCATTAATGTTTTTGCTGCGGTTATAGCCTCATCTACCACACATTCCTTAGTTACATCGTTCTTCTTCTTCCTATTAGTCCGTACTTTTTGAAAGTCTTCTTCCGAGAGACATAATAATTCTCCAGTAGTTGTTAAAACTTTACCGTGTCTTGTTTTCAAATGGCGTTTGTAAGTATTTCTGGTCTTAAACCTATTTGATGAAAGAATAATTTTGGTAATATAATAACATTGGTGATTTTTACGCTGTTAATTTTATGCGTTTATGGCAAAAATGGATAAGCAAGATTTAAAGCAGTGCTCATATTAAGTTTCACATTAATCAGATAATTTAAAGAAGAAAGAAACTATTATTTTGTTCCTGTCTTGCAGTCAATGCAAATATTTTTTATTTTGCATAAAGATCCACAATCTAGTGATTTTATAATGTTTAATAAATTCTAGAGGTGTGGGATAAGGTTTCGAAAATATCAAGATTCCCGGGCATATCTTTTCTTGAATATTTCCGGGAATTCTGAAATTCCTCACACACCACTGGTGAATTTACAAAAAGTAAAACTTTTAAATAAATTGATTATTATGGCTTACATTAAAAAATGTCGCTAATTAACTTACCTTTGTCCACAATCGTCACATCCAAATGGTGCTTCTCCAGTATGTCGGCGCCGATGTTCCCTAAAGTGCGATGGATGTCTGAACTTCTTCCCGCAATCATGACATGTAAACCGTGTTTGATTTTGATGAATTAGCATGTGATACTTTAAACTGTGCCTTCTTGTAAAAACTGCACTGCATATACAACATTCGTATGGTTTTATTCCAGCGTGACTCCGGTAATGAGATACTAAAGTTGTTGGTGCTGTAAAACTTCTTGGCGGATTACAAATTCGACATTCAAGATTACTTCCAGTTGGGTTTCCCTTCTTCTTAATACGATCCATAAACGCTAGTGCCATTTCTCGTTCTTCTTTGCTAGTACCTATAAATTTTGCTTTCCCTTTAGGTTTAGTTGTTGTGATTTCTGCATTTTTGTTGCAGTTATCAGCTGACCATGATATGTCTATAAATAAAAGGCGCTGTGTGACGTATGAAGGTTTTGAGAACTATTGTGGAAAATTGTAAATTACCAGGTAAATAGATGGTGTCTGGTTCTTCACTGATTTTTTCTGATAGTTTTTGATTAATGTGCGAATACTCCTTCATGTGAACGGTATCTGCGCCGACAACCATAAGTACAATCTGTGAAGAATAGTTGACTTTAGTATTTACGAATTATATATTTAGATACAATTTATGCTTACATTTTCATCCATTTCTGCGTTTTCTAGGACATTACCAAGAGATGCTTCCTTACCGCTAGGATTTTCATCCTTCAAACGCTCAAAGTAACTATGATCTCCGAAAACTTTGAAGTCTGCTTTATCTACGTCATTTTGTTCGGCGTTATGTAGTTTCTTAGATTTATCCAGTTTCTCGAAACTTTTATTCTTATCTAATTCTTTAAAGCTGGAATCGTTTAATAGAATGTTTCGAAGATAATTCGTTGATTTTTCTATGATAATGTTCGTATTCTCCTTGTTCAACGTCTCCTGCGGTTTTCTCGACGATTGTAATCTATTCTTTTTACTTTGAAAATTTGTCTTATTATTTTTATGATTTACAGACTTTGCTGTAAAAGTTTTATCTACAATTATGCAAGAATAAGTACATACAACTTTTCAATTATAATCATAGTATAATTATACATTTTTCTAGTGCTTACTCACAGGTTTCTTTATTTGTTTTTAAATATTCCAAATGTTCTGCCAAATGCGCTTTAATAGACATCCTTGCTCTTCCTTCGCTCGCAAAACTAGTATACTTCTGGCCGCATCCCACGACCAAGGCACAAGTATAAGAATATTGTCTTTTTAATTCGTCGCTTGTAAAAATCGAAAACTGTTTAACTAATTGTGATGCAGGCATACACAACAGCTGAGGTACACTAAAAGATACTTCTTGGGGTTTTCTTCTTGTATAGTCTGTTTTCGATTTGCATTGTGTTAATAATGATTTATTATGTGTTTTCTCAGAGTGCAACGTTTGAGACGCAACTTCTGCCAGCATATCTAGTAAAGCAGCAGGACTGTCGCTTCCCATAATACCTGAAACAATCGTATAGTCGTTAAACAATTACTTATACGAACAGATCTGTATACAATAGAACCTCGAGTATCTGAACCTCTGACGTTCACATTCTTTATCATCTGAATACTTTTCACAAGGAATTAGTTTGCGTTAAACCAACCCATACACTACACAATTTATTATAATTAACTGGAACTATGTAATTGTTATATTATCAAACAATCATGTTTCACTAATTAGCACGGATAATCGAAGTTCTAGTTTACTTATACTTTCATAAAAAAGAATTACACATATATTGGGTTGACACAAAAGTAATTTCGGTATTTTAAAGTGAAATAAAAAACCCAATTTTGGGAAAATTTTGAGGTTTTATGAGCGCGGAATTATGAAACTACTAGAAAGATGGTAAGAAATGATCGAACAAAATGGAAATAAATATTTTTTAAAAATATTTTACTAATGAAAGTTGATTACGTGAATAGAAAAATTGGGTTTTTTATTGACCTTCTTGCCAACTCAAAATAAAATAAGCATTCTTTTAAGGCATTACTATAGAAAAATTTAGACATCAAAATACGTAATTTTCAACATATTATTTGCAAAAGTACAAGTTACGCGTTTTTTTACGTGAACTTGCAGCAATAATAAGCATGTTGATCCTTTGCTGACATCATGACATATGACAGTCAGTCTACGAAACATGAATATATTTTTCGACTTTATAAATATAATAAAAAATTAGATCGAGTCTTAAAACATAAAAAAAGATATAAACAAATTTTAGAAACAATAACTTTCGATTTGTTCTCTGTGTAGAATAAAAATTCTTATTTTCCAAGCGTCATTCTAGCAGACGCCATAAGGACGCCCAGCAGACGGCTTTTCAATTCGTCTTTCTAATATCTTTAAATATCTATAGATTTGTTTAGTAATGCTGGTTTGTTAGGAAGTCGGAAATTTTTGTTATTTAAAATGAATAAACGAGTACCTCCATTGTACGAATTAGAAGTATATTCATGGTTTGTTTTGGTGTTCATTATGGCATTCGCATTCGCGGCGTGTCTTCATTCCACTGCCTTCTGTGCACAACAGGTTCCTTCTTGTTGCTTCCTTGTTTGTTCTTCTTTCTTGTCAATTCTGGAGTCAGTATTGCCAATCTATAAAACGAAGAGTCAGTATGCTATCTGACGCTATTCTAAATTACAATTTCATGCAAACTACAGTTTTATTTATTATATTTATCGATCTAAGAATATCTGAAACGTTATATCCGTATATGTTGTAAATAAGATATCAATTGTAAACTTTGGTAATTGAATATATGAATAGACTAAATAGTTTGGCGATGGTTGGTTTTAGGCGCCAAAATTTAAAATTAATCGACATCTCGCAAAAACTATAAAAAGAATTACGTATGAAAAAGCAAATTTTTATTTTCAATTGGTAATTATGTTAACGAGAATTTTTAATATCAGTAGTCTGAAAAATATGGTTGTAATTTTACACTTACGGTCTATATATTCTAAATTAAGTTAAAAGTAAAAGGTGTAAAAAATCTTGTAATAATTGGTTTTTCTTTTTTAATATTTTATTACATTAAAATAGAAGTGTATAACTTCCGAAATATGCAACACTAATTACTGTGCTATGAAAAGAAAATATAGTACATACTAAGTTTATATACTCAGTTTATCTCTTCGTTGTTTCTTTTACAGAAGTTATTACTTTATTCTTTAATTTTTACGTTAATACGATTCATTTAACTACCTGCGGGTTCATTTTTCAACCCTTCAGTATTAAAAATATCTTTTATAATGTCTTGTTTCTTCTTCATATGTGTAGGCACACCGCGAAACAAATTCTCGGTTATTTGTTTCCTACTTGTGACTTTATCTTTTTCGTAGTCTTGATTTAAATATTCTATATTTTCATTGTCATCGATAGCCTTCATCGTTGCTAATAACTTTTCTTTATTATAACTAATTGTTTTTACTTTGGCATCGTTCTCGTTTATATTATTAACATTGATTTTATGGATTACATCAAGAAATGAATCCGATTTTGAGGATCGTGTATTACCTAATGAAATATCAGTATCTTTTATCTCTTCGTTTACTTCTTGTTTGTTTATTTTATTTCTCGTTTCTACGTTGTAATTGTCTGTATCTTCGTCGTATGTTACGCGTGACGTTTGTTGTTTGTCTATATTGATTAACGCGATACATGAATTTGGTGCGAGAAGCTTATCCTGCGGCTCGTTAGAAGAAATTTCCGAGACACGCGATACTGAGTCCGATGTGAATAATGTCTTGATCTTTTCATTGTCTCTGACCGAAGCCATTTGCATTAATACTGTGTCTTGTAAATCATCTTCCCTTTTATAAACGTGAGCAATATTTCCTTCCGTTACTTCTTCCTTAAATATAGGTTGTTCCACAATAAGCTCTTGTAGATCTTCTGAAAATTTATCTATCGAATAATCAGTGTCTACTTGTTCGTTATTTCTATTTATATTATTCTGCGAGTCAGATAAGTTTTCATTTTTTACGTTCCCAGCCTTTGCTCCCATTTCGTTAATTAAATTTTGATACATCTTCTGCGATTCGTTCAAAAAATGAGAAATTGTCAGCTTTTCAGATTCTTGGTCAGAGTTATAAAGAACTCGATTGTCGTCTGAAGCTGCAACTAATTTAAGAGCACCATTCGATCGATTCGACGAAAGATAATGTCCGATTGATTCTTTCCTTCCTCCTGTGTCAGCTTCAAAATCTGTCTTATAAGTATCATCCTTTTCCATTGCTGAAACATTCAATTTATCTCCATATTTACTATTAGATAATAATAATTCTTTTGAACCTGCAACCTCATCCCTACTACTCCTTAATCTGTAATTAAAATAAAATACATTATGATAGAAGAATAGTAAAAGAAAAAAAGTAAACTGTAAACGAATGATAATGTTTAAATATGACGAACCTTATACGTGATTCTTTAGGATTAATGGTTACATCATCCTGATTGTTCTTGAAATTGTCGTTTTCACCATCGCTTTCGTCATTGGCAGACGAATAATCTGCTTTCGAGGGTTCGTCAAAAGCACGATATTTTCGATTTTCATAGATTTTTCTAAAATTTTGTGCGCTTATTTCGAACTGTTCTTCATTATCTTCATCATTTTCTTCCAATTTTTCCGAATCGTTAAAATAAATTGAATTTTTCGAATCTTTGCTCGATGGCTGATTTAATTCCACAAGCGTCTCTTCAAAATCGCCTGACGAACTTCTTCTCTGCGCAGACTTTTGGAGTCGATACTTTCTTATTTGCTCCAAATTAGCCATTGTTTCAGTCTTCATAGAATTTAGAGATCTGTTTAAATCTATTGTTTCGTCTGCTTTGGTATTCTTATCATTTCCATCAGACGGATTTAGAGCAGGCTAATAAATAGTAAAATATCGTTAATAACGTATTTAATATATTATAGACATTTCAAAATTGATTTAGACTAATTTGATTACCAAACTATGTTCTTCTACATTGTTTTGCCAATTTTTATGCTGATCCGACAACTTTAATGAATTCGAGGTGCTAAAACACGAATTAGTAACATGTGAGAGTTATATTTAAAAAATTAATTAAATGTTATATATTTTTTACATACCCAATATCTCTTGAACTAGTAAGAAGTTGTGTGCCAAATTGTCTGCTTTTAGTGGGGAACGTTAATTGCCCGTTACAATATAATTTGCGTTCTCTACTATCTAACAAATGTTCTAAACTTTTTAATTTTTCTGTTGTTTCTTCTAAATGTTTTTGCGCTGCCTTCCTCTTTGAAATTTCTGTATATAATTGCTGCTTCAAACTTTTACTTTCGAGAGATAATTTTCTGTGTAGTGTCTAACAAAATAATAGTATAGTATAGTAAAATATAGTATAACAGATTTCACAATCTTTCGGATCTAGAACTACCTGTATAGTATCTTGTTGCTGCTGTATTCTATAATTTAAATCATAAATTTGCGATTGTAATTTTTCTCTCTCGCCTAAGTTACGATCTTTACTAAGTTGTAATAAGTGTTTGTTTTGAGTCTGTAAATAATAAATGAAATCATTGAAATTTTTGTTGGATCCTGTTTAACAATTTTTCATACGATCCGCGTTTTCACCTGCAACTGTTGAAGCTCATTTTCTTTCTCTTTCAATAAATGACACGTTTCTTTATGCAAAGCTTTTAGCTTTTTATATTTAATTTGAAGTATCCGTACATCCTCTTGATGCGAATTAATGATCCGTGGTAATTCTGCATTTGCTCCTTCGTAACGTTTCAACGCAGAATCCTGTCGTTTTTGTAATGATTTCAATAGTCTATTTTCATTAGCTAAATCCTATAGACAAAGATATAATTTTTTTATACTTAATGTATTCGCCATTAATATACACTCTCAACGAATAGAGATTTTTAGTACATTTATATTAATTGCATAGAATAGTTAAAATAATTACATTCAATTGATAATGTGCATCAGCTAATTGATTTTGTAATTCCTTAACACGTAACATTCTTGCGGACAAAACTATTTGCTTAATACTGTTTTTATTGACCTTTGAATGATCTGTTGACGTCTTCTGTCGAACACTACTTTGGTATGGCTGTCCTATGAATAGTAAAACAGTAAATTACTTGATCACGCTTCAACGCCTAATATTGTTTTCACTGAATTATAATACAAACCAATTGAAGGATGTAAGCTCTTCTTACACGGCAAACTGTACGCTATATTTTTGTTTATTAAAGTATTTTTCACATCTGTGGTAGATTTCTTTAAATGAGAATTTTGGTTTCTAAAAATTGAAAAAATGCAGCATTTATAATACATAAACATAATTAAATATAAAGAGTGGAAAGTTTAAATATTGAAAATCAAGTAAAAATTATGCATTTCTTTGAAAACCTGTGTTACCGTTCGAATGCTATCGTAATAAAATTAGGATAGTGTTTAGGAGAAATAAAATAAAAATTGTTTAGCACGACTGTGATTACCTATCAAAGTTTGCGTTGACAGTTAACTGTACTACAGGTAATGTAGGTACTTCAGTTTGCATTTTCCGATTGTGGACACTGCATCATAATTATTAACATCTCATGCTTTTAAAATGACGTTTTTGCAGAAACAAATTGTTATGGTATTGCGAAAAACTTATTGAAGACCATTCAGCTTCCATAATTGTTTTTACGTGGTTACCAAGGTAACATCTATGTACACAAACACTTCATTAATCAATGTTTTTTACAACCAGATATTTTGTAAAAATTTTTGGATCTATGCATTCTGATTCTTGCGAAAATAAATTCAAAATACAAGATTCGTGAAACTAGAAATATTTTCTACAATGTTCAAGGTTTACCTTATACGTTTCATAGATATAGGTCGTATGTATACATATGTATAATGAGAAAGAGTAATTCAATTCAATTATCCCTTTATTTTCACATTTGAAATGACTTTAATTAGTATAATTAATTTTGTCGTATTTTCTTTTTACAAATATTTGTTATATAATTTATTCAAATATAAATAAACATGTGCACCGCACATGTATTTGTTATATCCATTTTCTTTAATAATATAAATTTGAAACAGTTCTAAATATATATATTCTGAATGGTTTATTAGCTGACATCAGCTGAAGTTGTAATACTGGAATCACTAATTTCTCTGTACTATTACAAATAAATGAAAGAAAATTTAACCATTCGATTAAAATATATATTTTAAATCTAATTCACGCATTCAAGTGTATGTCTATCGTGTTACAGAATCACATTCTTTACAATACGTTGTTCACTAAGAAGTGGCAGTCAGTTTCACTCGAATACATGTGAAATGTATCAGATCGTTTTGAAATGATAATTTTTAATTTAACGTTGTACACATATTGTTACCTGTTTAAAACATCTATTTTTCAGACTCAAGCACCTTGAGCTTTTTTACAATTATCTTTTCCTTGATTGGACTTGCGCATTCCTATATGCTGAGTTTCCCACAATTTATTATAGAAAGAGTTTGGTATATTTAATAGTGACTCATGTGATCCTCTCTCTATTAATTTACCATTGTCTAACACAAAAATTTCATCTGAATCCATCACGGTAGACAAACGGTGCGCTATGACGATGGATGTTCGTCCTGTTGTTGCTCGACGTAATGCTTCAAGAATATTCTACGAAACCCAGCATTTCATGAATATCATTATGTATTAAAAATCATTTGAAATACTACAAAATATAAACTTACATGTTCCGTAATAGAATCTAGCGACGACGTGGCTTCATCGAAAATTAATATTGGACTATTTTTTAAAATTGCTCTAGCAATTGCTACTCGCTGTTTTTCGCCCCCACTTAGTTTTAACCCACGCTCTCCAACAGGTGTATCGTATCCCTTTGGCCACTTGAGGATGTTGTCATGTAGATTTGCCATTTTGGCAGCCTCGAAAACTTCTTCTTTCGATTTATTCAAATTTCCATAACGAAGATTGTAATAGATACTTTCATGGAAAAGTACTGTATCCTAAAATGATTATATTTCAATATTATTATTATACTGGAACGTGTTCATTAGCAGATATTGTTCGCATTAAAATATAATTACCTGCGGTACTATGGCTATCGATTGTCTTAAAGACTCTAAATCTAAATCTTGAATATTATGTCCATTAATATAGACACCTCCTTGTTGTGGTTCAAAGAAACGATATAATAATCTTACTATTGTTGTTTTACTGAAAAAATAAATATATATACATTACGATTTGTGATCATTCGTATCAAACCGGTATACGCATTATAATAAAAATGTACCCGCAACCAGATCCTCCAACAATGGCGATTTTTTTTCCACTTGGAATGATAAAATTGATATCATTAAAAATAGGTTTGCCTTCACAGTATTGAAAATTAACATTCTTAAACTCAATGTCCGAGTTTTTTGGGCTTATATTGAACCGCATGGCATTCTCCTTAGACTAATACAACAAATTATAAAACATAGTAACAATTTAACATACTATACATGTCTTTAGAAGATAATATTACTACCTTAATGGCTGTGTCCATTGTCATCAAGGTAAACATCGTTTGCATGTCGATAAGAGCTTGTCTAACTTCACGATACACCGAACCCAAAAATCCTAATGGTACCGATAATTGGAATAAAAGTGCGTTGACCATTACCAAATCGCCAACAGTCATAGTACCTAAATTCGTTTGAAATAATATAATTATTCATGCCATATGTCGTGTATAGAATTTAATATAAAGGATAAACATCATACCATTTACAATATTCTCAGCTGTTAACACCATGATTAAACTTAAAGCACCGCTAAATATAGCATTTTGTCCAAAGTTTAACATCGCTAGACTAGTACTTGTTTTAAGGGATGCAGCTTCGTACTTCTTTAACGATGCATCGTATCGTTCGGTTTCAAATTTCTCATTATTGAAATACTAAGGTGGAAAACAGAGTTATTTAGTCGTGTATGAAAATTACGACAGAATACATGGTCTTTGACTTACCTTTACTGTTTCATAATTGATAAGCGAATCTATGGCTTTGTTGCTTGCTTCGTTCTCTGCTTGGTTCATAAAAATTCGGAACTTTGTTCGCCATTGTGTAACGGCCAATGTAAATATAGCGTAGACACCAACGCAGCCTAATGCAACAGCTGCATATTCTCCACCACATTTTAAATATAGTATCGTACTAACCAGTCCTAATTCAAAAACGGTGGGTACAATATTAAATACCATAGCGTTTAAAACAAAATTGATTCCACGGCTCCCCCTGTCTATTGTCTAAAAAGTACCAGATATATACATACATATATTTATAATGTTTTCTAGCATATGTCAATTCGTTAACCCTTTGCACTCGGAACTATTTTAAATCGAAAATTAAACATTTCTTCCGATCTAGAATATTTCCATTTCCTGTGACTCTTTAAATTTCATAGGTATGAGATTAGTATAATACCTCATAAACTACCTAAACGTTTAGTAATTGATTAGATACTGACATATTTAATAATGTTTATTTTGAATAACAGTACAGCAACTTTTAGTGATAATTCAGACTCACCAACCGAGTGCTAAGGGTTAAAAACCAATACTGTACCTTTGATAACGCTCCAGTTTGTCTAGACAGATGAAAAGCCATGTCTAGATCATGTAAATGCATAAATACATTCTTCGCTATTTTCCGTATAGAATGCTGTGCAACTTTTGCGAACACTGCGTTCCGTAATTCACTAAACCCAGCAGCACCTGCGCGAGCTATACCATCTAATTGACGGAAAGAATTAATTATCGATAATGTATATAATTTAATTAAAATTAAATCAATTTAAAATACATACATCCTACAAGTAATGATGTTGCTACTGTTGCCACTGTTTCTGGTGCAGTTCCTACACTCAGAACACCACTGCCACCAGCTGCTATGTTTTGAGTGTTGAGCGTGTCTATTCCATATTTAAAAATAAATGGAACAGCAACGTTTAAAACCTTTGCACCAACAAGTAAACCAAGAGCTACTTTCACCCTCTTTCTAATATCTGGATCGTCCTAAAAGTACATATATCATAAATCTAGATTCTAATTCTGGAATAGTTATGCTTTTCAAACAACTCACTTCTGGCCAAATATATCTAAGCATTGCTTTGACCATTTTTGATGCTGTAGCTGGTTCCCTATCTTTAAAATTAATAGCATCACGATTTAAACTGGATACACCTGGATGAAAACAATCTCTTTTTGGCTGACCTGACTTTCCTCCAGTAAATCCAGAAATTACCAGTGGGAACTTAACTGGAGGTACAATAGTTTTCGACTGCCATATACTCTTTTTCTTCTGAGCACGATCGATAACGTTCCCATTGCAATTCTATAAAATATTTGCAAAACTTGATCGAATGTTTATACATTTTTATCAAAAAATGATTTCCACTTGAGTCACTTTTTGCGAGAAGTTAAATTTCACTTTCTGTATTAGAACGATTCTTGTGGAAATTAAGAAAGATTTAATTGGAAACAAAATTTTTTATTAAAACATTACAAAGAAAATATAATACATATATTTATCATATACATTTTCATAATGTAATATTGACTTATAGTTTCAATTTTTGTTCTTGATGAAACATGTACATGTAATTATTTGATTCTGTTAATATTCTTAAATATTCCTCCACAAGATTAATTGCAATACAGAAAGATTGTGTACAGCAGTTACAATTTTGCATATTTCTGAAATGATTTATTAATTCATTCCTTTTTAAATTCAAGATCTTTTTCGCTGTATTGTAAGTCTGAAGAGTTTCCACTGATGTGAACGAATTACCATATATCTTTACATTCCACTGTTCTCTTTGTAATGTTGTATTTAATATAAATAACGTGCAACTGGCATTGTAACTTAAACCTTCGCGCGTAAATGCCATATTTTTTTGTAAATTATTGGCCAGAATAAAATCTAATTTGAACTTGGGAATGTTAAAACAAGCTTGTACATCAAAAATATTAAAATAAATTTCATCTAGTCTATTGTTTGGTATGAAGAAACCATAATGAACATATAATTTCAAGCTATTGTGGGACCCATAGTTGATAAAAACTTGTGATCCTTTGCTAAATAATTTTAACGTTGTAATTTCATAAAATTTTCTTTTCTTTTCATCTGTAATTAAAGATGCATGTACTGTAGTATCAATATCATGATTAAAAAGATCTAAAAATGGTGCTAAGGCCAAATTATTGGGTTGTTTTATATTGATGGTAACATGTTTTGTTTCTATCTGTTCATTATCAATATATATAGCTCTTGTATTTACAATGTAATATGCCCATTTGTATCTTTCGAATGTCAATATCTTTTTTAAATCCATATTGCAGTGATTACAGTAACCAGCCTTGTTTGAACCACTTACTGACCGAATTAATAACTGAAAGTCTTTTTCAACTTTATGATGTTCGTTCATGTAATCTATAATAGCTGCTGGTAACAAACTCTTTTCTTTCTGCGTACAAAAATCTGGGTTTGTTAAAACTTGAGGAAGACTGTTTATATAATAATACCATTTAGACGTACTATTCAAATGCGATTCGTATAAGAGGAACACCGATAGTACGCATTGCGCGCTATATAATTTGTCTTTTGAAAAAATAAAATTAATATTGCTTTGATATACTGTAGTAGTTGTTATTAGCATCTTGTATGGTACTCTGATTAACGGTTCATTGATGTTAATGTCTTTTAACGTTTTCAATCCTCTACCGGTAATAGGAAAATCGAATGGAATTAAATGGTCTATCAATAGACAATTATTTGCTAATAGCCAAGATTTTAGATGTATCAAGTTTTTATCTCCTTTTTCTGCCAATTCTTTGGCAATTAGTCTCTTCTTTCGATGACGTATTCTTGATGTTCTACCCATTATGTGTATATCTGTAGAAGCGTTAAATGGATATCCTGAGATCAATCATTTTTTGTTAGTTATCATCACATATTGTTTATTAAAATTATGTTTGTTATGTTCATGACGAAGGATTCTTATCATTCGTTATCAGTGTGACAAGAAAAATTTTTATTAAAGACATTATGACATAATTAAAGGTAGTAGATAATAGATAGTAGTTAATCACACTGGTACGAATCTGCAAAATTAACATTTAAATAATATATATATAAAATTATGTAAATAGAATTACCCTAATTCCAACAGCCGAAAATATTGGGTTAAATGTCGAAACGCAAAGGAAACCTCCCTCGGAACAAATTTTTTGTCTTCGTGATTTAAATAAGCATGTTGTATATGACCTGATCCAAAATTTCCTTTCGTTATGTCCAAGGCATTGTAAGCGGCGACATAAAACAATGCTTAACATTCTATCAGAAATATTTATTCACAAATGAAGATATAAAAATGAAATTCACAAATTAGGTTAGTGGATCATGGTACGGCACTACTATCACCCTACGAGAGTGCATATCTATAGCAGTAATACACTGATATACATATGATACTATGCAGAGCTGCCAGACTGGGCGCTTTTCACGCTCATGCGCGAATTTCGACAGGAACGTATCTACGTCCGAAGTTTGTGGGGTACTACTAGGGGGAACATAGTAGGAGACTATTATTAGTGGGAGCGTCTAACGAAGTCCGTTACGACACGAGGCGCGAAAGAACAGCGGGCTGCGAGAATTTCAGATAAGTTATTGCTAATATTTAATCAAATAATAAATTTTGCGCAATTAGCGGGGCGACAAGGTACCCGATTTTCGTACTTGACTGAGGCCGTCTGACGTCAGTATTGTCACGCATGCACGTGAAAAGCGCCCAGTCTGGTAGCTCTGATACTATTTCCACAGCCTACTCCACTATGACACTACTGGACTCTACTACTAGCAACACCTGGCAACACCGCGAGAGCAGTGTTCCGATCAGAGATGAGCCGTGGGGCAGCCGTGGGGTCAGTCTTGCCAGACGGGGCGCTTTTTTCGCGCATGCGCGACGATTTTGACGTCATACGGCCTCAGTCAAGTACGAAAATCGGGTACTTTGGTCGCCCCGCTAATTTTGCAAAATTTATTATTTGATTAAATATTAACAATAACTTATCTAAAATTCTCGCAGCCCGCTGTTCTTTCGTGCCTCGTGTCGTAACGGTCGTAACGGACTCCGCTAGACGTTCCCGCTAATAATAGTCTCCCACTACTTTCCCCGCAAACTTCGGACGTAGATACGTTCCTGCCGAAACTCGCGCATGCGCGAAGAAAGTGCCCCGTCTGGCAAGACTGCGTGGGGTGCTTTTTTTCGCGCATGCGCGAGAATTCTGACGTCAGACGGCCTCAGTGAAGTGCGATATCGGGTACCTTGGTCGCCCTGCTAATTTCCCAAATTTATTATTTGATTAAATAATAACAATAACTTATCTGAAATTCTCGCAGCCCGCTGTTCTTTCGTGCCTCGTGTCGTAACGGACTCCGCTAGACGTTCCCGCCAATAATAGTCTCCCACTACTTTCCCACCAATAGTCCTCCACAAACTTCGGACGCAGATACGTTCCTGACGAACTCGCGCATGCGCGAAAAAAAGCGCCCCACGGCTCATCACTGAGATCTGCCTTAGACCATAATTCCATAAGGCAGCTGTGGGCAGCTGTACAGTAGTTGAAACAAATAGAAGAAGGCACTTTCGATGCCACCGCCACCATCATTTAACCGATGTATTAAAGGAAATAGCGCGAAGCGCCATATAATACGAATTGCTTGTATGATAGTTGAAATTCAGAAAAGTTAATCAGAGCCAGAGCAAATGAAAATCATGAAAATAGTAATATAAATATATAAATGTAATATTAAACAAACTAAAGTAATTACTAATGAAGTTCGCAAAGTACTCCAAACCACGCCGTGGTTATTTCAGTGGTGCGTCTGCGTGTGGCGTAGTGAGACGGGCATTTACGGGCGATCGCGGGATGCGGAGAGAAGTACATAGTTCAACAGTATAACGATGGTGGCGCCACATGCAAACTGGCCAAATCTTCTTCTAATTGTTTCACGCAACTCCTATCCAGAGTATACAGATCAGTGGTGTTGATCAGTGTTGATGCACTCAATTTTTACACAACCAAAATAAACATGTTCAAATGCAATAGCATTTTTATTGATGAACAATGGAGCTTCGCGCAAATAGTATAACGTAAATAGAGAATGCGTCTTCAAAAAATCACCATAACGCGGAGAACTATATAACTGTTTGATCAAGGTTGGATCGCATGCTTTCTTCAGAAAATAAGGTCAAAAGTAAAAGTTTTGAAACGTCAATCATGTACGTTATACCTGTTGCATGCGTCACTAATGTTAATGTTGCGAGAAAACATAGTCCACGGGTGTGTACAGTATAAAATGTCCACGAACAGAATTGCTTTTACTTTTTTTAAAAATGGAAATATCGCCAGAACTATTTCATACACTGATCGCAGGGTGTACTGTGCAGCACACAGAAATATACACACTTGTACAGAAAATAAATTTCGTTTACAACAATACAATAAGGTAGAAGCTAAACTTGCTGGAAACCAAAAGCCTGACTGGAACAAAGCTGTTTCAGAAGCGGAAAAAATTGTTGGATATCCAACGTCATTTTTGAGCTTGCGGTGGCTTCTAAGTGATGAAATTGCAAATGTAGCGTTGCATCTGAGAAAATTAGTGGGATCAAATCATCCTTTATTAAAGACAGCCAAGTATGACTTAAAATATGTATACTACATTAAATTAATTTTACTTTCCTACAATTTCTTAACTGTTGCAGAAGTGTTATCTTTAATGGACGTAATAATATGCAAGCATGGGGTCTTATTGTATTATTAATTTCAAAAGCTGCTGGCCACTTAAATGTAGATGACATGGAAGAAGACAAGGCTGCTGGCGTGTTACATAGGTATGATGTTTAAAATAAAATTATAAGCGAAATCGAATGAAAAATTCTTACCAAATTGTATTTCAGCCAGCGAGCATTGGCTGAAGTCACTGAAATGATACGCACAAGTCATCTTGTTCATAAAGGATTAATAAATATAGGACCAGGTCTTAATTTAGAAACTTCAGAATTGAATGATATGAATGTTGGTAACAAAATTGCGTTACTAAGTGGAGATTATTTATTAGCTAATTCTTGTGCGGAGTTAGCTAATCTTCGTAATCAGGAAGTATGTACATATAAACACTTTACATTATGATTCTTAAGAGTATAAGCATGTTATTATAGCGTAATTTTCTTTAGATCGTAGAATTAATGTCTAGTGCTGTAAGAGACCTAGCTGAAGCAGAATTTATAGGACGCAGAGATAGCCAGAATAATCCTTTGCCATCTCTACCACCCAAAGATCGTGCAGATTACGCAGTGGAGGAATGGACTTTAAGAAATGTATTAAGCGCTGGTGCATTACTTGGGAAATCATGTAAAGGCACATTGAAACTGGCTGGACATAGCAACGAAATACAAGAGCAGGGTTACAACTTTGGAAAACATTTAGCATTAGCTTGGCAAGCTTATTTAGATTTGAGTCCGTTTATTACAAAAGATCAAAGTGTAACGTTTAGTCTATGTTCTGCTCCAGTTATGTTTCATATTGAACACGACCCATCGATTCTAGCTGAAATTGACAAGGGTTTAGAATCTGTGAATGATGTGGATTATGAAAAGGTAAATATATGAATATTAATAATCGGATAAAATTTGGTATTTTACGAAGCCTATAAATTATAAACAATTTGAATTTGCAGGTATACAAAATCGTCTTAATGGGGCCAGGAGTCGAATTAACAAAGCAATTGCAAAAACGACATTCACAAAGGGCGATGGAAGTTTTAAGCGTATTTGAGAAAAGCGATGCGAGAACAGCATTGTACAATATTATAGCAGCCATGGAAGAATCTGAATAAGGACTCATAACATCTAGACTTCATATAATTGCCCAAAGATCAGTTTAAGGACTCCGTCCTATGTTAAGTTTCCGATTTTACCATAAGTCATATACGGACGTGTACAATTTATACATAAAATATAGAATAAATAATAAAGTCTTTTGTGTAACCACGATGGAAGGTTTTGCAATATTGTTCAAGGATACTTATAAATTATTTATAAAATATATATTATAAGACAATAACAAAGTTAATAAATTTTATAAATGGTGTTTGAATAAATTTTTGAATAACTACCTGTGTTTATTATTATATATATATTTGACTATAATACCCAACGTAGTCAATCAGCATTGAAGGTCGATAAATTGTTTCTATATGACACATACTATACTGCCAACTCTATAGTATAGTGAGCTACTTATATTTGTAAACATGTCACGAACAGGAACGAAATTGGACTCAAAGAAAGTTGTAAGTTTATTACAAATGTACATTATAAATATCCACGATGCAGTTAAGATTTATATTACTAACTTGTACTATGTCATCGAGTAATATTTAAAAGTTATTATCGAAATTGTGAATAAGGTTATGTTGAATTAATGGCATATATGTAGGTCGTGTAACTATTCCGATTTAATTGAATTATAGATTATCATCTATATCGAAGGTTTAAATAATATAATCATTTCAGAACTCTGAATTATTTACGTTGACGTATGGCGCATTGGTAGCCCAGTTGTTAAAGGACTATGAAAATGTAGAAGACGTCAATAAGCAACTAGAAAGAATGGGCTACAATATGGGGATTCGTTTGATCGAAGATTTCCTAGCTCGTACTGGATCTGGTCGATGTTACGACTTTAGAGACACAGCTGAGAAAATACAAACTGGCTTCAAAATATTTTTGGGTATCACCCCAACGATTACAAACTGGAGCGCCGCAGGAGATGAATTCTCTTTGTGTTTTGAAGCGAATCCGTTGACAGAATTTGTAGAATTGCCAGACCATTGTTTAAATCTAAAGTATTGTAATATATTAATTGGAATTTTAAGAGGAGCTTGCGAAATGGTACAAATGGAAATTGCCTGCTGGTTTGTACAGGATCAACTTAAAAACGACAATGTAAATGAATTACGTGTGAAGTTTATTAAAAGATTGGAGGATGCCATTCCAGCGGGAGAAGATTAAGTAAGCTTATTGTATTTAAACAATAAACCATTGTGGTGAAGTTAAACATCTTTATTTAATTAAGTGGCAGAATCTCTTAAGACTGATAAATTGAAAAAACATATTAATTTAAAATAGTACACATATTTTACGATGATGCAGAACTATATTTATCATTATCAGAATTATAAATATGTATCATGGTTTCATATCATTCAGTACAATTACATTTTGCTTTTTATTTATGTGATACATGTACACATATCAAGTACTAAATAAGTATAAATACACTATTAATAAAATAATTTTATTTTCTCGGAAAATTACAAACGATATAAAAAATAGTATCTTATTTTTTATAATCCTGTTACACGTATTAGACCATTCTGGGTGATGCGAATAATGTAGGGTTAAGATCCAATTTCTTTCCTCAATATCTTTATAACCTCGAAAAGTTTATTTATAAGTACATAACCCACTGTACAAAACACATCGATAGATCTTTAATATATTTTGTAAGGGAATGTTATAACATTTTTGCAGATAATGGAAATGAAATGCAAACATTGTAGGAAAGATCTTTTCAACAAAGAACCAATACAGTTATTAACTTCTCACGGTGAAATAAAACAGAATTCTATGGATATAGGATGTGGCAGTACAAATGATTCAGAATCTTCTTCGTACATAGCAATAGAAAATATGCCAAAATGGATTGCAGATATTGTAAATCAAGTAAAGTTTACATGAGTATTTATAACAATTCGTTTAAAAATATTACATAATATACATATATACTACACTATGTAAAGAATAAATGTAAATTAATTAAAAATGATATATGTAATTCGTAAAATTCTTAAGAAAAGCCCACATAATTTAATATGCATTTGTTACAGGAATCATGGACCAAGGGTAGACTAAATTGTCCGTATTGTAATAATCGCATAGGTTCGTTTAACTTTGTAAATGAACTAAAATGCAACTGTGGTCAATTTATAACGCTCCCTGTTAGAATAACCAACAGTAAAGTAGACATTTCACACAAATAAATAATAATAATAAAACATAAAGTTCGAAAGATGCGAGAATCAAATAATATAAATACATAACATAAAAAATGTAATAGATTGTCGTTATCATAGGTATTACACTCGCACAACATTGAATAGAAATAGTAATTGTTTTTCGTTTATTGGCTTATTTCTTATAATCTTTTATATTCATATTGCGCGAAACTTTTGTGAAATACATATATATATATATATATATTTATATATATATTTATATATGTATATATATGTGTGTGTGTGTGTGTATATATTTGTGTAGATCTATATAAAATTTCTACTATGAATACAACAATAATGGCATAACGTTAAACTCACATTTTGACAATAAATGTATGTACCATGAATTCAAACATTTTTTACATGACATTTGTAAACTATCAACAATTTTTGTTCAATGTGTTTAGATTTTAAAAGTTATTTATTACATATGTATACGTATATTTTTATGAATAGACATTTATTTTACACATATCCATAACAGTTTAAATATCTCTTATAAGTTTTATACATTTATGATGCATATATATATCATATATATACACATATGAATGCGTATGCGTATAACGCAAATGATTATAAAAGTTGCCAGTGTACATTGTATATATGTACACAACAGTTGCTACCTTACGTCTTATGCTAAAGTACAATTGGTAATTTATATCATATACGCAAGAGAGTTCCTACTTAATCTAGTTACAATTAACTATTAATGCATAGCATTAAAACTGACTTGAATGAATCGTTATGAATTCATAACAAAGTGAAAAAATAAGTTAGACCATATTGCATATACATTTGCGATGAACTTTTTAAAATTCCTTTCTTCGCTTCTTGTTTCAAAGTATTTAAAAATAAATTTGTTTACTTGTTAAACAGAACTTATTCTTTCAATTGTTTGCGGTAGCTTTAGCTGTTCTTAAGAGTATATGTAAGTACATTACTATAATGTACAGAATATAACAATAATAAAACAAACAATGCGTATTACCAATAAGTAACATTCATAATATAACATTGAAAATATATTAAATATAGACAACATTAACAGGTACTGTATTTTCTTGCATAAAATCTTTATTAACGGCAATAACAGTAAATTTCTATAATTCGAAATAAAAGAAATTATAATGAATTTAAAGTCATACATTTATTCTACAAAATTCGACAAATTTTCACAAGTCTTTCATGAAGTGAACTTAACCGTTCAAAGACTGTTATTAGCCTCGAAAATAAAAAAATTATTTTCTTAAACTATAAAAAACAATTTAATTATTTAGAATTATGATCTATGTCACAAAAATGAGTTTGTGCAACATCTTTAAATTTTCCAATATATTAAATTTTGCGTAACGATCATTAATATATAATTACAAAATTATAATAGTTTGAATCGTTATATTTTTTTATAAATATTCACATATGAATATATTATACGTTTTACATAAAAATTTTGTATCAATGAACCAAGTGGACGAATTTCAATGGTTTTATTATTACTAACATGAACAGTAGTAATTTAATATCGAAGTTGTATTTATTTGCCTAAATTAGTATTTCAGTTTTTAGGAACAAAACAAGGTATATAGTGAAATTATATTAAGAGCATTCTGTTAGGAAGACCAGAGAAAAGTATAATAGAGTATTAACATTTGATTGTAATTTATCTATTAAATTATAGTTCGTTTGCATCATTTTATATAGCATAATATTAGCAAAAAAAAAGAAAGATCATTGTACTCGATTCTAATAATTACGAATTATCTGAAAAATGTAAATAGTATGCTGCATGTGCATTTTCATAAAACTTTCAAATGGGAAATATTTACTTTTCTAAATTATGAAAAAGGTAAACTTTCATAGGCATTACAAAAAGAATAACATTGGATTTATTGCACAATTGATTTGGGTTAAAGGCACATATGGTCCACTAAGAAATACTGGTGGAAATATTTCAAAAATATGCTTGGACAATATGAGAGTTAGTTGATCCGTTGCTGATAGTCTGAAGACCATAAGAATAAAAATTGTGAGCGTTACATTTTACAAAAGTTTTTGGTTAGAAGTTAAAATACGATAAATAGTTTATAAGTAGGATTCAGAGAGTACAACTTACATTAATTCTGGATCAACCAATTTTTGCACATGAAACAATCTCCTATTATTTCCAACACGTTATTCAGTATTCCAATAAATATTTCTTCAAGCTCTTTAATGACACGGTCAATTTTTGAACATATTACAGTCCAGTAACGTTTAGTTGCTACAACTGAAATATTTCGTCCTGTTGCTGTTGAAGTCTTTGTAGCGATGTTTTTACTTTTCTGCCTTGAGTCATAACCACAGCGGTTGGAAAATTATGCATATCGCTGGAGGATGATGGTCTTGCTAGTTCCGACGGAGAGGATATCGTATGCGTATTCGAAGACATAGGAAAGGAATTACGTAACTTAGTAGGCACTCTATGTCGCTGTGTACAGGTATCGTTACCCTCAGTGCAAAATCTAAAGAGCAACAAGAAGTATAATTGATTAATAAATAATAGAAACTAATGACACGTAAACGAAAGTTTGAACAACTTACTCGCTAGTCCCCTGAGTACGTCTTACTTCCCTTTTAGCATTGGCTATCGAAGAATCCATTTTAGCTAAAAAATCATTAACCGAACTATCGTCATCTATAGACGACGCTATCGAAGATGGACTAGAAACCTGAAAGTACATCTGGTCTTGATATGAAGCAAAGTAACAGCTTAGGACTAGTTTAATGTGAATAATATTTACGCTTTGAACTGTATTTTGTTCAGTCGCATTAGTATTATCAATATTTAGCGACAAAGGACTTTCCAAATTGACAGGAACGAGTAAATGTTCCCTTAAGAATAAACTGTCAGAGGCCCATAATCTATTGACCCTTCTTATTTGTTCAGTCTAGAAGAATAAAAAGATAAAACATACAGAAGTGAAATCATTAGTTTTGTACTATTGCACGTATTAAATATTGTAGAATAGGATATAATGAATTCATACTGTAACTCCGTATTTTAGAGCAATTCCTTGAAGCGTATCGGTTGCTGATACAGCATGCTTTATTAAATTTTCAGTTCGTATAACATGTTTGACTGTACTACCATATTTTTTTAACGTTTTACCACTGTCCCTTATACACATTCGTTCTTCCATTTCTCGTGCACCATTTCGTTCCATTTTCAATTTGCGAAATAATGCAGCAGTTTAAGAAGTTCAACGAACATATCACTTTTTAATATCCGCGAAAGAGAAATGCAACTGAAGCGACATAACCACAAATCCTGACAAACATATTAGAAAAAGTCAGTAATGCGATACACTAAAAACATGAATGTTTTTACGAGCAATCTTTACAGTATTATACACGTTGTGGAAAATCGTAGAATGATTGTTATTAACCGTATACAAACTACATATTTCACAAATTCTAATTACTTCCTAAATGCTAAAATTATGTTTGAAAATAAATGGAAGACACGTACATATTTACTTCAACTTATATTTCTTGTAATAATCGTATTTTACAATATCATAGGTTTAGTCACAATAGAAAATTTTTGTTGCGATTTCACTGGATTTCACTGCGAATGCCTACTCAACTACTTAATCAACGTGATAATAGTCTATATAGATGTTCTTTAACCTGAATGATAGTGCCAGCCTCGTTTTGATTGGATAGTTAAAGGGCGTTACACGCAAACATACTATTAAATTATTTGAATATGAGTGCAAAGTTTCGAAAAATTATTTAAACAGTACGTCACATTTTTAGAGCTATTTATAATCGTGTGATATCAAAGCACATTGCAAAACGGTTCTGTAGACTTTTACAAACGCATAAGCAATATATAAATACAATCGCTTTCTTCATTATTGCTTAATCTTATTACATAACGCGTCGCACGAAAGAAACGCGGTAGATATAGATACTATTTGAAAGAGTGCGATAAAATATATCTTTTATATTGAACTTATTCAAGAAAGTTGAATCTTCATCCTTTTTTAAGGAGAATATATGTATGTAGAAGTGGAATTAAATTTTTAATAAAAACATGCCGATTATAGTACGTTACACAGTTCATCTATTTTTAAATACAATATATTACAGAGAAACACACAGTTATAATTTACTGTTATTAATATTATGTCTTACATTATTTAATGTATGGTTATTATTGTTGTTGTTGTTGTTGTTGCTGCTTTTTTCTGTTGTTACTATATACCAACCTTGATAAATATGTAAGGCGGCATAAAAATTATGTAATGGGAGACTAATTGATATATTTTATTTTAGGACAAGTTTTATCCTCACGTAATACGTATCAATCTCCAGTAGCTGTGCAACAGTAACTGTAATATTGGTAATAAATAGTTAACATAGGGATAAATATTATGCTACTGCGGCAGTATGCTTCCTGGATTCTGGGTAAAGGGGTATTGTTCTTTGTCTAATTATTCAGAACTATGTTAACTAATATTCTACAAGACAGACCCCCTTTCCGCTATTCCAAATAATGTTAGCTACTTAATAAAGATCTCATCAATATGCAGCATTTTTATATTCGAATTTTTATTGTTCCTTCTCATCAATTTACGCGGACAAGGGTTATGTGCAAATTTCATTATCTCTTTCGTTTAACGCGGCTATATATCTAATATGCCCGATCTGGTATTCTCTAAGATGATACTTTAAAAAGTAGAGCAATATAAGTTACAACAAAATTGGAAGTGTAACACGTGCAGGTAAAACTACCTAGAAAGAATGAGTACAAAATCTGTTCCATCTGATGCATGTCAATAGTAGAAATGGTGCACCTTAATTTACATCTCACACATACACTTTGGCAAGAGCATCGGCTCCTGCGCTCGCTATAAAAGGTCGCGATGGATGAAATGCTACGTCTAATATACTTTCATCAAACTTCTTACGGTGTGCTGTTATCTCCTGAACACAAGTCTTATTATCCATATTCCATAATCTTATACTGCAATCGTGACCTACAATCATGAATTATTCAGTTTGTATTAAATACTATCACATTCCGAATTTCTTCTACGTTGATCTACTCACTTCCTGAAAGTAAATATAAACCGTGAGGATCTACAGCAAGACTAGTGACCGCGTCCAAATGAGCAACCATGGCATGAGCAAGAGTAGCCGTTCGATGATCGTAAAATCGAATATGTCGATCCTCGTGTGCAGCAACGACTAACGGTAATGTTGGATGAGCCACGACACGATTGAAACCTTTTGTTTCATTGACTTCGAGACGAGCCACGCTTTCACCAGTCTCTGTATCGAACACCACACAAGCTCCTTCGTAAGCTACCACTAACTTATGGGGTTCATCTCTAATGAAATCTACTGAAGTTGGTATGCCATCTACAAAGATACGTATATACACACACAATTTTACGAAAATATTATTATGTTCTTTAACCCCTTGCACTATAATTTATATTACGTTTTCAGTAATTAGAACATTTCTGTAGTTCGTTATTTCCTCAAAAAGGAGAAAATGTATATCTATTGTGTGCCTGTATGTTTTCTAATAGCTGTACGTTAACAAGACCAAAATACAACTTTATTTCGATTTAAAGAAAATTAATAACATACATATTTATTAGACTTTGTTCAGAATCTTCATCACGTGTCTAACTCAATATTGTAGGGCAAGGGGTTAACCTCGGTGAAAACAGTAAATTTTTATATTAACAAGGATAACCCACCTTGTTCAGAGATATATGTATGAAGCAAGGGAGTCTTGCTCTGCGGACTCCATAATTTTACAGTTCCATCGGCGCTAATAGATAACAATTGCGACCGTGGTTGATACATACTTAAACCCCAAACAGCGTTTGTGTGTCCCCTTAATGTTTGGCTAAGGACACTTGGTTCATAGGAATCGTACGGATCTATGTTAGCCGATGGTAGTGTCCAACAATGAATCATACCGTCTAAACCACCGCTGTAACATTGATTTCCTGTACTACACATAGCTAAACATAGAACTGGACCGGTATGCGATCTGAATGTATACAGTGGTTCAACATCTAACGAAGCTGATCTGAAATCCAGACGAACAAGTGTTTAGATTATCGGAATATCGTTGTAAAATCAAATTCACATGAAATTCCATGTATTATACTTCTTTGCTGGTAAAGTTTTGTGAAGGTTCCATAATTTGAGAGTATGATCATCGCTTGCAGTTATGAGAACAGCTTCTGTGGGATGGAAGACGAGTGCTCGAACAGCATCGAAGTGAGATCGTAACGTATATTTTGCATTCCAAGTTTTTCTGAAACTTTCTTTCGTCGTGGCTACTATCTATAGAAATAAATACCTGATCTTAATACTTAATAAAACTACAAGAGATATCTCTATATGTGTAGATTTATCATATAAAGTAAACAAGCGAAACGGTAAATAGTATAGCTCACATCGTATGATGTTTCTACTTCATTGTTAACGCACAATAGTTCTAATTCTCCCAATTCCAATGTGGAATCGCCTTCTTTAATTGGACACCTTAGATCTGGTTGTAAACTTTTTTGAAATGCGTCTGTGAAGATTGTGCTTCCTAAAAAAAGTTGATTACTACATTACGTTGTTATTTTTAATTAGACTTCTTTTGAATTAAAGCTACGTAGTAAAAATATAAAGGACGCCAAAACTCGAAGGTCAAGAGACTATAATTACTTGTATATGTTTCTAAATGAACAGAACTCGCTGGTGATTCTTCGATTTCTGTGAGAAGGTTTAATTCATTTAGTACTTCTTCGGCCTCTGCATCAACATCTTCATTTAACAGCATAGATGACTGAGAAAATAAATATAATATTTCAATAAAAACAAGTGGGGTTTCACCAGAGAACAGTAGAATAAAAAAAATTTGTATTACTTTATTTGTCTTGAGTGCGATGTTTGTATCATAAGAGTCATCCTCTACATCTCCCTCTTCTTCTTCTATATCCATTTCCTGCCGAGCCAGAAGTTCAAATTTTTCCATAAAAGCTGCTTCTGTATCTATCATTATTTCTTCTGTCTGTTAACGTTAAAGCAATACATTTCATTAAATTAATTTATACACAGGAAAATTTAGAATTGTCGAAAGCTAAATTACGTTCATGTAAAAAAAGTGTTCACCTCATCTTTTGTTTTTGGAAAGTTGCGGATACTGGTTTCAATTCGAATTGGTTTATTTGATGGTTCATTGCCATTTAGAGCAGGAGGATTCATATCTTCTGAATCCGTATTATTATTTAAGCCAAGTAAAGATCTCACTCTGTTCGATCGTACATCTATTATTGTATCGGTGTAGCCAATCTCTTGTAAATATCTAAAATAAACATTCCAGATACAGTGATGTAGTTGCTACTACTCGTTATACGCAATATTTCTAAATGTTATTCGCTTACTGTCTCAAAATTTGGCGACCTTGTCTCCAACTAATGTTGCTGACTGAAGTAAACGGAGCTTCCCCGTCGCCATCTCCTCCAACTTCGGAGTTAACACAAGTACTACCACCTTCTTCGTAAACAGGAGGCTTTACGTCTCCCTGAATCACCAAATCAGTTCCATATTTCAACTTGTGATACCTTGCTCTGCAAAAGTAGCAAAACATGTTTGTATAGTTATAAAATTAGTAGCTACAAGATTTCATAATAAGTACACGCGAGAGGATTATCTCACCTTTCTTGTTTCAATGCATATTCTAACATTTTTATTCTTCTCACTAGATCATTTTTTAATTTTTCTTGTCCTTTCCTTTCTCCTTGTAAAAAAGCTATCCTGGCCTATGAATACATAGGTATTGCAATTAATTTGATTGAAAGTTAGTACAATTCTACAATGACATTTAATACAATTCAAAAATGTGTACAGCAAATATATAGTTTAACATGTTCATGAACTTTTTACAATGTTCTTGTCACACAATAGATGAAATGATAATAAAAAGAAAGAGGATTAGAATTTTCTAGCTAAATAATTATTCTTACAACTTAATTTTGCATAGATACAAAAAATGATATGTTAAAACAATCTTAATACATTGTTCATAATTTTGTACCCTTCAATCAACTCGAGCATGGTCCAGAAATATCACTACAATACTTTTTTTCAATTCTTTGTGTACTTGACTGTAACACTGCATATTTTTTACATACTCTACTTCTTTGAAATTCCTTTTTTAATCAAGAAATTATTGCATCCTGAATGCATTTTGTAACAGGTTTCATTATGACAAAACTTTCATTTTCAATGTGCTGTCTCCAACAATTTACTTAAAACTGCTTAATGCCCTTCTGTGAGACATACAGTTAACAAATGTAAACAAGTTTAGCCTTCAAGCAAATTCAAACGTCACAAATGCATCTATATTGAGAAGCGATGAAAAATGAAGTCGAAAGAACAGAAATATAACTGGGAAACACTGAATAGACTACTATAAAATTTCTACAGGGTTTTTACAGTAAAAGGAATGTAAATTAATATAATTACAAGTTCCTCTCACTCCCTACCACGATATATAAATAAATTATCCTTTTCTACAAAAGAGCACCTTGCATTGGTTCGATTTTGCTAACGTATTTCGTTCAATTTGCGAATCTGTTCGTAAGGATTTCGAAAACAGGTGAAAATTATACCTGGAATTCTGCTCTGTCAAGTTCCCATTGCGATCTTTCAAGTTCGAAGCGAGCCCATTCATGCTGAATGAAATGTAGAATGCCAGGCATAGTGTATTGTGGTTTTTGTTCCTTGGCATCGCTATTGCTGTCACTGTAACACCCTTGAAATTTATTATTTGTCAGCGGAGCGTTCGTACCACTAGATTCTTGTCCATTATGGTTTTGAGACGTAGAACTGGAGTTATCCTCCATCGTGGAACGACAAAACCGTCCTGGTACCTTCATTTCATGACACGGCAGCCATTACAACAACTTTTCTTTCCTCTGGAGCCCAAAGAGTGCTCTCCCGTCGGATAATGTATTTCGATCGAGTTCACGAAAAGAAGTAATTAATACGCATGCGGGCGTATTAGATTCCAATAAAAGCGATATACTATTTGGAAAACTTTCGTCGTCCGTTAATTGTTCACCGAGAAAACTTGTAAGCTTTGTACAACACTTTTGAAATAACACTTTTCAACTCCATTTATATAATAAATAAAACAGTTTATATACCTAGGACGTTCATATAATAGGAGTCCACTGATTCCCCCCACTTCTTCTACTGACTTTTCATTCAGATAACCGAAGTTCACGTTCAGATAAGTGGATTCAATCACGTATCTAGTTCATTCCGCGAGCAACATTACAATGTTTACCAATTTATTGTTTACTAATTTGATAAATAAGGGTAAATTAAGGTTTTTATTTATTTCAAGAATAAGATAAGAAAGATGAATATATTTTTTATTGTTTATTCAACATGAAATATTGATATAGAATATACAATGATAAATTAGTTAATAGACATATGCATATACACAACATGTGCTTTGTTAATTATACATAAAATTCTATATTTTCATTTGAAAGTTTTAGAACTATACTCAATTTTTCAAAGTTCTCAAATACTATAAATTACTTAAATCTGCTTCTGGCTGTACTTTTAATCATTTTATAGACATTTTTATAGTCTACAAACTAATTGATTTATTATCACTATCTTCACTATCTGTTTTATCTACTATCTGTCTTGTTTCTTCCTTTCCCTGTATTTGCATCTTCTCTTTTATAATTTTATAATATTGTTTCTTCTTTAATTTAGGATTGTAGTTTACTATATTCAGGCCTTTCATTTGTATGAGATGTTCATGTAATTGGAATGACGCTCTGCGCTACTTGGCTAGAACTAGACTAGAGTTCATTTATTTGGATAGGCACAAAAATATTCCAGTAAATGGATTTCAGATAAAAGGACTTTCACTGTAGTGGACAGGTATTATTCCCATTCTTGCATCTCTTTAGAGCCCTACTTGCTTCTATCATTCCTGTAGTATATTACGGAGTGTTCTATTCCACCCCTATACCAACTTTACCTTGAAATTGATACAGTACAAACTTCTATGAATAGTTTTCAATTCATTATGCTGAGATCATAAAATTGTTCTTCATTGCATTACGAAATAAAATCTGAATTTTCAATGAACATTGTATATATTATTTCATAAACATTAATGTACCGATACTGAAAATATAATTTACTTCTGTTTACCACTCAACTTGTAACATTCATACTTCTGCAAGAATGATATTCAACGAAACATTATACGATATGTACGACCTCTGGTATGATTACATATGAAACAATAAGCGGGATAGTATTAATAATACATTTTGTGAATAGTATCTTAAATATAATATCTAGTTTTAAACAATTTATGTGATTAACCCTTATTAACATAAGAAAATGCAATTTTTTATATTGAAAGAAACAAACTATTCTAATAGTAAGTTGTGAAAGGCATAAATATATTTTGTATTATGCTATTATCATCATTAATACAAATTATATGTACTTATATTATGTACCTACAATGTAGATACTTAGCACTGGACAGACGTATTGTAAGTGTCGCCATCTACGTGCACTTATCTCTTTTGACAGAATACACTTGTGTTTATAAAAAACTGTCAAAAAATAGTATTTAAAAAAAAATGCACGTGTACGTCAACGTAGTAAGTATTTAATAGGGGTATATGTACAATAAAAATTTTATATCCAAATAACTACATGTGTTTTATACATAAATATATATAAAAACGTATACCTAAATAATTAACAAATGAAATATACCTTTATTTTCTTTAATTTTAATACATTTTAGGGAAAAAAGCCTTGTTTACCGTGGCATAATCTTCTGCACTTCAAATCTGTTGTTTGAAAACAGAGAGATGTTATGTTTTATATATCCTTGAATATCTGTTTTCTATATAAACGTATACAGAAAATATCCTTCTAATATAATGTAACAAATTAGTATATTCGCAAAACTGCTATTTTTAAAAATCTTTTATACAAAGTTATTTGAAATTTATTTAGATAAATAATTTCCTCCTACATTTCGACGATATATTTTATATCTGAATCTAATCTGCGCATAACATGAATATTAGATATTATCTTATTAAAATTCTTGAGAGGTCAAATCTGACAAGGTCGTGTAATCGTTATATATTTACGCAGAACAAAAAATAAAAGTAGAAGAAAAATACTTCAAAGTGCCCAATAAATACATCGACGATACTTAAATTGTTACCGAGATCACACCTTGTCGATATGTTTATTAAAATAGTGTATTTTCGACTGTACACAGAAGTATTTTGCATATTACAGCTAATATTACAAGTTCTGAAGGTATTTTGCATCACGGCGCATGCGTTACTGAAATTTCTGAAATGCGAACGACACTATCAATGTAGGTCGATAATTCTTACCATTTTCTTTTTAATGATATTAATAATCCGTAAGTTAACGTAGAACTCGTGTCTCGGTAAATGGTGTAATCCAAAATTCGACTAGTTCAAATCAAAATTTGATCCTTCTCATGTCTCGTGTATGCTAACGGCCACGCATAAAAGTGGCAACGTTGCTCTTCGCTTGTTTAGGTTGCGGTGTTGCAGATACTCGATGGACGGGTATCACAGTGTATCCTCGTTTCTGGCATTTATCGCAAATATAACGTATTTTTGTAAGTCAAAGAACATGTGCATCACCGATTGAAGACCTTCTGCATTATAACTGTACGTAAGTTCATCAATTGTGTGTATATATATATTTATATATATATATATATATATATATATGTATATATTTACATGTCGCACTTCAGTAGTGGGGTCACTTTGTTTTACTGCTTCGAATTAGAGTAAGGTTCAAATAATGAAACAGGGTAACTCAGAATCATCTGACAAATCAATGCCAAAAGATTCTCCGTTGATCGTTCGATAAATAAGGTTAATAATTTGAGATTTTTGCATTGTTTTGAATGAAAGATAATGTTACTCTTATGTCAGATATATTGCATGTCAATTAACGAAAAAACAGTAAAAATCAGGAACCTGTTTACAGGCCGTGATTTACGTACTAACAATTTTGGGCCTGAAGTCCCAAATGTAATAAACAAGGCCGTTACATACATCATATACTATATGTATACGAAAAGCTGCCATTTTCTATAGCTGACCCGCGCCATTTTGTTCTCTCGCAATACAAAATGAAAGCGAACTTAAAACATTAAATTTCAATTAATTTTAATATCGATTTCGACGAAAAATAAAAATTAATATTGTTTAGAAATATAAAATATATTTTGAATATTAAATAAAATAAAATTTGAATAATGCCCACACAATTAAATATAGCTAGGCTATTAAAAAGGAAATATTTTGATCACTGTCCTTAGCAGTCGATGATATTTTACTTCGGATAAAAAAAAAGTAAATATTTTGGACGAGTCACAGAAATTATATTTTCGTGATAAGGTTCAATGAAAAAATATGAATTGAAAATTTTAGGAAGATGTACATAATTTTTATTAAGACATTTGTTTAGTGTACAATTGACGTAATTCCAATCGAAACAATACAATATTTAAACTTCATGTACAAAATGCTGTATCTGTAATCGAAATAGGAGTTGAATAATTTTTGAGTCCCACACGCAATGCATTCGCGCATATGCAGAATTCACCGCGCATGTGTTAAACACTAACAAAAGAACGTTTGGATGTGTGATATATAGTCTTTGCTATAAATATATGCATACACACATATATACGTTAATTGAATTATTATTACTTAGTTTACTGCATAATAAAGAGTCTTATGTGTTTCATAGAATGTAATGTAACAAAAAAATATTTAATGCCTTTCGTACTGTATTTTGGAAATGGTGATATCGCGATTGTCATTTGATAATTATTAATTATGTATAGATATATAAATACATTAATTTCGAATATTTTTTTCTAATTATAAACAAAAAATCTATAGTATGATCTATCGGAATATGATCGATAGAATCAATTTTTGATGTCATAAATATCACGTATTGAGTAGTATTGTGAGTTGTACGAGTCTCCCACTCATAAAAGAAACATCTTGTATAACCATCGTGACGCACGTTGACCTTGCCAGTTGGCGCAGAAAGAAAAGGGGTGGGGCTATTTATCAAACGTTCAATATGAGTAATTGCAATTTAGAAAAAAATACTTAATGAACATTTCCTTAGATTTCTCTCGTGCAGTTTGTTTGAAAAACAAATTATTAAAATTCAAATGTCACATCGAGTAATGTACAAAAATGTTCAAAATCCTTGTATTCTAAGGACATATGATGTAAGAGGTAAACATAGTCGCAGAGAAAAAATGTATTTACGTAATTACACAAATAGAAAATTTATAATAATAATTTTTTGTTTCTATCCTACTTATTTTTTAATTACGAACGAATGAACGGTACAATTGTTAGTAGCAGTTCGAGAAACATTAATATTTCTTCTGTACTGCAGTTAATATTAGCAGCGTAAAGTATTTAAGTAGTGTAAGGATAGAACAGCGGTGGGGGGAAGCAGTAAGCGTGACCTTTTTGTGATTTCAAGTATCGAATTAGCTTAGAAGTAAAAGATAAGATTATCGTTCAGGGTTTTACTGTTGACGCGAGTGTTTTTAACATGAGGGCATTATATATTTGAAATTACTTGCTTGAATATATTGAAAATTAGTTTAGCTGGGGGCGAATCGAGTCGCCATATTGGACGACATCGTGTGCACTCGTTGATTTTCGTGAGGACGTATGTCGGGGCCTATGTTCGGCTGTACTCGTTCAATAGACTAGTTCTCCGAGAATCCCGCCTTCTGAACATGCATAAGTCTCCGTAGTAGAAATTGTATTTATTTTTCCAGTCATTTTAACGTGGTTGTTCATTAGAACTATTTGTGTTGTGCATATGTATTCTTGATTTGGTATTTATTGAATTTTTTGTTCCGTTCAAAATTTTTCACTTCTTACATGTTGGTGATACGACGTACTCGACATTTCCTGTATCACATATTTTTTCAATATGTTACGAATAAAGAGCCGATGTTGATTTTTCTGAATTAAACAATAACATTGGATATCCATTGATTCGGCAATGAAATACACGTGTAACTTAATACAGTAACTGTCTTAGATATACAACTTTAGTCCGCCATTTTTGTTAGTTGAGTACTTATGGGCCAGGGACGACTCACATTGGCGCGTCATCGAGGGGCCCAAATTGTATTATCTTGATCTATATTAAAAAGAAAATTTGATTTTGTAACTGAGATATGGTCCCAGAAATTGTGGTTAGCACGGCGTAATAATTTTTCTGCGCGAGTTATATAGTTAATGAAAAGAGTTATGAGATCAAACGAGCTACATCGATTTTGAAGCTCTGTAGGTTTATAATTTCTAGCGGCTTTGTTTTTTTTACAGTGAATATCTATTTCATTAAGCTTATTTAAGTGTGTCTCTTTTTTTCTCGCGTGATCATTTATTCGAAAATACTCAAGAAATTTATGATAATTTATCAAAACATGGTATTGTAATAAAATTTTTATAACGTTATCCCAATTAGTTTAAAAAGATGAATTTTATTTTTAAGTTTTTTGTATCAAACACGATGCTGTACGAAATATATTTTGTAATCTCGCAACTATGTACAATCGATTAATCAATTAAAAAAATTAAATGAAGACATTTGTTGTTGACATATTTACTATATCTGAAACTAATGTATTTGAACATTTTAAACACACTGTATTTTCTGAAATAATATTATCTCATACATAGTGATCACTTACAGATCAAAAAATATTAATTTTTGGAGATAAATGGGTGACCTGTGACACTGTCTCTTGCATATCTTACCTTTTTTTACAATGGAGGCATTAAGAAGTGATTCTGTACATACTACTGATTCTATACGTTCGTTGTCTCGTATCAATGCACATCATATTGATGAATTATCGAAAGAAAAAGAAGATGAATTATTATATGGAGGTGATGATGTGGACGAAGAGGATGTATTGTCGGATGATAGTATGCGGTTAAGATTATCTGACGACGATGAGGCTGAACCAGATGATATTCTAACATCTGTCTTAGACAACAAAGGAGATAAGCCAGAAATTATGAAAATGGGTAAGCTAGCTACTCTGTACATTCGTATAGAACATAGAAACATTAACATATAGTATTGCATCTCCAAGATGGTTTGCCGACTAATAATATATAATATGTACGATATGAAAAACATTTATTTTTAATAACTTGAATTGCAGAGGTGACATGTGGAAAAAATGAAGATGCACGGGCTTCTGCTGTTCCTGAAAAAAATGAAACGAAGAATGACACAACTCCTTCGAGGGAAAGAAAGGAAGAGGAACATTGTACAGGTAATGTTTCGATGGGTGTCAAAGTATTAACACATCATGCAAAGGATACCAAAAGAAATCTAAATGGATTGATGAGGCCACAAATGATTAATGTCATGCCTCGCTATCCATGGCCAAATTATGAATTTCAATGGAGGTTTGCAAGTACCCCTTACGGTCGGTTTCCCTATCATTTTCCTTATGTCAGACATTGGTATTCGGCACCTAGAGGACAATTTCGAAATCCATATGATTACAATACTAGATTTCACAATGCATTCGTTCCTTTTGAACAAAGAAGAAGCAACGGAATGTTTAATTCATTTAACAAGTATAAAGATTATAGAGAAGAAACGAGAACTTTCAAACCTTCTCCTATGAAGAGATTTAATGCTAAGAGTGATGTTGACCAAAATGTTATGTCTCCTTCAGATGCAAACATATCTTCAAGAACTGAAGCTGACACCAGCATCAAGGATGAAAGCTGTGCTATTAAAAATGAAATTGAAATAAATCGTGAATTAGTTGACAAAACTCCAATTGGCAGTGAACAGACTAACGATGATTCGAGTAAATCATCGACTGAAATCTCGGAAGATAATAACATTGAAGATTCAAAGAAAGGAATTGTTACCGACACCGATCGTGTTAATGATTCTATGGAGCTGGAAAATGAAACGAGAAATGCCCACGGAAATTCGGAAAATCTGTCTGATGCGGAATGTAAGAATAATGATGGAGAATCTAAAGATAATGATGCGGAATCTAAAGATAATGATGCGGAATCTAAAGATAATGATGCGGAATCTAAAGATAATGATGCGGAATCTAAAAATAATGATGCAGAATCTAAAGATAATGATGCGGAATCTAAAAATAGTGATGCGGAATCTAAAGATAATGATGCGGAATCTAAAGATAATGTATCTATTAAAACTGATATGGTAAATGAGTCCTCTAACAAAGAAATTAAAAGTCCTTTAACAACTCCTCAGAATGAAACTAAAAATGGTAATGCAAAGAAAGAACATACTGACACAGGTAATAAACAGTTAGATTGCAATGGTTCACAGAGTTCTAGTAATTTTAATATACTGGCAAAGTTATTAACCGATGGCCGTAAAAGTTCGTCCGACGATGATGTAGAATTTATTGAAGCGAATAATGAAAATTGTAAAAAAGATAATGTCACAGCCAAATTAGATCTGGATGAAAGCAGAGAAACTGAACAGACTTGCCAAGCAAAGGATAATAACGTTACTACGAATCAGCAGTATATAGAAATTATGGAAACAATAGAAGTAATTGAAAATCAGCCGCTCGAAGAGAGTACAAAAACTAATGATGAATTAATAGTAGTTGAGAAAATAACGAGTTGCGAAGAAGAAATTTTAATAGATACGAATAATACGTCTATACAAGATACACAATCGAATGAAATCGCTGAAACTCATACTATACTAGATGATCCAAATAACAGGGAAGGTAATAAGGAAACCGAAGCGAAAGAAAATAATACAATAGTTGAGCCACTTGTTAATGGTGAGACATGTGATAAAGACAGATTCAATTATAGTGATAATGGTACAAATTCTAAATTACTCGAACTACTTGTTTCTGATGATCATCTAAGTAATGCTAAGCTTCAGGAACAAAATGATAGTGTCACCGAGGAAAACGTAAAATCTGTAAACAAAGGAAGCCCTATAATAAATTGCTCAGCACAAACTGAAAACAAGGTATCCACATTGGATGAAACTGATTTATCTAGTGTTGAATTGCAAAACGATTCATTAGGTCTTATTCCTAAAGTAATCCATAGTGATGTTAGTGAGAAAAAAGTTGAAGTTCCCGTAAATACTCAAAGAAGGAGAAGGCGAACAAAAAAAATGATCGCGGCAGCACAAGAAGCTGTTTCCGAAGAAGATAAGCAAGGTAGGGCATGCTTTACATGACTGATCTTAAGAATTGCGGGATTCAGATTTATTTATATATTGATTGCTTTCTTTTGCATATTCTTTCAATATTATGTGTACAAATATTATACAATATACATTGCATGTTTTTTTTATTGTAATATTCAATTCTTCTTTGTCATTTGTCAAAGAAATTGGAATGTATTATCAAACAATCGTTAAATTTAAATAAATCTTTGATATTCATTTTTTTTGTTCTCACTCCTTCAACTTGATATGTAATATTTGTGAAATCAAAGCAACAATCAAAATGCATGTCTGAGAATGTTCAGAAAGTGTAATGCATTTTTTTGGGCAATCAATTTTATAATAAAAATTTTATTGGTGATTAATGGATTTTGATTACGTATAGATGTTTACTCCTAAAATGTTAATTTGTGCTATGTGTTGTTATTGGGCATCTATAACTTTTACAGAAGTAAAGTTATATTGTTCTTTACACGTATGGATTTATATTAATTTAATCGTAATTTATTAAATGTTTGTTTTAATGATATAGTTGCTATTATGATATTTTGTTACAGTTAAAGAAATTGGAAGGCAAAAGAGAAAAACTGCCAAGAATGCGGAAGAAATCATACGAAAGAAATTTTTGAATCACGACAGTGATTTGGAGTCTAGTGATAGTTCAGAAAAGTTTGTAATTATTAATCATAAGGTAAATCAAGATGCACGATCTCTGTCCCCGCCGTCTTTAAAACGTAGCTGTTCCGACCTGGATAATATAATAATGAATGGTAGTGTAAAAAAGATCAAAATAAACAACGACTCGTTATCTGACGAATTATCTTCGAAAGAGAATGATACCGAAAATATAAAGCAACTTGATTATGTTAACAAATTTTTCCAAAGAGATTTAAAGGAGAAATTGCCGAAATTGAAACAGGAAGTACGTTGAAAATATTAGAATTTCAGAGGTTATTAATATTAGTCGAATATATTCTCATACTAATCAATTCTTTAAGGAACTAGAAGAACTGCTGATACAAAAAATTGTTGAAACGATTACAATGCGTGATGAAATCGGCAAATTGAGGGAACAAGCACGTATATCGGAAAGAAACCAGGAGGTAACGCGTGCAAAATGTCAACAATTGGCCAAGCAAATCAAGGATTTCGAGATGGTTTTAAGTCGCAACGCCGCGGATCGACGTGCTAATAATGACAAACCTGTCCCACCGATTAAGATCAATAGATCCGTCGGATTACAAGTTAATTTTATAACGGTATACATTAAAATAATTATTTCTTACACGATTTCTATATATTGCTGGATATTGTGATAACTATTCTTTTTGAGTAGGACCATGGAATGCAGTGTTTGCGGCAATTACAACAGAACACTAGTATTAAATCAGCGAACGTTCCAAGTAACAGTAGTACCCCATTAAATACGTCTGTTCCCGAAGCTTCTCTTAACATTTCAACAAGTCCAAGAAGGGGAGTCAAAGTGAGACCTCCGAGACGAATTGAAACAGTAGCGTCTCCGAGTGTTGCGGTATCACAAAGTCACACTCAATCTCCAAACATTATGCCTACCGTAACTCCTGCAGCTTTAGTTGTAGCTAAGCCAATGGAGGCACAGCATACTTTACAATTACCAAATCAATCTAACGTTCCACAAATGATATCCAGTGTAAGTACTTACAATTTTTGTTATTGTACTTGCACATCTCACTTCACTCATTTCGTGACACAAACATCTATTTTTATACTTATTGTAGTCACCACTGCCGCCACAACAACCACAACAAACTATAGTTCTGAATGGGAAGTTCTCGAATCAACTGAGTCGTCAGAATACCACAGTGAATATCGCTAAACCGAGGACGAATGATCTGATAGATCTGACGGATGAAGAAGAGAAAAGTAAAGGTATAAGAAATATTGCCGAATAATATTTAAGATACTGTTTCGTAACTATACGCGATATTTTCAAGAAAAACTTTATCATTTGCAGGTGCTATCAGTACACCGGTAGTTACAAATACGATAAATGAACAGCAAATCAGTTTAACACAAAAAACACAAACCTGTTTCCAAAGGGTAATCCAAACTATCCCAGGAAATGTAGCTATAACGAATCAACCTCCTAGTATAAGAGTAGTACAACCTGCTAGCCAACCGACACCTACTGCCTTAGTAGTATGTAAACAAATAATACGTGGTTATTGATAATGGGTACGATGTGAATATTCGTTGTAAATTGATTTTCTTTTTAGAATAATATGAACGCCCCCCGGTTAGCGTACGTGATGCAAAGTGGTGTAGGCCCGACAAGGCTATTACAAATAGCAGCACCAAACTCCACAACGGTAAAACGAATTCAACATTTTCTTATGTAAACCAGCGAAAAAGTTTTGACACGTAAAATAGTTTTGTAATCGCATAACAAGATTTTGTATTTCTAGATACGGCCGGTAACTTCGTGTAATAGAACTTCGTTTCCAACATTGACGTACAAGACTGGTATGTAAATGATATTATATAATAATATCGATTATAAATCACGAGGTTAATTGGACCTTACTTTTGCAGGAATATCGACGGTAGCAAATGGAACAGTCAGAGTATTAACAACTTCGGCTCCTTCAAATATACAATTGAACAAGGTATTGTACTTTTTATGTAGATCACTGATTTTATTTAATTTATACGAATAAATTTGTTACATTTGATTACAACGCGTTTTAGCATCCAGCTCCTTTACCGGATTCACGAAATTACGCTATGAATAATCCTGTATGGAAACTACCGCCACCGGCTCCGTCTCTGAAAATTTCTAAGGTTGCTAATGGTACGTAAATAATGATTGGGAGATCAATAAAAAAATTCCGAGAATCATAAATATTCATGTTGATCGTGTAGGTATCGTACTGTCTTGGAATATGAATTTGTCTGATAAGTATGCAGATATTGTTAGTTATCAACTATATGCATACCAAGAAGTTGCCGGTATTTCTCCTACTACATCGTTATGGAAAAAAGTAGGAGATGTTCGAGCTTTACCATTGCCCATGGCGTGTACTCTTACGCAAGTAATTAGAATAGTTGTTACTTTACGGTTGCTATATTTACTGTTATCTATAATATTCATTATCCATAATTTATCTTCACAGTTTTCCGAAGGCAATAATTATTACTTCGCAGTTCGAGCAGTTGACACACATTCCCGAAAAGGACAATATAGTACACCTGGCAATATTTCTTTATAAAATATACGACCAACATTAAGTTATTGTTATCCATCTTACTTTTAACGCACAGCTATAATATAACAAGTCATGACTCGTATAACAACAAGTTCTATGCAGCCTTCTAAATTATCATTCAATTCGATCATATATTATTTAATTTTCAATTAGTGCATGTAAGATACAATTAATGACGAAAAAAAGATTCAAGAAGTATTTGTAATTTAGAAGTATGTTGTGTAGAGTACACGTACAAATGAATTTGTTGTTTAGTAGTAAATATTTGTTTAATTATAAGCGATTACTGTTCTACAATTACTAGTAATTATTATTGCGATTGTAACTGAACATATTTTTCTTGCTCCTTTTTATACGCCTTTATTTATAAATTCAAAAGAAAAGAAAAAATATAAAAACATTACTTGTGACAATGTACATATAGTTCACCATTCTGTTTCGCTTATGGAAATTGCAATATACGAATTTTTATAAAATTTTCGTGCCATGATTCATGAAGTATTATTCGCGTGTCATCCAGTAGTATACAATAATTACTTATAACGATGAATGTTTAAAATTTCGTGTATTCGATACGATATATACGTACATAAACAACAAAATAATGAATGGCACTAACGTGGTGGTAAAAATCTATGTTTGTACAAAAGTACAGAAAATACTCTAGTCAACAAGAATTTTTTTAGCAATTATTTTGACATTCTCATAACTTGTAAAGACTGCTACAATTAAAGACAAATACGGAATTGCTTAAAAGTCTGATATTGATATTATTCACTAAAAAGTGTGTTCATAAAATGCTGCTTCCTTACATTACGTATGAATAACGCCTATATATCCTCACTTTCTCAGTAACTTTAATTTACTCTCCTTGTTATTTTGATCGACGAGTCTCGCTGATACATAATTTGCTCAATTTTTGATACAATTGTAATAAACTTTAAGTGTTGAACGATAATATATACTATATGCAGAATTCAACTATACAAAAGAAAAAAAGGCAATGAAATTAGTGATTGTATATATATTTAAAATTTATATATTCTGATTTTTAGCATCTGTAATCAGAGTATACGTACACAATCTGTAGCATAATTATCTAATATTTTTAAGTTTTACTAATCATTTTTGTGTGATAAAATTGTATAATAAAGTGATTATTCATTTCTTAGATAAATTATTCATGGAGAACAATTCCTAATGTAACTATTTATATTTTAGGTGTTTAGAGATAAGTTCCTTTAAAACAAACAAAAACATATTTGTCTAATTTTATTAAAATTTTAACAAAAACGACTATGCCAAGATTTCTACTGGTATTAGATTGCTTTTGCATTTCTGAATAAGACCTAATGAAAAAGTAATGTAGTCATTTGGTGCGTCGTTAACACGGTATAAAATTAAATTTCCCGCTCTTTTGTGTACATTGTATTATAACTGCAGCAACGGGAAACGTCGAATTCTGTGAATGTGAATTGTGCATACGTATATGCATGTGAAGTTTTATAATCTTGATTTTGTTATAATTAATTTAGAGATTGCGATGTGTATAGCAAGCACAAAACATGAACCGGTGAGAAATTTTCTACTGGCCTCAGATTCTGTAAACTATTTAAACAAATAATATCATTTGCACAAAACCTCGGAGACTTATAAAGCGATAGCTGTCGAGATGTCAGTTGTATTGCTAAATTTATGGATCGTAATGGTAACAATATTGAATAATTAAAGGGAAAACCACATCTATACATATATATATATATATACACACGCACACAGTTATATATATATATATACACACGTTATAAACAAGCAATAAAATGTTGTCGTGTTGTTTTTAAACCCGATACCTGCACGTTTAGAATTAAACGAGATTACACGAGCAAGAGAAAATAACCAACGAATACAAAATTGTTACTTACTGTCGCTATTATTAGGAAAAACACGAGATTATAGAAGAAACGTATGAAAAGTTTCCTAGCGTTCGAATTATTTTTAATCCGTGACAATTCTTATTTCATGTTGTATATAATAGATTTGTCACTGGACTGGCTCTATCCTGTGTTTCTCATGTGAGTCACAAGGATACGTGTGTATTATGTCAAACACAAAACAAATACGATTTCTGTAAAGATATCACACACCGTGCAGACGTAGAGTGATAATCTTTTTTTTCCGATACTCTGTGAAAAAGTGTGAAGCAAGTGGGGGCGGAAGTAGTTTAGTCGGTAATTTGTGTACTGTTTGCTGCAGTTTGTGACATAGGACACGAACAATCCGTGAAATTAGAAAAAAGAAAGAGGCATAAAATCGAAGCGCATCCCGACGGAATGATCGAATTGTCAATAGATACACATTCCTTTGGATAATGAGTATGTGTGAAATATTACGTAGCAATTTTCTTACTTTCGCGACATATCTCGGATTGACAAGCACAACATAAATATTGCTCGGGAACGACGAATATAATAATTTTCAGTTGTTTCGTTACCGATTAAACAATCCGTTCCGAGTTCCATATATATGTTCGTACATTGTCCGCTATTGTTTCGATTGTTCGGTCAACTATTGGAAAAGCATGAATTTTTCCAGATTCAAAGTAAAAAGGACTACTCGTGTGACAACAGTTTCGTATTGAAATGCAAATATTTTTGTGAACGTTGTGTCGTAACTGTTTAATAGAAATCGATATCGTTTCTAATCACCTTGAAATTACACGAAGTAGAATTGTCGTAAGAGTAATAATATGAAAAAAGAAAGAACGAAATATAGGAAATATTCGGAAGTTATGCCATAATGAATGAATATAACTGTGCAGTGACAAATAATTTTGTGGGTGTGACATATCCAGTTCTTATGACTTGTCTATGTCACTTGTTACATAGCGAGCACAGTTGCAAACTGTTTAGAAAAACCTGATAAACGTAGCTTTTGTCTGAAACTGGTGGTGAAATTTTGATTGATAATTAGGGGATGCCCAGCCTACATTCGCTCGTCGTTCGACGAGCTCCGCTAATGGATATGGGTACTGCTACCAGCTCCGTGACATCAGTAAACCCTTCTACCAAAATTACTACCAATCAGAAAAAGGGTGAAAAGTCCAATAAACTCACCGGAGTCAGATTACCTTTGTTACGCAAAGAAGCGAGCGTGGTCAATCTTTCCCTGACAGAAAGAACAACATTGGGAAAAGGGGTAGATTCCCCTTTACTTAGACCTGAGAGCAGCGCAAGTTTGGAAGCTCGCGGTAGTAGCTGGTTGAGTTTGGGTCCAGGCGTATTAAGGAAATGCGAAACTGCAGTAGGTTTAAGCACTTCCGCTTTGGAGGGCAGACCTATAAATCGCAGTCGAGTATGTTCTCGTTGCTCCAGTTTGTTGTCGCTGGCTTCCAGTTCACGTTATAGTTTGGCTGCGGGCAATTTTGTTCCAGCAGGCTCTCAGCAAGTGCTCGGATGTCTTTTTTGTAAATTATGTCTTGTTGAAATTTCTCTTTCTAAAACGTTTAAAATAGAAGGCTGTGGTTGTTCCTATTGTAAAGATGTGAGTATTATTTTCCTCCTATTAGAAAGTTATCCAACGGCATGTATTGCATATATCGTTGTGTTATAGTGTATGAAAGCGTACGTCGAGTTTGAAATTGAAGAAGGCGCTTACGAAATTAGTTGTCCCGATGCGCAATGCGACCACGGAGCGATACTTTCCGTGAAAGAAATAGCAAGCCTTGTTACTCCTGAACTTATGGAGAAACATCACAAGTTTCGATTGAATAGAGGTGAGTAATAAGCATACAAGTTGTTACATATTTGTGCATAAGTTTTGATAAGATAATTTAAAACTCTCTTTAACTCTCTCTATTATTTTATCATATAGATGTGTCTATGGATAAAGCACGTGCCTGGTGTCCACGTGCTGGTTGCGAAACGATATGTTCGATAAATGCTCCTGGCTCGAATGGAACCACCATTGGGCCTGTTCATTGTCCTAATTGCTCTATAGACTTTTGTTCTATATGTAGAGAGTCCTGGCACAATGGTCCTTGTTCTGATCTTTCATTAGGTATACCATTCGATGGTGACCATATTAAATGCTGTCCCATGTGTTCTGTACCTATTGAAAAGGACGAAGGATGTGCTCAAATGATGTGCAAGAGGTGTAAACATGTTTTTTGCTGGTATTGTTTAGCTTCCTTAGATGTAAGTATAATTATTTACAATATATATTGAGAATGATAGTGATATTAACTGTTCTTTCTGAAAATTATTCAATTTCATAATTATATGAATACAACAGGACGACTTTTTATTGCGACATTACGACAAAGGACCATGTAAAAATAAATTGGGTCATTCGCGTGCGTCGGTCATTTGGCACAGAACACAAGTCATTGGAATTTTTGCTGGATTTGGGTTACTCTTGCTTCTTGCATCGCCGTTACTTTTATTGGCTGCGCCTTGTATTGTCTGTTGTAAATGTCGTGTTTGTGGTTCTTCTAGACTCGAACAGGAAGAAGGTGATACCGCAACTTAGAAACTCTAAAAGTTTTTCGATATTTCCTGTTGTTTCTCTTCAGTATGATAAACAGTTTTAAATTATATTACTCAATATGCGAATGTGATCGGCGACTTATATAGATATACATTGAATCGAAAAATTCTATAATATATACATATAAATAAATAAATAAATAAATATATATATATATATACTTATATATATATATATCTTAATATCAAATACCTTTTTAAAGCGTTTTTACTTTTGTGAGAGGGGTTTGCATTCTTTTTTTGTACTATTATCTATGGATGTTACGTTTTTTTTTATTAAAGGGTACTTCGACTGTGTTGACTTCGAGTTTACAGAAATATTTTCACGTAGGTGTATATATATTTATAGTGTGATTATCGTTAAGTAAGAAACTTACAAAGTTTACTGAAAGCTACTTAATAATTCATTGTTTCTCGAGAGTCGTTAAGGTAGATTTTGAAAGGCAACAATGATTTTTTAATTGAATCAGGCATTACTAACATTTTTACATTTAAACATGTTCAATCAACTGAGTTGCAAATGTTCACGAACTTCGTGTATAACATTCCAGAAAGTTATATCCCCGCTGAACGTACTGCCACGTCCAAAATATGATTCTTTTTTTATTGTACAGTTTCTCTTTTTTATACTTACATAATTTGCTTTCAATAGTACGAAAATTTTTATATACTCGATCATTATTTTCATGTACTTTTAATATTCTTTTTGTTTCACGCCTAACACAAAAATTTTGAAAGTACACGAGTACAGGCATAAACGAATAACTGAACAATGTATATCTATATGTATGTCTGTTCTGAAACCTCAAGTCAGAGGCACAACTTCAACGAAAAAATTATTAACAAATCAGTTGCATAGCACAACTTGTCCATATTGTTTTCTTTGTGAATGCTTGTTCTATTACATCATATAATTAATTACATGTATATTACATGTACATTATTATAGACAAGTACGAAGAATAGCGAATAGAATGTAAGTTCTACAGTGGTATCTGCAAAAAGAATGTAAAATCTAGAATACTTGTAAATTCCATTCTTAATAGATATTTAATATATTTACTATTAATTGTAAAATTATTATAAAGGACTTCTTCATTTGAAAGAACATTATTCTGTACATGTTGTAATGCTATTAAAATTCAACTTTTCGAATTCGTAATAGGCTGTAGATCGATATAGCGAAAAGAGAGCAGTATATTATAACGTTTAATGAATAAAATTACATAATTAGGAAATACACTGCAAACCATTTTTTGATAATAATCATGCGCTATGCTAAATTAAGTATATATGTCTTCATTCGAAAAGGAGAAAAAAAATAATATAAGCTTCATATAAACTTAAATCACGTTTGATGTTATGGTAAAAAAATATTTTTTCGTTGATTGTACGCGTACGCGTATATACACATAAATATAATTGTCTAATCAAGATATACATTAAATAGTTTATGCGTAATAAAACAAGAAATAAGAAATTAAATACACCGTACGATACGTAACAAGTTTTTTGAGCAGGTATCTAAATTATACGTACTATTCAGAACAATTGTGTGTAAATAACGACTTAGTTGTATATATATACATGTATATTTATATGTTCATATAATGTAAATATGTACATGTAAATGTACATAAACTGTACACATATTTGTGCATATGTATACAGAAATGCATATATACGTGTACGATTATAACTCATCCTTAAACTATACATAAGATGTATATGTAAATACTTGTAATTGTTTGATGCGATCCACGCATAGAAGTCATTTGAATGCGTAATCGTGTAACTTAAAAAAATGTAACAGTTTTAAAGTCATACTAGAAAATTATGATAGCAAATGATTTGCTATTGTCCTAGTTGTATACTATCGTAAAATTAGTAAATAGCTCTTCAGGTAATTAATGTTACAGAAATTCTATTACGTAATTTTCCCACTGCAATATGTTCTATAATATATTTTCGAAACATCACATGTACGATCGAATCACAGGTTCTGCAAACGTAAGCAATTTATTCAATCAATTTCACACGGATACGAAATAATTGAAACTTATATGAAATTTTATTACTTTATCATTTATACGATATTCATATTCACTGTGAGTATCTATAAACATTATATCAATGAATACGTTTGTAAATTCATATGATTTGCGTAATAAACACGAATCTGTTAATTTTAACATAAAAAAAGATTATATACATATACTTACAGTTTTCATGGACAAATAACTGATAAAAGGTGAAAGTTGAAAAAATTTAATTTTTTGTTACTAAAGAAAAATATATTCAGAATACTTTTCGTACTAGAAATTTTTACAGAATTTTCGTTGGTTCTCCTTTCCTGCAGAAAAATGTTTCATACGATGGATACAATTTCGATTTTTAAAGTTGTTAGGGAACGAAAAAACAGGGATGTTTTTGACAATAACGTCGTTGTTTATTACACAATAACCCATTTATTATTTTTCTAATACAATATTTTTTGTAAGAAAACTCATAACTTGATTGGGTTAGAATTGCTTGGAATGAAAAAAGATTTGTATCTGTTAAGATGCATTAGATCGCATGCGGAATTCTCAGCAACAACAAAAGTTTCCACTCGGCAGAGTTTCATAGGGCTGTATACTTAGTAAATTCTTTGGTTATTTAATGCATCTTAATTGCTGATCTTATAAATGGACCATCGGTAAATCAGGAGATGGTGCGCATATACATTTATGGATTACACGATGATAGTTCTGTAGTCCTACTAAGAAGCTGTGATAGACTTTAGATTTATGTTCGAATACGTTGCTAGATAAAAAAAAGAAAGAAAAAGAAGAGAGGGGGAATAACAATCAATAATCTAAGTCTATGTATTACAATACATATTATTAGGACCATTGTAAAATAGTTAGTGTCAAAAAAATATGATTAATAAATTTAATAAAAACGATTAAACATAACGTCGGTTGGCGAACGGATTATTGCATCAGACCCTTGGCTTTAAACAAGTCTCTCATTAAGCCTTTTAAATACCCAATCTCTCGCTGCAAGTCTTTTACTTGATTCTTCAGTTTGTCGTTGTGATCCGCGAGCTCCCGTTCTTCTCCCAATATTTCTTTGATTTCTTGTTTTTTCTTTTGTCTGTAACGCGTCGCCGCATTTTTATTCTGCTCCTTTTTACGGACTTTTTTGTCTTCCACGGTTGGCCGTGAGTATGGTTTTTGGCGGCTTCTGGCCGACGAGCCTGTCAAGTGTTTTGTACATTTTCTTTCGGTTTCAAAAATCCAATCTGGATCGTCTACAGAATCTTCCGATGATGTGTAACTACCACCTGAACTGGTGCATGGACTAGATGGCGGAATATCTTCGGTTTGCAACCGCACATATTCATCGACCACAGCTAAGTCGTGCGCAACATCTGTGTTCAGCGGATCTATTGCTATACTTTTTGGATTCCACTGTACAGGTACAACTTCATTGGTGTATGTTTTTTCCTCGGGGACCACAACATCGTACATAGACTGATGATTCGAGTATAATGGCTGAACAGGTTGCAAAGTAATGAGTAATTGGGTGTCCACGTTTAACGGTTTATGCGATGGTGGCAGTGGCGGTGGTGATTGAGGTGGTGTTAACGTGGAGCTGGACGTGGGGACTATTTGGTGGCAAGCTTCCACATCTCCCAGAACAGTTTCGAACTCTTGCAGTAGCGTTTGGGTATCATCTTGCTGAGGGATCTTTGTAATTTCGTTATACGTGGTTGGTTTCAGATGTACATTCTCAGGACCTGGTAATTCCTCGAAAATAGGCAATTCTATCTTTTCTTCCAACCAATCTGAAAAAGGTTCTGCAAAAAAGAAAGTTTCGTTTTTAAAAAATGTAAACAAATGTTAGTCGTTCAGTCTTAAAAGATAAGGAAGTACAGAGAACAATCGACGTTTTTCCAACGTCGGTCACTAATTAAGTGATCTCAGATTTTATATCAAACAAAACATTGATACCACATTATCAGATTCCAATGATATATATGTATATATATTTATAGTAGATTCTATAGATTGAACTTGTTTCATTGAAATGGCATCAATAAGATTTTCTGTATTTCGTACAATTTATATTGGAATAGAAGTTAACAGTACTTTTACTTGTCTCGCATGAACAATAAGTAGGAGTGGTACATTGATGTATATATAATTTCATGGACGTTACGCTTAACTAGAAAAACAAGTTCTCGATTTGCAATTTCTTTGGTTACTAACACTCTTGCTGTAATCGACACTTGTATAATACATTATTTAGAACACAGTCTGATATTTAGATTATCGGTAGACAGCGGATTTTATGCATTTTTTACGAAAATCAAAAGGTGGAATTAAACAAAGTCAGCACATTAAGAAGAATTTCAAAATATTATATTATTTTCAACCAATTAAAAGTATTAAGAAATAAAATATATTTTCATTTGAGTCCACTTTGTTCAAGTTGGGAAGTACATTTTTATTTTACATAAAGATCCACTGTCTATGTATAGTTATCGGACAGCAGTCTGTGCTAAAATTCAAATTTTTTACTCAAAATAACATCGTAAATTTAGAAAAACAAATTGTTCAATAAAATTATGTTCAAATCTTTCACATATCATTGATTTTTTTAAAAATTTTTTCCATGTTCCAATTTCGTATTAATACGTTGAACATTTAATGTCTGATAAACTACCCCTAACCTATTTCTTGGTGAAACTTTGATCAGGCTTCACTTGGAATATGGAAGTTATCTGCATTTAAATGCAGAGGGCAAGGGGTTAGATAAGAATTTTTTTTAATATAAAGATTTATATAAGTACATAGTACAATTATATCTTCAAGCGTGGGTTACGAATTCCCAGTAATAGTTAATATGCTGTGTATATTTAGAATCAATTTTTCCGCAGACTTTTAATTCATTGTATGTGCAGGGTATAAGAAAATTATATGTCGCAGACACCATAGCGCGATCCTATACCCCTGATTTAGTCGAAAATGGGATAAGGAACCTCCCACCCCGCAAAATTGACCTTAAATGTGAAAAACATTAAAAGTCTGAAATCCTAAAAAATGTTGTTTTTAAACCTTGTTTTTCACGTTCAAGGTTAATTTTGTGCGAGGTTTGTTATGTCATTTTCGACTAAATCGGGGATGTAGCGCAATTGCGCTTTGGTGTCTGCGATATATAATTTTGCGACACCCTGTACATAATTGTAAATGTTTCGAATTGCCTCCTTCAAGCTTTTGCTACATATTACAAGTATTTTATTGGTTTCGATGCGCATGTCACGCGGAAAATTTAAGGGGTACACTCGTTTTTCCAGAATTGCAAGGGTGCAAGATGCGCTTTCCCATTTCTCGGCAATGCAAAGATGGGGTTTTTCAATACACAAAAGCGCTAGATAAAAGGTCGATCTAGGACGCGATCGCCCACAAAAGTACTATTTTTACGTTTACGAGATGTAATTTACATTATTCGGTAGCGTGTAGTTGCCGCAGCTTTAGGCTTCCGAATAGTGAAAATTACGCCTCATAAACGTAAAAATAGGACTTTTGAGTGCGATCGCGGCCTAGATCAATTTTTCATCTAGCGTTTCTGATTATTGAAAACCCCCATCTTCGTATTATTGAGAAATGAAAAGGAGCATCCCGAACTTAATGCGCGCACGAATATATCAAAAAAGTTGAGCTTAAACTGGAGGATATAATTTGACAGTAATATATTTAGTAACGTTGCGATCCAGTTACATGGTATGATAATGCGAACAATGTGGTAACAGTGCTCTGATATGCGTAATAAAGATATTTTTCAGTCGAAGTGAATGCTAGAAAGAGAGGGGAAGTGTTGTAAAGCGAAAGGAAACGTACCGCTGTAACATATAGCAGCCATTATCGTGTGTAGCGTGTTTTCGCGAACCTTTTTATTTAAAGAGCAATATGTGTGTATATAATAATAAGAGAAATATGTGTATGTATAGTGGAAAAGTGGGAAAACAATGTTCTTGAAGCTCAGTACGGTGTATATGATCAATGTGAAGCAGCCAAAAGTCCGCCTGTACGGACACGAGCTCAACGTCTTTTTACTAATTTCTGGGAATTGACAATGATCTCTCGGTTCCACGTGTAGCGATATGCGAACTGCATGCTATCATACAACATGAGCACACTCGGGCATCGAGACAATTCGTCGCTTTCACGCAACACTTTTAAAAATGCCAGTATCGTTTTATTGCCCCTTCGATTCGCTTTTTTCCGCTCTCGTCGCGACTCGATTTCAAACTAGACGTCCATGAATGTTATGCACTTCACCAAGCACTTTACATCAATCGGCAAATCGTTCACAATCTATCGAAGAATATTTCCCGTAACGGTATCGAGTTCAATTCCAAAGTGATCGCTGCAGCTTTCAGTCCCCGTGATCGATATAGATTTCTCGTGAACACGTGTAAACACGCTAACGTATGTTGGGAACGAAAATTACGCTCCGAATGTAGATCGATAGATCATCGGCGAAGGTACCGTGTTTACAGTACCCTGTGTAACAGTGGTAAAACAAGACGCAGCATACGGTTCACCATAGATCAACTGGATCGTTTGATATTTTTTAAGCGTCGGGATCACTGACACGCACAGTAAGTCGCTTGTTAGCTGCTACATTTAGCAGATTTGGTTGGCCACGAAGTCACGACTCCCTGTGGCACTTGGCGCGACACAATCAGCCGAACGGAGAGATATTTTCACGTTTGTAACAACAACAATGCGCAACGGAGCCCGGAAAACGATCGCGTATCGTCAGAAAGTCGACTCGTGACGAAGACTAATCGACGGAATCGTACGATCAGTTTGCAATACTGCCGAGAGACCACTCCTGCTTATCTTTGGACTTTCCCCTCTGCCGCCCCTACTCCAACGCAACTAAACACACGTCATTCCCCTATCGGCCTTCGGCCAAAGCAGTTTGTATAGAGGTTAACCAGTTTGTCCCACTCTCTTTTTCAGAAAAAAAAGAAGAAGAAAGAAAAATGAGATACACGCTGGAGGAAGCGGGAAGAATGAAAGCGATACCGAGTATCGAGAATGCTGTCCGATAAAATGCGTTGAACGTTAGCCTCTGTCCTTTTCGTATATGTAGAGCTTCGAAAACCCGGGGACGCTGACTTAATCGATGCATGCGTAAGAACGGAGCTGCAAGTGTTCGCCTACTTTTACGCAGTTTGATATTTAAAGATATATCGAGACACAGTATCTATTGCTTCGCCTCCGACGCCATGCAGCGGTGATAATCTTAGAATCGTGCCAACGCGAGTACATCAAACTTTTCAATCCCTAGCTAGTTCGATGCCTATGCACGCCTATACTGAAGTTCGAGCAACTGCAAGCCTATTGCAAACATTATTTCATTTATGAATTGAACGCAATGCTTTTTAGATCGTAAGACAGATTAGTAGGAAATATTTATACGCTTCTCGCGACCATACCAACTTAGCTGGGGGCATATAACAATCGATGTGTCTATACTTTACACACTGTGTTTCGACTGCTTCTACAAAAATTATATACACATATAAATCGTTACAGATTTGCACTGGGCGCAACGATATTCATGGTATATAGAATAAATATTTTGTATACGAGGCTTTGTTTCTCGTAAACGAACTTTAACCCAATTTTCTCTTCTATAAATAATACTTGTTTTCAATTATACCACGAATCCTGTACTTTCTACGTACAAATCTGCAACAGTTACTATTTTTTGTATTTGCATTGGGATTGTAATGTAAGTTTGTGATAGGAAAGGTCACCTGATAAATGTTTCTTGCATTCGTGGTGACCTTTCGTGAATTTCTTGATATATTGCCGATGATCTTGTGCAAATTCCAGCATGCTTTTATACCAGAATTAACTTCTACTTGCAGTGTTAAGAAGCTTGTTTAATATCTATATACAAATAATGTATGATAGAATGGTTCTTTGCAATAGTACTCAATAAAACTATCCATATTCATCCTTGAAAAAATCATGAAGATTTATATATAGATATCAATACAATTAATTAGAGAATTCTGGAAGTGCTTACCTTCTTTAATCCATTCGTCCAACTCTTCTAAAAGTTTCGTAGCAACTTGTGCTCGGGTGGGGTGCTCTTCATACATAACAGGTTCAACATTTTTAGTAGGCTCTACAGACTTATCATCGAATAGAAGCCAGTCATCCTCTACATCAGCCGGTAGCGTCCCACTAGGGGACACCGGCTCCAGCTTCCACATCCACATCCCTTGATCCTGACCAGCTGACATTGTTGACACGGTCCCAATCAAGAGGTGTCAATAAATAATGAAAAGAAATTTGTGTCGTCTGTGCGACGTAGCTCGAAGCGAGCGCCATATTGGCTCTGAAAATTCAAAAGACCTACAGTTAGACAAATATAAATACAAAATATCCAAATTAAGCGAAAGGATCTCCAAGTGATTAACAACGATTACAATAGATTTAGAATTTTCAGTTTTCATTCTATTAAATAGATTTCTTAAATGTTTAAGTATTTCTATGGCTTCTAGTCAACGTATTGACTATTCACATCTCTAATACACTGCGTTTAACCAAGAAACAACATGCAAAGGAGAAAAATGAATTATTCGCATAGAATTTATAAACTGGAGATTGCGAATGGAACGAACTGCTCAAAAATAAAATATCTAAGTTAAGCAGAAGGATCTCTGGTGTGACTTCTATTATTTCGTCACGTGATTAATAACAATTAAATAGATTTCTTAAGTGTTGAGGTATTTATATGGCTGCTAGTCAACGTATTGATCATCCAAAGGAGAAAAATGAATTATTCACATAGAATTCATAAACCGGTGATTGCGAATGAAACGAACTGTTCGAAAATTTCAAAGCGAGCCAAATAAGCGTGTTGTTTTCCAGTTACATTATGTAACTTATAAACGATTCATCTAGTTGCAGCAATGTTTGCGGAAAATACGAGCACGAGAAACTGCAACCTAATGACGCAACATCGAATCACGTCGTCTGGTCAAATTTTTCGAATGCATTCGCAGTTTCAGTATACTGAAAATTTGTTTATCATAGACAATATGGGAAACTGGCATCGTAGTATGATGAGTAGCGAAACTCATTGTTCGATGATAGCGTCATTCGCAGACGTAAGCGCGGAATGATGATTCACAAAATGGCAGACCCGTCACCGTTCACACACACTCTGCTATTCGAAAAGAACCCAATCGCAGCCCTTAAGGTTATTAAACAATACTTACTCCATGGTTATATTGTTGTGTCGGCACACTTGCGTGTGCAAGCCGCTCGGTGAACTATTGACTCATCTTGCTCGTCGTGAGAAACGTGTAGAAAATTTCAACGTCTTTCCTTTGCGAAGCATGGATGGAGAATAAGCGTCACCTTCTACCAAGAATTTGACCGCTCGGGTCACGTGATCCGGGAATGCGTACGCAAGGGTGCTCAGTTCGAGCCGATTTCGCGGATCTTCTGCGCAGACACCGTGAAAGTTGGAATACGGACGTATCGCGGTCGTTTCGCGTGCTACTTTCTCGCTGACCAAACCACGGAAACGTTCAAAACTATCACACAGGAATCGAATAAATAAATTTACACGAAGTCGATTGGAAAATCTGTTGCAAAACAATTTATTAAATACAGAATCGATTCCGTGAACCAGTCGAGAAAATGAATGAATTTAAAAAATAAATTTGCTCACTGCTTTATTTATTTTATATTTTTTAGATATTTTATTATTTATATTTTTCGTAGAAATTCTCACATAGTCCAGTATCACATGACTTGGCATTGACAAAACGTTTATTGATTATCAACGAAAAGCGAAATGTAATATACACATGCACACATACACGTATAGTTTACATACTTCATTAATTATTTTTATTTTGTTTGAGGTAATCATTCCTAAAAATTTTACTTATGAATAATCCGATTTTCGTTCTGATATGCACTGGTGGGATCAACGTGATGATCTTCTGGATCCCGTGGCCCCAATAACCGGTACTGGTATCTAGTTTCCCGAGGGTGTTGATTGCATTTCTCGCATAAGTCGTTGCGTTCGGCACGAGAATGCTGGTCACCTGCAACGATAGTTGATTCTACTAAGAGTAGGATAAATAGGACTTTTAAGGGAGACAGCGGTGTTAGATCTTTTACCTAACGCTTTTGACTACTGAAAAACCTCACCATATGCATTATCAAGAAATGAGAAGGCGTATCCCGCACCATTGCAATCCTTAAAACAACACTACCCCCCTAACCTTTAGCTACTCGCACTCCACTTTCTACATAACTGGTTATATGAAATTTTTATTCCAACATAAATAAATTTTTTATTCAATAAAGTAACTAGCTTAACGCAAAATAAATATTTGCCAGTATAGTCGACATCTTTGTTTATGCTTGAACCACTAAAACTCAAGTTTTCAAATTATAAAGTGGAACCTTGATCGCCCAACATTTCATTTACCCAATTCATCTGCTAATTCAATTCCTAACCGACTCTGCAAGCAAATCAATAATTACCGGCGGCGGACAATTACGTGGCGCGCAGTTGCGCGGCTTCGAGTTACCTGTAGCTTGTTGCTGTACGCGTTCATCTTCGTATTGACGAAAAACGGCGTCAGGTGTTGCACTGTCAATCCGAACCTGGAGTATTCGCTTCTGATGGCCTCCGAGAAGCTGCCGATGTACGCTTTTGTCGCTGCATAAACGGTCATCAAAGGCAACGGTTGCAGCTCCGAGCCAGACGAGATGTTCACGATAGCGCCTTTTCCACGTTTTTGCATTTTTCCGATGAGCATCCGTGTCATCAGGGTGGTAGCCCCGACGTTCAACGAGATGATGTCCCACAGCTCATTCTCTGGGACTTCGGCGAGGTACATTGGGTAGCTGTACATCATGCCGACGTTGTTCACTGGAAATTCCATGCCGGTCGATATAATCAACTTTTGGTTTTTACTAACACGTAATTCACCCACAACGAAAACACAAATTCACATCTCTTTACTTTCAGCCAGCCTACATTCCCATTCAAACCCCCCCTTTTTAAGGGAGGTGGTTAAATTTCAAAACACTCCACCTCCCGGGACAATCAATAGATTGCCCCTCTACTCACCTGATGTGCCCAAACTAGGCCTCCTGGGGACCAACTGTCCGTATTACGCCCGGGGTGTCTATTTTTGAGCCTATACCACGCCTGTTCTATATCCCATTCAAACCCCCTTTTTTTTGTTAAGGAAGGTGGTAAATTTTAAAACCTCCACCTCCTGGGACAACCAATAGGTTGCCCCTCTACTTTCCTACTTATGCCCAAACTAGACCCCCCGGGGGTCTACTATTCGCATTTCGCCCGGGTTGCCTGTTTTTGGGCCTAATCCACGCCTGTTCTTTTGATTTAATATCCCATTCAAACCCCTAAACTTCTAAATCAACCACAACGAAAACACAAATTCACACCTCTTACTCTCTGCCAGCTTAAATTCCCCTTCAAACTCCTCAACTTCGAACTCACCCTCGCTAATCACTCTCGCACGCATTCGCGTTCCACTTCTCGAGAGCGCATCAATTACCTAAGATCCCGACGGGGATGTCCTCCAACTGTTCCTTCAGCTTCTCGTAGATCTCTCTCCCTTTGCTGAAATCCGTCACGATGATCTTCACCTCGATCCCTGGGTTCTCCTGCAGGATCTCATCCCTGGTCTTCTCCAGTTTCTCCAAGGTTCGACTGATCAACACCAGATTCACACCTCTGCTGGCCAATTCTTTCGAGTAAGCCTTCCCGATTCCGTCGGTCGACCCCGTCACCACTGTCATTTCAACGACGATCTTTCAAAAGAGTCGAACAACACCTCGCGAAGGTACCGACGAAGTTACTCACCAGCCCATTTGCCGAATCTCGTTTTCAGGTCGATCGGCGTCGAGTCGAAGATCGGCAGAAGAATTTCCCAGACAGGCTCGGCGATTCTAGCGACGTTTAAAAGTAGCCAGAGAACGATGAAGGCCAGCAGCAACCACAACACCAATTGCAGCACCATTTTTCTAGAACAAAAACAAAAGATCTTTTACCTGCGCTTACCTACGACCTGCACGGTATTCTCGGTGTTGCTCTCTAATAAACAATGGATAACCCTTGATCGTTAATGAAAAACGTATAAGTGTCGGTAAGAAAAAGTTGCATCGAGTAATATTTGCGATCGAATCAAGTGTTCTATCAACAGATACGGTATCATATCGGTAGATAGTATTTTGCCACTATTTGACGAAGCAAGAAGTTACCTAGATGCTTTCAATAATTTCGAATTACTCGGCAATGCGTGAATAGGTGCGCGTCTCAGTTGTCAGTTTGTCTCGAATCACGATACCACATGTTCAAGAGAAAGCGCGTTTCATGGTTCCGTTCGGCTAGCTCGATTTTCACCAGCACGTCGTCTGTTTTCATGGGATGGTCTACCGACGAAAGCCAAAGCAAGACTAAAGTCATTCAAAGCAAGCGGACGGCACAGATGGTGCTCGAAGGTAAGGATACTTTCTCTAGTCGTCACGCGAGCTATGAGGCAACGGATAGCGCAGTTTCGGATGAGGCTCTTTACACGCGCACGCAACCGCAGCACGAATGGATCGAATCTCTGTCCCCTGCCGATCGCCTCGTGCACGTCCATCGTTAATTGATAGTAAGCAGCTCATTGTGCGAACCGCTTTGAATCGCTGGTCGAGGCTCCTCTGGCAATTTGCCATATTTCAGCTCCGTTACCTCCGGCGATACGCGTTGGGTCAGAAGTACCGAACCGTGGTCGTGGGAGGAACGATTTGCATATGTTTCGGAGACGACCAAAATAAAGATCCTGTCTCTCAAATCGTCAGAACGATTTCTCGGAAAAAAATTAATTTCTACAACATCGATTTCAAGGTACAGTATTTTATCGGTATATGTCCCAAATGTCTAGCACGCAAATGTCGCCGAGAAATATGACACCATACGTCGATTCAAACGTCGTTATTTTTCATTATTTTTTTATGTGACTTTGATGACCATATTTGTGTCATCAAGTATTATATAATTCCGATGATATTATTCGTGTAATACACAATTAAAGTTTGGGGCGCGAGCGTTTGAACTGTGCCGGCGACCGCGACTCTCCGCGCCTCTTTCTTTCCCATAAGTTGTCCTTCCTCTCGCCCGACACTTATCTATTACGCAAGTAAATATCATTGGAATTATATCATATTTGGTATGATTTTTATTAGAAAAATGCCACTAATATGGTCATCGAAGTCCCATAAAAAAATAATGAAAAATAAAAAAGTTTGAAATTCGGATTAGTTATGTTTATACTCTCGAGCTTGGCCATCCTTCTCTACGTTCGTCAAAACTCAAAGAATAGTGTCCCTGGCGTATTAATACCCTGGGCAGGTCCGTTTTGAGAACTTGTATCCATAAAATACTGTATTGTGTATCTTTTACGACTAAGGAGAACTGTCTTTGGAAATACAATTGCGAGAAGCGCCGAGTTTCCAGATTCTGAAGGTCATAGCATAGAAGATCATAGGAATGCAGTTCGTCCCTGGTTTAGAAAAATCTATATAAAACAACGCAATTGTGTGTTTTCCTGCCGCAAAAATATTCGGTACAATGAACAGGTTATGCTGTAGGTGGAGTTAGCGATGACTTGGAAAGTGGATCAACTCGAGTGAACAGTCTCCCGTTGTTTGACTCGCATGTTGCAAGCGCTCGAGCAAAATTGTGGCTTTGTGCTCGTAAAGCATTCGACCATTTTCATTTGCACAGATCATTTGGCGAGAAAAAGACTGTTGGATATATGAAACACAACGAACCAGTGCGTGAAATTGACGGTCTCTGAATAATCTACAACACTCCCTTATTTGTTTTTCGAAGACGAGCAACAGCGTAATGTAAGTGTCCGTTCAAACACGGCGGAAACCGCGCGGACCTTATTTACATTAGCGAGTATGTATTCGTTCACACGTGACCGCGCGGTCCAAAGATCTGCGCGGTCCAAAGATCTGCGCGGTCCAAAGATCCGCGCGGCTGCCGCCTCTGAACCGCAGAAAATCAAATCCGCGCTGTTTTTGCGCGATGGTATTTAGTATGGTTGCTATAATAGCGTTCAGATGTTCGACGGAAATCGCGCGATTTGGACGCGTGTCCATCTTCGTACCGAGCTAAAACTTCGTCCTTCTGGATGTCTGCACGTCTTTTCCTGAACAACTGTCAATTTTTACGCTGTTCAAATCGCACGGACCTTATTTACATTAACGTCTATTTATTCGACAACGACTTTGATAGACAACGAATTTGATCGGCGATTTTAGATTCGTTGTCGGTCAAAATCGTTGCCGGTCGAAGTCGTTGTCGGCCAAATCTGGAGTCGGTGAAATGTTGTCGGTGAAGACCGTGTCGGGGAAATTTGTGTCGGTGATTTCCTTGGGATCCTTCGTTCAGACGTGCGGTTGAACAATCGAAAACAAAAATCGCTCGGTTTCCGCCGTGTCTGAACGGGTCCTAATTGCGAAATAAAATAGAAGAGAAAAACGTTCGAGACACGAAATTCTACAAGTTGGAGGAGAGAAATCGAAACTTTTTCTAGCATTCGTCGAAGGACATCGTCGTCGTTATTCCGTGTCGGAAAACGCTAATGGTTCGGCTAGTTGTTTACGGCGCCGAAAATGACTTGGCTCGCGATGTAACCACGGTCTGATCAGTCATTCAGGAATGTCACCTCAGGACAATATGTTAAACCAGTCTGGTACCCGACAGGCGGGTTTGGTGGCGTCGTTATTCGAATTTTGCGTGGAGTTGTAACGTGTTGGAGCGTGGACGAGCAGCTCAGGAGCGGGAACAGGTGGAAAAGGAAGATCGAGCGAGTCCCTGCTGAAGAAACGAAGATGCAATGTCCGGTGGCGCGCGCAGCTTCTTTCACTTCTGTAAACTGGCACCACGTTCCATTCTTATGTCAGAAGGTCCCCGAGACAAGGCAATAGCCGGACTGCCCATCGGCTCGGCGGTGTTCCAACCGTGTTTCAGCGTGCGCGTGTGCTCGATTTACCCGGCTGATCTCCAGCAATTTTCAGCGATCGAGCATCGCCTCGATCCTCGCTATTTTCGGGCCAGGACCTCGCTACTTTTGGAGGATCGATTCCGGAACACATCGGCGAGAGGAGGAACACCGTTCCGGCGTTGAACGATTATCGAACTGGCCCCGATGCCACGTAGATTTTGACAGTCCGCTTCGGGATTCGACGCTGCTGCCCACGACAGGTGAGTTTCCCATCGTCTCGGTGTGATTCAAGGATAGTGGGACACGATTTTGCTTGGTTGACCGATCGTGCCGCTGGTCACGCGTTCGCCAACGACCGTATTCGGTGACATTGTTTTTCCGGACCGTGATCTCCGCATCGACATCGATATTGGCCGGTTTCCTCTTTATCGGACATTCTTTCAGTGCAAGGGTCAGGCGAGTAGGTCAATTGTCCGGCGAATTCCTCTAGTGTTACGTAATCGGATGAGGCTTCGTTACAGACTATCGCGATTCAGTTGTAGTAGCGTCGTCACCGATGAATTGAATTCTCAAACACCTATTACACACCATTCTTCGCAGCCGGACAAAACTGATACCGGCTGGATAGAGGTTACGCATCGGTCGGGAGGTTACCGAGGTGGTCCGCCGTTGGAAGAGAGCAATGGAGCACGTTAATGTGCTGTAAGGTTGTTCATTCATTAGCGATCGGCCAAGGTCGGCCACATCGACCATGTTCCTGAGCCGATTGCGCGAGTCATTGATGAGTATCCAGCGGTTCCGAATTGAAGCTAGACTGCCTCGTAGTTGAACAGTGTCTGTGATTCGTGTCGTTCCTCTGCCTGAACAACGATCGGTGTATCGTAACCGTATACGCACGCTTTACTCGTTTAATCAAAGCTGCTCTTCTATCATTTTACCAAGATAATCCATGTGAGTTTCGAAAACAAACGCTTGCTCTCCATCCAAGTCTCCGTTAAGATATTTATCGCGAGATATAAGACTCGAGTGTTATGAAACGGCGTGCAGAATATTATACAATGATAGAACGAACGCGATTATTATTATATTGGGTTGACAAGAAAGTAATTTCGGTAATTATACATATAGAAAAGGTCTGCGTACTCCGATTTTGATGAAATTTTAATATGTTATAGATTTCGACATTTCGAACAACTTTTTCCTTTTCCAATATAGGCGGGTCGCTTTTAGTTTTCGAGATATTCGCAAAAAACTATTGCTAATACTGTATTGAATTTTCGGTATTCTTGCACGGCGCATCGTCTGTTTACTTTTGTTTTGTAAACACGTTGCGGGGATGAGAGAGAAAACAGTGTCTCACTCTATACAATAGGGTGACACATATATAGGGTAGCTTTCAATTTGGAAAGACTACTCTTGGATTTTTGTATGCGTGGTCGAGTTGGCCTAACGGCCGGTCCTCTCCGCCTTCTCCACGACCTAATCACAACTCATTCTGATCGCACGATTTTTCCATTACTAGTTCAAATTCTAGATAACAGCTACAATGCAAAGATTATGCGAATAGAATTGTGATTAGGTTGTGAAGGGAGGGGGGGAGAGGACCACGCATACGAATATCCAGAAGTTGTTTTTCAAAATTGAAAGATTACCCTATATATGTATCATCCTATATAGAGTGAGACCCTGCTTTCTCTCTCATATTTACAGCGTGTTTACAAAAAAAAGTAAACAAACGCTGCGAGGATCAGCGTTACGTTGCCACGGAGCGTACAATAATACGGAAAATTCAGTACAGTGTTAGCAGTAGTTTTTTGCGAATATCTCGAAAACTAAAAGCGACCTCCCTATATTGAAAAAGGAAAAAGTTGTTCAGAATGTGTTGCTGCATAACATATTAAAAGTGCATCAAAATCGGAGTACGCAGACCTTTTGTATATGTATAATTACCGCAATTTCGGTATTCTACGGTGAAATAACGAAACCTAATTTCTTTATTCCAATGATGAACTTTAATCAATAAAATATTTTCTTATTTATTCTTTTTGGCAAAAGATCATCGAACAAAAGGTAAAATATCTTAGTCGTTAAAGCTCATTGTTTAAATAAAAAAATTGGGCTCTATTTCTCCTTACTTTCTTGCCAATCCAATATCGATTACGATACAGATCTTCTACAATCTACAATGATCAGCGTAGGGGATTATTGTCTTCGCAACTCGTATTGTGATACTGTTATCACAGTCCTCTGTGACCAGATTTCCTGCACTGACGTAGAATCCCATTCTCTTTTTTTCTCTCGAAACCGAACGACGTCATCGTTGTTTTTTTTTCTTTTTTGTCGTGTCGTTGGTATTGTCGCGTTTCTGGAAATCATTGGATTTGCTCACCGTTCGAATCGTTGACCTGAAATCAACGCGTGTCGGGCGTCCAGCGCTCGGCTATTAAAAGAAAAGTCTGTTCTACATATCCGAGCACGAAACGCTTCGTCCATTTAAAAGTCACTTGAGAGGCGTTTAATTAGCGCCGCACAGGAGAGCTAACCGAGATCTGATCGTTGGATTCCCTTCCTTCCTCTCCCCGTTCTTTAATTTACAAATCGTTCCGAGAATGTTTCCCACAACAGCCGCAAAATTGTGTCACTCAGACACGTAACCAGCTGATTGAATTGACACCAATAAACGTTTAATTGAAAGACCTCTTCCTGTCGCTCGTATTTCTTCGTCGAATCGAATCGATTTACGAAGCTCTGTTTATGTTAATGTCAATGTAAAACCGTGAATCGAAAGGCTTCCCTGTTGATGATCGACGTACCACGATCGACCATGCGTCCACTTGTTTTTTGTACGTACCAGGAAAATCGAGCGGAATACGAGTTTTCCTCGTTGTATATCTTGATCGACCAGAGGCAGGCGGTATTTGTTTACAAGTGTGCAAAGTATTACCAGTAGACCGATTTTATGCATTTATGGGAAAAATGAGTGGCTGCAATTTAATACAGTAGAAAGGTTACAATGATTTAAGAGTACAAATCTATTTTTTTCAACTTGTTAAAATTATTAAAGTAAGAATAAACTGATTATGTGGATCCAGTCACTTACAATTGGTACAAGCAATTTTTATTTCGCATAAAGATCCGCAGTCTAATTATCAGTATAGTGAATCGAGTAAGGGTGCGGTTATAGTGGAGCGGTGAGTATATATGGCCGTACAAACTTGCAGCCATGTTTAATAAATAAATGTCGATTTAACATTCCAGAAAAGTTGCTTATAGACTTCAAAAGCATAAGAAACGATTGTTGTCCTTGTTCATCGATATGTATGTATATGTATATATACATACATACACAGTTGCATGTCATTACATTGATTTGTTTTCGCCGCGCTGCTCACCGCGCCGCTATCATCGATACTCGGCGACAAGGACAGCAATCGTTTCTTATGCTTTTAAAGTCTTTAAGCAACTTTTCTGGAATGTTAAATCGACATTTATTTATTAAACACGGCTGCAGGTTTGTACGGCCGGACAGCAGTATTTGTAAACGTAAAGAAAATGAGATAGGTTATACAAATAATGTAGATATGTGCCCATAATTATAAAAGTGGTCTATGAAAGTTTGAATGAATTCAATACAATTTTTACGATATCGTGAAAAATGGACCCTTCGTTTAAGGATTGGTTCAACCCTTCGGGACCGTATTATGTTAGGGATGTTGAAAATATGGAAATTCTAGAAAATAAATGATGAAAGTATGAAAGTGTATCGTGTCCACTTTGATCTGTATAATTGATTTTAACACTAAACCTACCATTGCCTTACATTTTATAATTATTGAAATAATGAAACCGTTTACATAGAAATTGATTCGCTGAATTTCTTTGTCCGAGTACATATTGTAATAAAAATGGCTTAAGATCTAAATAAACAGAGACTTGTCATTTTTGTACGATGATAAATTTTAATCGCATAGATGCTCGGTAGGTCTAATGTTAAAATATTTTTATTTTAGAGCCAGCACGACGTACCGACGTCGTCCCCGAAGTATTAAACCTTCGAATATAATTGTTCTTAGCACAGCAGAAGATCATGTGGATGCTTTATCGATTAATGTTTTTCTTGATTCTGCAGGAATCGTTCGTAAACAGTTGTCTCCCACCAAGAAAATAATTCAATGTCCCGGGTGGGCAGGAAGGACGATGACAGGATGCAGTGTTCGGGGAACAGTTCTACTTATCCTCAGCGTGTCGGTCTCTATTGCGACCGGGAACGCGGTAGGAGAGCATACCTTGACGAACGATGATATGAGGCGACTCTTCGAGGCGGATAATTTCATGTATTCGTGGACAGGGCCGAATGCTCTGGCGAGATCTGCCCTGGTAGAACGGCAGGAGAGGTTGCAATACAACTGCGAGGAGATTCGTGGTGACTTGGATACCGCTAACGAGGTCTCGGACCCGGAATCCTTCAAGAATATTCTTGTCGACGAGCAGCACGAGCTCCTTTATTGCTACGTGCCCAAGGTAACACACGATTAACCGAGAAACCAGAGAAACTACAGCTTGCCACCACGGTTCCACGGTACTAAAAGCTTACGATTCTAATTAGAGAACACGTTGGGAACTGCCGATTAATTGTCGCGATTAAGCGTTTTACTGCCGAAAGTTCAGAAGTCGACACTTTTCGGCCGACACGGCGAAGGAGGGGAAAGAGATAATTGCTTACCACCAATCTTCGAAAGTCGTCATAATGACTTCTGAAAATTGATTCCAATCGATCTTGCTTCGCCAACAATATCAAGAATTACGATCAAAAAAGCCTTTGGAACTTGAACGACACCATTCTTCGTAACCTTTTGCACTCGGAGCTACCTTGACTCGAAAATCAAACAATTTTTTTGTATGAATACAAAACTGATATAATACCTCATGCAGTACTTAAATGTTCAGTAATTGACTAGATACAGGAATTTCTAGCGGTGACTCCGACTGCTAAGGATTAAATTCGTTGGATCAGGTTATTTCCATAAAAAGTCACCGTTGTCCGTAGTTCGCGTTGCTCGAAAAATTCTATAAAATTTAGCAGCGCGTTAGCTCGTGTATCAGAAACGAAGCGAGTCCTTGACTCTTTGTGAACGTGCAGCAGAAGTCGATCGCCCCGGCGTTTATCGACGTCGAGAATCGAGCGAACCGTGCAGTTGTTTTCGCAACAGCTGAGTAGGTGATTGAAACATAGATTACGTGCCGTTTAGTTTGCGAAATGCGGGGCTCGCTGTGAAGTAAAAAATAAAATATATCTTTTCGTGTGTTCGCTTGTAAGGTCGCCTGCACGAACTGGAAACGGGTTCTGATGGTTGCCACTGGGAAATGGCCAGGCAACGATCCCTTGGAGATACCTGCCGATCAAGCCCACTCGCAGAACACTTTCCAACGGCTGAGCAACTACACGTTGCCCGAGATCGAACGAATGTTAACGACATACGACAAGTTAATAGTAGTCAGGCATCCGTTGGAAAGGCTTCTATCCGCCTACAGGAACAAGCTCGAAGCGAAACACGAGAAGAGTTCGATGTACTTTCAGTCTCGTTTCGGGAAGAAGATCGTCAAGGTTAGAGAACCTTTTTATCCGTAGACGAAACATTGAATGATTGGTTTCTTTTCAGAGGTACAGGCAGAACGCCACCGAGCAGTCTTTAAGGAATGGCGACGACGTCACTTTCCGGGAGTTCGTCAAGTTCGTCACGGACGATTCGTCGAACGAAACCCGAAACGAGCATTGGAATCCGATCTACGAGTTGTGCCAGCCGTGCTTAGTTAATTACAACCTCGTTAGCAAGTACGAGAGTTTGGTCGAGGACGCTACCGAGGTTCTGGAACGAATGGGCGTCGAGTCGGTCAAGTGAGTTTCGAGTTTCTTCCTGAATTTCCAAACTTTTAAGGAACATCTTCGCTTTGTGTCGCTTTTGCAATAAATCATTCGGTACGCGCGGTTCAGCGTTTCAGATTCTTTAGAGTGAGATCATCGATCATTTTTACAGCTTCCCGGCGAAACCGATGAGCAGCGAGCCTACGTCGAGAAAGTTGGAGAGATACTACTCGACGCTGACGTATAAACAGCTTCGAAAGCTGGCAAACATGTACAAACTAGACTTAAAGCTGTTCGATTACTCGCTGGAGGAAGTGCTCGGATTTTCCCTGGCATGACTCCGTTTTCCTGAGAACTCCTTAATGATAATGCGTTCCGAGCGACTAATGAATACGATGGTAATTATGCGGAATCGTTGTATATAGGAAATCGATCTAAGTGTTTACGCGGCAGCGGCATCTGTTTGTTACGCAAACCCTGTTGCAGATAAGCAAGCGTCCCCGCCTTTTATTCAAACGGGTCCCCTTATATCGTAGATGCAGATACATTAAGTATCTGTTCTCTGAGTCATTAGAACACCGTAGGCCGTAGGATAAGGAAAATGCCGAGCCCCGGCCGTTAGTCGAATCAACGTCACGACCCGTCGTGTCGTTTCTCTTTCGTGCTGCCTCGCACAGATTTTTCAAACATGCTCCGATAATCGAACAATTCATTGGGTCGAACTTGTTTGTTCAAGATCGTTTCTATATTGAACGATGCATAATTAGTATACTGCGGATTTTTATGCATTTATGACATCTGACAATTTTCAAAAAATGTTGCAATATAACATTCGAAGGAACTCGGTACGATTTTTATTTATTCCACAACTACAAAGGCTACTACCACTGAAAACAGGATTTTACTTCATTCCAGTTGATTAAAATTTACCTAAAAAAATTAAAAATTGCATAAAAATAATTAGTTTTCAATAAATTTATAGTTTTCAGATTGTTAACACTATATGAAGCCCGTTGACGCATAAATGCGTCTTGGGTACCCCGTGTTTCTTATGCTATTGTACAGGGTGTATAAAAACTAATGGTCATCCGTTCTAATAGACCCTGACAAATTTCTACGCATAGTTTACGCTAACAATGGTAACTGTACCCGTTACATATTGTTAGATGTCGAATCGTGACCAGTAGAGCGATTACTCTGTTATTAGCAGTGACGATGAAAAAAGTTTTTATCAGGAATAGCATGGTTCCAAGAGAGCTTTCACGTGATTACAGCATATTTAAAAAAATGTAAAAAAGCAATTTTTTAAATGTTATTTTACTTACCGAATTCGCCTTCAAATCCTCTAACAAAGAAGCGTAAAAAATTATAGGTGTATTTGCAAAAAAGTGAATATAACCTTGAAAACGTGAAACTATTTCTGGAAACTTGAAACCATGCTGTACCTGATAAAAACATTTTCGATCGGACTGTTAATAACAGAGTAATCTATACTGGTCACGATTCGTGGTTCACCCTGTATATCGAGTGTAAAATTTAGCTTATACACCCCTACGTAACCCAGGAACAAAAATGGAACGAGCTGTACACGTTCGCGTCGGTAGAAGCGGGTAGAAACGTTTCCGTCCGCGGGAGGTGTTTCCAGAAACCGCGAGACCTCCGGGTGTTTAATATTTATGCGTACGGCTATATCTTTTTAATATATGCGTCGGACACCTCGTCGGAGATGCATGCTAATCGTACTCGTTCGCCATACTCGCGCAGCCATGTTGTATGAACACGTACAAACCTTCGATAATGTATTCTTTAAATGGTCCTTGATCTGTCTGTAATGCGCGTCTATGCGGTTCAATCGAGTTACCAGCGGGACACGACGTCTCTATCGAGAGTCTTTGTATCTCATCGACGCGAATATCGTGTGATCCAATGGAATAAAAAACATATTTTCTACAGTCCCATGCGCTGTTTTCGATTATCTAGTAAACACCGACCCAAGAATCCACGATCCTCTACAGGTGTTTAAAGCCACGCGTCACGGAAGTGGCTCCACGTAACGAAGCAGATCTCGTACATTGTCCATCGCAGCTAATATTTGGTTTGGAGGTTAAAATTAAACGAAGGCCTGGATATGATGGACGACGTTCGCGTCGGCCGAAGAGAAGAGCCGCTCCCGCGGCCTAATCAAACGTGAAACGTTTCGAAGCGCGTTCCGTCGCCGACCAAAATAACCGGCCCATCAATCAAATCGAAGGACTCGCGAACGTTCGATTTATGCGGCCGTGTAAACATCCCCGAAATGCACTCCGGTCCGCGGCAAAACATTATTTTCACGCCGTGGACACACGGTGAGCCTCGAAAGGCCGGCCGTTTTACTGTCACACACACCGAAAACCTATTCTTCGATTTACTATGCCATTAAGGGGGTAAATTCTCGTTTCGAGGATTTAAAGAGGTACGCTTTCTCACATCTCAGTAATGCAAGGATGGGGGTTTTCAATAGTGAAAAGCGCTAGATAAAAGATTTATATAGCTGTCACAGCTTTACGCTTTCGAATAAAGCTCTAGAATGACCGATTTTTATCCATCATCCATCATCCATCCTGGAAAAGAGTCTATCTACTTAATAGGTTTGCTAACGTCGTTAGAATAACAAAATTACGATGCATTTACTACCGCGCACTAGTTTGCAGAGGATCTTCCATTTTATCGATCCTCCCACGTTAAGATTGACCTTTTATCTATTGCTTATGAGTACTAAAAAACTCCATCTTTTTTTTATCGAGAAAGAAGAAAGCGCATCCTGCACCCTTGCAATCCATGTAAAAATGAGTTTAGCGCCTTCATAGATTTTCTTACGACTTTAACACACATTACACGGGAATAACAAAATTACGATACATTTACTACCGCGCACTAGTTTGCAGAGGATCTTCCGTTCTATCGATCCTCCCACGTTAAGATTGACCTTTTATCTATTGCTTATGAGTACTAAGAAACTCCATCTTTTCTTTATCGAGAAACAAGAAAGCACATCCTGCACCCTTGCAATCCATGTAAAAATGAGTTTAGCACCTTCATAGATTTTCTAACGACTTTAACACACATTACAGGAGAATAACAAAATTAGGATACATTTACTACCGCGCACTAGTTTGCAGATGATCTTCCGTTCTATCGATCCTCCCACGTTACCGACATTGTCGTGAACATAATTTATCGCTGGTTGGAATGTTCACGTTCGAAATACGGCACAGTAAACCATGGCTATTCTTGTAGTTCCGGTAATATCGAGGGAAATAGTCGCGTGGGCAATACCCACTGTGTATAGGTTTTCCGGAAACTGGAGGATTAAAGTCGGATTAAGAGACACTTTCGCGACGATTTCACTGTCCTCAACACGAGGATCTATTGAATTACGTTTGAGGAAAGCGCGGTTATCACTGCGTCCGTTAGTTTGTTGCACCAGCTGTTCACTGCGAATTATGTTCCATGTCAACAGTTTGGTCCAGGGACGATAATATTGGTAAGACGAATGTAAAAAGTGTCTGACGTCGTTCCATGGAGAGCAGCTCCAATTTTCTAATGGTTCGACTAAGCAGAAAGACAAAGTGCAAATGGAATCGTCAATTAGACCTCCAAGAAAATGAATTAGAAACGTGCTTTTTATTCGTGAAGCTGGATGCTGGAATCGAAAGGGAGGGTGACCACGAACCATGAGCACGGTCCTGAAATGTGCGAACGGCAAATCAGAAGAGAGATTAAATTGTACGACCGTCATATCGTTCGATGATAACATTATTCATTAGATTCAAACCGCTTTTGCTATTTATCATATCTACTGGGTGATACCGATGCAATTTACCATTAGAAATTGCGATATTATTAAATATGTTGGTATCTAATAAATTACTAAACATTTAAGCATTCTATGAGGTGTTATGTCAATTTCACATCCATAAAATGACAAAAATCATATATGTAGAATGGAATTATTCTAACTCGGTAGAAATGTTAAAAAAGAATGATGAAATTATGCTGGTCGTTTATTGTTGAAAAATGTTGATACACATGGAAAGCTTCGCCAGACAAATCGCTTGATACAACAGAAGCAGGAGGCGTAAGAGATTGCAACAATAGAGTCCATTGCTTGAGCGTTAACAAAAGAATCCAAAACGATCCGACATTGGTTCGACCGGGTTGAAATTCCTCGGCCAGCCTTTGTTAAAAGTGAATTCAACTGTTATATTTGGTCACGTAAAAAATATCGTGGCGCCACACGTGAATTCTGTCTTGGATCGAAACGCGTCGCGTGGGTGTGATCAGGAGTATCTTCGTTTAAAAATAAGAAGCGATTCCTTTCGGCTTGTTAACGGTGACATCGATGGGCTCTGTGTTATTTTATAATTAAATTAGCTGTCCTGGAGAGCACGGTTCGTTTGCACCTTATCGACCGTCGCTGCAGGAACAATATGAATATGTTCATGAGAGGAAATTGAACTGCCGAAATAAAATTGACGTAACCTTCGTATTCAAGAAACGCGTATTCTTCTACGAACCGCTTATCTCTTATCATTTATGTTTACTAACATTGCCAACCCGTACGATTAATTTATTTTCCCGTGATCTTTCATCTTCCAAACTACGTGACGAAACTTAAGAGAACACGCAGATCTTGTGAAATATAATTCACAACTGAAAGGTAGAAATGCAGTATCCTCCGACGAAACTGCACGTCTTACAGTGGATCAGAATGGATCGGTAGCTCTTCACGCTTTAAACCATCATAATTTCCAAACTGGGGGAGTTGGGACGAGAACTTTGCAGGATCTTTTAGAGGAGACGTTGCTGAAAATGCTCCACTTTGTTAGAGCCTCTGATTTTCCCCGCTTTTTAACTTATCCCTTCTCAAAGGTGAAAAACTTTGACGATTTTCCTTAGTTGACTAATCATTTTTTAAAATCATAATCTCAACATAGACATAGATTTACATTGCTCATAAAAAAAATTTGGGTACTTAATCTTCAGTAGGTTTTCCAAGACATCGTTATGAAGAAACGGAATATATTCGGTGATAAATCGTATCTGAGAAAGTTTGATCTTTGAACTCTTATTGTAACGAGAGTTTTTAATAACTTTAATTAATATTATCATTTTCGAATGTAGTGGACGTTCAAGAATCAATGTGCATTGGTTAAAAATCGATATGAGGGATTCAATTTTTAGCTCATCGACAGCTACTGAGCCATTCTGGCCCACTGTGCATTTCGAAGAGCAGACACGATCGTAAGTTTTTTTTTTTTTTTAGTAGAAAATCTCATATGAGATTTATTAGAACATAAAGCATATTACATTATAATACAAAATAAAATCAAAAACAAAAACATTAGGAAAAATACAAAACAAAAAAAAACATTATTAAAAAAAAAACCATTAGACACGTAAATTACGATCGTAAGTGATGTGTTCTTCAGAAAATCGTACTTTCTGATTTTCATCGAGAGACCGGAGAACCCGGAGCGACCCGAGGGAGATCGCCGAGTGTTTACGTCGCCCGACGACCCTGAACCCGCAGCCGTCTTTTCGACAAAGTGAATCGCGGATCGATCGCGTTGCTTTTTCGACCGAAGCTCTAACCAACATTCATGATGCTTAATATAACCCGAGGTAGCGGAACTTGTCGGTTTCGCATCAGCGACCGGTGGTGGGACCTGGGCTACCAATCCTGGAGCAGAAGTTACAAGGGAAGGTGCAACGTGGTGTGAACAACAGCCCGGGTGGGGGTTCAACAGGGTTCCTGGAGGAATTTCGGGATCACCGCGGATCCTGCGTTGAGTGATCTAGTCGAAGATCGGACGCAAAGTGGCACGGTGCTTGCTCGATCCCCTCGAGCCGATTTGAAGCGAACGATCTTCAATCGTTACACGTTTCTTACAACATCGTTTGCTTCGAATTCGTTAAAACCGCTCGACGACGGAATAATTGTTTAACCAGCAGAACGACCATTGTCCTGTGAGTAGCGCACTCGTGTGCTTTATCATTTTCAACCCTCGTCCGTCCCTCAATTTTACACAGTTCTCCCGAAATAAGTTATTCCGTTCTGTCGTTTCTAGTTGAATTTCGTTTAGAAACTTCGTGACTTTTACTTCTTCAATGCGAACACACATAACCGAAAAACCTAAGATGTAAAACGCTAACTCACCAACTTGTTATTTTATCGATTTGCTTTAATCACTGTATCAGTTCGACACCGAGGGAGAGATTCCTATTTTCGAGGCTGTTTTGTTGTCTCTTAAATTTTCTTTAACCATTATTCAAAATATCGTTATACGATTAAATATGTTGGGACCTGACCAATCGCTGAACATTCAAATATTGTACGAGGTATGGTATCAATTTAATATCCGTGAAATTAAAAAAGAATCGTATAGAATGGAACTATTCTGGTTCGGGGGAAATGTTTCATTTTCGAGATAAAATAGCTCCGAGTGCAAAGGGTTGATAGCAAGTGTATATGTTTTTTCTACATGGCGAGTATGCTCGTCGAGGTGGTCGTTCGTCAAAATTAGGATTCGTCGAATCCAGATGACGGATAATTACAAAACAGACATTTTTCTGTCGCCCGCAGTGTCGTGACCTACCCGCGACCCCCGAAAAATGCCGCAGCCAGCACACGAGACGAGGAACATCCTCACCACGTACTTCATCCTGATCCTTTTGCTGATCTCTCTGTGGCTACTGTACGCGGGGTTGTTTTAACTTCAGAGTACATTCCTTGCAATGGTATGTTCGAGGCTCGGCACCTGGTCTCCTTTTCCTGGCAGCTTCCTCGGCGTCGCGTCGCTTCTTATTCCGACGTTCATCGTTGAAATCCCCGTGACAAACGCGCGTTCGCGTTCACCACGACGCCAGCCGTCAACCGCTGTCAGAAGATCTAATTGTTCTTATTGATTCTAGGAGTGAAGAGACACGAGAGGAGCACGCGAACATACGGACGTCTTCGGGACACACCTTCGCCGGCTCTTCCTCCTCATGGTTCAATCTATCCGCGTTAATTCTACACTTTTCTATTAAAGAGTCTGCGAAATGAACAAAATTGGTGTACTCCGTTCAGACATCCACGCTTCCACTGCTTTTCAACTTGGTTGCATAACGGCGAAGCATGTTTGCTTTCTGTACCGTAATTTTGAGAATTCGACGGAGTTCGACGTACGTGTTTCCTGTGTGGACGATCGCTTGCTTTTCTGTAGTGTTACATGGTGCGTGTTTTTTCGGTGTGAAAGATTCGGCTTCTAAGTGGCTGGTTGAGTTTCCCGAGATGCTAGCGAAACAATTAATTTTAGAAACAGCTGCTGCAACTCCTGATTTTAGTTTTGCGAACTAACGCTTCAGCGAAAGCCAGCGGTTTTGATGCGATTGTGACAAAGTGAGTAGTTATAATACAATAGAAAAACATTGTATACAGGGTGTCCCAAAGCTACCCTAGGAGCCGAAAATGGGAGGTTCCTTGGGTCATTTGAAGCGAAATTTTCCTTTACAAAAATGTTGTCCGTGACTTTGTTTAAGAGTTATTAGCGAAAAACACGGACCAATCAGAGCGCAGCTATAGCGAACGGAGTCCGACTCTGCGACAGGTCCCGCGAGGCGTGGTGTCGGCATTGGTCGACTCAGAATCAATCCGCTGTAGCCGCGCTCTGATTGGTCCGTGTTTTTCGTTAATAACTCCTAAACAAAGCCGCGGACGCCATTTTTGTAAAGGAAAATGTCGCTTCAAATGTCCCAAGGAAACTCCCATTTTCGGCTCCTAGGGTAGTTTTGGGACACCCTGTATATAGATCCGCTGTCTAGCTGTTGTCGTTGAAGAGTTCATTAAAAAATTCTTGATCGACAATTTTAGATTTTTAAAGTAACGACCGGTAAGTAGAGCGTTAATACTAAATACGATTTTAGTTAGGTGTGTGGATTCCGCGGATCTGCCGAGCGAATTACCGGTTTCGCCGAAGCCGAGCGAACGTGTAAGATGATGGAAAATAATGGAAGTTACAGAACGCGTCGACGGTGGAAGATCAAAGGACGCCACAACGTTTTTCATAGATACGCAAAGTCGCGTACCGACCGTCTGGCGCGGATGTTTTTTTCGTAGAAGTAACGGGCACGGCCGTCAAGCTGTCATAAACGCGGTGAAAAACTGCTTCTCGCGGTCGCGATTTAAGGTCTCCAGTTAAAAAAGCGAATGGAGGTGTCTCGCGAGGACGAGTGAACGATGGGTACGATCGTGCGAGGAGAGTGCGTGGGTGTTCCGTCGAAAATAGACGGTGCTCCTCCAGCTGTTTCGATCGGTGGTGTACGGTTTGCAACGTTCGGCGTACGCGGAGAACTAAATCGGTGTTTTCGATAGCAGCACCGAAAATAGACGTTTTGAGGATCGCTTCTATCTCGCTGCCGTCCCGCTGCTGCATGCGGTGTAAAAACCAACAGATTCGCCGTTACGCAATGCACTAGTGGCTGGTACACATCGGGGATCGGATTACCGATTTATTTGATACTCCGAATAACCCGAATATCTGCTCGCTTAAAAATAAACCGCGACAAAGTGCTACACTCGTTCTCCATTTTCCTGTGAAAAACGGCGCCGCCGATCGGCCGACCGAGAATTCAGATCGAGTTACGATCGAGGCCCTGTTACGCTATCCTGAGCGGGGAGGAGCGTCCGTTTCCGGTCTCGGAAGAAACGCACACGCTGCACCTAGTTAGCAATGAAGAGATAAACCAGTTTCTCGGTACACGTGGATTCTATTTGTAAGAAAAGAATGGAAGATAAAAACCTTTTCTGTTTGCGTTGATATTGTAATCGAAATATCGGGAATCGAATGCTGGGGACGAGTCGGGAAGAGGTAGGGTCGGGTTCCCGAAAATTTCGAGAATAGGACATACAACGCTCGTGAAAAGGATTCGCGATGAACAACATTTTTTACACGACAAGAACTGTGAATAATACTTAAATATATATACATATACAGGGTGTCTCGAATTTAAATGGCAAGACTTCAGGGGCGTGTAGGGGACCGAAAAAACTAAGACAAAATTCTTTTAGAGATTTGCTCGTTTCTGCTTCGTTTTGGAGAAAATCGAAAAAAAGAAACAAAACAGTTTTCATTTTCGTACTCATTTATTTACATTTCATTTACGTTATCGTCTACTTAATGTAGGTATTGTTCAAAGTGTTGTCCTCTCGCAGCAATGCAAGCATTACACATTTAGCACTGACTTGATAAATTGTAGCTGAATATTGTTCTGGTGATATTTGGTGCACCGCATCTATGATTTAAGGAATCATAGAAGAAAGCAAGAATGTAAACAAACGAAAGAATGTAAAGGATAACATCAAGTGTTTACATATCTCACTGTCGCAACTCACGCAACAATGTCAAAACAATCACAAATACAAGTGTATACAACAACTCAAAAGAGCAACTGACAATGTTGACATTGAATCTTTGCGCTCCTGAAGTTTTGCTATTGAAATTCGGCACACCCTGTTATATATAATATATAATATATGATATATACTATATAATATATATGTATATGTGTATATATATATATATATATATATATATATATATATATATACATGTATATATATATGTGTGTGTGAAGAATAAATTATTTCGGAAATTATATTTCACTCACAATTATACACCCCTTCTAATAACACAACGCGAGGGATGACAATGGTGGTAGGCTCCTGGATCTAGTCCAAGGTTTCCTCGTCACGAGGCGAAGAGGAAAGTCGCCGATGCTCAGACTTCAAAGCGGAAACAGGACCGGCAAATATTTTTACGTGTGCGAACGTCTCCGTGGCGTTCCAGCAATCGATCGAAATAGATCTAATTTGCTCCAGATTCTTGTCTGGCCGCGTTACACAATAGATTGTTCGAACTCGTGTAACGGGTCGATTCGATTCGATTCGATTGGCGCGCAAGAACAGAACAGCCGTCGTTGAAATGGCGGCGAGGGAAGGGAAAGGCAATGATTAGTGTGTTCGTGGGAGAAACTCGTTTCTATTGATTTCCTGTCGATTAATAAATACGCCGTCTGGTGTCCTCGTAGTCCTCGTAGCTCGCCCGTTTCCGTTTCTTCGCGGACGATTCGTTTTTCCGACGCAGGTAGACAACGTGGCAGAACAGCTTGACGAAGTAGAGGATCTCCACGACGCTGAGGAAACTGCTGCCCAGGAACAGGCTGAATATCCCGCCTATCGACGCTGTAACCAACAACCAGAACCAACTAGTCGAACTGCAATCTTGCCAATAAAAACGTGAGAGACGGCTTTTAAAAGTTCTTTACCTAACAGATAAACCTCGTCCGCCGCTGACACGGTCTCCGTCGTCGGAAAAACTTGCGAGACCGTGAACACTCTCAAAATAGCGTCGTCGGTCGATACGTTTTTACTGAAACAAACGCACTGGAGATCTAATCGTGTTATTGTCTGGCCAAATTCGGTTAGCGATGGTCCAAGCTGAACAGTAACTGAATTTGTAAAACATCCGGCAATGATCTTTCAACGGTTGCCGTATTGTTATTTGCGTAGTACCACTTGACGACTTCGTCTCGATTACTTCAAATGGCAACTAGACTTTCGATTTTCCAGCAAAGTAGGAATTGATAGTTTGCACAGAAATGATAGAAATTCGGAGTAGCTGGATTTTCATTCGAGGGGATAGCCTTCTCATTTGTCGATAATTCAAACATGGGGTTTTTCAGTAGTCAAACACGCAAGATAAGAGATCACTCTAGGCCGCGATCGCCCGCGAAAGTTCTATTTTCATGTTTACGAGGCGTAATTCGCATTAATCTCCAGCCTACTAATTTGCATTATTCGGTAGCATACAGCTGTGCATGCAGCTATTTTCACAAAACTGCAACAGCTACACGCTGCCGAATACTGCAAATTACGCATCGTAAAAGTAAAAATAGGACTTCTGAGAGGAACTGTGATGGAAACGAGTCTAACCCTTTAAAAATTGGATGCAAAATTTTGATCGTCCGAGATCAAGCTGAAACACTGAGTCCTGAAATGATAATTGCCAACTCACTAGCTAGTCGCGGACTCCGAGCGCGTGAGATCGATCACGACGGGACGGACACTGTAAACGACTTCCTCGCAGGGTGTTTTACAGGAGCAAGTCAGATTCGGCTGCCGAACGTCTCTGATGATACTTATCTGCTTGGCGTTCTTTTGAATGCAGGTCAAGCCCTCGAGCTCGCACAGCTGAAATTCGTGCGGCTATTGTATGCGATCCGGAAATTGTTCGTAGAGACAATATTCAGAAGGAACGTTTACGGTAACATGATGGTAAGCGACCAAGTGTTCGTAGATGTACGGCAGACAACCGCAGATCCTGATCATCGCGTTCACTCTGCAGTCCGCGTAGCAGTTCGAGTACGAGTAGACGGGAAAGTATTCGAGGGTATCGCTGTCGTGGACACAAAGTGGGACGACTTTGCCGTTCCTGTTGCGGCCGTACAGGTCTTTCGACACGGCACTCATCGTTGGTTTCACGTTAAGCTGTGCAGAACATTTGACATTCCGGAGTCAGACAAATTTCAATATGTTTGACACGACACATTTCGATATGCAATACGAAGTTCGAATTTTCTTTTCTAAAGAGTGAACCGCTTCGCGAAGCAATTACTAGACCGTGGATCTTCATACATTTACGACACGTGAAAATTTCTAAGCCACAGGGTCATAGGATTTTTATTCTATTTCTTATTTGTCTTAATTTTACTGAAACTATGGAAATGCAAATCCGATTGTTACCTGCAGCTCGGTGTTCTTCTGGAGAATGTACGTGTTAGTGTTGAGTCCTGGGAAATCGAAGCTGTGATGGATGAGCACCTGGGCATTGAAGAAGGTGTCTCATCAATTTTTCCATTTCTTCGAGATAATTACAGATAAAATATTATATTCATCGTACCGCTATGCCGTCATTGTTCGAGATCGACTTGGAATATAGAGAAGACTCGTTTGTACTGGTATCAGTGTTAAGCATTCGTTTGTGTATTAAAATTTTTAGACCGCTTCTGCGCCCGTAGTCGACAGATCGAATGGGTCTCGGGGTTGGCTGATTCCTGAATGTCATTGCAAAAAAGAACGACATGTCTGCAAAGCGTGTAAAGTTCGAGGAGGAAGAAAATGGGGGATACTTGCTTGTCGCGACCCACGAGTTCTTCGAGAAGATAGTTAAAGGAGCAACAGAATCCGTAAGAACTGTGAGATAGCACTATCGATTTCCCGCAATCGATTCGTTCGCTGCTCCACCAGCACGCAACGAGAATATCCTCGCAAGGCTCCAAGATCTTCAAGAAGTCTGCGATAGTCCAATGATTCGCCTTCAACAGTTCAGTCAGCTCACCCCCCTCGTAACTTTCCATCGCGTACGGAAACGCAATAAAGTGACCGTATCTGTGTCGAGCACAATCATCAACACCAGAATCTTCAGTTTGCTTTAGCTTCTAATCATGGCGATACTAAGGCGATACTGAGGGGAATAGACCCCCGTTTTTCCAGGTTTGAAACGGTGCAGGATGCGCCTACTCGTTTCTCGATAATGCAAAGATAATAGATCAATCTACATGCTGCCGAATAATGCAAACTACACCTCGTAAACGTAAAAAAGGATTTTTGAGGACGATGGCGTGTAGATTGATATTTTATCTACTTTTTGACTACTGAAAAACCTCATCCTTGTACTACCGAGAAATGAGAAGGCGCATGCTGCGGAATAATGTCAATTAGTAAACGTAAAAATAGTTTGGGGACAATTGCGGCCTAGATTGATCTTTTATCTAGCGCTTTTGAGAAATGAGAACGCGTGTTGAACACCCTTGCAATTCTGGAAAAACAAGTATATCTCCTGAATTTTCAAAGGGAGGACCGACTCCAGTGATTCTGTACATACTTCGGAAGAACAAAGAATATTGATGTTAACGGCACAGTGTTTATAATAACATTCAGATTTCGTTCAACTAAAAGCAAAAATGCAATGTTAATTGATTTGGAACAAAGGATATTGTTGGAAACAATTCATACGATTAAACATCCGAACGTAAACATTACTGAACCAGTAATGTCTGTATGATGAAGTTTTCCAAACAATTCCTATTATTCTTGGTTGTTTTCATCTCAATATTGAAAATTCAGTCCTTCACAAACATAAATGTTTTGCAACTTTGCTTTTTGTTGAATGAAACCTCAATGCTATTATAACATTACCATGATATTCCTGGTATACATGCAGTTAAGTATTTTTGGATATTGACTTTTCAAGTTTTCGAATAACCGCTAAATATCGATTGTTTTACATGTCGATCGATGTTTCTGTTTCGTCAGTTTCAAGTATTTCACGGTTGTTCCCAGTATCTTGGTAGCTCACACGAGCGACCATTAAACAGCACACGTTTGTGCCTTTTCATAATATGTAAAGTAATTTCATAAAGCAAGTGAGTAACTTATCTCAGTTTAATTTGTTATTTAACAGTTTCATTGATTAACACATTATTATCGTTTTAAGCAAAATTAAAATGTTTTCGGCGCATTGGTTCGATCAAATGTTACTCGTTACACTATTTGCAAAATAGGCACAATACTTTGTCTCAACGTTTCGATCTCAATTTAGATCATTATCAAGAGAATACAAAAAATAATATTGTGTCTGTAATGGAAATTAACAAAAAATTATTCATCGCATTAAGCCATAAAATCAACTAAAATATATCATTTCTTTTACCCATTCCAAAAATTAAAATTAAATTTTTCTGAATAAAGACATCAATTATCGTTTGTTTTAACATTTCACGGACGCAATTATTAATTTTCTTGAAAATGATCTAAACGGAGACCGAAGCGTCGAAATTTGAACTTTTATAAATTGAAAATTGCTTTTGAGTAACAATTTGATCGAACCATTGCGCCGTTAACATCAATATTCTTTGTTCAACCAATTTACGATCGATGGAAAAGAAGATCTATACTTCAGAAGATCCATCACAGTCTTCGTAGACATGTTCGCGGGTATGTTGATGCCGTCGAGAACCTTCAATTGTCTGTCTAGAGAGATCGGCGACAATGGGCACAGCGTAACCGCCGGGAACGGCGCCTCGAATATTGGATTATTAAATGATGTTATGAACGTGTTGGTTGGGTTCTCGTTGTAACGATTTAGAAATTGTATCACCATCACGGTGGAACCTGAAATTAATACGCTCGCTTATTCGTTACCCCTGAAAATCGTGGTTCGCGGATTAATCGTTGCGTACACGCGAATCCGGCGAGCATGGTGAACGTCCATAGGATCTTTCCGAAAACTCCAACCTTCACGTCCGTTTTCCCGAAGTATTGTAGACCGTGGATGGAGGTGCTCTCCAAGAAATCGTTCAGGATGTCCCTGTTCGTGGGAATTTTCTCTTCATTCTTCACGGAATCGGTTTCCTTCGCGGGTTCGATGTCGATGACTTTCACCGTCGTGTCGATTCGTCGTTTAAAATCGCCCCTGATGTTACGGACGAACAGATGATTTTTACTGGAGAAATTTCTCGGCATCTCTTCACCTTAGGGAACCTTCCGAGTCGATGATCGCCAGTCAACTGGTTTCCTTCGGCGTAGGAAGTTGCGTTTTGTCGGGTACTCGACGGCGTCGCGTGTCCTGTTTTCGGTATCAATAATTCACGGGTTTTTAAAATTAATCACAGAGTCGCCTAGCACGTGCACGACCAGATCTTATCCTTCCTTTATCGACTTTGTAAGCAGAAAGGAATATCGATCTTCCGGCGCGCATCGAGATTCACCGCGGTACGGAACGTCAGGCTTGACATTGGAAAAAAGTGCACGGTTTAATTATTAACAATCTGTATCACATGTACACGTTTGTAACAATACTAGACACGCGTGTCTTACAAAATTATATTATATATATATATATATAGATCTGTTAACACTCTTTGTCGCTTAGGCATTAGAAAGAAACATACGTATCAAACGTCGCCATCGAGATAGAACCCTGTTCTGTCCTTCGGTCCGTTACGCTCCTGTTCTCAATTTTTATTTACAGTATCTCGTCTCAACAATTAGAAAGAAAAACAACCGAGGCGTCTACGCTACGCATCGCGTACAAATAAATAACGCAGAACGAAATAGAAAAAGAACTATGTACAAAGTAGAACGTAGAACTGACGAGCGACCATCATTTTGTACAGACGCCGTTGACGCGATCTAGACGATCCTGTGTACGATCCACAGTATTTTCAACAGATAGTCCATGTTGGAAACAAGTATGTAAAACGATTCATTAGAAGTCTTGAAACAGCGCTAGTTGCTCCGGTGGCAATGGAGGCTGCGATCGCCAATCGGTTTCTGGGTAGTCGTCGAAACAGCTTGGATCGCCTGGTGCTTTTATTCGGGGCCTTATCGGTGGATTCAGGGCCCTCTGAGTTACCTGTTGACATTACCAACATGAATTATGATATTGTACTTCATCGGAGATAAAATAGAATTCTAAACTTTCTGCCAAAACGTAGATTCGTATTTGTGGACTTAGTTCTCTATTTTCTAGATGTTAGAAGGTACTATTTTCACACAACATCAGTAGACTGCGGATTTTTATAAAAATAAAACTTTTCTACATCAACTGCAGTCCATAAGAGCTAAGTAAATATTTATTTTGTTCATTACTAATCTTGATATGGTCTCGAAATAGTATGTCGACACTGTTAAACTCTTTTAATCTTTTTATCCTTATCAATTACATCTATCTATTTTCGTCATAAATGCATAAAATCCGCAGTCTAAACATCAACTTTCTATCTAGAGTAGTTTTAATGGTATTAACACATTCATTCCTGCCATTATATTCATATTTTAACTTAGCAACCTGAATATTTTATTATATCCAACCAGATTGATTTTGTTTAACATTTCAACGCAGACGTTAGAGATAATACTGGGAATATTCAGTCACGTGTAGTAGTTCGTTTCTCTCTAATGAATTAAAGTAACATGAATCGTGTTCTTGGAGATTTGATTTTTACACAGCTTTCTAGCAGATTGCCAGATCAGGTAAATAAAAGTTTAAATATGTACAGTGGACGTACAAAGTGTGCGTACACCGTTTCGAATGAAACTAAAGCTGTTCCGTCCAATTTTGAAAAAAGTGATTTGTTTTTAAAAGCTGTACTGTGTACACACGCTGTATGTAGACATACGGATAAGATAATATAATCGAAAACCACTCAGCTAAGTAAACAGAAATAAAATAGTCTGTACATATAAATCTGATCAATTACCAGTGGCCACTCGACCAGCTTGAACCACCGGTGCCTCTTCACGTCGTCAGCACCCTGCCTCATGTTACCCAGCCTCTTGGTCCTGTCTGCGACGAGGAGCTTCTTAATTAGGTCCTTGGCAATAGGGTCCATGTGTTTCGGCCATTCTATCCTGCCGCTCAGTATTTTCTCATAGATGCCAAAGGGATTATCATCGAAAAATGGCGGAAACCCAGCCAGCATCTCGTAGATAAGGACTCCTAGAGCCCACCAATCCACAGCCTTGTTGTGTCCTTTGCTCTGAATGATCTCCGGTGCCAAATATTCGGGCGTTCCGCACAACGTCCACGTTCTGCGAATACAACGATGCTTTAGAACAATCATCTTTTTACAGTTACGTCTGTTGAAGCTTTCGGGTGTAAGCCGCGTCCTAAAGAAAGAATTTTCCTTTCGCACGTTTCGCAAGCATTGCAGCTAGCTTCATCAGGGGTCGGAGAGACACTGATACTGGTGTGTCTCGAGTTTGTGTTCCACTTATATAGTGGAGATGGCTGATGTTCCGGTTCGATGAGCACAAATCAAAAATAGACTTTGGGAAAATTCTTCCTTTAGGACACGGCTTACACCCGAAAGCCTCAACAGACGTAACTGTACGATGCCGGGCCGTGAAAGCCTCAAATCTCTGAATCATCTTTTTCTCTATAATAATACTGATTTGCATCACGCGAGCTACGCGCGAGGCGCGGCGACACGCGAGTTAGTATGTATACAGGGTGTCCCAAAACTACCCTAGGAGCCGAAAATGGGAGGTTCCTTGGGTCATTAGAAGCGACATTTTCCTTTACAAAAATGGTGTCCGTGACTTTGTTTAGGAGTTATTAACAAAAAACACGGTTCAATCAGAGCGTGGCTACAGCGGATCGATTCTGAGTCGACCAATGGCGACACCACGCCTCGCGGCACCTGTCGCAGAGTCGGACTCCGTTCGCTATAGCTGCGCTCTGATTGGTCCGTGTTTTTCGTTAATAACTCCTAAACAAAGCCGCGGACGCCATTTTTGCAAACGAAACTGTCGCTTCAAATGACCCAAGGAACCTCCCATTTTCGGCTCCTAGGGTAGTTTTGGGACACCCTGTAGAACCGGGGAAAGAGAGGCGACGGAGTTGTTAAACATAATAACGACTCGCTACAGGAGAGATCAGTTTACATCGATCCTGTTATCTATATTGAGGGCGCTATATATTGAGGGTGATTGCGACCTATATCGATCTTTTTTTTTAGCGCTTTTGACTTCTGAAAACCATCATCTATGGAAGGCGTTTCCTAGAGAGCGCGTACTCCGTTTTACCTATCAGTGAGCTTCTTGGAGAAGCCGAAGTCTGTGATTTTTAAGTGTCCTTGGTTGTCAAGGAGGAGGTTCTCGGGCTTCAGATCTCGGTAAACGATGTGTTTGCTATGAAGATATTCCAAGGCGCACACGATCTCCGCGGCATAGAAACAGCTGGTGGGCCCAGAAAATCGGCCAGCTGCCCTCAGGTAGGAGAAAAGCTCGCCTCCGGCCACGAATTCCAGCAGCATGTACACTCTCGCTTCGTCCCTTCCGCTCCACAGCCTGAAAAACGATCGAACGTTCGTTATCATCGTCCGAGGATTTGTGGAAACAATTTTTTGAATCGATTTCGCTTCGAAGGAAACCTCGACGTCGCGTCGACGGTTTCTCTCTACGACAGCGGCTGATCGGACGGTAAACGACGCACAATGGACTGGATCGAGAAAAGTGACATTTCACGAAAAACTAGACTTTCTCATGTCATGATATCGTATCATATCGGTTTTTAATAAATTTGTATTGCTTCCTAAATGTCCATCAACATCGAAGTTGAAAAAATTAATGTTTGTCTACAAAAACAATAGTTAATACAAGTTCACAAAGATAGACGTTTGAGATGCAATATTTTTCAGGCAGTTATATTTTACGTATTCCATAAAACATATGTATGAAATGTAAATATAAAATACATATTTAGTAAGTAAAAAATAGTTTGGAAGATTATACTTAAACAATTTTATTTTTATAAAAAATGTCAATGAAAATTAATTAAAAATGATTGTTTAGCAAAATAAAATAAATTTTATTTGTCTGCAATTTTTAAATGAATTTTAGTGCAAATTTCATCTCGACATCTCTTGTGGTTCAAGAGTTATAACAAAATGTCACTAAATTTTTCGATCCAGCCCACTGTGCGACGCAAATCGTTCACAGCGGATCAGCAAGTATCACTCTCGTCGGTTTTAGTTACGCTTTCTTTTCCACAATTTCTTCGGTTCGACCGAGAAACGCGGCACTTTCTTAATTAGGCGTGCGTACAGTCGATACGTTTCCTCTCGCGATGCACGGCGAAATCTCAGAGATTTATCGTCGAGGAATAATTTTCGGAATCAAGGTTTATCGGACCTCCAGTCTGGAGAAAGGAGGATGCGACACGTACATGTTCACGATGAAGGGATGGTTGACTTCTTTTAGCACCGTGATCTCGTTGCGCACATGCTCCACTTGCTTCAGCCTAATCACGTCTACCATCGACAGGATCTTCAGGGCCAATGGCGTCCCTTGGTGCCTGCACAGAACCACTCTGCCAAAAGTTCCAGTTCCTGAAAAGGTATCGTGTTCGTTAATTTTATCATTTCGTTGAGTTTCTTTTAGTAATTTTTTAATTCTTATGAGGTGGACGGTTCTCACAATTTAATAATAGCCATGGTTAGATCAATTCTCAACAAAGTTCTATTGATTACAGTCTTAAACGTTCCCACCTTTCTAAAATTCATCAATTTTAATCAAATGCATCTGGATCCTACTTTGCTACCCGAGACAACATTAATAATTGATGCACTGGTTTCTACACTACCAAATACCTAGAAACAATTAACATTATGCACGATGAACGTCATGATATTGGAATTTATGCAGCTATTTTCCTGTGACCGCTGTATCGCGACTAGCATCGTTTCGGTCACAAATTGTTCAATTTATTGAGCACATACCTCGAGAAATCGTGTTTCCCTTCATTTTGTGGATTGCATAATTAAACCCTATTTTAAGCTTGGTAATTCCCAATTGCCACCCTATTAAACCAAAAAGTTGCCATACCATTAGGTGAAGTGGTTTTAATCGATACTATTAAATTATTAAATGTGCACGATGTCGAAAAGACAACGTAGAATAAACATGATCTGGATTAAAAGAAATGTCTTGATTTTCGAATTAAAATTACTTCGAGTACAAAGGGTGAACAAAGTTGCTGAGCGATTCCGTGTTTTTTCGAAACAGGGGCGCGCGGCTTCAAAGAAGTAGAGTGGATCGGGTAATTAATTTAATCGAGAGCGAGTCGATTAACCGACTCGTATTCAAGACTTCCTATCACGCAATGATCGGCGTCTCGTTCGGAGTCAAGTGCAAATTGTTCCGGCGTGACGCGTTCCGAGGAAAGGGGTTACACGCGTGTCGCAGATCGCTCGGCGCGATCGTTAATTACTGCCGCTCTCTCTAGCCGGCGTGCAATCTGCCCGGTCTGTTTAATGCACTTTTCCCACGAAATGCAGGTGACTGTGGGGCCCCCGGTATCTGCTCGTCGTACCGCGACCAATTAAGGGAGGCCCGCTTATAATTCGCGTTCGGCGCCGCACCGCGCCGCCCAAATTAGACCCGCTTCACATATCCGTTTTTAACGTGCCGCGACCGCGCGGTACTTGAATTGCGGATTGAAATGCCATGGATTCGCTTAAGCGCTGCACACTTGTTCGAATCATAGTTTCGACGTCGCACGTGCATGTTGCGTTCAATATTTACCGCAGTTCCCCAAGGAAATGCACGGTCGCCGCAATGGTCGGTACATCATCGCGTATCAGTCGGTGTACGCGTTCGTTATTCTGCCGCAAAATGACCGAAATGGTGATCCATTACTAGATATCGAACTTTTTATAGAAGAAATAAAAAGAATATCCATGTGTCTTGTGTTGCAATTCTCTCTGTTGCTCTTTCGAACAGCTTACGAAACGAGTGAACACTCGTTTGAAAATAATGAAAGACTTCTCAGGATTTTCTTTTCTACCTCGTGTGAATCTCGAATTTATATAAGGATGCAGCTAATACCGTTTTCTTCGTTTGCAACAATAGTATTCGTATACAAACTGAGCAAACGTTCTACGATCTTTTTGGTACGCTTCCATCTTCGATGGTAATAGAAAACGCAGTGAAAATCGCAGTCGAGTCGACGCGTTCCAGCTGAACCGCAATTCCGTTGCCGCACGTTGGAAAAACGGATGCGTGTAGCGGGCCTTAACCGGCAAATTGGCCCCGAGTTGCGACGCGTTTATCAGGGACGTGACATCGTCCTCCTCTCTTCCACACACACGCGCACTGGCATTATGCTTCCCGGCAGAAATTGGCAACGGCCGAATCGGGAGGGAAATCGCGCGAGTGAGCGTGGCCAACGCCGCTCGACGCTTCCCAGACGATCGGGGAACAGGTGTCAATGATAAAACCGACGAGGAGCCGTTTCCGGGCTGAAATTGTTTTTAAACCGTTCCACTGGCTTGCCGAAATTTGCGTAATTGCTGCAACCGACTTCGTTTACGAGCCCCTCAAGGTCCCAGACGCGTCGTCGGTGTTCGCGCCGCGTCTCCGTTTAGAAGCCACGATTTCTCCCCTGTTAACTGCGCTATTACCGTTAAACTGTCATGGTACGACCATTCTCGCGAAACCCTGGAGGAAGCAGCTCGTAACTTCACCAAATCCTCGGACAACTTTTTAATTGGCCGATTGTCAGCGCTGCCGTTTTCGATCGGCTAAGCAACTCTTTCGCCTAGATTTACCCACAAACAGATCTCTGCTCTCAATTTTAATTGGAATTAATTACAAACTCGTGCCACACACAGGCATGATAATTACAAATTTATGCAACACTCAAAACGCCTCTGGCAGTTCGAGTAACAGGATTTGAAAGTACATCTTGTTCCATCTGTCTTCGATTTTCCCTTTTCAAAGGAAGAACCGACAAATTGAGTTCACGACAAAAATGAATTAAGTTCGCGTGCGATAAACGACTACTAAAACCTGATTTATAAGTGTCCTCTACACACAGCGCGCAAAATACGAAGAAAGATTCGTGGAGTCCAATTTTTAAGTTTGAAAAATTGTTGATTACAAACGAATCGAATATTTAATTTAAAAAGAAAGATTTATAGAGGGGATAGAGCAGCATGATCGAAAGAATTTCGAGATAACCGTCTCCTGTTGTTTGCAAACGAGGATTTGAAAGTACATCTTGTTCCATCTGTCTTCGATTTTCCCTTTTCGAAGGAAGAACCGACAAATTGAATTCACGACAAAAATGAATTAAGTTCGCGTGCGATAAACGACTACTAAAACCTGATTTATAAGTGTCCTCTACACACAGCGCGCAAAATACGAAGAAAGATTCGTGGAGTCCAACTTTTAAGTTTGAAAAATTGTTGATTACAAACGAATCGAATATTTAATTTAAAAAGAAAGATTTATAGAGGGGTTAGAGCAGCATGATCGAAAGAATTTCGGGATAACCATCTCCTGTTGTTTGCAAACGAGAGACGAGGGCTCGGTCGACTAACACGAAGAGTATCGACACCTGTTCATCCGATATTTCGAGCAGCCCCGTTCGTTCATCCCTTCGCCGAGGTTCCTATTGCTCGAATTTTGCCAGCCGCTTCCTGCTCGATCGTTCGACTTTTTCTTCACGGGCGGACACACGAGAGGATGTTGGTGCGCATCCAAAACTTGTTTTACGTCTCGAAGAAGCTGGCAGAGCGCATCTGTCCTGATCGATCTTCGCCGCCGTGCTGTTTTACGATTGGATTCAAGCTAAGCGGGCTCGGAGTAAACGGAGCGATAAAGGACCAACGTTCACCGGCGAAGATTTATTTCTGCGTCGTGTTCTCGAGATCGCCGATTATATTCGCGGATTAACGGGATACTCGTTGTGTGCAAGGAGCTGAGGAAATCGGGACGCTCTCGAAAACATCGTAGAAACCCGTTAATAATATTTGTATCGGTGGCTCTGGCTCCTCGTCTTTCTCTCTCGCGATTTCTCTGTCCAATTGATTTCGTTTGCACACCGATCGGTGCCGGTCATATAAATAATTATTTCGCAAGATGCCTTGGAATGTTTGAAAAACCACCAACGGAACACCTGCAGTTTACTGATCGAGAGTCTCGTGTAACTCTGACTTAACGAGCAGTTAAATATACACTCGATGGCCTCTCACTCTCCAGTGGCCCACTTCCCCGCTTCGAGGGTAGTTCGCATCTCGGCTCGTCTCTGACATTTTCCTCGAGCGAGAAGATTACGGCGTGGGAAACATTCATTCCACCGAATTAATGTCTCCCGCGAACTGCCAAGTCTCCTTCCATCTGTCACGAATCTGCGACCGAATTTCATTTTCCGTGATTGCGAGCGTCGAGTCCATCAACACCGAACCAGCCATTCTTGTTTTAGAACCATTGAAATTACAATAATTCATGTTGTGAAAATAGGCGATCGCCAGAGCCAACAACAACAGTGTACCATTCGATTTTTTTTTTCATGGATTCAATCGGATCCTAATAATTCGAAGAAATTTCTACTCCGATTACACTCGTGCAGTCAGTTCCATTCGCTCGAGTCTCTAATTAACTTTTCCTTGAAAATCATAGTGACCCATATACGCGTCGCTTGTCAATGCGTCCATCCCTCGACGAGAAAGTCTCTGAAAAATCGAAATCCCCAGCGAAATTCAATCGGTCGTTGTTTATAATAAATTTTCGCGCTTGTGGCTCGTCGATAAAACCGATCTGAACGGTAAAACGAATCGAGATAAGACAAATAAATATTCTCCGTGCTCCGATCGCGAGGCTACGACACAGCCTCGAGGCAAATATTAGGTGTATTTTGTTTGCGATTCTCGCAACTGATCGATTATAATTTTATTTGAAATTTGAGTCTTTCTCCAAATGGGGAGAAGTGTAGTCTAAGCGATAGTGGACCAACACTTCTGGTTTGTTTTTCTAGTTTAATCGAAGAACATTTCTAGAAATTTGCTTCAGTCCATCAAGAATATTCGAGGTTGTCAAGAATTATCGACAAATACGAGAGTAGCTTTCGAAACACCCTACCAACAATTTTCAGTGGCTTGCATAAATCGGCAAAGTAAGCAAGGAAGTCGGGCATTCGTTGAGCTGGAAAGTTTCCTTATGGAGTTTACTCAACCTATCCTAACTTCCTCGGATCATCAGCTGTTTCGTTGCTTTCAACGCTATTTCGTTGAAGAAATAAAAGAAAATCAGTTCTTTGTTCTTTGAAGAGGAGATTCATTAGATGGCTGTAAAGCGAAGTAAACGGATACACAGAAAGCGATTTGCAATTCCGATTGTTTGCAAATATTGTTTCCTCCCGCGAGTAATACAGCGTTCCTTTAATATTTTCACAGAGATTCGAAGGAATGATTCCCGATGAATGGATATCTGTACAATCGTAATAATCATAAATTAAAGCTCCGCGTCATTTTGACGGACCCCGTGCTTCTGAACGGCCGAAGCAATTTATTTTCAGGAAGGCTGACTACTGGGTAGCCAAAACTACTTCTGGGACAACCTACAGTGACTCCCGTAGAACGCGTTCAAAAACTTGTTTGAAAAGACTGTATATCTAGAGACGCGGTAGCGTCTCGACGCCAAGTACATGAAAAAATATCGATGTCAACTGTCGCTACCTACCGCGTATCTTTACTCGTAAACCGGGCATTCTAACCTAACCTGAAACTTCTTTCGTTAATATCTCATCACGTCTGCAATATTTTCTAAATTCAAAGGCATTTTGCTAATGTAAACCGCATATAAGCTTTCGAATAAGACCATATTCGATAAAATTGGTCCATGTATGACAGAGATATCGTAATATCATGTCATGGATCTGTCAGAATTGGTAGGATTTTTCTTCTGATTCTTCTCCTTCGTCAGTCAATTTTCGTCAACATAATACGTATACGCGTTACACGCACACATTCAGCCAAATGGACTATACACGCGTGTTTCGTTCGTCGACTCTCGGGATCATTCGGCAGGGCTCGGGCTCGTCGACGGCATCACCTACCGCGATCACCGTCAGATGGACAACGCGACGTAGCGAGTTTCTCGCAAGTAAAGTCCGCGACGGCGTCACCTACCGTGGCCACCGCCAGATGGACAACGCGACGTAGCGAGTTTCTCGCAAGTAAAGTGTTGCGCGGGCGGTATTAATATGCGTAGCGAACGCGGATATTCACCAATATTGGTTCATATTACCTTATGCTTGAATTTGCAAACCCCACCCATACTGTTCTAGTGTTTACTTTCGTTATTACCTTATGGTATAATTTGCAAACCCCACCCATACTGTTCTAGTGTTTACTTTCGTCAAATTTTAATATTATTACTATTTTTGTATTTATGCGTGGTCCTGTTGTAATCTGTTGATTTTTATTACTATTTTTGTATTTATGCGTGGTCCTGTTGTAATCTGTTGATTTTTATTACTATTTTTGTATTTATGCGTGGTCCTGTTGTAATCTGTTGATTTTCGACAAATTTTAATATATTTTATACGCAGTGAGATTACCTTATGGTATAATTTGTGCAAACCCCACCCATCCTGTTGTACTGTTGATTTTCGCCAAATTTTAATATTACTATTTTTGTATTTATGCGTGGTCCTGTAGTAATCTGTTGATGTTCGACAAATTTTAATATTTTATACGCAGTGAGAGTGCGAGAGAGAGAGAGAGAGAAAGACAAACAGACTGAGATAGACAAAATTATTAACACAAACACAAGTATAATTCGTCATGTCTGTAATTAATAGTATTAATATCCTACCTTTCAGTTTGAATAATATGCAAATTATCATTAAAGGCGAATGGTTAACAGATGATCATATTGAATATTTTCATACATTATTACAAGTTAACTCTAATTATAGACCACGCGAAACATGGAGGGTTCAATGCCCTAACACAATTCAACCAGTTCCTGAAAATCAGGATCACATACAGATTTTGCACAAATGCGATAATTTTGAAAACAATTCAGGGGGACACTGGATTTGTAACTTTTATAAATGTGATGAAAGAAGACTTTTTATTTATGATTCTCTTAATTACAAAAAGTTGCATAGTCATCATAAGATTTATCTCGAGAAGTTATACCCGTTTTTGAACAAACATGACGGTAAAATTGACGAAACATGTATTCAATTTCCACATGTGCAAACTCAACCTAACAGCCGAGATTGCGGCGTTTTCGCGATTGCGTTTGCTGTTTCGTTATTATTCAAAATATTACCAGACAAAATAACATATAATCATGCGTTGATGCGTCCACATTTGATCCAAATGTTTCAATCTAATCGTATAGAACATTTTCCATGCATTCAGGATCATGTACAATTAACACGTTGTGTGCATGAATATGAATCTGCAATTAGTAGGACAATTAATAAAAATCCCTCTTGTGAAAACGATCCAGTTCAAAATGTACCACTTAGTGACAAAAAAGTCACCATACATACAAGTATAATTCAAACAGATCCACCATTCGTTTCGATGTCAAGATACGCAACAAGTAATAGGACAGAATACATGTCTAATTATCATAAAAGACATAAAGAGGAAATTAATTTAAAAAGAAGAGCTGCTTATAAAACAAAGAAAGGGAAGTGTAATATGAAAAAAGGCAAAGAACTTCGTAATTATGATTATTATAACGCACATAAAGAAGTAATACGCGAAAAGCGGAAAAATTATTATAACATACACAAAGAAGGTATAATAAAAAAGGTAAACGAGCATTATGATGCATATAAAGACGTGAAATGCGAAAAGAAAAAAAATTATTATCAGCTTAATACAAAGGTTATAACCAAAAAGGTAAAAATGTATTATGACGCAAATAATAAAGTGAAATGCGAAAAGCGAAAAAATTATTATCAGTTAAATAAAGAAGGTATAATGAAAAAGGCAAAAATAGATTATAACGAAAATAAAGAAGTAATCTGGAAAAAGCGAAAAAATTATTATCATCTAAATAAAGATGTTATCTCCAAAAAGCGGAAAGTATATTATAATGATAAACAAGATAATTATAATAAAGTAGCAAAACGTTGTGCTGCTCTGAAAATAATAAAAAAGTATCGTTATATGGCTGTAATAAATAACAATATAGCAACCAAAAATAACAAAGAAACGTATATTAGAAAACTTTCAAAAATGATTAAAATGCCGTCCCGAGAAGGAAGTAGATTGGAAGCTGAGCGTATAATAAAATGGTGCTTTCATATTAGACAAAAGTACATTTTGGAATTGAGGAAACTCTTGAAAGATTGTAAAGAAAAAGTGGAAATTTCCTTAACGCGCGCAGCAGAATGTTTAGACGTTCATGACAGGATTAATGCTTTGTGTGGACAATCCAGACATACATCTTCTTCAGAATCATATTTTGCGGAAAGTTCGTACCATACTTTCAGCGGTTCTGAATCAATCATACTGAACTCGGAAGGGAAAGCTATAAACGTTCTACCTGTATTGAAATCGAAGAATAAAGCAAAAGTATGGTGTTGTAGTTATCTTTGTAAAACAAAAGATGTTGAAATTTTGAATAATTTACAGGATTTCTTCGAACAATTGTTAGAATGTTCATTAAAAAAGGTACATAAGTTGAGCAACCATATCAATAGCTGTTCCAATAAAATGCATACTGAAAAAGTTGGTCATTCTCATGGTTGTTACATAAACCCTAAATTATGTCAGTCCAATTTTTTAGCCCTAGAGATTTTGGCACCTCACTTTCCAGATTTACGAAATTTGAAGAGAATCATATACAGAATAGCGAACATTCATAAACAACTATTACACAATTTAGACAAAGCTTTAAACGATAGTGACCTTGAAACACTTCGACGAATAACACAGCAAGCTCGGAAAGAGGCTGAAGCATTACAAAAAAATAATACCGAAGTAAGCTTGAACGAAGAAGATATTATATCTCGATATTATTTGGCATTTAAAGCTTTCACAAAGCGGTCTATGGACACGCCACGCCTACCGTGCGTTTCCTGCGAGAAACTGTGTTTTGAAAGAGAGGTTCTTAAGCTTAATATTTCTAAAAGAACGTATAAGGGAAATGTAATGCAAACATTGTTAAATCATATTGGATACAAAGACGGTGACGTGCACTTTATTTGTCGATATTGTCACGATAAGATTCGCAACAATACTATACCACCAAAATGTATTTTAAATAACCTTGATGTACATTCAGTTCCAGAAATAGCAGTGTTGAATGAGTTCGAACGAATTCTCATTCAAAGAGCTAAACCGTTTCAAACGATTGTAAGAATGGGTACAGTAATGCATAAAAATATGCCGCATAAACATATGTTTCCAAAAGTAAAGGGGAGAACATTTCATCTTCCATTGCCGTTAGAAGAAAACTTAAAAAGAATCTGTCCTTCGACTGCACCTTTAAATCTAAATCATGAATTATACATATTGGTGCGGGGCGTTCCAACAAAATCTAAAATAGTTTGGGAAAATTTAGTTGACCTAAAGAAAGTATGGAATGCCTTAGTATGGTTGAAAGCGAATAATCCTTTATACTCAGAAATTGTTTTACCAGAATCGCACGATTTATTGCTGTGTGACAAATTACCAGATACAGAATTTCAAGAAGAAGTTCTTGGTAATGATAATAATAACGAATCTGTCGAGGACGTTAAAGGTGAAACACTTAATATTGACGAAAAGAACAAACGTGCATTATTGACGCAAATGTCACAATCTGATTCTTATTATGAGGAGTTTACGATTTATCCAATGTATGACAAAAGGATGAATGAATCTGCTACTGCACTCTATCAAATGCTTAAAGTTCGTGACATTCCGTTAGGTCATCGTGCTGAACACTTAGATGTGAAATGTTTCCCAGATTTATATCCTTATGGGGTGAACGGACAGCATGAAAATAGATTGGTTCATTTGACAGATCATGAATTCATTAAGTCAAAACTGATGTCCAAGCACTCTCAATTTCGATCGAACACGCAATATATTTTTCATTTGTTATACGATACCAATATGCGACAATTGAACGCTGGAATTTATCACAAAATGAACGTCACAAATCCACGTGAAAAATACACAGCTGCTGGTTTTCTAGAACAGCTCTCTAAAGATCAGCTGCAAACAAATTTGAACACTATATTTTCCAGGTTACGTAATACAGCACAATATTGGCGAAAACCGAGAAATGATTTGAACTGTATGATATACCATTATGGACCAGCTACATGGTTCCTCACGCTTAGTCCAGCAGAATGGCTATGGACAGATTTAATAGAATATCTTCGTGAAGTAAATGGCCCATCGATGGCTAAAATGTCCCCGAACGAACTCATTGCTTCTGATCCCGTTTCAACTGCTAGGTTCATAGATAATAAATTCCACGCTGTGCTGGATTTCATTTGTTCGCCCGACAATCCGATTGGGAAGGTCACTCATTACTTTTGGCGCAGAGAATACCAAAGCAGGGGATTACAACACTTTCATCTTTTAATTTGGATTGAAGATGCTCCTATAATCGACAAATCCTCGAAGGAAGAAGTAGCAGCATTCATTATGAAATACGTCACTTGCAGATTGCCGTCACCGCATGTGTCGCCAGAATTATATACACGTGTAATTACACATCAAATGCATAAATGCAATAGTTACTGTCTACGCAACAAAAAAACTAAAAATTCCTTCCGTAAAGTATGCAGATTTTCATTTCCACGTCCAGTTACAGATATTATGACAATAAGGGATGTAGCTGTTTCTATAGGTGCTAGAAAACAATTGAAAGCAAAAGGTAGACTCTATGATCTTCCACGTTCGATAAAGGAAGTCCGTATCAATGATTTTAATGCTCCTGTTCTCATGGTTTGGATAGGTAACATGGATATACAATATATTGGGGAAAAGACGGGGTTGGTAACATGTTACTGTACTAAGTACGTGTCAAAGCCTGAAAAAAGTTACGTTACGGACACTATGGCAGCAATAAATTCTACTAAGTCATTTGCTAGTCTTCTGTGTAGCCTTGGAATGCGCATGCTAAATCATAGAGAATGTGGAGCGCCTGAATGCGCTGATACTCTTTTAGGATTAGCATTGCATGGCACTGACTCCGGTACTACTATTAGATGGTTAGATGTAAATATATTTAGAAGTAGGAAATTGAAAACTCGCAAAGAAATTGAGGATCTGGAAGGTGAATCCACAAACATATTTTGTCCATCCCTCATAGATGATTACTATCCTAGCAGACCTAAGGAATTGGAATCTATGCATCTGTACGATTTTGCTATGTGGTATGACATTACTAAAAATAGACCGTCTGAAAAAACTGAATATTATGAAATCCGTGCATCTTTGTTTTTTAAAAAAAGGAAAAGAGGTTATCTTATCAATCATTATAAGTACAATGTTCAAATCCAACCAGAGAATTATTATTTCTCATTATTATTATTATTCAAACCTTGGAGAAACACCGACGAATTGAAAAATGGATTTGACACATACGCCGAAGCTTTTTTGTCGTTACAATCACAAGTGACAGAAGCAGTTCAATATCACGAACGAATAACGGATATTCAACAAGCGCGTGATCATATAAAGGAACAAATTGAAAAGAACGTGTTGAATACTGTAGAACTGGAAGAAAATGATCAAGGCAATCACCCATTAGAGTGTGTTCCCGTTGAAACCGTTGGCGCCATGAAAGATTTTAGAGACGCAGGAAACAAATTTGTGTGTGGTGATCTTGCAGAAATGATTTCGGAATTGAACCTTGATCAGAAGCGGATATTTGATAAAGTTACTAAGTCCTTGACGTCTAACGATAACATTCTCAGACTTTATGTAAGTGGAGAAGGTGGCACTGGGAAAAGTTTTTTAATAAAAACTATCAGACACTGGATCAAGCAGATTATGGGAAAAGACACAGCAGTAACTGCTCCTACTGGAATCGCAGCTTTTAATATTGAAGGTCTTACCATACACCGATTATTTCAATTACCTGTAGAACATGGGCATACAGCCCAATATAGACAACTTAGCGACGCAGCCCTTCAAATTGTACGAGATCAACTCAAAAATGTTGCTTTAGTAATCATCGATGAAATTTCGATGGTTTCTAACGTAACTTTCCTGTACATACATCTGCGACTTGCAGAAATATTTGATACTACAGATTCCGGTGATGGTTGGTTCGGAAAAAAGCCTATGCTGCTATTTGGTGACTTACTACAACTTCCTCCTGTTCACGAAGAACCTGCTTTTATACAATTATCCAATAAGGTTATGGAGAAAAATGTTGGAGGATTAGGTTCTTATAATTTATGGTCTGCCTTGTTTAGCTACGACGAATTGACAATAAATATGCGACAGCAGGGTGATAATATTTACAAAGACATCTTGTCGAGAATTCGTACCGGAGTAGTGACCAATTCGGATACAAAGCTTTTAGAATTGAGGAAATTAAAATTCAAAGCAACAAATTGTAATGACCGATTAAAGGAATTATGTGATTACATGCTTAATGTGGGATCTAATACGGTGTGTTTACTTCCCACATGTGTTCAGTGTGATGTTTTAAACGCTGCAATGCTGAGTCGATTTCCAACCGGAGAAATCCATTTGATTGCTCATGATACAACGAATTGTGCACCGTACTTGAAAAAAAAGGTGTCAAAGGTACTAAACAATAATGACGATGATAGCTCCCGAACGGCGGGGCTGGCAAGGGTCATAATTGTTAAAGTAGGAGTGCAAATCATGATTAGAAGAAATATTGATGTTACACTAGGTCTTGTCAACGGTACCATTGCTAAACTTGTTTCAGTTACGCAAGGTGTTGATAATGACGTTGAAAAATTGAAAATTATATTACCCACGGGGCAAGAACATATATTAGAACGTGTAAGTGTTAAATTTGAAGTACAGGATAGAGCGTTCATTATTAGAAAACAATTTCCGATTTGCCTCAGCTATGGTATAACTATTCACAAAAGTCAAGGACTAAGCTTGCAGAATGCTGTCATAGACGCAGGTAATTCAATATTTACTTGTGGACAAATTTACGTTGCTCTTTCTCGGGTGACCACATTACAAGGACTGCATCTTATCAATTATGATCCATCTTCTGTAAAAGCACAAGAATCGGCTATAATAGAGTACAATAGATTGCGAAAAAAATATAGACCTGATCTTATGACTATTTCAATTTCTAAAAACCATGTTCGCAATATTCGTGATGCTGTTTGGGCAGTACCCAATTATATATCCGAATGTCAGAGTACTAATGATCACATCGTCGATACCACTCAGTACTACGTAAGAGGTCTCCCGAATTCTGATGGTGTCTCTTGTTATGCGAATGCCACAATCCAATGCATGTTATTTTGTTCATTCATAAGAGAAAACTTATTTTCGACTGAAAAAGCTAAGCATGTTATAAAAGTCTTTATAGACCAATATAAATCGTCGGATCAAAATCCAAACATATTATCATTACGCCAATTCGCAGGAGAAAAATACGCTTACAATCAGCTACATGATGCAGCTGAGTTTATTACCTCCCTTTGTGATCAGGAGATTCTTATTAAAAATGCAGTACAACACGAAATAACAACGGTATTAAGATGTGCAACGTGTAATTATACAAATACTACTATCAGTACAAATTGCGTACTACACCTTGCACTGCCCAAGATGTTGAAAAAATCATTTGAATTTCAAGATATAATAAAACACAATTTCACAGGATGGATAAATCTGAAATGTCCTTGCAATAATTGTAATAGTTTAAATTCAAAAATAATGAAGAAAATCAATATAACTGCTTCCAAACAAATTGTTATTGCAAAATTGCTTTTGTTCAATAGCAATAGTAGCGGAACTACGAAAGTGGAGAATTTCTGCATCAAAGCAGTACCTACTTGTAAAATACAAATGGGAAATCACTGTTATAAACTTAAAGCAGCGATTTTCCATCACGGTAAAAGTATTGTCGATGGACATTACACGAGTATGGTAAGGGGTAAAGGCACAACATGGGTATCCGTTGATGATTTACGAGTAGAAAAACAAGCTTGGCCACGAAATTCTAAAAATGCATACATATTTTTCTTCGAAAGGTTATTCCGGTAGTAGGCTTTTCTTGTCAGGTTCCGTAATAAAAAGACACAACGACTAAAAGCTAATATAAAACGAGGATAATATAATATATATTTTAGGGTCTGAACTGCACACGAATAACTAACATAAGGTATCAAAACTGAACATGAATTCATAATCCATAAGGGGCAACGAGTGGTTCAAGACTGTCCATTTTTGGCGGCTCTCTTGTTTCCGTTGATCGGCGTTTGTTGGCGGCGGTGAAATGGGTAGGCACTACGGCAAATTTCGCATACCGACCTCCGACAACTTTCAAGACATTATTGTATTACAATCAAATGTTAAATACGTTCAGCGCTAAAGGTTGCTTCCAGCGCCATAAGCTGCTTCGCGCACCATGTACTGTACACAAATTACTATACATATAATATAGGTCGGCAATGCGGTGGACATGGTTTCTTTTCGTAGATGTTAAACTTACGTAGAATTTATCCTTAATTCTGTCCCGTGATAAGATTGATCATGACAGTTGATGATAAAACCTTGTAATTTATAATTCTTGTAAAAAGAAGTGAGATCACAACCAAAACTTCAAAAAAGTAAAAAAGTTACGCCAAGTACATGAATTGAATTAAGCCGCTAACACGGCATAATAATTATGAACACAAAAAAATAGAAGAAAGTAATATCACAAAAAAGAAGATCACACAAAAATAGAAGAAAATAATACATCAAAAAGAAAAAAGATAGAAGATAATAAACAATATAAAAAAATATGTGAAATCGAAATGAGCTGCAAGTACATAAAGGTGCTTTCCAGCAATGTGCAAAAGCGACACTGTGTAACACAATGTAAGATTCGGTGCTTTCTAACTACGCTTAAGGTGATACAGCTATACACAGCTTAAATGCTATGTTCAACAGTAGCATATTTTCATCACAATATGCCAAAAATGCACTCAATACATTCCATTACTCATATCGCGGACATTTTAGTAATGTGAAGATAAAATGTAACATCTAGACATTTGCCTAGATGTCCGCGGTCTGGAAGTCAAATACTTGGCGTGGCCAGGCAAGGTCAAGGTGTCGATGAATAAGAATTATTTAAAAACCGCAAACTAATGAAAATATACGCAATGTGTCAAAGCTTTATTTAATTTGATGAATTAGCTGTACGCCTGCGAAAGACAAGGTATTGGTGTCGATAAATGATCTTGGAATTATTTAAAAACGTAAAATAATGAAAGTGTACTCGTATTGTCACGGTTTTAAATTGACAAATTATCTGAAAGCCTGCGAGAGAGAAGGTATGTCTTTTAAAAATCGCAAACTAATGAAAGTGTACGCAATGTGTCAAAGCTTTATTTAAATTGATGAATTAGCTTTACGCCTGCGAAAGACAAAGTATTGGTGTCGATAAATGATCATAGAATTATTTAAAAACGCAAAATAATGAATGTGTAATCGTATAGTCAGAGTTTTAAATTGACAAATTATCTGAAAGCCTGCGAGAGAGAAAGTATGTTTTTAAATAATTCTTATTCATCGACACCTTGACCTTGCCTGGCCACGCCAAGTATTTGACTTCCAGACCGCGGACATCTAGGCAAATGTCTAGATGTTACATTTTATCTTCACATTACTAAAATGTCCGCGATATGAGTAATGGAATGTATTGAGTGCATTTTTGGCATATTGTGATGAAAATATGCTACTGTTGAACATAGCATTTAAGCTGTGTATAGCTGTATCACCTTAAGCGTAGTTAGAAAGCACCGAATCTTACATTGTGTTACACAGTGTCGCTTTTGCACATTGCTGGAAAGCACCTTTATGTACTTGCAGCTCATTTCGATTTCACATATTTTTTTATATTGTTTATTATCTTCTATCTTTTTTCTTTTTGATGTATTATTTTCTTCTATTTTTGTGTGATCTTCTTTTTTGTGATATTACTTTCTTCTATTTTTTTGTGTTCATAATTATTATGCCGTGTTAGCGGCTTAATTCAATTCATGTACTTGGCGTAACTTTTTTACTTTTTTGAAGTTTTGGTTGTGATAGTACATACGTATTGTATGTCGCAGTAAATGTACTGTACACTTACTACCACAGAAGATATACACTACTGCGCAAAAGAAAGAAGCACCCAGTATAATTAGAAGACATTATGACGAACAATATCTTTATGTAGAAATTGTATAGTAATAACAGCGGAATCCTTTTTCAAAACTTACTGTGTTCTTATTTGACTTTTTACGCTTTTCTATTAAATATGGTCGGGTGCTTCTTTCTTGTGCACAGCAGTATACATACACGGTAATTTTAAGTCTACCGTAATGAATAACAGAGCCGAAAAAGAGACGGAGGAATCAATTTGTGGAGCTAATAGAAAGCCGGGACGTCGAACACGAAAAGAGAGAGAGAGACGAAGCGGTTGGTTTCCAAAGAGAGAGAAAGAGGTGCTCACCTATGGTCTTGATGATCTCCAGATCGTCGACGTCGTAGCGCGGCAAGTCCTCCTGCGATCCCTCCTCGTCGGACGTGGTGTCTCCCGACATAGTTTACGAAGAGCACTGGCGAAGAGCGAAGTGGACGGGCCGAAGCGCGGAGAAAGTTTCTGATTTATTTCCCTCGGCCCGCCGAGACACGTGGAAAGAAAGGAAGGCCCGGTTCAACGATCCACTCGCGGTATTCTTAGCCCGTGTACCGGCGGGACGACCTCATATCTGGCTGCTCGCGACCTTTCCCGACACGTCCCTTTCCGTTTCTCCGTCAAGAGGCCTCGCGGACCCGTTCCGAAACGAGCACCGCCAAGATAGAACCGGAAGTGGCCGTAAAAACCCTGGTGACCCCGTCCGCCTTCGAACTGGAACACTCTCTTTCTTCTTCCGGGGTGCGGCGAGAGGCGAGGCGATTCGATTCGATTCGCTGCGACGATGTGGCAACGACAACAGCAGCGAGGCACCGGTATACGCTTCGTCGGCGTACCCGACCGCGCTGTCAACGACCCTTCTGTTCGCCGACCGGCGGAAATGTGTGCGTGGATTTCACAAGTGTCATTCGATGCGTGCAGCCGAACGGAGGAACACTTTCCTGCTTTTCCACCGGCGAACCTACACAACGTGCACCGTTTTCACGCAGCGACTGCCGTCGTGTTTGTTGATTTAGATCGGAGCGCACGTGTTGCGCGCTGTAACGTGTCTTCGAGCCAGCATCGGCTATGCAGCATCGCAGCCGGTCATTCTCGACGGTGATCACGGAATAAGGAGAGACTCTGCTCGCTATCCTGCCTTTTACGGAGCACTTCCTGCTAGCTGCCGCGCGGAAACGTCAGATTCGGAGATCGATCACCGGCGAGGGAAACAAGTTGTTAATCGACACTGTCCCGAGAAGGAAACACGACGATCGAAGAGCGATCACCGTAACACGTCGAACCGTCCGTACAACTCGTCTCGATCGTGCCCGGTCTCTCCTTCAAGGTTGTCCCGAGATCCTGGATCTGCTCGGAGGATCCTTGGTGTCTTTTGTCACATGATCTCTCGTGCGGTTGGGTTCGAATGGCAAGCAGAACTAAACTGGTCACCGAGGGGTCTCAAAAGGCGGTCTATCCTTCTCACGCCCCCTTCTCCCGCCCCCTTGACCCCTCCATCCCTTTTCACCGCGGTTTCACTCCCACCAGACGGTCTCCCGGCAATCTCTCTCTCCCTCTCGTTCTCTGTCCCGGCCACCTCTCGGAGTAGCCGCGTTTTCAATCGCGCTCTCCGCGCTTCCTCGGTCTCGCGGAGAGAACTCTGACCGAGCGTGTAACTCGAGGTCCCCGTTCGTCCGAGAGCCGCGAGACCGCAGTGATTTATAGCGCGGCGATCGCGGACGATTCGCGAGTCTCGGGCGATTTAAAAATACAGGGGAACCGAGAGGCGAACGGGGATTCGTTGTCGTCTCCGAGGGACCCGTTAGAAGAGGCCGCGCGCGTCCGAAGGTTACTCGTGATTCGCCCTCGGCCCCGAATTCGATTTCGTGAATCAGCGAGACGCGATGACGTTGCCCGCAATTTTTACACAGGCCGGCGAGTCGGAGGTTGTGGGTGGACTACGCGCCGGGCTTTATTCGATCAGACGGGGGTGGCGGGTCGCGAGACTCTCCGTGGGAGAGACCCGGAGAGAGACACACGTGGCCCTCCACTGCCAACAACAGAAATAGTGATGATTCGCGGAACCCGCGGGAATATTAGATCCCGACCGTCTCCGACTCCCGTAACAACCCGCAGGGAATGAGTCGCACCAGTTCGAGCCACGGGAGCCGCGAAGTGGTCGAGGATCATCGGCGGATCCGTCGAAATTCCAAGTATTTTTGAACCTGGCCCCAGTCCAGATGCACTTCCCTGTCGACGCACCACCGCCACGCACCTATCGGAACACTCCAGCATCCTCACCCATCTCCTAGACTAGACCTTTCCCGATGAACCCTCGGCTCTTCGGAGAAGTCTCTAGGTCGTAGGTGGAGAAGCTTCAGTTCGCAAATATTCTAAAGATATTGTCACGTCCGGTGGTCCTATCATAAATAATCTATATAATAAAAATGAAATGCTGTTCGTTGGTCACGACATCACGTGAGAACGGCTGGACCGATTTGGCTAATTTTTTTTGTTAAATGTTCGTTGTAGTCTGAATCAGGTTTTTAGAGTACAAAAAATTGGAAAAGTTGCCCGGAAACATGAAAATTCGGGAAAAACTAGAAGTGCTTTTTGAATCATATTTCAATACAACAAAAAAACGAACGTCGCAGCTTTTAATCAATATTTCAATAGGAATTTACATTATCCACGTCTGTTTGCTATAATGATCACTGCGAAATACGTTTTTTTCTCATTTTTACTTTGTTTACGTATACCCTACAGCTTTTCACAAATTCACAAAATGATCACAACCAAATTTATTGAAATTTGGATAGGACAACGTCTGTGGTCAGCTAGTAATTAATAAACTTAATCATATATTTCTTTTCTTAATTCGATCGCTCGCAGTACGGTATAAAATACAATAATTCAATATTCAATATAATATTTGATATAATAATTGGTTACAATTCTCGCGCAAAATTAATAAAACAAATAAGAAAAGAAATATATGATTAAGTTTATTAATTATTATTTATGATAGGACCACCGGACGTGACAATATATTCAATCGGGCATAGGACAAAATAGCCAACTCCACTTTCGACATTTTTTTACATAACTCTGGGTACATGTGCGTAGAACTTTACATCGCTCCGAGATAAATCAATTTTTATTTAATGAAATAACTTAATGCAGAATAAATATTTGCTAGTGTGGTCGACAACATTCTTTATACTTGAAACACTAAATTTCAAGATTTCTGCATTCGAAGAAAATTTTCTTAGTTCCTTAACACCAAATTGTGTCTGCTTAATTCTGAGCCTTGATCATATTTCTCGGGAACATCTGGTCCAGAACGCGTCACTGAACGTTTCCAAACTAATACATCATTTTCGTTTATCTGTTACAGATGAACTTTCGGACTATCTGAAAAATGAAACTCACTGCTCTGCAAAACACTTTGTAAATAGCATCGAATTACCAAATACATCTGCAGCAATTGGCTCGGGAAAATTGGCTTGGCACTTTTCGCTCGGTTTCAACCTTTTTGGACGACGCTGTAAGAATTAATCGACGTTACGCAATCTGCCCTGGTTCTTTAAAACCATGTACACTAGCAAAAAGGCGCGTAAACAATATATAATTCAAAGCCACGTTGACAGCTTCGAAAAGAAGCTAAAGAGACGTTAGCATCATAATTTCGAAAAATTAGAAAAGAGAGGACGTCGGTCGTTTTTCATGATATGCTCAGTCACACAAGCACCATTAATCCCTTGCCGTATTTTAACGAGTCGGACTCGCGAAGATTTCATCTCAGCTTAACAAATACGAATGTTGTGACTTTCCGTTTAGATGAAATAAAATTTGATTAGCTTTGTAATCGATGTTTAAGCATTCAAATAAACGTAGCCATACAAAAAGTATGAATTTTCTTTTCTCTCTTACGACATTTTTGGGAAGACGTTTCTATCATTGAAACCGTAAAAAAAATGGTACGGCAAGAAGTTAAATGCACCTTGCATTGTTAACGCGTGTTCGATTCGCACGATCTCTAATTGTTCGTTTTCAGTGTCGATTTAAATGGCCGGGGTCGTCATCTCCTCGATCTTGGACTGTGTCGAGGAACCTTGATGCTGGACGCGGGATACGAGTTCTTGTATTTCGCTTTGCTAATATCGTGCAACAGCTATAAATAACGATGATGCCCGTACTTTAATATTTACGTTTCTAATAATAATGGCACCGACGCGCGGATCGTATTATCGGCAGCCAGCGGGAGATCGCGATCACCGCTTGTCAATCCGCGCTATTATGCAATTATTATTTTGATTAGATCGTTGATCGTCCGTGAGACAAACGGTCGACCGTTCCGTTGCACAACCTAATCGACGTGGATGGTATTATTGTGTCCAGAGGACGTCGTTTCGACGCGATCTCGGTCTTCGCGGTGGTCGGTCATTAGCAGCCAAAATGAGAATAATAGCTTCCGGCAGGCCGTTTCGTAGACACGTCCGTTGCCAAGATCAAAATTTGAATTTACGTATAACAAGTGGATGCAATTTCCTGAAATTTCGCTGTTTTCTTTGCGAACGTGCCGCCTATCGCTCCGAATAGGTCACGAGTCGAAATACTGGACGGTTACAATCCTGATAAATCGATCCTAAAAACGACAAGAAACGCTCGGAACACGCTCTCGAAAACTCCACCTGACAAATGTCGAAGTTAATCCGAAGCTGTCGAACGGACGAAATCGTAAAGGACCTACAAATCCAGAAGTTCGATCAGAGAATGTTCCAAATTCATGGAATATGTTACCGAAAATTCAAATATCAAAGTTAAGTCCAGAATATCAAATCTACAGAATGGACAGAAGATCTACAGTTTAATTTTAGTACAATCTCGACCGAATTCGCAAATCCTGGAATCATGACGGAACCGGACATTTCCCAAATTCGTGGAAAATATATGATGTCGCAAACTGCAAGCGACGCTCACACATCGAAGTCATTCTCACAATATCAAACGTACAAATCGAGAAAAGGGTCACGATTTAATTTTAACATAGTTTCGACCCGATTTTCGGATCCTGGAATCGTGACGGAACCGGACAATTCCCAAATTCGAGGAATACGATATGCTATCGAAGACTCTAGACGACGCTCAAATATCAAAGTCAATCCCAGAATATCAAACGTACAGAATAGTATAATTTTCACAGTCAGACAAACGTCCGACTGCTGTAATATTTTCGAGTTCGTGTGAAAAAATCACGGCGTCCCCAAGCGTTCCACTTTCAGTGCCTGAAAATAGTCACTTCGTCCTAGCGAGTCTTCATTTCCGCGACGGACGCTATCGAAGGCTCGTAATTCGTGATGAAGTTAAGAGGGTAGACTCGTTTCCAGGATTGCAAGAGTGCGGGAAGCTCCTTCTCGTTTCTTGATAAAGCAAAGATGAGGGTTTTCAATCGTCAAAAGTGATAAACACTTCTGTTTTTACATTTACGAGGCATAATTTGCATTATTCGGCAGCATGTAGCTGTCACAGCTTTATGGAAATATTGGATTGGCAAAAAAGTAATTTCGGTATTTGAATGCGAAATAAAGCCGAATTTTTTATTCAAGCAATGAACTTCAATAAATAAGATATATTCCCTTATGTTCGAGGATCATTTTAAAAAAATAAATAAATAAGAAAATATTTTATTCATTGAAGTTTCAGTCAAGAAATTTGTTTTTATTTTATTTCACTTAAACCACCGAAATTATTTTCTTGCCAACCCAATAGTTACATGCCCAGCTTTATGCTTGCAAACAATGCAGATTACGCTACGTGAACGTAAAAATAGGACTTTTGAGGGCGATCGCGTCCTAGATTAATCTTTTATCTAGCGTTTTTGTCGATTGATAAAATCCATTTTTGAATTATCAAGAAATGAGAAGGCACATCCCGCACCATTGCAATCCTGGAGAAACGAGCCTGTCCCCATAATCGACAAAAAGAGATCTCGATGGGGCACGGTTAATGAAACGCTCGTAACAGCTGGAATAAATAGAATAAATTAAGATCTACATTGCATCGTCGCAGTCCTGCGCCGGTAGCTGCTTCGGTCCTTGTCTACCGTCTCTCTTGAATGTCCAAGACCGCGGGACGAAATGATTGCAGTCATATTTCAGTCAGTCCACGATATCTCTTTTCGCCACTGCAGACGTCCGACACTCGTAATACCCTGTCCACTCGGAAGTCGTTGATATATTTACCGACGGGATCTCTGATTTTGTTCTGTACGTCAATATTTATCCGCTTCGGGATTAACTTTAGAGAGAGAGAGAGAGAGAAAGAGAAACAGTGAGCCGTAGGTGGGGACACGCAATCTCCTCGAGACCACCGGTTAGAAAATATGAAAATACTATTATCTCGCTCTCGCGCGAGGAACGTTTAAAAAGAATTTATCGCCGTTTGCTCCGTATTGGCATTGAAGAATATTTCTTAGTTGTCCATTGATGTTGTTCCGTAAAAAAGGCACCGGAAATAAGTCACGTGCGCCTTTCATTTTTCTTCATCCCCTCGCGTACAATTAGTTTCGTACCGATTGATTCGGTTAAACATTTACGCTCATCGAGTATATGTATAATCTGACGAATATTATTATACTCCGACGCAAAAGAAAAGAGAAAGAATATTCCGACCCATAACTCAATGATTAATGCAGAAAGCGGCAAGGTCGGAGTGACAGAGTGTCCTAGAGTGTCGGATCTCGAAGAAGACATCGAGATTGTCGCATTACTTGTAGAAAATGACTGTCCGGCTCATCTCCAGGCTACGAGGAGTAACGCGGTAGCGGGACGAATAATACCTCGCTGTCTCGGCATTGACACTGACGGAAGAGCGTACAATTTGCCCCCGCAGAAGCACGGCTCGACCGTCAAGGACGGTCCGTCGAGGAAGCTGCAAGTTCGAATGACGTCCGTGGTCTCGCCCACGGCTTCTGGATGCGTATCAAGCGCAAGCGTTTGGACGGCGAGAATGTGTGCGTTTGAGAGAAGTCTCGCTTCTCTGGACGATTGTTATTTTCAGCCGAGCGTTCTAGGCGCGGGCGCGATTTCATAATCGGAGAGGATCGTTCCTCCTCGGATCGATCGTCGGTGAAAGGCCGCGCAAATGACTCGTTAATACGGCGCACGTGACAAAATGTGCGAAACGAACGTTCTCCACCTCTTCTCTCTCGCTCTTCGAGGCGGAATAAAAGGATGAAAGATTCGTCTGCCATACACCTTTCTCCATTGTCATGGCACCGACGCGGCGCGGCGCGTTAGGTTGCGCTCATACACGGCATCCGCTCCAGGAGCCGTAGCTAAAAACCATTTTCGAGCACGGGTTGACGACTCGCTGCTGTGCATACAGAAAGAAAAGATTTCTATGGGCTCCCCAAATCCTTTAGGTAAACTACCGATAGCTCTCTAAGACATCATGGAAATAGGAAACATTCCTGCCATTTGGTGTGGATTCTCCTTAAATAATAATTTAAGTATTAGAACATCTTTATTTTGCAAAGTTTCCCACCGGTCCGAGTGTGTTGACATTTTTTTAAGAATATGGTTGTATTCTACGATTCTTCCTCTTTGAAATTTCATTTTTCCCCTAGGTCTATGGCAGGCCGCTGAACTATTATGCGGGAAATTGGCACAACACGTGTTTACTGTAAAGTGGTCATAAAGAAATTCATGCTCGTCAAAGAAACTTATTTTCACAATAAGTCATCAAATTGATGGACTCAAGACTTAAGCTAACAGGCGAACGGTGCAAACGCCTTCTACCTTCATTATTACCACGTGCGCTAAAGTAGGGGAAACAGGGAGATTTAATTAGTGTAATTACACAGGAATTTAATCTTTTTAACTTACTTCTCATCAACGAATTTCCTCACTTCCGATGGAAAACTAAAAGAATAGGGTATCACCAGAAGTTAAAAGTTTCGTTGATGGAAGCAAGTGAAAAACATGTTGCTAGGAGTTATTGGGATACGGGAATTGACACGTTACCTGAAATAGATGGCAACAAATTGTTACAAGTAATGGGGGAAAATCACGGAATTTCGAAGAGGAGGAATCGTAGAATACGACCAATTCTCAAAAAATTTGTAACACACTCGAACCGATGAAAAAATGTTCAGAACAAGGATTTTTTAATAATTATTTAAAATTATTATTTAAGAAGAATCCACACCAAATGGCAGGAACGTTTCCTATTTCCATGACGTCTTAAAAGAGAGCTATCGGTAGTTTTCCTAAAGAAGTTGAGAAGCCCATGGAAACCTTTTGTTTCTGTACGAACAGCATCGGCCGTCAACCCGCGCTCGAAATTTATGGTTTTTGGCTACGATTCCTGAAGCCGGCGCCCGTGTATGAGCGCAGCCTTATTCGCCTGAGCAGCAAGACCTGTGATTCATAAAAACTCTGACTGTCCTGTAGCCATGGGCGAGTCCCTGTGTGGGTCGCACACGTGCTCGGAAGCGGATAGGCGCGAACAGATGATGAATAGTTAATTTCGATCATCGGTGTCCGATATCGTTTCGCGATTAAACGCCGTGCTCATTCGATATTTCCATAGGCTGCGAAGCGGCGGCGTCGCACAAGCGTGCACAGGCCGTTCGCAATTCCATGCAATATGTATGAAACGGTTGATATACCTGGTCGAGAGAGAACCGGTGGTTCGTGGAATTTGACGCCCCACCATATTTTATTGTTCGCGGGAAACACGGTGCGAGCGACGCGATGCTTCGAGCAAGTCACCGCACCGGCGAGAGACGGACTACTACGACAGCCTTGTCATTCGCACGCAAACGGAAAACGCGAGTTTAGGTGCGTGTCGAGTCGTGGTTCCCATGGGATTCGAGACGACATTTTCAAGTTTCCGAGCGGTCCCACGGCGACTTCCGGTTCCGGTGACGCGACAATTTTCCGCCGTGGAGGATAACGTCGCTCCTGTCCCGAGCCTGTAAAAAATAATTGACGTTGACTATTGACCATAAACCTGCTACTCGAGGAGAGAGGCAAAGAGAAGAGAGAACAGTTATGTTCCCGTGGTTACGTACCTAGCGACCGCGCGCGGGAAATTCTTCTCCGAGGCGTAATTTTCGCTTGTTTCCTTCGGTTATCCGCGCGGCCAATTATTCTCGGCCGTGGCACGCCGGTCTCACAATGGAGGAACGGCCCCTGCGAAAAACACGGTGGAATGTAACGGACACCCAAAAACAGGCGTTCGCTCCTTCCCGACCTTGATCCTTTTACCCGTAAAATATGGCGCAGGTGTTTCCCTGGACGGTCAGGATGCAACCAGGCCTGTCCGTCCGTCGTGCGCAAGCCGACTCGAAACCGGAAGCTCCGCTTTCTGCCCTGCTGGCCACGAACAATGAGATCGAGAGATTCCTGGGAGGACGCGAGCACGATCAAACGGCGAGGTGCTTTATCGACACCGAGAATCGAAAATATTATTTACTCGAAGGGTCAAAGATCCGTCTCTGCGAGTCCCCGATACTCCATCTTTCCTGTTAATCCACGACGTTGTGCCATCTTGTTCGCGGAAGCAAAAAAGTTCTATCTGAACGTCGAAAACAAAGTATAAATAGCTCTCGTTATTACGATGTCTAGTTACAGAAAGGAAAAAGCACAAGATTCATTGAAAAATAGTTATTGGACTAACGCCAGTGTGACGTGACGCGGATCGCATCCGCGCCATGTTGTTTGCTGCTACTCCGACGCGCGCGTTAAACAATTTCGTATTCTTAGCTCCTTTGTACGTGTTATGCACACGTGACGGTTAAACAACATTTTCGAATTCAGACGGATGGGATACTTTCAGTTTTGTAACGATCAAGATTGCGTAGGCCCCCGAATACGTGTAAAACGCGCAGTGGACAGGTGGCTGGACTTACCAGCATATTACAGTATCAATTATTCGAGGGGGAGATACCGCGACACGGACGTTTCGTGTTAACCATTGCTTTCGCCTGCATGGCCAGATAAGCAACCCCAAGTTCAAGTTAGAAAATCAATGGGGAATAGGCGATGGTTGATTTATTGGACGCCCGCTTCTCGCCGCTAACGGAAACCGCGATCGTGTTCCCCGAGTCAAGATATGGAGAAACAAGTTTTATTAGAAGCGTCGTTCCAACGCGTTTTACCCCCATGGCTGGATGCGTGCGTGTATGTAAATTAGAGAGCGGCGTGGTATATTGTTTAATGCCTTCGGCGGGCCGGCACGATACATTGACACCGACATTTCCGGTCGTTCATGCTTGACCACGCGATCGATACAGTGCGCTGTGACAATCGAGAAAATCTTTTCACGGCCACTGTCGTCACGTTGCTCGAGCACGGCCAGCAACAGGTGTGATGCAACAGGTAATCAAACGTCGGCATTATCATCCGTCCACGATACTCTGCCGGCCAACTAAAATTTCGTAGCAGTCTCCATACAATAACAAACATTTCGAAAGACTAACTACCATCTCGGAAACTGATTACTCCAAAAATTTAGAAGATTCAGAGGATACGATTGGGATTGGAAAATTCTATATTTTGTGCAAGACTAGGAAAGGGTGAATTATTAATTACATTAATTATTAACTATCTTTTAAAATACTATGATCATAGAAGACCCACCGAACAAGATGACGCTTCGAGTTTCAAATGATCAACAACCTACATTTAGCGGCGCGCTAGAAGACGACCCCACTTCTAGGACTAATTAGTACACCCTAAAACTTGACGATCATAGAAGTCCCATTGAATACGATGACTTTCCAGGTTCGAATGACTAACTTTTCCCCGAGTTCGACCGCGTCGATAGTTCAGATTCTACGGTCAAAGGAGCCAAGCCATTATCCACCGGGCACAATTACACGTGTCCTTCCTAATCTCCAGAAGGCAAAGGTCTCTGTTATTGGGATGACGCGCGGGAACACGCTGTAGAACGAATTCCAAGTCGTTTCCCGGGTTTCCGGGGTGACAATGAGAGGAAGAATGCACTTACCTGTGCCGTGTCGCGACAGGTGTTGCGTACTTGGCTGCGTTGCGAATCGATCCGAGGGCCCGTCGCAGCCTTTTTCCCCGACACTTTCTTCTCGTGGCTGGGGCTCGGGCTTCGTTTCCGGTTGGGTACGCACCTCTCTCTCTGTCTCCCTCTCTCGTCGCACTCCGCCTCTCCTCTTCTTGGACGGACATTTTGCCCGACAAATGTGCGGCTGTGGGCCGTTGTCCCTCATTCTCGTGGCTCTCGCGCGCATCCTCGCCTCGTCGGGGAAGGTCGTCTCTCGGCTGTTGCCAGGCCGTGGAGAGACTTGCCACGTGCGCTGCTCGCGAGTTCGCGAGAAATCAACCATGAACATAAACGTTATCGCGAAAAAGCTGCCCGGCCATTAAGCGTTTTGCCACGCGGCTGGCCCCGCTGATTCACTATTCCGTGTCATTCGGCGGTTCTTGTAGCCCCGGAATGCGCCACGTTGGACCCCCGGACACCCTGACGATCTCTTATCCTCGAGAACGAACAGATTCCTCGTGGATCCCGTCGATCGTTACGCGAAACGTTCAGTCATTCGGCTATTGGCAAGGTTCCGTGTCGATTCGATCGGCGTTACACGAGGCACAATAAAACGGTTAATCGGTCGGCCGGATGTTATGCGTTCACGTGGAACACGATAAACCAGAGACTCCGAGATGCGGGGTAGAGCTCTAGCGTTTTCTGTTCGACTTGCTGGGACCCGTACCGGTGATAAATTACGTTGCGCGTTTGCGCGAGGGACTCCGTAAATTACCGAGGCGTGCTGTGCATTTCTAATGACGAAGTCGACGGAGATGGTATCCGTGGATCTAGCAACGTCTAATTCTACGAGGGAGAATGATTTTGTTAGTCTATAGGCGATAAGATGCGAATCAAAGCCAACTCTCTTAACCAGACGCGCAAGCTTCGGCCTCTTCCTTTAGAATCTAGCAGATAAACAAAGGAATTAACAGCACCTCTCAGAATTTCTTACTTAAACATTCGTCTTTCCGCAAAGTTGGGGAACGAAAGAGGTGACACGCGAATAGATTCGAAACCCGGAAATTCAAAATTCTCTCTACAATATTCTCCTGTTTAAGCCTCATTTTCTTACTGTATGATGAATATTGTATTATGTTTGAGATATTGCTGGAACCTGTTAGCGATTCAGACTCTTTCAAATTCTAGAAAATAAATGATAAAGTACGAAAATGTATCGTGTCCAATAATTGCACCGTGTACGATCAATTTTAAAAAATATTCTTAGAGTCACTGCAATGTACCGAAGTCCCGAAGGTTTAAGAAGATAGGAATAGTGTGTCGAATCGGCCCGAGGAACCGAGAGGGTTGAACAATGGTCTGTTTCTTCCTGAAACCGCGAGTGCTCGAGCGAATTACCTTTCACCGAATATGCGAGTGTACCGAACATGTTCGAGCGTCTGTGTGGGTTTACGTACGTGCAGAATCGGTTGAAGATTTGCGCAGCCCAGTGCCCAGGACTTATGATTGCGGTTGATGCTCGAGCAGCGTGATTTCCGGAATCGGCAAGCGCTCTCGAACGGCGCGGCGGATCGCGTCGATCACGCCAGCACCTTCGACCTTTCGATGTTTCGTGTTTCCAGACCGATGCGATGCGATGGCCTGCGATTTCTGTGGTTCACGAATGGGGACACGGTTTGATCGTGTTGCAGGGCCGGACGCTGTGTATGACACGGGAGCTCCACGGGTCCGTTACTAAAATCCTCCGTGAATTCTTCCAGTGCCATTTACAGAATCCAAACCCGAACCGATCCCCAGACTGTGCGACCATCTCCTGGTCGTTCGATGGACCGATATCGCGTTCGAGGAGTGAACGGCCGCTTATACAATATTATAGTTAACACCCAGCCGTCGGACTCGCTGACCGTGTCGAGCTATAAATCAACCGGGCTGAAAAACCTGTGGCACTTTGCGAATACCTCGTCCGAGTATGCAAGAACTCAACGAAAAGAAGGAGATTCTTCGAGGATAATTCATGACTCGGGTATGTCGACGGTTTCTTCCCCGTTTCTTGCTCTTCCGTCACGGAACGACGATCCTTCCCGGAAGCCGTGTCCGCTGGATCTGCCACGATTTGCTCGCCGACCGTTCTCTACGCCTGTCCTTCGATTCCACCGATTGCCCACCGTTCCACTAGCCTTCTCTCTCTCTCTCTTCCTCTCTCCTCTCACTTCTCTACCTTAGTTCAGAGGTTTTCGATTTACCCGGGATCTTTCAAAAATCCTGATTGGCCCGAATTAGACAGGCTCCCCGCGTTTTCTCGTCCCAAAGCTTCTAATTTTCTTCCGTATTCTTTCCCCGCCGATTCTGCTCGCTCCACGGAGCACAATCACGATTTCCCACGGTTCCGCCTCGGGCAGAGCCACCCGATAGCGCACTGTCATTGCTCTAAACAATCAATTACGTCACGGTTCAGGGGTTCATTGAAAATCTCATTACCCGGTTTATTGTTCGGCCGACTCGCGTTCCGTTTTCCTCCCTCGAAATCGGTGTCTCTCTTCGAATTCGATCGGAAAACCGCTCGGAAGCCGATTCGTTCGAAAGACGCGGAGAGGTCTGGTATGCAAGGGAACCCGGCGTGCGCGTTTTCCCGTCTGGTTCTCACGATTCGAATCTTCTCAGCGCGCGGCGTATATACCTGCGATTCTTCAACCGACTATCTGCAAGTCTCCCGAGTTGAGTTCTCAAGCCGCTCTTCCGGTCATGCTATCATTCCGGTTCTCACGCCTTATTCGAAACATCGGGACACGGCCGGCATGGAAATAACAGGCCCCCCTCTACACTGTCTCAGGACACAATGTCGTTTGGTTTCACGGCTTAGAGTTTAGACGAACAACCGAGCAATTACACAGCCGAGGTGTGGAACACATCGACGAGGGATTTCTTTGCCGCGAACGGCACGGGGATTATCTTTATTGGCTAAGGGCGACGCTATCATCCTCGGAACTAGGAACACCGGCGAAGTGTGTCGCTCGTTATCGACTTTTCACGCGGCACTTTTCTGGTTCCACCTTTCTCGAGGCTCATCTATTTTTTTACGAGTTCCCCGAAATCGATCCGTCGCCCGCCTTCTACCTGCGCCGCTATTCGCTTGTCAATGCTTCATTTTTTTTATTGAGAAAATCTCATGAGATTTATTACAACGTTAGGTAGAAACGAAACCAAAGTATATACAGGGTGTCCCAAAATTCCTTCAGTATCCGGAAATAGAAGGTTCCTTAGATCATTTGCAGAAACATTTCTCTTTGTAAAAATGTCGTCCGCGGATTTGTTTAGAAGTTATTAACGAAAAATACGAACCAATCAGAGCGCGACTATAGCGAACAGAGTCCGACTTAAGGACAGGTCCCACTTAGCGCGGTGTTGCCATTGGTAGAGCCAGAATCAGTCCGCTGTAGACGCGCTGTGATTGGTCCTTGTTTTTCGTTAATAACTCCTAAACAAAGCTGCGTACACTATTTTTGCAAAGGAAAATATCGCTTCAAATGATCTCAGGAACCTCCCATTTCCTGATGTTGAAGGAATTTTGGGACACCCTGTATACAGGGTGTCCTGAAATAAGTGTAATTCCCGGAAATGGGAGGTTCCTTGGGTCATTTGAAGCGACATTTTCCTTTACAAAAATGGCGTCCGAGACTTTGTTGCGGAGTTATTAACGAAAAACACGGACCAATCAGAGCGCGGCTACAGCGGATTGATTCTGGTTCGACCAATAGCGACACCATGTTAAGCGGGACCTGTCGACGAGTCGAACTCCGTTCGCTATAGCCGGGCTCTGATTGGTCCGTGTTTTTCGATAATAACTCCTAAACGAAGCTGCGGACACTATTTTTGTAAAGGAAAATATCGCTTCAAATGACAGAAGGAACCTCGCATTTCCGGGAGTTACACTTATTTTGGGACACCCTGTATTGTCTCCTACATGGGATCCTCGATCTTCGATTGTTGCTTTTCTGTTTTTCTCCTGACCGTTTCTCATTCGCGACGTTTCTGTCGAACTGCAACTGCTTGTTTTGTTGCAAGAGACTTATAGTTTTCTTTCCACGCAGAGAGTGTAGTTTCTATGTATACCCATATTCCAATAGTCGCCGATCGTCGATGCTGTCCCAACCGAACACTCGTGACACTCGCCAACGATCGTTGACATTTATGCCCGGCAATTATCGGTAATTCCTTCCAGAAGCCTCTTGTTCTTTCTTTCTCAAGCCACGGGACTCGGCGGCGTTTCGTTCGCCACGATATCGTCTAATTATTTTCGAGGAGTTGTTGCAGTGCCTTCGCAGCCTCTAGCAAGACGCGCAGGAGACAAAACCTAGGTTTCTCGAGCGAGACGCCGTTTATAATGAAGATTAGCTCCCGGTGACTGAAAGCAAATAAGGAAAAGCTGTAATAAATACGTGTTCGAAACTGGTTATACCGCGGAGTTGTGTAGAAAACCGTCGGTTTCACTTCGTACCCCTGCGCCTTCGACCTGTTCCCAGGAGGATCGAGGCTTTCCGTTCATCCGTGGCGGTGGAAAAGTTTTCAGGCTACGCGAGTTTCTACTCTGTCGAGGCGGACAGCTCCAACCTACAGAAAAGTTCTTTGGAGATTCGCGTGTTCATCGGAAGACTGTACGAGTCTCGCAATCTCCCCGCTGGAAATCGGACGTTTCAGGCTTTCGGATGCGAGACTGGAGTAATTATTTTCCCAACTAGCTTCATCAGGCAGTCTTGACAAAATCATTCCTCTGGGACACGGCACATGACCGAAATACTTACTAAGGTAGATTCGTTTTTCCAGGACTGCAAATAAGGATAAAAGTCCTGTGCAAGTCCTATTTGTACGTTTAAGAGAAATAATTTGTATTATTCGAAAGCATACAGCTGCGTGCATAGCAATTTTCATGAAGCTGCTTCTGGCTGCATGCTTCCGAATAATACAAATTACGCCTTGTAAACGTAAAGTAGGACTTTTGAGCGCGATCTCGGCCTAGATCGATCTTCTATCTAGGGCTTTCGACCACTGTAAAACCCCGATCTTTGCATTATCGAGTAACGAGAAGGCACATCCCGCACCCTTGCTATCCAGGAAACGAGTCTACCTCCTTGACGATGAGAACTCTACTTCGTTCAACGTTCTAAACGATCGTGCTCCAAATCGTTTGGAAGAGGAACGTACAGTGAAAACTACTATCCGCTTGACAAACTGAAAACGAGTAGAACAGCCCCGTTCCCGGATCACGCGCGCTGGTTTAAATGGGTGAACCACGTCGATCATGGACTTCCCCTGTTCGGTGCCTAGCGATTCGCCGCGCGTTCCAGCACGTTTCCCGATAGACGCTCGAATCGAATCGATGGCACGTGATTCCGAAGAAAAACCGCGCCGGCTCGCGTCGTCGTGGTCGTCCGTGTAATAATCCGCGGCGTCGTTGCGTTAGCGTGCCGTCAGTTTGTCACGCGTCATTTTTATTGCGAGTTGGTCGCATAGTACACACGCTCCGTTCCGTTTTCTTTTACTGACCTTCGTCGAAACTGCAGCGTTTCTTGCCGGTAGTTATTTTCCGCGTGCAACACCATTGCGTAACGCTTACAAAACCCGCGCGGATCGGCCGCACGCCGCGGGGAGACAAAGATTTCGGTTGCGCGTCCGTCGGCGATCGTTTTCCGCGAGCTCTAGAGGCGTTTCTGCGAGGAACGGACCGACAGGGAGAGATGGCCGCGTTCCCACCACTCGAGACGGTATCTTATCGAGCTTTATCGATCGCAATGCATGCGTCACGATGGTTGGTAAAGACAAGAGTCGGCAGAACGAGAGCGAGGAAAAATTCGTCGAAAAAGGAAAGGGCAAGGAAAGAAAAATTGGTGGGGTCCCCGTGACAGAAAGATTTGATGGGGGGACACCGGCATCTAGGCCGGAGGGAGCGAGACAGCGACGACAGAAGGGCGGCGATTAGCGGGGGAGGAACGGGGAGGGAGCCGAGAGAGGCCGGCTTGGAAACAATAAAATTCCGAACGAGCCTCGAGCCACTGGATACGAGACACTGGCTTCGCTCGCGGACTTTCGAAACCGTATTAAATCATGACACAGTTTTGCTCTCGGAGATCGCGCCTGCCTTGCTCGTGTTACGCGGGTGAATTCTTAACGGCTGATAAATCGATAGATCGCCTGCTCTCTGCATTCCGGGATACCGTGCCGCGTGAAAGCTAACGCGCGATGGTATGCTAATAACCGGTCGCGATCGATTTCTTCGCTCGGCCGGTCTACCGATTTGCGACGAGGAGAGTCGTTGTTGTTCGATCTCCTTCTCTCGAAGAGGATCCTCTCGAGAATGGAACGATTTTCGGTCATTCGACGAGGATGAACGACGAGAGGACGATGGTCTGGAACAAGTTCGCGCGGCCCTGTTCCGCAAACAATTCGTTCCGATCGACGGTGGTTGCGCAATCCGGCGAGCGTGGCGCGATGTTTTTTCGTGGCGAGGTCGGAGAGCCGGGGAATAACGGTGACCGTAGCGAGGACAGTGACCCGATGAAAATCTTGGGCACACAAGAAAGAGAAACCGTTGAGAACCGTGCCCCCCTCGAGCCGGCTCCCTCGAACCAAATAGATTTCACCCGCGGCGCGGTGATCGCCGCTATCGATAAAAACCTCGCGACATTTAGAGTCGGCGGGGTTCTCCGAGGGAATGGGAACCGATCGACTCGCAATAATGATCCGATCCGAACCGCGTGCATTTCGAAAGCGATCTACAAATAATCCGCTCGGAGCTCGCCGAACATCGAGCTGTCTAATATTACCAGTGACCTTTGAAAGAATTTCCAATAATACTTCGGACCCGGTATCGAAAGAACGTTAGTCGAACGGGACGCGGAAAGAGTAAATAATTGTTGCGATACCTGCAGAAGAATAATTCCTGATACCTGAACCGGTGTCGTTGGACTCGGATGATGCTCTCGGTACCGATCGCCATTGGTAACGACCTCTTCTCCGGTCCCTCCTCTTCGTTCTCTCTCTCTCTCTCTCTTTCTCTCTGACGCTCTATCGAGCTCTGTCTTTCTCTCGCTCTCTCACTGAGCGGTAATACCTTCGGCTTGCGAGAGAGTCCCATGAAAATTGCACTGTTGCCCGGTTTTCAGCGTCCACATTCGAGCTCTGTCTCGAACAGGCTCGAAACTAGACCGAAGGCGCACGATTCTTTTCAGCTCGGCCGTGTGTTCTCGGATACGTAGCGGTCACCGCGAGGCGGGTTACATCGTTCCGTCGATGAAAACGTCACGCGAATACGGGGAACCAGCAGCAAACAGCATCGGCAGCATCATCGGTGGTGGCGGCGTTGGAATCGGCAGCAGACGGGGAAGAAGTCAAGGCAGCAGCAACAGAAGAGGTAGAAGAAGAACGGGAAGATGTCGAAGAAGAAGAAGAAGAAGAAGAAGGAGAAAAGCAAAGAGGGTCGGCAAAGATAGAGACAGAGACTCGCAAGGAAGAAGAAGAAGAAGATCAGGCGGCGGTTACGTGCTTATAAAGGAAAAAAGGAGGCAGGTTCGAGAGAGGAAGGCTTTTAAAGTTGTAGGAGCGCAGCCGGGAGGACTCCGCGAACCGGTTGCTCGAAGTGACGTGAGTGAACTGAGGCTGCAGGCTGGCAGGTAACGCCAGGTAAACTCCGAAGCCGACCTGCGATACACACGCAGGAGAAGGAAGGTTGGCTGGCCGACCGGCTGGGTGGCTACGCGGAGCCAGCCAGCCGTAGAGACAGTCAGCTCAGTCAGTCGACCTGGGGAGTCAGCCTGCGGCCCCTGCGGCCGCAGGAACGAGCCACAGGTGAGGCACGGGGGCCAGGGGAGGGAACGGTCTGCACCGATGGGAGAAGCCAAGGAACCGGGAAGGGGGAGAGAGAGAAACCGAAGCGCGCGAACGGAGGGGAACGATCAAGGTGGGAGAGACAAGGAGAGTACCTGGATGGTGTTGTGGTGTGTGACTCACGGCTTGGAATGGACGAATAGGCTAGCAAGGCATAGCGAAACCCGTGGCGGACCGAGTCTCTGTGTGGAGGGTACACGCGCGAGCACGTCCACGTTCTTACACAGTGATCGAGAAGTAAGGGGGCCCGATGATTTTCCGGTGAAACGGGCCCCGGACGATCGAAACGAATGTTCGGCGACCGATGCTCGCCCGGGCACGTGGCACCGGCCCGACGCCAGATTTTCGCCGCCAGCCGCTGCGCTGTGTGCGTGCACAGTCTCTCCGCGATGTTCGCGACGTCTCCTTTTGTCCGGCAACGAGCCTCCGACGCGAAAAGACGTCCCGAGGTCTGCCCGTAGCTATTCCGAGGGTTGCGGGCTCCTCTCGGATGCTCGAAGAACGAAGACCTTCGCCTCAGTCCCTGGGCTCCGCAAAAATGCCCCGCGACCCACGGCTCTCGGCGCCTATTCCCGTAATTGCAACAGGATTTCTGCCGTTTCGGAACGCGCACCGACGGAATTAATATGGCGGACTATTTACGCGGCACCAACGATTTCACGTGCACCGAACCATAGAACGGTGCCGGTCGAACAGCCGTGCCGCGCCGCGTTCCTCGTGGGAACGCGTTTCCACGGTTTATTTAATAACACTCGCCCCGCGGCTTTACGCTGCCAATAAAATGTCGATCGGCCGATTCACCCGAGAGCCCCTCCCGCCTTCCTCGTGAAATCGTCTTCTCTCGTCGTTCGCGAATCCAACGACCGTGCTCCTCTCGCGAGCATCTTCTCGCGGCTTTTTACCGTTCCCATCCACGGCAACGCGTGGAACCTACACCAGCCGGGTTTCCGTTTTCTCGAGAAAGAATTCGGGACGATTTGGATGAGCCACCCGGTGTATTAGAAGCTAACTATACTCGAATCCAGCAGAGCGTGACTTTTCACGTGTAACCGGGCTCCGGAGTGGGGCATGATCGCACCGCGCGCGGCGTACACTCGGATAGACTTTGATAGAATTTACACGGTGGCTTCGGAACGCCGCGGCGGAGAACCAGCCGCGAATATATACGCCGGGCCCGGACTCTCGATGCCCACGGATTACGACAGACGAGTCCCCGGTTTTTTCTTTCATTCACCCTGCTGACCGTGTCCTTCTCCACCGACAACATTCGGCCGATTTGTACCAGGACGCGCGCAGGTACCATTCCCAATGCCGCCGCCGCGCCGTCCCCTTTTTGTCCGCGCCACGCTGTTATTATTTCATTCGAGGCACGCCGCTGTTAAACATCCTGAAAGGAGCACAACATCCTCGATTCTTCTTAGTCCGCACGAACGATGTTCGCACGTTTCAACGAATTAACATCGCCGGTAATTGTCCTGGTAATTAGCGGCCTCGATACCAGATTGTTTCACGTTCCAACGAGGAATCGCACCGCAACACCACGATTATTAACGAATAAACGACGTTTAACGATCGCCTCTTCTCCTGATCAATAGACAGCGGATCTTTTTGTATAATATACAATTTCTAGCTGAATCGCGACGAACTCGAGTGAAGTAGAAATTACGGGACCCGACAAAATTATGAGTTTTAATATCCTTAATTTGTGATTATCAAGATTGTAAACATGTTTTCCCGAGGAATTGTTTACCAAATTTATTTCTTTGGGTATATATTATTGGAAAAATGGCCAAAACATTGGGTAGACACATTCGTGTTATGTTTATAAATTAATGTGAAATAGGTATAATCGTTCTAGAGCTCCGTCAACCTAGTGTTAATTCGACAGTGTCCACGTGGGAGTCCAGCGCATCCCCACCGCTGAGATATCCTATCTATTTCTCATATTTCTTTTGCTGTCGTTTTGCAATACAATGTAGTTTCTTAAAAGCCGATACCGCTTGCATTGATGTAATAAAAACGTTAAAAAGAAAAAAAAATTCAAGAATGTTTGACGCGGTAGAAAGTATAGATGTCTGGTCTGATAACTAGTTCGTGTATGGTGTATATGTATTTGATACCGTTATTTTAACAACAATATAAATGCAATCGTTACGATAAATATAAATCATTAAGTACAAATATTACGGTACTGGGTTAACATGTTTGATAGGTTGAAAATAATGTAAGAGTATTTTCTAATTCTTCCAATGAATTCATTATTCTTTCAAAGTGCATCTATTCATTTTTGACATCAATGCGTCAAATCCGCTGCCTACTCATCAATCTCACTGTTTCTCGACCGTGGCCCTGGTCACTGACCTCGTTGCTTTGGTTCCTCCGAGATCCCATTGCTCCATTATCAAAAACGGAATGGAGAACCTCTTGTTTCTAATAACCATTCCAGACTCTACTCCATTTAATAGACTCGAGAATAATAGAAAATTTTCTTGTTTCTAGTTCCTCTGGACCTCCAAAGACACGTGCCACAAATGCACGAAGATCAGCAATCTCTTAATCGCAAATACATAATCGCACTTGAAGCGGTTGCTAACTGGCAAGAAGCCGCGCTTGACCACCAGAAAACGGAAATTTTCGAAGATTGCGCAAGTGACGTTATAACCACTTGGCCAATTGTTTCTTTATTATTTAAACACATCGTGCGAACAACCTCCAACTTTTGTCTCGATTAACAGCATCCATTAGTTAAAATTCAGTTATGCACTGTCAGAAGTTTACTGACATCGTAATTATAGGTAAGTTCTCTTCGTTAATTGGGTACTATCTTTGAATCACTCGAATTTGCAAGAAATCTGCATAAAAATGTTCCGAACAGAAGGGTCGGGAGCGCTTGAGCAGCCTCGAATTAGATTTAATCATCGAGAAATAGATGATGCTCTAAAATGGGCCCTGACGCCGCGAATCAAAGGTTGGTTGTTGCAGATCGAATCGAAAAATGTTTCCCACTCTGTCCCCATCCGATATCCAGATAAAGGACATTACGTTCGGTAAAAATCGAATTCGAGCGTGGCCGGCGAAGAGATTGTCATTCATCCGTGCAAAGTCATGGCGAATCGATAAGATAGCCCGTGCCGGGCAGAGGACGTCACCTGGCAGGAAGATGGTGGGTACACGAGCCTACGAGCCATTTTCCTAATCATCCCGCTCTCGCGCCGGCACTTTCTTGCCGATTGATCGGCGCATCCCCGCAGGTTCATAATTTTCCGAAGCGTTTGTCGTTTTGTTTCTTTGTCGTTTTTTCAGTGGCGTGTCTCGTCGTTTCGCCGGCGTGCTCATGCGTTCGCGTTCGCGCGCGCGCGCAACGTTCCTTATTCCTTCGAGATTACCATGACCATCGCAGCGCGACTGGTCTATGTGCACGGAGAAATGCAGCTGATGCGCACCGCTGAATCCCGAGGTCAGCGACTCGTCGACGGAGTTAGTGGAGCGCTTAGGCTCGCTCCAGGGATTTTATGAATTGGTGCACGGTGGAGCCGGCGTAGCAGAGGTGGAAGGAAGGAGAAGAAGAAGAAGAAGAAGAAGAGAAGGAAGAGAAATAGGAAGGAGCTAGAACAGAGCGAGACGACGCGCGGCGAGAATTAGCAGAAGAATCTTTGCCTGTCGCGTTCGACCGAACGCCACGTAGCCAAGCAAAAATGCAGGAAGTTATTAGGTGTTCAAATAAGTTCGATGCCTTTACATCTATTCAATTGTGACTGTATTTCAAATGAAAATTTTCTCCCGCCGCATGGACGTTTTAAAGCACGAACGCTAATCACGTACGGCGAAAACACCACTGGGAGTCATTTCTTCTTTGAGCTGGGAGATTCTGCCTCATGCGGCATATTCCCCGACATGGCCCCCTCGGATTATCACCTTTTCTAACTCCAAATCTCTCCACAAGCAGCTTGTCCAATAAAAATCACCATCTTTTTATATTACAGCATTTGGATTCGCCAGCTACCCCAAAGGTGGGAGAAGTGTTTGGAAAGTAATTGTGATTACTTCGAAGCGTAATATATATTCCTTTTATTTTATAAATAAAGATCTAAGGTATGGTCAAGAAAGGCAGCGAACTTATCTGTACACTTAATATGAGAAGAGCGAAAGGAGGATGGGTACCGACCGATAGAGGTTACTCCAAATCCGTTTTCCGGCCCCGGATGGAAACGATGCTGACCGTGGACAAGTTTAACACGGAAGAAATAAGGTTCGTTTTTATGTGGTACCTTCGCGGGACCGATGAATCAACCTGTTGTCCTTCCGTCCTGTTTGGACCCTGATCTCTCGGGGCCGGTCCACGTGGTTGTGTCGCCCTTCTTCCGTTCCCTCCTCGATTCGCATCTCGTTCCCTCTCGTGATCGGTAGCGACGTGTAGCGCCATGATTGTCCTCCGACGTTCTATTCTCCCCGTTCCTTCTCCTCTGTCTTCTCCGCTTCATGGTGTTCCGCTCGCGAGCCACGGAGTACGCAGGTGCATTAACCGGACATTCAGCACCGTAACGCTGGCCTTAGAGACGAGAGGATACCAGGGGAACGGAGCGTCGAGGAGCACAGGAGAGAGGGAGAGGAGGAAATCCTGGCGGAAAGGAGACAGGACGAAAGTATATAAGAACGGGAAGAGCCAGGCAGGAGAAGAAGGAGAGGACGAGGGGAATGGCAGGCAAGGGGAACCGAGCATCCGAGTACTAGAGCTCGGTGCTAGGGCAGATGGTTGGGACTCGAATTCCTCCGCTCTAAACCGCGAGGCTTAAACCGAAGCCCGGCCTCGGATCGCGGGATAGCGTCGTCGTCAGCTTTAAATCGCGACGCCAGGAATGTCCGCGTTCGCCGACGGGACATTCGCGCAGGAGAGACAGATTTATATCGAAAACGCCAGCCCGACGTCGTGCGTCGCCCGGCTAAAAGCGGAAGCGACGCCGAAGCCAGAAATTAGAAGGGCGCGGGGATCGGTTGCACCTCGACCTCGGTAGCCCCCGTCTAATCGACCCGATACCCTCCGAATCCTCACCTCGGGAAACTTCAAAATAACATGTACGCGTTCGCTAATTCTCTCAGTGTTTCTATTTTTTATTATTATTTTATTATTTTATTATTGTAAGCGAAAATATATTAAGTAACTGAATAACTGTTTTAATTCGAAAAGAAAATACACAACTGAAATATGAAATTAACGGAAATTAACGTAAACGTATCGTATTTAAATCAGACGTGATGACGTGTTTCGTATCTCGAGAAAAAGTCGAATCGCTACGTGAACACGTCCTTTTATATCCTACTTTTTTCTAATGTTTATAAATTTTCTAGAAGAAATATTGATTAAACAAGATGTGTCGCAATCGCAATATCACGGCACTCACGCATACATACACGATTCTCGATTCTCACATTCAAACAACAAATAATATCATACAAATCATTCATTTCCTACATTATTATTATTCATTATACAGGGTGTCCCAAAACTAGTGCAGGAGCGGAAAATGGGAGGTTGCTTGGGTCATTTGAAGCAACATTTTCCTTTACAAAAATGGCAGCCGCGGCTTTGTTTAGGAATTATTAACGAAAAACACGGACCAATCAGAGCGCGATCTAAACGCGAGGTAGCACAGTGGGCCTGACGCACCAACTGTCAATTGGCCGGACGTGCCATCGCATGTCTAAATCGCGCTCTGATTGGTCCGTGTTTTTCGTTAATAACTCCTAAACAAAGCCGCGGACGCCGTTTTTGTAAAGGAAAATGTCACTTCAAATGACCTAAGGAACCTCCCATTTTCCGCTCCTACAGTAGTTTTGGGACACCCTGTATACGGACCGAGGTCCTTTTATACAAGTATAAACAGTTTTCACAGTATAACCGATACAAACAGAAGTAAACATAACAAAACAAAAAAAGTCTCAACATAAACTTAAACTACGTATGGACCGTGCGAAACTAAACAAATAATGGTACTATTTACAAATAGCATAGCGCAAATGCGTTTTGTAAGTATGTATTTTTTGAACTTTTGTCCAGCTACTTTGTCATGTGGTCACTCTCACAAACATTCAGACTAATATTCAATTCCGATCAACTGCAATTTTTGAAGAAATATCTCTTCGCGTCATGCGAACTGAATGCTCTAACTTCTAAAAAAAGTTTTCTCGAGAGCGTCTGAATATTAATGAGAGTCACCGTGCGTCTTTCGCAGTTCGAGAGCCAATCTGAAAGACGAGAGATTCTGGAAACAACGGCTAGAAACGCTGAGAACAGGTTACTGCCTCCACAACAGTTGCGATGCGTACCCTAGGTTGTCTCAACCTAGTCTACCGGGGTTATTGAAATCGAGGGACTGATCACTTACATCATCTTCGATTGTTGATTGAATGCATAATTTAACAGTACCTTTGGGTAAGCGACATTTTGCTAGACCTTTTTTCCCCTCGATAGTGGTTGCAACGTACATCTTATGCTAACTAGGCGGGGACTGCTGCATTTATTAACCCTTCGGCGACGATGCCTGGGTTCGTTTGAACTAGGTGCCTTAACACGTTCCTTGGTGAGTCGTTCTTCAGGTTATTTGACGTTTTGATTAAGGACTGATATATTATCGCAATATATTTCATTATAATATCGACCAGCGAGTAATTCGCTTGTACATAGCAGCTTTCATATCATGTCTCATCGTTCTTCTTCGGGTGCTAATATATATTTTTCAATCTCAAAGCAAACATAACTTCAACGACACGTTCAACACGTGTCAAATGCATCATTCTACAACTTCGAATCAGAATAACTAAACTCTAGATTTTATGAATTTACGACAAACACGAATAACTGTAATTTAAAGTAGTAAAAACATCAGAAGAATTTAGACGTACTGAAAAAGAGAACGAATTTCTATAAAACTCCAGTTCGTTGCAATTTAGTTTGCATAAAGATTCTCAGTGTAACAGCAGTGCACAGAAGCACCGAATTTTAAGCAACCAGTCGAATTCACACCATCGTAATGGTTCATCTTGTAGAATCAAAAGTCCACTTATTTATCTAAGCAATCGTCCTGTGCGACAAGCTAAACAACCTGACACGTCAGGAGTGCTGTCCACGACCAACACGTGTTATCGTAACAATAGTCGCGGCCTCGTTGTAGCAGCTGTGCCGGTGATTCACGGGTAACGTTACACCCTGCAATTAAAAGCATCGAATTCGTCGTACGTACACGCGTGTTATCTCTGGTCTGACGTCGTCGGGCGCCGTTGGACACGCGTTATTGCGTGGACAATGAGTCAAGGACGTCGTTCGCGGAAACCCGAGGCGGTTAGGTGACAAGCGTCGGGATGCGTGTGCGAATCCGCGGGTGTTTGGAGCATCACCAAAACGGCGAACCGGGACGATACGATGCGTAACCCTCTCGACAGCCGGGTGGAAAAACCGTCGAAAGGTCTGGCCGCTCGCCAGTGCGACGCATCTCGCGGGCATCGAGGTAAACGTTACGCGCGCCTCGTGTTTTCGGACAGGTGCTCCGGGCCACAGGTCCTCGGCTGATCGATCCGACCATATGCTCTTCGGCGACCAAGGAAAATGCGCGCGCGACGAGACCAGACGAGTGGCGCGATGGTATAAATAAAACCAAGGGAATTCGAGACGCGATATTATGTCTGGACGAGTCCTCCTTCTTCTGTTCTATACTCCTTATCCTCGGAACGGAGCCTGTGCACTCCGTACACTCCGTAGTCGCTTTTCACGAGAAACTGGTTTTCATCGCGCCACCACCTCGAGAACCCGGCGTGTCGCGAGCCCGAAGAAAGCTCCTCCGCCGAGAGTTTATTCTCGAGACACCGTCCCTGTACTCACGGGAGTCGGGTAATGCGGCTTTAATGCTCGAGGATGCAACACGAGACGTCGCGAGACGAATTCGATTCGAAAAAGAAAGAACGCAAAGTCCGACTGGTCTCTATCGTGCTCGTGTCCTGCGCACGTTGAAGCTTGCGACTCTTGGGGCTTTGTCAACTTTCAGAGTACATCCGGTTTTTCCGTCAGGAGTAGTTTCAATTAGCCCACGATTCGCTTGGAGCTTCGAGTAGTCGTGCAGTGTAGGCTCTCCGTAAGTATCGTGTAGCAGAGTTGGTACGTTTCTCGCAGTGCGTCCGACTTAGAGAGGAATTTTGCCGACTGTCCAAACATTCGCCTGTTCCTTTCCAAACCGAATTTTTCCATGCTATACCCAACCTCGACGTGCCCGCGAGAATTAAAGCGTAATCGGTTTGCTCGGGTTGCGGCGACATCAACCCACGGGATCTCGGTCTGTTGGACGTCCTGTCACCGGGATAAAAAAAAGAGCCTGAGTCTGGTGAGTTATCTTCGCGAGTGCCACGTGAACCCATCCGTCGGCCTATAATCGTTACGTACGAAAACTGGTTTCCCGGTCCAGTGACGGCCACTTATCTAACGACTATCTCTCATCTGATATTCCGTGGCCGCGACGCCGAAAACGGGTAACCGGTGCACCGGTACCGACGGAAACTCGGCGGAACGGTGCCCTGGGCCCGGTCGGTTTTGCGGCCGAAACTCTTAACTGTGTCAGATAAGGATCCCTGACACCCCGGATCCCTTCATCCCCTGATTAACTGTAGCACGTCGACGTCGCGGGTCGCTTAACGACTCACCGGATCTCGTACGTTTAATTTAGGAGTCGACGGCCATGCATACACGCAGGTATTATCTAGAAATAATATCTTTTCGTGGAGGATCCTCCGCGTTTTCACGGTTCTCGTCAGATTCTGTGGTGCACAGTAGGGTACCCTCCGAAGCGGTGAGAATTATTCTATCGTTATCTATAGAAACAAGGCCGTAACATAGTAGGTTGTTGGATTCTTCATTCCAAATTCACCCTGTCGCAAATTTATTTCTACCTTCTTATAGGGTTGAAGTACGAATGATGTGTGTGTATTGTACGAATGAACGTGTGTGTATTAACAGACAACCCTATATATAGTTAAATTTATAAAATAGAGAATCGGAACAGAAGAATTCTAAAATTGTAATTGCCAACGAATTGTAAAAAGAAGATCAGATCGAAACGAACGCGCCCGTGACAAACACGTCTGTCAATGATTATAATAAATACGGCTTTTCCTTACATTCTAAAGATAAAGTATTTTTAAGTGAGTTTTGATAGAAAAAGATCAGATCAAATGTAAATTAATTGTTAGGTAGTTCAAAATTGTATTCGTGCAAAGATATACATCAAATACTTATTATAAGAGTAATTACTAGACTGCGGATTTTTATGCGTTTACGAAGAAATAGGCTGGTGGTTCGGAGCCCACCTTATAAACTGTAGGTCCCGTCGCGAAATAACCTTAGGTAAGAGTTCAGAGCGACGTTAAATAAGGAAAAAAAAAAAAAAAAAAAAAAAGAAATAGGCTGGGTGAAATATAAAACAGTGAAAGATTAGGAAAATTTAAGAATGAAGTCGTTAAGGGATGAAATTGATTTTTATTTTACTCCTGCTGCCCACAATCAATGCAGAACACTTCCATTTTGCATACAGATCCGCAGTTTAGTAATTATATGCATTGTAGCTATTTTCTGATTTTTTTTATACGAAAGTACATATTTTCATCGTGGTTTAGAGGGAAATATTTGGTTGTGCGACGGTGACCGGTCGAGAGACCGACAGCCTCCGTGGATCGGCCGTAATATCTTTATGACCTCGAAGAGACGCGGCCCGAATGTTAACGCATTTCGGTGGGCAACGACGACGTTGTTCGTCGAGCAGTCCCGTTCCCGATGGGACACCGGGAACTCGACGAATCCGTAGCCAACGTGTATTTATGCGTTTCCAAGGGGATACTTCCCTTTGTGGATGCGATACGTACGTGACGGGCCGCGTTTACAGCTTTACCCCTGTGGGAACAACATATCCGCCGCATTACAAATTCCTCTTTGTCGACCGTACGGGCAGACGGAAGTCGGTTATCGCGCGATGGTCCCCGACCCTGACCCAACGATACCACTCGAATCCCTAGGCAAACATGCTCGCGTGTGGCCCCACGAAAGCCGATTCCGAGCCGGCGAAATTCCTTAATCCGCAAACACTCGAGCAAACTTCGTATTATTTCGTTATCTTATAGCGTGGCGTCGAATTCGCAGAGACGAGCAACATTTTATTCTGGGATCGAAATAGCTGTGGAGATTTTCGATAGGTCCTGCTCGAACCACAGTCCCCGGAAAACTTTTTAAAAAATATCTTTGCTACGTTGAACTAATTAAAAACGGTTCTTATTAAACTAGCACCACTCGATGTTTGTTAACACATTATCGACCGGTGATTATTGCATAATTTTGAAAAATCTATGGTAAGTACATGGCTAAACACTTTTTAATGGAACCTTCAATAGCAACAACAATTTTCATTAGGACCTAACGTGTGACCCTCCATAACGTCATCTAATAGTTTCATTTAAGATTGAAATGTAAAAGAAAATTTCTACGCATTCTTTTGGTACAGTATAATTATTGAAAATGCTATTAATAGGCTTTCGGTAGGTAAAGTGTTAATTAACTTTTATCCAGCGTGAACAGTATTTTATACTGGGATCGAAACAGCTGTGGACATTTTCGATAGGTCCTGCTCGAACCACAGTCCCCGGAAAACTTTTTAAAAAATATCTTTGCTACGTTGAACTAATTAAAAACGGTTCTTATTAAACTAGCACCACTCGATGTTTGTTAACACATTATCGACCGGTGATTATTGCATAATTTTGAAAAATCTATGGTAAGTACATGGCTAAACACTTTTTAATGGAACCTTCAATAGCAACAACAATTTTCATTAGGACCTAACATGTGACCCTCCATAACGTCATCTAATAGTTTCATTTAAGATTGAAATGTAAAAGAAAATTTTTACGCATTCTTTTGGTACAGTATAATTATTGAAAATGCTATTAATAGGCTTTCGGTAGGTAAAGTGTTAATTAACTTTTATCCAGCGTGAACAGTATTTTATACTGGGATCGAAATAGCTATGAACTTTTTGGATAGGTTCTGCTCGAACCACAAGCCCTGGACAAGTTTTTAAAAAATATCTGTGCCACGTTGAAGTACTTGAAATGGTTTTTATAAGACCAGCGCCACTTGATATGTATTGATTTACTTTTATCCAGCGTTAAGAAGAAGATTGATGTCTCTATAAGGAAAATTGAGCGATTCAGGATTCCCGGTTGCTTCCAGCAATTCGCCCGAGGCAAACCGTCGAATTGAGCATTCGAATTGTTTTCCCGTGGAGAGGCGAGACCGTTCCGATTACGATACGTTCGTTTTATGTCAACACTGGTGATTCCGCAGCGAACGGAAAACCTGACTCATCGGAGGCCCACTGTAACAGGTGTTGGACGACGCTCGGTGTTTGGCTCGCTTCAACAGGTAAGACCTGTAGCGAGCGCGCCGATGGCTTTACAGGCAACGGACCGTTTCGCAGGTGAAGCCCGCAGCTGCGAAATGAGATAGCGGGGCAGGAAAGAAATCGCTTTATTTGACACGCTGTCCTTCCGTGGGTCTTGCCTGAGCCAATTCGACACCGTTGTCTCACCGTCGAAGCCGGTACCGTACGTCGTCGTTTTCGTTCGGAGTCGATCGACCAGAACTTGGACCTTCTCATCCCAAATCCTCTGGAGCCCGTTTTATGATCACTCTTTACCTGGATACTTGTCCAATGAAACTCGTACAACCTCGATCCTCTTAGCTACCAGATACTAGCAACAGCCGAAGCGTCTGCCGTCGTACAAATTACTACGCCTGCGGCCGAGGTGTATCTTAATCTTGTCAGTAAACCGGCTCCTCGCTTGATGCTTTCGATTGATCATCCGCGGAAACCGTGCTAGCAATACCCGATTACTTCGACGAGGCTTGCTCGAGTCACGGTTGCACCTTCGTTTCTTCTTTTACTCGACCGGCACGCTCGAGTCGTTTTCGAAAATATATGCTGAGCTCAAGAGATCCTGGGAGCTGCAGATATCCCCAGAGATACGGAACAACTTCATCCCGGACTCGCAGATGCCCCTCGCGCGAACGGAAAAACGCGCGGCGCTTTTTAATTTACGGGGCTGCGTAAGTCTCAGTCAAGTGGTTCAACGAGTTATCGAGTCGAATCATTACAGATTTTCATACATTTTTCGTATGGAAGATCGGTAAACTTGTTCACCCGATCGTTCAACGAACCGAGGCGTGAACATCGACGATTAAAAAAGTGCACGCACTACAACGCATCGAAGTCGTGCTACAGACAAAGTTTTCTCGAACGAAAACTGTTGCGTGGAACGGCCTGTGAGTCGGAAAAGAGGCCGGGCCACCGTGTGGAACGAATTTCCCCGGAGTTGATCAGGGACTAGTTCGTTTTTCCGGAGTGTTTTTCTACTGCGGTCGGCTTAAAAATATTTGCAGGTTTCCAAGGCACGGACGGAATAGTTTTTCCGGAATCGAACGTCGTCCGTGAAGATTGAAGATTAAAAAAGCGCATGCACTTCAACGCATCGAAGTCGTGCTAACAGACAGAGTTTCCCCGAACGAAAACTGTTGCGTGGAACAGCCTGTGAGTCGGAAAAGAGGCCGGGCCACCGTGTGGAACGAATTTCCCCGGAGTTGATCAGGGACTGGTCCGTTCTTCCGGAGTGTTTTTCTACTGCGGTCGGCTTAAAAATATTTGCAGGTTTCCAAAGCACGGACGGAATAGTTTTTTCCGGCACCGGACGTCGTCCGAGAAGATCGAAGATTAAAAAAGCGCACGCACTTCAACGCATCGAAGTCGTGCTACAGAAAGAGTTTCCCCGAACGAGAACTGGTTTGTGACACGAATTTGCCCGGAATTGATCAGCGATTGTTCCGTTTTCCCGGGGAGTGGTTAGCTCGCCGGTCATCGAGAAGTCAAACAAACGCGTTCTCGGATATCTGGGGTCGGTTTAAAAATATTTGCAGATTTCCAAGGCGCGGGCAGCGTTGTCGGGGAAGCGGATATTTTTCCGCGGGTGCTTTCCATCGGCATCGGCATCGGCAGCGAGGAAAAGGTCAGCGGCACTGCGCACGGTCGTTTGTTCGCTGGTAGAGAACACACATCGCGCGTGATGTGTGCTCGACGTAAGTGGAGCCCATGGTCGATGGGTACACGACAGGCATGTCGGAGGTGCATAAACACACATAGAAGTTGAAATGCCGGGATTGGCAAGAGAGCTGCCGCGACCGAGTTCGCCGGAGACACGGCTGGCCGCCTGTGGCTTCGCTCTGCCGCTCTTTTCCATCTTTCTCTCGCTCTCTCTCTCTTTTTCTCTCTTCTTTTCTCCGGGGAAGAACCGAACCAGCACTCGACCTCTGTCTCTCTCTTTGTCTCTCCTTCCCCCACGATTACCACCTTCCCTTCGCCAGATTCTGCCGCGCACGGACGAACCACCGGCCGCTCTGCAACCCTCCGTGGCCAGAGACGATGCGCCGCGCCGTGGAGGTGGTGTCTTTCGCGTTGCAGGTGCGTGTCTACGGGGTGTCCTTGAAGTCCACCGGTGGCCAACCGGGGGAAGAACGTTGGGAAATGCAACGTCTCCCGGACGACCTCCTCCTTGGCTATCCCCTTTGTCGGGAAACGAGACATCCTTCTCGACGTCTCAATCGCTTAAAGATTAGTTAGTTCAAATCGATGAGGTGCAACACGCAGATGTCGAAATTACATTTAATTAAACGCTGACGATAGAATGCACCTCCGCGAAAATTCACGAAACAGCAGGTTGAATGAGATATTATTCCCTCGTTAGCCCTCTGCCCACTTCAGGCCAGCTGTACAGCTCACGTTGCAATCCACTACCAACGGCTACCCTAATTATATGGGGTGTAAAAGGTGAATGGATATGTTAAGTTAAGGGTGATAAGTAGGCTACGGATCTTTATGGATTGATGACCTATAAAAATTTGCTAAAAATGATAGAATATAAAATTCTACTGTTACTGAAAATAAGATTTTATTCGTTCCCACTTTCTTATAATTTGCCTGCAAAAATTAAAAATTGAATAAAAATCCGCAGTCTAGTGATAAAACAGGTGATCTTTATGGGAAACAAATATTTTCTATTCAAATTGCAGCACACTAGAGTGAGATAGAAATTTTATGTTTTTTTAATCCGAAGAGAAAAATATGTTATATAAATTTACCACGAAGTTCATACGTTCCGTTCGTTGTTTTTACAGTTAACCTAATGTATATAGATGCTACTGTTATCGTTCTGTTATTCCAACGCGGACGGGGAATAAAGAATGCATTTCGGCAAATGGATTCGAGTATTTCGCACAAAGCTAGGGGGCATTACAAGTCGCGTTCGATGTAGTATTTGTAAAGTGCATTCGGTTTTGTAAGCGTACAGTCGAATGTCGTAAGTTGAAATTCACTTTACAAGTTCGCGTCGCGACAGATGCTTGGTCGTGAAACACCTCGATCAAAGGACTTGCTGCACGCGTAACGGGCCTCGGCAGTCGCATCTGCCGCGAACGGGGCTTGATTTATGCTTATCCTAAGTAACGGATCGCTAGGAGTTTCATAATTGAGTCTACGTGAACCGAGAATAGCGCGAACGGTCGTCGGTCGCGATTCCTACGTGTTCTAACAACCTGGAAACATCTTTGCGAAGCACGTTCTCGTTAACTTGGGAAAAAGAAAACTGTTCTTCGAGAATACCTTTCCGCGGAACAATCCATTGTATCGTGAAGATCTTCTTAAGCCTTAGCATACCAATGGCGATTCCAAAAATTGTTCATATTCGTATGAGTCGAGCGGTATTAAGTGTATTAACCCTTACAGAGAACAGCTCTTTCCGCAGTGTATTCAAGAATCTCCAGAAATGGGTGAACGCAAGAGCAACTTTGATTTTTCAAGGTAAAGAACTTGCCTTATGGTCTTTTACAAGATCGATTGCCTTGTCGTCCTTATTCGGTGACGGAATAACTTCCCCGGGCTTGAAAATGAATTTTTCCATCGATAAATTGAGTTTGTCATATTTGCTTTACAATCTACAATAATTAATGTAATTAATGTCAGAAATCTCAACGTTTCAGTTCTTGTTTCATCGAACGGATCGCTGCGATTTTACCTAACTTTTGTTAGTGATTGTTGAATCAATGACTGATTTCCTAGTTGTATCGTTAATTTCTGATCGGTTGCAAGTGTTCGACAGTGTGAACTAGTGTGCAGGCTAGATGGCGCATAGAGTCGGGGCACAAGAGGCAAAGAGGTCTGCGAGAAGATGCACTTTTGCGCCACCCAATAGATGATTTAGCCGAGCTTCCGAGGTTAGTCCGTAGCCGTAGCAGCGCACGAAGGAACGAACGAGCGAGGCTCACTCTTGCAGAGTGCCGCTGTTAGCGCATCGCACTATGACTAATTACGAGCTCGACTCACCCCACTGTCGGCCGATACGGCCCTATAAACGCCGGAGCACCACCGCGAGTCATTGTTCCTTTCCACGTCTCTGCGTGCCCCTTCGTTCCGTCCTCGTTCTACCTTTTTTTCCTCCCATCGAATCGGCCATGTTCCTCCTCTTCTATCTTAGGAGCTGGTTCGCGTACCCGCTCGGGGGTACCGAAGCGACTCGCGATAGCTCGTGCCTCGAACACGGCTTTGTCACGGCATGCACTTTCCTAAGAAGTGTTCTAATTTGCTTCTACCTCTTTTTTCCGGCCCCTTCAGACTCCCCCCTCGCTCCTTACCCTCTCCTAGATATTTATTCAGAAATCTTTATGCAACGAGACCGCTCGTTTTTCCGAGAGCGCCGCCATTATACCTCCGCCGAGCATGGAGAGGTGCGCGCCAATTATCGCGACGATCGCGTTGCGTTCTTCCCGGCGCAGATACGAATTTACAATTGTAATAGCGAAATATTGGATTAATCGGGTCTACGATCCGCGCCGTTGATACATCGCTTCTCCCTCTGCTCGATGTAATCCCGACTACCATAAGCGGCCGATGCTCGCGCCCGTAAATGATTCTTCCGAGTAATCTATCCCTCGGCATCGAGAGGCCTTCGCCCGTGGTTTCTCGCCTCCGTAATTTAGGAGGAAACGATTTACTGTTTCCGGTAATGGGCACCAGCAAACCGTGTCCGCGCAAAGTCACGGTTTGAGGATGGAAGAACCGGCCGATTAACAAAAACCGGCGTTTGTTAGAGGGTACCACGCAACGGTCGCCTAATTTGGACGGTACCGTTACGCGGCGCAGATACACCAGCCGACGACCACGGAATAAAACTCAACCTGCAGATTTAATGACACATTGTGTCTGCCGCCTCTAACCTGGTAATTATTACCTTTACGCAGCTAGGTCGTCTATTCTCCTGTATTTATTAATTAAGATTTTCCCAATGGCAATTAAACGGCGAACAAATGGGAAGCAGTTCCGACGGTTAACACCTTATCGCTGTCCTGGAAAACGCAGTCGGACGAATGTGATATTTTCAACCAGGATCCGCTTGTCTTCCTGTGTTTAATGCATTCTTTAATCTTTCGTCTAGGTTCGAATACACGATGCGAATTTTTATTTTGCATAAAGATGTTGTTTGTCATGACGGCTCTTGGAGAGCATCCGACGCAAGTCGGACTTGTTGCTGGCCGCTATCTCAGAGACATTTACACATGTCACGAGAGTCGCTCCCGCAAAAAACGTCACATGCTACTTGCTTGTGTGTCCGCACCTTAAGACTGTTCCGATGTAGTCGTTCTTATAGTTTCGCCAATAATAAATTCAATTCGAAAAGTTCTATCAATTTTTCTACCAGCTTTTAATCCTCATACGTTCCCCACATTCGCCCATTTTCAATTTTTCGATACTGTGAAGCGTCTAATGTCTCTCTGTTCGTGACGCAAGATGGATTTCTTGAAAGTGTGAAATTAAGATCGAATTACAATTAGCTGTTTTACAATGTGAAACGAAAATGGACCTCTGCGCCAAGATTTTTAGTGCAGTATTAGAAGAGTGAGAGAATTGACAAATGATCTGTCAGGGGTTGACAAAATTGCTACAAATTATGCACTTCAATTATGTCTTCAAGTATGTATATTCATTGTAACCGTTTCCCGATTGATCAATTTTTTCAAATGAAAGTACATATGCATTTATCGAAGATTATTGAGTATATCCAGTCTTATGTTTCCCTCGCAGTAATCACTCCGTTCACGTGTGTCTAAATAAATTAAAGACGCCTTTTAGACGTGTACCTAAAATAATTAATAGACCGCGGATTTTGTGCATTTATGACAAAAATGGGTACATACAATTTAAAGCAGTGGTCATACTAAAAATATTTAAGTACATTAATGTATTAGTTTCAGCTTAATAGGATAATTAGAAGAAGAATAAAATTTTCAGTTGGCTCCTGTGTTCTACAATCAATGCTAACATTTTTTACTTTGCCTAAAGATACGCAAAAGGGTGAAATTGATTTGCAAAGCGTATATGTCTTCGTGGGTGGTTGAACGGCCAAGCTGTTCGAGCAAAATAGAGTTTACGATTGTTTTTCCAGTGTCGTCGGCTCGTCGGACGAATTCTCTGTGGGTTCACACGTATTTACAAGTTTCCGCCATTGTTCGGAACGGCACTCTGTCAGTATCTTTCCACGAATAGACGATATTACGGTAGGAGGGCTGGCAGCTCGAAAGACACGGAAGGTAGGAGAACATCCTGTGTCGTAGGACCCCCTGTTCACGCTCTGCTGGGTTTACTTCGTAACGCTGATTTCCTAAGTATCCTTCCTTTTCACGGTATACTGAGCGAACCCTGCGGGGACGGGGGCAAGGGGAGCAGCTGACGACCGGCTTTCCGTACATGAGAATGGATTATACCGCTGTTAATTAAAAGTGCTTCGATCTGCCGCGAGAAACATTTTCTCACGTCTTGCGACGCACCCTTTTTCAACCAGCGAGGCGCCCGACCACCCGATAAGACAATAGAGCGATTCAAAAAAGAATCGGTTCGTCCTGCGATCTGCCACGAGCATCTTTTTATTTCGAGAACACCGCTTGTCGCTCGTTCAACTTTTTCTCATTTACATTTAATAGGTCGCAGAACTCTCAGGCATTTCTGTTCTTCTGTTTGTTAACGCGTTTCCATCGCACCCGCTCGCGCCGCCTGTTTACGACAATCGCGATCCCGCGATTATTTCATACAACTTCTTTGTTATTTTGTTTGAAAGATTTTGTAGGAAGATCCTGGAAACACGCCCATCACTGCAGTTTTAAAACGAATTTTAACTGGAATAAACATAGATGTTGATAGGTTTGTGAAATTAGATTTATACTTTGATTTTATTATACGCTCGACTAATAAATAGAGATCCTACTTGCGATGATTTTTATGACCGAACAACTGAAATAAATATTTACAGGTTTCAGTTATGTAATGGAGATTTATGAAATGACGCCTGTATCAATCGTTACCGAATTATCTTGCGCGATTTGTTACTTTTTGGAGAAGTTATTTAGCGAGCTACGAAATAAGTGTTAAAATTGAGCAACAATTTTGCACATAGATTCATTTCACATTAAAAATACGATCCCAGACGGATTTTGGCTAAAAAAAATTTCTCATTATTTTAGTATCATTTTCTACCTTACCGGGGTTACGTTCAATAAAAAACTAAACATAATCATATCAAAATCTAACCCAAAACCAATTCAAAACTAACCCAGATCTAGGTCGAAAATAACAACTAAAATGATAAAAAATCTTTTTTCGAAAAAGTTTGATTGCGTCATTGTCGGGTAACGTAGAATGCTGGAAACCATTATTTACTGCAGTCGATACGACAGAAATCAATTCTGACATACCGACTGTAGTAAACAATACTATGGCACCGACGAGATACTGTTATCTCGTCGGTGACTATTTTCACCTCGTCTGTGCTATTTTCAATTCGTAGAAGAATACAATCTTCTAATATTCTTTTTAACTTCTTAATATTGTAAGTTTATAGTAATAAATCTAATCTGTTTGGTGATTTCGTGGGTTTCAAGATTTCTATATTTCCTATTGTTGGTTCTGTGTTAATGGAAATCGGTTTTTTGTTTCACGTCCAAGGGCACCGACGAGATTTTATTAACAGTATCTCTAAGTCGATCTTCGAAGCTTAAATTACATTTAGCATTAATTAAAAGTGTTCCTTTTGTAAATGATTGAAGCGGAGAGGACACTTTCACAGGAAGTTAGTGGCTGCGCCATCTATTGCAAGTGAAATAGATTAAAACTGTCTGGAAGCTTGAACGCTTCGATGCGGATGGCAGCACTAATCAAATTTGAATTTTTTAATACATCTTTTTTCAAATACTTTATTATTTGTCATCAGTCTTGAACCGTCCTCGTTGCCCGAAATAAATAGTAGAACGTTAGCTGGATTTTACATACTTATCCAGTGTTCACTATTCGTGGCGAATAAATAATTTTGTAACAATTGCTAACGAATGTTCTTCTTAGAATTTACGGTAATTAATAAATGAAAAGTAAGCCGAAACAATTAGAATTGCACGTCCGTGTACGAACCGTGTATTCGCAGACATCATTTGCACATAATCCTTTCCGATACCGTTAGAAGCTGGAAATAGAAGCTAATGAACCTGTTTGTATTCGCTGCATTCAAGGCGATAGCGTGTCAAAGTGCAGTAAAGCTCCCGCTCTGCCATAACTTGCACGGCTCTTCGCCAGGATGGTTGAAAAGGGTATGAAGAAAAAAAACAACCAGACATTCTCGCAATACATCGTAATCTAATAATAAATTATAAATACATGCTTGCATATTACAACTATAGATACAAAAGATGACATACGGTATGGAAGTATCATTCGTTTCATCTCGTCGTATCTCGTTTATCGATCCTAATTTTTCAACCGTGCGTCGTCCACCTCGCACGTGGAAAAAAGTCACTTGATGCTCGGCCGTTTCTCTTTTTATCACTTTCTCGTAACGGCACTGGCACAAGAATGTTCACGCGCGAATTTCCATATCCTCCGACCATAACTGATCCGCATACTGTCAACCGGTATTCCGCCAATCTTGCTTACCGCCGATATAATCATACTCATTTTTCTCACCTCGAACAGGTACAGTCTTCCCTCGCATAGTGTGACTCTCGTCTCTACGAATAGTGTCACTATTTCAGTCCTCCCTACTACGCGAGCCAAAAACATCCCCCACCAACTTCTCTTTCGTGCACGGTGCTTTCGTGGTCAAAAGAGAGTTTGGTAGGGGAAGCAGGTAGCTCAGGGTCATCACAGATGTAACACGACCCGAGAGACCGAATATCGATAAGGCAATACTAATGCAATGATGCAATTTTATTACTCGACTGCAGATTTTCTGCAATCTTGGCAAAAGCGGGGAGGTACAATTTCAAATAAAGATTAAAAGAATTTAGAAACATGAGTTTACTATTTAAAATGTATTAAAATTATAAAAGAATGAAAGAATTTTCTACGTGGTCCCTTCTTCTTAAAATTAATGCATTTCATGCGTTCAACGGTTTTGATGAAATATTTTGTTTGAAAATCCTAATCTCCAAGCGCGACGCACGTGACAAACAGATAGTATCCGATCCCTATCTATGTCACAACACGGAATCGATAATCGGCTTAGATCGGGACTTTGCTGTAACACTATCCGAGGGAAGATTGTATAATGAACCACCGACGTACCGTTCTCGATCCAGCGTCCCCGAACGGAAAGCTGCGCTTTCTAGAGGTGTTTAACGATCGAAAGACGGTACGGTTAGGATTGCCTCGTAAATCATGGATCCTCGATTCGGAAAGGAAGGAGCCCGTGAACTGTCGTTCGCGATAAGTGGCGCGGGACAGCATGAATGAGCGGGAAAACCACGTTGTTCGACGCCGCGTAGCTTTTGGCCCACAAGGATCTCGTCTATGAAATCACCGAGCGAAGTAAATCGAGGTGAAGGGTCCCGCCAACCGACTAACGGTACATTATACTCATCGGAATTCATGGTACGGTCCATTCGTACTACGACTTGCACGTCCATCCTGTTCGTCGCGTCGCGTCGTCGTGTCGCTACGATTCCGACATCGAGTCCTGCCCGGAGTCCGGTTCCGAGAACCATAAGCGGGCCAGTCGTGTCACTCGATCGGCCAACAAACGAGAACGATCCTCTCCGGCTTTATATACTCGTCCCCTCGAATTCCAATCGATCGACTCGCTTTTTCGATCTCCTACTTTTTAACCGGGGAGCTTTCAATTCAAAATCTGATTAAGAAATGGACTGATCATACACGATGTTCGAGATTTAGACTCTCTGATATTTTCTAAAACGGTATTAAGGTACGTGTCCATCTGAGAGTTCGAATGGCGTCCGTAGTTTTTGCGATTTTCAATTTAATGCTCGCTTTCCGAGAGTTTTTCTTGCAGCCCTCTTCTAGCACATTCAATATTGTGTACATACACTGACGAATTTGATTCGTGAGAGTAATTCGCGATAGTTTTACTCTTAGACGGACACGTACCTTAAAGAAATATATCGCTTAGTTCATTCTCATAATAATGGGCACATATCGTGTCTAATAAAATTGAACCATCGTTCAACAATCGTGTAACATCGAAAGTCGTAGTTTCTGAAGGGTTTCGAAGATGTTTTCCTATTTCCGTGACAGCGATCAGACATTCGGGAGACTCGCAGCATTCGCGGAGAAGAAGAAGAAGAAATTCGAATGGCATTCGACAGAGTATGCAGAGTGGAACGATGTCGAAGGAAAGGCCGAATAAAATACGATAACCGAGATAGAGATCGCGGTGTGTTGAACGGTCCGAGAATCGGCGAACGCATTAACAGGGTTTCCGGCTCGTTACGGTCCAGTCGAGGGGAATGATATAACTTTATGACTCTCTCGTGGAAAGAATAACCCAGCCGATGCTACCCGTGGAACGTTGTTACGAAGCGGTCTGTACCACCTGCTCGAAACCGGCTCGCGCGTGAGCCAGGTCTAGTGAACTCGATCGAATTCCGAGACCGGATTCCGCGAAACGACCGGCGTCGCGCGCTGCTCCGATTCGTGTTTTCACCATGAAATAGCTTCCTCGAACTGTTTTCATTGCCAGACCCCCTGGCTCAAACTTGAACAGGATGAACCGGGCTTCGCTCCTTTTTCAAACAGTTTGTAGATCGGCGAATTTTTAAACGATCTACCGGATGACGCGTTCAAAGAATCGTCGCCTTCCGGAGGAGGAATATTCCCGCGTGGTCACTCGCTGAGAGCATGATCTCTGGACAATCGTGTTACCCTGGACCGAAAAAGGGAGGCGGTTTCGATCCAAGGTAAAAGTGGCCCCTGCCTCCGTTCGAAGGAAAGCAACGAGGGGGAGCGAGAGGAGGGAATCTTCGATTTTCTCGATCTCTCCCGAGAAATCATTCTCTAGCAAGTTGAATACTGGTCTCTGTTGGCGGTCGAGCTGGCTCCAAAGAGGTTACTAGGTCCCTCGGCGAGGTTGTCGGAGCCAGGAGGTCACCTGCCACCGATTCGTACAACCGTGTTCGTTCGTTCGTTCGTTCCGACTCGTTGCCGCTACGGCGATCGAGAGATCGAGAGACCCTCCCGCTCCCGAGAATCTTCTTGAAACCTCTCGACGCCGGCCACCTTCGAGAGTTCGACGAACGTTTAAAAGCTTGGGACGATCGGCGGCTCCGATGAGGCGCTCGCCGAATTCCTCGGCTTGCAGACGCAACCGCTCTCGACCAGAACGTAATCTTGACCGGTCAGGGTCACCGGTCCCAGGGGTATCACCAGGAACAGGTAGGGCACGTAGGTCTGCGTACATTCCCCGTGCACCACGTCGCACTCCTTCGACCTGCAACACAACGATCAACCACCGTCAATCACCTCGATCTCTATGTAAAACTATTGAACCTTTCGCAGCGGTATTTTACACACATATTCATTGATGTTCCATGTACACGTGCAATTTTTTCAAGCAAAAATAATAAAAATTGCAGGAGTTATATGTTTTATTCAAGAAGATGTTTTGCAAAAACAGGGTAGCAACGATCCCAGTCTTTCTACCGACTGGAAATTTAAAAAATCAAGTTATGGTCCACCGATATGAACGAAAAGAAATTAAAAAACTTGATTAGTTGTAGAACAGCGGCATTTTGAAGTCGGACAATCGATATTAGTTCCTCCGCTCTCAGCACGGTAAAAAGGTACGAAAAAATTTGAGTTAATCTACCGGATGGTTTACTCGAGCAAACGGGCCGAAAAACGAGGCAGAAGTAGGCCCGCTCCCGGTCACGAACGCGGTCTAGACCTGTTCGGCCCACTGTGCCACATCCGAATCAACCATACCGACGACCATAGAATTGCCGATAGAGACTCCGATGAATTTCAATTGGTCAGGGAACGATTCGATCCACGGATCACGATTCGACGTGCCAAGAAAGTAACAGTGGATAACGATCGTTCGCGGATTTCACTGTGCGTACACGGTGATCGCGGGAAGGATTAACGGGTAATTACGCGGCTGTGAATTTGCTACTTACTCGCAAACCTCGAACACGACCTGCTGCAGAAGATCGGGGAACTTCTGGACGATGGTCACCGGCTGGCCACTGGTTAAGCTGACCCCGTACATCGGAGCTGTGGTGTTGTACCTCGTTTTGCATAATCTGGCCGGAGAACCGCAGGATTCTTTCGGTGAAAACGCTCGTCCTGCGGGCAAACGTTTATTGTCCACCATTAATGACACCGTGAACAGCCCTGCTACGAAGTTTCATCTTATTCACAGTCTAAGTGTCCTGTCATTAACGTTGGACGTGTTCGAAGATAGAACATGTTGATAATACAGTGGTATTTTGATTACTCGAATCTCAGATTCTTCCTTTCACGGTTTACATGGACCACCCTGTATAAGCAATTATCGTATTATATCGTTCCTCCGATTACAGTATCGAATTTGACCCTTGTATAGTCGACCGGGTAGGTTTTCTCAGAATGTCCATTCTTTACTCGCTAATATATTCATTTATAGTATCGCAATGAGAATTTGTGTAAACATGTTGAATACAGAAAGGTTTTAAACAGCATATACATTTTGGTTGACTACGTAAGGGTGAAAAAGAGATGTTCTTGAAACAGGCTGAACGGAAACGAGGTAAGCAAGTCGTTTGCTTATTTTTGCATGTAAATTTTCATACAAATAGAAGAAAATTAGATGCGCGTTGAACGTGATGAAATTGGAAAGATGAGTTTTCAGAGGCACAACCGTGAACGCGTGGAAGAGAACGCGGTTTGTCTGGGTGATTGTTGCCCTTTCTTCGGAATCCGTCGGCTCGTGTGTTCGAAACGATGAGTGGGTCGCCGATGGGTCCCGTTATGAGCAGAACCAGCGATAACTGTATTGGACGGATAACACGGTGCCTTATTACCGTCCTGCTGCACCGACCAGCCATTATCCAAGGGAGCGAGAGTCGCGGAGCTATCGGGGAGAAACCAGGAGAGAAAAGAGCAACAACAGGGAACAGTTTTCTCGAGAAAAATTCCTCGACCTCCCACGCGATCCGCCAATTTCAAACGAATTCAGAGACACCGGAGACCACAGGCTAGCCGGTAACCGGGTTATCGTGTCATAAGGACAGCCGCGTAATTCAAGGCTGCGATGTTGGAGAGGCACACGCATCGCGTAACCGGTTGCTCTGATTTTTCTACAATTTCGAGCACGCGCGACCGTGCTCGAAAACGAAGCCGAACTACTGGCTTTCGCGTCGGAGGATCTCCACTGAATTCAAAATCGCTACGGAACCATCGCTCTCGATATTAACTACCGGTGATTATTGCATAATTTTTTAAAATCTATAGTACATGACTATACACTTTTTAATGGAACCTTCAACGGCGACAGCAATTTTCATTGTGGACTAACTTCTATATGCATTGTAAGTCACTCTTAATGACGTCATCTCATAGTTTCATTTAAGATTCCAATGTAAAAGAAACTTTCTATGCTTTCTTTTGGTACAGCACAATTATTGAAAATCCTATTAATAAGCTTCCGGTGGGTAAAGTGTCAAAGGAGTAGACTCTCGTTTCAAGAACGGCAAGGGTCCGAGATGCGCTTTCTCACTTCTCGATAATGCAAAGACGGAGTTTTTGTCAGTAGTCGAAAACGCTAGATAAAAGATCAATCTGATCAAAATTTACAAGGCGTAATTTACGTTTATTCTTTCGAATAATGCAAAGTATGTCTCGTAAACGTAAAAATGGGACTTTTTAGGACTATCGGGGCCCTTATTATTATCATTTATCTAGCCCTTTGGCCACAGCAAAACCCCATCTATGCATTATTGAGAAATGAGACGGCACATACTTCCTTAACCCTCAGCACTCGAGTAGGTCACTCAGAATCACCACTAACATTATTGAATATGTTGATTCGCGATACAATTCTTTTGTCGACAAAACTGAATTTCCCATGGGAGCTTCGAAATTTGAATAATTACGGAGATATTTGTAAAAGATCGATCACTAGGCTACGGTAGATTAGGTACAGCGTCATGAATGAAAATGTCTACCGGTAATAGACTATAATCACGACAAAAAACCAAAAGTAAAATACGGTCATGCGTATAAGAAACTTTATTAATGTCTTTGTATATAGCACAGGTAAAAAGTTTAGTTGAATTGAGGAACGTTTTAATGGCTCGCGACGTTGCAATCAATTCCACGGCTTTCTCTATTAAACGGTTACATCAACGAGCCTAACTTAAACATCAATTTCCAACACAGCTAATGGCGAGGAGAGCAAGCATTAGGAATCACGTGGATTAAAGAAAAACTGGGACAAATCCGAGGAAACTGTACTATAAGAGAGTAGCATCTTCCTGTTTACCACAGGAAGGTGTAGAAAATCGCAGCGATGCAAAACGCGACGGTGCATTTATCGAATGCAACTGTTCGGAGTGCAACGGTACCGCGAAGAGAACAGAATTCGCAAGCAAACGTGTAGAATGTTTGCGTACTACCAGGTACGGTACAATAACCTCGTAAAGATGCCCGGGACCGTGTTCGCCTCGATAATACACCGCGAGGACGACCGCAATAATTATAAATTAGTCATTGCCTAACAGCGCCGACAGTCGGCGAGCAACGCGCGGCCGCGGTCGAGCAACCGTTCGCAGTTATTCCACAAGATTCTATTTCGACGAAGGAGTAGGGTAAATAAATAACGAATTCAGTCGACAAGGATCTAGGTGCCAGATGACGATGATTATTCGCGATTCAACGGACCTGCTCGACTGCTGTCGCGAACAACATCTCGACTCGATCCGCTAATGTACTCTTCGACTAAATAGGAATCGTCCAAGTTTCTGTAATGTCCGGCTTTCGAATCCGACCGGATCGAGTAAACACATTAGAATGTTCAAAATACCGTTACATTACTTTCAACCTATTAAACATATTCAAAATGAAAAATAATATTGACAACTGCGTTGTTTCTGTTCCTGAAAGTTCAAGGCCATCTGATCCTCTGAACTGGAAGCAATCGTAGAACTTGAAAATATTGCTGGTGTCACCAATGATTCTTGAAGGTGATCGAGGGTAGTTCATCGTTGCGATTAGTGCTTACCATTTCGAGAGCTCTCCATCGCCACGGAGTAGTCGCCGCGCGCGACCTTGTACTTGTGGAGTAGCGCCTGTCTGGTCGTTTCAGGATCGATCGTCCTCGGCTGATGGTACCTGGCCGTCCGTCCTCCCGCCCACACGTTCTTCGCGCTCCTCGATATCACGGCGCTACGACAGTGTGGTGTTCGTTTCGATAACGGTATCCACGAGGCATCGGCACGAACAATTGCCGTAAAACGAATAACACTTACGACGGATATTGCAAGTTATTCGGACCTATGCAGTCCATCGGGTCCGTGAGCGCGTCTCCCCAAACATACTTCAGGCCCAGCCCGTTTCCCTCGCACTTCTTCGCCCCGTACACATGGCCCCAGCTCGTGATTACGAGGATCAGACCGAGGTACCTGGACATCTGAAAACCACAAGCGGAATCATCTGAATCGAATCGCAAACGCTGACGAGCCAGACTCGATAGAGCCCACTGGTTAAACGGTTATTTTCAGAACAGTTTCGTCTCCCGCGCGACAGGCAGAACTGGTTTCATTATAATAACAATGGGTTTTCGTGCACAGGGTGTTCTCTGAAACGGGAGCAGACTGTTCGAGCATACAGTGCACACGTTAACGCGGAAAGGAACGATTATCATCGCGCGGATTATCTCACGTATCGAGGGCCCCGGTTCGAGGATCCTATTAATGAGAAACTAATTACGCCGCTGAACAAGCGGCTCATGAATAAAACAATGACGCCGTTGGCAGTGAACTTGGCTTACGGGGATCTGTACGGTAGAGATCGCGTTGTCACCATGATGAGGTGTTACCGACAATTGTAAGCGTGCTCTCGAGACTCGAGTTCGCACGAGGTCACGAGCAAGAGTAAACGACTCCGGCTGGGCTCGGTGACTGGTCAAGATTCATCGTTTAACTAAACGTGTTCGAAGTTGAGTTTTTCTTTTTTTCAAATTTGGTGACTTTTAACGAGTCACATTCGTCATGAAGATTTCAAACAAAGTTTAACGAATTTGAATGTTATGAAATTTCTCTACAGATACATTTATTTTAATACTTAAATATTGATTACATTAAAATCTAAATTCATTTCCGTTAAAAAGAATGGCGTTGCATACATATTTGTTAGACCTTGTCGAAAATCTTTATGACAAATGCAACTCAAAATACGGCAAGGGTTAAGTACAGTATTTGGGAGATGGCATATAGAGATTGAATTAAGTAAAAATCGCAGTTTATGTCATCTTCGAACGATAGTATAGTGATTCAGCACGAGTTTCGCGAGCCGTTCTAAACCGAACATCGACCTCAACCGATCGGTGTGCTTTCACTCCCGTTCGATCGACGACAAACACGCGTGTAACGGAAGTTACACTGGACCCGGCAACCTAGAAACCCCGAACACCGTACAGGGATCGATGTCGATCATACACGAGCTAATTGTCATGCGAAATCCACCTAATTGTTATTGGTAATCCGACGGTAGTCACTTTCGCGTCGACGACGCCATCGTTCGAGAGGCTCGAAAGCGAAAAAAAGCTTCGCCGAGGTGAATACCTCCGTGGCACCAGCCCGTGAAACACGGAACATCTACCACCACTTGAAGCCTCGATTAAGGGAAAAAGGAGTCGATGAGAGCCGATTCTCACGAGTCGATGATCTCCGACGTCGCCGCAAAGAAGAAGCATGGACGACAGATCCGTGCCCGCATGCGACACGCGCGAATTTCTCGAACACAGGAAACCGTTTACATTCGTCGAATTTTTATTGCATCGCTGCTCCGATCGTCGACCGAGTACTACTTACGAAATTATTTATTAGGTTGTGATTCCACTTTGAGGAATTCCAAGTCCTAATTGTAACTGCGACAATTCCATGTCCACATCCTGATTACATTATACTGTGATGGAAAAGTTTTATTCAGGAAAAAATCGATGTTTCATGTGCAACAATCTTAAAAACTTCTGTTGGAGTATCGGTAAAAGAACAGACTTTTGAATTTTGTGTTCCACCAGAGGAAATTGGTATTTCGTACAACGGACAGTTCTTAAATCCTTTGTGATTTGGTGTTTTTCTGCAAATTTGTCTTTCGTCGAATACCCAGTTGCAAATGCAATTTATATTTGGAAATGATGGTGCTTTGTCCATTTTCGCCAGGATCGCGTCTCTAATCCGATGGTTTCTCGTCGATGATCCTAGCCGACGAGGACGAAGGAAGTTGGCGCGGCGGAAACGATAGCTCCGAGTCTGGCGAAGTGATAAATCGCGCGTGGGAAAAGGAAAGGAAGGAAATCATTAATGGGCGGCACTCAAGGCTGGTCGTTGGCCGTGACCGGCGTCGCGTATCTGTTTCTTCAGGAAGCGTCCGACGTTCTCAGCCTGTTGAGTCTGGTTCCCGAACCTCTCCACAAACATCCACGATCGACGACTCAAACCTCAAAACTGTCTATCTTTTTCGAAACATTATTTTCCTCTACAGTAGATTCCTTATAACGCGACCAGAAAACTTGTTTAAAAACACTGTAAATGTACAGTACATATATAGAAAACATTGTGTAAGTTTACTGTACACTTTCTGCCACAGAAGATGTAGACACGCAGTAATGTTGAACAATTTGTTCATTGCGTTATATTGGTGTCTACCGTACGGAGTTGTCAATTACGAGATACAGGAGCTAACTAAACATTTATTTGCGCCGCTAATAACATCAATATATTGACAATAATATAGATAGCATAGTATACAATAATATAATACAATAACATTTGTATTGATCAATACAAAAAATTCGTAATTATAACTCTTCTTTGAAAGAATCCAAGACTAAATTCAGTAAGGAACGAGCATCGACATTAATTTCGCAGACTTCCCAACTATTAGATTGGAGGAATAATGGTTCTGTCGTATTTTAAGTAAAAGAAAAAATTGAAAATTGCATGAACATCTGCAGTCTACTAATAAAATAAAAAGTTCTTCGACCTGATGGCGGTCTGGTAAGATAATGAGCGAATTGTTAGTATTCAGTGACGTCGAGTGATTAGATCGCAGCGTATTGAGTTACTGGATCATGGAAACTGGAATAAGCTTTGATCGCTAATGAAGACGGTTCTCATCGTGGCGTCGTCGCACAGCCTCCTTTCGTCGCGAGATTTTCGCACGCGAGTCGCTCGGGACGTGGATCTTCAATGAACGAAGAAAATCGCGCGTGTAATTGCCGGTCTGATATCGATCTCGTAATAAAGCCGTTCGGATAAATATCTATCTAGGGAGGTTTAATATCCGCGTGTCCGGGAGTCCTCGAGGAATTATATAACGGCTCGATCCCCCGAGAGCGAACCAAAGGAGAAGAGGTGAGTCGCAACACGTGAGAATCACCTGAACTTGAGAGATCCGGCTGAACTTCCACCGGCGCGGCGTTCCCTTGTGTTTCACGGCAATTTAGGATCAGCGCGGCGTAGGAACAATTATTCGTCGACAGCGCAACTTCTCACGTCGTCCGAGGCTTTTTGTTCCACGGTTCCCCCGACCAAGTACTGTTAATATGCTGACGCGTCGCGGGAATAATTAACAGGCTATACTCGATCGCGATAACACGATTCCCTCTAACGGGTTCTGCGAGCTAAGGGCGAAAAAGCAACGACACCGATACTCATATCTCGTAGCGACCAGTGATGAGAGATGTTTAACTATATCTAGAACAAGGAATCCAAGAAAGAACTGTACTTCCGGCCATGTCAAGAGCAGATTCCTTGTGGACCATGAACGCGTCACGCAGCTGATTCTAACGGGAAAGATGAACCGTCCAAAACCGTCCTCTCCTCTTCTTCTCGCCTCGGTTACTCTTTATCGAATGTACGCCGTGTTTATTCATCCTTGTCCCCGATAACGGTACAACCATTTCGGCGCTTCGTTTCGTGAATACATTATTCTAACTGTCAGACCAAATTCCGGCCATTCCGCGTCGCGGAATTCGGTATTCTTGTAATAATAATTCAGTTGAGATTATTTCTACCGAAGAAAAATTAATCGAAATCTGCGTATAGGTGTACAAACAGTTTACTAAGGGCTGAAAGAAGAATGACGAAGGTTTCAAGGAAATTACGCGGAGGGAAGAAGCCGGCGTACCTAAACGTCGAACATTTGCCCCGGATAATAAACGTTCCTAGGATCTCGGCGCCCGTGGTACTCTAACTCGACGGTAATAATCATTTTCGAGATGCTCCGTTGCCCTCGTACCTGTTCGGAATGCTTCGAACAGAGATCTCCCACAGGCTAGCAAAGATTTACGCGCAGGCTGTGCCGGAGCACGTGGCGTTCGTTCATCGGAAGGGTCAAATTTAATGATAATTATTTTCTCGTTTCCTCTTGAACCAACCTGTTCACCGCTCTAATTAGAGGTCGTGGGTGCACGGAGGAAATTTTCGTTTTAAACTCTCCGCGCGCGGCTTTCATTTGTCTAATTACCCAGCCTCGCCGGAGAACATCGTTTCTCCTTCGACGCGATTCACCCGGCGGGTTTATTAACGCTAAACCTGCCCGTAGGAGTCAACACATCACCCTTCGAATTTATTTCGTTATATTACAATACATATTTGCTGCGATCCCAACTTCTGGGACTACGTAATTTTTGCAGAACGTTCTCAATTTTCCGATTAAGTATACCTCGGAAGGGTCTAGCCCTTTGGTCAAATTTTAACTTCATCTGTAAGGGTAGTTACTGGGAACAATCGGATAAGTAATATTTGCTTCGTTAAACAATCTGACACGTCCCATCTTCTGGGACACTGTAATTTTTGTATATAAGAATATTCCGTAATTTTTGTAATATAAGTATACCACGGAAGAGTCTAGCCCTTCGGTCAAATTTAACTCCATCTATAAAGATACACCCTATCTATAAGGGTAGTTACAGGATAAGCAATATTCGATTCATTAAAAATTCTGACACGTTCCAGAAACCAGTAAGTTACAGGTTCCAAAATAATTTCCGATTTTTCAGTTGCGAAAAATCGAGAGGATGTGCAAATGTAAATTTCTTACTGAACTGATTCAGAGGTAAGGTAGTGCTCTAAAATTTGTTCAGGTTCTTCGAATAGAGTCAGGGACCATCACTCACCATGAGGAAGATCGATTCTGACACTGGCGCAGGGAAAATCCTTTTCTCGATCGGCTGCGCGGCTTACATCAATCAACCGAAGGGCTCGGGAATCGAAAACGGGGCCACACGGGTCTCTTAAACACTGTACATGTCACTACACCGGATACCGTGGGGTCGTACACCTCCTTCGTCTTCACAGGTGGATGTCCAGAGGTTGACTGTAGAATCGTAAGTAACCGCCTCTCTGTGCACTGGCACAGCCAGGTAGAAAGAGGGGATGGGACAAGGAATATCGGCCCCTGTTCTACCTCCGAACCGTTCATTTTTTTTCTCTTATTGGAGGAAAAGCTTCGAGAGGAAACGAAAGGTAACCCAGAACGCCCTCTTCGCTGTTTCGTCATCTATCTCCTTCGAAATTTTATGGGAATATATTTTGCCTGATCTCAATCTCTCAGCATCGAGATTTATCGAATCTCCGCAGTCAGATAATATTTAAGAAAAAAGCTATTGATGAAGACTAACATTCGAAGGATTTACTTGAATTTTTTTGAACGATAACAATTATTTTCGTCGAAGTTATAGGAAACGCGACACGTTTATTAATCAGTTAATAGTTTTAAATCGATTGTAAAGAATAAGATTTCTACAATTCGTCGAACAGGGAGACCGTAGCGAGTTCAATGTGCAATTGCAGGATAAGAAAACAAGGTATGATTACGTAGATTACACTCTCTGTATATATTCATTTTCGGTGATAATATCGTACAAAGATGCGTATTTTTAAATTAACAATGAAATATAATCGATCGAGTATATCTGAGTGTTGGTTTGTTTCTTTAGTTTGCACATTTGTTAAGGGCGATCAACTACAGAGAATTGATTGCTTGTCAAATAGATAGGTGTACAAAAATTGTCTACCTTCATTAAATTTTTACATAAATATTAGTTCGCGGGTGGTCGGCCATTGTCAACGAACATAAAGACAACATAGTGGAAACTATCAAGTTATAAAGTAGATAAACCATCCCGGCGAAATAAAAGCTTAAAAACGTTAATCACCTAAACGATCGACTATAATTTGAAATTTGAACCTAGATGATAACTGACGATCTGCGTGGGAATTTCCTATCTATACTAGGAACACTACGTTCATGACATATGTTATATATTGCAATAAACAACGTTGAATATACTTATAATACAGAAGCTACCCGACATCGAGGTAGCTTGGATTTAACTATACCTCTCGTATTAAAATAAATTGGTGATTTCACGGGACTTTCGATCGACAAATGGAAATCTCGCAGTCTTACAGATACAAATTGTTGAAGAACGGCAACCGTGTCGCCCGATAAGAATGAAGAGCGATCTCACGTCACGTCAACGTTGCAGCTTAAAAAACACCCTAAAAAGATCGCTTTGCCAAACGAAAGATTACGGATTTCCTTATGATACTTCGCTTAACTAAACGTACTGGCTAATCGCGTCCAAACATTTACACACACGCTTTACAATACGACCGGCTCAATCTTCAAACTTAATGGAATTGACGCTCATATCTATTTGACCGCCGCGGTAACTACCGCGTTTCTTCTTCGTCTTTTCGTGACGAAATGACTTCCCTCTTGTGAACTTCAGGTCTTGATTCGCTTTCTCTCCCCAAGAGCCACGTGCACCTCTCTGTCGAACCATAAATTCTCCTTTTAATTATCGTGCAGACGCTTACCTTCGTAATTAACGAACTGCGGATCTCTATGCGATAGAAACAATTCTCTGCAGCAATGTATCCAGAACATATATTTCAAGAAATGATAGTCTTTTCGAAATGTCCATAATTTGTTTGAAGGTGGTAGGTCAAGATATTAACCCTTCGTGCTTGAAAACCGAACGTTTTTCTGACCCCAAATGTTTCCATTTTATGCATACGAAAGTGATGCAATTTATTAAATATGAACAAATTTCAACATTTAAATAAATTAAAAATGATACAACAACTCTTTCGAGCGCTAAGGGTTAATAATTTCTATGTTCATTTTTGCTAGAAACGCATATAGGTCCGCAGTCTAGTGCTTAAGTCTTACGTCGCATCGACAGCCCCTCACCTTTGTACAAAATGTTTATAATCAATTGTCAAACGTTATCTTTTTGTTTTGCGCAGGCGGACTGTCAAACGATTTCCTTTTATCGAAACCACCCCTGCTTCCTCTGAACCCGCCGCGTCCACCACCCCTGTCGCCGTCCCCATGACCCCATGACTTTCTGAATCCGTCGAATTTGCCCCCTTCATTGTCGTGCCCGCCCCACGATCTCCTGTTATCGAAACCACCCCGACCACGACCGCCGAAACCACCTCTTCCACCTCTGTCGCCACCACCTCTTCCTCCCCTGTCGCCACCTCGTCCTCTGAACCCTCCACGACCTCCTCTATCGCCACCACCGCGACCACCTCTATCGCCTCCTCTACCCCTAAAACCTCCCCGACCAAAACCGCCTCCTCCTCTACCTCCACCGAAACCACCCCTTCCGCCATGTTTCTTAAAACCACCCTCTTCTTGATTGTCATCGCCTTCCTCCTGGAACAAAAGAGAAACTCAGGTCAATCGCCGTTTTTGTTTTTTCGTGTCGTAACAAAAATTTCAACGAATCCCTCGCAAAAGCATTCTACAAAATAGGTCTCGGTGAATGCACGGAAACATGGTCTCAAGCTATTATGAAACGGCGAGTGACCTGTGCCTCTCGGAACTGTTTCCGAGCATTTACCTTTGCCTCGAACGAATTGTTCGCCAATTTCGGGTCCATATCTACTTCGTCATCCTTTACGCGACGGAACGGAGTATTTTTGGATCGCTAGATATAAAATCAAAGAAATGATGTAATATATTCTCTTTGAAACAGAAAATAATTGCAACTAAGAAAACATTTATACCTTGTCCCCATTGAAGTTGGTTGCTTTCACGAAGTTACTGTAGTTATTTTTCTGGCCTTTCGTGGCAGGTACCTCCTCGTTCTCGTCATCCCCATCTTCTTGGCGTTTTCTCTTTTCTGATTTGGCTGGCGTCTTTGGTTCTTCCTCTTCATCGGAGTCGCTATCCGATTCGGATTTCTTCTTAGCCGCTGCTGCTTTTGGAGTAACTTTACTGATAGGCGCAGACTTTGGTTTCTCGTCCTCTGACGAGTCCGAGTCAGAATCCTCGCTAGACGATTTTGCTTTGACACTTGAATTCACTACCTTTTCTTTCGCGGGTGTCATTTCTTCGTCATCGTCAGAATCGTCCGAGCTCGACGATTCTTTCTTTTTCGCCGCTGATTTTACTGCGGGCGTAGGTGTCTTAGGTGCTTCGTTCTCGTCAGAGTCGTCGGAATCATCGCTGGAGGACTCTGCTTTCTTAGCCGCGACTGCTTTACCCTGTGTTGTTGGTTTCTTCGCAACAGACTTAGCTGGCGTTGCTACCTTAGCAGGAGTTTTCTTAGCTGGTGGTGCTTCTTCTTCGCTACTGTCTTCGCTAGAAGACTCCTCCTTTGCAGCAGCAACAGCTGCTTTCGGAGTAGCTACCTCTTCCTCGCTACTATCATCGCTGGACGATTCATCCTTCTTTGGTGCAAGAGGAATCTTTAGTTTCTTTGTAGGCGACTTTTCCTCTTCGCTGCTCTCTTCACTAGAAGATTCTTTCTTTGCGACTGATCGTTTCGCAACATTACTCTGCTTCTCAGGTTTAGCTGGAACCTGCTTTTTCTTCTCTGGTACTTTCTTCACAGCTGGGGTTTCTTCTTCCGAAGAATCGTCCGAATCACTGCTGGAGGGTTTAGCGGGTGGCTTTGCTGGTGGTTTTACTACAGGCCCTTTAGGAGCCTCCTTTTTCGAAGAATCATCAGAATCGTCAGAATCCTCGCTAGATGATTCTTGCTTCTTTGGTGTAGGTTTTACCGAAGCTGTTACTAAAGGCTTTTTCAGAAGCGGCTTAACTGGACTCTCTTCTTCGCTGCTTTCCTCACTAGAGGATTCTTGTTTCTTGCTAATGGGTTTTGCTGGAGGCTTCACAGCTCCTTTAACAGACACGCTTGTTTTCGATACCTCTGCATTATCCGAATCAGAGGAGTCATTGTCAGAAGATTCTTTTTTAGCTGGTGCAGTTACTTTGGGAGTGGATATCGCTTTTGGTTGAGCTTTCAGTGTTTCTTCCTCCTCTTCCGAGGAATCATCGTCCGAACTTTCTTGATTCTTTACCTGTGCCTTTGGAACAGGCTTAGGCTTTGCAGCCGATTTCGGAGCAGGCTTCTCATCTTCGCTGGAGTCATCCGATGATGATTCTTGTTTTTTGTTATTTACTACGTTCACTGGAGCCTTGCCATTTACTTGTGGAACTTTCTTCGGAGCCTCATCTTCGCTTTCCGAGCTCGAGTCTGAACTGCTGTCTTTAGCTTGCGCTTTTATGTGTAATTTTTTTGGTGAACTCTTTTGAAAATACTGAATTACTTCTTGTATTGTTGGCGCTCCTTTCGGTAGCGCGGGCTGCAAAAAATAAAGAAACGTGAGCGGCTTAAATCGCTAAGTGAACGTAACGAATAAGTTGCACGAGGTAAATAATATTCGCGTGGACGAGTATTAATACAGGATCGAAGAAGCTGTAAGGACCGCAAGAGTCAAGGTCAATTTAAACAGAAAATATCGTTATAAAATGAAAACAGTATTTCGCCCACGTGGTACGGCCAAATGGCGGCACATCTCATACCGCATGGCCACTACCGCTATAGCGATCGATCGCTACAAGTATATACGTAAAATATGTCCGTAAGCTCACCGCTTTTGTTTTCTTCTGAAAAACCTTCGCCAATGACGCGTCCTTCTTTAATAAATAGTCGTACACAAGGGCGGAGACACTTAGTTCTTCAGCGGATGCCATGATGGACGCGCGTGCAAGAAGCTGGGAAAATTAGCCACAATTGAATGCTAGATATGCAAACCTTCCGTTTTAATTCGACTGGCGCTGCGGTCGACCATTAACTAAATACAACATAGATTCCCGATTCAACGTGGTTACGTTTTAGTTGCTTGCGGAACAATATTCTTATCTATATATCTAACATAGACCACATATACCTATAGTCCCGGCACAGATAATTTTCCCCTCGGCAAAGATAATGTGATGTGTGACATCACATTTTTAAAATACGTATAAGCTGTGCTCATCGACAGTACGAACGCTTGGCTTATAGTTGGGCAAGGGGGATCAGCGGGTGCGTCACGTACACAGTACACGGAAAAAATGGACAGCATATTTTTAAAGAATTTGGCATTGTATCATGAAATAATTAATTATAAACTATATTCGAGATACAGATGTTTATTCTACAGGGTGTCCCAAAATTTCTCCGACACCCGAAAATGGGAGGTTCCTTGGGTCATTTGAAGCGACATTTTCCTTTACAAAAATGGCGTTCGCGGCTTTGTTTAGGAGTTATTAACGAAAAACACGGACCAATCACAGCGCGACCTGGACGCGAGTTAGCACAGTCGGCCCGACGCGCCAACTGTCAATTGGCCGATCGTGTCATCGCATGTCTAGATCGCGCTCTGATTGGTCCGTGTTTTTCGTTAATAACTCCTAAACAAAGCCTCGGACGCCATTTTTGTAAAGGACAATGTGATTTCAAATGACCCAAGGAACCTCCCATTTTCGGGTGTCGGAGGAATTTTGGGACACCCTGTATATACAATGAAGTATGAAGTAATATTCGGCGTCGGCCATTTTGAAAGTATCTTGAGATTTATCTTGTGACGTCATACAGCAAGTTGTCTCTGTCGACCTGAACTCTCGGTACACATATTATACCTGTGCCGGGTCTATTAAAATAAAACCCTTGCCGTATTTTCACGAGTCAGACTCGTTATGAAAATTTTTGAAAAGGTTAGTAAATATGAATGTTATGTTTCTTTTTAGATGACATAAAATTTGATTTTTTATTGTAATCAATATGCATCAAACTGAACTAAATGTATCTATACAAAAAATATAAATATTTTTTTCTTTCTACCATTAGATTGTATATAACTTTACAAATCAATTTTATTCGCGTATTCGGATCATATATCATCCCTCTCTGTCTCACTCATTCCTACTCTGACCTATTTTATGAACCTTTTCTAATACCCTAACTCCTTCCGGTTACTCTAAATTACTAATCAGTCTCTTCCCTCCGAATTTTCATTCAGTGGTGTTCTGATATCTATGAAAATTATCCTCTCGAGCTCCGATTGGTGGAATTCCGGTCAAACGGGCGGGGATTGGTCGTTTTCAAATAAACCGGCTTCTATCGTAACCCGTCAGGTGTTCACGCTTTTGAACGAAAGTTTGGCTTGTCGAGACCTGTTCAAAAATAATTCGTTCGCAAATAATGACGGAAACGCAACAGAAAGCAAAATGTATAACGTTGAAAGGCTCTGCGGAATTAGTTAAACAATATCTGCGTAAGTTTCTCTCAAACTAATTTACATTGTTAATGTACCCGTTGCTTTACGGAATCCCATTGTTCTTGTCGCAGTTTACGGAGTTAACAGTATTTTGTACCAAAGAGGCATCTACCCTCCAGAAACGTTCGAACCAGCTGAACATTTTGGTTTGTTCGTTTTAATGTCCACGGATGATAAGATTAAAAGTTTCTTGGACACTGTTCTTGGTCAGATTCAAGAGTGGTTGATTCAGCGTAAAGTGGAAAAGGTAACTCTGGTGATAACGAACGTGAATACCAAAGAAGTTTTAGAGAAATGGGACTTCAAGGTCGACTATGAAGGTCAAACTGCCAATGGAGTAAAGGACAGCGTTAACAACAGTCTGCCAGATGTTGGATCAAAGGATGCGAAGACGATACAGAAGGAAATTCGTGAAGTAATTCGTCAGATCACAGGTAATTGTCTTTATTCAATGAATTCATTCAGATATACACAGAAGAGCAAAGAAATTACAGTAAAAAAGAGAGTTGATTTCATTTCCTCGTGGTGGTTTTATTTTCAGGAACTGTAAGCTTCCTGCCTTTGTTGGATTGTTTATGCTCCTTCGATATCTTGACTTACACTGTACCTGATTGCGGTATTCCAAAAGAGTGGGACGAAACTCAACCAGCGTTTATCGCCAATAGTCAAGAGGTTCAATTAAGATCGTTCTCCACGTCAATCCATAAGATGGAGACTATAGTGAGCTATAAGAACGTCTAGGTATAAGCATTTCGCTACTAATAGTTGTTGAAATCCACTTATGCTGGCTATCGTTGATTTAGATGGTTCCAGCAATGTTTAATGTTAAAGACTGTTATTTAAGTCCAAATTGGAATGCGAACGGTCAAATACATTGGTCATGTTATTTTTAAGAGTTTGCATGCGCGTATCGATCCTAATATAGTATTGTCTAAGAAGAGTTTTATACAAATATATATTTTTTAAAAGAATCAGGCTATCACGGATTACTTTATCGACTGCAGATTTTTAAGCAACTTTGTCAGATTATATCCAAGTAATTTTTGAGATTACGAATGCATTCTTGCGTTTTAGAAATTTGCTATAGATGCATAAAGATCTGTAGTTCGTTTATAAGATATCAGTGCCACGAATGGTCCCTCCTGTTGAATCTACCAGTTTCACTGTATTCTATTCTGTTTTGTCTATCTCCTTCTTTGTTTTCACCCCTTCAACACAGACGATAGCCAGTTAAAAATTAGTGCATCTGTAAAAAGATTAATTGACATAGAAAAAAACGAAAATGGTGACAAGAATCTTGGCAGATTTTATTAAAACATAATTGACTATTACACTTAACACAGGAATTATATTATTTTACTTGGCAAAGCATGAAAGATACGACTAGAATAAAATATTCCTCGTGTCTCATGTTCGTCACATACGAAATCGCAAGTAACGTCGGCATTACATAAATGTTCCATCGCGTGTACGGTTGCCCGCAAATTTTGTTCAACATTCCCCCCTCTCTCTCTCTCTCGCTCTTTCTCTCTCATTTTTCGATGTACACACGACACGAATCACGAAACAAACGTTATAATCCGATCATGAAAAGCAGGATCGAAACTAAATCCTCAGGGAGCACAGTACACGTGGACTCTAGGCGTCTCTCGTTTCGTAGAGAAGTAAACTCGGCTGTTGAGTTCTCGCGACTCGAAATGGAAATACAATAGAAATCTCTCGCGTGCGTCTCTCTCTTTCTTGCTTAAGTTAAACTATGGTTCTCGCATTCCTTTTTTTTGTCCCTCGAGGATCTGTCGAATAAATTGGTACTGGTCGTGAACCGTTTCTCCCGACGTCTACTTTGCGCCGGGACTTCTCGCGAGTCTCGGACCACTTTTTCGTTCATTCTTTTATCGCTCGTATCTTTTTTTTTTACTGCTTTTCATTTTTTCATTAGGAAACATCAACAGCGGCTTATGCTTTCGTTTAATACTTGCAGTGTTCGTTTTCCCTTACAACAATTTTCGCTATTAACTTCGTTAACGTACTTCGTGCTGCTAGAATTTTAGCCTTTACGATCCGTAGTGCACTTTCGTTTTCGCTATTAGACTAACGTTGGAACGCGATCGTTCGTTCATCACGCATCGTACAAAAACGTAACGGCTCTGTCGGCCCTCTTCCTCTCCGATCCGTTCTCTTCGTTCTACTTTCCGACAACCGTCGCGATTGTTCAAACAATCTTGTCGACGATTCTCTCGATTTTCTGAAGAAAATTGTCTCGAGAAAATTTTAATTTCCGAGGGCGGACGGGCACGTCCGTGATTTAATCTTTTAACACTGTACGCAAGCTGAACGCTCTCGAATCTCTCCTAGACTATTTAGATTCGCGTCGGTTCTCTTCCTGGTTAGTTTACACACTGCAAAAGCTGCTGGAAATACGTTGAAATTTATAAACATTACTAAACCGACTGGTCCGCCGTAAACTGTCTTCGTGACGCGCTTAGGGGTTGTTAATCGTCGGCTGGGTACGCAAGCGTTCACCAAATTAACTTTCACCCCTTTCTACAATTATATAGTCCTATTATCTATTCTATTATGTTCAGTTTTTCTGATATCGAGAAGCAAAACTCATTTTCACTTGTTCATTCGATAAAAAACAGTACTAAACGAGTTTTTAGTGAGTTCCTTCAATAATGAAACTTGTGAATTTATTTTGGGAATAATAAATTGATGTAAACAGGGTTTACAAGTTCTGAAAAACAGCGAGGTTCGTGTTTAGATAGGTAAAAATAAGATGTAGTAATGAGACATTTTGTTTTGAGGGGTTGCACAGCAGATTTGGTGAACACTGGCTAGTAGATTGGTCTTTCTCGGAGCTTGCAGCTTCTGAGCGTCGTTTCCAATTCCTGTGGATCGACGTGCGGGGTTCGTTGAGTCAGCTATTAGATCATCGAAAAGTTATTTCGTTTTCTCTAGGAAAAATGCAAGTCAATTTTTTAGCATTTAGAATAAGTTTGATGACATTTTGTTCTGTACGGGATTCGCGTTACCCGGTGTACGCTTGCTTGAACTGGCGTGTGCATGCGTAGGTAAATTGCAACATTTAAAAAATTGATTTTATCCCTTGAAGAGTTTACTAAATTAAAAGCATCGTTACAACATTCTTGAATCTTCTCAATCATATACTGTTTTATATTTCAGCCAACTAAATTCTTACAACAACAGATGCGATACCATCTCTACAGAAAAACGAAATTACTCTCCGAACGACCTAATAGTTCGCATTTGTTTAAAAAGAACGTATAGGTTTCGTCACAACGACTAGGCACAGCACTGCGGACCAGACCGAGTGTCGTGTCTCTATAACATTATGCGATAATTCTCTTGAGTACCGTAAAAATGCGTCTCCTAGTAAAAACATTGAAAAATAAATAACGCGAAACAATATACAATATTTTACAGTAGCGCGTTAGTGGGTTCATTTTTGTTGGTTGTTCGTCCGTGTACAGGGCGATATTCTCGCGGGCCGGTTGTCATCGATTTCGAAAGATTGGTCGCGTTCTCTCGGGCGATCCTCGCGCGCAGGATCACGATCGACGACTGATCAATCGGTCGTGAATTTAACTATATTAATCAACATTCGGGGGTTAACCGGTCGACGTTCGAACGGCCCCGAGAGAAATTCCGAGAAATTTCGGTTTTGTTTTTATCAACCCCTGTTGCGTGTGTTGTGGACCGTGCGACGCGACGCACCTCTTCGCGGTTTGTCCTCGTTCTTTATACACCTCTACTTAAGTTTACCTTGGACTAATCGCTATATTTCGATCTTTACGTTTCGTATTTTTTTCTTTTATGCGTAAAATATCATAAAATACATTCCTCTTTTCTTCGCTATGACTGGGCCCTGCGATCCGCTCGGCGATCCCTCGATCATTTAAATCGATTCTTTCTCTCTCTCTGACTCTCTCTGTTACTCTTTTTAGCAGGAACGTTGTGCGAGAGTTTTCTCCATGCTTCTCTCGTTCTTATATTCGCAAGCAAATCTTCAACCTTGTGAAAGGCCAGAAGATGTTCAAAACTAATTGTAAGTTTGCTCCTTAGGAAGGATACACCGGACGGAACGCGGGGCCGTCGATGACTTACGATGACTTTCATACAAATCGTTCGACGGGTACGAGCGACGTGAAATGAACTCGTAACGGAAAAGCACGGCGGCACTAGTAAGCTTGCACGGACATCATACGCTACCATGATATATTCATCTCATCTCTGAAAAAGTCTTTGGTGTGTCGCTAGAGTGGCGAAAGTATCTCTCTCTCATTCTTCCTCTCGCTCACGCTTTCTCTTTCTCCACAGCTGAGAACGCTGTTTAGGGAACACTCTGCTCGCTCGTTCGTACGGCAATCTATCTATACGGTACAATCGTTTCATACCTCTAGAAATGTAAAAAGTAGTGGCGCGTACGCTCGCCGATCGACGTCGAGGCGAATTCGCGAATTGTTCCACCGTTTTCGTAACTATATCTCTATGACAAGACTCGGTTTTCAGGAAAGAAGCAGACAGGGTGGTTTTACGCCCCCTAACGTCAGTTTCTCTTGGAATTACCAGACAGGGTGAACAAGTCAAAAAGTATTTTAACCCTAGAACCTTCAAATCCGAGACTGCGGATGTTTATGCAATTCTCAATTTTTCTAGGTAAACTTTAGTAAAGTGGAATTAAATGAAAACTTATTTTCAGTGGTGATAGCCTTTGTAGATTTGGAATAAATGAAAACCGTACCAAATTCTATCCAATTTTTAATCGCAACATTTGTTAAAAATTTTCAGATGCCATAAATGCATAAAGATCCGTAGTATAGTGATCATCGAGGCTCAAGGGACTTCATAGGGACAAGTGGAGAGTTTCGAATTTCTCATAAAACTTACGAGGGTGTATCTGTGGCGATTTTCCTCCAACGCGATCAACGCGTGGTTATTTAAAAAATGTACTTCTCAATTCTGCTGACCGGTGTCCATCGAAACAGGACTTCTATCGGCTGTAAGGTGGAAAACATGTCGCATTTGACATCTCCATCGATCGGCACTCGGTGCACACGCGCCGCTCCGGGGGATGCAAGGAATACTTTGTACAATAGCGTCCTGGACGCGTCTGAACGCACGCTTCGACGAACTGTCGCTCGAAAACCGGGGAGCACCTTCCATCAGCGGATTCGTTAGCGATGTTGGACTGATTTGGCGGGTCTTCGAGGCTGCCGATACTTACTACACTTGTGCAACAACTAAATCTTTGTCCATAGAAATTAGCAGTATCAAACGAATTCATACATCTCCGCAAGAACAAGTACCTATAACCAACAGCAAGGATCAATTAGTAAACCGAATTACCTTGTGCGATGCACGAGGGTTATCGAACATCGCTTGCTATCAATTTATACAACAACAGCCGATGTTCGAGTATCCGTTCAAGTTTCTCCTCGAGTCAAGGAATGAATACCGATTAGGTTAGTCGCGTGCCTCGAAACAAGGACTAGAAGACAGCAATTCCGAGGAAGTTACACGTTGAGCAATGAAAACCTTTTCCGAATCCACGTCGGTCCGCGCAATTACGTTTCTCCGCCTCGAAGACACCGGCCACCACGTAGAGAGACATCGTTGATCCCGGAAATCCTATTACAAGATCCCGAGATCGTCGGGACGACGAGTCCTTCTTTCCGCGATCCCGTAAAACGGAATCGTCGCGCGTCCACGTGGCGCCGTAACGATCCGCACGTGCTCACAGAGAAGCTTTACGACGTGTCCACCCTCTTGCTACCCCTTCGCGTCGACTTTCTCTCTTCGCCACGGATTTCGAAACAAAAATGAAAGTCCGTTTGTCAACGGAGATCACGGCTGTAGCTCGGAAACCGACGGAGACGCGAAGGATCATCGAGATTTAACGGTCGGTTTAATTTCACGCCGCTGCGAGCGATCTAGCTAGCCCACGATATTTTTCCTGACCACAGATGCGTGTTTTTTCGTGTTCTCCGTAGCAGACTAGAGGAAATGCAGCGCAGCGAAGAGGGTGGTTTTGTTCTCGCTGTTTTCGAACGTCGAATTCAACCGCGGCGACCCTTTCCCGTCTGCGAACACGATGTTTTCGTTCGATGGCTTGTCCCAGGCCAGATCTCTTCTTGGTTCTCGTTTGCAGCTCGCTTTTGAATGCCGTCGAATCGCTCGACGACGATGATTCTGCAATGGAAAGAAAGATTGAATCGATCAACTGAGAGTTAATAGATTATTCAACGATTAGGGAGAAAGGAAGCTACTGTTGGAATCTTCGGATCTCGAATAAGGATTCTCGGTTTGTTCTAGAGCATGGTTTCCCTAGCTTTTCTGGCTCGCTACCCTCCTTTCAATGGTATTTTTGTTCCTCGCCCTCTTGATAAAGCATTCTGTGAATAACGCGATCCACGGACTGCGGATTTTATGTATTTATGCCGAAATTGGGAGATTCAATTTTAAATAGAAAAATTTTCAGAATTTAAGAACGCGAATATATTGTTCTGAGCTTCTTGAAACTTTCAACAGAAGGCGGATACAGGGTGAGCTACGAAGCGTGATTAGGTTGGATTCATTTGTTGATAGCGATTCGATCGGAAAATTTGTTAATTAAAATAAATCTCGTAGTCTGTAATTGTTACACTCAGGATTTCCAAGATTGTTGGAGTCGTAAAGAACCAAGATCAGGATGAAGAGAATCAAATAGATGAAAACGAAAATTTCCACGCCCCTTAAATCTCCTGAGCGTCCACGGGAAATGGGGAACGATGTCCCGAGATTGATCCTCCGGACAATCAAAGGTTCGTAGATTGTTCTCGAGGGACTTACGAAGGTCTTACGGTAATTCTCGAAGGGACAACCCAATGACCTTCCCCTTAGGAACATCACCCAAGGGTTCAGGCTTGACACTAAGGGTGGTCTGACTGTCTTGGTCTTGAGCTCTGACCATTCTATTCGCAACGCAGAATCATTTTGCAAAGCTCCAACAAAATTGAAGGAAGAATTCGGTCAGTCAAAGTCTTACGAGGGTCTTAACCCTTTAAAAAAGAGATAAATGCAGTTCGTGTAAATACGTTGCGATTAATGTAGACATTTTTTATTTTGAATATAGATTCGCCATCCGATTATGAATAACACTGTGTGTCTGAACTATTACTAGCCGAATTTTGGCTATTCTCGTCTATCCTTTCGGAGACAATTACGAAAAACTGGCGTAATTGGTGTGTAATTATTACGCTGCGGATTTTATGGATTTACGACAGAAAATGAGTGGACGCGATTCACAACAGTAAAATCTTCAATTTATCCAAGTTGATCAAAATAGAAAGGAATTTTTGCATGCTTTTAGTGTCTCGTAATTAACGAAGAAAATTTTATTTTGCATAAAGATCTGCAGTCTAGTGATTAGCGAGGGTGATTACCTGCAGAGGACGATCCGAGCGATGTATGGTGCCGATCGGTATGTCCCAGGCTCCGGAGGGCTTGTTGGTTGCGCTTCATTCGGGAATGTACGCTCCTCGGCGATAGTTCGTGCTTGCTAGTTGGCATAGTCGTTCAGTCGTCGGTCCAGGATGCAGGACTCGCGTAAATGACGTTGGTCGGTGGATCGCTTCATCTCCTGGGGCTCTCCTGCGACAGGAAGAGTAGCCGCCGAAATTATTCGTGAACCGCGAAAGGGGTAACGGGTCGTCGGAACACCGGGCCCCCCGGACTTTCCGGCCTAATTAACCCGGATCCATTAAGTTTATCTGGTGGCATCGGGGTCGCCAAGTTCCCTTGGGGAACGCCGACGCCGTAGGAGGAAAGTTCGGTCAACGGACGGCAGAGATAACTCTGGACTAAGTAGCGAATGATTAAGCCGGAACACCGTAGATCGTATGTTTCTACCGCAGCTATCCGAACTACGACCCTAAGTAACAATTAGCCCGTTTCACTGAATCCTCTGCGCTTAAGAGCCCTGCGGTTACAACGAGGCCTTCGCCTCGGTTCTACGTGACGCGAATCGTGAAAACATTCGCAAAATCGGAGCCCCGCTGCAACCCTTTGCGGTCCGAACTACTCCCTTCTTTTTCAAAAGTTTCCGCTATCTCGTTCCATGCTATTATATTCGCATATGCAACTTTGCTGGTCCAACAGTTCAGAATTCCTGCTTAATTGTTTATTACGTATCACGCGATTGTGATATCGTTGCCAAATGTAACGTGAATCAGTTCCAAACCCAGGCTAGAACAACAATAGTGTTAAAAATAGAATATATTTGTCTTCGAACACTTGGGGTTCTCCAAAAGTGGTGGACGAAAATATTCTTCCAGAAAGATCCGCAGCGTTATCGATAGCAAGCATGTATCGAGGCTGAAAGATTCACACAGCGAAGAGCGCGCTTTTCTTGGCTCGTTGTTCGCTTCCAGTGCGGAAACGTTTCCCGGCGACTCGGCCGGAAATAATTCGTAGATTAATAAACGCGGAACCCGATGTGTAATAACCAGCAGCTATCCCGGGAGTACTTAGATAGCGGCGCATCGCAGAGGAGCGCGGAGGATTGGTCGTTTCGCGAGAGGGAACGCAGTGAAAGAGAGCGAGGGAAAAAGAAAGGACGACAGGGAGATGGAAAGGGAGTGAGGGAGGGAAAAGAGCGGGCGAAACGTTGGGAAAAGAGTGCCCTGGGATATGAGGTTCGCGATATCCGGAGCTCTTTCCTAACTCGCTGCTCCGCTGCAACCTCTGCACCGTGGAAAAAACCTCGCTGAGAATAAAAAAGAGCCGGAGCCCGAAACGCGAGCTCGAACGCCTCCAGAGAAAAAGGGCTCGCAACGATCGTCGGGGAAAAATCGTTGCCTGCGTTTTCCCTGCCGTTGAAAACAGGCTACGGGAAACTCGTACGTCCTCACCCACCCACCGTGTATAGTCGACCATTTGTTCCGTCGATCGCTCGGTTAAATCAACGCTGCCAAATATTGTCGCGTTCCGGATCTTAAAACGCTCCCGCTCGAACGCGTGCTTTCGCGAATTTATTCAACGCACACTGTAAGCCCCCGGTTCGTGAGATTTTTCATGCATGTATCGACGGGTTTCAGGCTGCATTCAGAAGTTCTGCAAGCTCGTCGCGCCTACTCGCACACAATGCATAATCAACGTCCGCTCGATCTTAATTATCAAGTGTACCTATCCCGACCCCTAGTTTCGCGAATTTTTATTCAACAAAAAGTAGAAGCCTTCGAAAAATAGTACCTCGCGTACACATTCTAGTATGCTCGAAGTGTTACCCAGAATTTTCACGAACATTCTCATTGAGAACTCGCGGAGTTTCACCCGACGCAAGCTTCATAGCTACTGCAACCTTACGAGCATCTTCGCGATATCTCGCAGACGTATTCCCGCGACTCGAAGCCGTACAAATATTCAGTCTAATGGGAACTGGTCTTGAATCATTGGGTAAGATGCTCGAAGCATCTAAGAAAGGAGATTCGACAGCGAGGCATTTTCCGAGGGAGTCTGGGACGCCTATCGCGGTGGTCCACGAAGATTTACAGGTGTGGGGGCGGTTTGCAGCGTGTGCAAGATACGCGCCCTTAACGCCACTATAATGGACTTGCAAACTACTCAACGCACGGTAACCCGGCTAACTTAGTACGGTTCCAAAGCCGATGCGCTCTATGCCGAGCTATAGGACACTTGCGAGTTACGAATCCGGGGACACACCGGTACAAGTGCTGACTATCGCGTATTAGGGAGACCGCGTTAGTGAAACTCGTTAGCCGCTGCGCAGTGGACCGTTTCTATTGAACAAAATGATACGCCGTTATTATCGATATTTAGCCATTTCAATGAACAAAGGTACACAAGAAATAAAAATGGTTTATTCTTTACGAGCAATTAACAAAGACAAAAATAGCCTCGTTCATCCTAGCAGTGAAATAAATTATAGGACAACGGATTAATATTGTATAATCAAGACAGACATACGTATATCATCCTGTTTCTCGCGATTCTGGCCCACTGTGCTGTCTCGGGGTCGTTTTCGGGAGGTGTAAACGGGTGGCTATATATACGGGGAGGACGGAAAGTAAGCGGGGGAATTAACGACAATTAAAATTGCTCGATGTGAAAGGGCTCGGACGGATAGGTAATCGGCAGCGACGCCAGACAAAGACCCGGTTACGAGTGAGCCCGCGCGTCTGTTCTTTGAAAATCGAAATCAATTACTCGGGCAAATTGTAACGACCGCGTCCCTCGAGGGCGGCCAGCCAGAGATAAAAATTAAATTTCCCGCTTTGTTTCGCGTCGGTCCGGCCGACCGGGAATTATTTTTTAATCGGCGAGAAAAAGAGAGAGGGAGAGAAAGCCGAGCTGCGTCGTCGATGACCGTGCGCCGCTGATAATTGCGCGCGAATTCGACCAGCAGAATCGTCACGCGTCGGAACGGGTCGCCGCGCCAGCTGGGACAAGAACCAGCCCGATCACTTTAACGATCATAGATAAACCTAATGGCCCGTGCTAATTAGAAGTAAAGACCATTATCGGGTCCTCCGCGGCCGGCAAAAACGAATTTGCCCGCTGCATCTATTACCGATTCTGTTTGCTCTCACCGATCTCGGATCCGCGTCGCGAAATACCACGCGCGGAAACGAATTCCGTTAATTTGCATATTCGCCGACAATTTTTTTCATTTTTCAACAGTCTATTTAATGGCAATCTCCTAATAGTGTTTTTTTTCAGTCGAAGATGGACGGTGGAGGATCTCAAGAACCTCGGAAGTACGTGTACGCGAAATACAGTGAAATAGGGATTTTCTAGTACATACACACAGTACGTACAATGCAGATCGTATTTATAATCTTTGCGCTGGAAAGCGCCGGACCGAATTAATCACATATGTCGAGGACTTATTGTAATCAGTAAAAATAGACTAGGATCAAGCGAATAAGATTGCGTCTTACCTTTGGGAATCGATGGTGTGGCCGGACGATCGTCGCAAGCTCGGCACGAGGCGGCGACGACGATGAAGTAGAAGTATAAGTAGAAATGGCTGGGGGATGAAACGGGGTCGCGAGATGGGGAAAGTGGGGGGAACGAACGAGGTAAGGTCGCGGCGAACAATATACCGCGAACCCTTGAGAAATTCCGGGTGTTCGAGGAGGAACAGAGGAATCGCGTAGGGAAATCGAGAGCCCGAGGAGAGCGGAGAAGATGAGGACGCGTACGTAGGAACCTGAACGGGTGTCGTTGGGAAGGGATGTGGGTGAGGCTACAACAAAACAAAACACGATGAATGTCCCGATGTGCAAGCTGCAAGCATAACAATGTCACGAAGATCGATGGTTAGTCTTTGTCGCGTTCGTTTCGCTGCGCCTCGCGAATTGCCTGGATAGATGGGCTCGATAACGCCGCGATAAATCCGTGAGCGACGGTTCAATGTAATATCCCGATCGAGAGACTAGACTCTCTCTCTCCCCCTCTCTCTCTTTCTCCTTCTGCCTCTGGCTCGTTCCGTGGCATCTCTGTCCAGACAATCCATTCGCAGCTTGATCGGGAATTAGTCGTTTAAATCTGCGGAATCAGTCCCCTAACTCTGCCACCTTCATCGATTGCGAATTCTGCTCGAAGTAGATTTACAGGTGATGAAAAACTTAATCGAGCTACGGTATGAAGAATTCATTTTTTTAATTTCTTTGAATTCCATAAATATTTTTGTATTCTTATAAGTTTGTACGCGTTCTGGGAATGACGATTTCCATTGATTTATGCAATTTCTCGAAGTCCTTTCCTCTTTACCGAATTCTTGCGCATTAATCAAAGATAAATAATTCAAGAAGTTTTAATGAATTCTTCGGTAGCGTCGGCAATCTCATTCCCAAACTGAGAAGTTATCTCGAATAATTTACTTTGATAACCTCTTTCGAGATTGTTATTTAGAAGAAAATGATTAATCTTCCCTTGAATATAGTACGGTCATTAAAAAGCCTATTAATACGCTTCCGGCAGCTAAAGCGTTAAGCTGGGTACTTAAGTTAGTATTCTATAAATATTAGGTCATTCCATAAATCGTGTCGTTTTCGACGCTTTAAACGAAGAGTTTGAATTTTTTCATCTACTTTTGGTCAGCGTTGTATTAATAATATTTCAAATTTATTCGTAAGATTTCTCGTTTTTTGGCGCTTTAAATGAAAAATTTGTATACCTTTTTCATTACTCGATTATTTAACTTTACTCAAATATAAAACACGATTTTTAACTCTTACACGTTTCAGACTGATCGAGGATTTTTGAAATCACAGAGAGAAGTCTACTACAAAAACAGAGCGTACAGAAAACATGGACGTTCACATGCTTCAAGCGTAACAACAAACGACGACGACTTCAGCGACGGTCTAATAAAAGTTACGTGGTCTAGAGTTCGTGTGACTCATTCCGCAGAACGTATTAATAGTCAAGCGGAAAATTAACACTTCGTGCGTCTCTCAGAAATGGAAACTGGAATGATTTATCTGGTTATAAAAATGAAATTCCTTCCTAATATATTCAGTGCATCAATTCCAGATATAACTCTTTAAAATGCAAGATTGAAACGCTACTCGGTATCGTGCATCTTACATGTTCAATTTTCCATTCGCTGAACAGATTATTTTGACTTTACGGAATTTCTGAGGTAGCTGACACGCCAGTCGAAGTGCTAATTGCCGCGAAGAGGGCTTGTTAGCTTACAAAACAGGCGGTTAATAACAGAGATTACCTTGACAGTGCCGCTAGATGCGCTAGAAGCGGGCGAGCGTCACGTCCTCGGCGAACGAAGAGAACTTATCCATATCTTGCGTGAGCGTGAAGAAGAGAAGCCCATTAATTTCGGACGAACTTGAATCGCTGTTCATTTCGTGACTTCGACAATTTCTTCTACGCTTAGATCTCGATTCGGATTGGTTTTCTATGCTTCTACAATTCCAGGCAAAAAGTATTCGACCACGGCTAAAAATTGTATAATTTGCAATTCTGACTCTGACTAACGCATAATTATACATTGTACTTTAATGAAATTGTAATTGCATTACATAATTCGAACCTTCACTGAATTTAATTGCTAATTACGCGAATCATGAGTAGACAGCGGATATTTATGCAAAATAAACATTATCTAGTTGACTCACAACGAACGGGAGTGTAATTGATTTTCTTTCTTAATATGTTCAGTAAGTCGAAAATAACATGAGAGCATTTTCTAATTCTTCCGATGAATTTACTCTTTCAAATTACACCTATAAATCTTTTCCATGAACGCATAAAATTAGTCTAGTCATGACTGCAAGGGGTTAATGGTCGAATTATTTTTACCAGGGGTTGTGTATGGCAAGAGTCTACGGTGTTTACAGAAAGTACGACTCCGAATCGATCGGAGAAATCGCCGAAGCCGGGAAACGCAAAATTCTGCGGATGAGCTGATTTCGTTTTCGTCTCTCTTTTTTTAGAAAGCGCGGGATTCGGCCTCGTACTACAGCGGCGGTCGTCTTACGGGCTCTTCAGGGCTCTCTTGGTCGGCCCTCGAGAGAGGAGCGAACTCGAGAGAGCTAGCACACGGGGTCGAGAAACGGTCATAGTTCTATTTCCGTCGCTCGTGAATCATTGCCGCTTCACCTATCTCTCCTAACGCCCGGCGTATAACACCGTTATACGGGCCCGCTGAAAGATGGCGCGTCCCTGATAAAGTTCCTACGAGGACGATTTCATAGGGTCGAACCAACACGCCCTCGCGGCCCAAAACTTTCGCGACAGGAAAGAACGCTTCCCTTCTCCTTCAACTTGTTCCTCGAGGTCTTGAGGGAGTGTTCTCGTGACGGGTTCAAGAAATTGATTTTTCTTACTGGCATAAATCAAAAGTGCAATATTCAAAGAATATGCTCTTAAAATTTCGCGGTCGAATTTAAAAAACAATCAGGATACCATTTTAATTAAACGGGTTTTTTCAAGAAACTTAATTTCGCATTAGGTTTATGGAAAATCGAAATTTTCATGGATTAGAAAATCAGAAACCGGTAATTTCATTGGCAGTGGTACATTCGGCGAAGAGCAAAAGGGGATTGCGAATACTGAGCGGACAATTTCACGGAGAAGCTTCTCTCGGTTGAAAGTTTCGTGATCCCTATGTAAAACCGATCGATATCTGGCGGTCGAAATGAAATTTCATTCGTAACCGGAGAAGCACCGTCGGAGTCGTCGACAACCGTCGACGTCGTAACGACGGAAACTTGGCCCCGGGAATCGCCACTAAACGGTCCGTTTCCGGACCTCCGACGCAATAAATTCCGTTCCAGTGATGTTCCTACGGCCGCCGTTGGGAATCGCTTTAACGATGTACAGTCTTGTCGAAGTTCCCCCGTGAAAATATCCGAGCCCCCTGGTGAACAGGATGTTGGAACTGTCGAGCGATTCTAACCGCGATTTTATCGTTTCTCCTTCTCTCTCGGACCGATCGTTAATAATATTCACGGCGAATTGCCGATCGTCGTGAACGTAAACGCACGATCCCCTAAAATCCCTGCGCAACAATCTATTAGCCCCGTTTTCCCGCAAACCCGTTGATAGTTGAGCGCGTTTCGCCGCGTGGTAGTCGGATTAAGCTCGGCCCAATTCGCGGGATTAAGCGATTTCAATTAACCAAAAATTACGCTATGGTATACATATTCGTATGTATATATAGTATGTATATATATATTCCCAGGGGCGGTCCAATGGAGCACAACTCTTGTTGGGAGTGGCGTGAAGGCCCCCAAGATCGAGATCCCGGTTTGCGGCCGGTAGATATCGCAAATGGGCGATATGATGCCGAGAGCAGCTCGATCGGCCGGCAACGCAGTCGGTATAGTGCAGAACTCGGTGGCACGATAGCCATGGCCACGGTAATGCGTATCAGACTACATTTCACGGTTGATCGAGGCCCGGCACGCCGCCATAGATAATTTCCCAAAGGGTTCTAGAGCGATATAATGGTCAAGGGAGGGGGCGGGGCGAGAAGGTATATATTCTGTGGCCACCGTAACTCTATCGCATTACGGTTAACCCGACCAGTAAGAGGCTGCTAGATGCTGGCTAGATCTCCCGGGGTGAATTCATCAATGGCCCATCGATGCTCCTCGGCTTTCGGAGGTTATCCTCTAGCCAGCTCTGGCCGGCCACTCGACCAACCAATTCGCAAAATTGTAGTTCGCGGCACGTACGTCGATCGTGCCTCGTCACTTTGCAATCTTGCCCTCTCCTTCGACCTAGCGTCGTGCCCCGACTGCGCCCCTAACTTCGACCAGCTTTGGGCTATGTTGTTCCGCGAGAGAACTTGTCTAGTTATTCCTCCTCCGGATATCACGAATGTCCCGTTAGATCACAGTGGGAGGTTGGTTCTGCTATTCTGGGTGTCTGGGGAGCCCCCCGGGGGCGTGGTTGCTGCGCCCTCAATTTTAACAGAACACCTAACCACCTTGTAGAACAAAATATATAGCATCGAACACTCCTGAACACTTCCCGAGTGTTCTACCTTGAGCGGGCGTGGTTTCTTGGATCCCACTTTGAGCAGAGCTAAAGCAGAGCCCCATAGAGCTATCTGTGCAATGTCTAGACACTGTATCCAGCTGTGGGCGATGATTTCAGCTGACTCTTGGTGGTCGCTTGGCTGGACACCGAAAGTCCTCGGCGGTCGTTACAGTTTAATGCGTCGGGTGGCGTCGTAATGCGGATTCATTGTCGACGAAAGCGTCGGCTCCGGCTCACTCGGTCGTGTAAACATTGCGTACTCTCAGCGACGACAACGACAACGGCTAGCAAGAAATCGTACGAACCCTCTCTCTGTCTCACTGAATCCCGTATCCTCAACCTCCTTATATCCACGCGTCGTTTCCCTCCCTCGGGACATATGTCCTTATACCGGCTCCGTGAGCTTTAATGAAACCCATAAAGCGTTCTCTAGATCGTACTTGCGGCGCTGTAGCCGGCTATCACTGGTTACTCGATGGGACGTGGTTCGTAGCTAGTGGTTCGAACTTCCAGGTGCTTTTAACGAGAAGAGCGACTCATCGTTTAAGGGGATGCTGTGCTCAGGACACCAATATCACCTTTCCTAATTTGCCGACAGCAACCCAAGAGCACTGATCAAAGATGTGTTTACCCATTCAATCAGAGAATCGCCGACTCTACAAACACTAGTAATACAAAGAAATATACGAAACCATGCCGTACTTCTTTTTTAATCTAACAAGGTAGGTTAAACGAGTGAGCTTCGAGGTGTCTTTAGACAAGGCCCACCGTTATTTTGTAGCCGTCATGGCACTCGGGGGTATAAAATCCGTACCGATCACAGCGGAAATACCTTTCCGCGTAATCGAACTCGTGTATGAATTTCGTTTTAATCGTTTCGGTGCCGGTAATTCGCGGAGCGTCCCGGTACGCGCCTTGTAATCCCTGTCGAGGGTTCTCGTTGTGTTACGGAGCACCCAACTCTGCCTCGATGCGATTCTCTCTTCATACATTTTAATTCAGTGACCTTCCATCGCGCGCACGTTTTAATTCGTTCCTTTTGTTCCGGCGCCGGCCGGATCCATCATCGTTCCCCGGTTCTCTATATCTGAACCGAGCCCGTGCATTGTTGTAATTACCCTTTGACGGTTTCGCTAAGTGAAGTGCACCGGCGACATTTTGTTCGAATTCACGGGCCGCACAATGGGACTTTCGCGGTTGCCGCATGACCCTTCCTCTTTAATATCCGGCCTTTTTTATTATTTTTAACGTGGACGTTATCGTTGCTAATATCGACCTCTCAATGCGTTAATCTTGATCGTGGTAGGTAGATGCAGACCCTGTCCGAAAGTTTAGAGTTTAGAAACACGTACCCGTTGCCGAAGTCGAGGGCCATGAAGTCACGCCCACTGTTGTCTGAAAGTGGACGCCCATTCTTTTCCCGCGGATGGGCAGCGTTGTGCGACATAATTGCATCACAGGGGTTCGGTTTATTTGTTCACGTATCGTTCCGATTGTTTAATTTCGCAGCATTTAACTTGACGGTGTTGAGCAGCACCGCGAGATCTATCCAGCTGAGGCGGGATAACTTTGTCCAAACACACTTGCCGGCGCGGATCGACGTGCCCCCGAGTTTCCGTTTACTTTAAGGGGGAAGTCGTAGACTGGCTGATATAAGGGGGGCATTCCGCGCGAAACAAGAGTCGAAACGCGCGAGCGACAGCTTGGCTCTCTCCTGGTGGACGTGCAGAGCCTGTGATACAGTTGTTTGGAAAATCGAAGTCGGAACGAGCCGGTCTCTCGTTTCGGTCAATCGTGTTATCTCGGGGTTGTGCGCGAATGCTGCTGTGCCGAGAGAGATCGCGTTCCGAGCAGGAACGATCCTCTCCTATGTATAAAACGGAATCGATGTTACTGCCCGGCGATAAATATAAAATACGTACTTTAGCGATGTGTCGGGGCTTAAACACGGCCCGGTTAGACCGCCGTCGAAAGGCCCGCGGAAAAATTTATCGAAACAATTCGACAAGCGACATTCCGTTCATGTTCCTCCGGCCGCGCGCGCGGCACTCTCCGAGGTGACTATCCACTTTGGTTCCGAGCAGTGGACCGTATGAAAAATCGAACTGGTCCGCACAATGCGAAAATGCTTCGGGGATATCGTGGACCGAGGATGCAACTCTCATTTAGCCCGTTGCTTTTCTCTATGGATAATCGCCGAGTTCTCCGGAGGCGATAACTCGGGTTATTTCTCCTCGGTAGGTGTCTGGGGCCAAGAAGCCACGCCTACTGAGAGCGTTCCACACAGGCCACGCCCACTCTCCACGTGGATTCGAGTTTTTCAAAAACTGTTCCAAAAAATTTACATAAATCCAGTCATGATTATTATCTAGCAGACATTGGCGACTGACTATACTCATCATCATCGACTATAATCATGTTCAACAGGGAAAGAGTGAATACAAACCTTTTCGAAACGACAATAATAATTCCCATCAATCGTCAAACTAGTTCAGACGACTATCTATCTTCTAAGATCGATCAAACGGAGCACCGGACGACAATAGCACCGCCAGTGGATCGAGGGGGCTAATTGAAAGCCGTCGCATGACAGGAGAACGTATCGTCGGAAGCCGATCGAGAGGGATTCGTGCTCGTAATGCATCGGTCGCATAAGCGACTAGCTGCAGCCGGATTTTCACGCGAGGACGTCGCTCGTAAAAGCCGGCGCCGGCCCCGCCGTAGCGAGTGCGACGCACTCTCGCATAATCCCGCTCCGCGCGCCCACGCTTTACGACCGTTTCACCTCCGCAACCGGAATGACATAATGCAAAGCGAACCAAGATTTACATCCCATTTGCCTTGCTTTCCGCGATTGTGTGTGCACGCGGGCTCGCGCAGCGGGGCAACGCCGCTTCCTATCCGTATTTCGGATTTTCTGCGACGGGGATATATGTGGAGAGTGAGAGAGAGAAAGAAAGGGTAGGGGGTAACGACACCGGCAACCCCCTTGTTCCGGGGCCACCCCCTTTGTTTTGCGTCCGAGAATTATTTCGTTTCGTCCCTCTCGCGTTTCGGTGCTCGCAGCCCGCGCTATTACCACCGACGCCCCCGCACACGCTTGTCCCCATCGGCGCCGTTTTTTCGCAACGACACGTCGCTTCGCCTCGCGCGATATTTTTTTTCCGCCCCTAGCCCGGATACTTGTTGCTTCTTTTTTCGTCGTTCCACCCGCGTAATGGCGCTTTAACCCTTTCGCTACGGGACGGTTTAGCGAAGACCCGCGTCCCTGCGTCGATACAGCTTTCCCACGCACAATCGCGTCTTCGACCCCTACGCGCAACAAATTCTAGGATGTTCGACTACGTCATAGCCTATCGTTCGACTTCATGGTTTTTCTAATGTAAATCTGTTTACGATTACCACAGAAAGTAAACATTTACAGCGAGTTGATAATGTCACGTTCAGGCGCGCACTCCGGCTCGCGTTCTTATCGATGATACGGCTGGCCGAACAATAGCGTGGCCCTCTTGTTGCCCTTCGCGGCACGTCATCGACGCCCGGGATATCCCGACGTAACGCTCTCTTGCACAGGAGAGCAGCCGAAAGGAGCGGAGAGGAGGACAGAGGAGGGAGGAGAGATCGACTGCGATTCCCCGGCAGCCGGATGACGACGAAATGCAAAACGGTCGAAGATTTGCATCCCAACTGACTCGCTTTACGCGGCGGTGGCCACAGCGTTCTCCGCGCCGAGCCGAGGGGACGACAGTCCTCCCGTTCGATTATGCGAACGTCCGCGTCGTCACGGCCGACGCGGCGTGTGTACATTGCCGGCATAATTTCACGGCTCGCACGTGATACCGCCACTCGCGCGAAAACAATCTCTCCGTCTATACATCTGTCTGCTTTTCTGCCCATTTCTCTAGCTCTCATTCTCTTTGGTCTTCTTTCTATTTTGGTCTCTGTCTCTCAATCATTCAGTCTCATAATCACTCAGAGTTTCAATCCCTCTGACTCGATCTTTCGATCTTTCAACCTCAGTTTCTCTCAGTCTCTCTCAATCTTTTAATCTCTCCCAATATCTCTTTGTCGCAGTATCAAATTCTCTGAGTAACTCTGTTGTTGTCTCTTTGCGTCCTTCCGAGTCTCTCTGTCTCTCTCCGGCGCGCTCCAATTTGATTTTCAGGGGTGTTCTGATTTTTTCGCGTCGGCTGGGATAACGTAACGGAAGACGGATTTCCGGGTGATCGATTGATTCGTTACCGCCATCGAGAATAACGATACGCCCGCCATATATCGTAACGGCGATCGTTCAATTCCGGATTGAATGTTACACGAATATTAAAAGTTTCATCCGTTATTAAGAATTCAACCGATCGACCCGATCCCGCCGGCTCTCGGCTTGGCGCGGCTCGTGTGTACGCACTGCATTTAATTTTCATTCCGCTGACGTTCCCGAATCGCTTCCCCGCCATTACTCGATCCCTTCGCTATTAATGGAGTACTTCTCATTCGCGAGGTCAACGGAATTCGTTCATTCGTTTATCCGAAGTCTAACTCTAACCCCTTTGTTGCACGAGTACCATTTGTGAAATGGAATTGGGACATCCGGTGGGAACGCGACTGATTCTTTGGTAAATACGAAGTCGCAATAACTGGGACGTCTATACAATAAATGGATCACCCCTTGCCACATATTATATTTAACATTAATATTATATGCGCGCTTCTATACGATTTTATAATTCTTCGGATTAAGTTACTGTAGTATTAGACAGCTACTTAGACTCTGTACGGTGCACACACATTTTTAATGTCTATGAATTACCTCATGAAAATGTAGATCCACCGAGAGCGCTTTAATCTACTGATAGTACCGCATTGTGTTCATTTCTCTGACGTCTATAAATAGAAACGTCAAAGGTAGTACTATCTGTTCTGTTCTCTTTAACGTCCATTCTACTGCATACATACATCCATAAAAATCTGTGCTTTCACAAAGATCCTCGCTCAATTAACAATATTGTGCCGTGTACGATAGTCTTTCAGACAAAGATATATCGTAATTTATATCCTTCTCTCTAGAAGTAGAAACCCCAAAGGTATACTGTTATCTATCCGTTCCTTAATGCACGCTCTACTGTATACATCAACAATAATATTGAATTGTGCATGGCATCCTCTTCAACATAGATATCGTAATTCATATTTTTCTTTCATCTAGAATTGGTCCCATTCTACGGTCCTAATCCCCAAAATGCACAAGAGTACAAACAACATTCGCAGTCGATTAACAATATATTACAGACACGGTTTTTGCTTCTAGAAGGCAGCATCAACGGCAAAAGTCCCATTATCCACCGGTTGCAGCGCGTCCCATTCTACTGCGGTTACGTGGATGCTGCACTTTAGCCGACCGGGGCAAAGCGATCGTTTTCCTCTCGCAATTATTCCGAAACCAGACTGACGTGGCAACCGAATCGAACGTCAAATTAGGGCAAACAGAAAAGTTTCCAGTAAACGTTCTCGCTGAATACAAAAAAAAAAGAAATTCCATTCGGAGGTTCGTAGCCGAGCGGTCTAGTCGATCGAGTGGAATATTTTGCGCAGCCTTTCCCGGATTAACGGACTCGATGCGAAAACCATTTCGCCGTCGTATTTTTTCGCGGGAGCCCGTCGCGTTATTATCAATCGTGTTTCTACGGGTTCGATTTCGACGTATCGGCCGGTCGCCGATGAATTATTAGCAGGACGCCGCGCCGAACCGCGCCGGGCGGGTCGCGTCGCGTCGATTCTATTCGTAATGCAACGCGTGCGTGCGCGAACTGGTGAGCTCCATCGAGTGCGAAATTTCTATTGGTTGGCGAATTTTTCAAATCGTGCACCCTCGTGCCACCATCCCCCCATCCTCCTCCCTCCCGTTCTTCTCCTCATCCTCCGCCCACGTTTCTCGTCGCTCGATCGACCGTTTCAAACAAATAGTCGTCGGTTCGCGGGACTCCGTTTTCGTTCGACGGTTTCAACGCTCGACAGGAGTTTTCATGATTTTTTTCACATCCGTACGGTTCGGTCACGATCGACAAGAAACACTATGCGTGTAGTCGCCACGATGCGACCGACAAAATTCGAACGCAGTCGCGAAATCGCCAACATCGCTTCCCGTTTCCGCACTCGACCAGCGTGGCGGTTCGACGCGGACAACTTGTTCGGCGACGATGAAAATGTTAACTGGAGGAACGCACTCAGCTGATGCGAATTCACCAGTCTTGCAAAATGTGTCACGCATCGATGACCGAAGATGACGCCTACGACTCATCAAGTTTATCTTAACGGTACAAAGAGAATTCCTCGGGAAAATAGATCGTTGTGGGCTGCAATTGTTCATTTAATGGATCATTTTCACAGCGAGACGATTTTTGCACGTTGAGATCGGCCGTTTCGGTGTCGTAGTCGGATAACAGAGCGTAACATTACACAGTTTCGCGAACAAACTTCTCTTGCCGCGTTAGTTTTGTAACGGCACGGAGCGGGCCGCGAAGTTGGCCTCTGACGCGGAATTAACTCTTAGTAATTGTCGTTGCGGATAGTAGCGGCTCGGGTAATCCAGTTTCGGCTAGTTGCAGGATTTCGGAATTATCGATGGCGGCGAAAGTTTTTCTTGTTGTTGCGTGTTAATCGCGTGAGCCTTTGATCCGACACCGTGGTTCGTGTCCGCGACGCGCGACGTCTGGTTCCAGCGAGAAGGGAACCAGAGAACACGAATACTTTCACCAAGCCAAACGGACAAACCGATCATTTTTGTTCAATTTGAACCGTACTATACGAAGAGGAATATCTATTTTCAGATGATGCATCGAATGTTTCAATTGGTAAATTGTATTGTATTGTTTCGTCTATGCTGTTTTTTAACGAGGTTTTTCATAAAGAATGTTTTATTAATTGGAATTTAATTATGTTGATCAGAGAAGCATTCCATCTCAAAGAAAATCGAAGTTGACTATGTTAGGAGATTGCGAGTGGGGCAGCGAAGAAACTGGTAGCGTTTGTGACGTTGGACTCTGGCGACGTGAGGTATAGCTCGTTAGAGAGTACGACCGTCGAATTTTGAAGGTTCTGCGAGCGAGGCTTTGGACCTAATTCGACAGGGAGCATGGCCAGAGAAGATCGCACAATGGAAACCGGCATGGCACGGACGGCAAGCAAATAGGAGCCTCTGGGTTGCGGTTAATACGACAAGACTAATGAGAGGGACGCAGTGTCGGGATGCTCATTCGTGGTTCGTTTCGGATACAATCGTTCGAACTCGCCTCTAATTAAGGCGTTAATGAAGAGCCTCAGGGAGAGACCGATCACTTTCCTCTCCACGCCTCCTCCACCTCCTCTTTCTCTTGTTCCCCATTCCATCTTCTCGTGACTTTTCTGCTCACGAGTTACCCTCTGGGACAAGCTTTCGAGAAGGGGTGGCCGATTGTCGGCAGAGAATTAATTCTACGCGTGATGAACGATGGCTGGGAAGCACGCCTATGCACGCGCATCCGCTATTGTGCGCCCGCCCGCCGGCTTGCCCGTTAATTAAATCATACCTAAATAGGGACCTTTGTTTTCCCTCTACGAAATTTCAAGGGATAAGCCGACCGCGACATAGTTTGACGCCACCAGCCGGAGCTGAACCGGCGTGGGCGTTTCCACTTAGTCCCCGCTTGTTCCTCGACCCGAATTTTCCTGGTCTATGAAAATCAAAAATTGAACGCTTCATCGGCTGCGGAGAGTGGCCGGAATATTCGCACGATTAGCTAACTAATAATTCTCTCTGATTTGCAATAGGAATATTCATTATATTCTGTAAAAACTTGTCAAAAAGTTACTTCCTCGCGAATTTTGTTAACCAGAGGCTCAACAAGAAATTTCCATGAAGATCTAACTTTAACGCAACATCGACATCTACGTACTCTCAAACTGCAATAAGAAGTAACTTGTAGGACAATTTAATGGCTCGATTCATAGCGTGTCTCGTAGCGGCGTTTTTCGTTGGTCTTAGTCGTCGATTCGTCGGCCAAGAGACACCGTTAAATTTCGATTATCGGGCAAGAGTGTGGAGTGGGGGAGGATGAGAGGGGTGAGGAGGAGAAGGTCCGGGTAAAAGCGACACAGAGCCAACAAGGAGAGCAATCAATTCCCTTTTACCGATTTACCGCGACAATGCAACCACCCCTTTGCAGTCGGTCCTGTCCCCGTGTTCTCCTCCACTATTTTCTGTATCCGTGCGATATACACGGACACGAGGTAGGGACACATGGTTAGGGGCGACCTGGTTAGGGCCCCTGCTCGCGCATTGAAAATTCCCTGTGATTCGACGCAATTCATTAGCGCATCGGTGGGCTCGTCCGCGTGTATTTATGCGAGACCGGTCGCTACCGGTGTGTCGTGATTCCGACGAGAAAGCTCCGTTTCTGATCACTGCTCGCGACCACCGGACAATGCGTCCGGAGCCCTCGAACGCACGGATTTTTTTCCCATCAAAAGACCGTATCGTCGAGAAGTCCGCGTTGTCACGTGGGCAAAAAACAACTGTTCAACCTCTCTCTATCTATATATCTATCTATCCGTCTCTCTCTCTCTCTCTTCCTCTCTTTTTATTTCTCTGCAGCCACGTGCTCGAGTGGAGAGCCTTTTAATTAGAGTCAACGCGCGACGAGTTCTCGTTTACGCGATTGGAAATAATGATGAGGATTTCGGGCTTCGTCAGAGTCTGGGAGGAATATCTCGGTAATACATATTTCGAATCCAATTTAAAGAGGAGCTTCCGTTCTCTGCTATAAAGGCGTGCCTCTAGCGATTCCAGTTCTCCGCTCTTCTGTCTCTTTCGGTATATGTAGTTCGCCATTGTATCGAGACTCGTGGAAAGTTCTGTTGGTTTGTTTACACTGTGGCTTTGTGATCACGTGGTTTTTATCGGAAGTCCTAAATAGTCACGAGACCCGGCTCTACTAGGCTTCTACGTTCTGTTGCTGTATATCAGGGACACCGTTGCAGCATCGGTGGGTGCAGGTGGTCGCGACGCGGAACGTTAAAATGCGAGCTCGAATTAGGGCTGTTACTTTCCTTGGAAGATCGACAATTTTGAAGCTTCGAAGCTTCGATATCAGAAAGATATGATATCATGATATAAACTTCGTCCACTTCGAAGTTCCCTTCGTTCCTTCAAATCCTTCGAATCTTTGAAGAGTCGAAGCTTCGAAAACGTAACAGCCGTAGTTTTAATCCGAAAAATGGTAACGGAGACGATCTGTCGAAATCTGTTGAAAATATCTGCCCACTTGGTTCTTAAAAATGTCTAATTTCATTTCATTCTCGCAGCCAATAATCAACAATAGATACACAGGTATATAAAACTAGTACAGTTTCAATGAAAAATGAAACACTCGGGCAACAAGATCATCGATACAATTTCCGATTTTTATTCGAAAAGCTGCCGCAGATTGTTTGGAAAAGCCCTTATCGGGTGGCGAGAGTAAATTTGCGCCGGTGGACTTTCTCTCTTCTGTGATCCTCTTTCCCCGGTTCCCGTTCCAGAGGTTCCGCCGGATAATTTATACGTCCGCGTCTCGAAATGTTCGCGCTGGACGTCGTTTGCGGACATCCAAGATCCCCAATTAGACCGGCCGGTGACCGACGGCACGAATACGACCCCGTTCGCCGGTCATCGGGGTTTCGAAATCACGTACGTCATGTTCGAGACGTCGCGCGTCCAGGGGACGTCAACGTGGACGTCCCACGGGATGACAGAACGTCGACGCATGGATTTTGGTCGATGGAAACGTCGCTCTAGACAACGAAACTATTTTCTTGTACGGTCGCCAAAAATTTCAGTGACGATATTTTGCGACTGCACTCAATCTTCATTAACGCGCTAGTGCAATTAATGCTGGATTAATTGGTACTGCTACTTCACTCGATCTTTGTTAATACATTACTTAAGAGAAGTTATTTGCACTTCACTTTCTACATAATTGATTACATGGAACTCTACAGGGTGTCCCAAAACTACCCTAGGAGCCGAAAATGGGAGGTTCCTTGGGTCATTTGAAGCGACATTTTCCTTTACAAAAATAGCGTCCGCGGCTTTGTTTAGGAGTTATTAACGAAAAACGCGGACCAATCAGAGCGCGATCTAGACATGCGATGACACGTTCGGCCAATTGACAGTTGGCGCGTCGGGCCGACTGTGCTAACTCGCGTCTAGGTCGCGCTCTGATTGGTCCGTGTTTTTCGTTAATAACTCTTAAACAAATGACCCAAGGAACCTCCCTTTTTGCTGCTCCTACACTAGTTTTGGTACACCCTGTATATTTATCGGAAATATATATCCAATAAACATAAAATATTTGTCAGTGCCTAGGACATCTGTTTCAAGTGAACGGATATTTTCAAAAACAGCAGAGATACTTTCAGATCGCAGAACTAGATTGCAGCCCAAGTGTTCAAATAGAACCACTAACGTCGGGATTTATAATAATAATGGAATGCCAATCAGAGTAGCCAGACGAGTTCGACCTTGGAACTCGCGAGGGGAATACAGTACCCCTTCTCTGATGACCAGCAATATGCGCAAGCGCCACGCGTCGTCATTCGCGCCACTTGATCCCCGTAGCGCTTGCGCATATTGTTGGTCATCAGAGAAGGGGTACTGTATTCCCCTCGCGAGTTCCAAGGTCGGACTCGTCTGGCCACTCTCTCCCTCGATCCGCGTCTCGGACACCTCGACCGCTACACGCTCACACACATACACACCGAGCCTCATCGGAGGCATCGACAACATAAAATGTAAACAATCGTTCTCCCCTCGTCTTCCGAGTTCGGGGAAAAACATACACAACTCTACAAACATAGGTTCGCTACCGATTCTTCGAACCAGTAATACAAGACAACAAACATTGGTTTGTTTTGACTCCTCGAACCGGGCGACACTTACAAATACAATTTAACACCAAGCATGCAAATGCGTTAACTGTAATCTGTACGAATAATAATTCATAAAAATGTTTATTAATTTTCAACATAAATGTTTTGTTGGTAAACAAAATGATCACCTTTTACAAACAAGTTTTACACCGATCACTTTTACGTTCAATAAACTTGTGTCGAGGAAACCGACTTATGGAGTCAGATCATCTTATTTACTGGTCTTATCCTCCACAACGAAATCAGAACGCGAATTAACTTAGCCGCTTAGGGTATCAATTGTGTCAGAGCACTGAAAAGTATTTTACGCTTGTAACGAGGCGATAGAGCAGAGCGAGGAAGATAATAGCCCAGGAGTTCCTGTTATCATTATCGTCACGGCTGATATTAATAACCGTAACCATGAATATTAGTAAAGGAGGGTGACGGTAATGATTGCGAGGAGCGATCTAGACGCGAGTTAGCACAGTCGGACCGACGCGCCAACTGTCAATTGGCCGAACGTGCCATCGCATGTCTAGATCGCGCTTTGATTGGTTCGTGTTTTTCGTTAATAACTCCTAAACAAAGCCGCGGACGCTATTTTTGTAAAGGAAAATGTCGCTTCAAATGACCCAAGGAACCTCCCATTTTCGGCTCCTAGGGTAGTTTTGGGACACCCTGTATATCACTCCGATACAAATAAACCTTTCTTTATGTTTGGACTCTAAATTGAAAGATTTGAGATTGTAAACACTGTATGCGAATATTTAAAAGTTGATTGTCTATCAGTCTGAGAGCATAGCGCAACGAAATTCAATTTTCCTATTTTCTACGGTACCTCCGCTGAATCTTAGTTGAGCGATTGCAGCTCAAGATAGAGTCTTTAGATATTCCTGGCTCAGTCCATCGTTTGTCTTTCAATGAAATGATTAGGATGGCGAGCGGAAAAGCGCGTCCGTCTCGTTACGGTATCACCGAGAGGTATAGCGTTCGGATAAGCGGCGATCTCGGGAGGATAATTAACGAGCATCCCTCCATTTTCCACGATTGCGTCGTTTTGCCTTCTCCCGAGTTTACAGGTTCATTATTTTGATGGATCTCTTCTCGATAATTAACTCCGCGATTAATCACTGGCGCCGTGCCGGTTTTATCGAGCTCTGTTCCGCGGTCGGACCTCTTCGCGAATTGGATTCGCTGAGAATGAGACGTCGGAAACGTTCCTTTGGCCCGTTCTGTTGGTTTTCAGGAAGTTCGAACCGTTTTTATTCGCCCGTTCCTCAAGTTTACCGTGGAAAGTACTGTGGCGACTTTCACGCTACCTTAACGCCACTGCTCATTTTAGTAAACCGCGGCTCTTTCAATAATTCTGATAGAAAACATAACTCCAACAACGTCGAAATACTTATTGCAGCTCAAGTTCTTGAACATGTAAGAAAATTCGGTCGGGGTCGTTCGATAAAATCAACCACCAGAGAGATTTTTCTTCAGCTTGCTTTTCGTGTCTTGTATACCTTGTCGGACACGTTGTTTTGGTGAAAGTGCAGTACATATGTACTATTGACAAAGAATCTCTTTCAATGGTTTCACCGTCTTCTGTTTCTCTTTGACGAATCGTTATCACGGCCGGAGCTATATTTTGCGGGTCCTTGTACAAAATAACGAAGCAGTTCTTCTCTCATATGAAACATAGAATAATTACTCGATTCTCCGAATGAGCGGGGCCCTAATTACCATCGACAATTTTCTCAGGACACCGAGGTGCTCTGCCCGATAATCTTAGATTTTACTCCCGAAATCGCTGGGAAACGCGAGTATCGAAAGCAAAGAATTTTCGGGGTGACAATTTCGCGTTTCATTAGCCGAATATTTCTATTGCGCGAGATTCACGGTGGGTCGCGTCGCAATTCGTATCGCGTATTCGCGTGACGGCGGCTTTATTCGCGGAAGAAAGTGTTCGCGAACGGGGGTGGAAATAACGTACGGCCTGTAGGAGCGAATGAATTTCCTCTGTAAGGCAGCGGTCTCGTAAGGAGCAATTTCTCTTTCTGCGCATGCATGGGACAGGCTTAATACAGCCCCGTTGTACGCCGCTGGTGTTCGTACGTTTTATTCCGGCGCGTTCGCGTTTCTCATGAAAATCGGCATCGCGAACACCGTCCGTCCTCGGAGCCCGTCGTCGACGTCGTCGCCGTCGTCGAGGAAACGCGAACGAAATAAGGTCTGCCCGAAATAAAGCGGGCGATAAAAATCGCGCGCGAAAATAAAAGCTAACCGCGGCCGATTTACTACAGGGTTGATTCTCGCCGGGGAAAATTCCCGGGCAAAGAGGAGAACCGAACCACCACCACCGCCGCCGCCGTGCCAGAATATATTTTTTTCGGCCGCGTAATTTCCCCGCGACGTTCCCATTGTTCGGGAACGAGCGGGAAAAATCGACGCGATCGCCCCGCGCTGCGCTGAAAGCTTCTTTCGAACGGGTTCGCATTAAATTTAAACTCCGCCGCGATTATATTTCACGAGGAGTAACCCAGTAAATCGTTTCTATTTTCGAGCGGCTGCCAGACCGACGTTGTACATTAATTTATCGTTCGTTGGCCCGGGCCCGGTCGACTTATCCATGAATTATTGCACTTTTAAACGAATTTCCTGGCGAGTAACAGGTTGCACGATGGGCCACGTACACCGCTCTGCCAGGACAATCCGTTGACAATCTCTGATTTTTTACTGAGTATCGAAACTGGGTCAATTCTGTGACACTATTGTTCGAACAGATTTAGAAATTAATTTTTACTGTTACGTCGGTCTGAAAATTATTTCGTTTTTCACGTAGGGATGGTATTACTTCTATTTCTTATGACTAGACTGCGATGTTTATGCATTTCTCCAAATCTTCCAGGCGAATTTTTAACAAAGTGGAATGTTATAAAATCCTATTTTCATGGGAACAGTCTTTGTGGATCTACAATTAATAAAAATTGTACAAAATTCATAAGTCATAAGTGCGTGAAGATTCGCAGTCCAAAGTTCATTTTGTTAAAACTTTGGATACGAGAAGAATCGCGGATACAACGGTAAGAGAGTTTTCCCGCGACCCTAACGCAGGATTAAGCGGTTCCGGGGTGAAAATCTGGCGACAAGGAGAAATAAAGTGACAGAGACATAAACTGTGTGCCGGTGTCTACAGGTGAAAACGAGTGGAAAAATGATCTGGCGGAGCGTGGAATCTTGTCGTGCCGCGTCGCGACGAGAGAATCCACAAAGAGAGTCAATAAGAAATTTTCATAGCCAGACTGGATGTTTCTCCGGCCCGTAGTGCTTGAGTCTTTTATTGCATTCCGGCGAGTCGTTTCGAGACGGATCGTTCGTCCTCTTGGTTCTCTAAAGGAACGGGAATCAGACGATAGAGCGCCGAGCTTTTGAACTGAAATTGTCAAAGAAACGATACCGAGAGAGTCGGCAGGATCGATCGAGCCGACCAAACGGCGCGAGAACGATAACGGAATAATTCGCTGGAAAAGTGTCTTTTCGCGCCCAGGACAGCGTATTTCGCGAGCAGACCGCTCGTAAAAACCGGCGCAACTCTATAAAACCGGAAGCACTGCATCGATCCTCGTAACCGTGCCTCTTAATCGAACTTCGTTCCTTGAACGCACCTTTCGCGACGAATCGCAGCACCACGGTCATTGACTCCGTTCCCCTGTTAACGCGGTCTTGCAATTTCCACTAAATATGTGTTTTAACCCTTTGCACTCGAATGATGACATACAAAACAGTTCGAGTAGTATTAAATTCGTCCGTATTTTATAAATTGTAAAAAGCTCAACTGTTGCATGGAAAACAGGCACAATTCGATGCGCACAATGTAAAAAAGATTACAGATGATCTGGGTTTGAAAGAAATGTCTTGATTTTTTTTCGAATTGAAATTGTTTCGAGTCCAAAGGGTTAACTTCCAAGAACGTCCGTGTCGCATACCGATTCCATGTATAAATACTATATCAATTTATTACTATAAATGAAATTGTATGTACTATTGTATTACTACGAATTCGTTTGTGTGCCCACTTTATTGATTCATTAGACTGTTTAATATGTTTCGCAGCAATTTTCACGTTTTACAAAGTGAGCAATAATGAGTGAATTTCATACTGTATGGAATTTTGAAGTGGCTGATACATATGAAATTGTCAAACGAATCAATGTAGTAGCTGTATGAATTGTTGAACGAAACGGGGTGAATATTTCCGAGAACTTTTAGCGTAAATCGTCGTCCAAGTCAAAAAGACACATCTTCCCAAAAGAAACAAGAACGAACAGAACCGAAAGAACAAAAATAATGAACACACCTACCTGTTCTCGAGAACAAAATCATGCTCAGTCCTCCGTGCGACTCCAAAAAGAATTTCAACTAAGAAAAAGAATGTGCGTGCATGCCAGGATAAAGGGAGAACGTAAAAGAAGGAAACGAAATGAACAGAAACAAAGTCGGTTGCCGAGATGGAGATGACGTTTAATCGTAAATCAATAAAATTAATGAATTAAATAAATAAATTAAAAATGTTTATACACATACTTATATGATATAATATAATTTATATTATGTGGCTGGTATAATATAACTTATATTATATGATATAATAGAAAACATAAATAGGGTCTCGAGACTGCTGGAGCACAGCGCGCATCCCACATGCCCCATCCTATCCGATTTTCGCGGTTTGTTCGCACACGGTCGCGTCGAGAAACTCCGACAGAGATCGATCCGGTTCCCTAGGTCGTCTCGTCCGAGCAAAAGCTATCTTCTTTCTTTCGTTACGCTCCACTTTCTTTCTGTCGGAAGGTGTGCTCGAGGCTTCTGGACAGGAAAACGAGACGACGGAACCGCGACGTCTGGCTTACCAAAAAACGAGGAGAACTTGCGCTTGAATTCGATACACGAGTCACCGCAGCTTCAAAACAGAAGCGTTTTCATGTTTCTCCAATTCTTCTAATCTAACCCCTTTGCACTCGGAGCTATTTTAACTCGAAAATTAAACGTTTCTTCCGACCCAGAAGAATTCCGTTCTATATAATTTTTTTTCATTTTATAGATATGAAACTGATGCAATACCTCGTACAATATTTAAATGCTTAGTAATTGTATAGATGTCACCATGTTAAATAATGTAAACAATATATTCAATAACGGTATGACAATTTTTAGTGGTGAGTCTAGATCACCAGTCGAGTGCTAAGGGATACCACTTCTTATCAACTTGGACATCATTCTTCTAGCTATGCATATGCGTTAACTACAGATTAACAGACGATCGAATAATAAGGAAATAGATTGTTCGATTTTATACGAAGACATTCGTGTTCAATAATTCTCAAATAAAACCCCGGTCGTACGACCATAGTAGATTTAGTGTTAATGTAAGACACAACGATCTCCTTGGACAAACCTAACACAGCTGGCGATCATTTTCCTATCAGCATCCGTAAGCCCGTGTAATGTGAAAACGCTCTCCAATTTTGTCGGCAGAAACGGTGGCTAAAAGCGTCCGATCGTCTCGTTCGGAGCGTTCTCTCGCAACGTGCCATTTCCTAATCGTCGCGGTATTTTTGCACGGTCTCTCTCTCCCTCGCACACTCTCTGTCGCATTTTCTCTCTCTCTCTCTCGCGCGCTCACTCGCTCACATTTTCCCATTAACTATCTTAAGTCTCTGCGTTCAGCTATCCTATTCGCCAGTTACATTAAATCGTATGATACATAAAATCTTGTTGCGCGTGTGCTTTTGCCTGGTGGTCTCTATCGATCCGGCGTTCCCAAGGCGAGCCGATCGAGCGTGTGTCCACGAAAGATCCCTCTCGCGTCGGTCCTATAGACAGAAAGCCGTCGTCGTCGTCTTTGTCGAGTAGACGAAAAAGATACGTATTTATTTCGGCAAGATCGAGAGCGCCCGCGCGCGCGTGTGTGCTGCGCGAGAAGACGTCCTCGATTTGTCTGCGCGTAAAAATACCGAGCAATTTTCGGAAGGCCGGACAGAGCTATCGAGCCGAGTAACACCGCCGCGGTTTGTAGACGTCGTCGTCGTCGCCGAGAGCATCTTTTCGCCCCGGTATTTTCTCGACTACAGAGTTCGCGCCTCTCGCAAAATTTACGCTCCACCTGGCCGACATTCCCCCGAGCGACGAGCGACAAAAGATTTCAGCCTCTGCCCGCGAACAACGAGAGCACGTTCCTCCCGCTCTCTCTCTCTCTCTGTTTCTCTCTACTCATAGTTCCTCTTCTGAAGAGGCGCGATGACGGCGGCGGCTATCGAGAGATTTTCTTACTCTCTCGAGATCTCTCTCGATCCTCATTGTCGAAATGCTCGTGACTATTTGTTAACGGCCGCTTCGAGGGATCGTCTCGTTTTTCCCCGATCGCCCAGGAAACGGACGCGCGTGAAAACCGCTGAATCCGCAAGCGAGTTTTAGCAGTTTTCCCGCACCGCACCGGTTAGGTTTGCGATGCAACCCATCGAGAGACCCTGGGCTCTTTGGTATTGTTCTCTCCTGCGGAGACTCCGAGAACCGGCGACCTTCGGATGATCGCCCTTCTGCCTTATGCTTCCTCTTTGAATTTTCGTCTTTCTTTCAATTTCCTTTTTTTTATTTCCTCTAACCATGGCGAGAACGCGATCTCTTTCGGGGTCAAGCACCACTTCCGAATCTTGCGAGCCATCGCTCGAACGGCCTCGCGGTATGAAACTGAAGTGGACCGGAAGTGGCGAGAATCCGTAACTCTTTTTCTTACGCCATTTTGCTTTCTCTCTCGAGCGACTACTCCTCCACTCCTCGATCTCTCTCTTTCGTCGCGAGTCGAAGATCTTTCGGCGAAGAGAAAAGCGACGGAGAATCTCAGAGAAGTAGAAGAAGAAGTGAATAACCGAAGTCGTCGAGGACGAAGGTAGACGAAGTAAGGTACGAATGCCTGTTACCGAAACAGATTCAGAGGTCCTAGGACTCGTGTATAATGCCCTACGCGAACAACGGTGTCCCCCGAAATGTTTACGCGACGATTCCGTTTCGTTTCGTTTTATTTTGTATTTCTTTCTTTCATTCCCGTTCGAAAGAAGTGTTTCGTTGACGCGGTTTCCTGTGTTCGATCCCGATCGATAAGATCTCGCTCCTCCTACTGATCGTTCGTTCGTTTTCTGTTGGTCGCGCGCGTTGGCCCTATCTCTCTTTCATTCTCTCATTCTTACTCTCTCACGACTTTGATTCTCGTGGGATATTGTAAATCAAGAATTTTCGCTTTCTCTCTCTCTCTCTCTCATTCCGTCCTCTCGATCCTTATCGATTCTCCGATCGAGCGCACCCCGAGCGATCGCGGATCCGTTCCGCTCGAGGTGGAAGGGCCCCGCGCGATTATCGCTAGCAGTAGTACGAGGTCGACAGTCCCAGCTTGCAGGAAAACGGCGCCCTACGCCTGTTGTACACACTTCCGGTGCTGCTGACGTCCTTCGTCTCGCACCGCTGACCCGTGAAGCCCTCCGCGCATCTGTAACAAATCGATCATGCTACGTCAATTCATCGCTAGCAAAAGATTTTACAATGTAAAATTTCCACGCTCCTTTTCGTGAATACTATTAATTCTACGAGAGGATGTTGCATTTTCCGTTAATTAGTATTTTATTTGTACGATACACCAGTGGAATATCAGTATAGTATTTTGGGTGAGAAACAGGAAGCCGAGTATGTAGAATGAATGATGCTGGCAGTTTCTAAAAGCTGCGGTCTCAGTATTATAAGTGTTCCATATGGGTTCTCCAATAAGAATAAAAGATTCGAACGTGTTTTATGCATTTATGCATAACTATAGACTGTTTATGCATTTGTATTCTGTAAAAATTGTCTCTTGTTTCTAACTCTTATATAGAATTTATTGTGTTGAAGTAAATCTCTTATGAGATTTCCTACAATACAGAATAGATGGAACGACGTTGGTATACGACAAGAGCACTATCTAAATAATATAGGGAAAATCATTGTAATTTTGAAGTTTTTACTGTTTCAAATTTATACCTACTCATTTTTCTCATAAATCACGATGCGACAGTGTTGCAGTGCTAGAACATTAGCAGAACATTTTAATAGCGAGGTCAGAGCGCAACTAGGTAGCGAATAGTTGTGTCACGAGCGATTGAGCTCCCGGGGTTTTTACGACGTCGGATTAACGAGCTACTTTAATTTACTGTTTTTCCTTTTTTTTACAGAGCGAGATATCGACGTATAAATATTCCAGCACGCACCTATGACGCAGTCGTCACGAATCGCGATGGTGTTGCGACCGTATACGCTCACGTAAACATACGCAAACACAAACTTCGACGAGCACACAACGCTATCGCGAGCTTTACGCCCAACCGAGGAATCACGTCCCCGTAAAACCTGTCAGCCAGCAAGATCAGATTTTAACGACAGTTGGGGTGTTGGCGTGGCCCTATCTCGTGGAACGCGCTTTTGTTTACATCGTGCCCGATACGTCACCGGCCGAAAATATTAATTAACAACCCTGTTGACCTATCCCGGAATTATTTCGTTGGTTTTGCCCGTCGTACACCGCGACTCGTATCAAACGCGCACACACTCTCTCTCTTCCCGTCTACCTACAGTCTGCTAAAAAAGTCTCCATACCGTCAAACCAGTCCCCTCAAAAATTCCATAAAATCGAAATACCAAAAAGAAACTAAAGTGAAGTGCCCTATGCCTGGACAGCATGTTTTTATATTTCAAATTTTATCACTATAGATAAACAAAAATAATTTTTTAATAGTTTTAACATACGTCGCAAACACGTGTCCGGTTTTAGACGTACGCACATTGCGTATAAGCTTAAAGTGGGACAACTACTGCCGTCGCGTCCCAGTATGTATGGAGTACTTGTATCTCAAAACAGTCTTAAACTTGGACATCTAATATTTAGATTATTAATTATTATTTACGTTAAGTTTGATTGACAATTTATTTTAAAATATCAATACTATTATGCGTGATAATTATTTTTTGTCAGAGCTTAAATTATATCATCTTTTCTAACAAAAGTTCGAACTATAAATTCACATGATTCGCATGTAAGTAGACTATTTTGTATACTGTTTTCAGATGAACTTGAATTTATTTATAAATTCCAATTAATATTTTAATGAAATAATATTCACAGCTACTTGTAGCTGAGTCCTCAGAATAGTCCAGATTTAGGTATCACTTTTCGACTGTCCAGACTTACGGCACTTCACCTTATTCAACGAAAATAAAAATTCAACATATAAAACACGTAGTATCTGATTGTACACGTTGAAAAACAAATTATCGAGATAAGAATACATTATAGTATAGAGGTTGAACGTGCATGCGGGGGTGGTTTCGGGGTTGCAACTGGGTGCGTGTGGCGGCAGGACTTTGAAAAATCAGTGCAGCCGGTGTGAGGCAGGATTTTTGCCATTGTAGTGATTTTTCAGACGGTGAAATTTCACCGTGGGGAATCGCGCGCGCGTTTATTGCTCGTATGCGGAGCGGCGCGGCGTGTTCTCGTGCGGCAAACGTTCGCGTGTAAAAGAGTTTCCTCCGGCTAGTAAACACGCATGATTACGATAAATCTCAATGGAAAGCCAATTACGCGGTCGCCGGGTGAAGTTACCGGGCGAGCGTTAATGGGTTCAAGTGAATGGTACAGTAAATTGTAGTATCTCCGGGTGCGGTTTCAGGTTTGTCCGACGGTAAATCGTACGCGCCGTTGGTATATTTAGTGCGTGGCTCCTTGTAAATCCGCGAGGGTGCCGCTCGGAAAGAAAAAAGGGAAAAGAAAGACGCCCACTTTCTCGCTGTCTCTGCTGAAGAAAAAGGAGAGACGGGGAGGGTGAACGCGTTCGATGTCGCGAACCGCGGGGCTCTCGTAAAAATCGCTCTCTCGAGCACCGACGACGGAATTTGTTGCAAAACGCGCGATTCCCGCGGCCGTTTGCCCGCTCGCAGGATAAATAACACCGAGCGGGTACGCGCTTTTTCGCGCGAGTATTTATCGCGTTAACGAGCGCCCGAGCATATGTCCCCTGTCAGTTTTTTAATACGTTTTAAACGGGCCTGGACGCGCGACAAACTCTCGGCAGACAGGTCCCTCAAAGAACCTTTATCTGTCTCTCTCTTTCTCTCACTCTCTCGATCGCTCGCTCTCTCATTCTCCAGAGAGGGGATTCTCTTTTCTTCGTTCTCTTCAGAGCGCAGACTATATTCCCCGTCTCTCTGCTACTCTTTACACGAGCAAGACCATTCTGGAACGTTTCCCCGCGAGACCTTACCTACCCCAGCAGTCTGCGATTCGACGAAATAAAACGCGACGGTCGCCGACGAAAATATTCGCGATACACGCGAGATGTTAGCGGAGCTCTTCTCGACTCTAATTAATTTTGCGCAAGATGAAAATTCATACTTTATCTAATGAAAATAAAACAATAAAATCAAGCTAGGAGCTTGTATCCGTAATCACAGATTTGTTGAAGATGAGTAAGTGCCCGGTGATTTATAGAGGGGGTTGTACGTCGCGTGTAATCGTGTGTAATCGCGTACAAAAATTGTGTTATTGTTCTAAATTAATCTCTAACGATATCGAAACGAAGGAAAAATTACATTGTTGATGGGAATAGTGTGGAGAAGAGAGGAGACGATTTTTGGGTAGCAAAAAACGAAGAGGAGACGCAGGAAGAGGGGATACCCCTGGCTCGAGACACAGGCAGACGTGTCCACGACGTTTCTTTGGAAAAATAATGTTATGCCGACGTCGTTGTATTTATAGCACGGTTAACTAACCGCGACGAGACGTACGAATGCTGTTCGTAGACGTGTCGTTTGCGGCACTCGCGTGTTCGCAGCCGAGAACCAAAGAGAGAGAGAGAGAGAGAGAGACAGTGGCAGTCACCGTCCGCACAGAATCAGAAACGCTGGGGACGACGCTAAACGATTTTACGCGGGTTCTTTCCGTAATTGCGTTTTTCTCGCCTAATGAACACGTCGCTGGGATAGTAGACATTCCTGGAGACGCTCTCTCGCGAGCTTACCGAGACGTACCAAGCGATTAGGCGAGTCTCCGTTCACGATTCTGTGCTCCGAGACTGCTAGGTTCTACTGAGATTCTGTTTTCTGCAGTTCGGGCACAAACAAGTAGAATTACACCAGAACTAGTATTAACTACCGAGCATTAGATACAAGCCTCTTAGAACTGAATTTACTAAATGTGTTTACTGCTCTAAGTTTCACCTATTAATTGTTGCCACAAATGTATAAAATCTGCTGTGTAGTTGCAATTAATTACAACTAGGAATCAATGAGGCTGTAATAGAGTTCGAGTTTGCTCTCTTGAATAAAATTGGTCGTCAAAAATCGCCACAATGGATCAGCATCGCGGCGATTGCAGGCACTCCCGATCGATCGCGTCTCAATTTGCGAAGGTATTGTTTCCGCGGTTTGACAGCTTAGAGACCGAGGGGGACGGGGGTTAACTCTTGTTCTTTTCCCTACTTGGTGGCCGACATCGAAACCCTTTCCAAGGGTCGCGACCGTCGTCCGCGACTCGCCGAAAGTGTCAAACTTCCTAGGAATAAAAAGTTGGCCACGGTGCGCGACGCGCGGCGGGTACGTATCGAAGCGGGGCTCTTTGCGCGAGTCAATCGCTTTAAGGACGTCCTTTATTACGGGGAAAATTGCTCGCGAACTTCGCTGAGGAAGTCGTTCGACTTTCGACTTCCCCTTTTTCGTCTGTTCCCCGTCCATGCCGGCCTTCCTTTTTTGTTTTCTACTGCGGGGTAAATTCCGACGGAACTTCCGCCTCGGATAATTAGCGGGAACGAAGAAGACGTTGCGACTCGAAAGAATTGCCACTGAACGGGCACCGTTGCCTTCTGTTCCCTCTAAACAACCAACTATAGTGCGTGGACGTGACGATGACAAATAAAAACTCGCATTGCGGATTTTCATGCAAAATAATTAATACCGTACTAAGCCACGTATTTTTCTAGGCTCGCAAAAATGCAGGAAGGGGCTTGCTTTTGACAGTGATCACCGAAAGAAAGCAGGTCTGTGGAATACGGTTGGCGGCGCATTCGCTCACGAGTGTAGCCTGTGTCGTTGCAGCGGAAGTCTTAAGCCGCAGCTCGCCGGTCACATGCAGTGGTCTTCGTATATTACGATCGCAAAATTAAAAGTGCCTCTTTATACCGGCTAGTCTACCGGGAGTGGTTAGAAAGTCGATGTCTGGTGCTAGTTGCGTTGTGTGCGGGGCGGTAGTCGTCGACGCGAAGGGATGAAAAGGGGGTTGGCTGGATAGAGTAGTAGGGAGCTGAAGGGTGTAGGGCGCTCGGTGGTTTTCCTCGGGTATTAATTCCCATATATGCCCCGGGAGCTCTCGTCGGCTCGGCTCTGTAACTGCGCCAGTGCCGTAGCTAGCCGTGCGCCGCGTTGGTCGTGTACGCGGTCGCCGGCACGAAAGAAACTTTTTTGCGGTTTACTTAATTTAATAACGCTCCCGCGGAACGCAATTTCAAAGATAACACTTTAAGGGGCGCGGGGTGGCGCGGGAGAACCCCGGTTCAGAGCTCCATTCCCTGCCTCTCTCACTCTGCCATGAATTTCCGGTATTTCTCTGTTTGGCAGCTTGCTTCCTCCTTCCATCGCCATTTTTATCACCTGCCATTTCTCTCCATCTCTCTCGATCTCCACCACCTCTGTGATTCTCGAGCCCGCGCCCGCCTCGTTCCTGTCTGTTTCTCTTTGAAATAACGCGAGCGTGCATCCCGCGAAACGCATGCGCCCGCGAACAAGAACGTCAGCTGTAATGCACCTTACTTTATTCGGAAACACTCGCTCTAGCTGCCACGCGGGGCTACTAACCCCCCTCTGCACCCCCTGGGAGACTTTCAGCCCCCCGTGCGCAGGGATGGCGAGCGAAACTGGGTTATTTACTTGATGGCAGCGGGGGTGGTGTAACGACGCCGCGGCTGAAGCACCTCTCAACCTTCGCCTTCTCTGGACATCCATGCCTCACCCCCTACTAACTCCTTCCCTAGAGTATCTACCTGCCACGCGTAGGGGTAACATACTGAGAACTGGCTTCCAACCCTCGCCTTGTGATTAGACTGCGGATTGCATCCGTTTATGATTGAAGTGCACGGGTGTGATTTATCCTTCAGCTCTGTGAGCGTTACTGTATCTCGTCGTTCGACTGTGGACTTTATACCTTTTATGACAAACATTTGTGTCTATTTTATTTTGCATAAAGATACGCTGGCTAATGGATGCATACAGTCAGAGAGACAATAATAAATGGACAGTAAAAATGAAAAATTTAATTACAAATTTTATTATTAGACTGTGGAGTATACGCATTTATGGCAAAATTTAAGGATGTCAATGTATCATTTTCAGCATCACAGGATAATTCAAAGAAGAATGCAATTTTTATTTGGCTTCTGTGTCTTCCAATCAATGCGAATATTTTTTTTACATAAAGATCCGCAGTCTAGTTACTATAATTAAATTTCACGATGAGTGTGACTCGTTAAAATACGGCGAGGGGGGAATAGATTGTTAGAAATTTTCGCCGCGAGTCTGACACGACATTACAGTGGTAGGGGTTAATGAAAGAGTATCGAGCGTTAGAATACGAGCACGACTATAGTTTGGAAGCATAACATACGCTCGACGGTCATCGTGCAAATGGAGGCTGTCGGATATGTATCAACGGCAATTAGCGAAACCGTTCCAGCACGACCGGCGACCGAGTAAATAACCGTTTGGGTTTTATCAATAACTCGGGTGTAGGAGAAGATAACTTTCCTGGTGAAAATGTTGACCCAGCGATCAGTGGCGAGTCTTCCCTCTCCGGAGTTACGGGACGAGAATGAGAGGGATGGGCAGGACACGGCTATACAGAGAACCGAGCGAGTAGTGGTGGTTGGAAAAGTTAGTTTCGGTGACATATGCGGCCAACACACGTACAGGCGGAAGTTGAGTCGGGATCGGCTAGGGCCACCCCGTTGTGGAGCTGCGTGACATTTCCACCCCGTAACTACCTCGAACCGTCGCTTAAGGAAATAGAGCTGTCCGACGCAAGCACGCCGCTCCTCGCCGCACACCGACAACCCCATAGCCCCCTCGAGCGCTGCCAATAAATGGTAATCGTGACAGAGAAAAAAATCACCGACGAACCATGCTCCGAACCCACGATGGAACCTGACGCAGAGTTTGCTCGACTCGTCGAACTTATTATTTCATTACCTCCGCGTTACTTTGTCGGCCGCTTGCGGATTTTCTGCGTTTCAAAAATTAATTTCCGCTGATTCTTGTTACGTTAACCTCTGTACTAACTAAAGAAAGCCCGCGCTTATTATTTTTTCTAGGAGAAAATGTTTTTGTCCATAATTATTAAAGTGGTCTAACTGAAAATCAGTTATTTTACATCTCATTATTATTTAATTGAAGTACTTGCCGAGATAAACCAGCACAATTAATGCGAAACAGTATTTTTCAACCGTGCTAAATCGTTCTCGCTGTATTATCGTAAGAACTATAAATCGGTAAAATAAGTGGCTATCCGAGCAAAAGTCAATGTCAAAGTCAATAAAACGAGAGACAGTTAATCTCCTGGGCCGTTTTTCGCAAATCCGCGAGCCGGTGGGCGCAAGAATCTGCAGTCCACTTATTACGTCCGCGCGTTAATTCCTGGCTGGAAAATCGAGCAGAACGAGGGAGAGAGAGAGTAGCTTGCGAGCAAAAACTAGGGAAAGGTTCACGGTTCACGGTTCACCATTCAAGCAACCACAGGGGATGGGTGGTGCGCGATTATTTCGCGGCGTGTCCGTACGAACCGTTGAATATCGATACGGCGATATTATGCTTGGGAACGCGGAGAGGTCAGAATTTAATGGAGATTTTAATATTGCCTCGCGCGGAACGAAATTGACCGGAACGCTCTCCGGCTACAAGTCGGTCATTGATCGATTCGAAACGAATAATAATGAGAGTGAGGATGGGCCAGGCTCGGTCTCGTCCGAGGGGTAATAAACGGAAACTTAATCAAACGACTCGACGCACAGAGGCCAATCCGATTGAAGTGCTTTTCTATGTTGCCGACGGAGAATCACGCAAGCAGTCCCGACGTTCCGCGGTCGCCGATTTTTCAGCGGGGATTTTCGCTGGATTTCGATCAGTCACCGCCAACCATTCGGAGTAATTAATCGGTTTCCTGATGCGGCCTGGGCCCGGCCTACCTCTCCAATATAAATATTATGAAAGTTTACGGGACCAACGGTAGCGCGCGAGCGACAACCGACAGAGAGGGAGAGAGGGAGAGAGCGTGCGACCGCAAATTTGTACCGCGGAACGCATCGGAATATTCGCGACTCGCTGGTCCGCTCCGACGAGTCCAGTCCACGCTGAAATAATTACATATTAATAATTACGCCGGCATTCGCGCAGAACGAGTAACCACCGTTCGATCGCCGATCGATTAGCCGCGACTAACGAGACTCTTTCCGGTCATTGTTCATCCGCTTCCGGACACGCTATACGCTACTCTAATTGTTTCTTTCTAATTGTTGCTCCGCATTTTTTATATTATACAGGGTGTCCCAAAATTCCTCCGACACCCGAAAACGGGAGGTTCCTTGGGTCATTTGAAGTGACATTTTCCTTTACAAAAATGGCGTCCGCGGATTTGTTTAGGAGTTATTAACGAAAAACACGGACCAATCAGAGCGCGATCTAGACATGCGATGACACATTCGGCCAATTGACAGTTGACGCGTCGGTCCGACCACAGCCTACTGTAATACTAGCCATGCTGAACAACTTGGCAACACTGCGAGAGTCCTGTTAAGATATATCTATATATATCAATATATATAGATATATCTCAATCGGAAAACCGGACTCTCACAGTGTTGCCATTTTACCTTCAGCACGGCTAGTATTAAAGTAGGCTGTGGTCCGACTGTGCTAACTCGCGTCTAGATCACGCTCTGATTGGTCCGTGTTTTTCGTTAATAACTCTTAAACAAATGACCCAAGGAACCTCCCTTTTTGCTGCTCCTATATATCCAATAAACATAAAATATTTGTCAGTGCCTAGGACATCTGTTTCAAGTGAACGGATATTTTCAAAAACAGCAGAGATACTTTCAGATCGCAGAACTAGATTGCAGCGCAAGTGTTCAAATAGAACCACTAACGTCGGGATTTATAATAATAATGGAATGCCAATCAGAGTAGCCAGACGAGTTCGACCTTGGAACTCGCGAGGGGAATACAGTACCCCTTCTGTGATGACCAGCAATATGCGCAAGCGCCACGCGTCGTCATTCGCCCACTTGATCCCCGTAGCGCTTGCGCATATTGTTAGTCATCAGAGAAGGGGTACTGTATTCCCCTCGCGAGTTCCAAGGTCGGACTCGTCTGGCCACTCTCTCCCTCGATCCGCGTCTCGGACACCTCGACCGCTACGCGCTCACACACACACACACACACACCGAGCCTCATCGGAGGCATCGGCAACATAAAATGTAAACAATCGTTCTCCCCTCGTCTTCCGAGTTCGGGGAAAAACATACACAACTCTACAAACATAGGTTCGCTACCGATTCTTCGAACCGGTAATACAAGACAACAAACATTGGTTTGTTTTGACTCCTCGAACCGGGCGACACTTACAAATACAATTTAACACCAAGCATGCAAATGCGTTAACTGTAATCTGTACGAATAATAATTCATAAAAATGTTTATTAATTTTCAACATAAATGTTTTGTTGGTAAACAAAATGATCACCTTTTACAAACAAGTTTTACACCGATCACTCTTACGTTCAATAAGCTTGTGTCGAGGAAACCGACTTATGGAGTCCGATCATCTTATTTACTGGTCTTATCCTCCACAACGAAATCAGAACGCGAATTAACTTAGCCGCTTAGGGTATCAATTGTGTCAGAGCACTGAAAAGTATTTTACGCTTGTAACGAGGCGATAGAGCAGAGCGTGGAAGATAATAGCCCAGGAGTTCCTGTTATCATTATCGTCACGGCTGATATTAATAACCGTAACCATGAATATTAGTAAAGGAGGGTGACTGTAATGATTGCGAGGAGCGATCTAGACGCGAGTTGGCACAGTCGGACCGACGCGTCAACTTTCAATTGGCCGAACGTGCCATCGCATGTCTAGGTCGCGCTCTGATTGGTCCGTGTTTTTCGTTAATAACTCCTAAACAAAGCCGCGGACGCTATTTTTGTAAAGGAAAATGTCGCTTCAAATGACCCAAGGAACCTCCCATTTTCGGGTGTCGGAGAAATTTTGGGACACTCTGTATACTTCATATGTATTGCAAGAAATGCTGATACCGTGAGCCATTTAAAATGTTATCGTTCAAAATATAAGGACCGATAATGCATGTACCAAGATGATGCAATGAAAAAAAGTAAAAAAAAACGCGTTAGAATGTTGTTAGAATGGTGCAATGTTGTAAAGAGAATGTGTCGGATTGAAATTGCACTCGCGTGTTCCGCAGTTCTTTCACGGACGCGTAGAGGATCTTTTTCGACAAGAGAAAGAGCAGGCTGCCGAACAAATGAATTCGAACTGAACAGTGGAATACATCGCGCGATGTCAGCTCGCGCAATTAGCCCCGTCGATTCTTGAAGGTTTACGCGAGGCTGCTCGCAGGATACGCCCGTTTCGCTTAATTAAACGGCCCTCTAATTAATTCGGGAAAGATCGCTGGCATCGGGCGTACGACGGGCACGCTTCATTGGGAGGACACTCGTGGCGGATCGTAAGTCGGCGCTCGTAAAATTTTCACCCCCGTGCTTAATGCACCCCTTCTCACTCTCTCTCTTTCTCTTCTTTCTCCCAACGTCATACTTTCTTCCCCCAAGGCCAGTTTTATTCGCGAACACGCCTGGAATTTTTCCACCCGGTCGCTTCATTGCATCCGGTGAAATTCGATGAAACTTGCTCTGCGTAGACTGCTGCCAGATGGACGAACGAAGTTTCTATTGGAACATTCTGATCTCTCTTTCTTCCTTTTACTCTGTTCCTCCCTCTTCCTCTCTCTCTCTGTCTCTCTCTCTCTATCTCTTATTCGATGAATTCCGATTTAACGTTCAATCCTTTGCTTGAATTAATCGACAAGCCCCGCCGGTCAATTAAGCAACGATCAACAAACCCGTGGAACGAGATCAGGTCTCTCGAGCCGGGTAAGAGGCTGCTTTAACGTTTATCGAGAGTTTTAACGTCATATCCTCCTAGAGGATCGGGAGCTTAGATTGCTTTCTGGGGTCCGAGGGAAAAGATTCTTTTCGAAAATGAAGCGGAGCCTTGGATAGACTGGCCATTCTGTAATGTTGACAATGAGATTCAATGGACGACGAGGGTTTTGCTTGAACGACCCCGTGAAAAGAGGATGATAGAAAATGGTCATTTTTGACCCCGGGAAACGAGAAATTTTCGTGAAATATAAAAGACCGTCTACCGGAGAATATAAAATAAGAGGTTTTCCGAAATACGATGGGAGGGTTATGAAAAACGAGCTGGAACAGAGAAGGCTCTGAATACTTCTCGTATAATTTTCGGAAGATAGCTACAAGCGAGCAAACCTGCAAGTAAATCTAAAGAATTGAAAAATAAACATGAAGTATCCTAACATCAAGGAATGTTAGACAAGGCGAGTTACAACAGGAGAGACGTCGGCAGGCCTGCAAAGGGTAACAATTCGTGCGAGTCACCAGATTGCAAGGTGGTTGCGCAGGAAGGGTTCTAAGGGCGAGATTCCCGCGGCGAATCGAGTATGGTGGTCGGTCAGAGAGATTCAGTCGGATTCCATCGAGTCGGTGGCCTCGGTCGAACAGCTCGCAGCGGCGTGGCGTCGTCGTGAGAACCGAAGAGGCGGAGGATAGCTGAACTTCCGGCAGCGAGGTTACACGGCAGAGATACTCTACCGGGCATCCGGCCGTTTTCCCCGGGCAACGAGACACGACGATGGAAAATGATCGAGGGTTGAACGGCGCGCGGCGCTAGCCAACGTCCCAATTTCCCAGACAGTAACCTGTCCCGCCAGCTGGCACCTTTCGGGACATCAGGGTTTTCCCTCGTGACCCAGCAGAGTCTTCTCTCTTCCTCTTCCTCTCTTTCTCTCTCACCGTGTTCGTCTTCTCCATCGTTTGGTCTTTCCGGGCAGGATCTCCTCTCGGGGATCCCAACCCCCATATACCACGTCCGAGGGTTATGGTTCGGCATAAATCTACTTATAACGGCCGGCAACTATTCGTCGACGCCGGACTATTTCACGAGCTCCTCCGTGACATAAACGCGCGGCGTAAATCGTGCTTCTTCGACGGACAGGGGTTGGTTACCACCCGGGGTGGCAGAGCCCTATCTGGAAACGTATCTCTCCGTTACCCTCCATCTCTCGTTCCCAACCCCCTCACGCCCCTTCGTTTTACCGTGCGAGGGATATCAACGTGGCCAGAGAGAAACCGAAAGAGCCTTTTCGATTAGGAAGTTCATCGTGACGCGATATATAGAGTCCGAACGATCCGGGCAGAGGCCCGTTGATGCAGTTATAATACTGGATCACCGGTGAAGCGAATCTCTCCCGGCGAATATATTGGGTTTCAAAATTTCAAAGGGTCGCCGAGCACCACCAACGGACGACGCGACGGTATGTCCAGCTGTCGACCGTAGGAAACTTCGCGGTAATTACTTCGACGCCGATTAAACCGGTACCAGCTTTCGTAATATATCATTACCGCGAGTGCGACAGAATAAGAGAGAGAGAGAGAGAGAGAGAGAGACCAACCCCCCTGGGTACCAATGAAAGACACCGGATTAAGGATAACGTATCGATCCGTTCCCGCCGCGTCGTTTATCAAATCGACGATCTGTCGTCGCCTTGGTACGTTTGTTTTTCCACCGAAACGGGAGCGATCGCTGTCACTTCGATTTTCCCATTACTATCTGGACTGATTCTGAACATTCGATAGAAGTTATCTACCGGAGTTAGAGTAGGTGTAATTTAAAACAGTGAAAATATTAGAACAGTTTAATAGTACTGTTGTATTATTTTTGAACGATTTTAAGAAAGAAAATTAATTTATATTCCACTTTTGCTTTTGCTGCAAGCTTTCTTTCTATGTATTTGCTTCGCTGTGAAGCGTGATTAAAAATTTCTTGTTGGAAAATAATTAATCAAGTTGTTCCAAGGATAAAAGTATGTAATAGTTTATAATCTATGGTTGGTGTCAAGACATTCAAGACAAGGCATGTTGACAAACAGAAGACAGTACCTCGCTGACTGTAAACCGAGCAACACGAACATTTAATAAACAACTTTTATAAAAAGCTGTACAAGTAGTAATTTCAAGGATCTCACGAAAATCGATCTCTCGAACCCGTTGCAGCAGAATTTTCCATTAAAACGACGCTATGAGAGATTGTGGAATCGGGAACGGGTAAAGACGGGTGAGAATGATTTGCGCATTGGCTGGGCAAGGGTTAACGGAGCTTACTTCTCGGGGAGCGATCGGTGCCAGCCGTGATTCGATTAGCCGTGTTCGATAAATCGACGGGAAAGTCTCCGGGACGATGGAAACCAATATTTATACCGGAATGACATCGGTCCGAGCTCGCAAGCTGCCCCCAAAAGGGTTTTCCATCGATCCGGTAGATACACATCGAGGCATTCTTCGCCCGGTCGGGATTAGCATTTAATATAACTAATCCGACCGTTGTTTTCCTTTGGCCGGTACCGATCGGCTTGAATCTCTTTCCAATCTGTTTTAGATTTGCCGCGTATGCATAATTCATAACCGCAGGGAGCTTGTTATTCAAAGGCAATCCGAATATGGAGTTGTCAGCGGAAAGACCGACAGAGATAGAGAGGGTAAGAGAGGAAGAGAGAGAGAAAGAGAGAGAGAGAGAGTCAACATAGAATTGCGGCGAACAATTTAATACTTTGGCAGCCGCCGGTGATAATTCAATCGCGAGGCGCGGCAATCTTAATGTTTACGCCGCTGCGTAACATCTGCGGAACGTATTAATCAGCGAGGCTATTAGTCAGCATGCCAAGTGTAAAACGCGCGAACAATCCGGCAGCGATCCACCTTAATTAATTAAGTTGCCGGTCGAAAGACGATTTCCGGCCCGCTTTGCGTCTATTCGCTTTGCGCTTTTTCTTATCGCGCTTCTTTCGCGAATTTCGCAACCGCGCCCGCGAATTAATCCTTGAACACCGTGCGACTACAATTGCGCGCTCGTCGCGTCGAATATTTATGGCAAAATTTATTTTCAATATTCCGACATTCGGAAATTGCTATTTTATTTCGACCTAAAGCGAAAGATGAACAGTCGTGTGTAGCAAGTGGTTAATTAATCGAGTTGCAGTTTCAAACACAATTTCCAGTTCATTTTGCTTCCAATCTCCCCCTCCCCGTCGCTTAGCTTCCTATGAATTTATTTTTGCGTGTTTCGAAAGCGAAAACCGTGCGTATAAATCGTCGAACACCGCGCGAGTCTAATTGCGCGATGATCGGAATTTGTTTTTTAATTTTTGGACGGCGCGCGTATAAATCCTTATCCGTTGGACGCGACACGGCTGAAATATAAATACCAGCGGCTCCTGTTCGATCCAGCGAATCTATTCGAGCCGCGTCTAGCCACCGGAGGCATCGAGAAGGACAGGCGAAACGCGGTTACGCGAATCCCTTTCGCGAGATTTATGACCCGGTGGCAGTTTCGAAATTCGGTATAGTATCTGCGTGGACGGGATGCCGCGCGACGCGTTGCAACAGAATCGCTGTACCACCTTCTGCCGTCTCGCAAAGTAAAGCGGAAACTGTGCGTGGTGTCTGTCGAATAGCTACTCGCGATTCCGAACCAGTCTGCGAAATGTTCAAGTTACAGTCCCGTGTAATTGCGGCTGCGGGAACCCTGCCGCTAAAGCGTCTTTAACTAAAGATGCTGGATACGTACTCCTCCCAGTGTGTCATTTAACATTTAAACTTGAACGCCACTTACACAGACGTGCTTCGAAAACCGTCGGATGAATAACAAAGTATATTCACTGTACGGCTCGTACGGTATGATTTTTATAATGCCACCAGAGAAACATGTGGGAGAAAAACGTCGGGGGAAATAAAAACATACTGTACGGTTCGTAAAGAGTCGCATAAAATTTCACGGAAGAAGACTTAGTACAGAAACATCGGAGGAATTAAAAAGGATATTCATTGTATAGTTTGTGTACTTGTTAAAATTAGTAAAAGGGAAAATACAGTTTTATTTGATTCTAGCGTCAAGTCTGAATTGTGGAAAGCCTAACAGCAGTTAGAGTGAAAAGCTGTCGCGAATGCGACCCGTGCGGTGAATCACGGTCTGCAATTTCTATTTCGGCGAGGCACTCGTAATTATCAAAATGAGAGTGTCGCTCGGAATCGATAATTTTCCTTTAAAATAAAAAAGATATAGACCGAGAGAGAGAGAGAGAGGATGTTGACTAGAGCGGGCTTCATTATACGTCGGTAATATTTACTCGCTAGTTTTCATCGAGTCTGGCGGTCTCTTCTGTCCGTGAACTTTTATTAATACCAGGGTGCCGAGTATCATGAGCGCGACATCGCGTGGCGCTGATGTTTCCCGGTGAATTTTAATAAAATCAAAGGTCCTGAAGGCCGACGCGATATGCGAGAGACGAGGCGTCGCGACGCTATGCGATGCCTGAACGATCTCACCCGAGCCTTTGTGCGCGTGTTTTCCGCCTCCGCGTTTTCCATCGCTGGAAAATTTCTCTGTCGGGACGGGAGACCGTAGACGTCGCTCAATAATCACCTGGCATCGTTATTTCATCGATAGAGAACGCTTTCACCGTAGAACTTAATGTTTACCTTTAATTATCGCCACGCACCCGTGTCTCTCTTCGTATTCGGCCCGACGACGACGCTGTTAGCGACAGAATACGTCTACGGAAATATAGAATTCTAGTTTGCCTAGTTAGCCGGAGTTATTTTAATTTGAAAACTAGTGGGGCATACAGCTATTAATGGTTTTTTTAAATGTTGTGTGTGACTCTCCACGAGCCACACAAAGAACTTCCCGATTCGTTAGTTGTAAGCGGTAACATTAGCATTAGTTGCATAATTAAAAAAAAAAATAAAAATGAAACCAGCAACTCGACACGATTTCGGCCAAATTAGGTGAACATTTTACAGGTACTTCAAAAACATTTAATTTTAAAAAAATTAAAAAAAAATTTCACCAGGTTATTCATTTATATGTCGAAAACAACAAATTTTGATAAATATTACACTCTGTAATTAGTTTTGGTGTGATACTTAGTAAAATAATAGCCAAGATGCATCCTTGCCACTTTACATCGGCCGGGCGCCGTAGCGGCGCCGCCCGAGTCCAAAGGGTTAAATTTAAAAAAAAATTTTTTTTTAATAAAAATGAAATATATATAATTACGTTTGTTTATTCGGTGGAAAATTTCCATTCTCTCGTATAAATTGCATTGTTGAATGAACTTCGTTCGAAAAAAACTAAAAAAATCTAAAAAACTACTTGATCAATATGGACTAAAATCTAATCAGCTCTAAGTTACGACGGGGCACATCGATTGCATCATTCATCATTCTGATCGCGTTGTTACTTTCTCAGAAAACGTTAACGAAAAATTTGATAACATAAAAACGGCCACACACACACACACACACACACACACACACACACACACACACACTAACAATTTGATAAAAATAGTCTAAAATGACTCCAATGACCATGAAACGTGAAGATCTGCTAAAAAATCGATTCTCGATTTTCGGGGTAATTACAGTAACTTCCCTATGAATCGGGAAGTTAATAAAACGTTTGTTCCTAGAATATTTCCATTGTAAAACCATGAAAATTGCTCGGTATAACATGTAGTGAATAGATAGTGAATGAGTTAATCTTTCAGACTGGAGAGTAGCATAGGTGTCGAACAACACAAGAGTCGTGTCGAGTAGGTGTGAAAGGGCGTGCTCAGCGAGCGTATCGCGGAAAATAGAATCGTTTTCCCTGTTTTCTCTCGTGCCTCTCGACTCTATCGTTCGGGCCAGGTGTATCTTTTTGGCGGTGCGACGGGATTTTTGGCTCGCGATCAAGACTCGAATGTTTTGGCTAGCCGTGTACTGTCACGGTACCGTCTTGTCTGCCGTGCTGCTGCTTGTCTCGAATAGAGGGAAGAGAAGAGAAGAGAGACCGAGTTTTATTTTGTCTTCGCGAACGCGGCCAGGGACGTAACGCGATCCCCAGACACCTCGTGCCCGCCTCTCGGCAATATTTCTTATCCACAGACTACACCGACTTTTCTACCTTTGCTTCTCGATTGCCTCTTGCAACCAGAAATATCGAGTCGTTACGAAATTGCACCGGAAATTGTAGGTGAGTGCAATCACCTTAGAGATTTTATATTTTCCGAAGAAATCGTGAGAGCTTCAAGTGCAAACTTGCAGAAACTTCAACATTTAAAAAATAAGATTATGCAGTTTGTTACTGTGCATGAAAATCCGTAGTATAATCACATTCGTTAGTCTTCTAGATAAAAAATGAGCGACTTTTATCACGTTCAGTGTTTCACCTTCAAAATATAGTAAAATTCCTTACGGTTTGTTACCGTGTACACGTTTTCTCGCATGTTAAAACTGCATGAATAATAAAAATGCATGGAGATCCGCAGTCCACTGACGATACATAATAAAATTGGTCGCTTGTGTCACGTCCTACTGTATCTTCTTCTAGAAATATGCAACGAAAATCGCATTATTTATCGCTTGACATATAACCACCCCTAGAACTCGCCAGCCGCTGATCATCGATCAGCTGCCCGATTAAAAATTCATCTCCAGTAGAGAAACCTATGCATAATCGAAAATTGAGTCACCTGCACCGAAATAACATTCGTTTCGGCAATAAATTCTACGTTCGAAATAAATAAAACAGTTTGTGGAGAGGTATAAGGGTTCGTGGAGAAAGCGAGACACTCTGTTCGTGTATTTTCACGGCGGCAGCAAATCCTTGGGCGTAGTTTTGACACCGTGAACGGCACTGTCTCGTCTAGCGTGCTCACGCGTCCGGAAAAAGCACCGGGCGAGAGAAAGATTTCGCACGAAAGCAGAAACGCGACGACGCGATGCGTTGCGGAGAGAGGAGGAGAGGGAGAGGAGACGAGAGGAGACACGGGGCTCTATTTTGTCTTCGCGCGGAGACACGTTCAGACAGGGGCGTAACTCCCCCTGTTGGGTGCCTCTGGTGCTCGTCGCGCGTCCCTCGGCCCCTCGACCGACGTATATTTTCGTCGCCGTTGGTTCCCCGCCGCCGATTTTCCGGAGTTTTATGTGTCAAAACGCGTTATCGTATTGGTTGCACGTTCGTTGACGCGAGACGGTTGAAGGAGTCGCGGTTTTCCATTCTCGCAAAGCCGATTCCGCGCTCCCTTCGCCGCGCCGCGTCACCGAGAAAAGAGTGTCGCCGGCACGCGTCGGAATTTTCCACGATGTCGCCGAGAATTCTCCACGACCCGGAGAGGATCGACTAAGTGGATCCGGTTAGAAGAACATCGAGTGGCTTACCGAGACGCCACTCTTCCGTCACGTTCATGTTCCCAACAGAGAACACGACGCAGACGACGAGGACGCGCTTTCAGGTATCGTCCCGATCGAAACGCTTCCCCCGCGATTCCGCGGATAAATAACTATCCGGATCGATCTCGAGGACTGACTCGTCCCGAATGAGCATCCGGATGCTTGGTGGAGGAATATTTCATCCCGCTGGCTCGATTTTTAATACCGGAGCGACGCACCTCTAAGAAATATTAATTAGCTGGACCAATTAACACTGTACCTACACGAAGTTTGATGGGGTGCGTGAAAGCATGCGAAAATGCATAACGCGACAGAACAATTTCCACGGAAATAACTGGTTTTCTTGCGTGGGCCATTTGTTCGGAAACTACACATTCTACTGTTGGATGAGATTTTTATTTGCGAGTCGTATTTTTGTATATTAAATTCATCGAATACAATTTTACGGAACCCTTGCGGTTGTGTAGCGATTGAAACTGAGACCGTTAACGACTAAAGGGAAAACTGTTAACACGTTTTAACAACCCTCAATTCCAAGAGGCGTTAAACGCAGGAATGCGCGGTTACCCATGGATTACTATACTTTTCCGCCGTAAAAGCTAAACAGTAGGAAACCAGATAGGTACTCGAAGAATTGGCTGGCGTGCTTTGCAAGAATATTTCCGAAGGCACGCGTTGCTGAGAATCATAAAAATTTCTGCGTTTTAACGACCGAACAAGGAGAGAGAAAGAGAGGGAGAGAGAGAGAGCGGATTGCCAGAGGGTAGTTGCGTCTCGGTTAATGAAGACTGTAACCTAAATGCAAATAGGTGACCGACAACTGTTTAGCAATGTATATGGATGAGTGGGGAAGTTTGCTTTGCTCGGCATGAATATGGAGATGATAGTTTAATTATATGTCACGAGTTCGCGTGTTGTTCGGATATTCGCCGGTGGTAAACGTACCTCCGCAATTTGGACAGTCTCGTCGCTGCTGCTTTTATTAATTTCGTCCCATTGAACGGTCGACGATTAACGGGAATTTCGGGATGGGTTTGGACAGAGCTCTGTCTGTGTCTGTGTGTGTATGGAAACGCACGTTGAATTCGCGAGCGATGCGCCGCGTCACAAAGGGATGAGATCCGGGACCTGGGAATCCAATATTCCGACCAGGCGTATGGACGGCCGTCCGGTTTTCTCCGAGTTTCGACGACGTAAAGGTGTCGCGTAAGCTCGTTAAGAATCGCGGTGATAATCCGCGGAACCCGGGGACCCTTTGAAACGGATACTGGGCGACGAGCTTAGTCGCCGTTAATGTTCGTCCCCGTATTTACGCCAGCCAACCCCCGTCTAAATAAATCATTATCAGAGAGTAGACCGGGCCGCTCTTTGAATAATACAGAGTCCCAGCGAGAGGGTGGACCGCTGGATTTTAGGTGGCTTAACGGCGTAACGGAGCTCGCGACTAGCCTCGAGCCACCGTGGTTTTCCGGGATTAATTGTCCATTCATAAGCCTCATACTCGATACGGGGAATGGAAAGAACGCGTGCCGATGAACACCCTTCACCGGGCCAGGGATTATGGCGTTTTTGGATTTTTGTTACGTGCGTCCCTCGAGGACCACACTCGGCTATTCATTAGTAGACTGTGTGAATCTTTATGCAAAACTAGCTGACCTGACAGACGTTGTCCTGATCAAATTTCAATAAATATGGTTGTGATCATTTTGTGAATTTGTGAAAAGCTATAAGATGTACGTAAACAAAGTAAAAAAGAGAAAAACGTATTTCGCAGTGATCATTCTTGCAAACAGACGTGGATAATGTAAATCCCTATTGAAATATTGATTAAAATCTGCGACGTTCATTTTTTTGTTGTATTGAAGTATGATTTAAAAAGCACTTCTAGTATCTCCCAAATTTTCATGTTTCCGGGAAAGTTTTCCAATTTTTTGTACTCTAAAAACCTTATTCGGACTACAACAAAAATTAGCCAAATCGGTCCAGCCGTAATCACGTGATGTCGTGACCAACGAACAGCATTTCATTTTTATTATATAGATAAAAATTTCTTAACCAAATTGCAACAGACTGGAGTGCATTAGAAATTTATTTTCTTCCCTGTTCTGTTTAGTAAGTTGAGAATAATATAATAGTGTGTTTAAATTTTTTTAATATTTTTGCTATTTTTAATTACACCTATTCATTCTTGTCATAAATGCATCAAATCCGCAGTCTATTAATCAGTGTTGCATCAATAACCAATAAGCCAAAGTCAGCTAGTAAATGTCTATCACTTGCATCAAGAATTCTACAACTCATCGAATTCGCCCGGCCAGGACTCACGGCTTCATTCCGTTCCCGTCGCCTGTTCTTTAAACTTCAAACGAAAATACATCTCCGTATCCGTGAAAAAATCACCGTGAAGGATTGCAGTCCCGAAGGCCGTGTTGATGGATAGATGACGCAACGAAGAGATTCGGTGCATGGTTCAGTGAAATTTCGGTGGGTTACGCAGAATCGTCGGCGGTGCTTTCAAAGATGTTTCAAGGTTTCCCGTCGATTTAAATTCGTTTTAGCCGGCGACTGCGACAACATTTTCGGCGTCTGATCTTTACAGGAGTAAATTGCACGGAGGAGGAAGGAGAGAACGAGAATAAGAGAGAGACAGAGAGAGAGACGACGCAGTGGGACCATCGCAGCTCGGTGCCGGGAGGTACGAGGAGCAACCCTCTGGATGAATTATTATGTTGCACGGAGTACCCTGGAGTCCCGACCGCCGGCCGTTTAAGTTTTCACGAGAGACTCGATTCACGTTTAACGAGGTTCGTCCTCAAACGGGCACAAAGAAACGCGTCTCTGCGCGGTCAAGCGTCGCTGTCCGGTCCCATCCACCGACCAGAGACACGACTCCCTCTCTCTTTCCCTCTTTTCCGTCTCTTGCTACTTCTAATTACGACAGCCGCGGGAAGAATACAGTCTGGGTGCGAGTTCGGTGGGGGGAAAGTTCATTCTCGGAAGGTTCGTACCCAATTAAATGGGAGTAGGTGGCATGGATTGACTCTGTGCTGCCTTAGGCAGAAAAATCAAATTTTTCTATATACTGATCTAACCCCAAGAACCTAGAAATGCATCGAACGTAATTAAATTTGTCCCACACAACAAGAATAATACTTCCAGACCAGGTCCCTAACCACGTGCACTTGTTCCCAGTGATATTCAGAACACAACTCATGCTAACACGCGTTTACAGTATGCTGCACAATGTCGCGCGTAACTTGCAAACGCAACGTAACTGTTCTCTAGCCAGAAAATTATGAAGACAAATGCATAAAGATTTTCGTAGTTGGTCGGGGACTGTCTCTGTACCATTCTCGTAGCTGTGGAAGTTGTTAAGCTAATACTTAGACCACGTGTGGTATCAAATACAGAAATACAAAAAGTGGAATCAAATACAATCTTATTTATAGTCGAAATAGTCTCGGTAGATGCAGAATTCGTAAAAATCGTACCAAATTCTATTTAAATTCAAATATTTTTTGAACATTTTCAAACACGTGAACTAGGCTGGCTGCGAAATTCAACGGAAAACGATGCATTTCCGTTGATGGCGAGTTCTTCCGTCGAAACTCCGCGAAATCATTAGAGTGAAAGGGTTAGTAACATTTGTATTTAGTAGATGACATGAGATATTATAGTGCGGGGGGTGAAAATTCCGCAGCCTATTGCAATTTCGGAAAATGATTCGTGCGAACGCGTGTTCGGAAGCACTCTGACGCGTTTCGCATCGGTGTTCGGCGATCGTCGCGGTGTTCCATATTTGCCGAGGAACGCGGAGATTCGCGTTTCGCATATTTCGTCGATGCGCACCGGTGATCTCGGTGATACCGATGAATCCGAGTTGCGGGGGTGGTGGGACAGGTACGCGCAGTCCGCGCGCCACACCCGGGTGTCACATATTTCTCCCGTCACGAAGCTCTGCTGCGCCCGTTTATCTCTCAATTACGCGCCAACTGGCCGGACCGCGAAAGGAATGCGAGATTGCACGGCGAGGATCGCGCTATTGCCGATGCATTCTTGTGCAACGAGTAGCTGGCTCGCTACAGAGACATGCAATCGGCGAACAACGAACGTACCGACTCGCCAGACACTCTACCATTATGGGTGCTCGACTATCTCCGCTGTCAAAGCTGTCCCCGACGTACCAACACTTTGACTGCCTTGTACGGTATGTGTGGGTGACACCGGCTCGATGTCAAACTTTCAGATCTATTTTTATTGCATTCTCTTCGGGTTAAATTTGCTGGGACGCATCTGTGCACGATACGGACAATGTGTCGAATTTAAGACGGGTTATAGAAAACATTCGAACAATGAAGGTGGACAAACAGATTGTGGTAAGGAACGTTAAGATAATTATTATGTTGCATGAAAATCCGCTGTATAGTTCGTAAGGGGTGGACTCGTTTCTAGGATTGCAAAGGTGCGGGATGCGATTTCTCATTTCTCGATAATGCAAAATGGGGTTTTCAGTAGTCAAACGTGCTAGATAAAAGATCACTCTAGGCCGTAATCACCCTCAACAGTCTTATTTTTACGTTTGGAAGGCGTAATCCGCATGTAGCTATTCTTATAAAGCTGCAACAGCTGCATTGTGCCGAATAATGCAGATTACGCCTCGTAAACGTGAAAGTAGGATTTAGTGCGGTTACGGCCTAGACTGATCTACTATCTAGCACTTTTGACTACTGACAAGAGTACCCTCTTAGGGACACAAGAAAGTGATCAACAATTCTGCGGATTCCGAGAAATATGCATTTCGAGGACATAGTTGATACCTCCGGGTATGCGACCACCTAACCCAGACCTATTCGTTGCATCGGGCCGGGTTCTTCCGGACACGTTGCAGCGGGTGAGTTTTTCAGGGAGTAATTAAAGCGTCGCAGAAGGAGGACGACAATTACAGCGCCTCCGCTAGATTGGTCTACTTCTTCCGAGGGTAACCGGGTGCATACCTGGTGCGCCGCGATCACCTAAACCAGCGAAAATACGAGGAGCGCGACTGCAATTTTCCCGGAGTGTCTCGGAAACCGCTGGCTTATTGTCTATTCGGGCGGCGCTCAGTGTCGACTAAATTCAAGGTGTCGGCCGCAGACGGTTTACAACCGAGGAAAACGATCGCAGGCCACATTCCCGCCGCGTTACAAGGTCTGCTCGCCTCTGGCTAACCACGGAACGCGCCGATCCAACTGCAGGACACGATCTTAACCCTTTGTCCTTTGACCGGCGAGAAACTTTGTAAAAATCGGCCGATGTTTTCGCCGTTAGAAATGTCTTTACGTGGATACGTTATTCTAATTAACTACACTTTATTAATATTATGAAGGTGTTGCTCTAAATAACGACATAGCGTTTCCCAGATGTATAAATAGTAACGGTAACAGCTGTTCAATATTGACTTCATTCGCATTTCTTCGAAATTTGCATCGAAGTTGTAGTTCGAATATTGACAATTTTTCGAGGGTGGGGAAATTCAGTGTTCGAAATTAATTTTTACTTGAAATGTATAAAATTGGACTGGAATAGAAATCTATTTGCTTTCGTAATATATTTAATAGGTTGAAAATAATACAAAAGTATTTGAAACATCTTCTGATGTTTTTACTGTTTTAAGATGCGAACTCCTTTGCGCGTCTGGACGCAGCGTTTTGTTATCAGAGCGCCTTTTATACTCCATTCGCCGCACTTCGTCAGAAACAATATCGCATTAAGGTTGATTTCAACCGAGAGCGTGCAACAGATATTATGAATATTTCTTGAAATACAGAGAAATTTATAACCACAGACATCGGTAATTTCAATTATCTGAGAAACCTGTCAAATAAGTAACAAATTAACAATTAAAAATTTTAATCACAAATACAACTTTGAACAAAATCCGAGACAGTAGACTGAAAAATATTCCGAACCAGTGGGTCGACAAACGCATGGCTCTGCGCCTAAACTGCCTCGGAAGCAGTGGGTCAAAAAACGCTTGTGTTTTGGTCTGGCGCAACATTCAGAGGTCTCCAAGCGAAAATACAAACGCAAACGTGAGCGTCGAACACATATCGCAAAACGATCGACACATGTGTTCAGTTTGGGCGATGCGCTTTTGTTTTTCTTCGCAAGTGATATACAAGGAAAGACATACCCAATCGCATCATAGGAACAGAAACTTGGGCGTCCAGAGGCATACCAGAGAGCTACGCCGAATGGGGTGCGGATCGCAAAACGCTGCGTCCAGACGCGCAAAGGAGATCGAACCTTGACATTGCAGTGATGAATTGTATAGCGATAAATGATCGCAAGGTGTCTAGTTCAGGATTATTCTAAATTGTACTAGAAACACGGATAGCTGTCTTGTTTTGAGTGAGTCAAGCTTTGAACAACAAAAGTGAATATTTGTACTCGGGGAGTACAACAAGTACAGTGTCCCAGTCGACGCAAACACGGGACTGATTCGCGGCTTAGTGATTGCCTAGTCGCGATCCTAATCGAGCACTCCCGTGGCCGTCGTCTACGGGACCATCGAGAGAACACCCCTTTCACCTCCCTATTTGCAATGCAACACCCACCCCCGTAATTTAGAGGAGAACGGAGGAGGTACTGCGAGAGAGCCGATAAACGCGCCACCGAATTGCCTCGCTTCCTGCTCGACGAACACAACGCTTACCTTCGTAGACGCGACCGGTTTACGAACCGGAGAGCCTCGTAATATTGTCACTGGGAATCGCAGGACTGACACAAACGCGCGCTCTCTCTCCCTCTTCCTGTCTCTTGTAGCTGTACGAACGCCTCGATTAATCTGTGAAGAGGCTGCGGCTGAAGAAACAGGTGAGAAAGGAGACGTTCCGTTGGTTTGTTAATGGAACTCATGTTTCTGCCTAACGATGTTCCGGTTGGTTGCTTTTGATTCTTCCTCTACTACCTTGATGATCAGCGGGTTCTTTATGCAATATAATCATCGTCCAAGTCTGATAAGGACCAGGTTACACCAAGACACACGCAAAATACGAAAAATAAAGCGATAATAATAATTACACTGCGGATCTTTATGCAAAATAAAAATGTTTGACATTGATTGTGGGAAGCAGGAATAACATAAAAACTGATTTCGTCCCTTAACGACTTTGTTACATTAAAAGCAATTCTACAACGTTCTTGAATTTTTTAAATCTTTCGCAGTTTTATATTTTTGTTCAACCAATTTCTTTATATATGCATGAAGATCCGCAGTCTAATAATAATAATAATAATAATATGTATGTTATATATTTCTTTTTAGATGAAATGTAATTTGATTCATTTGGAAAAAAGCATTAAAATAAAAATTTTAAGAAAAATATAAATTTTGTTTTCCCTTCGACGCCATTTTTGGGGATAAAATTCGTTTTAGTCGATTCAAATGTAAAGAAAATGCTACACTAAGTGGTTAATCACTAGCATATAGTACTTGCAATCTTTAAAAGTTAAAATTTAACGTTTCAAGCGGGTAAAATCGGAAGATTTCGCAGCACGCGCAGCAATCGAAGAATTTTTAGTCGATATCATGGCGTTCTCTCGACGGCGCGCGGCGCGAGACATCAACGGAATTCTGCGTAGCTCGTTAAATTTGAAATTACGATGACGCAACGAACAATGGGTATGCGGGAGTGGCGCGGTGTGCGTCGGGTAAATACGTAAATAGGCTCGACGAAATCCCTCGTCATCGGTGGGGCCAATTATCCCGGCGTTCATCGTTAAAATGATGTTTCTTCTCGTTATCGGTAACGCTGACGCTCTGTCTCCCTTTATCACTGGGTAAACGAAATACAATAATAACATAGATGTCGACGTGGCAACACAACCTCGTAGAGAGAGAAGAAGAGAGAGAGAGAGAGAAAGAGAGGCAACGAGTACGCGTGCGATAATTATGAAAATTTTCTATTCGCAGCGAAAACGCGTTCGAACATCGGCGTGCACGGTTTCCGCGCGGCTATCGGGGTCCGTATCGGCTCGTATAAATATTGTTCTCGTGACGGGGAACCCGGAAAGTTCACGAGAACCAACCCCATAGAAACGCCAAGCAACTCGAAGCTTGTCCCCGGAATCAGGGTTTCGTGCTTCGACCGGCATAAATTTCTCTTACGTGCCAGATATAAAAAGTATTACAGCCGGCCGGGGTTTATCGTCTCGTGAAGTCGACGATGGATTCGCGAGGAAATTCTGATTTAACCCCGCGAAAGCGATTTCGTCTTTGCGAAACTCGCCTAACCCATCGACGCAACCTGGCACGATTTTATACAGGAGATAGCCGAATTTTTTTGTTTTCAGGGGATTAGCGACAACAAGAGTTAGTATACAGGGTGTCCCAAAACTACCCTAGGAGCCGAAAATGGGAGGTTCCTTGGGTCATTTGAAGCAACATTTTCCTTTACAAAAATGGCGTTCGTGGCTTTGTTTAGGAGTTATTAACGAAAAACACGGACCAATCAGAGTGCGATCTAGACACGTGATGTCACGTTCGGCCAATTGATAGTTGGCGCGTCGGGCCGACTGTGCTAACTCGCGTCTAGGTCGCGTTCTGATTGGTCCGTGTTTTTCGTTAATAACTCCTAAACATAGCCGCGGCCGTCATTTTTGTAAAGGAAAATGTCGCTTCAAATGACCCAAGGAACCTCCCATTTTCGGCTCCTAGGGTACTTTTGGGACACCCTGTATACGATTAAACACAAGTACATTATATAATATAAGACAAAAACTGCTGAAGATAGTAACATTGTAAAAAATCAGGAAATTCAACGAATAACGGCATTTCACACGTTTCTGACTACAAGGAGGGAGAGAAGTGGACGAGGAGCTGGAGAACTAGAGAAAAGCGTAGGATTTCAGCTCGCCGATGTTGCAGAGCTCGTTCCCGTGACCTCTCGAGCCGCAGCTTTTCTTCTGTCCCGTTTTTCCTCCAGTTCTCACATAACCCTGGCCCATATACGCAGAATTCAGTCTCACTCTTGTCGTCCACGCACAAAAGCTCGCACACAAAGGGGCCGATATGCAGTTGCCGGAAGGCGTGAGATCCTCTCGACGGGCGACGGATGCCGAGCGGAGTCTTTCGCCTTTCAGACGCTCGTTATTTTAACAGAAAGCGCGAAGCTGAAAGGATGAAAATATCGGCTCGCGCACGCGAGTCGCGCCTTTGACATGGTTCGCAACAGAATTCACAACGGAAAGATTATTCGCACCCTGTGCATAGAGTTGTAACGGGTTCCGATCATCACTGAGCACCGGGAATCGGAAACATTGAAAATCCTCTTCGATGTGGGGTTCGCATAAACTTTGTCTGGATGACTCTTTTCAACGTGTTTTCGACTATATTTTAAGTAAAGAGTATGATCGTTAAAGAAAATTCTAAGAACATCGTTCAAAACGAAAAAAGATAATTAACCCTTTTAATTCGAAAATCAAGACATTTCTTAATCCTAGATAATTTTCATTTTATGTAATCTGTTTTACATCGGGCACGCAAAAGTGAACCCATTTTCTCATACAACGGTGGAGCTTTTTCACAATTCGTGATAATATTAAAACTAAAAAACATACGATCGATAGAAAGGAAAATTTATTTAATATTAAAACTGCTTTGAATAATATGGTCACTTTAACTGGCGTCTCAGAATCGAAAGAGTTAAAGATTCAAAAAACATTTTTAATCTGCATAAAGATCCGCGGTCTTTGGTAGCGTACATGTGTCAACATTTCAAGTGGAACGAACTAATCTGAAAAAGCATATTTTCAGAAATGGATTAACCGCGATAAAGAAATTAACATTACCTGGGAAAAGTAGTTTCGGAAAAAACTAAGAGTAAATTGATACCTGAGTATCTGAATGGAGTTAACCGCAGTCAGCGTGACATTCAAAAGCGTCCGTCATTCAAGGATTAAAGTCGTTTCCCCGGCGAGTAAAAAAATACAAGAGTTGGTAGCGTAGCCAGTGTGGCTCGGACACCTTAATGGAACTCGAAATTCCGCTTAACGTTCGCCGGTAAATACGAGCTATACATTTAAATTGAAGTTTTCGTTTGAATTTCATGCGGGCGTTAAATTAAAACCGATGGAAATTCCGCGGCTTCCGGCTGTAGCCGGTTCTCGTGTATTCGCTCCCTTTGCCGCTCGAATTTTGCGCTCGCAACTTTGCTACGCTCTGCCTCAGCTCGTTCGAACACTGAAAAGGCTTGGTTAATAAAGACGATGAAAATTACGCGGCGACATTCTAAAAGGAAAATAACTAGCAGGGAAGATTGCGTTGACGCGCCAAAGAAGAGAAGAGCCAGACAAACGCGGTGTCAAAATCCCCTTGAGCGGTCTTTAATTTTCCAAGCGTGCACTCGTTCGCAAGCGCTCACCAACACGTCAAAGAAATCATGTCGTGCGTTATTCGCGCGTACGATAGCGATTCTTTCGAGGCGCCAGCCACCGCGCCGTTGGCAATGTCGATGAAAAATCGAACGGTGCGTGTAAACCCATTCGCTCTGCCTCGAATCCAATTACCTGCACACCGTAGTCATGCTCGCTTGTGCCCGTTTCGCTATGCAAAATCTATAATCTTTCAGATAATGAAAAAATTCGAAGCGATTCGAGTCCCGCGGAAACGCGTCGCTGTTTAGCGTATTTAGAAACGTTAAAATGCATTAAAAAATAGAGAGGGGCATAAAACCTATCCGAAATTCATTTTCCCTTAAGGAAACGAAATGGCATTCCGCGCGACTTAATATTTAAATAAGATCATCTGATTTTCCGGGAAACTCGCACATGATAATATGAAATTCGCGTCCGGAATACAATATTCCACAGGTATTTCGGTCCATTCACCAATATTCGTATGCAAGGCATGAAACTAGTTTTAAAAGTTGGGGTTGGAAATCATATTTGGCCATTTATCTCTGAAATGAATAATTCTAGGGAAAAGTGCAAATACACGAAACTCGTATCTTTTTCACTGACGTGCCCCGGTCCAAGTAAATAGATTTTTAAAATATTCATTTATCGAGGAACATACATTGACAAATTTATTGCTCCAACTCCGAAAGCAATTTTCACCCTCCCCTGAAAGTATTGGGATTCTGACCACTTGAAAAAGATACGCGTGGAATATTTGCTCGAGCCTTTCACAAAAACCCAGAGAGGGTCAATTGCAGAAAATCTGATCATTAAATTGAAAAATATTATTCTTTCAGCAAGGTGAAACATTTTATTCCTTGAACTAATGCGAGCTCTTTCACATTCGATATTGATACAGTCCGCTTCTCGAGTGTTTATTCATTTTGAATTTATGCTGTTAATTGCGTAAAGTGTATTGATGCAAACTGTACTATAATTTAATATGTATCGATATGATTTTGATTGAATAAACCAAACGCTCCCTTGACAAATACATCAATCGAGCTGTGGCATTGTCGAATGAAAACCCATCTGACGGCGCGTGCCCACCTGCGTAGGCAGTTATTCAACTTAAAAATTCAGAATTTTACACAATCGTTTTCGACGATCAATCATTACACATTGTTTTGTTGGCGAACCTACCTCAGTGAAGTTTAATTTTCTAAAAAATACCTTTATATTAACAATCGAGTGATAAATTTATATCTTTAAAAAGTTACGTGTAATTCAAATATTTCTTCGCAATCAAAAATACCGTAAATTTTAAGATCGTTTACTAATTACCTCATTAAGCGTAATTTTCTTAAAAATTCCTTTATGATAACAATCGAGTGCTGAATTTCTGATAACTGATCTTGAAAATGTTACATATAATAAAAGAAATTGAATATCAAGTCCTCCGCTTTACGACACCACGTAAGTTAACATCATTATAGCAGCAGTTGATGTATAGGATTTTTTCCCACCTAGATTGAGCATTCGATACACTGCGCGTCCGTTTAAATTCGTCTTTTCTTGAAAGTAGTAGAAAGTTTCGGGCCGGTAATATCCGACTTCCCCATGGCAAATAGTTCGGCTGGAGTCACAGGTTGCGCACAGGTGTAGTCGGGAATTGAATGGATCGACGAGGTCGCGGAATGAAGTGTCTCTCGCGTCGAGATTTACGATCTAGCGGGTGCTCGGTGCGAAAGCTATGCATTCACCGCGTATTTCGAGGTTGAAGCGCCGCAAGGCTGGATGCGAAAGGGTTCGTCGGTGATTGGAAGGGGCGAAGGGAAAAGCAAAGAGAAACTCAAACAGAAGAGAGAAGAGAAGACACAGACTTCGACAGACACACAGACACACATCGCAATGGGACTCAGCTGCGATAAACTGGATGCTCGATTCGCGTCGCGACACCGACTCGTGTCGGATCTACGCGCGGGAATTTCGGTCTCTCGACCCTTTAAACTGGGTCATCGAACCTCTGCCTCGTTCTTTTTGCCAGAGATCCACGATCGACACGATCCATACGATTCACAGGGAATCCTGCTCGACGTTTTTTCGGCGAGAAACCCCTCTCTTTCATTCTCTCTCTCTCTTTCTCTCTCCGACTGCTAGCAGCACCTCACCTTTTTCGATTCTTCTCGGATCACGCGCGCCGAGGTTACAGCGAGTTTATCGGGATCACGATCGCGAGGTAAAATTTATTCCGCGTAAAGACGAGCCACTGGAAATCCATAAATCGGGGATTCCCGGAGATACGTTCCCTGATTTATTGGCAACAACGGGAGGAAATAGTTCACCGAGAGAAAGAACGACTCGGATGAGAGACGCGCGCCAAACTACGGACCGTTTTGTTAGCGACTTTTGAGCTTAAGCGGTCTCCTTTGACGGATTCGGGAAGTCGATGATCTTTTTCCGTCGTTTTCTTCGCGTTTTGTGCGTCGATTTGCTGTTGGTCTCGAAGTTTGCATTTCATGGGACATTATACGCTGAACGTTAAAAGCGGTTTCTTCAAGCGCGGTTCAAAAGGTTTCGTACGTTTGAGGCTTCACCGGGCTGCCGAATCTATGCATCTCTAATGGGAGCGTGTGGGTGAAATACTAAAAAGTAATCACCAATCAGTCGGAGTCTTTTGAAAATCCATTCAGCCAAAGTGTATGCATATTTATTTTTGTTTGAATTCTTTCCCTTTCCTCTCACACTCTCATCCTTCGACTTTTTCCCCCTTTTTCTTTCTTGTCTCTCTCTCATTCACGCTTTCCGTCCTGCTTTTCCTTCCTCTCACTATCTAACTTGGCCATCCACCCCTCTTCCCCTTCGTCTTCGGTTAATATCTGTTCTAACTTCTCCTGTACCCCTTCTTCCACTCCTTCTACCCTGCGTCTTTCCAACACGTGTTCCCATGTTTCTGCTTCGTGTCCACGTCTTCCCCCTCCCAATATATACCCTCCCCTCATTTTCTAATCTATATCTCGCTACTCTCCTCCATTTCTCTTCTCCGATGTTTTCTCTACCCGTCCATCCAAAGCGAAAAGTGTAGATTTTCGTTTCGTCCGTTGAGGATCGTCGATCGAGCACTGCCAAGACGCGAACGGATCGAATCGAGTCGAATCGGATCGTATAGAGCGAGTGCTTTCATACAAAATTCCTCTGGCCGAATGGATTTTTTACGTTCGGCAGGCGCGTTTCCACGGTCCCCACGGGGAATACGCAGAGCCGAAATTTCCCGGCTCCGCTCCGGCGAGTCGTGTCGGTTTTACAGCTCTTTTCGAAAATTAAATTTCTTCCGCGTCGCGCTGTGCTTTGAAACGACATACTGCTACGTACGCGCCGCGCCGCACGTACTATCGAGTACATACATATCGAGAGCCGTCATCGGTTTAATTGAAAAAGTTTCGATGATCGGTCGTCGTCGCCGGAAATTACCAATGAACCTCAAAGGTGGGGGTCGACACTTCTTCCGGGGGGTGTGCGAGTTTTAGTATGGGGGTGAGTCCCGGTCCTCTGTCCCACCAGCCCCGTTCAAAATCACGGGGGACCGCGGGAGAAAAAGTTCGCCAATATCAAAGCAAACACACTCGCCGGGGCTACCGGTTCCCCGTTGAAAGTCGCAAACACTCGACTCGTTAATTTCAACGGAACGAGAGAGCTGAGAGAGAAAGGGAGAGGTTCGTCGCAACGCTCTGAACTGCTCCACACCGCTCTGCACCGGTGCACGCGTGTGCACTCGGCATTATTTCATCGACAAGACGAACTTTTCGCCGTTTCCACTCGCTCGACCAGCAGAGCCGAGGAGAAAAACCCGGACAAGGGGCGGAGAGCTTTGTCGGCGGGCTTTGACATTAATTAACCGGTCGTCGAATAAATTTGAAACTCGCCCCCGAGGCTCGATCCACTGGCAAAAATGACCACGCTCTCTCCCGTTGAAACGGCGTGGCTCGCCAGAGAGGATCTGTGCGCGTTGGTTGATCGTACGGCGGTGAGCGGCGGTTTGTGAACCGGCACGCCACCGGTTGACGAGGGTTTATTGGCTTTATCGAGGAATCAGGTCGTCCCCCGAGGAACAAGGGTTCACAGGCACAAGGCGAAAGGGGTGGGACAAGAATGGACATCGGACAAATGAGAGCGAGCCGTGCATCGTGGAGCCGATCGCGCCCGAGATACTTTTACAAATGACTCGAACGACGGCGTTCCCATTTGGTACGAAGACACCGAGCTTGGAAAGGGTGGTTCGACGTTTTAAGAGACTACGCGGACAGCGTTTCAATGGCGAAGCTCCGCCCGTCCGAAAACAATGCGATGCTCTCTAATTCAAGAATCGACTGCGCTCACCTTGTAAAGTCATTTTTTTTAAGCGGACGGTTGACCCCAGACCAAATTTGATCTTGAGAAGAAGGATCTGACAATTTCACCGATCCAGGGGTATAGAATACCGCTGTGGTAGTCGCGACACGCGATTTTTCCACATCCTGTACGCGAAGCAGTGTAAACGCGAACATGCCGGGCGAGCAAATAATTGAAGTCGCTGACGCGGCCGGCTGATCTAATTCCTGCCACGGACAAACAGTTTGATTAGCAGAGGAGGTAAAGGAGGAGGAAGGGGGTTAGACAGTTGGTTTCATCGCTGATCTCCAGGGAGGGAGCAAACGGAGGGATAGTTCGTTAAATAAAGAGGATAAAGCAACGGGTCCGGGGGAGTAGCCACGGGGAATAGAATATAAGAGAAGCGTGTGCTCTCTAATAGATGGGGCGGAAGACGAGGGGGTTGCAGAGAAACTGGCGGAGAACTGTCGGCAGAGGTCAGCGGGTACGTCGTTTCTAGATCAAATCCACGAAATCGGCAGAGTCCCGCGAAATCTCTGCCAACCGATTCCAATCTCCACTGTGATAGCGCACGGCGAGAAAAGAAAGTAACAAGAAGCGAAACCCAATTTTGGTCGGACCGTATCGCTCACGAACGATGGGAGAGCTTGGGGAACAGATTCCCGGCCGTTTGTTTCAATATTTTCGAACCCCCGCGTGGTTAGATTCTTGTAGCCTAAGAAAATCATAAGAGGATTTTTCTACGGACAACAGTGAGGGAATAATTCAACGTGTTCGAAAATCACAGAGATCGTAATCGTTCTTTATTTGGCGAAGACATTAACTGTTGGACAAAGACATGCGATGGCACGATCGGCCAATTGACAGTTGGCGCGTCGGGCCGACTGTGCTAACTCGCGTCTAGGTCGCGTTCTGATTGGTCCGTGTTTTTCGTTAATAACTCCTAAACATAGCCGCGGACGCCATTTTTGCAAAGGAAAATGTCGCTTCAAATGACCCAAGGAACCTCCCATTTTCGGAACCCAGGATAGTTTTGGGACACCCTGTATACAAGTTCTGGGTCGAACATTCTGGATGTTCGACTTTTAAACTTCTTTGCCTTGATTTAACGCTTTATTCTTACCCATCAGCTGTTTTGCTGATAGGTTACTGATCGGCGGGTGATGTGTCTACTTTCGCGTGTTTACATGCTCGCGCGTCGACGTGTCCTCGCATCGTTGCGAGTTTGTTTACATCGATTATTTCGGTTTCTTTTGCCTTTAACGTGTCAGCTGTTCGGCCAATGGACAGTTGGCGCGTCGGGCCACAGCCTACTGTAATACTAGCCATGCTGAACAACTTGGCAACACTGCGAGAGTCCTGTTAAGATATATCTATATATATCAATATATATAGATATATCTCAATCGGAAAACCGGACTCTCGCGGTGTTGCCATCTTCTCTTCAGCATGGCTAGTATAAAGTAGGCTGTGGTCGGGCCGACTGTGCTAACTCGCGTCTGGGTCGCGCTCTGATTGGTCCGTGTTTTTCGTTAATAACTCCTAAACATACCCGCGGACGCCATTTTTGCAAAGGAAAATGTCGCTTCAAATGACCCAAGGAACCTCCCATTTTCGGAACCTAGGGTACTTTTGGGACACCCTGTATACAAGTGCTGGGTCGAACATTCTGGATGTTCGACTTTTAAACTTCTTTGCCTTGATTTAACGCTTTAATCTTACCCATCAGCTGTTTTGCTGATAGGTTACTAACCGGCGGGTGATGTGTCTACTTTCGCGTGTTTACATGCTCGCGCGTCGACGTGTCCCCGCATCGTCGCGAGTTTGTTTACATCGATTATTTCGGTTTCTTTTGCCTTTAACCTGTCAGCTGTTTTGCTCACAGGTTAATGACCGCCACAACAGTTTGTCCTAGACTTGACCTGTATCTATTCAAGAACTGACGCATTTTCTTCCGAATAAACAGTTTTCCCGTATTGTCTTAAAATCGATGCACTTGTATGGAAAGCTCGAATCGAACGTGTTCGCTAGCTTCGCTTAAAGAAAATTCTCAAAGGAACTCATTATTTTTCGATCGGAAAACCGCGATGATCCTTCAAGGGTTTTCGAATTCGCAATACTTTACGAAGAAGAAGGTGACTCGGAAACGTTCGTGCACCGCGGGTCAAAGTAAAATGTATGGCGAAACGCTCACCTGCATGCTGGTTCACCGACGGTCTCGAAAAACAGGCAGGTACCGCCGTTCATGCAGAAGTCACCGGCGATCGGGCACGGCTGCTCCTGCCTCGGCCATGCTGCCGTCGCTGCAACACAAACCAGAGAAAAATAATGGTGAGCTCTGGCGAAACGTTCGAAAAACGTTATGCGCATAATTCCCGTCCACGCCCTTCGTGTGTCTCGTATCCTTTTCTTTTGTTCGCATAGCCCTTCGCCTTGCTTTTCCGCCGCTGTTCGCGTCATTCGTTCTTTCCGCGCATAAATCGCGCACGCTGCGTTCGAGCTTTGTTCTCCTAGTGCAAGAAAATGATATTCGCGCGTGCGGATTCGAGCCCAAAGGGAGGCAGCGCGAGAACCCGGTGTGCATTTTCATTGCAATCGACGCTCCCTCAGCCCACGCGCACGTGCAAGGATTAGTCTTTGGTATGCAAATCGCGGGAACGGCCGCTAAGAAGGAAACGCGCGGACACCGGTGAATTTATGGACAGCTTAAACAGAGGCCGACAACCGTGTCCGACGCGGTGACGTTCGGTTTTTAACGAGTCTGAAGGAATCCGTCGAACAGGTGGAGTCTACCAAAGGTTGGGTCTACGGATTAGGATCCGCAATCCCGCGTAATTTTTTACTCCCGCATTTCTTAAACAAGTGGTACGAAAGCCCGCAAATTTCGCGAGACTATGCGTGTAATCAAAGTTGCGCGATTATCCGTCGAAGCATCGCGGAAGCAGAGTCGCGCGGGATTTTTACCGCGCGCAGGCACCGACGAGAATATCCCGGCGTATTGTTCCGTGGCTATAATACCTCACTGTCGTTTGCCGGTGTTCATGCTGTAATGCATTACGAACCGGGTTTACTATCTTGTCGGTCCTGCGTCGTAAACATCGATTAATCATCCGTGGATGAGCATCCGTCTGTAGAAACATTCTAACATTGCGCGGCGTTGAATTTTCTCGTCGGCAGGCTGCGGCCGGTTTGCGGGGGTGATGCGCGTTGGTCGTCTGGCTGGGAAGCGCTCGCTAATTATACATCCGCGGAGACCGGCGGGAACGATTCTATGAAAGGTGCGAGACAGAGGGACAAAGAGAAGGCTGGACGTTCTCGGGGGTGTTTCGAGTCCCCATGCGGTTTTTGATCAGTCGTCCGATGAATCCCGGACAAGCTTGCGCGCTACGGTGTATTAAAAATCGTATAATGAGTTTGAAAGCGACTCGGACGAGTGGGGTCCCGGCTGTCCAGCAGAGTAATAGCGAGCGCGATGAAGCGCGTTGCCGCTCGCGCGGTGAGCTCGCGAGCGCGTACACCATTATTACAGTCGGATTAGTACTCGACCATTCCGGTCGGCCCGGTATTACCGAGCGCAGTTCCAACTTCGAAAAGCGCTCGAGCTGCTCGTACTACCCGGCTTTATCCTCTCCCTCTCGCTTCCGTTCTTCCTGTTATCTTTCTATTTCTCGCTCTCTCCACCCCGGCAGTTCTCTAGCGGCCGCGTTTCTTCTCGTTAAGTTCCTAACGAGCTGAAGACATTTTCGCGGCGAGAACTGTTCTTTTTTTCCCATCCTCGTCCTATCGGAGAAACGAGAGAGAAAGAGCAAGAAACGAGACGGTGGTAGTCTCGAGCGGAAACGTATCGAAATTTTCATTTTTCCCTGACGGCCTCCGGTATCCACTTCCTATTTAGCCCTTCGGGCTGCGCAGCCACATCTTCCGCTTCCGCAGCAATTATTTCGCGCGATCGACCCGGAATATTAGCAGCTCTCTGTAATCGTGACTGGCTACACGGTCTTCCTGCAATTCTTACACGGAGAGATTAGTTTTAGTTCTACCGTCTCGTGATTATCCTACACGATCTTTCCCGGATAGCTTGCACACGGAGTTACGGATAAAAATGTTTCCAATAAATGGTATAATTAGATTTCATGCATTTCTGACGAGAATGGGAACAATTTCAAGCAGAGGACATATTAAAAAGATTTAAGGACGCTGTTGTATGTTAGTTTCAGCTTGATAAGATGATTAAAAGAAAATGTCTATCTTTTCGTTTCTGCTGAAAATTGCGTGTTCAACAAATTCGCACTGCGGAGTATCGAGCACGTTGGAAGACACGCGAAGAAGGCGGGCTCGTACGAGCGCGCCACGCTGGAAATTGAACGGTGGCTCTTCCCTTAATTGAAGACCGGCATTGTTGTTCCCGTTGTTTTTCGATGGCGAAACTTTGATCTCGTTCCGGGCCGCCGCTTCTTTTCGGAGAAAGGGAGAAGCAGCAACGCCGGCAATCTCGCGGAATACGAAAGTTCGCGGCGCTCGCGCGAAACAAGGGTTAGCAACGCCGAGAGGAGAAAGGCGAGAGGCGAAGTTTAGATGAGGGCGAGAATCGAGTTTGAATCGCAGCCATATCGATTCATTCGGGCCGACGCGTCCCGATTTAATGAAGATTTTTTCGCCCGGAACTTCGTCTCGAAAGAAAATAGCACGAACAATCTGGTTTCGCCTCACGCAAAAATCTGCAATGCTCGTAGGGCTTGCAATCGCGCAATATCCCGTGTCATTTTTTGGCCCCGCATTTCTTATATAGGTGATCCGAAACATTGATTGGTAAAATATATTGGTAAAAGAAAAAATTGTTTCGATTCACCTCAGCAGTTATTATATCGTATTGTATATTATATTATGATTAGACGTTTATGCAATTTTTAATTTTTCTAGGCAAATTTTAAGACAGTGGAAACAAATGTAATCTTGTTTTCAGCAGCTTTTATAGATTTGAAAGAAATAAAAATTAAATTAGATTCGGTGGAAGTTGATATTCCAGCTTTTTTTGAAAATATTCAGAAGCCATAAATGCATAGAGATCCGCAGTCTAATTATAATATATCGTGCATATTTCTTCGCTACCGAAATTCGCTTGAACACTCAGAAGAGCATCGAGATCTCGAAGATCGCCGTAGTGATAACTGCGGCGATAATCCGACGACAGTATCGTGCGTAGATCCAGCCCCGGTGTTATCTGGGTCGAGTATCGCGGCGTCTAAATTTTTTCCCGCATCCCTGTATCGCGGAAGCACTTGCTGCCTGTCGAGATCCACTCGTGGAGGCGTATGAACATAGAGGGATCAGCGTGCGCGCGAACGGCGAGGACGACGAAGAGCCCCAAGACGAACAGAACCGTATACCGAGGCTCTGGAAATGTATACGGATTTGTCGGGAAGGAATCTCCGGCAGCTATCGACCAATCGTAAATAGATACACAGTGTCGATCCTTGAGATCGCGGTAGGATCGTGTGGAAATTCGCGGCGCGTGCCGCGGCATCGCGCGAATAGATTTCTGTCTCGAAATATTCGATATCGCAGCCGGAAAGCCGATTGCTTTCCGCATATCCCTATTTTCATATATTAGATCCGAAACTACGTTTGCGACCTACACATTTTCTCGCACAAAATTATTCGTTAACAAAATCCGAAACCGAAAAGTATTCTGAAGCAGTGGGTCGACAAATGCATCGCTCTGCGCTTGGACTGCCTCGGAAGCAGTGGGTCTAAAAACGCTTGCGTTTGGGTCTGGCGAATCATTCAGAGGTCTCGAAGCGAAAACGCAAACAGAAACGCGAGCGTCGAACACATACATGGACCAATTTTATTGAATATGGTCTTATTCGAAAGCTTATATACGGTTTACATTAGCAAAATGCCTTTCAATTTAGAAAATATTGCAGACGTGATGAGATATTAACGAAAGAAGTTTCAGGTTAGGTTAGAATGCCCGGTTTACGAGTAAAGATACGCGGTAGGTAGCGACAGTTGACATCGATAATTTTTCATGTACTTGGCGTCGAGACGCTACCGCGTCTCTAGATATCTTGAATCGATCGACATTTTTGTTTCAGTTTGGGCGATGCTATTTTGTTTTTGTTCGCAAATAAAATACAAGGAAACACATCAAATCGCGTTATAGGAACGCAAGATTGTGCGTCCAGAGGAACTGCAGAGAGCGACGCATGGACTATGCATAAGAAAACGTTGCCTCTAGACGCGCAAAACAGAATCCACCGTCAGTCATTAAGTCTGATGCGCAGAGAAACGAAATTACTTACCGAACGGGTTAATACAATTCTCTCTACCGTAATGTCAATAATTTGCGAGACAGAAAGATCTAATTCCGGCGATTTCAACGAGCAGCGATACGCTCAGCGTTAATAACGCGATAAGTGGCAGTCCTCGGGCAACAACCAATTAAACAGCCGAGCAAACGAGTCACCTGCACACAGTATATCTTCAGGAACACGTACACACGCGTTACGTGGAGGCATTAGTAAGGCCGAAAAGGGGCGTAGTTGAACACTCTTGGAGGTCGTCCACGCGAATTTCCGGGGCTAACGAGATTGTCTCATTAGCGTGGACGCAGCCGGCCAGTAAAGCGTTCGCTACGATAAACAGTTTTAACGTCGGCCCGCTTTTGACGAGCGAGCTACATTGTTTGGACACCGTTATCTCTGTCGATGTAACATCAATCGGTGTCTCGCGGGTGCGTTTAGATAGCAGCCGTGGCTCGACCAGTTGTTCCGCGTAGCGCCCGATTTTCCCCGTTGATACGTCAGTTTTCGACGTGTTTACGGTTTTACGCGGAGCTTTTTTCCATTTTTGTTGCTCCCGTTTCTGTTTTTCCGCTTTTTTTCTCCTATGGCGTCGGCGCCAGATTTTTCCGAAAGCCACGCGCTTTACAATCACCCCTCGATGCTGTTGTTCGAGCAATGTTCCAGCGGATTTAATGCAACCAGCTTTGTATTTGGGTCATCCTTATTTCGTTTCGATGATCTCTCGTTCCACACGATTTCGTCGCCATTCTATTTTCCAATACAGACTTTTACCGACATTGGCAGTTGTTTCGACGTATTTTAATCTCATTGGGAAATCACGCCGCGGTAAAACGCACGCTACTTTTAGATCAGTGTAGAAAAATTTGATTTATACTCTCATTTGATTTCGAATTTTTCTGTTTGGCGACAAACGTATAAAATTCACAGATTAAGAATGAATCGTGAACGAACTGATCGATGATCGATTCGAGTTCGCTGATTCCCGGAGCGGGTCGACTCGCCAATCAGATTAAAAATATATTACACGGTTGTTCGGCCTGGGTGGACCGCCACGCGAGCACTAATTAAGGCTAACGCGGACTCGGGAACCGAGGACAGGCTCGTCCTCGCGTTTCAACTATGAAACACGAGTCGTTCGTTTTTTCGAGCGTGCCGGGAAAATTGCGGCGAAAACTCGAGCGGCCTCGCGCGGAAACCGTCCAAATGATGAAACTTTTAATCTGCTCTGCCAGCCGAAACGGCTCGTCCATGGACGAAAATTTCGTGGGCCGAATTATGCGATCGATATATGATCGCAAGCTGGTATCGTTGTTGCGCGTAATCTTCCTTTAGTGTAACCGGAAAAGACTATGTTACGCTCGAGTTACTTTGTGCGTCTATTCAACTTGTTCACATCTATGGAAACTGTGTTCTTCTTGAAAACTATCGTTTTCTTTTATGTTGGATTGCACGAAGAAAAGATTGGTAGTTTCATTGACTCTTAACCTCAACGCCACTCTCCGATCAAGGCGAGTGATATTTTCGCTTTCCCGAGAGATGAACTGTTGAATTCCGGAGCCGACAGGTCATATAATGAGACAACGTTCTTGGCGGATGCTAATTCGCATTGACAGTGTTCGAAAATAGGCACGAACCGGGGGCGCTGCGTAATTAGCTCGGATATAATTGCCCTAATATATCTGTCCGCGAGGGCATGCGACTTAACTGGCCGCGCAAGTGTATGGTTCAACTCCCTCGATCCAATTTGTCTTCTCAAATATCGTGTTTCAATCGCGTGACTCGCATCCGAGATCCTACTACCATCAAGTATTCGTTCTTATCTCCTAATTTATACGGGCCACCATCTCGAAATAATCTTCTTTACATTACCAACATTTCCATCGTACTTCAAACAGGATAAAAATCTTGTTAAACAAACATTTCCAACACTCCAAACGAATTCTCTCGAGTCTTACAAGATTGAATAAAATCTAAAATTCTATAAATGTATTATATCTGCTACCTCTGAATTATTTTACGCTGAATTCATTTTTCTTTATACCGGTTCGAGCCGGATTTAAATCTCGTTGAGCTATTTTAAACATTTCATCGCGCATTCACAAAATTGGATAAGCTAGAAAATTCTGCAAATGCACAAGATCTGCAGCTTCTGAATTACTTATTGAATCTATCTCGACACTTTCAACGCGCGACTTATCGTCATACAAATTATCAGAAGAAATTTTCTGTACGTTCATTAACATTTTCGTCACATTTCGAGATAAAAATCTTGTTCACCACTGGAGCATTTTCGTCTACAGATTACAAATTCGGTGGAATCAAAAATTCCTTTAATACGCACGCTACACAGTAAATTGCTTCGTTGAACATACCACGTCCGAATTATTTACTCCAGAAAAACTTCCTCTGTTTTAACTCTATCTCCAAACTACATAAAAATTACGCGAAACATCAGAAGATTTTTCCGTGTTACAAATTTTAACCTGTTTTCATGCAAGACAAAACATTCCTTAAGCTCTCAAGCATTTTCTCACCTTTTGTATTTCTATTAAGCATATTAAGAAAGAAAATGAATTTCCATTTCAACAGTTTGTTGCAATTCAGGTAGACTCTCCGCTTTTGGAAATGAGTTGTGCGTTTGAGTGGCAGTTTCTCCCGGTGGATGATGCGTCGTGAATGCTACGAAGGCGTAAATGCACATAGTAGGACCCTGCGAGTATTTCTTACACCGAGCTGGACTTGAGCGAGTTGCAAGTTTCTAGAAATGGGTTTTTTTAGTGAGTAGTGGGTTTTGGTACCGGTCATCTGTGCCTCCGAGTTCTACACTTTCCGGGTTATTGCCAGAAGTTAGTGCGTAAATGCATTTTTTCCCGTCTCTTTAAAGAAAAAAAGGTAGACACTCCGCTGCCTATTCATAACCGTTTCAAGGACCGAAACCGATATCATAACTGTTTTCAGGCCCTGAAACTTTGCACAGAGTTCCAACGCGTACCGAGGAAAGCAAAACATCGTTCTCTCTTTTGTCCGAGTCCTGAATGACTTTTTCTCCCTTTGTATTCCGTCGACGTTCGACTAATACGAGCCACGGGGTCGAGTAAGTGGATTTAGGTATCCTGACGTTTCGCACGAGCAACATACGCGCGACTGTTTGTTCGCGGGGGCTCAGGCAGGAGTAAAATGATTCGAGTTACGTGACCGCGTCGGTGTCCTTTGAGAAACCGGTGAAAAAAAGTGCGCAGGCTTCCAAAGAGGTCAGATAAAATTGCGAGCGAGAGCAGCGCGGGGAATCTTCGCGCTGGTCCACGACCGGAGGAATGAAATTGTAAAGTTTCAAAGGACCCTCTGAGCTTTAAGCACCGTCGACGGTTCTCCACGTGTGCTCCACCGTGCGAGCTCTTCCTCCCTCTTTTACTCTCCCAGCTTTTCACCCCTGTTCTCTCTTCTCTCTCTCTCGTTCTCGCAGTTGCTCTCTCACCCTCTCTCAATCCGTACGTTCCTTCCCTTTCTTGCGCCAGATTCTTTCCTATTGCTGGCGAAAAAAGAGGCGAATTCGATAGATCTCGCCAACTCCGAGTTCGAAAAATCGTTCTCAATATTGATTACAAGTAAAAAAAATTGTAGAATCTAAAAAGTGACAATTTCTTTCTGCATACAAATCTGCAGTCTACAAATAACCAAAGTTCTACTGTATATGTAATTGTATTTCGTAAAAAATAAGAAATCAGACGTATACTCGCTCATTATTTTAAAAACAAAATTGGCGTATCTGTATGGGTTAAGTGCTAAGTTAAGTACGCGAATTGTTTGGATGGGATTGATGTTCAGGAGGAGGCCCTTCACACAATTACGATGGAACTTCACTTAGGTAAGTTCGTTTAATCGTATACCACTTTTCTATACAAAATAACAACTGCAACTGTGCCTTCTGAATTTGGTTTTCGAACTCTAAATGCAAGCGAATAATGATTAGAGAGGAACAGGTTTGTAAGTGTGTAATACCTGCGAACGGGGCATCACGTAATCATAGGGGATCCACAACATTTCTGTTGTTCTGCGAGCGTTTACCATGTCGGATACTTAGAGTGAACAGTGAAACAGTTTTTAACTTTCGTCAACAATGATCGAGTTCTGTGTCTGGTTGTCGACGGAGTGGAAATATTTGATGAGACCGTTGAACTACTGTATCGATACTGTTTTACTATTTTTCTGCATGCATCGAGTGCTCCAGGGATCACACATACGCACACACACATGTGTCTTCTATTGTAGTTTGATGTTTTGTTTTTATAGATTCCCTTTGGCGACTTTTATAGGACGTTCTCGACACGAAGGCGACGGAAAGTTGTCTAGTTCTTCGACGGCGGGTCGGTGACAGTGGAATAATCAATGATTCTGCAGACAGGTCAGAAACGCTTTCGATCTTCTTTCAAGGAACTTCGTTTAAGAGTCAAATATTGTATTTCAAGAAACGAGAGTTAACTTCGACCTAATCATTTAATTAGAACACCGAGGAAAGCGTTCACGCGAAGAATGATCCATCGAGGACGAATTCCAACGGCGTTCTTTGTTCGAAGTTAATAGCATTCCATCATTCATTTACTAAAATATTCTTTATTTTGCATTTTCCTCGAACTTCAATTTCACTTGATATCCTCCTATTCATCATTTTTCCTCCGCAATTCTTTCAGATATTCATGGTTTAACAAGCATAACATTCTTCACATTGTATTCTTCTCTAATGACTACATTCTGTAATACTTTCCTGTTTTACAACTTTTATTCCCCGTGCATCCACCGACCCATTTTTTCTCACGAGTGTTTGTAATAAACCGTGCATACAAATTAACCTCCTTGACGTCGTATTTTACGTTAATTCTTCCATTCGTTTAATAACTTTCTTGTTTACAATTTTTCTTTGCTCGAACCGTTCATTGTCCCTCCGAGAATATTCATTAAATTATGCTCGAATGCTTCTTGCCGCAAGTCATTCTACGTTTCTTTTTAATAGTAACATCCTCTAACGCTAGAGCATGGTTGAGTAATATTTCTCATCTTCATGCACACTGCTTTCAAGCACAAAACTCTGATACAATCATTCCACGCGATAAATTAATAACAACACTGGTAACATTCGTTCTAGACTGTCTCCGCGTGTAAGATTGATAGTGTTTCCCGCTCCCAGGAGGAAAAGTATGGCAAGTCAGAGGAAATAAACCGAGAGTCCGTGGGACCGTGTCAGCGTCCTAAAGCGAGATCGTCGTTGCACATCGAGCGTGGTGCAGTACGTTCGTCACCTTCGTTAAAGTTTCAACGAACGCGGGGCGTATCGCGAACTCGCGGGTCGGACTTGCGGATAAGACCATCGCTCGCCAGCAGAAACAGCCAAGAGAGAGGAGGGAGGGGTGGCGCGAGCCTTTTCAAGGCTCGGCACTTGCCCCTTTTCCACGGTGGAACGAGTGCCCTCGCAAAGAGGATTTTCTCTACAAAGAGTAACGGCTAAGAGTTTCGACGGAAGAACTTTCCATCAACGGAAACGCATCGTTTTCCTTTGAATTTCCTAGCCGGCACTCAACTCTCGCGTTTCTTGTCGCTCGGCCCTCCTCCCGATCGTTCTACTAATCACTCGATATTTTCCTTGTTCCCCGTGACCATGTCGGATAACAATAGCTCTACGCGACAATATTTTTCAATCCCGCCGGATGTGTATGATCTACCGCAATCATTGCTGTTATCATCCATGTTTCCGCTGCAATGCGGCTTTTCATCAATATCAGAATTGAAGTTAGAATAAAGTATCAGTTTGCTAACGAAACAAAATTTATCATAATTTTTCAACCCTAACGCTGCAATGGATATCTGGGTTAGGTATAAAAAGGTACAAATATTTCAAACAAATTCTAAATCGGCAAAATGATAATTTCAAACCCTCTTAATTTCACATAAGACTAGATATTGCGGAGTCAAAGGGGTTACCAGCTAAAAACTTTAATTTTCTCGGAGGATTCGCAGTCTACCGATAACGCCGTACTAAATTCGTGGACGAGATGGCTCGCGAGCTATTAACGTTTCGCCGCGTGTCGCTCACGGGGTTGGATATTGTTCGCTAGGAAATTTGCGAGGACACTTTGGTTTCCTGGGGTCCTGTAAGAAGTCGAGGCGTCCCATAAAACCAGCGCACGCCTGCTCGATATGAAACTCGCGAACGACCGGAGGAGGAGCCGCGCAATACTCGCGGATCGCGCAACGTTCGCGATAGCAGCCTCTCCTCTCGTGGAACCTCACTCCGGATCTCCAAACGGACGTTTCGATTCCGTTTCGATTATTCTCCAGACATGCCTCGTTCTCCAGTGTATTCAATCGTTCCGGAGATTGGCGCGCGAGCGGATGCTTGCGATTCAATAAGGCCGCGATATTACTGACCTCGGGAAACCTTCTCCACACGTCGACTCTCCGCGGATTTCGAATTCACCTCGCGCCCACTATCACGGACCTATTTTCGTCGGGTTTCTTCTTTTTTTCGCGAGCCCCGCGATTTACGCGGCGCGTCGAAGGTAGATTAAAGCTCGCTGAGCGCCGATTCCTCGAGCCGGGGCGCCCGCGGAATTGCTCTTCGGGTTACCCGTTTCTCTTCCGCGAAACCGTATTTCTTTCGTGCCGAACTCGATCCGCCATGAATTTTTATTTAGCCAGAGGTATCGACAGGCTCCCGCGGGTTTCCAACCTCCACCGTGCACCTTTGTTTCCTTCCGAGAACCGATTCTCTCCTATCGCGTTTCCAATTTAACGGCCCCGTGCCGCACCGTCGCGTCGCCGACCCGAACAAAAGATTCTCGTTCCAGTCGCGCACGCTGCGCTGCTGCGTATCGTTACGACGTTCAGGGATTGCTGTTCCGAAAGGTTAGACCTTGCCCGGAGATAATTATATTCTTATATGATTCTCGAGAACACAGTCAATGTAGAGGATGTTTCAAAATTATATAGTAACACGCATACAATGGACCACCGGTAGGAAGTAATTCTACACGTAAAAGTCAGACGAAACCGAAGAACACAATTTTTTCATTTGACAACCGTGTTCCGGCGGAGCCCGTGCGCTCGAACTCGTCGGTACTCCCAAACTTACTCGTGTTTAAATTCAAACACCCTAGCGACTACCGTTAGCGCCGAGGAAGGTGAAAAACAATACGAGCGCCGCGAGGTCACCTTTGCTCGTTAGCGCACGAATTTAAGAACAGAAGCGTTTAGAACAGCGTATCGAACACACGTACGACGAATACAGTATCGCGCCGAGCGAATTAAAATTAGATAGAGTGTGGAAGTCTGTGTAGAAGCCCGTGCTCCAGTTATTCAATAAACCTTGCGTGAAATATTACCGTGGTCTTCCGATTCTCAATCTAAACCGTAGCAGTTCAAATTTTTCCTCACTTGAACCGGCCACAAATAAATATTTAGAGTGTTCCTACAGAATCGAAGGTGTCGTGAACAACCGAAATAAACGATCCTTGAGACGCCCTTCGTTATTGGCTACGGACGCCGAACGGCTCGAACGAGTACTATTCGATGAAATAAAAAGCAATTTTGATCTCCACTGACTCAGAGGTGCAGAATCGACACGTAATAATCGACATGTAATTTTGAAACACTCTGTACAAGAATTGATGCACAATGAGTTCCGTTCGACGCTAAAAGAGACTGCCAAACTGATAGACCGTAATTCCTTTTTGTAATTTGAATTTCAGGTTCGATTGAGCGATAACGTGAGGGAGGGTGGACAGTGCGCTTTGCGTATGTGGGTGAAGCGTAAGGCAGGCGAACCCTCGAAAATCCTCGTGTAAATCCATGGGAAAGAGACGAAACCGAAGCCGAGAGACAGGCGGGATGCGGGCACGTCACGATAACGCGACTTTACCCAGATCGTCGACTGCGTCCGAATTAACAGCTCGACGGTAGACCGGCGACGTCCGGCCTGGCCGAACGCCGAGGTTGCTGGATGTTCCTTTCGTTGACAGCCCGCAGGATCTCTCTCTCTTTCTCTCTTGCCGCGGTATGCTACCCGTTCTCTTCCCATTCCGCTAGGGTTTTTCTTCGGGCGCAAACAAAGCGCGCCACCGCCTGCACGGCTAGCTTACCCGGGACAGCTGTTTGTCTTTCATTAGGTTCGTAGCCGACCCTTTGCGCCAAGATAATGCGCTCGTGTTAATTTATCCTAACAGAGTTACTAGATGAAGGGACACGGCAACGTTTCATGGAATCGATCCTCGCTAGATTGCCGCTCGAAATGAATCCGCATGCGGGACCAGTCTACAGGCTAGTAGTCTCTCGTGAAATTCTGCGGACTTTACTATTACGTCGTTCGGAAAGTCATTTCGTTTTCTCAAGGGAATATGAAACGCAATTTTGTATCGTTTCAAATAAGTTTTATGACATTTTGTTGTATGACCTGTTACGATTTTTAACTTGAAAATTTAATATTTCTTTTAGAATAATTACTGAAATGTGTACTAACTTCATACATTACTGAAATGTGTACTAATTGTTTACATGCTATTATATTATATTTAATAATGTAAACCAATCTTTGTAGTTTTCGTAAAATTACTTCCGAAATGAAGGGAGTTTGAATAAATATTCACAGTTTAATAATTGAACACGCGATACAGCAGCTATACATATTGCACCGTTTATAAACGTCGAAGTTTTTAGTTGAATTGCCACTCGAGCAGTAACCGTTCACATTATTGCGATATTGCTGCATCAAATTGTGTAAAATTATTAAAATAAAACGCTGCTACAATTTTGCGCGGGGCTCCAACGTACGTAGCACGCGTAACAAGGTCTGTTACCGAAATGGCCCTCCCAATTTTGATGAAACATACATTTTTTTATGCCAGCTATCATCCAAAGCAAAGGGATGGAAACATAGTTCTCAATGGGTGGGGCTAAATATAATATACACTTTGTCGTACACAACTTTCAAATGTGTGAATTATTAAAAAATTTATTTGCATGCGCGCATTCCCTCATTAAAAAAAGACACGTTGACGAACAGCTGCCTTTTGAATTGCTACAGAATTGTCGAATCGATTGATTCCACACTGTAAAAGGTAACCCTAAGCAAATATACAGGGTGAACCACGAATCGTGACCCAGCTTTCACGTGATTATAGCAAATTTATCGTCAACTCCTTTTTTCATGATTTTAGAGGATTTCAAGGTGAATTCGGTAAATGTAATACAAGAAACTTGCAAAAAATTGCTGTTTCAAAAACCTTTTACAAAAAATTGCTATAATCACGTGAAAGCTCTCTATGCTATACCTGATAAAAACATTTTCGATTGGACTGCTAATAACAGAGTAATGTCTACAGGTCACGATTCGTGGTTCACTCTATACGTATAAAATTATCGGACAAAATATCATATCGTATAATCAGAGTGCACAGAGTCTTTAGAGTGGAGCAGTTGCAGCGTTAAGAAATTGTGCAATTTGTTTGACCACCAGTGTACACGGTCGGGATTGAAGCGACTGTCGTACATAGAGAAAAGTTGCAGGCCGGTGGCTAACTAATCCCGTAGAAGCGAACCGAACGGTAGTAGAGAGAAGGACGAAGATTGTGGGACCAGGGGGCACAAGGGTATAGGACATGAGACGAGTCCCTTTCTTCCTTGTATGCGTTGAAGTAACGCGTTCCAGATTACCGTTTCTTTTGACGTCGACGGTGCACTGGTTCTCGACACACATATCCCCGCGCGTCGTTAACCCATTTGCATCGTACGGAACACTGGAAAATAATGCCCTTGACACCAGTCTTTTACTTATTACATTTCATCAGACAATTTTCAGAATACGCTCCGGATTAATATACAGGATGGGTGTAATATGAACTGTAAATGACATCAAACGGCCAATATCTGGCAAGTATACAGGGTGAGTCACGTAGCGTTATTAGATAAGGAGGTACTACAAAGCTAAAAATAAATTAAAAAATTCTTATACGAATATCCTCCTTTTTCTAAAACGGTTCTAAAAACATCGGAGAATGCACACCCAGCAGCCGAGAAGGAAGAAGAAGAAGGACGAACGAGAGAAAGAGAATCATCCGCAGTAACAATTGGAGGATTCCAAAGGGGTGTTTTTGTTCGTCTCCATTTGTATCGTGTTCCTAATTAGCTCCGGCGCGCAAAACAGCAGTTTAATTATCATGGGGGCCAGTGTTTTTCACGGCTGGTGTGAGGGAAAAACGAGGAAAAACAAGGAGGCCTTTCTCACTCTCTCGCGTTCGCTTATTTATCGCTGCGCGGAAGTGGTCGGACCCCGATGCTCGAATTTTTCACGTCGCGGAGGAAGCCGTGGCTTTACACGCGGGCAAAAAGCTTCTTTCACGAAGTACGCGAGCGCAGCTTTTGTTACACGAAGCTTCTAACGAGATCGGTAAAAATTTCATTCAGAATCCGATGGACCGCGCACGCAAACGCGTCTGTTGCGAATCGGAATCGAATCGGATCGGATCGGATCGAGGCCGGATCGAGCCCGGATCTGAAACGTTAATCGAAGCGACACGCGCGACCTTCGGAATCGTCCCCGGCGGGCGCAATTCCACGCGAAATCCGCTTCGCCGGTCGTCACACGCGCAGGAACACGCGACCGACGCAATCCAATCGTGGGATCAAAAGGTTCAACCTGCGTCAAAGCCGCTCGGTTTCTCATTGCAGACGTCGACGAATCCCCTGCGCTCTCTCCCTCTCTCTCTCTCCCGCGCTGTCATCCGTGACACGCGAGTTCTGACGTCCGGATGACAGTGGTCTACCCGATCGACAATCTGACGGAACAAAAGTCCCCGGTGGTGTCGACGAGCAACTAGTTGCGGTAGAATGTTTATTCGTCACAGAAAAATACGATGACGACACGATTGTAATGGTATAGTTACGAGAGGCGATTGTTTTTAGCAATTTTATGCGGATCTAGCAGGTGACCGTGGATCTCTATGCAGAATAAAAATTGTCGGCATTAATTAGAAGATATAGAAGCCAAGTAGGAATTTTCATAGATATATTAACTTTAATAGATTTATTAACACTAAACCTGCCACTATCGGTGGATAATACAGGTTGCAGATTTATTATTTTATAATTATTGTAATAATAAAAATTGTTTTATAGGAATTGATTGTACAAATATGTTTAGTAGAGCACGTATTATAATAGGAGCTGCGCAAGGTCTAAATGAAATGAATCTTGTCATTTTTATAAGGTAACATGTACCAGTTACTTTTAAGGCTCGGTAGGTTTAGTGTTAAATTGTAAGATTTGTATCGACACTCTAAAAGTCTTGTAATCTCTTCAATGTTCGGATTTACACCAATTCATTTTTCCCGTAGATGCAGAAACTCCGCAGTCTGCTCATGATAGTATCGGAAGACTTGATTTTTATTTACTTGATTTTTATTTACTTATTTATTTACTTACTCTTTATAAAGTTAAAGTAAACAACGGCTTGAATAATATGGTGCTTTACCAACTGCACGGCGATGAATAATTTTCCTTTACCGAGACATAAAAACGCTTCTGAGGAAATTATTCAATGGATTGCTTCATCCATATATAAACCGAAATCAAATTCAACTGAAATTTCAATAAATGCGCTTCCGTGATGGGTATAACACAAAGAGTGATGCATGAATAAACAAAACCATAGAGAGAGAAACAGAGAAGCAGAGAGAAGAAAGAAATAATAACAGTAAGGAATAATAAAATTATCGATATGAAATGTATGGAAAATATAACAGCCAAAATTAATATTTCCATAATTCGTGATCCATCGGAATTGAACAATGAACCAATAATTTTTAATTCTCCTACGTTCCCTACATGAAAATCCATCAGTTTCATATTAAAACATTGAATTCCAAATAAAAACTTCTTTAACAAACCAAGTACAAAAAAGAAAACAATTTACGATTCTTATCTGGTTTAAATGTACGACGATCACACGGTTCAAGGGGATTTTCTCAACGAGGTACAAATAACTTTCTCAATTATGTAACGTCACGTCAACACTGGGAATAGTGAAGTGTTCCAGCTAGAGAATTGAATGCGTTCGCTGGTTTCAGCAGCAGTTCTCGCACGACTGCGACATTTTATTAAACGCAATGCACACATGCTCCGCTCGAGCCATTAAATAAAACAGAAAGAAATTCTATTAGTTTGCTGAATGTTACACCGTACGGGGAACACTGTATACTTTAAGGACGGAAACCATAAAAGGAACAATGTTAAGGAAGCCATTCCTCTTCCGAAGCTCGCAACAAAATTACCAGTGTTTTCCGTTCTCGTGTAACCGACTTCGACGATATCTCCGCGAGACTGGCGGCAAGAATACCTCCGAGTTACAGTCGAATGCACAGGTGGGAATACGATCTTGGAAACACGGGTCTGCTCGCGTCTGCCTTCATATAAAATTCTATATGCTCCACGGTGGTGGTCTGTCTAATACAATCTAGCGAGACAAGAGTCCGGAAACCCAGCCCCCGCGAAACGAGTGAATCCGTGTCAAGACATGAGGTTGCCGAGCCAGATACGTAACTACTACGTGCAATAATTAAACGCTGAACTAGAAACGACACATTAAAACGAATCAGTATTAACAGCGGAATTACTGAACGTTAAACACATGCGCTTTGGTGAGAAACAAGAGGTTACATTAATTCCTTCTTTTAATAATTCTACAAATAATCGTGTCTCTTCAAATCGTCACATTCATTATTTTGCGTTCCATAATTTTTCTCGAGATTGCATACAATTCCGTTGATAAATACAATATTTATAGTGCATTCGAATGCGTGTTCCAGTTAAATAATAGAGCACCAGAGAAATATTATTTATCGTTATACAGGGTGAACGGCAGATTTTTTTTCTCTTATAATTATAATAATTAATTGAGAGCAATGCAGTGGGAGGTACGAACGAATAAATAAATATCGACGAAGACTCCGCTAACGAAATTTCTCTAATTTTTCCCACGAGGAATCCGTCTGCCGTCGGGTGGAAATTTCCCAGTGGAAAAATAGAAGTTAGCACATAAATCCGCAATCGGATTACTGTCATATTAATTTAGAGTTGCGCAAAGGCGAAGAGAGGCGGCTTTGCAATGAATAAATAAATATTGACGGAGATTCGATTAAAAGAAGCAATCTAAATCACGGAAAACGATGGGATCCTTCGCCCGTCTGACCAACGACAGACTTGTTCCACTTGTTCTGGTTTGTTTCAGCGGCGTGGCACGGCGGCGCAGCGGTGAGAACGGAGGCAGTCCATTAACGGGCAAATAACGCGACAGAGATTTTGTTTCGTAGAAAAGTAATCAGCGCGGGCTAATTATATGACCGGTCTGGCACAATGACAGTCAATTTTTCACGATGAAATTCAGCGGTTATTACGGTTTTCCCGGTCCATTCCGGGGGCCGCGATGGCTCCATGAATGAACAGCACACCAGTTAACTCTCCATTCGGGGGTTTCGAATAAAAATCCCCGAGCCTTTCGACCAAGTCTCTGTGCCGGTCGACGAGCATTCACTGGCTAGGCGGCGGATTTCCCGAGGAAAACCCGGTGCTGTGAAAAAAGCTCGAGCATTTTCCGCAGGAGCCTTGTTAATTTACGCGCAGTGTGGCGCGGCGTGGCGGTCGGTCGCGGAAAAAGAAAATAAATTTTTCGCGGAACGTCGCATCGTGAGCGGCCCGGAACAGCGAGGAAATCGTTTTCAAAGGAAACCAATTATCCGTGTTTATGCGAACGCGATTCCGATCGGCCAGCGGGTCGCGCATTAAATGTTCCCCTATCCGAAGCCACTTGGCGAAATAATCGCGGAAAAATGCGCCCGGCAAATATCGGGGCCGAGCGATTATAACCGGCAATTTCTTTCGTTGTGCGTGTCGCTGCACGGTTCGATTGCCTATTGAAATTTTATTTCGTTGCTCGATGCAATTTTCACCCCTCCCCCACCACACTCGCTACTAAAATAATTGTTCGTACGTATCATTGATCAACATCCGATATTGCCGGGCACCCGCGCCCGTGCCGGAATACCGGGAACGTGATTCGGTGCTTAATTTCCCAGCTGCGATACAATCGTGCGGGGGTGGCCTTCCGACCTCTCGCTGGACGATTCCGACGTGGAAAGTCGATTACCAAATTAATTTTTTTATACTTCGCCGACGCAACGCGAGCCCGCTCGCGCGGTTATCGATTCGAATAAGGCGTCGCCGTCGACTGTTCTCGATTTCCCTGCTTCGGATTTTCCTCTAGAAAAAGCTTCTCGTCCACCTGTCCTTGAAAAACTCACGAGACTCTTTATTTAGCAACTCGTCGTTCGAAAAGTAATTTCGTTTTTCGTGTACAAATGGCATTGCCTTTTTTGCTAATAAGAAACAGAAATTCTGCGAACAAACTTATGCTAACCTATAATATTGTTTTCAATTGTCTCTAACACATTGCCTAGAGTCCAGACTAAATCTAGTTGCCCCGCGAAGCACGGAACACGTGCAAAAGTTAAACGCATCTCTCAAATGAATTGTAAAATCATTTCCGCAGAGTAGCTGTCTCCGGCGGACATTCTCGCGAAAAAATTTATAACCATTTTAAAAGCGACGCAGCACGGTCGAAAGCCTTAAAATGTGCCAGCAGCACGCATCACAGTTTGCGCGCAAACAGACTGTGTTAACAACATTCCCTCTTCATTTTTCTTCGCTCGGTTTACGGAACGGCGATATTTAGTATCGAAATATTCGCGTTTTATCGAGATTAATTCAGGGAAATGATCGTTTTCGGAACAATAAAATATGCAAGAGAGAATTTTCCCAGTGAACGGTGGAAGTTAATGTTTATCGAGCACGAAATCCCATGGAGTGAAACAGGACAGGGCTCCGGTGAGAAAGAGGACAGTCTGATGTCCTTTTGCTGTCGTGCTCGCGAAGGATAATGGTAACAAATGGCGAGAGTGCGGCTATCTCGGGGCGTTTGCTCGTCACGAGCGGGCATTTAAGATAAATTACGGTCATGCAATCGTGCGCGCGAGCGAGCGAACGCGTTCAGTCGACTCCTCCGTTGGGCGCTTCCGATGAAAACATAATGTTTGATTAAACTGTCAGAGTTTATCTCGATCTCTCGATCGACAAGAAGTCAGCCCGTCGCGTCGCCGATGTGCACCGACGTTGCAGCGCTCGTTGCACCGCCCGTTGCAGCCCACCAGTCGAAGACTAATGACCGGCGAGCCGCACGACACTTCGTTCGTTCATTATCGGCGTTCACGTACCGAACAAAAAACGCATTACTAAACAACGAGACCGGTAATCGACGTATACTATGCAAGCCTTTGCACACTGAGTGCACCCAGCGAGCCATTTTCCGAAAATAGCCGGAATTAATCGAACGATTTTTATCTCGAGAGTCAAATTCACTACGCTTATCATTAGATAGCGAATCTTTATGCGAAATAGATATTTATTTTAGAATAATACAGCAGTATTTTTTAATTTCTCTAATGTTTTTACTGTTTTAAATTGTGGCTATTCATGTTTCTCATAAATGCATCAAATCACGAAGTTACACGAGGGACGGATGGGGGTTAAAATATATTTTTCGTGCTGCTTCCTGCAGACACATTTATCTTGTTCCCTGTGTAATCGATGGTAAATAATTAATGGAGATATGAATTCCGTGCAGGGTTTTACTATTCCAGTGCACCATGCGACGATCGATATCAGAGGACGGGTCGAATCGCCAACCCCGAAATTAGGCGAAAGTAGCTTAGACTAGGTAGCTTCGGCTGCTGTTTCGGGACTAAAACGCTCGAGTAAACTTGGCCGGGCGAAGGCTACGTTGGATTCGGATTACGCTCGGAGAACCTACTTAGACAAGGAATATATCAAACTTGCCAAGAACTTAAGCGGGCATTCTAGTCGGGAACGCGATGTTTTCTACGAAGTTTCCGATTTTTTTTACCCCAGCAAGCTACGAGACTACCTTTCGCCAACGGGATTTCGCGATTTTTATTTATGCTCTGGGAGAGCTCGAGAATTTTCAGACCCGGAGAAAAAGAAGAAAATCAGCGTACTAACTAGACTGCGCACTTACGCACCATCAACCGATAAATTAGAAAATTAGGTCTTTTACACAACACTATACATACATATATGTAATCCACTAGACTGCGGATCTTTATGAAGAAATTGGTTGAGTGAAATATAAACGAGTAAGAGATTTAAAAAATGCAAAAATCTTGTAATGTTACTTTCAATGTAACAAAGTCGCTAAGGGATGAAATCAATTTTCATGTTATTCCTGCTTCCCACAATCAATGCAAAACATTTTTGCTTAGCATAGAGGTACGCAGTCTACTAATTACCTAAAAGAGTAAGAGATTTAAAAAATGCAAAAATCTTGTAATGATACTTTCAATGTAACAAAGTCGCTAAGGGATGAAATCAATTTTCATGTTATTCCTGCTTCCCACAATCAATGCAAAACATTTTTGCTTAGCACAAAGGTACGCAGTCTACTAATTACCTAAAAGTTGACGCGACCGTAATAAATAAATAAAAAGAAAGAAATCTATTGTATCTCTAGCCACCTAGCTCGTTCCAAATACTCGACGCTCACAAAGCAGCACATAATTCTAAGGGGTTGTACTTTGAACGAGGAGGCTGTTAGGGAAAGGCACTCGCGGATCTTTGATCGTGAACGGTCGCTGCTCGCAAATAGAGAGAGAGAGACACGCACACGGTTGAGTGCCCCGTTAGACGCACAAGAGTGCATCCGAGTGCAGTCGCCTGCAGTGACCCCGGCGGCGTGATCGTCTCGCAACTCTGTTGCGTTTGAAACCTCGCGAAAAAATGCAGACTACGAATTCTTGCGCAATAGTTTTTGTACTGCTTTCGATCCGATGCGCGATCGTTGCGTCACAACGATCGGAATCACCCCTAGGAGATTCAGGGTGCAACGAAATCAGATGCAGCCGATTCGATAGAATAAGCCGACCGGTGGAGCGCGAGAATCATTAGCGGCTTCGTTTCCGTTTAAAATCCGATTAAATGCGCGAGGAGCGTTGAGACGAGGGGAATTAGGTTGTGCCGGGAAAACCAGCCTTGCGTTAATAGTTTGTTGTTTATCCGGCGGCCGCTTGTTTGCTGTTTGCTCACTTAACGCGATCGAGTGACCCGGCTGAATATTTAGCTTGTATTTATAATCTCCAGACTGCGGAAGTTTATGGAATTTGCAATTTTTAAGAAGGGAACCAAATAAAATATTATTTTCAGTGATGGTAGCCTCTGTAAATCCGAAATATATCAAAATCTGACTGAATTTTGTCGAAGGATATATTCTGAAATTTTTTCAAAATTTACAGAATTCATAAATGCATAAAGTTCGGCTGTTCAATAATCACTATTCTGCATCGAGGTGAGCGGATACAACAACGACCAATCTGTTCTCTAATTTTCTCATAAATGCACAAAGCAGTCTGGTCGTAACATTTTAAACAACTTTTTTATAGCGGCTTGAAGCGACCGAATGAGATTCAGAGAATTAACAGGATGTGTTAACACTTTACCTCACCGGAAGCCAATTTGCAGGCGTTTTAATGAGCTGCGTGTAACGGAAGCGGAATAATTCTCTTTGGAAAAATCATTTCAGAAAAAGCTGTTACATTGTCTTGCGAAAATTTCTCGATTTACGAATAAAATTGGTGTCGATTTAAAACAATTTATAGAGTTCTCGACTGTTGATCGTCAGTTTGGAAGTCTATTAAAATTTTCAGTAATTATTCAAAATTATTACTGTGCGTGTAAATCGAAATGAAATCTGCATTTCCCGTAACGATCTACATCTTCGGTTTTTAGGTCACGTGTAGACCGTGGATCTTTATGCAAAGTAAGAAGTTTTTACGAGAATTACAGCGAATTGGAATGAAATAAGAAAGAGGAAGAAGGAAGGAGAAAGTGTCGCAGTCGATTGTCGCGAGATACGGTGTCGGTCTGGGAATTTCGCGGGTCGCGAAACGTATGAAACGCGGGGCAGGGGAGCGTGACACGTCCATTATTAATCGCGGAAGCGAAAGTCATTAGCCAGGTGGACGCGGCCCGATGACGATGAAAGGTTTTCTGCCGGTGAAACGATGAGCCGCGAGCCGTGCGGAACGCGATTAAAGCCGTTTCGCGCCGTAGGTGCCGTTCACGGATTCATTGCCGGATCAATTTTAATCACTTCCGGCCGACATCTATACCACGGGCCGGTTACACAATCTAATGCGTTCCCTATTAATTTCAGAGTAGCCATTAGCAGCGCCCCTCCACCTCTTCCTATCACTCCCTCCTTCTCCTACTATCACTCTCCGTCTCTCTGTCTCCCTCTCTCTGTCTCTGTTCAGCTGTTTGGGCCGGTAGGCCGTGGCCGATTCAACGATCCATCACTATATCCCGGCGCAATATTGTCAGAATTCAATAAAGCAAACGAGCTGTTGATTCAATGCTCGCGGTCCGCTGTACACGGGAACGCGATTGGATCCACTCGATCAGGATGATCAGACTTCCGAAACGTCGGACGCGACTCCGATGCACCCGACAAGTTGGGATGATTAATTGAAAAACAAAGGACGGCTAATTGGCAGCCGGCGCGGACCGGTCTACCGAAAAATATTCCCTGGAATTCAAAGCGCAGGGAAACCGGCGACCTTCAAGGCACGAACTGCTATCTCCATTTTATATCAGGGTGTGCCTATAATTATGAAACTGGTCTAAGTCGTGTATTTCTTGTTTCGAGATATTTAACGTGTGCCAATCTTCCACGTTTCGGTACTCGAGAATATCATTACGGTCACTCTATTGCGGTATCGATGTATTTTTTGAAATAGTGATGACAATGCACCTAATAAATGATTGATCGAAGATAATAATATTTTAAAAATGATTAAAAATATGTTAATACTTTAAAACTTGCAGAATCAACTGTACACGTAATCTCGATTTAATTCAAGCCACGTATTTGTTACAATCAGACTGTGGATCGTTAATATACACAGAAAATTAAGAAATTTCGCGATTTTGGCGTCTTGGATCGTCCGTGGCGATGCAGGCCGATTTTAGAGCGACCCGCGGTGTACACTAATGATGCAAACGGGTTAACAATACGTGGTCGAGGTTGAGACGGGCCGGAACTGCAGGCCGCAAGCGGGCTGTCGACGCGGAAACGAGCGTACGCAGGCGAAGAGGGTCGTGCGGGTGAAAGGAGAACGCAGAGTTTGTGGCAGGCGGGTGGACTGATAGACCGAAAACCGAGTGGAAAAACTGGGACGCGTGGGAAGAGCGAGGGGGGAGAATGGTGGGCGGCTCGTTTCCGGAAAAAAACTGGCAGACGAAACAGGGACGACGGAGTCCGTGCTGTCCTTAAGCGTACAATCGCGTGCCATCCCTCTCCTTATTCGCTTCCGCGCCGGGGAGTGCTCTCTTTCTCGCTTATTCATCGGCGAAATGTCGTTTCTCATCGCGCCCGTTACATCGTTGAATGAATTCGCGAAAGAATTCGTGCGGCACGGCAGTCGGTCCCATTGTTCCCCGTCCCCTTTGAAACCCGGTCCGCGGCACGATTTTCCTTCCGTTTCTTATTCTATCCGCTATCGTTCTCGCTCTCCTCCCTTTGTCTTTGACCGTGTTTCCTACGGAGCGAACTCTGCGCTTCTCTTCTTTCTTCCTTCCATTCACTTGCTCTTTCTCTTTCCGATACTCGTTCCCTCTCTCTCTCTCTTCCTCTAGTTACAGAACGATACAGCCTCGCCGAGAGTTCGATCGATTTGTTTTACCCGAGCCTCGGGCCAATCTTTGAATAATACAGCCGCGGTACCGTGGCCTAATATTAATTACCATTGTGTGTTGTTGCGGTTCAATGATGTTGCTCCGAGCATCGATACCCCCGGCATTCTGGCTCAAACGCGCGGAAATGAACGGAAAGTCGAGCCTTCGGGTGTCTACGTTGCATGGAAATGAAGTCTGTAAATGGTGTCAAGTGGAGGAGCGATCTTTGATTTGTACCACTGATCGTAACGATGTAATACTAATCGACATCGTTTCGCTGAGTCGTCTGTGGCTCGAATGTCGTTATACATTCAGAAATTCACGTGGATGTTGTAAATGTTGTTAAGAGGAGGGGCAATCTTTCATTTGTATTATAGGGGTGTTAATGTTTCAGTTAAAAATGGTGTTAAAAATTGAAGAGTCAATTTTTAACCTCTTAACTGCGGAATTTAGTTTTAAAAATCCTCCACAGAGTGCGGAATTAAAATCAAGCAATGGCGAGTATATGTACAGGGTGTCCCAAAACTAATGTAGGAGCGGAAAATGGGAAGTTCCTTGAGTCATTTGAAGCGACATTTTCCTTTACAAAAATGGCGTCCGCGGCTTTGTTTAGGAGTTATTAACGAAAAACACGGACCAATCAGAGCGCGACCTAGACATGCGATGGCACGTTCGGCCAATTGACAGTTGACGCGTCGGTCCGACTGTGCTAACTCGCGTCTATTTAATAATTAGAAATTTCTGTCTATTTAATAATTACCGTCACCCTCCTTTATTAATATTCATGGTTACGGTTATTAATATCAGCCGTGACGATAATGATAACAGGAACTCCTGGGCTATTATCTTCTTCGCTCTGCTCTATCGCCTCGTTCCAAGCGTAAAATACCTTTCAGTGCTCTGACACAATTGATACCCTAAGCGGCTAAGTTAATTCGCGTTCTGATTTCGTTGTGGAGGATAAGACCAGTAAAGAAGATGATCGGACTCCATAAGTCGATTTCCTCGACACAAGTTTATTGAACGTAAGAGTGATCGGTGTAAAACTTGTTTGTAAAAGGTGATCATTTTGTTTACCAACAAAACATTTATGTTGTCAATTATTAAACATTTTTATTCATTATTATTCATACAGATTACAGTTAACGCGTTTGCATGCTTGGTGTTAAATTGTATTTGTAAGTGTCGCCCGGTTCGAGGAGTCAAAACAAACCAATGTTTGTTGTCTTGTATTACCGGTTCGAAGAATCGGTAGCGAACCTATGTTTGTAGAGTTGTGTATGTTTTTCCCCGAACTCGGAAGACGAGGGGAGAACGATTGTTTACATTTTATGTTGCCGATGCCTCCGATGAGGCTCGGTGTGTGTGTGTGTGTGTGTGTGTGTGTGTGTGAGCGCGTAGCGGGCGAGGTGTCTGAGACGCGGATCGAGAGAGAGAGTGGCCAGACGAGTCCGACCTTGGAACTCGCGAGGGGAATACAGTACCCCTTCTCTGATGACCAACAATATGCGCAAGCGCTACGGGGATCAAGTGGCGCGAATGACGACGCGTGGCGCTTGCGCATATTGCTGGTCATCAGAGAAGGGGTACTGTATTCCCCTCGCCAGTTCCAAGGTCGAACTCGTCTGGCTACTCTGATTGGCATTCCATTATTATTATAAATCCCGACGTTAGTGGTTCTATTTGAACACTTGGGCTGCAATCTAGTTCTGCGATCTGAAAGTATCTCTGCTGTTTTTGAAAATATCCGTTCACTTGAAACAGATGTCCTAGGCACTGACAAATATTTTATGTTTATTGGATATATATTTCCGATAAATATACAGGGTGTCCCAAAACTAGTGTAGGAGCAGCAAAAAGGAAGGTTCCTTGAGTCATTTGTTTAAGAGTTATTCCTATTATAAAGAGTTAGTCCTATTATAAATTTTACGGAAATCGAGGAAGGATTACATTTTTATTTGATAAAAAAATGTACGATTCTTTCTGAAAAAGATTAGTATTGCACTGCAGTAAAGATTAGGATTGACGTGTATATACGTCGAACGCAATTAACTGGTTAAATATTATATTGCTGGTTCTTTATTCGCTGGGCCGAAGAGCATCGAGCATTTCCGCGAATCGACGGAGGTTTTGTGCGCGCGATAAACAGTGTAGGCATTCATCGTCTGGCAACTGGCACTAGAACACGGCAAGTTGGCCAGGACGCACGAAATTTCGCACCACGTCCCCCGAAACTGACGCAGACACGGTGCATGCTCGCGTTCCTCGGAATGGGGCTGAATCGCGCGCGCGGTTTCCGCGCCTGCATCGCATTACGCTGCGAATTGGCCGACGAGCGCGATTGAAATTCGACGGAGTACCACTTCACGGAACGAGCTCGCGATTAAGTAACAATTCCAGGCTGTTGCTCGGATCTGCGCGCTGTCGCTTTCTCTCTCTCTAGTTAGAGCTCTATTACGTTTTCTCTTTCTCTCAGTTGCACTCTCTAGTTGCGACTCTGCATCGCAGCAACCGTGTTACCGCTACTCCCATAGAGGAAGGATAAAAGAGTAGGTACTGGATGACTCTTTCATCGCGTTGAACGTTTAACTCGCCCGCATTGTAGCCGTGTAACATTTGCGGCGAGAGTATGGTTCTTAAGCAGTGTGTAAGTGTATCAAACACTTATTGTTAATTAGACCGTTGACCAGAGAACCTTTTAGCCTGCAGTTATGTTTGTTTCGACTGTCCTTTGTTAAACTACCGTAAAATAATTGGGCGAACTGAATTGAGAATCGTTGGAATGGAAGCCGATTTACTAGATTCACGTGAATTTACAAGAGAATTAATACCGTTTTTCTAAAAGCGATTACATTGTTACTGCTATTGTGTTACGTTAATTACTACTATCTGGTAAACTCCGTTTGAAGGTAAAGGCTGCTGAGAGAAGGTTCATTATTTTCTTTCCTTTTTGTTCTCTCTCTCTCTCTCTCTCTCTCTCTCTCTCTCTCTCTCTCTCTCTCTCTCAAAGGTTCGTTATTTATTACGCTGTTGTTGGGCAAGTGATTTCAGATTTCTTATTTTACAATTATTGACGTTACGGAAATACTTCCGTATAAAATTATGCAATAAATTTCTTTATTCTTACAGTATTATCATATTAAAATTTTATTAGGAAATATTCTATTATACTATAGAAAATTATTGAAAAATTTCTTTGTACATGCACATATTCTAGTTAAAATTGAGTGACGTCTAGATAAATTGTTGGCAAATTTCAATTAAGAAAATAGCACTCTCTAAAGGCAAGATTTTTACCGATCGATAAAAAGACGCTTTTAGTACTTAATAACGTCAGTGTTAAAATTCTGATTTAAAGAGGACAAGTAGAATAATCAATCCGTGGACAGACGCAGAAATTTATTCATAGAATGCTGCCGCATTTATTTCCCCAATTTGGGCGGAAAATTTCCAATTCTAAAATTGAAAAAATCCATAATGGAAATTAGAATAGGGAACATGTACAAATGGAAATGTCGTATTAATTTTCCAATGGGTTTATCGTAACCATCTTCCAGCCAGCTGATGAATTCCACCTCTTTTAATTAAAAGCACTCGTAACCTGGCCGAATGACGATTACACGAAAACAAATTTTTCATAATCGTTTATATTACAGATTGATTTAATCAGTAACATTTCGTGTCACTGTAATAATCATTCTGCAGACTATTTCCCAACATACAATCTTATATCTTTGATGTGTATAAATACGTAAAAAGATCGAAGAATTTTCAAACACACATTGTTCGAAATTCAGAAGGCATAAATACGAAGTAGAAACCATGTTAGAAGCGAACGAACATGTGTACTTTCGTGCGACAACGTTCCTCTAGAATTGCATATGAAGTGTTACACCGAGGAAGGTAGAGAATAATGAAAAATTGTCCGACTGCTGAGAGAGAATGGCACGAGTAAACGCTGAGCAAGGTGGCCGAAAGTCGGAGGTCACTGTGTAAAGTACGGAGATAGAGTTCGCGTGGTATACTGAATCCTCAACTGTGTTGAGTACACCGAGTTCTCCGCGGTAGTTACCGTAACAGTTTTAAAAATTACTTCTTCGTTCCAGCCAATGTGTTAATTGAAACAGACTCGGCTCGCCGTTTAATCCAGATGCTTGCGAAATTAATAATTGGACTCCGGGATTTATACGCGGCACTGCTAAAATTGAAAGCTCGATAAAATTTAGTGCAGAACTGATTTCCATTCGAAACTGGCCACGCAAAAAATAGTTACTCACACAGGCACAAGCACATTTACACAATTCCATTATTAATCAGTTCCTGAAAATAATACCACGAATGCCAATTGAGGATCTAACGCTAAATCTACCGACCACCAAACGTGATTGATGTGTGTTGAATTATACAAAACGTGAGAATATTCAATTTCTTTATATTGTGTCCGATTTTCATCGTAGTAGATACAACTAGATAATATACTAAATACATAGATAATAGTACATTGGAATAGAAAGAATGCGTTCAATCAATTCCCCTGAAAGCACCTTTAGAATTTCAATAATCGTACAATAAAAAATCGAATACATGTTTTTATTCCGATATACGTATAAGGCGTCTCACGTTCACTATTTTTCGAGTACTTACGATAATCTAACAAAAAAATTTTAAACAAAAGATCAGTTTTTGATCGAGTATAAGTACATCGCAATAAATAAAATTGAATAATGTTTTTTTATTATTGTCAAGGCCACCTTCATTTTCTTACATGACACTTAGTAATTTTGACTTAGTTAGTTAGTTAGTATGAAGACGAATTCGACGATCTAGAATTGCCATTTATAAAAATAAATATGGCCTTCACAATAATAAAAAAAGTGTTCGAACTTTTTTTATTGCAATGTATAGCCAATCGAGAACTTATCAACTTTTGTTAAAAATATTTTTCGTTAGAATTATCATAAGTACTTAAAAAATCGTGAAATGTATTACGTGGAACACTCTGTATACTCTAATAAAAATCGCGCAAAGTAAAAATAAATGAATTTGATGTTACTTTCATAATACAAACACACATCGGTCACTTCCGATGGTCGATAGGTTTAAGGCTAAGTGGGCATTCTGGTTTCGCAAAATCCAAGTTCTAAGACAAACACAGCGAGCGTCATGGACGACGTAAGCGGTGGGCAGTCGATTATTACACACGGGACTCGTGGTTGTTCAAGTTTGACGGAAGTTTGTATCGCCAGGCTGCGCGAGAGACGGTTGTCGGTGTGCGTAGGGTCGCGAAGGGCTCGTGGAAACGAAGGGTCGCGTTGGGATGCGTGGTTCTCTCTCGTGGTGCGAGACGTACGGAGTTTCTGTGGCACGTTACCGTGAACGTCCTCGCGATGTGGGAGGGAGAAAGAGAAAGAGAGAGAGAGAGAGAGAGAAGAGAGAAGCTCGCCTAACCTCGGCGACTGCACGTTGTCGTCACAGAGCACACTCTCTCGTTGTACCTGGTCGCATAACATTATTCCTGTTTCGGAGAGAGGTTGGTGGCCCGGGCCGAGGGTCGACCACGAACCAACCCTGTGTTTAATTTATCTAAGTATGCGAAGTTCGGCCGCGGTATCGAGAATATTTCGGAGCTGCGAGAGGGAGAGAGAACCAGGGAACCAAACAGGAGCAAACGGTGGCAAACCTGGTGAGTGGAGTTTATGGCGGGCCATTCGCGGCGACGACTGCCGAGGATACGAGAACATCGAGACACACAGAGAGAGAGAGAGAGAGAGAGAGAGAGAGACTCGTCGTTCCGCGAGACCGTTTACGAATACGGAACTCCAATTTCCGGTAACATGCTTTTCCACGTCGCGTACCATTGATTTATCGTCTGCCGGTTGTCCCCCATCCGTTTTCCATAATCCTCTCTTCGCAGAGAACCCGCACGGACGATATCGTCGACCGGCCAACAGCGATCCGGCATCCGTTCCGTTTCGTTTCAATGCCGTGGCTACCGGGCTCTCTGAGATCTTACTTAACTGTTCGAACACTCCGCAGCTATATAATCTGAAAATTCATGACATCGTACGAGGGAGAGAGCGAGAGAGAGATCCAACAGAGCGGAACGCTACGACCCCGTGACCGTTGATTGAATCGCTAGTTTACCGGTGTAAACTGTTGCAGAGGGATAGCACGGCAACTCTGCTCACGCGAGTTTCGACGCGCAGGAGACGGCTCAGACAACGGGCTAATTATTGCGAGACTCGAGTTCCATGGCTTGATTGAGCGAACTATTCCACATAATTGAGAACGGTTTTGTGTTTGTTCTTGCCGTTGGAAGACTACTTTGGATTTCATAAATTGGGAGAAATTCTGAAATTGCATATTAGATTAATTCATGCATGCCTACGATAATAGCGATGTTCCCACAAAAACTCGTGTAAAAGATTTATAAGAAATTACAGCGGGCATGACCTCTGGTAATTATAACTGAATACGAAAATAGAGATTGCATAAATAAGATATGTGAAAATATACCACTCGGAGACAGGAGAGTTCTCTTGTATTTATTATCGTACCATTTCTGACTCGTGCGATAGGGATTAAAAATATCACTGGTTAGGAGAGGTTAGACAGTCCAAGTCCATATGCGAGCGACAGAATTGTATACGATTCATTCTATTCTTAAATGTTCTGAAATTAATATTTATTCCTGCAAATAATATCAGCGATAGACTAAAAAGAAAAATGTAGATACTCTGTAGCCAACTTGCACAGCGAAATTAAAACTGTCTCCATGTCGAGAGACTTTCAAATCGATTAGTTCAATATTTCCCGTTGTTTTTAAATGCCAGATGGAGATGTTATTTTTCACCGTAAAGGAAGATGCTCGCTCCTCGGAGACAGTGGCGAAGGAACATTGGGATCTCTTTCCGAACAAACGGGCCCAGCCGTCGTGTGCATCGTATGCATTGTGTGCAACGAGTCTGGCAAGTAGTATAGTCGACGTATACTCAGACAGAGTGCACCGTTCCAGTCCACCGAGGCCAGTGGTTGTTTATCCAGGTTGTCGTCGTGAGACATCGCGAGAATCGTGAGACAGTCACGGAGTTTCCACCGGGGTGCGTCTTCTTCTCCCCGAGACAATGCGAGCGCAACCACCCCCTCAGAGAGTTTATTCGTTACCGGGGCTCGCAGAATGTTTTACGCGAGCGCTCGTCGGTTATCGCGGTGTCCCGGACCCGTCCGCGAATATTCTTCTACCACGCGCGATTTCTTCCTTGACGTTTGTGCGAGAACTTCCGGCCTTGAATCGTCTCGCCCCTCGTTGCACCCTTATTTCTTTCATCTTTGTCAAACTTGGAAAAATGCTCGCTCTGCACCCCATTAGAACGTTTTCGGAAACGGACTCGAGAAAGCAAACACGATTTCATGCATTTGTAACTAAAATACAAATTGCTCTGTGTGTGAGCTCGTAATCGTGAAAGTGGTCTAAGTGAAAATTGAAAGAAAAATGAGTTTTTCTATCGCTGTAAAAGATCCCCAGTCTGACAACAATACACAGTCTCCATGGAACCACGATAGACCAGACACGATTATTCGCAATCAGACAGCAGAAGTTATGCAAATTTACTGTTCCGAAGCAACGGGAATTAAATAAAACTCCATTTTCCTTGCGAACAGTTCCAGAAAGTCCGCCACGAAACGGAACAAAACAACTTTCCGCTGTCCGTTCGCAATAAATGCATAAACTTCCACAGTCTACTTCCAATATCTTCCTATTACATCAAAGGACTGGAATCAGTTATCTCGGAGAAGTACACTGTTGTTCTCTCGACAATGTTCAAGATGCGCCTTGGTAATTACCATTCACCTTTCGGTTTTTACCGCGCAATCATCGAACTGTAACGATATTGCGTAAGCGCGGGGAGAGGGTAGTTTGAACAATACTGCGTAAGGGTGCAATAGTGTGCACTCAGAGTTAAGCTCTTTCGTTTATCAGGGCCCTTTAAGCAATCGTATTCCGGAAAGTTCGTGAGGCGGACGTCGTAAACCGGGTCGTAAGAAAATCGTAGCGGATCCGAGAACAATGTTGCTCTTTCTGAAAACCTTCAAAAAGACTCGCGGGGCTATGGAGAAGAGCGAAAAGGGGGTGAAAAGAAAATAGGAGGAACGAGGTAAGAGGAAGAAGAAGAAAAAACTGTTGGAAGGATCGTAAGTCAGGGGGCGGGAAGTTCACGATAGAACGATCTCCGGTTCCCCGTAATCCGACGCGAACCGTACAGACACGACCGGCTTGCTTTTAATTAATTCCGTAAGAATGGCGGGAGAGCAGCACTGGATCCACGATACCATCCACCCCCGATCCACCCCGTTACACCCTCCGTCAAGGAACAATGCTACGAAAGACAACACGGTGAGAGAGAGAGAGAGAGAGTATCGCTCTCGGGCGTTAGCATCCGCGAGATTCAACGACGTAGCGAAGTAGGGCTTACCTTCCGCTCGTAATAGCTGCTATTTCGTCATTCCGTCGACCTAGCCCCCGCCCCGCCCCTCCTAATTATACCTGTTTCGCGTCTCTTCACCTTCGAGAGCATTAAACGGGAGAGTCGAGTGTTTCTTTGCTTTTCCTCTTCGCCTTACTTCCTTCCTCCACGCCCTTCTCTCGCGTTGAAGAGGTGAGCCTCGTCGTTATCTGGGCCGATCGGTGCTTAACCGGCGACATCGACTGCTTCGCTGATCATTCGCGACGACGCTCATCGCTCTGACGTGAAAAACTACGGGAGACGATGTCGTTCCTCAAAGTAGAATATTTTCCGTCGCAGTTGACCTCCGACGATCTTGAACGGTCGTGAGTACGTCAGCAATACATACAATACGGTATACATAGAATACAATACATACAGCACAAAATACAAAAACATCAAAACAGAACAGGACTGTAAACAGGACAATAAATAACTTTCCAAAATTCAACGGTTCCTCTATTCCAAAACAAATCTGAGACCTCCGAGTAGCGTACAGGGTGTAAACAATGTTTGGTCCTGGCTGCCATAGGCGTATTCTACATCTTTGGATCGGTGAAGATCTGTGAAAAAAGTTGCTTCAAAATTGTACTTGACCTTGAATGTCAAGGTCAAATTTTTTTATTATTTCATTGTCTCCATGATGCCTAGAATACAATGCAACGATACAAAAATTTTCCCTTGAAATTTAAGGTCAAGGACAATTTTGCGGCAACTTTTTTTCACAGATTTTCGCAGATCCGAAGATGTAGAATACGTCTATGGCAGCCAGGACCAAACATTGTTTACACCCTGCACAACTCCGAGTGCACAGGATTGATCGCGTAAAATAAAAATCTATATGCAACTAAATATTTCCAAGGACTGTACGAGGGTTTCTCGATTGAAATTTCTAGAGCGTCATTCGCAAGTAGGGTTTGGCTACGATTATTCGAGGTGGAAAAGAAAAAGAAGATAAACCAGAGTCGACGAACAGAAGGAAACGGAACCGAGGGTCGATTTATGGGCCTGTAATCGCGGACGATAAACCAGGGATTAAGCAGCTGATGCGATAATGCCTGCATAGTTCGGCGGTTCCGGCACGGGCTGGAAAGCTTGCGGTTCGCCGCCACCGTCGGGCTACGGGCTCGTGTGACGGACAAAGGGCGACAATTACAACCCTGCCAGCCACGTCAGGGTTTCATATAGCCCCGAACTGCTGATGGTGGGTCAGCTATCCGTTTTGGTACACACGCGTGTACTCGAGCGGCTCGTAAATCCCAGGACTATGGGCCGATCTCTCTGAAGCCAACCAACGTTCTTCACTTTCGGCGAATCTGACCGACGACGGATCGTCAAAATTCTCGATGATCGACCACAAGCAACTTGTCGAGCCTGTTAAGAGGTACCCCGTGTTCTTCTTTAACCATTTACCGTATTTTAACGAATCACGCTCGCCATGAAGATGTTACACGTTTCAATTTGGTTCGTTCTTAACGTGTTCCCTGCTAGCTAAGCCGTTTTTCCTCCACTTTTCATTCAGGCGATTTGATGTTTTGACTAAAGAATGACATATTATCACACGATATTTTATTATCTCATCAACCCATAAATAATTAGCTTGTATATCGTATAGAGTAGTTATCATATCGTGTACCATCCGCGGTACACGTTTCTTTCGAACCTAATCTAGTGAGGTAATTCGTCAAGTCGGCTGTTTGGCGGTACTCGGTTTTCGCAATTTCCACGTGCCTGCTGGTCACACGTGCTACGAGTATTCCCACGTTGTGACAGCTCAAACGAACCCGCGCCCTCCGAGTTGGCACAGGTGTATGACCGCTCGAGAGGATTTCTTCTGCGGAACTTGAGCACGAAACCTCGTGACGACCGGTGACATCAGAGGAATGGAACCCCGAAAGAGAAAGAAAGAATAGGAACGATAGTTTCAGTACTCTTAAATAATGTTAGTATTCCATCCATTTCTGTCATAAATCCATCAAATCTTCCGATCAATTTGAAACTATCAGGCCGTTCGGAAAGTCGTTTTGTTTTCTCGAGGGAAGTGAAAGCCAATTTCATCACCATTTTTTAACTTCCCGATTCATAGGGAAGTTACTGTAATTATTTTAGTAATAACTAGATTGCGGATCTTGATGCATTTCTAGAAAAATTGAGAAGATGAAATAAGATTTGAAGATGTCAATATGCGATTTCTCCTCTATTACATTAAAATTATTCAGGGAAGAAGTAACATTCAATTTAGGTTCTATTTCTTGCATCGATGCAGACAATTTTTATTTTGCACGAAGATCTGCAGTCTGGTAATATCAAATGCCACGCGAAAAACGAAATTACCTTCCGAACGAGTTAACGCAATTCTATAGATAGTTGATAGGTTGGGCTCTTTTAAGAACAGTATTTTAAGCGATGGTTCCTTCGGTTCATTACACGGTACTTCTCCGGCGGCAGGTACCATAATTTCATTGATCTCGGTCGTCGGTGGGAGAACATAGTAAGTCAGCTCGTTCGCGGGTTAAACGACGCGGAACGCGCGTTATTGTATCAAGTTACACCTTCGCGGCAGTAAAGCGCGTGCCGTTGCGAGTGTAACGGCAATTGTTAGACTATAGTGGCGCGGTTGGTAGTGGGGCACGAGCTGCATTTGAGCCGTAGTAAAAGTTTGTGGTAAATGTTATTGTAGTCTAGCAAGCGAGAGAAACAGAGAGCGAGATAGAGAGAAGGCGTTGAGCTCTTTCGAGGAATTCTAGGCTTATAAACGTTACCACAATCTGTTACCACGATCGAGCGCTAACCATGCCAGCGGCCAAAGTCATGGTCGCATCCAAGGGGTCGCTCTTGAGACAATAAAAGCATGATGATGCTGGGAACTATGCTGGCACACGAGTCGGTTCACGAAATTCCCAGACACGTCCGGTTCGAATCGATTCACATACCGCATTCCGTTTTTGCAGCTATTCTGCAGCTAAATCATATTCCATATGAGGGAGATTGTGGTTAATTTTTTGGCGGTTGGGAAATGTGAGAGAGAAGAGGAAAAGGAAAGGGAGCGTTCCATCCTAGACCCGCTAGAGGACTCATCGGTGAGGCTATCTAGCCTTATATACATGTGAAAAGGTAAAGGGTTAAGCTACCCTTAAAACTTTAGCAATTAAGTTTCAAGACGGAACACACACGTCCCACCAATAACACCGGCACACTCCCGCCGATATAATTTGCCACAGGGCGCTGGTCGCTTTGCTACCTTATTCTAGACACGGTACTGTTTTCACGCCATCTGGTGGTCATCGCGTGCGAATCGGTGCGCCGAATACACTCTCTGGGCATCCAGTGATGCCAAACGGAGGAACCTGGAGGAACTTTCCCCTCCGCCTGGGCCCCCCACCCTTACGTCTACTAGTTCTTCTGCGCACGCGCCACACACGACGTACCTCTGAACGTAACTCACTCGGGCAGAGCAGAGGTACGTTAGTGTGTAGCGCGTGCGCAGAAGAACTAGTAGAAGTAAGAGTGGGAGGCTCAGCCGGAGGGGCAAGTTCCTCCTTCTGGCATCCCTGTGGGCATCACTGACTGGGATGTAGGAAGACGGTTAAGGACTCTGTATGTCGGGATCGGTGACGGATCAGGTACAAGCGAGAAAGGTCTTTGGCTATCTGTCCATTTTGTGGCGAGGGTAGTTAGCCGCCACAATTTTTGAAGTGAAACTTCTTTGCTGAGGAGGCTACAATACGGAAGTAGCGTTACGGAAGTCGAATGTAACGAAAAATTTTTTAACGGAGAAAAAATCTTTTTCTTACCCAATGGGGATTCGAACCCCGGTCTACCACTTGGTAGCCCAACCGATCTTTGAATCACTGCGAACATTTTGGATATATCGCAAAGAATAAAATTCTGCAGCAACAGAATTGTTATTTATCTCTTGTTTTCAATAAAAAAGACTAATAATTTATCTGTATCTATACCTAACAAGCAATAAGAAGTTTCACTTCTGTCGCGCGTGGACTCCACGCACACGATTTTTAATCTTGTAGGACGATCGCGAGACATTAAGGAGATAGAAGAGAGACATTAAAGACATATAAAATAGTTGGCTTTCACTTTCTCTAGAGAAATCGAAATGACTTTCCGAACGAACCACTAATTACGAAGAAAATGAGAATCGAGGATGCAGGATGCTCAAGTGGAAGAACGAAAGCTGAGGTTTGCACAGTGCTTGGAAAGAGCCGAGAGGGTTATGGTCACCGGTGATGGAAAAGAAGGTGAAGAAAATAATGCTCGAGGGCTGGCAATTTCTTCGCTCGCGGCTTTGTCTGGTCTCGGACGCGTCGCGACACGGCTCGACGCGGCCGCTTTCGAGTATTCCGCCGTTTAAGCGGTTCTTTGTGGCCTCGGCCTCGAGTGTCGGCGCCGCTGAAGAGGCGGTTTCCTGCTGCGCTCGGTATTTTCGAGCGAATCGAGAGGAATTTCCTCTTGCTCGGCCAGCGCCGGCAATTCCTTCGAACCCCGGCTATCTCGTATCGCGGTCGAAATTGCGCCGGGCGGTGAATTACGTGTTCGTAACAGGTTACGAAGAACGAGTTTCACCGAACGGGAAAACTCACTCTCTCTTTCTCTCTCTCTCTCCCTTCTCCTTTTCCCTTAGCCTTTTTCCACGTTTAACTGTTTCCCTTCGGTGCACTTCTCGACCGGCATAAATACGGCCGCGTGCGCTCGCGAAAAGCGTCTACCAAATGTTGCGCGTATTATGAAAACCCATAAACCAGACTTCAACCCGTGTACGGGTTTTTCTTCGGTGAGAGTGAACATATACTGGACCGATCAATAAACTAGTACAAGGACAATTGTGAACGGTGACTATGTAGAGACTGTCTTCGCTTTGAGACATTCTACTTTAAGGATAGTTCGTGTTCTGACCCTTTGACGCTGAGCGTGGCGTCTTCGGGTGTCTATCGTGCTCTGGTGTCTCTGAAACGTTGTCAAAGGGCTAAGGCGAGATCTTGGATATTCGAGGTGCTCGTGTACAATGGATGATAGGGTTTAGTGTTCTAAGAGGTTTTGTTACGAGCTATGTAATCGACTCATTTCTCCGTGAATAAAATAAATATTGTTGCGTGATCGTTGCTGACACTTCTACAGTAAACGTAGACTACTGCAGAAAACCGTATTCAATTTATTATTGTGAGCAGGAGCATTTATCTGTCGGCACGTCCAGCCAGTTCGAGGTTTGTCAAGCGACTCGCTCCTGTCTCCAAGACACTCGTAATTAAACTGTGGATCTTTGTGCAAGATAAAAATTGTCTCCACTCACTGCAAGATACAGGAACCACTTAAGAATGTGTTTCTTCCCTTAATAATTCGAGCAGGTTAGAAGTACTATATCGACAATGTTCGATTTTTTAAATTTTGTCCTGTTTCAAGTTAGAGATGTCGATTATAGTGATAAAGGCATGAAGATCCACAGTCTACTCGTAACGTTATGAACCGGGGAGAGGAAGACTTCGGTGGACGTGGAGTATCGCGTGGAAAAACGAGAAAACGGGGGAAGCAAAAAGGGAATAATTCTCCTGGAGAACAACCGGCGCGGCGGTGTGGCCGAGTTATCGCAGGTGGCTGTGCGGAAGCTGCGAAGTAGCGTTCCGGCGAGGTGTGAAGTTATTTTTTTCACGCACCGGGAATGGCAATTTCGCGACGGCTTCACGCACGATCGACGTTATGACAACACCAGGCAGGTCGGGTAACTCGAACGTGTATATCGACCTCGGGGCCGTTTCTATCCGCAGGTGTTCGCCGGCCGGCCCGGTCGATCGATCGATTGCCGGAAATCCAGTCGTACCGGCCCGAACAAAACGCGTCCGACGTTCTTTTTGTTTCGAAACCAACCCCTACCCTCCATTCCGTCGCCCATCGTACCGCCCATACTGCGTCTGTGTGTCGCCGATCGACGGCCACCGGTAACGAAGCTACCGGCGACCTGCCCGAATCCTAGAATTCCGGCGACCCCTTTCAAACCAAAATACCTATACGCCCCGACGCAGTACCGTTTTCCGAACGTTTTCGAGCCATACTGTACGGCCCAGATTACTCGGAGTACGGATTACGGGGCCAGCTACTAGAACGAAGAATCCACGGGGAAAATAGGGAATGGTAACAGTTGACAGTTCGCCGAAAGCGAAAATTTACTTGATTTTTTAAAACAAGTTCAATTGTGGATTGAAAAATTGCAGACCTATTGGAGTTACTTCGGTAGATCCATTTAATCTTGAAATGAATGCAAACAGTTTTCCATCGCCTAACTTGGCTCTTGCGCAGTGAAAATTGCTTAGGGCTGAAAACGTAGGGGACACCGTGCAGCAGTGAGTTCCAACTTGTAGCTCGCGAGTGATACGCGGCACCTTTCCCCACTCTTAGACTTCATCGTTATATGTACATAGAGCACGCATACATTGTAACCATCGGTCCCAGCTACCCCTGATGCCCCACTCGATAACTCTACGGCTGTACGTAGTAATGGGAAGAGGTTTGAATGGCGTGGGACCTCGTGGTTCTTGGAAAGGAATCAGTTGGAACCAGTGTGGCCCTTAGACCATATATACCCATAGACGCGGCATAGGTATAGTATGTGCATACAATGCTGTGTGACGAGATCTAAAATTATCTGGTTCCCACAAGCCTCGATTCGAGATAATTCAAAATGGTGGATAGTGTATGAGACGAAGCGAGTGCACAGTACACAAGTATTGTATTCGACCTATACATGTATATTGTTTTTACTCTTCTTTTTTTAAATAAAGTAAGTTGTGAGGAAAAAAATACAGATTTCATATTATCAACTCCTACATTAAAATTTAGCTTCTTCCAAATTATAATCGACAAAATGAGTTAACCATATTTAAAATAATAAGAGTAAAGTAAAAATGAACGAGTAATAAAATAAAATACATGTATGTATATTACACAGTTACAGTTTCCATAAATATTTATACAGAATGACTTGTAACGACGATTCCCCTTTCCCCTCTGCCACTTTACCTTCGCGGGACTGCGATTTCTCAACATACTATAGCACTTTTCCCACAAGCGTCGTCTGCTAGCCGGTTTAATCTCGGAACAAGGCAGAATTATCTGCGCCGGGTCTATAGGTATATATGGTCTAAGGTGTGGCCAGACGAGTCCGACCTTGGGACTCGCGAGAAGAACACATTACCCCTTCTCTGGTGACCAGCAATATGCGCAAGCGCGACGGGGATGAAGTGGCGCGAATGACAACGCGTGGCGGTTGCGCATATTGCTGGTCATCAGAGAAGGGGTACTGTATTCCCCTCGCGAGTCCCAAGGTCGGACTCGTCTGGCCACACTGGTTGGAACTCCCGTACAGTATCGTTTGTAGAATAGTATCGACTAGTGCAGTGGTCGGCAAACTTATTAGCCAAAGAGCCAAATATGAACATTACCACAATTATAAAAAAAATTGGGAGCCAATTCTGCTTGTTTGGTAAACTTTCATTACACTAAATAAGTAGTACACTAAATAAAACTAAATTTCATACTCAATAAATATTTATTAATGCGAACAATGTGCTTGCATCTCCTTGGAAAGTTTGAGTAAGTCAGGTTTGTATGTTGTTTTTTTTTAAAGGAAAATATTATTGCGCCTTCCGTGGATATTTGTGCCAGAGCCGCACTTAAGTAGCCAAAGAGCCACATGCGGCTCTGGAGCCGCACTTTGCCGACCACTGGGCTAGTGAATGAATGCGACTTGAAATAACTGGAAAGACTTACTGGTTTCCGGAATTCTCGTATCGTGAGCGACTAGAAGCTGGGCCGCGAGCGAGGCCCTGTGTCCGGAAGTACTCTCGGCCACGCACTCGTATGTACCACTGTCCTCTGGCTTCGCGGAGGATATCACCACTTTCGATCTCCGTCTGCAAACAAAATGACGCACACGGTACCATTAAAATCACAGTTTACGGAGCAGATTGGCAACGATTCAACGGAAGTGCTCGCGGCGATCATTTCCGCGGGTAGCGTACGGTTCTCGGATTGGGTGTGTCCTACAGTCGGATTAGCTCGTTCATTATCTTTTCCGTGGGGTCTACCGATATCCTGGGGACTGCGTCCTCGTCTTCTACTCTCCCCCGGAGATGATTCCGCAAAGTTCGGGGCAAACAGGAAGTTTTCACTGGGAAGCAAAGAGGGAGACAGAGAGAGAGAGGGAGAGATATTCGAACACACCCATACCGTCTTCGTAAGAGCAGCGGGTTTAGAGCAGACTGAAATTTCTGGACTTCCATCCGAGGGAAACTCGTTTTTCCGTATGAAGAAGCCGAAACTTCTCTTCCTGCCAGCAGACACGACGAACTTGGCTACCAGACGCGCGCTCTCTCGCAAATTTAATAACTTTTCGAACGTCGCGGATTACTCGCGGCCGGAATTCGGCTCTAGCCGAATATCGATGCCGATCGGCGACCCGACCCGCCGCACCCTGTCGCAGTCTCATCCTTGCACTCTGTTTGCACAGTACCTCCTAGGGATGACATGACCTGCTACTTTTGAATCATTCGTGATTCGATCACGTTCGATCCCGATCACGGTGATTTTCCACAGTAATTCACGATTTGCGTGATCGTTTCTGATTGACGGAGAGCTGTTCCCCGCGCAAGTCGCAGAGTATTTTCATCTTTATTAGATTTCTAAGATATTTCTCAAACTCTCATTTACGTTTCCTACAACAATGGTTAAGTAATACTTTGGTATTTTGCAAACCTTTATGCATAGCATACGTATACATAGAACAACGAGATTCGATTCAAGCTCGCCCAGAAGCACAAAAAAAATCAATTACAATTTACTTTTAATCGTAGATCAGGAATCCATCACCCTGACGCGTTCCATAAATCAACCGCCTAGCCCGCGACTGATTTACGCGCAGAAAACTCGGCCAACTCGTTAGCAATAAATAAATAAACAACCAAAATCGATCGCCTTCCAGGCTGATTTCTGTTTCCTAGAACCGACTAGAACAGGTGTCGTCGTCTGCCCCGTTAATTCGTTTAGTTTCCACGGAATATTGTATTCTCGTGGAAAACGGAAAATAGTAAAGACCCGGCAAGTTTCTGACCAGGATCATCGGCGGAGGGTTAAGCAGGCGTAAGCGAGTGAATGATGGCCGCGAAAATGGAGGGGAATTCGCATCGAATTTCCCGAGAAACTTTATCGTAACGGGAGAAGCCAGTTACCTGTCCGATAGTTTAAAAGCAGAAGTCGTGCTTTCAGATTCCTCGACATCGACGACCAGTTCGAGCAATTTCCCCGTCGAGATAGAAACAGAAAAAAGGAAGAGAGGAAGGGTTGCAAGGCAGTGGAGTGTTAAGATTAAAAGCCAGTCAATGTTTCTTGTGCTCGAACGTCGCACTGTGGGACGAAACGACCTGACTGCGTTTCAAAAATCTGTAACTTTGCTTCTGCTTTATATACTGTATTGAATTTTTGACAAGTTAATCATTACTACCTGAATTGCAACAAGCTGGGGTGAAATAAATATTTAATCTCTTGTTGCATATGTTTAATAGGTTAAAACTAACATGGAAGTATATTTAAATTACCCATTTTTATCATGGATGAATAAAATACTAATCCTTACATTACAGCCTTCAAGGTCTGTTAATTTTTGTAATATGACTGGATAGAGTACCGAGATATTCATTTTCCAAGACCTGAAGCATGTCACATGCGAATGCCAAATTATGAGAACAAGGTCGACGCCGTACGGTAAAAGAAAAGCAGCGGAAGTCCGGGATCGCCTGGATCTAGGATCGAGCGCGTTTTCTCCGCAAATAATAGAATGCGGTCAGCCTCGTTATGGAGGCTAGCGGCTCGAAAGTGGCGGGTAAACAGGGTTGTCAAAGAACCCCTCATAAAATCACGCTTTGAACACGGCTTACGACGTTGAGCGCCCGGTGTGTTCGTCCGGTGCCTTTCGATTAAAAACCAACGCCAAACAGAGTCAAAGCACTTGTTATAAAACGGCTCGGAACTGCCTCGGAAAATTTCTGTTTCATAGCCCACGGAAACCTTGCGAGGATGCTTCCGTGGGAAACTGTTAAACGAATTCATTTCTTTCCGCAGTTACAGAACGGAGTTTCGCAGTGCGTGAGTTGGGAAAGTTGATTACTGGATATAATGAGGGATGAAGCAAGTTCTGTAAGACGCAATAATGAGAAAGAGGGTTACGCCTCTTTCCTGTAAGCCACTTAGCGCTGTACCTTGCGATTAGATTGTGGATCTTTATGCAAAGTGAAAATTCTTTGCCTCGATTTACGACGGAGCCACGCGGAAGAGAAATTTATTTCTCGACGGGGTTTTATACGAAGTGTGAAAGCAACGTAGCAAGCAGTGCTCTTGAATTTATTCTGCACGAATTCGCTGTTGTTTGTTTCTCCTATCCATTTTTTGTCGCTAGTGGAACATTAAAAGAATTCTAGAAACTCCACTCGTTATTTTCAAGCTATTATAATTGGTATAAGGATCAGCAGAAATCGACACGTTTGAATAAGAAGTAACTCCGCTGTACTTTAATTGAAAACACGATACGATCGCATGAAATTGAAGCAAACAGAATCTAGTAATTTGGACAAGTCGCTTTTAGCGTCCGGCGTTCCCATTGTTTTTTTAGCGGTTTATCGCGGACTATGACGGACTTCTATCTAGTTTCTCGGTGGTTCTAGGTCCTCCATAGCCCCCGGTTCTCGATCCTTCAGTATTATTACTCGATTCAGCGAGTCCGCGAGGAAGTTCGAGTGGACTCAGAGAACCTCGATAACGCGGATGGATTTTCGACTTCGGGTTGGCTGGACGTCTCTTGATATTTCCCCGGACGTCGACATGTTTCGCCCACAGCGTTTCGTTTTAGCTGGTCAAGGGATTAGCTGGTATGTACAAATAATTCCTAGACGTTAAACGACACAGTGTGTAGCGGACGTCGATAAAAATAATTCACGCAAACGTTACCGATAGTGAGTGATAGAAACACTGTACATCTAATACCTTACTAAAATACAGTGAAATACAAAAATACGCTCGAAATACATGGCAAGGGAAATAAGAATTAATTGTTTAGCTCGAAAGGCTCGATCAGAAAAAGGTGGAGGACGCAGCAGTGGGACGGAGGCAGAAGTCTGTAGGATATAAATGTTACCGCGGCCTAAGGTTCTTACTCACGCATTTCTAACCGATGCCGTCGTACTCCTTCCTCTCGCATTTATTTCGATTCGCGGCAAAGTCCACCGTTTCCGTTCTCATTGATGAGTCACTGCGTCGAGCAACAAGACCATCTCTGTGCAAAGAGAGAAAGAAAGTGAAAGTGAACCTAGTACGTCGGGCTTGCCAAGAGAGCCCGCTTAGATTTAAATCGGTCGTATTATCCTCCGTCCAGAATTATCCGAATTGCGAGGACCTCTCGGAAAAACTTTCCGGCAAAGAACTGTATTCCCGTGGATGGAGACATTTTCATGGCTGTCTCGGGCTGACGCGGAAGAAGCGCAAGAAAATGTTGGTTAATCGATTGTCCGGCGACCAGGTCAGACGAGAGACGAGACTTGAAAATTATTGACGTTGCGAAGCAACGAAAGAAGGTCGAGAGACCACTCGATTCGAGGAGGAAACCTTGCGAGACCGATCTATCGGCGAGGGTGGTCGCTACGACCACCCCGAGCCCTTTTGTCGTGCTAGGGCACGCTAGAACTCGAGGGTGCGCCAGCAACTTTGATGCTGGAACCGGCTCCAAAAACTGCTTTGTAACGATACACCCGCTTTGTGACGCTCAAAGAACCGCGCACGGCGCAGTCTTTCGTTGTCAAAAATCGCTGCTCGATATCAAGCCCGCGATGCGCCCAAAGGGTCTAGCACGACAAGCATGGTCCAATGGTAACGAATTATTTAATTTTTAAGTTAAATTCTTTATATATCTCTTATTACAAAACATCCACTATTGTTCTACCTAATCACCGTATCGTTCAAGTCTAAACGTTTAACATTAGAATAATGAAGCACTAAGTGCAACCGATACACAGGGTGTCAGAAATATTGCACTTCCTTGAAATTCATTATTCATTATTGTAGTGGCGTAATTCAACCATGGTTTTCAATAAAAAGCTAATCCGTTACGGGATCCCGCACACCCCTAGTTAAACTCAATCCTAGTGCAGGGGTTGACAAGTCAAGTGCAAAATGAAATATTTTGTCGGTGAATGAACAATTCGGAATTGTCGTCTTCGATGCTGATCTTCCAATACAAAGAATAAAGCGGAAGTGGTCGCGGTTCACGAATCCGGAAGTCGTGGGAACCGGAAGTGGAGTAGGGGATGAAAAAAGCTGGAAGAAGAAGGAGAATAGGGCAAAGAGACGGTCCAGGCTCTTGACGAATCAGGGCGTAACCGCGATATATAGAGGCTGGTAGACGACTCGCCGTCAACGACGAGACTCCCGCGAAGAGTCTCTGGAACCGACTGGATGGTTAGGCGAGATTAGGTGGCGGCGAGAAGGGAGGGGGTGGCGGAGGTTCGAGCGGCTGAAAGCTCTCCAGAGGACTTCACCGGTGTGCCGGTAGCCACTTCATCCTCGCTAAGAACTATACCAGATTCTCTTCGGCGTCTTTTCTGCGCGGCAACTCCAAACGACACCCCTCGGACTTCAAGCCGAGACCTTTGTCCCGATAAGTCGACCCGTCGTCCCGTTTCACGTCTTTTTGCACAGCCAAGACACACAACGACACGAATCGACCATCCCGCCAGACCCCGACGGATCTCCCGACGTCGATTCGACGGGATTCGATCGACAATTGCGATTGGCGCCTGTAGCTCTACGATGTCGCCCCGATTTTAGCTGCTACGTCACCGCCACGGTTTTCCACCGGCTTTCGAAAGCTTTCTCCACTTCGACGCTCTCTTTGAGTGGACTGTGAAACACCACGCAACAATGGGAATGGCTGGATGTCTCTATTATTTATGGCGAGAAAAATACCGAACGAAGTAAAGTTGTCATAAAAATTTAAAAATCGTCATCTTTACATTTTTCCTTTGCAATTGCGACTAATAACAATTTTTTAAAAAACTCAAGTTGTTTGGTCCAATTTTGGAAAATCGTTTTTAAACGGTGTACCAATACTTTGTACACCCACTGTATATTATTAACCATCTGCCTTTTAACAACAGTACTCTCAGCAGCACAAATTGTAACAGTTTAATTTTAAGATTTTTTTGTGCTGCTAGGCAGGAACTCAAAGTCTTAACACGTCCAACATTTTCGAACCATCGATCGATTTATACTGTTTTACCGATTGAGTCGAAGCCAGAAGCGAGAAGAATCAAAAAATTCTTATGTGCATCGTGTCACGTTTCGCGAACGAAATGGATGAACGTCCGCGAACTAAATACGTCGCAATCACGGCTTGGCCGTTGCAAAAATTGTTAAATAACAAACCGTCGCGTTACACTTGGCCGGCGGTTCTTAATATCGTTACCGCCGTCGCGTCTGGGTTTTCCCGAGCGCTCCCAGTTTTCACGAGAGAGAAAATAACGTGATTCGGTGTAGCGGATCTAATTTTTGTTGGATGCGTGCGGCCACTCGCTCCCCGTTACATATCCGAGGAAAACAGAGTCCGGAACCAATAACGCCGCAATATTTTCCAGCGCGCGCGTCTCTCCTTCACGAGGTGCACAAACAAGCGACGAGTCCGCGCACCGCACCGCACCGGTTCGAATACCTGTGCAAGCTTCATTTGCCGCGATGGAGAACGAAAGAATACAGTGCCACCCGAACCGTGATAAACAATGTTATCGATTCGCACCCATGCCCGCGAGCGACGCGAATCCAATTAATATTCTCCATTTTTAATTATATTGAATTGGCTTAGTGTCGGTCCGAAAATAAAGTCACAAAAGATGATTCTAAAATTGAATTTTCACGTAACTTTTCTACAATTTATCTGCATTTGAGAATGGCACATACATAGCTGGAAACAATTTTAATCCTTATATCCATCCCTTGCGTCAATCTAATACATTCTTTTAATTTATCCTGAATGGAATAATTTTCTGCCACAGATTGTAGCATTCGTTCGCAAAAGATCGAAAGCCAGTTTCTACATTAGTCTCGTTCGGATAGTCTCTGTGTGTACAAAGGAACAGTACGATAAACATGTTGGATCTGTTAGGCTAAGATGGAGGTTTGAGGACGAGGTGCATAAATGGGCCGCGATTAATGTCATAACAAGCGGAATAATATAACAGTTTATTTTCCGGTGGAGGAAGGTACGAAGGGGACAACGCGAAGGGCGCAATATCACCGCCGCCCTTTGACAGTCGCTTCGAGAGGACTCGCGAAGCAGAAGCTGAAAGGTACACGACTGAGAAGAAGGAAGATGACGGGGAACGAAACGAGCAGATAAAACGTCGACGGGAGCAACGTTTATTTCAACGATCAAACGACGGACAGCGCCTTATTGCCGCGGAAGACGCGCGATTGCGTCGAAGAAACGGAATCGTGGATTAAAACGATCCGACGGTTGGCTAATGTAACAGAGGAGGATGGGAGAGAGTGAGCTTGGTAGCCGTTTTATGAAAAAGCCAAACAAATATTGAGTGACAAAGGCGAAGCGGGTGGAAATAAAACGTCGGACGAGCAGCGCGACGCTTTATATCACCGTTGCCTCTCGCCTCCCCGCAGATAAATCGGCGAGCCGGACGCGTAGACTAAACTGTTTCGCATAAACGACACGCTCTATCCGTCTCGCGTCGGGAATTCATCGCGACGATATTATTTTCGGTGTCAAGGCTGTCGCAGGGGGCGTCGAATGACACAATTTTTCAATAAGAACGCCCTCTCCGCTACGATAGGGAAGGATGACAACGGGAAGGGTCGCTCGGCCGACGCGCGGTCGAGTGTTGCCTTTTCCGTCGTCGACGCATTAAGACTCTATCTGCCTCTCTCTCTTTCTCTTCCTCGACGACACCACGCGTTTGCTCCTTTCTCGCAGCTCTGAATGGTCGCGGCGGGGCCATTGATGGGTCACGACATTTATAACCGGGCGGGCGTGCGAGCTTCTGACTACCTGTACACTTCAGAGGAAGCTTCTCTCTTCCTCTCTCGCTCTTTCCCTCTTTCTATTTCTCGTTCTCCCGATATTTCGACGAGCCCGCGACACAGAGAGCAGCAGCGCGGCAAAACGACGGATGCCATAAATCGAAGCTGTTCCTGCAACGTTCCCCGAACCGAAAAAATTCACTCCGTTAAGGAAACATACCGTTGAGAACGAAAGAGTCTACCCGTGAAATTGCCACGCAGTATATACGTACGAAGACGACACTAAAACCGGCTGAAATGTGCGGAATATCTCTGGGAAGACATCACGCGGACACTCCACGTGAAAAAATACGTGGAAAATGTACGATACAATTTTCTTGTGAAGCGACTTATTCCATGTTTCTCGTTCAATCTTTCACGTAGAATCGCCTCCTATGATACTCCTTGAAAGACGGGGCATACAGTGATTGGCGCATGCAGTCCGTAGCCAAAGATCAGAACTCGCCGAAAGCAGAGTGCCGGGTAAGACCCGGCGAATCAGCGAGGGCTTAACGAGCTACCGCGACAAGAGTTCAAGTCTCGCCGGACAGGATCCGGACGATTTCTCAGGAGCGAGTCTCTGGGGCGGAGAAACGTCGGAGCTCCTCGTTTCGTTCGGGGAGCGAGGTCGGACCTGTGGACCTCGTGGATGTTCACTGATCAGCGAAACTCACCGGGATTACCGCCCGGAGTTAACGCGACTGCTCGTTTCACGTTAATACTCCCATCTGGATTAAGATTACAACTGGCGATACGAGTCGTGCGAGAGAGAGAGAGAGAGAGAGAGAGAGAGAGAGAGAGACCAAGGAGAGGGAGAAAATGGAGGACAAGTTTCTCGTCCGCCAGTCTCGCGGTGCTCGCTGTCGGAATTTCGCGCGAAACGAAAGATTTCCGAAGGTGCATGAGAACAGTTTTAGGAAGGAACCTGCTAGGATGACCGAACCGCGAGAACTCGCTCGAACCGAACGGGAAACAGCTACGGCACTGAGCTGTCCCGGCTAAAATTAGTGAACACACGCTCTCTCTCTCTCTGTCTCGTGGTCTCGTCTCGGGGACTACCGAGAAGCGTCGCGTTGTCTGGCCATCGTTATTCGTATCTCGCCAACGTAACTGATTCGTTAAATCAGCGACGAGCCGCCGGTGACTTCCAGACGACACCGACGTAATTCGATACCGGCGTTGCCGACCGAAATTGCTCGCAACACCGAACGGGATCCACGTCGGCGATAAGTCAGACCCGATCTCCCCGGTTTCTCCTCCTCCTCGTCGTCGTCTACGATTCATCAGATCACCGGATTCAGCGGGATTCTCGCTTGATTTACAATTTATTCTTCAGCTGTTCGCCAATGTTCGTCCTCCATCTATCTTTCTTCTCGCACTCGACGAGATTTTGCGGTTCCTGTCTTCGCAGATTCGATTATCTGTAGTATTCTCCCGTATAAGGGTACGCGCACAGTGGAACCGTTTTCATCTGTCTCTTTTTTCAAGCATGCGGAAAAGAGACACAACGTCGGACGAAAACTGATCCACTGTGCGCGTACCCTAACGCGACCAGAAACTTTTTCATCGTCTCTTTGCGAGTCTTGCTACACGGGCAGCCCAAAGATCCGTTGTTAACTCTTTGTAAATTGGAGACTCAAAATTTCCTGGATCTCCAGAGCCTCGTTCCACGTTAATCCTCCACGTTCAACGCCACTCTAGGCTCGTATAGGAGAAACACGTTGCAATAAGGAAACGCGGCTCGTCGATATAATAATCGCTCCCTGAAGAGTTCGCTTGGACGTCGGTGGCGATAACGGCAAGAACAGCTCTCGAAGGAAGACAGAAGGAGAGGCTCCATTTGAACGGCAGAAGCATTAACGCGGCGAGACAGCCGGCCAAAAGAAAACCATTAACTACTTCCACAGGATCGAAGAAAAACAGAAATGCTCTATTCCCCTCGTCCACGCGCGAGGGGGCAGCAACCCTCTCTTTCCGTACCGCGTATCTCTTTTTCAAGCCGCGACACGCCGTTTCCATTACAAGACCGATAGTTCTCGCTCACCCGACGCCCGCCATTACCGATCCATTCTACTCTGATCGGATCAGCGTGTTTGTGTAACGCGGCAGGACGCGGTGTCGTCCGCGTGCAGCTGCGAGAAACCACCGTGCGACGATAGAAGCGGATTTCGAGCCACTGCAGAGACAATTTGCCGCTTCGAGCGACGTCCGATCGAGTTCATGCGATCCTGCTACGCGATTCCCTTGAATAGGCTAGCAACACTTTGCGAAACTGCTCTACAGATGCTGTGCCGGATCGTGATGCAACGCCGGAGACTCGAACTTCTTTTTATTCATTTATTCTTTTTCGAATCATCTTCCGTTTATCAATATTTCGGTTGAAGTTATTTCGGGAAAACATTGTCAAATTGACACGAAGGACGGATGAGGGTTAATACGATAATCGGATCGCTTATTATACGATTGCTATCACAATCTGAAGCCATTATCGAAATCGGATTATCAGCAGATTCTCAGAAATTCGAAGATATCTCTAAGTTATCTCCGAGGCGAGCTAAAGCTACGAACCTCTTTGCCAAGTAAAATTACAGATTGTTCGAACCACATATAGCAGAAAGAGATTCGCGAGACCCACTAAATTGTAAAGTTTCTGAACACGCAAATCGGAAGAAGATCGGGCGAGTCTGATCTACCGTGTTATTGAAATATTAACAGGAACTTAGGCAAGAGTTCTTCGGTACTTATCCGGCGAGAAAGTCGACGGGTTGCATTCACTTAGGATCATCGTAAAATCCACCTTTAACGGCAAAGCCAACTAAGCTTCAGAGTTACCGCCTAATCTTGCCGGCAGTGGCACCGCTCCGCGGAATATCGTAGTACCCATAATCGGAAGCCTTTCGTCGCTTCTCCGAGCCGAGAACAAGCCCCCTTAATTTCCGGGCTGCGCTGATATTAACCTCTTGAGGGACGAGTTTTTCGGAAACGAACTAGACGATTTTCATCTCGCTAGAATTGGCTACACATCATGGAATTCACTATAATATAAGCATGTATCTGTGCTCGTAACTTTCACCTCACGACATATCCACGTTTAAAGATTACGTCGCTAATTAATCCTTCGCACTGGACATCGATAAAATTGAATTACATTTTTCACCCTTTCTCCTATGAACAATGCAATGCATACCATCGGAAACACGAATTTCCTTAACTACTCTGTCCCTCTGCAAGAGCTCGCGAATCCTCGAAGTAGAAGCGCTTCCTCGTCGAGGAGATTCGCGTAAGTAGCCAGAAACGAAGTTCGCAACCCGGTTAAAAGCCTCAGCCGTCCTCGTAGCACCGTTACCCAAAGAGTCGGTGGTATTTGCGGCGAATTTTCAGCTCGTAGTCCCGCCTAGCACGGTTCGGAGTCAACCGCAGCGGGCGAAAAGGCGTTTCGACGCGTAAACGCGGCTCTCGCGGAATACCTCGTTGCACCGCGGGTTTTCGTGGACGAGGGGTCCGAGGCCCCTGGACCAGGCTTTCTCCTCGCGGAAAGTTTGCGATGGTTCGCCGCGGGCGGCCTTGGGAACGGTTTCTAGACGGCGGCGGCTGGCGATCTGCCTGATGCCCGGTGTGTGCTGCCGGTCGTTAGAAAATCCTGCACGGATCGATTCCTTTTGGCCCACGTCAAAGGGCTAAAGGGAGAGGAGGGATATGCTGGCGCGGTCCGGGTAGGGTAACTGGCCGCAAAAACCTAACGAGATGAAAGGAGAGCACGAAAGACGGGCCGAGGCATGAACGAGGTGGAATACATAAATAGAAATCTCGGTTCATCTCTCTCCATCGGCCCGTGTTTCCAGCTCCTGCTCTTCCCTCTCTCTCTCTCTCTCTATCTATCTCTCCCTCTCCCACTCTGTTAAGTTCTCTCTGTCGCTCTTTGGTCTTTCCATCGCGCTGGCATATATACAGGCGTGTACTAAGCGGAGAGCCGGCGGTAGTCTAGACGGAGTGTCGATTTTTGCTGCGGCACCAAATTAGAAACCCTTCCCTGCCGGATTCATCATGTGGCTCTCTGCCCCTCTCTCTACCCTGCTGGCACTCTTTTTTCCCTCTCGCGTATCCGTCGTTCCAGGCTCCGTGAACGCGTTTCTGGCTCTCCCGTTCGCGCCGCGCCGGCCGTATCTCGCGAACGCGTGCATGCGAAATCGCTTAAAGGGGATGAACAGACGAGCCTGGTCTGCGATCCCCCCCACTCCTCTTCTCGTTTCCGCGCAAACATTTTCGCTCGGCCTGCTCCTTTTCCTTTTCCCTCGACGCGGCACGGACTAGTTTCCTCGCTCACAATTTCCCCGCGACGCCTCTTCTTCTTCTTCTTCTTCTTCTCTGGTGTCTGTACTTCGCGACGCGTTCAGCGAAGTATAAACTTTATAGAAATTCTGACGGCTCGGGCTGGATCTTCGTTTAAAGCGCTTCGAAAGAAGTCGGGGAGACGCGGATGGTCCTACAACAGACTACGACGAAAGTTCAGATGAAAAACAAAGATCGCTTTTTCCGAGAGAGCGTAGGACTCTCGCTATTTCCAGATTAGAATAGTCTCGCGGATGTAGTACACGCTGTGCAGGCTGTTTTCGATGGTGTGACTGCATAGATCCGAATCTAAGTGTTTGACAGCAAGACCCTTCCTCACTGTTCGTTTCGACGCACTGCATTTAATACCATTCACGGTTCGTTCCAACCAGGAATTAATGCGACGGTCAAGCTCATGACTGGACTGCGGATTTTTGTGCTATTTTCAATGAATTCTGCCATTTTTGGGAACGCGGATTCAATAGCGTTCAAAAAGCGAGCTGGCCTAAAGATTTTCTTCTCTGAGCAGTTCTTGAATCCGGAGAACAAATTCCCGTGGAGAAGTCGAAACCTCTCAGTCGAAACGCGACTAGAATCGGCGATCTGGTATTCATGCTGGCCGGATCGCCGGTGTCCATACATTTATGTAAACACGCGTGCGTCGGAGGAAGCGTCGGCTATTCCATGGCCGCATAAAAAGCGCATGAAAGTGGCCTGTAAAGGGAAAAACTTGGACTTAATCCGGGGGCCGCGCAAATTGTGTTCCATCCTCTCCTCTTGGCTTTCATTACCTTTAACTTCTCGGCCAGCTTTAGCTTCTACCTGAAAAGGTACTTACTCCGCCCCTCCACCCCCTCGACCACCCCCGCCATTATGGGCAACGATCTCTCAATTCCCTCTTACTCTCTCTCTCTCTCTCCTACCGATTGCGAGGCGAGGGAGCCAGCGAATTAAAAAGTTGCAACGTTCAAATCAGAAAAATCCACGCGGAGCGAATGCTTCTTTTCGAAGCGTATTTCGAGCTCTCGAGACTGACCACGTGGCGAAATTAATAACTGCACGGCTGCCAGGGAAAACATCGATTTTAGTCCGATTAAGGGATTATTCTGGGCATTCACGAAGCGCCGCGCCGCCGGACACGGAAATTGCGTTCGCGTGTTGCGTTAATCATTGCACCCCGACGTGCCTAGAATTACCCGAAACAGGTGACAGACGTTTTAGGCCACGGTACCAATTTTTGATTGCGCAGATTGTCTCGCTTGTTTCGATCCTTTTCTGACCATTTAAGGCTTGTATTTACGTCCATTCCTATTACGAAGATTGTAACGTTTATTCGCTACACGTATTCTAATTCTAAAATTCTGAAAAAAAGAAACGCGCGACGATTCATATCTGTCGGATTTCGTCAAAATCTTCATGACGACTGAAAAAAGGCCCTCGCTCACGGGCCCAGTTGTCACGAACGCATCTCTCCCGCAAAAGAACCAAGCGTACGCTATCTTGAAGCAGGAAAGGGGGCGCTGGTGGTCGATCAAACGCGAAATTTGGCGGGCCGCAGTGGAACAATATCCTGCGCGGCGTTCCGGCTGGTAGTTCGAGCGCTTTGAAGTTGGACAAAACGGGGGTCGGGTGATCCGACAAGGTAGAACGAAAGGTGGAAGCGGGTGGACCGGTGGAACATTGATTTAAGGAAAACGGCCGGCGAACTTCCTCCGTGCGGCACGAAATTCCAGAGAGGATGGCGGGGATGAGTGGTTCGTGGTTTCGGCGTTGTATTCATTAAAAAAATTCTTGTGCCGCGAGGCACTTTAAGGGGCGGCCCTTTTGGCGAGCGCCCGTCCGGTCACTGCCAGGGGATTACTGCGGCTGGAAAAGCGCGGAACAATCGTGCGCGGCAGGCCGAGGAGAGAATCGGGGTCGCAGCGAGAAAAAGGAAATATCGCTCGGCCACCAAAAGCGGTACCGACGGGGCTAGAACAGAAAGAGACTGAAACAGTGGGCAGAGAGAGAGAGAGAAAGAGAGAGTTAACCTAACGACGGTAGCAGGGGCGCGTGCATGTGCCCCGGCGCCGGATGAAACAAACGTAGTTTCGAGGGATAACTGCGACCGGCCGGGAAGGTAGCTTCTGGTAACTTTGGTCGTGTCCTGGACCCGGGCCAAACACGATTAAGTCGGTGCCTGTGCTCCTTCGTGGCTCCGGCCACTGGGAAAAAAAGGAACGGCTCGAGACGCTGGAAAGAGGCCGATACCTGAGAGATCCGCTCGAGGTGTTCTCCTCTTTCCGTGAGCTTATTCTCGTCGACCGCTGCTCCACCTCTCTCTCTTCCTCTCTATCTCACCCCGTCTCTCGTTGTTGCAATTGCAATGCCACCGCTTGGATGTTGTCCAATGACAGTGGCATATCGGCCAGTTTACCCTACCGAGAATCCTTCACGTGGAAAACGAGGTTGGACTACGAACGCGACGAGGGTAAAAGCCGAGGCCGACGGGAGCAAATCAACTGGCGATTTTCCACGGTCGATCCGCAGTGGTGCATGCCGCTGATCCTAGTTTTCCATCACGTTCTGCGACGGGATCAATTATCTGGGAGAAGTCCGCTGCCAAGACGTTCGCGTCTGTCCAGTATTCAGAATCCACGTGCTTTAGTTTCGACACTTTAACACCGTTCGGTGGTTAGTCATACGTTAGTCATACATCTGCGAATATAATTCTTTCTGTAAAAATTTATTTTCCCCTTAATTGGATGGCAGATATAATTTTTCTATTGTCGTTCGAGATGCAGATATAATTTGTATTCCATGTCGTTAAGACCGGGAGGAGATAGTTATCGAAGTGCCCGGAAACTTGCGTGAAAATAATGTTTTGCTCGACATGTAGCAGACCGTTCCCTTTGATTGGTTGTTGGCTTCCAATTATCGACGATGAAATTTCACGGGCGTTGCGCGTTCTTCATTCTGTTATATTTTATTAACGAGCGTTATTTGACAAGCCTGGACTAATTGCGATGGGAGTAGGACGGCTCCCATTGCACGCTCATTAGGACAGGAGACGGTTGAACGTCGATCGCGTTTCCAAAACGGAGGAAGACGTGATATGCGGCGCGATAGGGTAGATGGCATCTACGCTTGGACATTTTGATTCGGTTTCACAAAATTCATTTATATTGCTAGTAGTTGTACGATATACTGCTACAGTTGCGATAAAAAGTCTTCGTCTTGTCTTCTTCCTTCTCTTGTAACAGCAGCGAACGTAAGTTTCGATCGAACCGAAGAACGAGTTTAAAGTTTCATAGAAATTATCTTCATTTTCTTCATCCTTCTGTTGTAATAGCAGCGAAAGTAAGTTTCGATCCATCTTCCGAATGAATTTATGGTTTTGCAGAAAATATCTTCGCGTCTCCTTTGTCAAGTAACAAGATTAAGTCTCGATTCATCCGAAGAATTAATTATAAATTTTATACAAAAGCGCGTTGCTCGTCTTCGACGAGCAGCGACGGTACATTTCGATTCATCTCGAGAATAGATTTATAGTTTCGTGAAAAATGTCTTCTTCGCCGATTCATACCAAGAATGAATTAAACACTTTATAAAAAGCGTTTCGCTGATCCGCTTCTTCTAAAAGCAGCGACGTTTCATCTGAAGATCATACGTTTCTACGATCTTCCCGTCTCACAGAGAACAATATTCCAAAGGACGTGAGCGAACAATGACCATCTTCAAGCTTCTCCACACTTCCATTCACGTTCGTATTTTGCATGAAAACGGGACATATACGTATACACGCGTACCAGATAAATTGCGGTTGTCAGGGAAAAACCAGATCTCGTCGAAGGAACTTCGAATTTATCCGTGCGAGTAATCCCAGCTACTACTTTGCCGGCGCTCGGCCGCCGCGTGAATACTTAACGATCGAGGATACATAATCTCCGGCTTCTCCGCGAGCACTCCGAGCTCATTATGAATTTCTTCCCCTGTGCCTCTCGTCTCTTCCCTGCGCCTTTGATGTGTTAAATTAGTAACCAGCCCCACCGTTCTGATAGGATTCCACAGATTCTCGCCATGGTTCTCTCTCTTCGCCGCGTCGAGCCGCGAGATAATGCATCTGCTTCTGCTTTTCTTCGCGACGACGACGACCGTCGAGAGAGAGAGAGGGAACCTGCGTTGTTTCCCGTTGGTTCGTTATCTCGAACCGCGGAACGATGTTGCAGGTCGGTGAACAATCGCCACAGCTAACTTTTCGAACTGCTCTGTTCTCCGCGAGCAAACGTAAGTTAAACGTAAATTCGCCTGTTAATCTGGTCGTTCGGTGTCTCTTTTGTTGGGATTATTGTTCCGAGCACCGGCTTTCGCGAGTAATCACCATGTTCTCTGTGCCGCAGGATTTTCGGAAGCTGACTTGTCTGATCATTCCCAGTCTTTTCTATTTCGTTACGTGGTACAAATGTTTCCGAAAAAGATAATCGAATGAATACGTACGAATGCTCTGGGAATGATCGTATACCGTTTCGAATAGTCGACGCCGAAAACATTTGTAAAATTCAATCGATTCACATCGTACCTTCAAAATCGATTATCTCAGAAACGAGAACCACATAAGAGAAAACTTCAGCCCACATTATCAACTCGCTATGTATTTCCGACAGAATAACTCCGTCCGCTTTTTCTTTTTCCCTCAAAGCACCCCATTGACAAAGTTGAAAATCATATTCGGACGCGATTACGATAAAAATTCGCGTCACACGATTCCGCAAAGACTACAGAGGTGCACACCGTTTCCCGTGCAATTCACAGGCACGAACTGCAGCGTTCCCTCGGAACAATCGCATAACGTTGCCTGGCGGCGAGATCTTTGAAAGGTAGTCTCTCTGTTCATCAAAGTTTTAATCGTGGCTCGCAAGAAATTGGTCTGGCCGCGATGAAAAAAACCGGCGTTTCCGCGGACGAAGGTGGACGCGGGAATGCAAAGAGAATTTTACTTGCTTTCTCTCTTTCTTTCGTATTCTCGAGACTGAGAAACAGAGAGAGAGAAAGCACACACAAGGAGCCCAGAGTATCGCGGAATAATAGGCGGCGCGAGGCCGCCGTTTGTTCGCCGAGCCCATACACTTTTCCCGGCGGCGGAGTATTTTTACAGCTCTCGTATCCCGGACTCGTTTCAAAGTTACCTGTCACTCGTGCTTTCTCGCTAGCCCGAGAAAAAGCTCGCCCGTGAAAGACGGCTGCGAGTGCTGAAGGAACAGGGCTGCGTTTTCCCGAGCGCATCCACGCGAAATTGCCACAATACGCACTTTATTCTCTTTGTGCCGACGCAGGCGAGATCCCGACAACTTTAAACGAAGCCAGTTGATGACGAGCTTCCCTTAAACTGGATAAAACACTAGCGAATCGCCACTAACATAACGAGCTGCTCCGTCAAACGCTCTTGCGACGAGGCGCAGCTTTTGCGGATTCGTCGAGCGGATTTTTTAAGCAGTTCGACGACGCTTTCTGGGTCGTACTCCAGTTCTTTGATGACTTTGCAGCGTGTCGGGCAGTTTTACGCTTTGTTTGGCCCTTGGAGGAGGAGCTCTTTGACGCGCTTGGATTGGGAACGTTTGACGCGCGACACTCCGCTTAATCGGCTTGGACGACCGAGACGAGTCTGACGTGTTGAAATAATCGTCGAGCTCCTTGTCAAGTCAAAATCAGCGTTCTCTGGAAGTTGGAAGGTTTATAGTTTCAAGATTATTGTGGCAGTGATTTCTCTTCACATTGTCTAGCATTCCGGATTTTTTTCATCGTAAACCCATTTTTAGTTGGCACATTGACCCCGCAAGAAAATATACCACAAGAGTGGTTTACTACGTGACGGACTTGACGTTGCCTTATGCCACTGTCTATTTTAGGAAGCTTTTACATTTTCTCTCTGTACTTCTTATCCACATTGTATCGTAAGCTTCGTTCTAGGTATAAATGTCAATATACAGGGTGTCCCAAAATTCCTCCCATACCTGAAAATGGGAGGTTCCTTGGGTCATTTGAAGCGACATTTTCCTTTACAAAAATGGCGCCCGCGGCTTTGTTTAAGAGTTATTAACGAGAAACACGGACCAATCAGAGCGCGACCTAGACATGCGATGGCACGTTCGGCCAATTGACAGTTGACGCGTCAGTCCGACTTGCGCATATTGTTGGTCATCAGAGAAGGGGTACTGTATTCCCCTCGCGAGTTCCAAGGTCGGACTCGTCTGGCCACTCTCTCCCTCGATCCGCGTCTCGGACACCTCGACCGCTACGCGCTCACACACACACACACACACACCGAGCCTCATCGGAGGCATCGGCAACATAAAATGTAAACAATCGTTCTCCCCTCGTCTTCCGAGTTCGGGGAAAAACATACACAACTCTATAAACATAGGTTCGCCACCAATTCTTCGAACCGGTAATACAACGCAACAAACATTGGTTTGTTTTGACTCCTCGAACCGGGCGACACTTACAAATACAATTTAACACCAAGCATGCAAATGCGTTAACTGTAATCTGTACGAATAATAATAAATAAAAATGTTTATTAATTGGCAACATAAATGTTTTGTTGGTAAACAAAATGATCACCTTTTACAAACAAGTTTTACACCGATCACTCTTACGTTCAATAAACTTGTGTCGAGGAAACCGACTTGTGGAGTCCGATCATCTTATTTACTGGTCTTATCCTCCACAACGAAATCAGAACGCGAATTAACTTAGCCGCTTAGGGTATCAATTGTGTCAGAGCACTGAAAGGTATTTTACGCTTGGAACGAGGCGATAGAGCAGAGCGAGGAAGATAATAGTCCGGGAGTTCCTGTTATCATTATCGTCACGGCTGATATTAATAACCGTAACCATGAATATTAATAAAGGAGGGTGACGGTAATGATTGCGAGGAGCACGGAAACAATGGAGACCGAGACGAAAGACCGACTTCCTCCGAGACTCGCGTCTCTAACTCGTGCTTTGAGGGAGGTCGAATGCGATCAACGTATGCTTTGCGATGAGTATCGTGCGCTCGCGTCTAAAGCCATGCTGTGATCGTGGCTCCTTTGAGGATGGAACTACCGGATGAATCAACATTAATCTTGGATCTTGTGTTTTACAGTTGCCGGGTAAGGAAGAGCATAAAATATTTCAACAGTAACCTGTTTGTTCAATCTTTTAACCCACGAGAATACTATAGTACTAGTTCGTCAACTATATTGGAAAAGAATTAATTAGTTTCGAGTTCAAAAATTCGAATTTGTGGTAATTATAGCTGGATTTGTGGTAGAGTGTAGAAACCAATTTGCACCTTCCAGTTTGTAGATATTGGACGCTATTCAGGGAAATGCTTTCTCTTTTTTCATTGAACATTATCTTTGAACCCACTCCATTCGTAGAAACTTTTTTTTATTGAATGTTAATATTGGTTTTAGTTAATCTGAGAAATTCGAGTGTAATTCAGTGTTTTCAGTTCGTACGTATTGAACTCCACTCACGGGAAAGCTTCTTCTTTTAATTGAATGTTAACTTTCGATCGGTTCTATTCATAGAGGAGCTTTCTCTTTTAATTGTACGTTAACTTTGGTCCGACTCCATTCATAGGGTAGCTTTTTCATTTATTGAATGATATCTTTGAGCCGATTTCATTCAGAAATAAGCTTTCATGTGTAGAAGATTTGAAAATTTCTACAATGTCATAGTGCAATTCAATAAATAGCCTAAACGGACTCATGAATGTTACAACGGACTGTTCGACGCTTCTCGTTTTAATGGGGGACAGGTACCGAGGTGTTGAAAAGTAATCGATGCACGGTTCAGCGAGTCGGATCGTTCGTTCGACCGCACCGATTCTTCCCTCTCGATTAAAATCGAGTTAGCGTGACACGGGTAAACATTCGGTTGATTGTACTTCAACCCTTTCGAATCGATTTCCGGAAGATTATCCTAAAACAATTCCGCTTTATCCTATGTCCCTACATGATCCTACTTCTACCATAAATACATAAAATCCGCACTCTGTCGTTTTCTACAGATGTCCGATTACGGTCCCGATGCTGAAAAATTGACGTACAGGGTGTAAAAAAATGTTTGGTCCTGGCTGCCATAGGCGTATTCTACATCTCCGAATCGGTGAAGATCTGTGAAAAAAAGTTGCCGCAAAATTGTACTTGACCTTGAATTTTAAGGGCAAATTTTTGTATCATTGCATTTTATTCTACGCATCATTGGGACAAAAAGTGTCAAGGGAACCAAGGGTGAGTTGAGTTTTGACCCTTGGTTCCCTTGATACTTTTTGTCCCCATGATGCGTAGAATAAAATGCAATGATACAAAAATTTGACCTTGACATTCAAGGTCAAGTACAATTTTGAAGCAACTTTTAGAAGATGTAAAATACGCCTATGGCAGCCAGGACCAAACATTTTTGCACACCCTGTACAAACATTATCTGTGGTGCAGAGTGCGGTCATTCGAAGGAATATTTGTTAATATTAGCTTTGCGACCGAGCGTGGCGGCGATGAGGCAAGCGGGCGACGCGACGCGTCGGTGGGTGGATAAAAATCGTATGGATAAAACGGGATTTGGTAGGGAGCAGCAAGGGATCGAGGGAATAGAGGGTTCTCGATTATGCGAGGGCAGGCAAAAAAGCCGGCGTGTCCGTCACCCGTGAGAACGGTGAACGTTTCGAAAAGCTGTTCCACGAAGCGGCGTCGCAGTATTTCAATGAAAATCCCGTGGCAGTCCGTGGATCCGAAGAATAAGCGTCGTCCAGGCTGGACTGGACTCCTCTCCTCTCCGTTCCTCTCTGGCTCCTCTTCGTTCCTGCACCGCTCTGACTCGCTCCACGGCCGAATAACTCTGTCCATCCCTGGCGGAGCGTGGTCTAGCCGGGGAACGGGTCCGGCAACGGGTAAATTATATACGGCTCCGTATTCGCATGCTTTCGTTCGCGGGGCCGTGCACCGTGAAGCTCTGAGATATACCCGGTGAAAGGCCAGCTCGGAAAGCCGAGCCTTTTGTGCCCGGTGGACCGACATGCATCGAGCTCCGGGGTGCGATTCTCTCGCGTACGCTCGAAATAAAAGTGAATGGAGGCGACGCGACCAGAAAGAGAGAGAGAGAGAGAGAGGGATGGTGAGGGAGATAGATATCCAAACCAACCGTCCAGACGAAATCCGCGTGAAATCTTGCGATTCAAAATTGTATGTTCACATCGAGCATCCGATCCACGCCGATCCTGCCACGAGACCGTTCGAAACCAGCGCGATCGACGTTCTTCGGGTTTGTTACCATTAGTCGCGATAACGGTCCATCATCTGGCTTTAACAAATTCTGCTGAACCTTACAACCTTTGCGGTGCGAAAATTCTTCTCACTTTTGCTTCACAACTTGATTCAACATGATGTAATTCGTTGTTATACATATTTTTGCTTCTCACTGTAAATATAAATCTGTAATCCGACAAACGACTTTCCTCACCATGAACTGCATAAAAATTGCTAATTGATTCTTCACGCAGACCCTACATTCGACGTCTATTAAGTTCGTAACTGTGGCTTGTTTTTCACGTGCCAGAATTGTGCTGATAATTATAAAAGTGGTCTAAATGAAAATTTACAAAAGATTCACACAAAATTTCACGGTTATATTAATTTTCATTAATCGAGACTATTCTACTATTCAAATTCTACATTAAAATGTTACATAATATAAATATATATTTTTTAAAATTTATTCTAATGTAATCCTTTAAATATCTCTTATAATTGTGAGCGGAATTTTTTCATTAAAGTATGATAACGTGAAAACAGCAAATTAATAGTTGGCTTATATTAGAAGGTGGAGGTCCGCAAACTCGGCGACGCGCACTTTTCCCGAGACACTGTCCCCGGTGATTAATTTTCTCGCGGGGGTGTCGAGCGCGAAGATTAGGCGACCGAATATTCCACGGACCTGTCTCCGTCTCTTCTCTCTCTTTCTGTCTCCGGTGGAACGGTAAACAAGGCTAGGAAAGTCAACAAGATTTTTAACGGGTAATTTAGAGTTCGCTCGGGGGACCATTATTCGCGGGGGCCGGGATCTTTATGCGCGTCGCGCTTCGTTGCAAACACTTTTCACACTGGCCGTGGCGGATCCCAGGGAAAAGCGCGGTAATCATAAAGTTTATCCCTGGCATCGAGTTCCTTGGCGATTTTAGGCGAATCGAGGCGAGCCGAGCTATCCAGAGAGCTTCGCGCTCTCGCACCGAAAGCTCCTATAAAAAGAGCAGAGGCTCGCGGGTCCATTTGCATACGCTCGCGAGAGCTATCTCGCATTTTTCCCGATAAATATACTTTCCGGCCGCTGCGCCGGAGTTTAGCCAGGATCAGCAGACCGACGGCTCCAATGCAGATTTACGCAAAATAGGATTTCCCCTCCACCGTTGTTACACATCCCTCCACACCTTTCGAAATTCCCACTCGTTATAGATAGCAACCCAGTAAACTGCTATAGTAAGTTCCAGTCATAGAATGAAATAGAACTCGCGTGAATTAAAATAGCGAGCACGAGAATTCACTTTTCCTCATAATACGACGATTTTGCGATTTAAAATAATTTATGAAGAAATTGGTTGGGCAAAGCATGAAACAGTAAAAGATTTAAACAATTCAACAATGTTGTAGTGTTTTATATTATACTTGCTTCCCACAATCAATGGAAAACATTTTTATTTTGCATAAACTCCCGCTGTCTGGTAATAACAAATAGAAGCAATGTCTATAGGAAAAACGAAATTACTCTCCGAACGACCTAATATAATTTTATCATTATAGTGATCGCTTTTCAACGAGAACAGCACTTAAATAAAAGAACAGTATTTATGCCCGCGAATGACTGAACCGACATGAATGGTATTCAGCGTGTTTTAATGGGGTTGTGCTTTTAAACCTATCTCCGGAAATTTATGATAATGCATGGGAACGCGGTTCTCGATGGTTCACAAAACCATCCGGAAGTCAATCTTTCCCGTGCGTTTAAACATAGTTAATAGTAATAATAATAATAATTGTTATGACGATACTAATAACGTTTCATAGTATAATATAATTATTCTAGTACGAGCTTGTTGTAGTCCGTTTATTGTAAATTAAACCAGATTGAAATTCTCCGCGTTTGAAATCGTGTTTAACAATATATTGTTGTATTACAGTGGAGTAATAGTAATTTCATTTAACGTTGGTCCTTTGACGCGTGAGAGGAATAATTAACAAAGTAGAAACCACGGCGAGCCGGGTACAATCGGAAATATAAAAATATAAATTAGAAGGGCGGAAGAAAAATGAAGGAAATATAAAATGATAAGGTATGCAGAAAACGGGAAAGAATAATACCAAGATAAACACAATAAATAAAGAGCCACGAGTAACGAAAATAAATTGGATCCGCAAGCAAATTGTAACAAATTGTGTTCTACCCTACAATTTCCAACGGGCGGAACAAAAAACAGACAGTTAGCAGATCGCATTATGCCCGTAAAAAACGCTCCCAATAGATCCACAATTTTTTCCCTTCATCGTCCTCCTTGGTTTTGTTTAATTTCTCTGGTCGGGTCGTAAATTATTTCCATTCTCGTAACACCGAATTGCAATGGCGAGCGCGTTAATGGACATTTATATTTCAACTTATTTCAAACCTCACCCCTCCCAGAATCGCCATGTACATTTCATATTTGCTAGGACTACAGGAAACATCGCGTTCCGTACGTTTTCAGGGTTAAGGAAAATGCTGTATCGTTTTGAAGTTGTCCTTCATTTTCGAGAAGAATCGTGGAACGTGTGAAACAATGATAAAGTCAACAAACGTCAACTCTCTGGCGCACGTTGAAAACTAATTTGCAATTTTGATGTACTTTATTGTAAGGACAATGGTTGGTAATATTGAAGTATTTCCTGGTGCAATGAGGTGCAATATTTCAATATATAGGTAACACACTGTACCATTATTTGACGTGAAGTTAATGAACGTCGAAATTCTGTGAGCTAGGAATTAGATTGCAATTTTGATGTACACTATAGTCCGGAAATACAGTGTATGATTTTAAAGTTACAAATGGCTGGAATATTAACTACCGGCGTCGGACAAATGACCAGTTCGGCATATTTTATCACATCATTCTTAATATTATAAATATGCTTCCACGGGAAATGTTCGAACTAATTTTTTCGAATATTCTCAGAGCAGAATTTCCAATGACCCGAGAAGAGAAATTTGAAACGATGCACGCGATCCATGCGGCGAACCGTGTTAGAAAACCCAAGAATATGTTTTCACCAAAGGCGGAGGATGTCGGTAAAAAAGCGATCGAGCTCTCGTTCCATAAATGGAAGAATGGCGGGCGGAAGGTTAAGCGAAAACAGCGTTTGTAGCTGTTGTGCCTGAAAATCGAGACGCGTTTAGTTTTTCGCGAGGAATCGATAGCTGGCTTGGCGCGAGATCGACGTCGACGAGTGGAGCAGGTTCGCGTCTGATCAGACGCGATCCGTATCCGCTACGGAGCCTGAGTCTGCCGTCATTTCCTACGTTGCGTCTCACAGGGAGCGTAAACAGAGCTCGGCAGTATCTAGTTCCCTGCACGGCAAATAAAACCGGGGCATCGTTTTAAATATTTCCTTCGCAGTTCACCGGCCGTTGCCTCACGGTCGTATTATACGAGGCGCGGGCGTAGAGAGAGAAAAATAGAGAGAGACGGAGAGAGAGAGAGTGAGCGAGTACACAGAGGAAGAGAGACGAAGAGAAAGAGCGGAGATAGAGCGATCTGCCGAGCCGCGAGCAAATTTCCATTTTCTTGTTTATCGGATCGAGAGCGTTTGTGCACCGATGTCCTCTGTGTTTGCGCATAAATATTGATGGCCCAGAGCCGCGCGAGGGAAACGCGGGGGCGTGTTTGTTTCGACCGCGGATACGGCCGAAGTTGCGGCCCCGAAAGGAGCTCGCGAAAATGGGGAACGAAAGAGTATTTCATATCGAAAATACGAATCGCGCCGGTTTGCGACGGAATCGCGTTCCACGATCAAAAAGAGAACTCGTACACACAGGCCTGGCTCTCTGCACGGTTTATACGTGCGAACACAAAATATAACTCCGGCTAAAACTATGGGCACCGAAATGTTTCGTATTGATTCACAGTTTCGCTCGAACTTTATGTTAATTCCGCGCGGTTCTTCTGGTTCGCGATTGTTTTACAGTCTTTGTCATTTATATTAGCCGATTAAGAGTCAAACGTATGAAATACGCAATCGCTATTCATCCGTATCCGAACATTCTATTCCGCGATTCTGCTGTAGGTACCTGCAGAAGCGTACGGGTCGAACCTCGCTTGGTTAATTCGATACTGTTCCTCCAATTCGTGATTGAAAGAAAACTGAAAGCAAAGAATCGAACGTTAAATATTCGCAACTAACCCATATCGTCCTTACTCGCAGCTCGGTCAGGCCGTGACGTCACAGCTTCAGCCAATAATTCGGCTAGAACCAAAGTGCCGGTGGAATGACGGCAATCGGACGGCTTGCTGTCGCATTCCTTTCAAATTCCTGCCAGGAGACTTCTTGCGAGGCACAGAAAATACATGTTGAACAAATGAACCGCTATAATCACCTTGGCTCTTCTTCTCAAGGTCAACATCTTATATTTAGTGTATCGTATAGTGTTCGTCGCAGGAACAGAAGTCTCCCAGGAGTGATGGGTCTGAAGTGAACCATTCTCGTGAAAACCGACCTCACATTTTCAGTCATACTTTTCGCAATCTTGTTTCATTTTAAAGGGTTAATGGCAATCAAGTGGTATTGAGTTTAGAACGATGCGCCTAGTATGCAGCTAGTAAGTTGCCGATGGATCGGATGCGTCTACAGTCTAACAGCGGCTGGCGGTCGAGTTCGTAGGAAGAGGAGAAACGGTTGCAAGGTACGAAAAGCTTTTAGCAGCGGGGGCGAACAAAGGAATAATCGATAGGGCACGAAATAAATTAGTACTAGGCCGCAGAGTGTCGCCTCGCGTGGCGTCCTCGGGCCCGGTCGCCCATTATTCATTCGGATGTAAATGAATCCGACCGAATTGGAACATAAAACAATTCTCGGCTGTACAGGCTTCGCAAAGCTTTGTGCCGTGAGGCGCGAGCGCAAAGTGTTCGTTGTTTGAGCACTTTGTTACCCGGATAAATATGAGCGGGGAAAACATCCCCCTGGAAAAACTAGGGAGCGGAATCGACTCGGCATCGCTTTGCTCCGCTCAGTTCTGCTTCGGTCCGCTTGGATCGGCTCGTTACTGCTACAGTATTATAGACGACGCTTTGATCCTCGTTGTCCGTTAACGACCCTCTTCAAACAACATCAGGAATCGCGCGTCTGGCGTGAAGGCCGGATTGCTCTCCGCTGACATTAATAGACAGCTAACGGTGTACAATAATTAATCATTTTCCTGCCCTTTCACACACATCTCGTCCATAAAATAATTCATCCTCTACGTCCACCACTAGCACTTCAAATTCTTGAGTCGTTGCAATCAAGCGTCGCTTTCAATCCGAAATCATTATCTAACAAAACGGACGCGCAGTGTTGTGCGGTGAAAGCTCGCCCCGCTTTTCGGCGGACTTGCTTCTAATTTCAGATTCAATGATTGCGAGGAAAAAGGGCCGCGCGTGTCTGGGGGATCGGCGAGTTCTCGGTGGTGCGCTGATTTATTAATTTTCATTAAGCCGCGGGAGCGCTCTTCGTCGAGCTAGCGTGTCGTGTGGTCGTCCGATGTAGACAGAGAGATAAAGAGAGAGGGAGAGAGAATGAGCGAGTTCTCTCCCCGGGCAATAACGCGTTCTGTTTGCCGAGTCTCCGACGAGGATCCGGTTCCCTCTCGTTAACCTATTAACATTTTATTGCCGGCAATCTTTCCACGGCGCGTACGCGACGGTCCGCGAGCGGGTAACGAGCAGCGAACACCGCTCCACGTCAGCTTAACATCTTCCGGGGTGGTTCCGTTTTGGAAGCAAGCCTCGAGCTGAATGGCCGACCCATGAGATTTGCGAGATTTGTGACCGGAGGAACGCGAACCAAACGATTTACTCGCGAGCACGATCTACGGCCCGCGTCCGGCCTCGCCGAGGAAATTATGGCGGAATCCACCCTCAACGCAGAATTCTACCGACGACTCTATCCTGCAACATCTTACACGCGGATATAAGTTCCTCTTCTCGAAGTATCGCGAAACAAAATAATTTTCTACAGGACGAGTCACCCGGCGTTTGCACTGAGAGGCGCCACTAAAAATTGTCCCACTATTGTTCAAAATATTGTTTACATTAATAAATATGTCGGAATCTAATAAATTATTAAAAATTTACGTATTGTATTGTAAGATATGGCCGGGATTAAAACGGCAAATGTGATCAGAATGAATCAACTTTATTTAAAAGTTGTTTGTTTGAAAAAGAAACTTTACTGTTTGTTGTTCGTTTCGTTTTAGACGTTCGCTTGCCGTTGGCAACGAACCACTTATAAATTACATTTACAATATAACAAGTGGTGCAACGTGAACAACTTCTTACAACATATTTTTTTTAGAAACCTCAAGGTCACCTTTATATTTTTGAAAACGAACCATCCCTTTCTAGAAACTATCAAGATAGTTCCTCTCTACACAACTATAACTACTGAAGGTCATTGAATTCGCGCGTCATCGAAAATCGAGGAGCATTTGTTCGGAGTGCTGTTATGTTCGCGAGACAGGGCCAGTCGGTTTACATGCCTGTAAAGCCAGCCTCGGGCCGTGACGTCGATAAATAATGGAATCGAATTGAGGCCTATAAATGCGTTTATAGACCACCCGACATGATCCCCGCGACAGTTTCGACGGGGACGCTTCGATAATTCGAGGCGAGTCGTAAAACTGACGCGGCCACCCTCGCGGTCTAATCTCGTTCCGGCTACGTCTTTATGGCAGACGTATCAAGAACAAGCCGGAGACTGTTTCTGTCATCGTTCCAAACGGTCTGACAACGTAATCAAGCCACTTGGTTCCCGACGATTCCCTCACGCTGGCTAATAAACTCACGGACTAACGAAATTAATTGAAATTAAAATACTCGATTTTTGTAATTATCGAAAGATCTGCTATTCAGCAAGACGATGAATCCCAAAGTTGAACAGAGAGTTTCATTTTCGTACGATATTTTTGGTTGTACACAATTGCAATACCATTCACATTAATTCAATTTTCGCCAGCGCAAGTATAGCCGGGTAGCCCGCGAAGATTACCCGTTTGTTTATTTTTCAGCATTCAGTGTAATCGCAAAATGGAACTTTTGTCCGGATCCGCTTTAAAAAGAGAAAAGAGAAGCAGAAAACCAATGATTCCCGTTGGCAATCTGATCGGAGGATTTCGAGCGCAGCCCTTCGCTCTGAGTCAGCACTCGAAAATTCGTGTAATCGGCTTAAAAAGGTTAATTGTGTTTAATTAAAACAGCTAGAACTCATCACCTGAAAAAATGGCTTTCAAGTTGTAGAAACGAACGGGGCTGAGAGCGCGGTTCGGCCAAACAACGCTTTGTCTCGTTCTCTATTAAAACGTAAACCTTCAGCTTCGCTGGGAATTTATCGTCCCGACATTGACAATTTTTCACGTACCTGTTTTCCGGGGCTTTTCCCTGGCGAAAAACGTTCGATGTCTTCTTGATATTCGCTTTTATCTCGCGTCGGAGGGGAGGCGATGCGATGGTCGTGCGAGGAGATTACGAGGGGATACTTTTCGATAAATTTTTTCAGTATCGAGAGGCGCAACGACGCGCGAGAGTCCGATTTGCGCGGTTCGAGGGATCCCGCAATCATCTAATAGCACTCTCTGGTTCACCGGTACAGAGCCGGGAAAATCGATGGAAATTCGATAGCGACTTTTCACTTTTCACGAGCAGCGCCAAAAGAGAAATGTTACGATTCAGTGCACGACGTTCTCGCGAACAAAGCTCTTAATCCATTCGCGAGGAACTTCAACGTGGTCCGATTAACCCGTTCGCCAACGACAGCGGTCGCGTGCCGCACGAGATTCGAACGAAACGGACAGTAGATCATATACAAACACGTGGCCGCGTTAGGATCGCATGCAGATCAATTTAACGAGCACAGTGCGTCGGTTAACAATAAAACGTAACACCAGACTTGTTTATTATGCAATTATAAAGATGAAGAAGCTAATGACACTGTGACTTCGTACACCATTGTTGTAGCTTCTCGCTCGTTTTTCATCGCGTCGGCTTTTTTATGAACTCTACGCGAGAGGCGTATCTTATTTCGGCTATGCTGATTGGGCAACTTCTAAACAATTGCTGCCAACCAGGTAGGCGTTTTGTGAGGTACACCCACAAGGTCCCTTGCGTCTGAGGCGCGCTTTTTGGAGAAGTTAAAAATGTTTATTATTTTATGACATAACGGGTTTTTCCTCCGGGTCCGCGAGGTACCGTATCGCATGTACCTCTCGGACCTCGACCGGCGTGACCCTTTGGTAACTCGGGTGACGTGTATTGTCGACAATATCCAAATTGTACGCGTTAAAAAATCAACTTTCTCAAAAATAGCTTTCCTGTTACCAGTGTCATACACCTCCCGACCATCTGCACGCCAGCCGTTTTATTTACGTGCCGATGGCCGCTACAAAGATATGAAGGCACCAAAAACGTTAATCAAGATCGACATCTTTTATTTTGCATATTGTTCTTGACTAACCGAGACTTCCCACGCGACAGAAAATTTGCTGAAAAGCAGTGCAAGGATGGAAAGTGACGTCCGTCGCATTTCCGTCCAGTCTGCCGAATGATCGCGACTCGATTAGGATCTCTAACAGCGTTATCATTCCGGAATCCCTCGAAGGAGGTATCTTAAGGACTCGAAGGGTTCGCGATCGCGAGCGAGCGCGCGCAGGTGTAGCCGAGGGCATTCACAGGTTTCCTTTGACCATTGGGCCACCGCTTTGATGTCGACTGTAATGGAATCTTTCTCCCCGTTTCACCGCGACGTCGACAACGACGACGACGACGACAGAAGCAAGGAGAACGAAGGCAAGAAATTTCGTTGGGGACGGTGATAGGAAACTGTTGCGCAAGCGGATGGCAAGAAGCGCAGAGGTGGGGAACCTGAGTGTGCAAGCAAGCGACACCCGTGAAAGGAGACCCCCTGAGCGGCTCTGCCTCGCGACATTAATTTTCCCCGAGACTCCAATCGACTTGAAAGCTCGCCTCGTGACTCGAAATTCCGCGTCAATCAAATTAAGTAACAAACAAGTTTGCAGTGACCCGACGCGACGCGATGCGACGTAGGGAAAAAGGAGGAGAAGAACGGAATCGAAGGGAGCGTCGTCGCGTCGAGACTTTGAGAGGCCAAGGAAAAGTCCTACGAGCACCAACCGGACCACCGCTCGACCAGTAACTCGAACGATTTTTCATTTGCCTCGACGAGAGAGACGAACTTTTAAGTGCTCTTCGATCGTGCTCGAGAGACTTTGATTCTCCTCGATCTAACTCTCTCTTTCTTGCTCTGCCGTCTTGGGGGCGCAGAGGACCTTCGATAAATCATAACACGAACGAGACTACTCACGACGATTCGAAAACTGAAAATACAGCAGGACCACGATTATCCGAAACTACGACGTCTGAAGTCTTTAGTGTCCCAACAGTCTCCGGATCTAAATTAATCTCAATCTGAGACGATACGTGTGCAACGCAATACAGGGTAAGACGATCAACTTGGAGTGCAAAACTCGTGGAGGAGAAATATTGTGTCCTAATGTTCCACGGATGCATAAAATTTGAAGTCCATTGATTACGCTGTCCAACAAATTTTCACTATTTTTGACAATTTCCAAGTCCGAGTTGTTGACTAGATTTACTACTTGATTTACTGACTAGATTTACAAGTTAGATTTACCGAGAAGATTTACAGCTCGAATTCACTGACTAGATTTACAGTTTAGATTTACTGACTAGATTCAGCTGAATTTACTCGATTTTCCGTGCACGCGGTCTAATGCTGCACACGATGATGTGAAAATGTTCGACAACTAATTGCACAGGACATTCTTAACGCTATCGCTACCGGAGGTGCGAATAGACAACTACCAATGTCTCAACTAGTTCACTGCCGCAATACAGGGCGACAGAAATTCCGAGATGACTTTACACAATGGTAAGAAGGTAACAGAGAGGTTTTTGGAGCGTTGTAACGGATCGCGGCAGGTAAATTAAAATTCATTGGGCGCGGACGCGTTTTCTGAGCGGTGAGCGGCGCGGGCGTTCGCAGCCGGCGCGGCACGAGCGTGCAGAGCACCTCGCAATTATAACATTTACCCGTTAATTTACGGGCGAGGGAACGCAAAGAACGTCGCGGAAGCGCTCTCGATAAGGGCTCTTACGCGACGGTGCACTTTTGTCAGCCGGCGCTCACCCCTCCGGCACTTACGGATGACAAATTAGCGAGATAACTACTGCCGCCGGATAATAAACGCCTGGGAACACGGTTGTACGTAACGGCGAAGCACGAACGTGATAATTTCGGAATAATTCCCAACCGCGAACGCCGACATTGATCAAACTTCGCAACGGGGACTGGCGATTCGTCTTCGCAACGGGGACAACGCGTACACACAGTTCGCTCGATTAATTGTTAATATTAATTTACGCGACGGGACATCGGCTCCCGTTTCGCATCGGTCTTGATCGTCCCGCGGAAGCGACGATTCATTTTCACCCGTGTTGTCGCAACGATTTAATCGACCGCGTGTCGATACGTCGATTCTCTCTCTCTCTTTATCGACTAAACTTCCCTTCCCCTTTACAAAGTAAATTTCTACACGATCTACGAAGTGCAATGAAATCTAAAAAATACATTTGACAAAACTAGCTTTGTCAGGCGTGCAGTGCGCACGTTCCCGTTTGTTTTCTGCTACAATTATGTAAGCGAAAATATATTAAATAACTGTATAACTGTTTTAATTCGAGAAGAAAATACACAACTGAAATATGAAATTAACGGAAATTAACGTAAACGTATCGTACTTAAATCAAACGCGATGACGTGTTTCGTATCTCGAGAAAAAGTCGAATCGCTACGTGAGCACGTCCTTTTATATCCTACTTTTTCTAATGTTTATAAATTTTCTAGAACAAATATTGATTTAACAAGATGTGTCGCAATCGTAATCTCACGGCACTCACGCATACATACACGATTCTCGATTCTCACATTCAAACAGCAAGTAACATCATACAAATCATTCATTTCCTACAATTATAGGACATCGACCGCGGAATAACTACGCGGAGCGAGAAGTGTGTGACGTTCGGTCAGGTGCATGGACGTTCGAGCATGTTCGTGAGGCCGGTTGAGAACACCATTTGCCCGGACGATTGCACAAGATAAGAACAGGTCTTTAGTCTCGCGAGAAATCGAAAAGTGGCAAACAGGACGGCGAGCGTCGCGACGCGAAGCGAAGCGGCGACACATCTGGTTTTACGAGGGGCGGTCGCGTTACCGTTCCGCGGACAGTAATTGAAAATTACGAGGGAACACGCGACGCTCGTGAAACGTCGTCCCTGGGATTCGTCTTCCGCCGTTTTACAGCCGTTCGAGACTCTCCGCGAGCTTGTCGTCGATAGGAAACTTCCTGATCGAACGACGCTATTAATTTCCATCTGGTTTCCCCCACCCTTCACCGCCACAATTTTTCCCTCGAGTGTAGTCTCGCGGCAATTCCAAAATTCCACGACGCACAGTGTGTCGTCCAATGGAATAAAGTCAGACAATCGAAGTGTGAAATCTGTAAAGCGTACTATGTAAAAGTACCTTGAATTTTAGCCGAATAAATCAATTTATTATTCAAATTGAGGCTGAAACTTTATCGTTAAATTCCGTGGTTCTTTTCAAACCCGAGTACCTCGCAAGCTAATTTGGTTTTTACAGGATGTGCTTGGTATTATTTATTTTAGAGCGCAATAGATTTTATAACTTTTTCCGAATGTCTATATACTCTGCACACTGTGTGTCGAGCAGTTCGATGCGTTGTTGCATTGTTCAATTTGTCACACATTTTCTTCGTTGATTGCAATCGAATCATCAAGTGGAGAATGTCTGTTCGATTAGATTTATTAATTCTGCTCGACCACCGGCGATAAACGTTCCTCATTGTACTCCGTTCTCCACAACTCTCGCTTTCGTTGGTTCTTCGCGAACGCTTTTTCCTCGAGCTACGAGGAAATCCCGTTTTTCGCGGTCTCTAATTGCTCGGCGGTTCATTAAAAATTCTGTAAAATACAGATCGACTCGTCATTACCAGCGGCCATTAAAAGTTTTGCGCGAATTACGTCGCGGGAACAGGCCTGTGGATGCGTTGTCGAGTCGTTTCTACCACGCTGAACAAAGGGCGGTGCTGCGAAGGGTGCAAGACGCGCTGCGAATCGCAGGAATTACAAAAATCGGTGCTCGCGATTGCAAGCACTTAACGCATTGGATATTACTTTGAGAAAAGAAGGACGCGTGCGTTACCCACAAATTTCTTACGCTTCTCTCGACTACGAATCGTCTTTTAGAAACTAACATTTTGTGGTCGAAGGGGTTTTACCAATTTAACAGGCTTCCTTGGGAGCAAATAGCAGATCCTGCTCACTCGTTATTAGGACGAGAACCTTGGCAATTGTTGGGTACCGGGAACGAAATCCCCACACTCTAGGACAATTTCCGATTTGCTTCTCTTATACAAAGTCAATATAATACCGTTCTTGTAGACGATCCAGGCCCTCATAAATTTTAATGTTCCTAATGGATGTACCAGAGTATTAGACCGCGTATCGGGAGATTGTCATGTCGATCCCATGAATAGAATTTACACCGTTGCTGGAACTCGTATGGAATTCTTCAACGTTCATCGTATCGTCTTCCAAAAGTTAAAAGAATATATAGAAAAATTAACAAAGAATTACTATTTTTGATAAAATTGATCTTCCGGGTGCTGCAGTAAAAGTTGAAGGACTTCGGGAATTTGTGTGCAGCGAGGATCAGCATTGGTATGCGCGCATATATTTTTTTAATTCTGTAAGGCGTAAATAGATGAGGGGAGACGAGAATGAAACGAAAATAGAGAGAGAGAGCCGGAAACCCTGAAGACTTTCTCGAAGTGGAGGAACAGGGTCAACGGTTTCCATTACAATACGCTCGGGGCTAGTGGCTCGCTGCAAGTTTCGAGTTGGAAGCGGCACGCACACGAATACATCATCTTTAAAGAGTGCCGGCTGAGAAACGAGAGAGTCTTGCCAACAGTTGAGTCATCAGCGAAGAGAGGGTCGAATGGTCGGCTCTGCTCGGCTCCGCTTCGTTCTTTCGCTATAATCGTTCCTGCATAGATAGTAAACCGGCCGAAAGCCCGTCCGAAATTATTGCTACGCGCAGGGCTGTGCTACTTCACTCAGGAACCCATGATGTCCACGTAGAAATTATTTATGAGCTTGGCTTCACACTTTGACCATGAAAGCGCTGTGTTCAAGAACTCTAACGTCCTTCATTTTCACCGAAAATCACAAATATGGCTCAGAGGAGAGAGTCTAACTAAATTAATTACATTTTTGGGAAATCGACTGTATTTATTAGAAATAATCGTGTCAATCGTTTGAAGACAAAGTTGAACAGTCCTGGGTGCTAGGAGTCAGTGATACTGAAAAATTATGCTATGCAAACTGTTTCAGTGTTCCTGATATAAGCAGTTGAGATACTACGTGGAAAGATAAGTTGGAAATGTGGAAAACAATTTATTCATACGAAGCTCCATTTCCAAGAAAAACAAGTTTCGAAGTTCGTATTATACGCTCGCTATTCAGTAGGCGCTGGTTAGCGTGTCTGTTCGTGGTTGACTGTTTTTACTTCTTGATTTTGAAACTCAATTTTCTCGGGAACAAAGACTCATATGAAAAAATTTCATTCTACATTTCTAGCTTGCTGTTTCGCGTAGAATCGTCCCCCTCACGTTTATTTAATGAATTCGGGGACGGACTGTCAAAAAGAAATAAATTGACACGCGTCGGCACGTAGCTCGACAAATCACAGAGAAAATAGGTGATTTTCGGGAATTTATTACGTGGAGAATAAATGGCGCACAGCTGAAAAACCTTTCGCATTACGTCCCTGCGTGATTCAATATTGTGCACAAAAATGCTCTGCATGTTGGATCTAATGGTGTTTATTCTACGTGACTTTGACTGACATTGTTCATTAAAAACTGTTCCTTCTAAAAATCACGCAGAATTAAAAAAAAATGAGAAAATTCTAAAAGCGAAGCGAACATTGTAATGAAAAATGGTACAGCAAGAAATTATGGTCGTATAAACGCCCACGAAGAATATCAAGTACTTAACTGAAGAATTCTTTTCTCATTCCCGATTCGATCAATTGTTCCAAGGTGTTAAGCACTTCGTGTACAATAAATATTACGAAACACAGCCTGGGGCAAAAATTCCTCCGCCATCTTTCACCACGTTGGAACCCATTGCAAAAAGTTTCTCGTCGACACATCGCCAGCTTCCCCCGCAATAAATTCCTAAAAATCGAGTTCAGATCGCCACGGGGAGGCAAGGGCCGGAGATCGAAGGATCGAGGTAATCACCTTGATCGCGGAGCGATCGATCGCAGAGAGGCACGCGACGTTGGGCCAGAAATCGATGTCACGCGAGTATTATTCTTGGCAACGATATCAGAGACGCGTCGAGTTTGGAATCCGTAGTGCGAGAAAGAGAGAGAGAGAGAGGGAGAGAGAAGAAACAAGAGAAATAGAATAAGAGAGAATGATACGATGAGGTACGAGGCGAAAGGAAGCGGCGAAAGTTCGAGAGTCGTTGAACGATATCGTTGCCAAACACGAGGCAACTTCGTTAAGTAGGTATTAATGTATATATCGAGGATGGCAGAGAACGAAGAACAGAGACAACAGAGAGGAGAGGAGAAAGAGAGAGAGACTTGGCAACGCCGATAGGACGAATCAATCCAATTCCATGGCATCGTTTCCCCGCAACGAAACACGTAATTTCCGCGTTTCGTGAGAGACTCGAAATTGAAGAGTCGGGCCGGTCGAGAGTCGAGGAGCGCTCGGCTGCCATTAACGGCGGCTTCGCTGCATTTTAACGCGAGCCTGTGTTCCCCGTAAATGAATAGTTCCGCACGCGGTCGCGACAAGTCATTATTCGAGCACTTTTCCGTGACACGGATACACGCGACGCCGCGATGTCGCACCACCACCCCCTCTTCTTTTGACATTCTCCACTTTGTTCGGCAAAGGTAGTCTCTTTACACCCCTTTCTAATTATACCCTCTTCTTCCCCCTGCTCCTCGAATTTCAACCCATATCTTCTTTCTCCGTTCTCAGCTTTTAATAATGGTTGCCCATTGTCAGAAATTTCTAAAGGTACGTGTCGTGTACACTGACGAATTCGACTCTCGAGAGTTACTCACGATAGTTTTACTCTTAGGTGGACACGTACCTTAACGTTGCGAATCATGGGAAAAATTGTTGCTCACCGTTTGTGCTGAATCCTGAGTCCTCTGCGGGGGTGCAGGGGGATGCCGTCTTTCAGCCAGTGTACGCGAGGGGGTGGAGACCCCTTCGTTCGACACACCAGCTTCACTCTATCCCGTAACCTGACTACCGAGTCCCTGAGCTCGGACAACGTAACCTCCCGAACTGAAATCAGAAAGGAAATTGATCAAACACCTGCTCGATAATGCGAGTATTTGTCATGAAACTCTTGTCTAATGATAAACTTTCTACTGGGCGAGGTGTACCAGGGCTGGCGCAAGGCAGGTTCAGTGGTTTTGATTAACCTTTTACAGAATGATAATATCATTAACAGATGCATGACATTTTTTTAGTAGCGATGATTCAGTTTAAAGGAGTGACAATAATCATCAAAGTTTAGTGTAACTCCATGAAGTTCTTATATCCTGGAAATTACTTTAGAAAAAAACTCCAAACGCTTTCAGAGAAATGTACTTTTTAGAGAAATTAAACTACATCGATAGTTTTTTGCAATAGTCATACATGATTACCGACTTTGTACTTCCATTGAATTTTTTGCCCCTTGAAAGCAAATTATGGATGCGAAAAAATATTAAACTCCCCAATTATTGGAAGTCTGTCAACGAGTCGAAGATCCTACGAACTTGCATAGGAACTGGGCATAGCAATACCTTACATTTATTAGTGGTTGTGTGTCAGTTGCCGTCTTGCTGTTCATATGTTTTAAACAAAAACGCTGATGTTGTCAAAGATTTGGTGACGGAACAAGCGAGAAAAATTATTTAACACTATTCTTAGATTATATTATTATTTAATATTCATCATATAAAATATATATAATATGTAACAGCATTTGTAAATAAATAATTCCTCGTTGTAAAATTTAAGTGTAGTATTGGAACGTGTATTCAGGCCCCGCAAAGGGATACGCCGGCCCTGAGGTATACACTGCGGATCTTTATGCATTTTTGAAAGAATTGGTTGGGTGAAATATAAAACTGTAAAAGATTATAAATTTACTTATTTTATTTCTGTTGCTCACAGTCAATGGAGAATATTTTTATTTTGCAGAAAGGTCCCCAGTCTAACGAGGTATTAACCCTTTGCGCTCGGACAGTCTTCTCTGAGGGAGCATCGTAAATCTATTCAGCACCTCAGGTGTTCTTTCAAAGAGAACATGAAGAGATTGCTGGCAATTATAGAATTTACGATCGAAGTTGAAGATCGAACATTTTGATTTCATCGAAACTGTATTAAATATGAACCAATTGAATATGAAAGTTCAAATTATCTCAGAGAGAGGGAAAAGTCTCCAAGTGCAAAGAATTAACAACCCTTCGGATGAAGATACTTCTTGTTCGTTACTAGATTATGCTGAATCTTTGCGAAGTAAAATATTCAAAGACTCGAGTACGAACAGAAGTTCCCGTCCCCTGGAAATGATCGTCAAATGATAATGTCGAGTTTAATTCTACTTGAGCATTCACTTTCTTTGTCTCGCTCGTGCGTGATGCAAATGAACATCCGCGATCTTCATTTCGCGTTCATAATAATATTCTGAATTTACAGTTCGATATCGCCGAAAACAGACTGCTGCTCCTAATTGTAATTTTACTTGCTGAAATGTACACACGAGTTTAACATCAACGGATCAAACGAATGTTAATTGTGGTCCAATTTAATTCACAATATGTAAATGTCCGAATTTCCTGAACAATGCACAGTGTTTAATTACTAATGGCAGATATATAGTATTTTATTTAATGCGAGGACAATAATATTTGTGCATTTCTCTTTTGGATTATCAAAATAGTAAAAGTCCGAATTATTGTCAGTGCAGAAAGCATAATGTAAGATCAGATGTTAAATTTCACTTTAACATAAACAATACCCGGCGCCGTTTCTGCAATATAAATGCATAAAGTTATATGGAACGATTAAAACACCAAGCTAAAACAATTTAGTGCAGCTGCAACGGTCCGCGACACACCTAAATATTCCAAATTAAATGTTTTTAAGGTATGGCGCAATTTTATTGGCCGTTATTGTGTATTTCATTTATTATTCCGTACCGCCTTCTATAGCATCGTCATAAATTTTTGAGGGTTACATTTGAAATAATATTATTATTAGTCTGCGGATTTTACGTGTTCCGGCGCCCACGATTATCAAAAATTCCACGGCCCGGGGAATTAAATAAAATCCAACAAGCTGGATTAATTTCTATTTGATTGCCGGTTACTGTAAATTAGAGCGAACGAAACACGGAATGTTTGTATAAACATCTGCAGTCCCGTTGCATATCATTATTATTATATAACGACGCAGGATTGATGAGGATTCCGCATTTCCCATTCCATTCTGCGATTTCTCAAACTAACGACAGGCATTTATTTATTCTTTGAGTACAGGTGAAATGTGTATTTTGACTGTTCAGTTTCCACAGTGTAGCTGCTTCGGTATATATTCGCAACAACAAAAAATTGTTTTTATTTATCTTCGGAAGATTGTAAGGCAACTTCCTAGGGGAAAATGATATTTATACAATTCTGCGGTTATTGATGCAGTTCTTGCCGTAGTTTTAACGGGTTCCATGGAAATCACCGACACAGATCTCGCCGACACGGTTTTCACCGACAACATTTCACCCACGATGACTTTGGCCGACAACGCCTTTAACCGACAACGATTTTGATTGACAACGATTTTGACCGACAACAACTTGAGACGACCTGGTATATCTACTAGGATCTTTATGATCGTCAGACTTACTGTACTTAAAGGTATTCCTCAAAAAATTTATATAGAATTTATAGAACTCGACGTTCAAGAAACGTTTAAGAGAGACGCCTGCTTGGTTCAGATTTTTACAAGGAGATTCTCGGAGATGGGATTTAGTAGGAAGATTCTCAGACAAGTCACAATAGAGTTTTTTCTACTTTGAGGAGGTGGTACCATCGCCGGGGTTGGCAGGCAGGGTTCAAACATTTTGTTGCGCGCAAAGAACGATCGCAGACAATAAACTATTCGTCACGGGCAATGAAAGAGCCGGGTAGCATAACGCAGGCACACCGAGAAGCGATTACGAGGAAAGTTGGCAACGATGTGGCTTCCTTCGCGGGAAATACCGAGGCGCAATGAATTTCACGGCGTCCGAGCCCACTCCGGCGAAAGAGAATTTTTAAAGCGGCCACTTTCGAACTTCTCCTCCTTCCCACCCCCTTCTTTATTTCTCCTCCTACAGTTCTCCCCTCGCTCGTCTCCCGACCTTTCCCGGGGAAAGTACGTGTCTCGAAGTTTCGCGGAAAACTTCCGGCGAAATCCCGACGGAGTTTTAATAAAGTTTCCGCGGGTCGTGCCTCCCGCCGTCAAAGGAAACGACTCCATGAGGGTATAGATAGCTCTCGTCGTCCGGCAGCGATGGCTACACTAACGAATCTATTTTTCACGGACTCGCGTTACTGGAACGAACAGAACTGATACTGAGGAATGCTTCGGGAAAATACGGAAGTGTGGAAGCCGAAGACAAACGATTCTACGACCTTATTTTTTATGTGGATACAACGATGCACCTGTCAATTGAAATTGCACTTTATTCTTTAATACAACCTTATTCTATTTTTTAAACCAGTCGATCGCTTCTATTATCCCACGTATAAAGTACTAAGTTCTAACACGCAGTTCCTGAATTGCCAATTACCTCGTTAACCTAAACAGCCAACGAACGACTCCGGTTCGCGAAGTGGTATGCGTGGCGCAATGTACACAAAAGTACGCGAACTACGCAACGTGCACAAAGTACACAGTGCACTAAAAAATCGAGGGTTTCATTTATTAAGTGCATTCAAACTCGCAGTCTAGAATTTCCATCGATTACGAACAGATGCTCGGTATCGATACCGTGTGGCAGCGTTATGGCGCGGCATACGTCGACTTCTACCACTTTCAGCATACTTTTACGGCTGGTTAAAAGTGCGCGAAAGGGGCCCGCCGTTGTTAAACAGTCATTACGCTCGGTCGGAGCAAGGAGAAAAGGAACAAATTAGTAGCTCGACGGAACCGTTTCCCCGTTACCTTTCATCGTGTGGCATCTTGCGGGACTATAAACGCCTGGCGATTTGCCTTTTAAAGTTGTACCGGATCGATCCTCGAGACTATCGAGCGGAAATGGCGAGGTCGCGTGCCAGGTCCCTCGCGTTTCCATTGTAAACCGTCAAATCTCGAACCTACGTGTTCAGGATACGAGCTGACGCCCTTCCGGGACGAGTCAGGACTAGACGGGACTAGATGGATCTAGTCTTGATGGATCAGACTATCCCGGATTACCGTCACCGGCAAATTCGAGGACCGAGTCCTGGCCTAAACTAGATCGATGGATATCATTGCACAAATTCTACGTCTTTTAGTCCGGTTATTTTTACTCCAAGTCTTGTTTTCTCAAGGTCATCGGTATATTTCATCAGGGAAACCTACGCAGCGCGAACCACGAATCGTGACCAGTAGTTATTACTCCGTTATTAGCAGTCCGATCGAAACTGTTTTTATCACACATAGCATGGTTTCAAAAGAACTTTCACGTGATTATAGCAAATTTTTTGTTTAAAAAAACACTCTTGCAACTTTTTTCATGTTATGATACTTACCGAATTCGCCTTGAAATCCTCTAACAAGTAGGTGTAAAAAAATTATAAGTATATTTGTAAAAAAATTGTAGGAAAAATTTGCTGTCGTAGCAAAAATGTGATGAAATTGTAGGATAATATTACTTTTACACTGTTCAAGATTAGCACACAATTTGTGGTAGTATTGTTGGCTCGATTTTAGACATTGGTTTTTCTATTGTAATGCGTTTAGAATACATCGAGAGGCGAGCAAGATGGCGATAAGTACGGGATTGTATCGATCGTAAATCGTGTTCAGCATAACCGCAGCCTAACGCTGCCGACGAAGCCGTCGACGACGACTGTGACGACGACATTGATGGAAACGTATTAAATGCCCGAGGCGTTCTCGCTGCGACTCGTGGAACGTCCCGGATAATTCGAGCGTCGCGTTTCGGGCTCCAGTCCCGAGGGAACGGTGTAATTACGGGCAGCACGCTAGTCAAAACGTTGTGCTCCGACAAGAGAGAGAGAGAGAGAGAGGTAGAGAGTCGGTGTGTGCGCTCGTGAAAAATTGCGAGACGCCTGCAAAAGAAACGCCAAGACATCGGGTGTTCCCGTTGTTCCGGCAATTTCGGCAGGGAGACCAGAAATTGGAAACGCACGGTCACGAAACCGTAATCGACTTCGACCGAGATTCCACATGCCCCCGGAAACCTTTTACGCTCGTCAGATAATTAAAACGCTTTCGAGCGTTCAATTCCATTTCCAATTCGCCGCGAGCTAGCTCCAATCGTCTGATCGAACGATCCACGCTACGTCGATCTGCGTCGATCTTGCCTCCAGCAGAACGGTAACCGATCGTCGTACCGGAAGTTGTAAGATCGTTGACTTTCGCTCAAGCGCAAATATTTCTACCAATTTTTCCTGGAAATCTACAAAATGTGATTTTTTCGGTAGTCCCAGCAAATATGAAATGTACAGGGTGATTCTGAGAACTGGATATCTTTTTCTTGTGCGACAGAGACTTTTCGCAAAATATTTCTAGTATTACAATACCGTTGCTCAGATACAACCTATAATAAAAGTAAATAAAAACAGTTCGTTTGAAGTTGAATTCAATTTAGAAAATTTCTAACAAACGAAACGTCCCGCGTCAGATAGGCTTCCGCATATACACCATAGTCAATACGACAGAGATGTTTAAGTGTTAAATGATCCATCTATGTATACGCAATGTGTGCCACGCTAATTGGCAAACGTTGCGTATTGGGCTTTGGTTCACGATATAACAACGGTTGTACAGGAAAATGTTGAATTCTATGGAAAAATCTGTTTTTTCCTACGAACTCACTTTCATTCATAAATGCAGCCATGCACCTAAAAAAATACGAATGCACTGTTTGGTTTTTTTTTGTTTTTAAGGAAAATGCACGATTTTTGTATACATAGGTCGATTCGTCGGAACAGTCACTGTAAAAAAAGTACCGCGGTGTACACTGTAAACGTTATCCGTTCGGGAGATATTCGAAATTTATATTCAGTTCGTAGCCTCGATTAGATTCCAAAACACATACGAGCGTTCGTGTATTTCCTTAATATTTTAGACACTTAGTTCGTTTAATTTCTCCGCTGGTTGAAATATGAATCACCCATTTTCGACATTAATGCAGAAAATCCGTAGTCGAATTGCAATATTTACCCGGAGTTGGGTAACATAGTTTTCAACTCAAGTACTTCCCCGTAGTTGTACGGTGCAACAGCTCCGATTCGATTAAAAAGTTTCGCGACACAGAAAAATTAGTCGGCGTGTAGAGACAGTTGTTTTTCGGTGTCCGGGAAAAAGCACTCGTCGCTGGATACGAGGAAAGCGTGAGCACTTGATCGAGTGAGAGAAAGAGAGAGAGGACGAACTGTTTACGCTGTGTCGGGTTTCAAAAAACATGCGTGCCTTTCGGGATCGCTTTCAAGAGGCCGAGGCAATTGTACACGTTTGTCCGTCGCTCGAGAGGGCGAAGAATGGTTTGCGAGAGGACAGCGTAGCCTGCAACCCCGTTCAACAATCCAGCTTGCGTTTAGCCGGCTATTTGTCCGCGTCGTGCCGCGAAGAATTTGATAACGACGACACCAAGAGAAAGAGAGAAAGAGGGTGAGAGAACAAGTGGCCAGAGATTTCGAATGAAACCGACCCGCCCCCGAAACATAATCTCGGTTGCAACGTAATCGGTCCATGAAGTCGGCGCCTCGAACGAAAGGATCCGATTTCTCACGAGGAGATTCGACTTCGCTGAATACGAGTTCGTAAAGGGGAGTATCGTGTTTCAGGTATTTTTCAATTTGTCCACGCGACGCCCTCGCCGTACACAGCGCGCTCAAGAAAAGCTCGGAGCCATGGTTTCGGGCTAAATAATTTAAAACCGCGGATCTTTATGCAAAAAATAATTAAATGAAAATTCGTTTTCTTTTTTAACGTGTGTAATAGGCTGAAAATAATATAACGTTATTTTAAAAATCTGCTAATGGTTTTACAGTTTCAAATTGCACCAGCTCGTTTTTGTTACAAATATATAAAATCCGCTGTTTAATCATCAGATTGTTGAAAAACAATTTTGGAAAAGTTTATGAATATACACGGGGCCCAATTATAAATGAACAAACGAACAAGTTCGACAAAATGCGGGAGTTTCCGGAGGAGTATACGGTCGGAAGAAAATTCCAGTGGAACAGGTCGGCGCATAGTCAACCGGCATCGCGTGGAGTCTACGGTCGGCCGTTTAATTACCATTTTTCTCGGTGAATCGTCCGGCCGCAACGCGACGGTTTCGCGGTAACAGGTTCGGGGTTTCATCCATCAATTCTGGGGAATCCATCAGCCTGTGATTATACGGGAATTCCTCGGGAGGCTATTAAAAAGCGTAGAACTGTCGCGGCAAGCCACGGGATTAAGTCGCGGGCATATTAATTCGACCCCGTGGCTAAAGTGCTTTTACGCGTCCCGGCTCGAACGGTGCGGCGATGCGGCCGGATCGTTAGCCTGCGAAATTCGCTTTCGCGGCGAGAGGATTTCGTGTCTAATTCCCGAGAGCGCTCTGTCCGCTTCTAAAGTATTCGACACAGCCCGGACAAAATCACTAATACGAATGTCGCACTAATAATAAATCACCAAATATGGTATTCGAGGGTAAATCATGATTCGAGCGATTTGTTAATATAATGCGAAAGAGAGGTGACAGGAAGAACGAGTAAAGTGGACGGGAGGCTGGAGAGAGGGAGAGAGAGAAAGAAAGAAAAGCGGATATTCACGGAATTCCCATGTTGCCGGAGGCTACGTGCGGTCCTCGACAACGAAACGTCGTTTAACGATTAGCCGTGGTGAACTGGCGCCGAAATTCAAATTTAAATGGCACTCGCGGGAGAGACCGGATCGTCGCCGGGTTCTCCGGGACCCGAATTTCTGCTGGAATTGCACCGCATCGCGGAAAGAGATTCTCGTGCGGAGTCGTTAACCCCTTCGTTATTTTTGACGGAATAGCTGCCCCTTGATACCGACCAGCTGAAGCCGTCTAATGCTAACAATTCCGCTTAATTATGAAATACTTCGCGTCTTAACGGCGTGATGGTTACAGTTGAACATTGCAGGTGATTGAGAATAGAAAAAGTTCGAAGCTCGACAGCCTCTCGTGGTTCGACGCGTGTTCCGTTGACGGGCAACGTGCAGTACGCGCGGAGAAAACAATGGTCTTAGAGTTTTTCGCTAGAACCCATTTCCCGGAGTCGTTACCACCAGGAAAGATGCGGGGTCCTCGGAGGATAATGGCCCGGAACGGATACTCGCATATCCCGCATTCCTTGGTTTTCTCGATCGATCGGACGTGAAAAGGAAGAGAAAAAAATGGCCGAGCGAAAGTCTGTCGGGCGGCGTGTCATGGGGCCGCTACGAAGGATGAAACATGCTGAGCGACCGGCGAAGAGAGCGGCGAGGTTGATTAATGAACGCGTCCCCGAAAGAGCAAAATAACAAATAGCGCGTTGCCACGTTGCCCTCCGGCTGACGCGATGCCCGAGAGAGAACCGAACCTCCCCCTTCTCCCGCTCTGTCTATCTGACTCTGTCAAGGGGTGGAGAAACGGGGGCTGCGGCAAACGGCCACGCTGGTTGCTTGATTCATAGTTCCCGCGGTGCACCGACGGCTTGTGACGAGGCGCAACGTCGTGTTAACCATGCGACCGATCCTCCTCCGTGCCTTCGCACCGCCAACCACCCTCGGTAATTGATTGTCACAAGCCCGCAGGCCCTGGAGCCCACCGACCTACCTTTTATTCGCCTCATAGCTGACGGCTAAGGGTTAGAACCACGGTTATTGCCGCCGGCGAGGGATAGCCGTCACTTTTCCAAAGACATATCGAGGATCCTTAACAGATAGGACGTGGATTCTCAATCTTTCTCGAGCGGCAACGTATCTCTTCAAATTCTCTTTCTTTTCAACTTATTTAATTGTCTGACGTTACAGAGTTACAACGCCTAGTGGAAATAAAGTTCGAATTGTGAAAGGCAACACTTCGAAATATATTTTAAGCTTAACCATGTAACAACGACCTTAAGGTTTCGGTCGAAATGTACTTCGGTTGATAGTGTATTAGCTAGTGAGTCACTGGGCGAAATCAATAACAAAGCGAATCCAAAAATTCCCAGGTACACCAAAAGACCGCTGTCGCGGTAATAAATCTGGAACGCAGCTCGATTTTTGTAGTATTCAACAATACACTGGGTTTTCGGTAACAAACTCCCGAAAAAAATCGCTGTGACACATACAGAATTTTGTACACGCTGCGCTGTAGGAAAATTCTTCGGCTACCACTCGACGCCACACACGATCAGTCAGGACAATACCGAAGTAATGAAAAAGCCGACGTAGACAGAATTCGACGGAACGCGAAACGAAACTCGCACCAAATGAAATGTGACTGAGAGGAACGTTTGTAACAGAGCATATTTGGATTGGGGAGACCTTGACATCATCCTCCAGATTGATTCTCGATATAAAATGCCAAATTTAGTTCCTCGCTGGTTGATTTATTTATGAAAGCCAATTGAAATTGAATTCATATTAATTTGATAATCTCCGTCACGTCACAAATTTTATTATATCGAATGTAAGCAAATGAATGTTGGTCATGAATATTAGCTAGAATTGTTATGTGTGGAAAACGTGTAATTGCTTTATTCGTACATAGGTAAGTTTTAATTGCGACCAAAGCTTCTTCTTTAAAACGACCCTGTAAAACCTAATGTATAATTTTTGTCGGAGGGGCTGTTTTATGGTTTAGTAAAATCCTCATGGTGTACCTAACATTATTTTAAAGTTGTCAGTATACCTTGCACTCAGAGCTCAATAAAACACCAACAAAATCCGTGTATCAAGTTTTAAAGGTTCGTTGCAAAAAGCAAACTTCAATCTTCCTCCATTGAAAAAATGTTCAATGTTCCTAAATCGTTTAAAAAACAAGCAGTCGATTACGCCCAGATTTATCGTTTCTCAGATCTTGTTTGCAAAAAGATTAGAATAATGTGAATGTCAGAAATTTGTTCAAAATCTGGTGTTCGGTGTTCAATCATATTCCACGATCGCTGTGAATAATTAGCGAGCCGTTAATTACAAAGTATTGCGAACAGCATTGCGCAATCTGTGTGACAAACATGATCACTCCGCAGTTTCAAAAGAACGAACCACGATATTACAATGGGCAACACAACCGAGACGCATCTCCCTCGGCGAATTGTTAAACGCATTTTACTAGGACAGGGAGTGCGATGTAAATCGGAAGTGCTTGCGTATTCATCGATATCGAAACATCGTCGGTCGTCGATGCCGTGTAATCGTGACGGTACACGCACCGTCCGGCTGGACGTCAAACCCGACCCAAAATCCTCTATCTCTCTCTCCCCTCCCCACTCTCTCCCTTTGTTCCCTGTCTCTCGATTCTTCTGGCACGCCGTTCCCGTTACAGCGTAATGACGCGTCGGCAGAGAGAGATTCGCGCGTCGTTTGTTCGCGAGCACGCTCGTCGATATTCAAATCGGTGTCATCGATTGCCGGCCGTATTATTATGAGTAACGTTCCGTGTCGGTACGTTGTCTACGTTCTCTCGACTGTGGTACTGTCTCGGCTCAAAGTTCCTTGCGAGAAGAAACTTTCAACTGTGCGAACAGCTTTTAAAGCTGCGCGTACTATTTTTCGACACTTATCCCGAAACAAAGCAGTACCGATTCTTTGACAGACGGGATATTCGTTTCTGAGGTACAATAGAGGCTTTTCCATCCGTATATCCATTATCTGGAGATCCTGATGTACGGATATTCTATTGCAGGGCTCGGAAAATTTTAATCGTGGCCGCCGAGAATCGAAGGCTCCTCCTCGACCCGGCCTCGCGTCTCTCTCCCCGTAGCGATCCTAGTGCTCAGAGCTGCTCAGACGCGTACAATAACATAGGCGCTATTCGTGACGCATCAAGGCGACTCTCGTGTCAACAGGTCTCCACAATGCGCCAAACACACTCTCTGGGCATCCAGTGATGCCAAACGGAGGAACCGAGAGCAACTTTCCCCTCCGCCTGGGCCCCCCACTCTTACTTCTGCTAGTTCTACTGCGCACGCGCCACACACGACGTATTTACCTCTGCTCTGCGCGAGTGAGTCACCTTTAGAGGTACGTTCGTGTGCGGCGCGTGCGCAGTAGAACTAGTGAAGTAAGAGTGGGGGGCTCAGCCGGAGGGGAAAGTTCCTCCAGGTTCCTCCGTTTGGCATCACTGCTCCACAGTACCATTGAGGTACTATTGCTAATGCGTTTTTTGTTAGTGGTGTACCTTGTAGGCCGAATTTATACATCCGAAAACAAACACACTTACACTTTGACTTCCTACAAAAACTCGACTGTTCACACAGTATTCTCAGTTAACGAATAAAAGAGGGAATGAAGACGCTGATTTTCTAATTTCGACGCGTGGCCGGCTCGCGGAGTCGGAGCCTTCGATTCTCGGCCGCCGCGATTAAAAATTTCCGAGCCCTGTTCTATTGTAAACGCATTTTATTTTCAGAACAAACCAGTTACGAAACTCTATAGTCTATCTACTATCTACTCTGAGATTGGCCATGTCGGTACCTTATTATTGGAGATCACATGCTGCCACTTGTAATCTTGCACTAGACACGGTACAACCTCGATTACCATAAACCTCTGATGTCTTAATTCTCTATTATCCGAACATGTTCCTACACCATGTTATTGATTGTACAGAAATTCTATGTCGCGATTATCACAGCGAGGTTCTACATCCCCTGTGCGGAGGAAATAGATGTAAGACAGATTGAATTTCAATGTGAAAAGGTCAACAGTGTTTTTTGTTGTTGCATATAATTTCTATTCCAAGGAAGAGAGTATGAATTTTCTATATAAGTTCGCAGTCCAGATGAATTTTCGTTTGTAATACCGTGGCATTGCCGGTTCGATATCGAAAACAGTGCGGTATCGATCATAGTTTCTGACCGCGAATATCGTCGGTCGATCATAATTCTCCTCGGTGGCGTGCTTGCACAGTTTTGCGATGGATTTCGGGACAGGGCTCTTTGCAGAACAATTAACGAGCATCATCGACGGGGGATGACTCTGGCCGTTTGCACCTTTGTCCGACGCGGCTAATCGTTTTCGGTTTAGAGGCCGGTTCGCTCGGCATTGTCGGCCCCGGGAATGCTTCCGGTCATCCGGCCCGTAATTGGCTATGGGGAACGCCGGTCAGCTGTGCTCGCCGATCGCCGATCCCGGCGAATATTTCATCGCACTAATAGCCCGATACAAGGCCCTTTATTATTCCCGAATGGCCAACCTCCCTTAACTAATACAATCGCAACACCACCTTGCGCCTTGCATGCTTTTCGCGGAGTGTGCTTTGACTTCTTTGTGGTTGTCACGATGCGATGATACAAACGTCTTGCAATTACGAAATATTTTCTTCTAAGAGGGTAGTCTGGCTTTTCCTTTCTATTTACACCTTTCAAATCTTAACTGAGATCTACTTCTGCTGCACTAAGATAAAGTACAATATACACATATTCGTACATACACAGCCTACACTAAATCAAGTTCATCCCTTGTCATATTTTAGTCGCGCTCGTCATGAAGGTTTTAAACAAAGCCCAATAAATATAAATGTTACACCATCCTTTTTAAATGAAATAAAATTTGATTCGTTTGTAATTAATATTCAAGTATTAAAATAAACGTAGCCATACAAAAAATATAAATTTTCGTTTCAATCGCCGTAAGTGTAAAGAAAATGATACGACAAGAGGTTAAATTCGTAGCTTACAGTTCTTTAACGTGTCCGATTTTTCCAAGTAAAAATGTTTGAATCCTAAAAATAAGTCTGCAACTTTTCATCTTGAAAAGAACTTCCATTCTAAAGCGCGTTCAGACGTTCTCGCACGTCTTGGTCCCCGGGAAACGGGGATCTCGTAAATACACGTGGATAATTACCGCCTCTCGTCCGAGTCTGACCTGAAAGTCAGCCTGACCACAACTTTCTCAGCCGAAATTCCATTATAAAGTGTACGTTCACGGAGGTTTACGATTTTCTTGGTCGTCAAATAAATACGTAGCGGATATTCGCGGACTTACAATCGCAGATAGGCATCGATCTATTCCTGGTCGGGCAGAGGCGAACAGTCGCGTACAGTCGTTAACGGGAAAATTAAACGGCGCCCGGGGAAAAGTTGTCTGATTTGTTCCCCGTAATTCAGGAACTTGCCTACTAACCGTAAAATCCGGCTCTGGGAACTTTTCCCGGCACCGAGACCAGGAGAAACTCCTTCTGCCCGTTCGTCACTCGCGTCCGCTCTAACATGGATACCGGCCCGGCCCGGCAATCCTAAGCGCGGGAATGCGATTCTTGGCGAATTACTTTCCACGCTGATTTTCCGCCTGTGTGTACGGCACATTCGTGAAATCATAGCGCAGGCGGTCGGATGTTAATTTTACGGGTAGCAATTAGTCGAGGTAAAAAAATTCTTTCTCGTTCAAAGAAAATAATGTACAATTGGAACAATGTCAGCGTTAGACGAGACTGCATTCTTTAACTTGAATTCTTTGATACTTCAGCTGTGAAATCAAAAAATTTTACTCCTCTTTTTCGACGTGTTTTTTTTCATGTTGAATTATCGTCTTGCCGCTTGAACGATTTTAAAGATTCTCCGAGTGAAACAGAGACGACAAGGGTAAGTTGTCGCGCGAAATATTCTTGGACTCGTGCTGCTGGAGGTTCAAAGGAAGTGGAAGTTCGGGGAACTGCAGCCAGAAATTTACTCCGACATCTTTGCTCCGCCGATTAACAATAATAACGAAGGCGGGGGGCAGGGTTTTGTTTCGAAGTTTCGGTGGAGGACCTGAATCGAAACTGCCTTTGCAGAAGAGCTGGGAGTTCGAGGCCGATTAATTTCCGACTTTTCCACTGCGCTTTCTGGAGCTATTTCGCATAATGATTCCAGGTGCTCGATGGGCTAACGAGTGGGCGTAAGAAGATTACAGGTATTCGTGCCCGGAGCCTTTTCTTCGGTACCGGAATGATAATATCGATGGTCGATTCATCCAACTTTCAATCACTGTTATTCTTCCTTGTGATTTTCGGTGTTATTTTACAGTCGCGTGCAGATCTGTTCTACGTAGAGTCGAGTGTCGGGTTCTAATTCTTAACTGAATCTGATTCCACAGTCCGATGCTTAACCCTTTGCACTCGGAGATATTTTAACTCGAAAATGAAACAAAGAAGAACAGGCGAATGTAGAGCCTGTTCTGCAGCCAAGAAAAAAGATTCTATCGCACGCCCAGCCCGGTGCACGGTGGGGTTAAGCGTCAGGTGTGCCAGAATAGGGCCGGCATCGGTTTCGACAAAGGAAACCGCAATATTTGCGAGGCGCCGCGCCGGCGGAAACCGCAACGGCCGAGGTCCCGGACACTGGTGATTCCCTTTGTTCCATGTCTTCCAAAGTTCGCGGAGCCGACTTGCTGGTTTATTGGCGCGGTAAAACAAACGTCGATCCTCCGGGAAAACGGCGCGGCGCGGTGGCTTGTCTCCGCGGTGGTTGATTAACGCGGTCGGAAACGCCGCGTTTTAATTAACGCTGCGATCCTAGACGTCTCGGCCATGACCGTAGAATAGGTTCGAGAGCATTCCGACGTATTGACGTTCGCCCCATGAGAAACCCCATTAAAAGTAAGAGACGTCCCGTGGAAACGAGAACGAATGGCAGCCGCTCCACGAACTATGCTCATAACGGCTCGGCATAGGCACGCGGCGTCTAATCGATGGCTTGTAGAAATGAACTGTGGCCGAGGTGGATTTTGGGGCCCGCGGAAGGGCCTACTCGCGTGCAACGATCTTCTAAAAGTTTTCGTTCCAACGAAAAACCCCGGCGCGCTTCTGACTTGTTCGCTCGGCTGACTAGCTCGCGTAATCTCCTGACGTCGACCTAATCGAAACCAGCCAAGAACGGCCGCCTGACATCGCAATTTCTTGCACGAGAACGTTTTCATTTCTTCGGGGACGGATCTGGGCCAATCCTTCGCACGATTTTCTACTGGCCAACCCGACTGCTATTGTTGGTATATACGGTTTTGTTGCTAGTTGAACCTTGGTTTTGCATTAAGACGCGATGGGTTGCAGGAAACACGTCAGTCATTCACGCTATTTCTAGACTTTGCAATGGCCTTCGAGATTGTTGCTTCGTTTCAAGCCTGGCAGGTATAGCTGGTAGCTTTGCTGGAATTACTTCAGATCCATAATGCTTCTAAATTCTAAAGTACAGCTTTTAAAAATGAATAACTTTTTCAAAATTGCACCCAACTGCTTGAGTTTCTGTTTTGACACGTTGGAAGGACTAGTCTACTAGCTAATGTGTAGATAATTTTTTTCAATTATTATTGGCCCCAATTGCGAAGGAAAAAGCGAAGGTCAGGATTTTTAAATTTTTGAACTGTGCCTCCAATGAAAATTTAAAACGTATAGTTCGGAAATCTAAGTAAGTTGTAATTGATATAGTTATGAAACAAATCAAATTAATATTTATAGACGCTGTTAATTCAGATGATAATTCACGCGAAACTAGACAAATTAATATCTATGCTCGCTGTTATTTAAGATCATACTCCCTCTCACGATTTTACCCCTGCAACTTGTGTTATCGGTGTTCAAAGGTAGGGAACATCCGCAGCAATAAAGGCTCGGTATCAATCAGGATTCTCTTAAAACCCGAGCGAACAGTTGCTTCGAATCGCTCTCGTTGCACAGTGCTTCTACGCTACTATTTCCTTACTGCAAAATAAAAAATCGCTCGAGCGATTAAGCCGCATAGCCCGAGCAGGACCGAAAATCGGAAACGAGGATCGTCCGAGGCGTTGGCTCGCGATCGATCGCGGAAAAGGCAATTCGCGAGGGTTATCTATTCGATCTAAATTGCCCTGCGCGCCGGTCGAACAGCCATAAAGACGAAGATGGTCCCTCTTGTCGCCCTTCCGCCTCGCGTTTCCTAGATTTGTCGCGACGAGACGGAACTAAACGCGACGGGAAGCGCCAACGATATCGAGCCCGAACATAACGGCGCCGCGTTTCGAGCAATAAACTTCGCGAACGAGGCGAAGGGAACTTTTTCTCCGTTCCCAACCACCCCCGCGTACGATTCCTATAATATCGGCTTTTATTCCGCCACGGTCCATAAAATCGAAACGGTTAATTTGTCGGGGACGGGAGACAGACGCTCAAAAAGGGATCGAGTTATCGTCCGGTGACTCGTCACTCACTGTCGACGGTGCTCGCAGTCTTAAACCGTATAAACTTCTAGACACGGCTCAGATAATATTCCTTGAAGCAAAGATAAACTAATAGGTGACGTCACAGGTTCCAAAGATATATTGTATAAGCTATCACCCCATAATGTACTTATAATTAAACTGCGGACCTTTGTGCAAAATTAAAGAAGTTTGCATTGATTGCAAGACACATGAACCAAATAGAAATTTCTTTCTTCTTTTAATTGTCCGTATTAAGCTGATTTTAATACACTGATGTCCTTAAATCTTCTTAGTTCGTTCACTGCTTTAAATCGTGCGTGTCTATTTTCATCATAAATGTATAAAATGCGCAGTTTACTTGTAACTAATATATGTACTAACTTTTGTGGTCGCTAATGAGTGGTGGCATTTCTTGCGGTTGGTATACCGATCTGGAAATTATTGATAAGTGTCGCAGAACATAAACAAACGGTCTACATTCTCGCCGGCTAAACCACGTGTTAAAATGCATAGGAAAAAGTTTCTATAAAACCGCGCTGGGGTAAATAAAATAGGTTCATACACGGTATGTATATTAAAGTGCGATAAGAAACGGAACGATTTATGGAAATAAACGGGGGAAAAAGAACTCTGGTATTTCTGGGCGGTCGCGATGCATTATCTCGAAGACGTCGATGTCTGAGTGTCGATTAAAGTTCGTGTCTGAATATCCTGTGCTCGTGTGCACGTGAATATACGTATACAAGGTTTCTCGCCGGTGTGGCTGGTATTTCCATTTCGTCGCCGTTTGTCGATACTCGTTAACAACGACGTATCTACTTAGCGACTTAATCCGACACGTCGTTGCGATCCTGATACCAGCCGGCTCGTAATTTTATAATAATTCGCCCGCAATTTTTCATCCGACAATTTACGAGCGCGACTACACGCCTGCGAAAGAACAAGCGGGAAGAAAAAGAGAGGAGCGAGAGTGGTAGAGAAAGAGAGAGAGAGAGAGTGCGAGAGGAGGGATATATGAAATGGAGGAAAAAAGAGCGAGGCGGCGACCAACTTCGAGCCAGGGGGAAAAAGAGACGAAAAAGATGGAAATGGTGGCCGTCACGGGGGTGGAAGAGGAACGAGGGTCGCGCACATAACTGTAGCGCGACGTTCGATAAATTGCCTCGGGTTCTTTTTAGTCTGCCGCGATATTTTATTTACCAGGAAAATGTATCTCTGTTGCGCGCGTGCCGCGGGAATCGGTTTAACCGGGCTTTTTCGGGAATCCACGCAACCACCGCCACAGACAGGCAAAGCGCTGATTTTTATTTTTCTTTTTTTATTTTTTATTTGCGTTGAGCACCTTGTCCACCGCAATATCGTCCTGTGATATCCAATCTTCGGAGCAGCGTATTATAACTTCCGCCACGAAACTGAATTAAAAATTCTACGGGATAGGAAGTTAAATCTGTGGTTGTAAGGAAAAACGCCACGTGTCACAATTTCAAAAAATTTAAGTTTATGTATTAATTGACCTTTATAATGTAGGTTTTACGTATTTACCAGAAAAAAGATCATGGAAACAAATTCGAAAGGCTGGAAAAAATAATGCGATTATGTCAATGTCCTATGTCAGAAAATATCTACAGGGTGTTCCAAAACTACCCTAGGAGCCGAAAATGGGAGGTTCCTTGGGTCATAGGAAGGGACATTTTCCTTTACAAAAATGACGTCCGCGGCTTTGTTTAGGAGTTATTAACGAAAAACACGGACCAATCAGAGCGCGACCTAGACATGCGATGGCACGTTCGGCCAATTGACAGTTGACGCGTCGGTCCGACTGTGCTAACTCGCGTCTAGATCGCTCCTCGCAATCATTACCGTCACCCTCCTTTACTAATATTCATGGTTACGGTTATTAATATCAACCGTGACGATAATGATAACAGGAACTCCTGGGCTATTATCTTCCTCGCTCTGCTCTATCGCCTCGTTCCAAGCGTAAAATACTTTTCAGTGCTCTGACACAATTGATACCCTAAGCGGCTAAGTTAATTCGCGTTCTGATTTCGTTGTGGAGGATAAGACCAGTAAATAAGATGATCGGACGTAAATCGGACTTATTGAACGTAAGAGTGATCGGTGTAAAACTTGTTTGTAAAAGGTGATCATTTTGTTTACCAACAAAACATTTATGTTGCCAATTAATAAACATTTTTATGAATTATTATTCATACAGATTACAGTTAACGCATTTGCATGCTTGGTGTTAAATTGTATTTGTAAGTGTCGCCCGGTTCGAGGAGTCAAAACAAACCAATGTTTGTTGTCTTGTATTACCGGTTCGAAGAATCGGTAGCGAACCTATGTTTGTAGAGTTGTGTACGTTTTTCCCCGAACTCGGAAGACGAGGGGAGAACGATTGTTTACATTTTATGTTGACGATGCCTCCGATGAGGCTCGGTGTGTGTGTGTGTGTGTGTGTGTGTGTGAGCGCGTAGCAGTCGAGGTGTCCGAGACGCGGATCGAGAGAGAGAGTGGCCAGACGAGTCCGACCTTGGAACTCGCGAGGGGAATACAGTACCCCTTCTCTGATGACCAACAATATACGCAAGCGCTACGGGGATCAAGTGGCGCGAATGACGACGCGTGGCGCTTGCGCATATTGCTGGTCATCAGAGAAGGGGTACTGTATTCCCCTCGCGAGTTCCAAGGTCGAACTCGTCTGGCTACTCTGATTGGCATTCCATTATTATTATAAATCCCGACGTTAGTGGTTCTATTTGAACACTTGGGCTGCAATCTAGTTCTGCGATCTGAAAGTATCTCTGCTGTTTTTGAAAATATCCGTTCACTTGAAACAGATGTCCCAGGCACTGACAAATATTTTATGTTTATTGGATATATATTTCCGATAAACATACAGGGTGTCCCAAAACTAGTGTAGGAGCAGCAAAAAGGGAGGTTCCTTGGGTCATTTGTTTAAGAGTTATTAACGAAAAACACGGACCAATCAGAGCGCGACCTAGACGCGAGTTAGCACAGTCGGCCCGACGCGCCAACTGTCAATTGGCCGAACGTGCCATCGCATGTCTAGATCGCGCTCTGATTGGTCCGTGTTTTTCGTTAATAACTCCTAAACAAAGCCGCGGACGCCATTTTTGTAAAGGAAAATGTCCCTTCAAATGACCCAAGGAACCTCCCATTTACGGCTCCTAGGGTAGTTTTGGGACACCCTGTATATGTCTATATCTCGAAAGTAAGAGTATGTGACATGCGTCCTTTGTCCTGACAACCACAGAAATATCAACAGAAAAACATCAGCTTAATTTGATTATTGCCTGACTTGATAACTAGACGCGGATTTGTATTTATAGTTGATAAGAATATTCTTTACTTTTAGCACTCGACTTTTTTTAAACGAGTTCAGTACACTCCCCTATAACGCGATTCAAAAACTGTACACTCACTGACACAACTTTCAATTTATTTTTAAACAATTTTAATAAATTCGGAAATGGAGGAGCCACTGGGGTAAGAGGGCCGCAATTGGCAATATTGGAAAATTAGGGTACAATTTGTCACAGGACGGGGCGGAATGGTACGTAGATAAACGGAGCTCGGATCGAAAGGGAAGATTTGTAGCACTCGGCGAACTTTTGGCTGGGAATTGCCGGCGATTTTTCGGACGGTTCCATGAGATAAAGGATGGAAAAGTAATTGCCACTTGGAGAATTGTCGCGGGACCGCAATAAACGATCGTCGAAAGAATGCTTCAAAGGATTCAACGAGCCCGATAGACACGCCACTCGCGTGGACCAAAAAGGAATTCCAGTATTTGCGAATACGTATAGGAGTACCTCTCTTGAAGATACATAGCCGAGAGAATTCTTTTCGTCGCATAATGAACCGGGACCTCGTTTGCACGCGACTCCGTTTCTCTTCGTTCCGGCTAGTTTATCGAGAATACCTCGCGGCGTGCATTATGCCCTGACCCGGTGCGGTGGAGCGAGTGAGTTGTCCGCGCGACTATTCTCGGTTCCGTCGTCGATAATTCAACGAGCTTTCGTCACGCGCCCCTGGGAATCAGCGTTCGTCGACGCCGAGGGTGGCACGTTGCGAACGCTTTCGGGGACTTCGCGAGACGGCACCGCCGTTCTGGTTAAACTGTTAATTAAGTGGGACGAATTAATTTGTTCGTGAAGTAGGGGAACGCTTACTTGACGTGTTTAGATGGTGATTGGTATGCTATTGTGCGATATACGCGCTCCGAGTTGTGTTTAAAGTGATTGTATCGATCGATGTTTTAAAGGGGCAGTGGCGGTTTAGCACTTTGATGTGACGGCTTCAATTACGTCCCTTTTACATACTGGAAGATTTCGACCCCGTTCAGACACGGCGGAAATTTATATCGCGCGGATTATTTATATTAACGTCTCCGTATTAGTTCACACGTGTCCGCGCGGACCAACAATTCGAAGCAACAAAAGCGCGATCGAACGAGCCCGTTCCATCTGCTGGATTACGTTCGTTTCACAGCCCCTGTCAAGGGTATGTAGTAGATAAGGGCAAGGTAAGCAAGAGCAGCGTAGCAAATAGATTCAAAGGTTCCCAGGAAGGGTTACGAGAGCAACGTCGATGAGCTGGCAATTTTGAGCACCTAGAGTCGCAGAGCGCAGGGGCTTGGTGTGTAGAAGCAAGGGAAGAGTAATTCAGTAAAGGATAAACTGGGCGACGCTGGGACCGATAAACATCGCGGCGGTTGGACGGGGTGCGCGTCGCGTCGCCTCGCGCCACGCAAAAGGATTCCACAAAGTGGATGATAACGGCGTCGTCGAGCTGCGCGCCGCGATAAGATCCTCCCCGGAGAAATGACGCGAAAAACGGGTTATCCTTCGCAATGACGTTATCGTTTCGTCGGAATCTGTCCCCGTGTGCTCTCTCGTCGCTGCCACCCATACGATAATCGCGTCGCTTCGCGTGCAAAAGGCACAACTGTGAAATCCCTTCTCGCTACTGGCGTGCCTCTGTGTTTACTTTGCGCTGAATTGAGTCGTTCGCCAACTAAATCGATTAATTCTACCTTTTAACCGACTTCGAAAAAGGTGGAGGTTGCTCAATTCGATTTGTATGTGCCTTTTTTTTGCTTTTTTTCTCTTCCCACCTACTGATTTCCAAGTCTACCGTATTCCAATAAAATCTTAATCAGCAACATCTGTCATTTCGAAAATTTTCAATTTTGCGCTGTTTTCGTCAAGAGTGTATGTATATGACATTTAATGTTTTATGAAACGGAAATTATTTCATACTTTTTAGTGCATTTTTTCCGCGAGTTTCAAATGGGTTTAATTTTTTTTATCAAATTATTTTATAACCTTTAGTAGTCGAATGGTGTCTCCGAAGCGCGATTCACAATTTTCTCCGAAATCCTGTCGTTTCAATCGGCAAATGGGCAATTCAAGTACCAGCCACTTCAAATGATCTGTCTTCACGGCAATTTCCTCGATCGAAGCAAACAAATATTTAAACGACGGCGGACAGTATATATAAATATTTCTTGACGATTTTGTTGGTATTTCTCTTCCAAGAGCTTCTTCGTGCTTCACTTTGCTAGAATTTACATTCATTAGTGAATGTTGCATATAATTCAAATTTCGCTTGAACTCGGTAGGCTGCTATATTATAGTTTGCAACAGAGTTTCCCGGCAGTGGTAATTTATTGCAATTCTGGTCCCCGGTAGTATCTGCTAATATTGAAACTATCGAGTGACGCGGTTGTTGCTCGATGTATCTTAAGATATCGTCTGTTGGAGAAGAATTTCTTTAGCGAATGGAAAGTTTGTCAGATTAGCGAGAATTTCTATCTGCAGCATGAATAAAAATAGGGTAAAAGCAGCCGCGGGAAATGAAGAAACTGTGAAATATTCACGCCGTCGCGTGACAGAGTTTCTCGTTGCGCACATACTAAATTCGCGAGGGCGACAGGTTCCGGATCGCTCGGAGCGACTAACAAAGTTGATTCCAGAGGTTTTTCCCCTAACTTCAGAGTTTACGATAACTCGAGCGGGGGCTTCCTCGGGACACTCGACAGCTCTCTAAACATCGTTCGAGCCCGAAACTGCAGCAGCAAATTTCGGTTTGAAATATCAATTCGAGGAACCCTCTCCAGCCGTTTCCCGGACGTGTAAAACTTGCTCGAAGAAGAAGCCGACCAGTGTAGGTATCGGTATACACGATCGAGATACGTCCCCGTCGTATATTATTTACGATCGATGAAGGATCGCGGCGAAAATCGCGGATGAAAATCGGGGATGAAAATCGGTTTTCCAGTAGCGTGTCCCTCCGATCCCGTGCTCGGTCTCTCCTTCGTTCGACGATCGAGTTTCATCGACACGGGGAAGCGCGGAGGAAGCGGCCTACAAACACTTGTCGACGGTGTAAACAACTTTCCGCTCGGTGTATTTGGCAAGAGCGGTGCGGCGAGCGGGCACGCGTGGACACGGCCCGGTAATTTATTGTTACAAGAATCCTGGATCCGAGAACGCGCGAGAAGCTTGCGCGCTAAGCTCCGCGAGCTCTAGCCAATTCGATTAACCCTTTACCGGTTGGAAATTTTAATGCGAATGCTGCGATTTAAGTGGGTTTTCATCCCAGACAAATGCAAAAGAAAGTTAACACGCTACGCTACGTTCAAATGTTTTACCAAACGTGACGTATCTCCTTTATACTAAAACAGTGCAGCAGAGAATCAAAGATTTCCACTAAAAAAAATCAAAGTCTCGACGAGTATACTTATTACGTCGTCATTTTATACAAGCCGGCTTCGTACTCTAGAGTACCCATAAGTTTGGAAACGTACCTGTGCGAGTAGTTCGAAGATACTTATAAGTACCGCTTAGGTACCTCGAATCAGGGCTCCAGTCTACTTGAAAGCAGTGCTTGCCTTTTTCAGCGTACTCGTGAAACGTTCGAGACCAACTAGATTCGAACCTACTTGTAATGTACTTATCACGAATTCTGACGACCGATTCGTTGGCTGCTTCAACTTTGTGCGGTTCATATTATGATATCTGCGCTACTAAATATATTTATTTAATCACTTATCGCGAAAGCATCTTTATAATTACAATAATTGTGAAATGAACGATGTTAATTATTTTCAGACATTTCGCAATGAAAGTTGAAAGGAACTTGAACAATCAACTGTGTACTATTTAAAAATTTAGAAGGTGCGTTTGGTGGATCCAAGTAAGCTTATCGACCCGTTCGCTCCCGCGATATGAATCGATTTGGCAAACGAGCGGCTTCTACATCGCTCGGACATCGATTCTGGTTCTCCTCGGGCCGCGGCGTCGACTTTAAAAGCGCTTTTCTGGCATCGTCGGTGTTTCGAGCGTCGCGACGCCTCGCTTGGTCCATTGTCTCGTGTTCCAGGGGCCAGTGACCCGCGTTTTCGAGCCCCGGGCCAGCTACGTTCGAACGAAAGCTTGCAAAATAGCTATGAATCTTTTTTTTACCTTTCTCAAATTACAAGACGAAACTTGCGAATCGGACGGGGCTGCTTCCGACTATGGGAGACCATGTTTTCGCTATCGAAAAATTCGAGTTTGAATCGAGTGGTAACGAGGAACCGCGGCGGGGAACGTTCGACGGAATGGTCGTCGCCGTAATTTTATCCTGGTTTGCGCGGTTGCACTTTACCCGGTGCACGGACGCCTCCTCTTACCCTCTTCTCTTTTTCAGCCTTTCTATTTCGGTTTCCCGTAGATTACAACCGGTAGCGCGGACCTGAACTATTATTAGGCGACGCTGCTCCCTCCTTCTAGATCGTATTATTTGTTTGACCTCGCTTTCGCCTGCGTCTCCGTGTTTCACGAGAGCTCTCCTCCTCTCGAGAACAAGCAGCCGCTCGTGAATCAACCGGGTTTATAATATAAAATCGATCCGTGATCCGCTGCGCTCGATCAATGTCTCCGCTATGGTGGAATTTTCGAATTCCGACTGCGACCATTTGTTCTCCGCCGTCGGAACCACCTTCCGCGCCGTCGCTCTTAGTCACCGAAACAAACTATGACGAGGCCGTGTAATCGGTAGTCTTCCATTTTGATGTACAGGCTGTCCCAAAATTGTCCCAAAATTACTCGAAACTCGTGTTCTCTCGGTAAAAGTGGGAATCGATGGCTGCTACGCTATTTTGTTGCAGTTTGTTTCCGATGCATCGACGGATGGAGATTGATGGCCCGATTAATTCCTGGTGAACTTTTAGCGCTTTCACACCTGGCTGCCTGAAGAAAATCAGTTTTCAAGTTCCAGTGTTCTGAATATGAAACTTCGCCTTTTTGTAACTCAATAATCTTCGAGCTAAAAGAGCTCCGAAATATATAAAGATATGAATTCAATTAAAGACACGATCAAATCCTGATGAACAATTGTTTCTGTCACGAAGAGAGAACTCAAATGGAAAAGCGATATATGAAAATCTTCGATTTATTTCTTTTTTCGGACACCCCGTATAAGCTCCTGCAACCACTGTAATTGGGATTGTCTTTTAGATTTCAAGCGACAATTCACGGCAGTGATGCGAGTCTACGGGTAGTGTCACTCGAACAAACTGATTTAATTATAGCTCGTACGTCTCTCGGTTCTTTCTCTTCTAATTCCGTTCTTATCGGAATTGTCACGTTCGTGTTTACCTCTCTGGTCTACTTTTTCCCCGTATTGCTCTTCGGTTACCTGTGTCAGGCGATACTTGTCCTAATTGTTATTCTTTCCCAGGGAGAAAGAGAGAGAGACAGAGACAGGTATCCGCTTACTGTGGCAATGTTTTCTCACACGTCCGGAGAATTGTTTGCCACTCGTCTGTTCCCTCGCCTCGTGGCTTAGAAGTTCGATGCGGTGAGTTCATTTTATTCAAAATTCTATTGGAGTCTGATATAGGAGTGTAGACAATATATATAGCTAATCAATATGGCGACGAAGTGCATGATGTTAATCTTTTGAAGTTAGAGCTATTTTAATTCGAAAACTTAAACATTTCTTCCGAGAATACCTCATAAAATACTTAAATATTGAATTACATGTATAAGTTTGGATAGGTTAGTTTAATTTTAATTTCGTGAGTACAGTTCCGAATTGCATGCAATTTTATTTACTTTCAAAGCAACTTTGCTCATAATCGATGAACTTGCTCCGTTCTACCGAAAAAAGCAGCGATAAATTTTGACTAATTTTTACGGTGAGTTCATTTTATTCAAAATTCTATTGGAGTCTGACATAGGAGTGTAGACAATATATATAGCTAACCAATATGGTGACGAATTGCATGATATTAATCTAGTTAGAGCTATTTTAATTCGAAAACTTAAACATTTCTTCCGAGAATACCTCATAAAATACTTAAATATTGAATTACATGTATAAATTTGGATAGGTTAGTTTAATTTTAATTTCGTGAGTACAGTTCCGAATTGCATGCAATTTTATTTACTTTCAAAGCAACTTTGCTCATAATCGATGAACTTGCTCCGTTCTTCCTAAAATAGCAGCGATAAATTTTGACTAATTTTTACTTCGCTGATTGAAAAGAAACGAGGTGTTTTCTGGCGGTGCTAACAGTTGGAAAAGCTCATTTCGAAGAACAATCGAAAAACCTGGCGACGAAAAAAGCTTGACCGATCCTCGCGTCCCCTCGTCCATGCCCCTTCGTTTCTCTCGATCCTTCGAACGATTAATCACCTTTTGCTTACCTTCCCGAGGAAAACACCTGGCCGATCATCAGTCTGCTCTGTTCGCTTGTAGCACGCAACAGCTATCGCTTGTCAGTAGAGAAAACAAATGATCGAGAGTAGAACCGAGTCCGGCAAATAATCATTTTCGCGAAACTGTCTGTCAGGATGGAATCGTCGGGTTCCTAGAAAAGTACGGACGCTAAATAACCACCATGAAAAGCATATTAGCAGTGTCCCGATCTTGCACGGTTTACTGTGACTGTGAAATGTCCAGCGAAATTGCTGTGCGAGTACTCTATGGTTTATTCTCGACGCTATAATAAAGCTGGGAATATTTTTCTGCTTTACGGAGGCATAGTTCTCCGAGTTGGAGAGGGTTTAGAGACTCTATGTTCCGAGTGGACAATCTAGCTTTTCTGCGTACGTTCCGCAAGTGCCTCAAGTAATTTAGTGTTTCTACCGTTTCAAGTATTTCATATTTTTCCCAGTTAAGAAATGATTCGTCCACGGGAACAATATCAACCTCCGCAAACGTATGTACATCGAACGCCATCCCCCGGTTCCTATCAGCCCCGTCGATGCCTCCCCGTGACCTCGAACTATACAGATCGCAAACAGCTCGTGAAATGCTCTAAGGGAAGCATTAGCGAGAGTGTTAAGCTAAATAAACACTACGTGGCCGAGTGGCAGTGGGGAAAGGGGGGGCTGCGTTTACAATGGTAACGAGTGGTGGGAACACAGGGTGGGCGGATGGTAGCTCGAGTGTCTCGCGACTAAACTCCTTAACCGTCGGTTTTCGGTACTGGGGATAATTCGACCTGCCCCGCAATCGAGTGCTTGCACACTGTCGGCCGACCCGTTAGTCCATGCACCGATTGTTGTTTCACTCACTGCATTCTGCGTTACTCTCGATTTCTGCCTCCGCGAACGTGTCTTTCACGAACCTGCCGATCAAAGTGTCCAATAAGTTAATTTCCCCTCACCGTGTATTCACTTTTCATCAATCCTGGATTAGACAGCTGTTCATATTGCGATGGGTTTGGGTGAATCAATTTTAGTGGAAATTATGTGAAAAGTATAATATACTACCCTTCCCTGATTCGATATTTCTAACACTTATTTCTAGCAAACGGTTAAAGAAATACGGTTAACTTCAACAGATCGAATAGTATAAACATCGTCGATGCACCGACGCTTACTTTAATTCCTCCCGTGAATTCCATTGAAATTGCGCCACCAACTAGCGACGCCATCCCGGGCGTCTCAGTTCTTTAATGAAGCGATAATTGGTTTCCTTTTGTCCGTCTCGTCGTGAGCCGCATCGTTTCGTCTCGTCTCGTCTTGTCGCGCCGTGTTAGGCGCTTTTCTCGCGAGGAACTTATTACATTGTACAGCTCCTCCGTCGGGCTTCTTTTCCCGCGGCTTCTTTGTCCCCCCGGATAACCTCGTTTCTTATGAATTAATCTTGACATCGCCCGGGAACTTGCTCTCTTACGTCGGCAGACGTCGAGCTTCCGCGCGGACGCTAGGTGAACGTAGAAGTTTAATGAGGATACGCTCAGGAAAACCCGTCAGGGAGAAAGAATCCCTTCCCTGGCTCCCTTTCACCCTTCATCCCTATACTTCTCACATCCTCCCCGCCACCCATACGAATTCGGAAGGAAATCGCTCGAAAGGCTCACGGTGCATTAGCCAATGTCGAAGCTGACTTACGAGGGACTCTGCGTCGTTGCTCACCTGCCAATGTGCGAGACCCGGTTCTTCGGGGTTAATGATCTATACGAAGATACACGGGAATGTCATTAATTGCTGCGCATAGGGTTGTGGAATCTATTTTACCTGACTAATGTTGGCTTTTCGGGATCTTCGAAGGGAATCCACGCAGAAACCGTGAACAAATAAATTGACTACTATCTCAGAATTTCAAGAAAAAAGGAGATGCAAAGACGCCGCAAAAGTGTGCGATTTTTGTATTCGATTGTTCGACCGCGCGGACACGTGTGCACGAATACGAATGCTAAAGTAAACAAGATCATCGCTTTCAGGAAAAACGCTGTATGTCACAATTTCAAAAAATCGAGTTTACGTATTAATTGAACTTTATATACATAGGATTTACGGAAATTAAACGGTGATATCTCTAAAGTGATAGTATGTGACGTGCAGCGTTCTACCTCACAACCACAGAAATAAACTCCGCGTGTTTGAATTGCGCGTTTGCGGTCGAACAATCAAAAACAAAAATCGCGCGGTTTCACGGTCTCTGAATGGACTATAAAAATCCAAATTTGCCGAATATCGTGGCTCTTTGTTCAGCATCCGGCAGACAGCTACGTCTTTGCAACGGGATCGCTTCAGCTAGTTTGAACAATGCGTTCCTTTCTGGCAGACGGCTCTCGGAGTCACCCTTATCGTTTAACCGTCGCATTTCCCAGGAACTTGGGACCCGGGCTAGGCGATCGTGTCTCTTCCTAGAGGTAGTTTCCGGCAGCAGGGTGCGTGCCTCCGCCAGTAATCACGTGCACGAACTAATTTCTCCGGTACACGCTTCGTGCGGCCGGCTTCGAAGCGCGACGCCCGGAAACGTGCTAAGAAACTCTTATGTCCGGCGCCCTGGCTCCTGATCTACGACCCTTCCCTTCCCTTGCTGTCTGCGAGCAGCAGCGTCCCCTGCGGTTATTGAAAACCCGCAGAGAGCCCACGGCCACTAACTCGACGTTGCGATCGTTGTTTCTCGGTGTTTCTGCACATCGGTCCAGACAACACCGAAAAAACTTCCGGCAGTGTTATCAACCAATCAGATTTTACCACGGGTTAACCCCCGTGTAGTCGAACAAAATGTATAGGTTATTTAAAACCTTTCTGTATTTAACATGTTTGCACAAATTCTCAACATGAGACTATAAAGAATGACATTCTGAGAAATTTTTTAATACTTTTCAGAGAAACATTAATATATTGTTTAAAGAAATAGAGTATATGCCTGTTGACTACTCAAGAGTTAAGAGTACAGACATAGTGGTGAACATCGCGGCAAAATCAAACCAATGTAGAAAATAACCTTGCCGCTAGATATTCTCGTACTAACAGTAGACAGCGGCTTCGTATGCAAAGCGAATGTTTCCTTCGTTAAATGCAACATTCTTGGTCTGTCCAAATCTACGGATAAATCTTTTCCCCGTGTTTCTCAGAAATTGCGTAAGTGGATGAAGTCGCGATTCCGCGGATCGCGCGCGCGACTAACGTTTCAGGTTCGCGAGCGTAGAGCCGGGTAAATCGCGCGAGCAGCGAGATACAACCGCTGCGAATCGATGCGTGAACCGTCGACGATCAAAGGCCAAGCGATCGTTTCGCCGTGGGTTCCTTTGTGCGACGTCCGAGTCGCCAACAACGACGCAAAGTGCACTCGGCTAAAGTGGACGCGGATGGCTGGTCGAGACGAAATTAACGAGCCAGGATCCGTGGAGGTCCTCAGACGGGTCCGGGGTAGAGGAATGAACGGGTCGAGGCTGCGAGTAATGGCGCGTCTGATCCCAGCTAGCAAAAGGTAGAGAGAGAGGGGGGCTCGTCTGTTCGATTCGAAATTTATGCCAGCTCGTGAATAGAAGCCGGCGCTTTGCTAAAACTCTGTCGCATCGTGCCCGGCTCGCGTTAGTTCTTTCACTTATCGCTCCACCCTCTTCGGAGACGGTCGTTCGGCAACTTTGCCCGTCTCCTTTGAGCAGAATTCGGCCGGTAAAAATTCTCTCTCCTGCCCCATCGAGAACGCGTGCATCGATTTTCTCGTCGTCGGAGTCGTCGCGAAATTACCGCGCTAATTATTCCAACCTCGTGGAGCGGATCAATCAACGAGCTGTTCATGTTACACAGACGTTGCTTGGCACGTCTCTCTCTTCCTATTTCGTGAAACTTACGATTAATTAGAGATGAACGGCCTACATTTTTCCTTTCAGCGACGCTTTTAATCAGCTGGAAGATCCGGAACCCTTCCGCGGAACACGCTTTGTGATATTTCATGAAATTTCGCGCAACTGCGCACGTGCATCTTGCAGCTGGTGTTCAGCGAGAGATCTAGCTACGTCGTCAAATTGCCATTCTTAGGCATTTTAATTCACCTATAATTCCAACACGAAATCTAATGTCTATTTTGTTCTTTTTACGAGGCAGTCTGTGTTGGACAGTTCTAATGGATTTAGTATTGAATCATTTCTGAAGAAGACAGAAAAGAAAGAAGCGTTGGAAGAGTAGGCGACGGTGGCGAAATAACAAGTTACATTCCTGCAAAAACGCCGGAGCAAGACGGATTCCTGTCTCCGCTCTCAGCGAGCAATTTCTAAGCTCGGATAAGCGGAAATCGCGGGTGCCGAATGTTTTGCTTGAGCATAGACGACTAAGTGCACCGTGTTCGGGTATCTATGCGCAAAATTTCCGTGCCGAGTCTTCCACGCGTTGAGCGAGCAAGTGGAAACGGCGTTGGTTTGGTCAGACGCGTGCGGATCCGATACTAGTTTCCCGCTACAAATTGAACCAGCATCTAAACACGTGAAACTAGGACCGTGCCGGGTTATGATACAGATAAGCGGCCCCATAAGCGGCGAGATCAAGTTATAATTTGAACCATTGAATAATTAAAAATGTTCACGCAAGATGACTAAAGAGGACTACTAACAAATAAACGTTTTCACTTATATTCTGGACATTGTCAATAATGCTCTGAAGGAACGATTCACAGTCGAAGCTTATTTTAAAGAAGAAACATTTCAGGGGCAGCATTTCGAAGATTCGTATCGTACCGAGCAAATCTACCGCACGGCCCTGAGAGAAACCAGCGCAGTCAACGTCGAGCGGGATCGAAAGTGGCATCTAGTGTAACCGTGGCCTAATTTGCGAGTGTTTCACAGAAATTGCCAGCCGGGAACATGCATTTTCGGTCGTTTACTCTTCCTAGTTTCTCAGCCTCGGGTTAAATGCTGACTTTAGCATGGCAGATGCGGCCGGAGCCACTAAATCGCGGAAAACCGATAGGATCGCGTGTATCTCTACGCGTCAATGCGCTTAAGTAGCTTGAAAAAGTTCGAGGCAGTCTTTTCATCTCACCCGGCTATCTATCCGCCTCATGGTGTATACATCTCGCGAACTGTGCCACGCTACGCGCTTTATCAGCCGGTTTCTTTCGTCGAGATAGCCCCGAAAGTACGCGCGACGCCGCTGTTGCTGGCTTATGGCTAGACTGATTTTCTGCATTTGTTACCGACGCGAGGGGAAACGAGAAACGGTGAGAATTTTACAGAATCGTAATAATACTGTTACAGAGTATTTGTTCCGACACAGTGGCGAGCATGAAAAATAAAATCATTCGAAAGTGTGTACCGCTTATTGCCACAGAAAGCTATCGTTACGATAGATATATTCTCTTCTCTATTTTTTTTATAGAAGCTTTTGCACGAAAGAGAGTTTTCGCTTGGGTCAGTATTAGTACACTTTAAAAATTGCCAGCTTTTTCTCTCCACGATTTTCGTGTACACATTCCGGAATTTAATCGCGCCACTAAAAAGATTAAAAAGAACACAGGGGGATCAGCTTCTCGTAAATTAGTAATATTTAAAAATGTATTGTTACCCGAAAAAAGCTTCAGTAGGGAGGGGAAATAGTTTAAACGGGGATCATGGTAAATATATTTCCTCTTTTCTCGTTTTTCAATGCACATTTTTACGCGAGAAAACGCTTGCATATTTCGCAGCTAGCATTATTTAACGCGTCGACTGTCGACCCAGCAACCGCGAAAATTTCACGGGACCTAAGTAATTTATTTGATGAAACGGAACCGCGAAAGTTGTGATTTATTACAGTGGTTATCCAATTGTAGTTGGATGAAAATAAAGTGTTCTAAATGCAATGGGAATCGGGCGTTTTTGTTAAAACATTTCCAACTGGCACTTTCCATACAAGCATAATGATTTTATGACTGGTGTTCTCAACAGAAGTATCTTTACGATAATACCTAAGTGAATCGTGTGTCGAAAAGCTTTTCATCTAACCTACTAAATTAGTATACATTGTTCGGGTTTCTTCAGGTTTCAGGTATACATTGTCCTGTTTCCCAATCATTTTCAGGCAAACAGAGCACATTTTTCATTCACAAGCAAACTTACCTGCCCATTTAAAATATGACAGAACTTTCCCGCCAACCTAATAAATAAATTCCAGGTGAAAGGACGGGGACACGTCGCGAGCGATTGAAAATTTCATTCGGTATAGCCGAGGCGTTAGGCTAGCGAAATGCTAAAACTGCTCGAGACAGAAAGCGTGTTTCGGATGGAAAACGTGGTAAAAAAGAGTCCCGCGCAGCGAAAAGAAGGGGCGTTTCCACGTTTTTCGGCGGATCGCTCTCGACGCCTGTCGCTTGCGTGAAACTTCTCTGTTTCCCCGCCCATCCTGTTCGGTGTGAACGCGCCCTAAAAGCTGGAAACGCGCGCGAGACGCGCCTTTTCCTATTCTTTGCCCGGCCACGTTTAAATTAGAAATACCTTAGCGGCAGCTTGCTGCCGGCCGAGACGACGCCGCGCCGCAGCAACGCTGTTGCAAGAAAGTCGCGTCTCGGCAACTCCACGCTGAAACCCGACACCGTGCTTCTATAGAGAAACTTCTCCGAGAATGTTTCGCCTTCGACGATGTTCGCAGAAGCTTGCGAAACCTGCTTTGGCGTCGTTGGTTCTCCGAGGGAACTCCGCTTTCCAAGATCTCAATATCTACTTACTCCTCGCCGATGCTGGATATCGACTGCCATTATCAGATTTTTTCAGACCTTTCAACCTTTCAACTATGCGGTGTCAATAGATCTTGGGGATCTTTACGCATTTAGGAAGAATTGGTTGGGTGAAATATCAAACAGAAAAGATTACAAAAATTTAAGAGCATTGCAATATTGTTCTTAGTGCAACAAAGTCATTAGAGGATAAAATCAATTTTTGTTTTACTTTTGCTTCCCACGATCAATGCAGAACATTTTCATTTTGCATAAAGATCCGCAGTCTCGTTCTCACTTCACTTCTCTATCGTGTCAAAGACGTTAAACAAACTCGACAAATAAAACCCGCAATAAATAATGACTGCGATTCGAAGCAGTACAAGGGTATACATCGAAGAGAATAACTTTCTTGACAGTTTGTCAACATAAATCGAACAGCTTCGATGTCAACATTCGTCTATTCAAAGATGTTCGTGCGTGGATCCCAGATTTTTTAGAGTCGATACGCTGATCTCCCGTTCGACAATGTCCATGATATCGATTTTATATCGAGTCGATTTTCCGAGCGCGGCGCGGGCTTGATTAAACATTAAAGAATCGCCGTTGAACTGGCGCGGCGGTGCCGCGGCGCAGGGAGTTCATTACTTTCCGAGCACATTTCGGGTAATTATGTCGGCGAGCGAGTTTAATTCCATTAACTTACGAAATTCGACCGGGCTCGTTTCATTCGGATAATAAATTAATATCTCTGATAGCCGAAATATCCCGTCGAAATATAATAACGCATTGTCGCGATATTTTGGCTGGCCTGACCGAGTGCGTGCCGGCGAATCGAGTCGGGGATTAACGATAGACTCACGGAATACTATTTTATGTTACACTATAAAAGTGGCGGTACCGTGTTTGCTGGGAATTACGGGAATTTTGATCACGGTTAATAATACGCCCACCGAAATCCACAGAAATGATATCCATTGAACGGGTAATTTCATCTTTACCGTCTCGATAATTGCGAACTAAAATCATCATCTGCTCCTGTATCTTCCAATCAAGGCAAACCAGTTCTATTCCCCACAAAGATCTGTAATCTAGTAAAAATCGCACAGTGGTCCTTCTCCAATTTCTATTATTTAATTCAACAATATATTGCTTTTCATTTAAACACACGGTAAAAAATGTTTTTAAAATACTTAAAGAAATAAAAAATTATATTATATATTACTTGAAAACGTTTCAAGGGTCACCGTGCGACGGTGAAGTATTTTAACGAGCTTATAAAGTAAAATTAGTATAATTGCGAAATTGTTTATCCTAGTCGAATTCATCTGGGAAACGCAGTACCTTCGAGATGAATCTAAAGCAAACCAGCCAATGAAAAATTGTCGACAACTCGCGTCGGCAAACAGTGCCGGCATTTAGAGCGCCGATGCGACAGAGCCATTAAATTAACCGTGGAAAAAGAAACACGGAAGCGTGGGTCTCAAACACGACGGCTACCCAGTCCTGCCTGAAATTACTGGCAGAATCGAAGGTAAATTGCGTCTGCTCATTCATTGCGCAAGGAGGAGGACCGTGCACCAAAGCGAAGGGAACTTCTTGTTTGCCTTCTTCTCCCGACGTGCTGTGCCGGCCCGGCCCGGCAGTCTAATATCTGTGTAAAGGTAGCAGTACCGTCGCGAATATCGAGCAGTATCGATATACACATTGCCCTCGTAACGTTTCCGGGCAAACCGTTTCCTTTAATAATATAATCTACCTTCTTGCTGGGCTGCCTGCTGCTGGCAATGCACGGGAAATTATTACGGAAAACAGCGTCTTAACGGTCTGTAACGGACGCCGCCTTCTTCATTCAAGCTCCTTGTTTCAAGCGTTCTTGGGTACGTCAATTTATTTCGTCCCGGGCAATTGGTCTAGGAGCGATTCGCCCAGACGCGCGTCGAGTATCTGGTAGTTTTGGTGGGACCGAGAGATTGAATTTTAATGTCTGGTTTGGGCGTATCGAGCGGGTCTGGCTTGTCGCATTAGGGGACGAGGTTTCGCGTATTCTCCGGCTCGTCAAAAGAGCCGCAGCCCGGAGCGATTCGCGTCGCATCGCGTCCCGGAATCTACGAAGCGTCACGCGTCGCGCGAAGATATTCGGAGTAACGTCCCCGGGCTTGGGAAATCGAAAAGAATGGATTCCCTGGCGGTGTGCCCCTGGCGAGGAATATATTCAACCAGATAAGTCCGCTCACTCGATAAGAACGCGTTTTTGAAATTGTAATCGGCGATTCGTGCCATCGTGCCTTCCCTATTTATGGAATCTAAAGTAAAAGAGACGAAACAGATTCGAGTAGAAATTTCGGTTGAAACTTCGCAGTGGAAATTACAGAGTTCGACTCGATGGTGAAAACGAAGAGTCAGCGAGATTGTTACACTGTGCAAAATATACATATCGAAAAGCTCGCAATCCAGGTGAATAGTACAATCCGACGGCATTCTCCAGGGCAAACAAACTACGGAATCGCGTATTATTGGCGAGGCTCGTAGCGTTCTCGAGCAAGGAAGATGGGCTTGGGACGTATGTTTCGAAAATTGGACCGGTTCGGAAGTTCGCGAGCTCCTCTCCGATCGATCGTGGTCTCTCTGGCTGGGAATCGGACGCAGGGAACTGCGAAGTTGCCCTCGCCGAATCACGTTCTAGATTTCGGAAGTTTGTCCCGCGAAGGGAAAGTTCCTCGGGATGTATCGGAGTCGGTGAAATTCCGGGCTGATCCATCGGGTTCGAACAGAGAAGATCAGAACCGATCGAACGAGGAGAGACGAACGAGGAAACGAGACTCGATTCCGTCAACGGAAGATCTCGTCCGTCACTGTTGCGTCGGTGTTGCTAAACCACGCTGCGTCGACGGATAAGTGGCTCTCGCAGTGTTTGGGTCCCTGTACCCGGAAGTAACGCTTTAACAAGAAGGTGGGCGCGGAACGACGGCGGCGGCTGCGATTCTGTCTCGGACTACGATGAGAAACAATACGCCGGTGACGGAACGAACGAACGTCTACGATCTTTGCTGCGGGAAATACGAGAGGCTGGATCGTGTTTCGGAACACGAGGCAAAGCGACGACGGGCAGTCGCGTGTCAACGGGACGGTGTAACGAGAGTTTACGTCGAGCAAAACTATAGGAGACTCGAGAGAAACGGAACCCTTACCATGGGATCAGGGGAGAGGTGAATGGAGAGCCTACAGAGTCGAATTCATTCAAAGATCCATGATCTTCAACATAGAATGTTACAAGAATTATTATCACGATAAACTTAACTTACCAAACTAAGTAGTTTCGATTTCGTGATTTTTCTGGGCGTTGACGTGGAATTCGACGTACGATACAGCAGTCTAGAATTCCACGAGAGGACACATCGAGCATTGATCGGACTCGACAGGGTTCGAATGATTTTCTCGTCGCAGACCCTCGAAGGGAAGGGTTGTTCGGTTTATTTCGCAGGGTGTGATAGTTTCCAATGAAACGAGTGGCAAGATTAGAGGGCAACGTCTCGGTAGCGGAGCTAGACAAGCGCAGACCTCTCGAGGAATTAGGAAAGTAGGGAGAGGATGGTGGAAGAGGGAAGCGAGATGAAGGGAAGGGGAAGAGAAGCCACGGGGCGCGCGAAGTCTGCTGGGTCTCCGGTAACGCGAAGTGGCACCCTCCAAACTCGAAAACGCAAAAGAGGCTGGAGGGAAGGGTTGGATGTAGGATAGAGAGGGAGGGAGAGGGGTTCTCCGCGTATTGGTGAAGAGGAGGTCGTGAGAGGAGAGGAGAGAAGAGAGAAGATGCGGTGGCAAGAAGCAGACGCGTTGGGACACACGATGGAAAGAGAACCTGAGGAGACAGAGGTGGAGGAGGAGGAGGTTCGGAGGAGGGGTGGAGGACCGAGTGTTTGCCTAGCCGGGGCACGAACCCCGTAAATAGAATCCCATTAAAGCCTTGACGCGTTGCCGCCCGTCCTTCTCTTCTACAGATATACGAGAACGTACGTGTACTAGAAGAGTGGAATGGGGAGACGAGCAGAGGAGGAACCGGTGTGGATCTCATGCACCTGCACACAGTCTGGTCTCGGTAGAGAGAGAGAAGACGAAGGGGTGTGGAGGAGTCCGAAGGAAGAAACGTCGCGGCCGAATAATGCCAGCTACCTTCGGGAGGAAAGCCCGATGGAATCGAGAGTGCCACGGCAAGCTCGTCCCCTATCCTACAAGCTCCCTACGATTCTCTTCTCGAATCGTTCTTGCTCTCGCGATAGATTTCGGGGGTGAGACCAGCTCTCGCTGAAGCGTTCTCGATTCGCCTGAACCTGACGGCCAAGGAAATTGCCCTTGGAGGCTGTGTTTTGGCACCGAGAGCCAAGATACCACGCCTACCTTCGACATTCTATAAGAATAGGGGTATAGAGGATTTTCTATTGATGGATCACTCTGCTTTTCTTTATAATGTAGAGGACACTTACAAGATGGAGATTGTTTAGGGTTAGAGGAAATTATGCCTCGGAAGAAATCAACAGCAATCCAAGCCACGCCCATTTAGAGCAGTTTTCACGATGGGGGTGTAAACTAAACCAACGATAAATAAACTTCTACTTGGTTCCTGTGCCCTGTAATTAATGCAAACAATTTTCATTTTGCATAAAGATCCACAGAGAGTATGGATTACTGCCCAGAGCGGGAATGGCGATCGAAACGATCGAGAATTCGGTGCAAGCGAGTTCTTCCCGGATGGGACGCAAGTTGCGACAACCGGTCGCGCGTTAGGAACTCAACGTCTCTAGATCTATCGATCAATTTCCAACGACGTGGATGCACGACGTCCAAGCTACGGAATCCTTCGGGAATCGTCGTGTGTAACGAGGAAATTCTCGAAGGAAGCGGCGAAAGGGATGAGCGGGTAGAATCCTCCTGCTTGGTAAGAGGGTCGGGAACAGGCATGCACGCGGAGAAAATGCGGGAAATAGATCGCTAAACAAATAGGAACGGGAAGAGACAGATTGAAAGGACGAAGAAATTGATGTGCGAGGGAGGCGGAAATGGGGACGAAGGTCTCTGAATGGAGTGCTCGATTGGCGAGCCTCTGCCGGGGCCGACCGAAGTTAAGAATAGAGCGAGACCCTCGCGTTTTTAGAAACTCCAGGTTCTTTTCGGTGGCCGAGGAAACTAGAACTTGAAGTTCGGATACGTGGAAAAAGTGGAAGTATCCTGTTAGTCGTGATAGACAGATGCATACCGGAAAGGATGAAGTTCTGGGCGTCACATAGCACAGTGGCTCCCGACTTTTGTGGCTGCCGGAACACTGCCGTATAGAGAAGGCTATTTCTTCATCAAACATGCACTATTTTGAAACAAACTATGTTGGAACATCAACAAACAAGTCGGAGAAATTGCCGGGTACCGAGAAGGAGGTTATTTGTTCCGTTGTTGTCATATAGTCGACACACCAGACGATGTCCAATGTCACGTTCGCCGTCGACGTCGCGTCTCCGACGGAAGCGACGTAATTACGCATTAAAGAGGCCGCGGCTCGATCAGGAATTCCAGAGCACTGCGGCGGACGCGTGCCGGGAATAATATTCGCCTGGGAACAACAGAAAACGTCGAATATTTCCCGGTGACGTAACACCGGGATAGGCTTCATTGGTCCAGGAAGACGATCTCGCGGGCGAAGGAGGACGCGAGTAAAAGCGTCCGGGAGATTCTCGTGGGTGCTCGTGGTCGAATTCATTCAATAATGCATGGCCCGTTACCGGGGTTTATATTTCACGGAGAAACGCGCTGCCCTCGAGCAGCCCCGAGAATTCCTTATTACGTATTAAACGAGACATCGCCAAATGAACGCAACTTCTCGTGATAATTTCATTGGACGTCCCCGTTTGATGCATGCGCAGCCAGAACCGCGACGAATTATTAATCGCCTCCCGCGCTTTGTAATCCGTACTCGAGACAGCGGAATTTATTCGCGGACCGTCTTGCCGAGGACTGAGACGGAACACGGTTCTCCTCTTCGGCCAACAGCCACTTGTTTACTTCAATTATTATGTTCCTGCGTTTAGCCGAGAGCTAATTAATAAAAACTCTTTATCGCGATCCCTCATGGCTCGAGTGCCTGCGGGCTTAAATGCAGTTGCGCGATCTTTGTAATTGCTTTAGCTGGCTCTACGACTGTGAAATTCGTACGGGGAGAATTGTATTTCTCTGGACAAGTGCTGTAGAAAAGCTCAGACTAATAATCATGTTGGCAATGATGCTGAGGAGCTCTGATCTCTTTAGGAACAATGATACACGCGCGCGTGTTCGTTTAGCTTCTCTTTCCAAATAAAAATTAGTCTGAGTGGAAAGAACTTGTTACATAGATCACATGGAACGTTATATGACTCCAACATAAATAAATCTTTAGTTGAAGAGTAAGACTGAAACATGATTGGCATCTCTGTCAATATAGAACAGCTCGAGAAAGGTCCCAAGATCACAATAAAATATCTCCCCTTTCTTTGATTCGTACGACTCTTTCTCTTTTTTTCTCTTTATTCTTCCATCTCGAACGATTTATTCCAAAGGACCAACCTAATAGATCTCCAAGACATAAATCAAGGACTACATCAATTTCGTCCCAGGTTATGAGACAAGCATAACCGGGTGGTCCAGACATCACAAAGGACCCAGAACAACGATCCCTAATAAATGCACATAAATTCGAAATCGAGGGAGCAAGCTACTATGATCTCTTTCGTTTCTGAAACGTATAGAGCCAGCCACCAGGCTTAAAACTGTCGCGTAGGAAGTAGAATAGGATCCGTGTTCGACTCGGAGTAGGAAACTGTGAGCGAAATCTGCTGTTCGAATCGCGAAGATCGGCGGCAGGCCGGAACAACGTGGATCGACTTAAAATTCCGAAAACGGAGGCGATTCTCGGGAAACGGAGAAAAGGCAGCCGGTATAATCCGGCAGTGAACCAAGTTGGGAAACGGCGAGGTCGGTCGTTTGCTCGGCTATCGTAAGCTTTTATCCGTTATTCTCTCGCGATGCTTTGCTCGATCGGCCGCTCGAGATTCGAGGCATCGGTTCTCCGAGACGGGAAGACCTCCGACGAAGCCGCGTATGGGCCAAACAGTTCGAGAATGGAACAGCCGGCAAGAAATCCGACGCCGCTAGTGCCAAATCGAATACGATCGATCGTTTTATACCACTACACTCACGCGGTTCTTGTTCGACGTCTATCGCCCCCGGAATTTGGGAAAAATCCAAATTCTATACTGTACCTCAAACTTCGTGATCGGATTGCCAATGGTATTCACGATCTTTTCGATTGCTGTTCGAAACGAGATAAGCTTGCGAAGGCTATCCCTTAACGAGATTTGGTTACATGAGATTTTATATCGTTCTCCGACTAGACTTGCGACTGTTCTTCGACTGGTCTCTTGTATAGAATCCATTCTTTAACTTCATTCTTTCATAGCATCTTATAGAATTCACGAAATTCATCTAACTTAGGCAAAAAGTAAATTTTCGGAAAAAATAACAAAGTAAATTCCGCTTAAATTCAGTAACTGAGTAATGGGGTTTGTAGAATATATGACCTATGCAATTATTTGATTATATTTAAAAATTAATTTAGGTGTATCAAACCTGAGGATTTTATAGGGTCCTCCGACTGGGCTTCTTCAACTAAACTCGACTCTTTTATAGAATCCATTCTTTAACTTAATTTTTTCCTAGCAGTTTATAGAATTCGCGAAATCCGATCTTGAACTAGATTGATTATGGAGTTTTTGGAATTCATAGAGTTTACGGTGAATTCGATGAAGATGATAGTTGGAGGTGATATACATTATCTATTGGGAAAGTTTAAGATCGAGGAAAATGCGAACGGTTAACAGAGCGGACTGTCGTGTCGCGAGCTGTCGGAGACAAAGCGGGAACTTCGGAGTTTCGAGTTTTCTAAGGACAATGATGTGCAAGGAACCGTGAGCCGAATCCGGAGGGGTTCGCTCGAAATTCTGCATTGGGAACGACCCCTTCTCGCTCGAGCGGTTTGCTCTCGCAAGAATTCCAGCTTGTTGCTGGAATCGAGGCAGATTTTCTCCGACCACCACAGTGTAAGCAATGGTACATGTACGAGAGTTCGATTTTGGTGCATTCTTTTTGGGACAATTTCTGCTGGAATACTGATTTCTTCTTTGATCAAATTTACCTGGGGCATTCGAGAGTTAAGCAACTTTCGACTTTCATTTATACTGTACTGATTTGCTAATTAGGTCAACGAATGGAATATAATAATATTGAGACGGTGATTGACATTATCGGTTCTTAATTAGAAATTGAAAATGTATGGTACGAGTGTGACAGCAGTAACTTTATCCTGCTTGAGGATCTGAAATGGAATCGTTTGACGTGTACCGATTTGATCAAATGTGATCAACAAAAGGTTAAGATTAATTGACCTTTAAAATATATAAAAGTAAACCTCACCCTCTCTGTTTATGCCCGTGGTCGATTTTGTAAGAATCGTTCGGGCTTTGTGATAGTTCGCACAACGAAGTACCGGCTGGGTGTTCTCGAAGGACCACCTTCCAAGTTTGGAAGGGCAAACGGCTGAAAAAGGTACTGTAAACCAGTATATTTGCACTATACACGATTTGATAGCGAGAACTGATTCTATAGTTATTAGTGTTAAACTAAGAAATGACGCGAAACGACGTCTAAGTAATTCGCGTACCCGGTTGCAGTCAAGCTAAGCTAAAGTGTGTAGCCATCTAGAAGTCACGATGCAGTCTAGTTGCAGTCTAGTCTGCAAAACTAAGATGTTACTAAAACGGAGGCGCGGTACAGTCAAACCCCTCGGTTCTCCCTACTTCTAACGATTTGGGAGTGGACGGTGCTAGGAATAGGTCCCTGAAGCGGTCCCAAGACGTTGCGAAAGTTGAACATTTGGCAAGCAAGCCTTGGGTTTTTCCAGCCATCTGCAAAACAGACGCGCTGTAACTTCAGGGACACAAACAGACAGTCAGTATCGACGAGACTCAGGTACGGACAAGGATGGCATGAAATTAAGGCCCCCGCCATAACCAAAATAATACAAAAGGTCACGTACCAAAACCGACCGGTGAATAATAGGGCTGTCTCTATCACAAATGGCCGCTACACTCTCAATGTTTAATACGACTCATAAAATTTCATATCTAAGTCAGACTTACCATTTTGATATTCTTGTCACTCACGTTCCCCTTAATTTCTCATACATATAACCTTTAAATTTTCAAGCCTAATTCAGACATTCTGTCTCCTCAGTTCCTTTAATATCTAATAAAATATCTGACATTTACTATCTAATACAATACTCCGTTAATTTCTAATGCAAAATTTCAAGTGTCACACTTAATTAGAATATTCCACAGCAACTCGACTCCCACGATTTGAAACATTTAAACTTCCCCACCCAAGTCAGATAAACTACCGAACTTTTCCAACAACCAAATATGCGTTCACAGTGATTCAATGAAAAAACCGCCAGTTAGCGGGACTCATCAACAAGTACAGCCGGCTGACAGAAAGTCATCGGCCCGGCAGTGATTGACAAAGGGCCGAACGTGTTAAGAATGATTAGATTGCAACTACCTCTACGGTGCATATGTTTGCCAGAGAGCCGCGAAATTTGGCGCTCGTCACGATTGTCCGTGCTCAATCGCGATTGGCGAACGCGCCGCGATCACCGAGCAATTAGAGGCCACGCCGAGGGAATGCCGATCATCGGGATTTGTCGCGCGAAAACCTTCCGCGTCAGGATCATTAACTGTCATTAGCCGGCGCGGCGCGGCATTCGTATTCCGGGGGTCGCGTCCACGGGCCGCAACGAGTGCTCGATCGACGATTGCACCGCCGAGAATATTCATTAAGGGTCGCGCGGTGCATCGCGGTGCATCTCGTTGCAGATCGTCGCAGTGCGTTTGCAGCGAGCTCCATCGCGGCGCACGACCGCTCGTCGAATTTATTGTAAACTGCGGCCGCGAATCGATTCCGCCTGGCGATGCACGAGCTAACGAAAACGCGTCCGTTCGCTATGATTCGATTCAATTAATTCCATGCGAGCTGTTTCCGAGTTCCCCAACCGCAAGAAATATGGTCCTCCACTGAATCTCCAGGAGACACTTCGCTTCGAAGGATGTTGCTTGTTTGCCAGTGCTCTTGGAAACTGTTACATCGATTCTGGCCCATGGGTCTGTTCGGTAGGATCCTCAGAGCCCGTTCAAACGTGGCGGAAACTGCGCGGTCTTATTTACATTAGCATCTTCACCGTTCTCGTAAAACTAATTCGACCAATAGATGAACTAATGATCGACGCGCGAAAAAATTATGTGCATAGCTCCGGGCTCGCGAATTCTCTCTCTCCCTGGATGTTTTTTTCGGTTATATTTCTCCCCCACTCACCGACCCCCCGTCTAACAAAATACCGGCGCAAGGGAACACACCGGGGAATCGCGAGCCGGCTGGCGTTTCGCCAGTTTTGCAGCTCGTCGATAGGACACTTCACGCGCGATAAGTGCACTACTCCCGGCTGCACAGCTGCGTCAATGAAATTTTGCGGCGCCGCCATTATCAGCGAAATCGCGGTTACGTGGAAGCGCTTTCGACAGATAACAGGTATACGTTTCCGCATATTTATGCTCTCGCGACCAACCCCCTCCCCCCTCTCTCTCTCTCGTCTCTCTTCTCACCGAACATTTTCCTGGTATCGGGGTCGACGCGCGACGCGGTATATATTTTCCCCGACACTTACACAAACATGAAACGCGACTTTCTTTCTCCCTGGAGAGACAAACGGGCGCTCGTTCGCTTCCTATACGATTGTCTGTGTGCGCCTGTGTGCTGTCGGTAGCGTGGCAAATCGATACTCGAAATTGAAACGCGTTTCGCGATACGATCGTGGTTACTGCGTCTTTATGACGGAAATTTTTATCATCGTTATTAGACCGCCGCATCTTTACGCGGACGGCCATTTTCGCCGATTGCTTCCCCTAGATTCCAACCCGAGGAAAATTGATTTCGACAGATGCAGCAGTCCTTGGGATGATTACGATGCCGGAATACCGCTCCCTGCAAACACATTCTGCTCGAGAGCTTTACGCGTTCATGCGTTTAACCCTGCGCACTAGATAATTAAACATTTCTTTCGACATAGAATATTTTCATTCCCAGTGATTTTTTTAATTTCATGGATACCATTTCCTGGAAATATCTCGAAACAAGATATGCAGGGTGTCTCACCCGATTTTGACATCTTGATTTTCTCGCTATTGTTACTCGTAGCAAAAAATGTTTCAGCGGAGACTTGAATGGTATCGAGTGGAGCATATTTTGATGCTATTAGCTTTTTCGTGAGTGGACACGTAAAGGTCATATGAAGGTCAACCTCATTTTTTTAAATGGAATGAGGCATTTTTTAATACATCAATCGATGCAGCTGGACATTCGTTATAAAAAAGTACTAACCTATGTATGTCGAAAAGTTAGTAGTTCAGGAGATATTTCAAATTAAATAACCCTAAAATACCATTACAGTCGTACTAAGACGTTAGTGTTTACTTACTTGTGTAACATCTTAGCATGACTGTAATGATATTTTAGAGTTATTTAAACTGAAATATCTCCTGAACTACTAACTTTTCGACATACATAGGTTAGTACTTTTTTATAACGAATGTCCAGCTGCATCGATTGATGTATTAAGAAGTGCCTCATTCCATTTAAAAAAATGAGGTTGACCTTCATATGACCTTTACGTGTCCACTCACGAAAAAGCTAATAGCATCAAAATATGCTCCACTCGATACCATTCAAGTCTCCGCTGAAACATTTTTTGCTACGAGTAACAATAGCGAGAAAATCAAGATGTCAAAATCGGGTGAGACACCCTGTATATCGGTTAGACCACTTTCATAATTATGGACACATTGAAAAAACTTCACTTTCGATCGAATTGTCTGGCAAACTCAGACGCTGAATCTTTAAAATTAAAAACCAATCTGTCCATGAAGTTCCTCCGATCTTGAGACCAGCGAAAGTTTATCGCGTCGCGGAATGATTCCACCGCTTGCAGCGCGATTCGCACAATTCCGGCAGCCATAAAGAGTACGTCGTTCCCGGAAGCTTAGGAAAGCGAAAGCGCCGTCGCCGTCGACGTCGTTCCCTCGGCCAAGTCGTCATCGTGGAATATTAAATTTTCCAGTCGCGATTAACGCGCGTCCGCTCGTAAACCAGCCGGCAGAAATGAAGTCGCAAAGCTGATTACCCGCGATGCAGTCCCCGGGAACGATCTTGCTCGACGCGTGCATAATTCAGAAACGAGCGGGACGAACGTTCGGCGCCGGACTCTCCGTTTTAAATTCCATGCATCGGTAACAATATACACCGTTTATCCAGGAACTGGACGTCGACGAATCTCTGACACGTTCCCTTTTTTCCTCTGTGGACGGATTCGATTTTGGGAAGCGACGAGAGCGGGGTGTCTTGGAGACGATTCCCCGGAGTTAAGCGAGAACGAGAACACCGACGAAAATCATCCCTCCGAACGAGGGCCGAGAGTCTCGCGACGCGGAAACTCGCTCGCCCTTCTGAAATATGCATTGCCTATTTGGCCGGGTTCGAGAACTCGACGAGGACTATCGTCTACGTTCGAGACTGTACGCCGATTTCCATAGCCGTGGAAATCGGACGAATCGACCGGGAAACAAACGCAGATAAGGTTCCTACAAGAACGCAAATTCCCTCGTTCGAATTCGAGGAAAAACATGGGATGCTACGAGAGTCGGTTCGATGGGAATTTAATTCCAGCGTCGTTTATTTTAATTGTACCCCAAGGAGCAAAAAGATTTAGCACGAGATCGCTGCTCTGGTAGCAACGGTTACAACTCTGTGTTAAAATTCTCAGAATTTATTTAAGAGTTTCGGAAAGGTATCGAAAGAATTTTTTAAAGATGTAACGAATATTCTTGATCCGAAACGTAGAATAAAATCGAGAATGTTTTACCGTGGCAGTGGAACGTTTAATAAAATCGTCGGTGATAAAGGTTCGAGTGCGAGAACGGTCCCAGGAATCTGGGCAGGAGTAAACGCGTATCGTTTTCCCGAGGTGACGAATCGAGGGTCGACACCGTGGAAAACAGTGTATCGATTTCGCGATAGCCTGTTAAACGGTCCAGCGTATTTTCTCGTACGCCGAGAGTAGTGACTTTTCGACGCGACCGTCGAAACAGGCGCAGAAGGGGGGATTCCTCGTTTCAATCAATCGACAACGTCGATAAATCAAAGAGATTAACGACAGCCGATTCACGACTTCAGGAAGCACGGTGCTCTATTTACGGGACGGTCGATTTAGGTCGATAATGCGGAAGGACGACAGAGACCGTGCGAGAGAGAGAGAGAGGAGAGAGGATGCAGTTCGTGCACCTATATCGATATACACATCGGTGCCGGGTAGTATAATAGAATGCATTCGAGGCCGCAGCACGTGCATGCTCTATCCTTCCGCGGATATTAATGGTGCAAGATATTGCTTTCGCACCGGCTATACCCGCCACCCAAGCCCGTTCTATGCACTGCTATGTATTATTAATGCCGTCGCGAGACAAGAACGGAACCCGCGCGATCGGCACCGACGCATCGTGTTTTAACCTCTTATCGAACGACCAATCCTTTTAGCTTTGGCGAAGCGCGACCCCCGATACCCCCGAAAAACAAATTACCCCTCCCCGACACACTGAGCTGCAGACTCTCAAACACCATAAACCGCTTTAGCGAACGATATTCGCGCTGCACTACCCGAAAAGTAAATTTCGCTAAAATTGAGTAACTGAGTAATGAGTTTTGTAATATACATACATGTATGACCTGCGCAATTATTCGACTATATTTGAAAATTAATTTAGGTGTTCGAAGCCTGACTAGATTCTGTAGAATGTCAAGAAATAATTTACAACTACGTAAAACAATTTTAATGATATTTTTATTCAGTCCTCTCGAGAGAACAAAACGAAACACGGGTAACTCCTCGTAGTAACTCGGTACTTGAATCACGCAATTTCTAGTGCTCACATTGTAACAAGTATACGATGAATTATGTTTCAGGTAACACAATCATCACAGTTATTTGAATTATGAGTATCGTATAGCGCGGAACCTATTAACCATGTTACTTGAATCTCACCTACAGTCTACTAATTATAAGCTAAAGATGAAATATCTGCGATTTAATCATCGCGGAGATGAAGAATTGCTTAAAATAAGTAGTTTTTCAAAAACAGTAAAATATCCCTGTCTAAGGAAACGAGTAGCAGAACCCTACGATTTGGGGAATGGCGGAACCCAGCCAGAGGCAATCGTAATTTCCAGGGATCGTTCGATACTCTTGCAATGGCGAAGCAGTACCGAACGACCGCCAGGTTGCGGGAACATGGAAAAGCCGAGATTTCCGGCTAATTATTCGTAGTACGTGATGGAGGGAGGGCGGAAGGGATCGAGAAGCCGTAAGAAGTTCTCGAGAACCGCCAGCATTCGGCCGTGAACCAAGAGGGTTAACTTCGCAGCCTGTTTTCTCGTCGAGTCGAGTCGAGCACACAATGGCCGTCGCAATACTTGCGTTCCCAGGCGACAATTTGTCATGGCTGCAATTTAAAGTCTCGCGCTGCTCGTAATAAGGAATTATATCTGCTACGCAACAGCCAGACGGTCTCTGAAATATTCGGAAAGTTTCCCCGAACCGTCTCTATTTCGTCTGCTGGACCCAGTATCGAATGAGTTTTCCAAAAAACAAGAACACAGACTCTCCGTGCCTCACTGGTTGTCTCCTGACAGGAATTCGAAAGGAATACAGCAGCAAGACATCCGATTAGGTAATTCCATTCGCACTTTCGGTTCTAGTCGAATTATTCGCTAAAGTGTGTGACATTACCGCGTAATCATTGGCTGGGAGCGAGGACTCTTGATTATGTTTTAAGTTAATACCGAGCTGGATTTTATTACTCCATTTTATTAATTACCTTCCTTTGTCAAAAGAGGCAAATAGAAATTGAGTGATACTGTTCAAATTAAGAGGGTACTTGTGCGAATTGGAAACAATCAATTGCATTTCTGGTGAAAGTTGCTTCAAAAAGAGTGATGACCAATCTGAATTTTGGCATGAGAATCAGTGAGTTGATACGCAGATTCTTTTGAGTTTAGATACAAGCAGACACGACCGTGAGAAATTCTTGAAACAAATTTTATGTTCAATGAGTTGGTTACTTTACTCAAAGCCGAAGTATAATCTTCAAAGGGAATACCCTCAACTGCATCAAAAACAATAGCTTGCTCCATGGTAGGGAACTGAACTTGTGTGGCAATTTGCGTGTAGAACGCTTTACCCAGATTGTTGGCCATCTTTGGATCCAATGAACTATGAGCACGATTAATACAAATGCCTCTGACGACAAAGACACGAGTAAAAACACAGTGAAAGAAAAAGAAACACTCAAATAATAGCGTTTTCGATAGAACACTTATTCAACGAAGCGAATTGCGATAGCGAGTAACACTAAGCGATCGAGCCGCTAGGCGACGCCATCCACGCCAAGTCGAGGACTTACTGTACACAATTTACGAACACTGTGTCCAATCATTGAGCCGATCACTGTAGCATTTTCTCCTAATTCACCGCTCGTCGGAAGAAAAGGGCCCTCGAGTTCGAGCAGGATTGAAATCAGCCGGAGAAACGTCCTAATCTTTTTTATGGGGGCGTCTTCCGCTAGCGAGAAGACGAGCACGAAGCAGCCGTGATCCGCGCGATCCATTAATTCCTCGTTCAATTAGTAGGCCTAAAGGATGATCCACGGAGTTCCTTCGAGAGGGTTGGAGAAGAACGGTCTACGACAGAGACGGCGGAGATCTGGGTAGCAGAGGGGGTTCTCTGAGACCATCCGCGGATTAGAATCAAGCACCCGAATGGAAAAGTCGGGTCGCCGGATTAATTTGCGACGGCTCGTTGAAACAGATCCGGAGATTTATCGAGGAACGATGACCCCCGACCGCCCAATCGCCTTCTACCAGGCCTGGCCATTTTCTCGCGATTGAAGACACTTGCAGTTAGACGGTCGTCGTCTTCTTCTTCACGAAGTCGGGACGAACGGTTTTCTTCTTCGTTCGTCCATTCCGGGACTCACCCCCTCGTAATCTACAGCCTCGCTAACGAGACGTCGAGTTTGTCAAGGTCTTTACGGCCCTTCGAGGAGGTTCGAGGGTCTCTGGCCTCGACTAAGGACAGAAAAGGTGAGTGAAAATAAGTTCACCTCTTCAGAGATGAATTTTTGTTAGCACACGAACAGGATTGACACATTGTTGTGTTTGTCGAATCCAACTTTTAACAGACATGTTGTAAATGTTTATAGAAGAGGTTCGTGTCCAATCTACTGTTACAGTTTAGAATACAATGCAATAACACGAAAATATGCCCTTGAAATTCAAGGTCAAGGACAATTTTGCGACAACTTTTTTTCACAGATCTTCACCGATCCGAAGATGTAGAAACCCGTTATGGCAGCCAGGACTAAACATTTTTTTACACCCTGTATATTATAACATTGTTCGATTTTTCCACGATAATTCTCTAATAAACTGTATTAAAAGCATTCTCACTGCAATTGTGACCTGATAGAGCTCTACAGTGCCTGGCAATAATTTTAATCTGTATTAAAGGCTCAACGAAATGATAGGATTAAACATGCATAGAGATTTAACGTTCGCGCTTCGATAAACAGTATACGATTAAATGAAATGGAACGATCCTTTGAAAAACATAAAGTCAGTCTTCGCGTGCGGCTATTGTGCGAACCACTTCAAACTTTCATTTACACCAGAAACATTTCATTTAGACTACCCCGCACGCGACCGATGTCGGCGCACATTCAAAACGCATTGCGAGTATCGAATATCGGGGGCGTGTGAAACGTATTTGTCAATATTCAACGGAGGCGTAAGCCACATTCGCCGGCACGCTCTTGAAAATAATGCGGCTAATTCCACCGTAAATATTCCCCATCGGTGCGGCGTGGCGGTGTGAAATATATTTGTCAACGTCCAATATCGGCGAAGGGACGAGTGTGAAACGCGTTCAAGCATTCTACAAAACATCCAGGCTAATTGTCGTGTAAATATTCAGCGCATGCAAAGCGTATTTAATCGAATAAAATTCGGGGCTATTGTGTCTCCATCGCTAACAGAAAAGTCCGAGAACGAATCCCCGAAAAGCGGCGCACGTGATTCACTTCTTCGAATCAGTGTCGACTGGAGATATTTATGCAATTTTCAATTTTTATAGACAAATTTTGAAGAAAGTGGTATGAAATAAAATCGTATTTTTAATGGCAACAGAGTTTGTACCAAATAAAACTCTTACTAAATTCTATCAAATTTTATATTCTATTTTTTGAATATATTCGTAAGCCATAAATGTATAAAGATCCGCAGTCTATTATCAATTAAGAGACAGCGGATTTTATTGAAATGTGAATAGAATTATACCAGTAATTAATTCCTTCCTTGATTATACCGCTGACTCAATTCTTTCTTGGATACTTTTAGAAACGGAAGTTTGTCCTCTTCGGATCAAATAGCGCGCGGTGAGCGGCATCGCTTGAACCGAGAAATTAAGGAACAGCACAGCGGTTAATGTCTCTCTTAAAACGCTCGAATTACGTTCGTTCTCGAGCGTCAGAACGGGGAGATTTGTGCTAAACAAGTTTGTTAATCTCGCCGACGTCGCCGTTGGGGACGTCGGGCGAAATAGTTGCGCAATATTTTGCGGGTTGAATTATAGAAATTATCCTCGAGAACCGCCCCGAGGAGTCTCTCCGAGTCCCGTTGCAGGCTCGATGAGTTAGAAGCAGCGCAGATACTATGTGGGGACGACGGAGAAGCGGAGAGGATCGGGCGGAGACGAAGAGGCAGGGTTAATCGCGGTTCGAGGGAACGATTCAAATGGATTCGAAGGTAATTTGAATAATTGTCAAATGCCGCGTGCCGCGACGAGTCGGTCGGTACCATGTACTTTCTTGGTTCGCGTCTGGAGTCTCGTTCGTTGTCCTGTTCGACGACCTCGTCGCCGTTGTCGTCGTCCTTCAGGCTCGTGTTTCCCCGTGGCATTTCAAAATCAATTTGTCTTCCACGCCGCTCTCCATTCCCTTCAATTTGGCTTGTAAATGTCGTCTGAATATATTTCGCTGGTCGGAGAAACCCCGGCCAATCTCTGTCCCGAATTCAGCTGAACGTCGAACGCCGTATCTCTCTCTCTTTCCTCTCTCTCCCTCTTGCTCCCTTCCTATCTTTCGCTAGGGGAACGCGTGTCGACGAGTATCGGGTCAGGCGAGTAGGAATTCTTCGTGAAACGCGAGGCGAGCGCGTCGGCTTTCCATCCCGTGGGATTTCAATCTCGGCCCGCGGCGGCCTCCCAATAAGCCTCGACAGGCTACAGCAACTTTTCGTTTCTTCGGGAAACTGCCCCCGGGGGTCAGCCTGCTCCCCAACACCTCTGCGAAACTCTGCCGACACTTGGTCCCCACTGTTCACGGCGTTTATCAAGCTTAATGAGCTCGGGATACCACCCTACCCACGCACTCGCTGCGTTTACCCCTTGCCACGTAAACACTGCAATTGTTATTCTAGTCAGTGAATTTGTAGCTTCGGTACTGAGGAACTGGGGACTTGTTATTCACTGTTACACAATTGGACCACCGGATTCGCAGCTTTTCACTTAACTCCTGCAGCAAGGGGCGAATAACATTTCGGGAAGTAAAATCTGCAACTATTGGAAATGGGTGTTAATAAATGCACACTGGTATTTCTAAAATAAAACTATTCTAAAACTACCAGAAGAACACTGAAAGGAAACCAGGGTTCCCTCGTATCTGCGGACTGTTTAAGTTAGGCCCCACAGAGATCGGTACTTCGTAATCTCTGTTCATTGATACGATTCTGAGATCGTTTCTAATCGATACTTCGTAATGTCTGTTTATTAAAATGACTGAGATCGTTGATTCTATTTTGACAACGAGCAATAAGTTCATTGTGCTGGTAACTTGTTGATAATCCAACACGGACAAGTACCACGTCCACCGAGCAATCCTAAATCCCGAGTGGGTCGTTCATCTTGGAGCAGCCCCGGAATCAATCCGGCCAATGTGATTGCAATTCGGAGGGAACTGGGACGGAAGAATGCGTGTCCGCGTAGTATATTTCCAGCAACCCCTAACGAACGATCGCGATCGATTCAGACGACCGGTGATCGTTACTTCCGGACGAAATTTCGAAATGTCCGGCATCAATCGCGGCGCGGGTAGGATCTGGCGCGACGATATGTCTTCGTGGCCAGGCAGATGCATCGCCGCCGCGCTGCGCGCTGGTGCACCAGCTCAGCCAGTTGATTCGCTGCACACAAGCGGCGATGCAGCAGGGGGTAGTAGTTTCAGTTTCGGGATAGGATCCAGTTAGAGGAGCAACGGCAACACGGACACGATACCACCGGAGATATCGCGTGGACCATTCATCATTTTTCAGTGGGAGCCCGCGCGACCGCTTCGCGATGTCGTTCTCGTCGATCACTCGCGCCTGTGTACGTATACCCGTCGCGGGGGTGGCTGTATCTCCTGCGCGAACCGCGACGTCATCGTTGGCCTACTGGTCATCAATTTTTCGTAAATCAGTATACTGTCGTAAAAGTAAAAACGACAGATTCGAACTCCGATTTTCACCTGAAATTTCACAAAATCCGGAAAGAAATTTGTTTGTTGTATTTTGGGAATTCGCGCACGATGCGACTGTACAAAGGGCCGTAATCTAGCGACGATACTTTAGAATGAGAACGTTAGCAGAGGCTTGCGAAGGAGTTAGGATGAGGCAGAGGCGGATAGGGAGGTGAGGCGAACGAAAACGACGCTCGCGCACACGACACGCGAGAACCAGTGGAGAGGGAAGGAAGAGAGCACCACACAGAAGCGACTAATTTAATGCGAGAGGATGCGATGCTCTAGTTACTACGATGCCACCTATTTTAGCCGACATGAAAGCGCGTCACTGAGTTTCCGACGGTTTTCCGTAATAACGAGGTTATCTTCGGCGCGGTGTCAAGAAGCTAAGCAGGAAACGGTCGTCACGCGAAAATGCAGCGCATCGAAAAGACCTACGAACCTTCCCAGGAAATCACTATGGACTACCATTTAGAATGCAGCAGTACGCGTAGACTGTGATTGGACCCGAATATTGGCCCGTTCAAAGTTGACTCAATTTAACAAAATTCACATTGATCCACGTGGCCATAATTATGTAAGTGGTCTAAGTGAAGATTGAAAAAATGAAGTGAGATTATCAGTTATTTCACATCACATTATTTTAAACTAAGTTAATTCAATGTAATTTTTACGATATTGTGACAAATATAGTTAGATAGTGTTTGTGTTCTCAACACTATATGGAATTCATTTAGTGTTAATAACCTTTTCCCTTTTAAATATCTCGAAACAAGAAATGTATTGTTCAGACCACAAGTTACAAGTTTAGTCCCTTAGCGTATTCAAGATTGCCTGATAACATTCTAAATCAACGAACATCGAAGACAAAATTATTGCATTACAGCTCAAAAATTGACCTTCCTGCAGAGTTGAAAATTAATAAATTTCAAAGAAAAAAATAGTGCACCAGATATTGAATTAGCGTGTGCAATATTTTTGTCGAATGGTTTGGTGAAAGATACTGTTCGGCACGCTTAAGCCATGTTGGTGCTACGATGCGTCAGTAAAAGTAATGATGGTTTCCTATGAGCGGAAAAGGCCGGGAAAGGGCCGAGAGCAACGAGATAGGACAGAGACCGCCGTCTACGGAAGCGCAATTTATTGTTTCGCGGGGGATTCGAATAACAATGAAGAGCTGGTTCGGCGAGCGCGAGCTGCTCGCCGACGACCGGTAGTTAAAATTAATAACTTGGGGAGGCGGAATACGATCTTACGGTAATTAAGCCGGCTTTTAAATCCAGCGGCGCGGACGCTTATTCGGCGGGACGAAGGTCCGGCTATGGAAATCTACGTGCCGGATTTGATCACGTCGCTGGACCAATCTGCACAACCAGACTTCATTCTTTCTCTTCTAATACTGTGGCCAGTACTGCGTTTATCGGCTATCGGTACAGTCAATTCTTCCTCAAAATGTGAAAGAATTGTGGGACACATTAATGAGGTGTTACGACATTGTTACTAACCTTCTTTCAGTAACTCGCACTCCACTTTCTAAATAGTTGGTTACATTTTTCATTTCCATTCAATAAAATAAGCATTTTAACGCGCAAAATAAATATTTGATATAGTCGACACCTTCTGTTATGCTTGAAATAGTAAATTAAAAGTTGTTCAGATTCGAACTTCGTGCCGAATAGCGCAAATGCCGTCGCGCGCAAGTAAACGTAATTGTAATTTCCGGATTACCGTGCGGTAAACACACGCGGACCAATAAGTCGGCCAGTTCGACCCACCCTTTTTTTGCTTTCAAGCGAAGCGAACGTCGGTGCGTTGCGAGCTCGCCTCGCTCTCAGTTCGTTCTAGCCATAAGATCAATCACTTAACCGCCTTTGTGCCTCGTATATCGATTTCGTTAAACAAGGGACACCACGTGTTCACGCGCACGCATTACAATCTTTCGTGTCAATCTCCTCGAAAAGTAATCCCCCATTTTGGAATACGATCCAGCCGATAAAAGATTCGAAACAAAAGTTTTAAGATTGTAAATACTATATATGCGAGTAAAAAAATGTGAAATGTTTTATTCACCGGAAAGAGAGTAATCGGAGCGAGAAAAGGGGTCACGTCGGCGACGGTGTCAACGGAGCGCGATTAATGGAGCCTAATCAACGCATTGTCATCTATTTATTCGCGTTAGTGCCCATTAGGTCGGCGGTAGGTTAATTCTAGATCGCGATATTGGAAACTTCTGCTAATCAGGACAGGCACTTAACCGGTTGGGTCAATAAACGGGGCGCGGGCCGATTCGGGCGCGTATCATCCGCGGGGGCTTGGCGACCGTGTTGCAGCCAATGTTCACTCGCCAAGGCAAATTCGTGCACTCTCGGAATCGGAATAATCGCGCCCAATGAGCCGGAATATGATCGTTCGAGTAAACCGTAACTCGACTCGGCTCGATTCGATTCGATTCGACTCGTTTCGGACCGGGTCCGGACAAGCCCGAGAAAGAACTCGAACCTTCGGAATCCAATCGAACGTTTCCTTTCTTTTCCGCGGCTGATCTGAGAGCACGCCTGCCGAACAATGGGAACGGTCCCAGCTTTTCTGACTTTTCTTTCGCTCTATTTACAGTGATCGGCTGGTTAGTCTTCAATCTATTCGTTTCTCTCATCCCAACTATCTCTCTCTCCCTTTCTGTTGGCCTCTTTTACAAGTAAGAAAGTTGCTTGTGAGCACCACAACGTCGTATTTACGATGTTTCTGGGCTGGAAGTTTCAGTAAGCGTGAACTCCTTGTGATGTTTAATTGAACACCTTAGAAGATAGTAGAAACAATTATATTCTTGCTGGGAGAAATGGTTGTAGATATATTCTAGGATAAAAAAGAAATGTTCAATTTTCGAGTTGAAATAAGCTAGTTCCTTCAGATGTGGTCCAGATTTTGCGCCTCAGTTTGGTGGTTTCCTCGACGGGAGCGATAGCCGGTTACGTGAACGAATATTGTTGTCGTGGATCGAAGGGACGCGGGCCCGACGAAACAGTTCTGGAAGCTCGTTAGAACGTCCGTTTGGGAGAGGGAGTGGGGGTGGGGTGGCTTTAGACTCGACAGTCACGAAGAACAATTTACGGGGGTGGCGTTGTGCTGCGGAATACCGGCAAAGCAAACCAGCCACCGTCTACTTGGCCTCACACGCACGTCAATCAACCTTGTACCGGTGGTGGTGGTTGTCGGTGAAACCATATACGAGCCGTTTACATTATCATAGACGGGGGTTGGGAGGGGTGTGGGTGGATGGAGAAACGCCATAGGAGGGGTTGCACGCGGCACCGATCCGCTCCAGCCCGATCCGGCCCGCTCCGGCTCGCCTAGATTTACGTGTATTTACGCGTCCCCGCGAATTTGTCGGCGAACAAATGGGAGCGGTTAAACGTTCCCCGGATATCGTCATAGTTCCAGCGAACTATCAGAAATGTAGTTAACCGGTTATTCAGTGCTCTCGGTTCATTTAACCTTCTGCGCCGGGTCTCGCGTGAAATTGCACCGGAATTAGTAATTTAAACGAATCTCGCGCCGAGCACACGGCTCTTGCCCGCCATCGTCCTCGTCGACGTCACCTAGCCTCGAACGAAGTCGCTTTTTGTTTGCAGGATCTACAAGTGTAACTTAACACTCGACCCGACGCGACGCGACACAGCGCCAAAGTAAATCCAACGGCGACTGCCGTTATCGGCCCTTCTCACGTCCGCGCAAAGTCTACAATTTCCTACTCTGTGTGTCACTTGTATCTCCTAATTTCTTCCAATATCCTGTGAAACACCTTCGCCGTCCTTCGCTACACCTTCGAAACTAGTAGCCTGATCTAAAAAGCTAGACACCATTACACCGAACGTCCCAAAAAATTCATTAAACACTTATTCATTTTGAAGATCAAATTACCAGTAGAAGGTGCATCTTTTCGCTGAAAACGCGACACACGTTGAGTACTAACCGTCAGACACTTGGGGTTCACTTAGATGAAGCTTTTTAGTGGCTTCATCCAACTTGTGAGCTCCTACCTGAGGCTAGATAAGACTTCAGTCGTCAACTAACGCATAGAATCTAATAAGGAACTAGACACGTCGAATTATTAGGTCGTTCAGGAAGTAATTTCGTTTTTCGTGTAGACATGGCAGTGCTTCCATTTGTTATTACTGGGCTGCGGATTTTTATCCATTCACGAAGAAACTGGCTGGGTGAAATATAAAACAGTGAAAAATCAGAAAAATCTAAAAATACGTGTTAGTTGTCAGATGTAAAAAAACTATTAGATACTTGAAAAATCATAAAAAAAGAGCTGACGAAAAGTCTGCTATAATCACGTGAAAGCCCTCTTTAAACCATGTTATACCTAATAAAAACCATTAGTTTTTGTGCATGTCCCTTCTATGTTATTATAAGAGTAGTCCTTACATTTATGCAAGAGGGCTTCGGCCCGTTCATAATAAATAAATAATAAATAAATAAAAACATTTTCGATCGGACTGCTAATAACAGAGTAAACTCTAGTGATCACGACTCGTGGTTCACCCTGTATTCTGGATCGGAAGAATCGCCTAGAAGTTGAAAGAGCTTCGAGTGCGAATACATTATTTTTTGCAAAGGTGTTGCCGGTGCATTCTCGTGGGAGAGACTGTAATAACGTTTGCCATCGGCTCGTGTAGGGTTCCCCGGTAAACGAGTGGGTTCGCATACGCTAAACCGAGGTCGGTTGTAAACGAGGCCCATGCAGAGCCGCGGCCGACGACATCGGTGTTCAGCTGGCCTCGAATAATTAATACCTAGCGCGGTGTGCCGGTGGTCATTAATTCCGTGACTCGACGCGCTCGCGCGCGTCTTTGACGATGCTCGGCTCGAAAATTCGCTCCCGCAGGAAAATCCCGTCACGCGTCCACCAGCCAACCAACCGAGCTAACTCTCGCCTCGAAGAGCAGCGTCTCGTTAACGAGTTCCTCGCAAAAATCCTCCCGAGAGGACGGTCCTCCCGCTTTTAAACTCGTTTCGCAAGCTGCTGCCGGTCCCTCGACGCGAAAACCAGACCGCGATACACCTCTTACGTAACCAGATTTTCACGAATCACGCGATCATCGACTCCCGTCGATCGTACTCGAACCACAATGCTGTCGAATAATTGCAAGTTCGTAAAGTACGCAGATTTTTCTTTGTATTTTTGCAATAATCTGAACTATTGACAGCAACTTCGCAACGTGATTTTGACGAGATCAATCGGCAAAACGAGTCGATCTCGATGATTCCCGGGATTTCCACGAACAGGTAATCAGATTTGCAAAATAGATTTTAATGGGCAACCATTACCTGTGTAACTAATTAATGTTCGAGCCAAATCCGAATCGGCTAGAAATAATAGAACGAATTGAACACGATCATCGCAACGTGCACTTTCGTGTGAGCGGTTGTGGGCTTTAGCTGATTAACTTTCGGAGCGCGTGTGTTCACGGATAAGTGATAGAATTGGACCGAAAAGAATTGTTTTCGGACTGTGAATCGAATCTGGACGGACTGCCTCTATTTAGTGAATTTAACTAAACTGAATCTGAAAAAGTCGACACGATGCTTTTTGAACGCTGAACACACGCAGTGGGGAACACTGCAGAGATTTCCACCCTCGTCGATCGCTGTTATTGCCACTATAGTAAGCTCCGAAGGCGTCTAGAGAAAAAGAGGGAAGCTTACTCTTAAGACGACGAAATTCATGGGACCGCCGTGTAATATTATATTTTCTTTTTGAGAAGGGGCGCGAAAATCCGCGCTTTACGAGCATAAAAGCTTACGACATAAAAAGAAGTCAGGGGAAAGAAGCTGACGCCCCGGTATATGAATATGTTCTTCATCATCATGGGGATTGACGAGGTTTATCGTGTAACCGAATGTATCAAATTCGGGGAGACCAACATGACACGGGGAAATGAACCCGGGAACAAACCACATTGATGTCAGAAACGGTCCGAAACTGATCCGCAAATAACGCTTTACATCTCTGTTAGAAATAACTGGTAAAAAGACCACTTTATTAAAATACTAGCTGTACCCGCGACTTCGTCCACGTGCAATAATAAATCCTGGTTGATTATTAACGGAATTAAATTTCCAATCGCCAAGTTCTCAGTTTTTTTCTAAAACCTACCGTGGAAAAGCTACAGCTGTTTAAAAAGTCGGTAAACCAAAAAGTTCAAGACAAACGCAGACTCTTTATGTTATAACTCCTAAACTATGCAACCTGTAGAATTAGTTCAGTGACCATTTGAAAGAACTCGATGAGCTGAATCCAATATCTATATCCACTATCAGTCAAAGTTATAAGCAGAAACGTGCCCCCAAAAGAAGGCAAAAAATTCGTATGTGGTCATTAATGACATCACAACTTTTGAACGACTAGACTTTTTCGAAAACGGTTTGCTCGAGAACCTCGCCGAAGAAGCGCTGAGTCTAACGGTTCAAAACACAGCTTTCTACGTTGAGCTGTTCTCAACTGATGCCATCACAAACAGACAGACAGACGGATACGATTTTATTATATATAGAGATAGAAATAGAGATAGAGATTAAATACGTTCAGTAATTTATTGAATACAAATTTGAAAATGTAACAAATATTTTTAATAATGGTATAAGAATGGAGATAAAAAAACATCGAAAAATAACTGTTTATCTTGTTATTTCGTCGATCTGTTACCACGGTGTGAATTTGACACCGAGGCACATATTCAGTTCGTGAAATGAGGGACGGTTAAAGTGAAGAGAAATTAAAGCAGGCTCCACTTAAAAATGTCGATCCGTCAAAACCCCTAATCGGAGCAAAGTCAGCCTATAACAGTTCTAAGATTCGAAATCGATATTCTAACAGCTGTGTGGCTAGGATCGATGGCACAGTAGCTCTCCCACGGTTCGATAGAGGACTAATAACGTGGAGGATTTACAGGATCGTGCAGAACCGCGATACTCTGCGATACGCCCCCGCAATTCCGTCTTTATCCGCGGCGCAGACCGATCCATTCTCGGAGACGCCATTGAAAAACGCTCGGGTCCGATTTATCGGGGCCGATAGTGCCAGCTAAAAGAGAAACAATGAAATTCAACTAAACTCTGGAGGTTGGCCGGCCTGCTGCGATTCCGGAGGGCTTAGGAGAGCTATCGTATCCAGAAGATGAAAAGAGAAAGATGAGGAAGAGGAGAAATAAGAGAGAGAGAGAGAGAGAGAGAAGAGGAGGAGGAGGTTCCGCGAGTGCTCGCTGGCTTCGAGGGTCCAGCGGAAAAATGATAAATGTGGAGTCGCGGCCGTAACAAGCCCTCTCGAGGGTAGCCCCAGTTTTTAATTGCCTCGTACCACCCATGCAACCCTTTCGCCGACCCTCTTCGCTATCTAGCCGAGTGCGGCAACACCGACGCCAACGGAAGAACCAAGGATTTATCGCGGCGTTGTTCATCCGACGCGATTCCTTCCAGGCGACCCCATTGTTTCGGATTCCTCAGGCGAAAATTAACAGAAAACCGACCGCGTTTTTCTGCCGACAATCCTGGACTCCGCAAAATCGTAGTTGAATTTCGGAAACCACGCAGCAGTTAGTAATTGGGACTTCTGCCGAAACTTCCAATTCAACATATTAAAAATGCATCAATTTCACTCTTTTACTTAAATTACAATCCTATGTTCGGATCTCGAATGAAACTGTATCGAGTCTTCGAAAAAATTCTCCTCCTCCATCGGTCGTATTAAAACGCACAATACAGACGAACCGTGTCATAAATCATATTCCGTAATGGTTCGGCGGCTCCGCCATAGAGATAATAAAAGAACAGCAACTGGGAAACCTGATCCCGGAGCGCGACCTAGCCCACACCGAGCCCTCTTCTCTCTCCCGTTTATTTCCATATTTTTTTCAACGAGGAAAATTCACCGATCCCGACACGTTGCGGGTTGCATCGATCGGGTCAGGGATCTCTTACAAGTTGCTAAGGACCTCGACGTTGTTTCCCGGTCGCGCAGGAATTCCTTCAGCGATAGTTCGCTTCTCGGCTTTTTTGTCCTCTATTATCGAGCAGGGTCTATGGGGATGTATGGGGGACGGGGACCTAAAATCCACGCTTCTCAGCCAGGACTCGGTTTAATCAATTTCGACGTGCTGTAGAGCGTAGAGCTGAGCGTACAGAGCAGACCAGAGCAGAACGAGCGGTTTTTCCCTCGGCAAGTTGGATCCCCTTGTAACTCGATTCGACCCGTCGACGCCAGAATCGAAGACCGCCGTTTCTCGTAACAATTTTCTACCTCGGGGCGTCCTCGCTTCCCGTTTGAATCCCGAGGAGAACACGAGCATTCTCGGGGATCCGCCGGAAACGGCGCAGAGTCAACGGCGAAACCACTCAAGAAAATATTAGAGACTCTGTCCTTTGTTCAGCTGTGAATGAGATTCATCTCTCTTTCATTATAAAATTCTATCTCTCTCTTTCTTTCTGTTGCAGGAGCGAAAACCGATCCGTGGATCTGTTTCAAGCAATCGATCACCAGGTGCAAATACCGGGTACCACGGGACGCTAACGATTGGGGATGATCTGATTTTTTTGTCTTCTCTCCAACCATCTACCTGATCCAATTTGTACGATAAATTATGAAACACCCTATGTATATGTGTGATACGAATGAACAATGGGCGTTTAAAATGAATAATCGTCAAGCACCTAAGTAATGAGTTTAATGTATCGATCAGAAGATTAGTTACGCGTAATAGATTAAAACGAAGGAATGAAGTGTAGACAATGTGAAAATAGGGCTTTGCGGAAAGAAAGTTTTTAAGCAAAATCGCGAAAATATAGCTGGCGACCGGCAGAATGGAGTTTTCACGGGCGAGATACTGCCTGGCCAGTATTACCGCTTTCAATGCGCAAAGAAATATCGTTATAGGCGCGATTTAACGCACCCCCGCGATCCAAACCGTAAGAGGATTACCGGTGCACAGGAAAAAAGAGCAATAGCAAGCGGTTTTAGAGGGGTCCACGCAATTGTTGGCCGGAGCCGATCTTTTTTCGTTGTTAGCCATTTTACCGCAGCATCCAACGCGCTCCTCTATGTATATCAAGCTTGCACTTTTAGCCGTCGGAAACGGCCCTCGTTCAGTTTCTACTAGCGACCCACGAAAAGGAAGAGTTGGGTCTAATATTTTATCAAAATCGTACCCATCCATCCGGTGGCAAATTACAATGGCTAGGTGTTTCAACATTAACGACCTCCCAAAAATTTATTTATTTATGAGTATAAACTTTTCGGCCCCAGTTATTAATACTCGAAAATTTCGGATACCCAAAGTCGAAGACGGGTTGAAAATCTATGACACTCGCGTCTCCAAACAATTAAATTTTCGAGTTCCCGACCCGACCCGATTTCCATTTCGGAAACCCGAAATTTCCTGATGCCCGGGTATCACGAATTTTCGCGTCTCGAATCGAACTCGGGGGAAAATACCCAACCCGACCGGAACCCGAAAATGCTGGTACCCGCCCACCCCTAGTAATTAATCTCGTTATCCCTCGATTCGGGATCGTCTCATCGAGCCGCGTGTCCCGCAGACTCCTTCGAGAGGACAGAGCGAAAGAGAATGAGTGTGTGTTTGTGTGTGTGAGAGAGAGAGAGGAGAGAGTTACGGTCTCTCAGCGGAATTCATACCGGCGCGCAACGGAACCAGCCCGGGGATAGATTTATCCGCGAGATAATTAGAAATGCCAGGCTGACTGGAATCGCACACAATTGCTGTTACGGATAATCCGACCATCCGTTGTCGGGCATCCAGAAGCCGAGACAAACTCGATACATTACCGAACCCGATGTATACGCAATTGAGCAGGAGACAAGACAAAGCCGGCCGAATATACTCGAGGGTTGAGCGCCCGAGCGACGACGAGGACGTTAGTTCGAATATCTGCTTCGGTATAATAAGTCCCTTCCCGTTTCTTCGATCATTTCTTTCTCGGGAATTCTGTTTTATGTTTTATATACAAGACGAAGCTCTACACATTGCGAGAAAAAAATTGACCAGTGTTCTCATTTAAAATTTTTGCACGAACGTATTCGCAAGCTTCCAACACTTTAGAATATGCTAGGACAAAGAAGAGCAAACAAGGGGATTGAAGTGTGATCGGAGCGATTGATAAAACATTGTAAAATTATCAAGGACCACTTGAAAAATCGAGCATCGGTAAGAGGCGAAAAATTTCATCGGCAGACTGCCGGATCTCGATGCGAAATAAAAATTGTGGATCCGGGGGAAACGCGCTCGCGCGCCGATATACCGAATCGAATTAAATCCGGAGTGTACGGGCCCGACTCGTCGAAACGAGATTGTCCAAGCAATTATCGGCCGATTCCCGTGGAAATCAAGTGTATCGAGTGTCAGCTCTCATCGACGAAATAAAATCGTTAAAATTCATTTGCCTGCCGCGCGCAAGTAGCTCCGACAATTCACCGGTTTCGTTCTGAACTCGAACACTTGCTCGTTCATCGACGGAGGCGAAATTGTATTTACATGATGGTTTCCTTCCAATTATATTCTTGGAACAATTCCCCAAAAACATTCTCACATTTTCAATTCGGATCGGAACCTGCAAAGACAAATATAAATTTGTTTATGATAGGAACAAATTGCTCAGTCAATTGAAGTACTTAATAATTGTGATGGACAGAATATTGCTCAAGACTTGTAAGATAGAAAGACGATTGAAAGTGTCTCGACGCACAGGTGGAAGTTCGAGGGTTGCGAGGACGCGTCCCTTTCGTCGACGTCGACGTCGGGGCGCATCCGTCGCATCCAATCTGCAGTCCCCGTCTCCGACGGCTCCGTCATTAGGCAAAATCTACGTCTATGTTTTATTTATCCTCTTCCCTCGCTCTCACTCTCATCCTCGTCGCGTTGCTTCTCTCGAGCCAGCCACGCCTTCATATCGCCTCTCTCGTGGATGAATGCTCGCCGTTTGCTTTGACTTATCTCTATTTGGCGACTAGATTACGTCTGATTAACTAAGCTCCCCTGATTACGTGCGTTCGACGTATTGCCCGTTCTACCGGCCCCTTGATTGTAACATCTGCATATCTCGCGACTGGCGCGAAGACTCGCAACAGTTTGCTCTCGCAATCAAAAGTTCGCTAGCTAGCACCTCCCTAACGCGATTAAAGTTTCACCTGGACGTTTTCACGCGCCAACGCGCGCAAACTGTCAAAGAACACTGGTAACCGCTGTTTTCCGCGTTTTCATTTTCTTTTTTTCAAGATAATATTCAAATTGTTACACGCTTCGGGGAAGCAAATTTGAATCAATACAATTCAACGGATCGACTTTCAACAGAAAAATATTTAAAACAAATTTTTCTCGCGACTTACAAGTTCTTGTAAGTATGATACGTTGATACGATGATGTAATATCAACTTCGTGGTTCCAGAAGAAACTAACTTGTGAATCCGTTTTCAGCGTCTCTGTCGCAGCGAATAAAACGCCTTCCAGACAAGAACTCAGCTTCTCATCCCTCGCAGAAGGGTCTAGACACCAAAGAAAGATGCTCCGCAGCTTATCTCCCATTCTACCTCGCTCTCCGAGCTGTTTACGAGATATCTGGCAGACGAGATCGATCGGGTCCGGCGCCGGGAAGACGCGACAAGAGTCAAACGAACCGTACGAAGGTCGCGGACGCGTTTTAATCCCTTCAACCCTTGTTTTACTTACGATCGCACCCACTCTCTCCCCTATTTCAGACCTTTGTCCCTCCTTCTGGGGGAGATTGTTACTACCTTTCCCTTCCTCTCGCTTCAGGCAAGAGTCGCGTCGTTAATTAGTACTCCAAAAGAACGTGTGTCGTAATTAAACCTTTGATCTCGGAGAAACGAAGACGATTACGGTGGGCGACCCGCACCCACGGGATCCTTCGCCTAATAGGGGAAGATCTCCTTTGCTCGAGAATCGTTTAATTTCTCTGCCGTTTCGACCAGTCTGCTGTTTTCTCTCCTCCTGAACGATGTTAAACAAAGGACACGGACCCATTTGCGATTCTATGAATAAAATCGGTTGGGGTAAATCGATTACATGTATTCATAGCGTAGTCCATGTTCCAGTCAATTTGTCCGAAAATGATTTAATAGGTTTTGAACGTTTACGATACCAGTCGAATATTTGCTAAAGAATTATTCAACAGTCGATTCTTCAGCCTACATACTTCCGGCTCGATTTTTCCAGTAAGTTTGTTGTTGGCTGGTTGTAACGATTTCGAGCATAATCTCCAGCGGAAGTTACGAACGTGCGTCGCGTATTAATTCGTCGTTGTTACTGGCAAGGCGGAGCCTCGATAGATTAGGAATGGCGAGGGAGTTGGTTCGATCGCGATACGACACGGAGTGGCGCGAGACTCCGAGAGAGAGAGAGAGAGAGAGGGAGGGAGAGGGTGGGAGGGAGAGAGAGAAATAGACAAAGAGAAATTGCGAGAGTGTCGGAGGGAGAGAGAGGAGGGGACCTTGAGGGTACTGCGACGACCCGAACGGATGGAGCGGCGGAAACACGTGACGTCGGCCCAGTTACAATTCCCTCCGTGCAGGTAATCCCGAGGATCCCGCGAGGAGACAAACGCGGGGTTGGAAAAGGGGTGGCAAGAGGGTTGAAAGGGGGTGGTGAAGGGGGTGGCCGAGCCCTTTCCGGACGTCGGGGGTGTTCCGTGGAACCGCCCACGACAAGGCGCGTTATCGAGCACCACGGCAGAGCCGTTTCGCATCGTGAAACGGAGAGCGCACGTCGGGGCTAACAAGCTCCTCCATTAACGGTACGTTAGACGTGACACGTTACGCGAATTTCGAAACACCGATCCGGAACTGTTACCGCCGCTACGTTTGCGCTACGTCTTACCGAACCACCCCCTACCCATTCGACCCTCCCCACACCCTACTAGGGCTGCTAACCCTTTGAACGTCCTCGTTGATGGACGCGACCATGTACACCCTTAGTTGCGCGCCCACCGAGCAGATTTGCCCTTTGTACGATACGTCCACAGCTCTTTGCCGAACGTTGCAAATATATTCCAAAGAAACCCTACGACTTGCACGCGAACCGTATCCGCGCTACGATCCCGTCCGACAAATAGATGACACGCGAATTTTAACCGGGAAACGTCCATGGGTGCTCTGGGATTCTCTGGGAATTTTCGCGCGAGTTTTTCTTCACTCAGATGTCGAAAGATGTGAGCGATTAACCCTTTGAACTTGTTCTTAATATTTGTTGCATTATTAAATTTATATTCAATAAATTACTGAACGTGTTGAATGTTTTAATAAACTATTAATAGTATTGTATGAGGAATATCATATGAAATAGAAATATTTTAGGGCGGAAGAAAAATTTCGACCGAAGATTTTGCTGCGTTTTCTGCAGTGTCAGGATAACTCGTGTACTGGTAAAAGAAGGTTGTCATTTCTGGATTAACCTGGAAACAGTCCTACACAGTTCCTCAGCGATCTTCAGGTTTCCGAACTTCGATTTCAACTTTCTCGGTTGAACAGTTGGAAAATTTTAGAAATTGTGTACTCCTGTTGCATAAATTATTCGCGATGAGGCGGAATTGGGTTTTTTCTGCGAGGAACAAATGCAGCGAACGCATCCTCAACGAGATTGCATCGATCGAGGGAACCCCGTCGAAACGATACTGTGAAGCGCGGCTGCTATCCCAGGGGCTACTCTACTTGAAATACCGTGGAGTTAAAGGGCCGTTCAAGTGGAATGATTCCTAAGCGAACGACTCAACTTTGACGGTTGCCGGACTCGAGGGGCAGTTCGCGTTCGAAGCGGTTCCCCCGAATCAAGGGTTGTTGTTACTCAACTTGCAGCCGTGTACTGTGCCGGATCGTGTGGCCAGCTACAGTCATTCTGATAGAAGACTTTCCTCGAGTCAAGGACAGAAACAACTTCGGGAATTGCCGCTTTGTATACGACGCGTTTGCAAAGCTGCTGCGGCAACACCTACTCCGACGTGTAAATGACCTGAACACGATGCAATTTCAATAAATCTTTATACCCTTCTGGTAGAAACAGTTTCTGTATCTTTATCATTGTTCGTGGGAAATTTTAACCCTTACCCGAAGGACGTATTGATACGTTTAATAGGTTCAAGGTAATCTAACGGTATGTTTAAATTCTACTAATTTGTTTACCAGTTTAAATCACACCTACTCATTTTTCTGATAAATGTATAAAATCCGGTGTTGGACGTAGAGATTGAAAATCAAGCAATATAGCCGGCAGTGCGTTGACCGTGCGAGGGTCGGAAGAATTAATTGCAAAGAAAAAAGTTACCATTTTCCGCGACAATATCACTTCCCTAAACAGGCAGCTAGATCCGGAGAGAATCTCATGAAGCATAGAATAGGATTCGATAAATATCCTCGGAATAAAGGAGACGATGATGGATGCGGGTTTATCAACCGGGAGGTATGTTGGGTGGAGGTTGATGCACGCGAGCCGTTTTCAGGAACGTCACCGTCGTCGTCGTTGTCCTTCCGACGTCGGCCTCGACGACGACGACAACCGTTGGGGTCGATGCGGCTCGCTGCTAACGACCAAGCCTTCTCCGGTGGTATATACCTGTCGGCCGGTGCGTCGGCCGTCTAATTGGTGGAAAATACAGCGGAGACGTTGCCACGCGAAACGGATGTCCAGTGACGGTCGTCGACGTCAGGCGACCAGGAATAGGTTCGTCGTGAATAGCATAACGGATCAACCATATTCTCCGTCTGCCTCTCCTTCTCTCTTATTCCGCCAGGCTTCGCCGTCGCGGCGGTGAGATTGCGAGGCATTTCTCCGAGGGTTTGGGAAACGGCACGAGTTTAGTTCGTTATTAAGCTTCGTTAATTAATACTTTCCTGGAAGCTTTCCCCGTACGTACGGATTCTACAAGTGTTTGTGTCTGATTATAGAGCCGGCAAGCTTGTCGCGTCGTCGACAGTGCTCGAATAAAATGTCCGTGACGGTTCGCTAAATTGCTGCGATTGTGTCTGTCCTCGAAGCCTGGTCAGAGAGGATTCACGATCACAGGAAATTAGCGACCGTTCCGTAACCCGCTAGACGCTCGCAGCCCGGTTGGTTTGTTCCTCGAACACAAATAGATACCGAAATGATCGTTCAAAGGCATCCAGTTCGGCGCACGGGGGAGAATATTCTCCGGGATATCACCGACCATTAGTATTATTCGCGAACGGAAACGCGGAAGACTCCGGGCGAACGCGATAGCTCGAAGCTCTTAGCTGTCAGCCCGGAGAGATATATACCACGAGTGTATCGGTGTGTCTGTGTATCCGTATGTATTTACGTGTACCCGTACTATCCAGCTCTCGAGAACTTTGAATTTTATTGCGAGCTTACATAAGCGCGCTGCACATACGGATCGCGGAATCGAAAATGAGACGTATACCGTACAATAATTCTGGCCGCGTAACGTATGTATGTACCTACACGCCGCACAGGCTCCGCGGAATTCCAACGTCGAACGCTTCACGACGCCTTAACCCCGAAAAGCGCCACGTTTTTCAACGGAGCACGACGTTAACGACACACGAACCCTCGCGGAAATACGGGAAGAGAGGTCGCGGAAGAGAGCGCCCAGGAATTTCGTCAGGGCGTTCTCCAAAATGGCGACGCGCAACTCTCATTAGATATTTCAAGGCGCACGTGCGACTGTTAGCTTTGAATACACATACGCAGAATTTTATTTATTTATTTTTCGTCGTGCGACGGTAACGACGCCGTTCTTTACTTTTATTCGTCTAGCGGCCTTTGAAATAGCGTCTGTACTGCGTTTCGACGGATGACCTACTTCGAGAGGACACAAGATTTTCGTATGTGCTCGTAATTGTTTCAAACTGCTAATATCTTCATTGAATTCAATTCGAAACTTGGCATTTTTATCGCGAGAGTAATGACGTTGTTCTTGCTTTATTCCCAGAGTGCTTTCTAAAATGGCGCTGCACGCGTCTGACGGAGGCAGACTTAAAGAGCCAACTTCCAATATTTTAATTTAGCTCAATTTTCGAACTTCCTAGAACTTTCATTGTACGAGACCAACGTCATAATTTCTGCATCGTTCTCTGAGCATTCTCTAAAATGGCGCAGTACCCGTCTAATGAAGCACATACTTGAATAACTCGGAAAATCTTGAAGATCGCAAGTTGATCATCTACAAGAAGAATCGAGCGGAATCTTCACGATTGCGATTTATTGGAATTTACCTCGAAGCCTTCTTATTTCCAAATTAAACGTACACCAAACATCCGTCCACTATACGTCCACACAGATTCGAAAACCTCGGCAAACGTAAAACGTCTGGTACCGTAGGTACCGCGAGGTAAACACAGGATTTTGCTGCGGTCCGCTCAATCGATGAGACAGTGCTCGCGCGCGCGACCGTTCTAATTGGTCTTTTACACGGCCGTTTAATTACTCGTTACAGATTGCCAGCGATTTCGGCCGAACTCGAGTGTTACGGTACCCGGAGGTGTCGAGAAAAAGGAATCGATATCGATCGATTTCTCAGGGAATCGTATCGCATTTGTTTCACGTTGAGCGTCGTTTAAAGAGAAAAACGTCGTCCGGATGGGAAAAACGCGACAGAAGGGGACCGGGTTTTGCTATTTCGCCGGGCAATAGGTCTTATCCCGAGGATTCCCCATAAAGGCAACGTCTGGAAAGCAACAGAGAGACGACGCGACGCGATGGGGGTCGTGGCGACGTTTCTCGCGTGGATGTACACCATTCAGAGGTTTCGTGGCTTTGATGGGTCTCAGACCGCCCTTTTCCTGTAGCCAAACCCCCCCTCTCTCTCTCTTCTTCGAAAAAGCCGCCATCCACGTTTTTATCCGCTGCATACCCGCGGGACCCGTCTCTCTATTTCACCTGGCGTTTGAGAGGTATCTGCGTTACGTTCTCGCGGCTCGATTTCGCGAGTCGATTGGAATTTCTTCTTTGCCACTGTCGCTTCATACACTGAGGAAACCGACTGACTTACGAGTGCAAAATTCTGAATGCTACTAATAATCGATAATTCTGTGTTAAGGTGCGATCTCCTTTGCGCGGCTGGATGCAGCGTTTTGCGATCCATAGTCCATTCGTCGGAGCTCTCTGCTGTGCCTCTGGGTGCATAAGTTTCTATGATGCGATTTAATATGCCTTTTCTTGTATTTCATTTGCGAAAAACGCGAAGGATCATCGCCCAAACTCAAATACGTGAGTTGATCGATTTACGATATGTGTTAGGCGCACATGTTTGTGTTTGTATTTTCGCCTCGAGACTTCTGAATGTCGCGCCAGTCCCAAACGCAAGCGTTTTTTGACCCACTGCTTCCGAGACAGTCTACATACAGAGCCATGCGTTTGTTGACCCACTGCTTCAGAACACTTTTCGGACAACTGTTTCGGATTTTGTTTAAATTTGTATTTGTAAATAAAATTTTTAATTGTTTATTTGTTACTTATTTAGTAGTTATACAGATAATTTAAATCACCGATGCTCTATTTGAACTTCTACAAACGTGTGTGTCGACGTAAGAAGTAGTATTAAATGCTAACATGATTAGTTTTTCAATTTTCCACTTATTAGTCTGTTTTCCTCACTGTGCGTCGCGGCGTCGCCTAGTCTCAGATACCCGATGTCCTCGTCTGCGATATCGACTATCGATCCGATAACCGTCTCGCGAGCCTCTGGCAGCGTCGACGCTTCCTCCCCCGATACTTCTCAAACAATTCATATCGAAAGTTTTCGCTGTGATCGCGATGGAATTGGCGGGGAAACGCCTCGAATGCTCGGGATCGTCGGCTGGAAACGAAGTAACAAGTTTCACCGTGAAATATAATGTTCGGATGCGCGAAACACTAAACGCGGACGTTTCTTTCCGTCTGCTTAACTTGATTTCTCAGGCAAGAAGTAAATGGTGACGGTAAGAGTTCAGGAGTAGTACATAGTATTCTTTGGCAGATCGTAGTAGTTAGGTGATTTCGCGAATAAGCGTGATGGCTGGATGTAAAATTAGAGGGAATCGCCAGGTAGGAAAGCACCGGGGAACAGAGAATCGAATATCCCGTTGTCGGTGGGTACAGCTCGACGTATAGCGGAGCCGTTGTACATCGGCATCGGAAATTGGCCCAATGTTTGCTCTTTTCAGCGAAGCACCATCAGCCCCGGTTACATTTGTACGCGAATCGCGCTCGTTCGGCGGGCTCCGAAGGTTGATCATCGAGAGAGCGCTCCGAGAGAAACCGCCAATCAGCGGAAGGGTGAGAGGTTGTTCCACGGGGCTGGTTTACCATTGCCGCGATGAATTCTTCACCGAAACCCCCGTACAAACCGAGACCGCCACGAGATTGCGTTTAGAGATTCATGCGCCTTTGCTTCTCTTTCTCTTTCTCCCTTTTGGATACAACAGGAAATTCCTTGATTGGCCCAAAACGTTTCGGACGGGGATCGGTTAGCCGAAGAATTCGCGAGGCTTGTTTTCGACCGGCGAAATTCGAGATCGGTGTTGCCCGCCTGCGATTCAATTAACCGGCAACCATTAATTCAAGCTCGTACACTCGATCGCACACTTCACAGCTGTCTCCTTCGAAGCCTTCTTTTGTCTTCCAGGAAGTCTTCCTTTCTCGGTGGGAATAAAGCTCCGCCAAACCTGCGCCATATTCAAGGCATTTATTCCTAGTTTACAAGTAGTTAATTTCTTTATTTTTGACGTATTTATTCTTGTTATTAACACGTTCCATGCTGAGCCGTTTCTGCTCGATAATTGAACAAACTTGTGTGCTTATACTGCATTTTCGATAAACCCTCAACCATTTGACGGAATTAAATTCTACAGTGTTTAACTTGTTATGAAATGTATTGTTCTTAGCGCATTAAATAAATATGTCAGAGTATATCATGGGTGACACACGTGACACGGAACGTGTCAATGCACACAATCTACGTACATGTAGTCTTATTATGAACACCTTAATACTTTGGCTGGAAAACAGCAACCTGAATTTGCCTGAAGATCCTATTAAGGGCCGATTCATACATATCCGGCCGGCGTTTTTCGGTATCCATGCATATCCGGCCGATTTTTGAGGCAACTTGAGTAGGAATGTTTCTCATTACCATGAAGTTGTAAAGGAGAGCTACCGATAGTTCACCTGAGGAGGGATAGAAACCTTTTATTTGTTAGTTATGGCCTGTTCGACTCGAAGGAAAAGTATCGGAGGAAAATCGAACTCAGTTTTCCGATTGTGGACGGTCTCACTTAAACCTGGGTAAGAATATTTTGTCGGACTCCGATATCGGAGATGTATGAATCGACACTAATTAGACATTGTCGGATCGAAAAATCATTCCAACATTCCGATGGTTTCGGACAAGAAGGAGGTGCTGAAACATTCGAAATTATGGATACGAAATGCCGCCGTGCGGCGCGACGACGTGGAATCTATAGAGCGTCGCCTAACCCATTGGCTGTGCGTGGCAGTTTGGCCCGCTGATAATTAAATTCCCGATTGATCCGTAATTATCCTCTTAGTCGGATTCATCGGTCCCTCCCCGTGGCGGGTGTCTACCGAATGTATTCGCGAATCGACGCAACGCGACGCAGCAATCTGCTTCGAATAAATCTGCCGATCGGCCGATTGCGATCGAATCGGCCGATATCGATCCTCGAAGGCGGCTCAAGACGCTTAGGGGGAGCTTGACTAACTGAGAGTGAGTGAGTGAGAGAGAGACAGAGAGAAAGAGAGAGGGAGAGAGAGAAAGTCCGATTGCAGTGGTGGTCGGTGTGTGTTCCGTGTTCCGAACGCCTGTGCACACCGTCCAATTGGCATTCATTGACGCCAATTTATCTTCGCTGGGTACGGGGCGTGGCCCCCGAACTTAAGCGCGCTCGCTTAATTGTACGCCGGTACTAATTAAGCGACGACGAGTCCGCCGGGAGCCCGACGGAGACCGGCATCCAGAGATCCAGGAGGAATCGAGAGGATCTGAGAGGGTCTAGTATGCACCCTTCCAAGCCCTTCGCAATCGTTTTTGCCGAATCCCTTCGTGTGCGATCGCTACGAGATCGACCATGCAGGTTCGCAGAGAAAAATCAAACCTCGTTTGCACTGTACGAGTCATTTGTATCGCCTTTTATCGTGTACTATTAACTACGCAAAAATATGTTTCGAAACGTTAATCGGGTAGCTCTTCACGGGGTAGACTCGTTGCCAGGATTGCAAGGGTGCGGGGTACGCTTCCTCATTTCTCAATAAAAAGATGAAAGGTGGGGTTTTTCGCTAGATAAAAGATCAATATATGCCGCAATCGCCCTCGAAAGTCCTAGTGTTACGTTTGTGAGGCATAATTTGCATTATTCGGAAACACACAATTGCGCATATAGCATTTTTATAAAGCTGCGACAGCTACATGCTACCGAATAACGCATATTACGCCTCACACACGTAAAAATATGACTTTCGACGGCGTTCGCGGCTTAGATTTTTATTATCGAGAAATCAGAAGGCGCATGCCGAACCCTTGCAATTCTGGAACAAAATGACTGTTTCTTTTTCGTTGTGAAAGAAGAACGCGAAAAAGTGATTTAATCAGGCGATGATAGCGGGTCATCGGGGACCCAACGAAGCTAACCGGCGATTAAAACAATAGCCAGCTAGCCAGCAGGGAGACGCCAATAATTTTTCAGAAGGTTATCGGCGAACTACTTAAAACTTCCTCGAATCATCGATTGCGTTCGCGTGGTGGGCTCGTCGGTTGATTGAGCCGAGTTTCCGCGTTATAGAATTCCGATAACTTTTACCGGGTTGTGCGCTAACCACATGCAAGCACCCAGCTTCCCGCATACTCTCTCTCTTTCTCACACACACACTCTTTCTCTCTGTTTCTCTCGTCGAACTTTACCGTCTTTCGACGAGGGAAAATTTCACCGCGGTTCGAGCATTATCGTCGTCGGCCTCTCGTTCCCGTGATTCTATTAGCAACCATCCGTCGGACTCGATTTCCCTAGAATCGAATTTTACTCGCAATAGCTCTGCATCTGGTCGCTGGATAGGTTGTTTACCTGTTGTCGGTTTTCCGCGTGATTTTGATGATTATGTTGCTGAAAATCGCGGAGAAGTTGAACGTCTTATCTTGAGGAATGCTTAGAAGAATGTTAACATGCAACGATCGGACGGAGAGTCTTCCGAATAAAAATGGTCTGTGTAGAATGCAAAGAATAGAAGCAAAGTGAAAATGTGCAGACTGTCTAATTATAATGTGATATACAATCCGATGTAATAATTGCTGAAGAGAATAGAAAGAATTTTTCCTTTACCAAACTGTGGTTGTGGGTTCGTTTTCCAAATATTAATGAAATTAATTAAATGAACAAGTAAAGGTAAAAATTGTTCGGATCGAACTATGTATAAACGAGCTGTCTTTAATTATAACTTTAATTGCATGAATATCCGAAAAAATGTTCAAATTGGAAAACAATATCTCGTAATGAGCAAGCCTGGTTGTTCCGCGATCGGCATCGATCGCGGCTCGCATAAAGCAATTATTCGACGCGTCCCGACCCGACCCGGCCCGCGCCAGCCTCTGGCAAACCTCGTCGACTCTGGCAATGGCACCTGAAAGCAATGGGACGGGGGAGAGACGAGAGAGAGCGAGAGATGGCCCTCTCTCCGCGTACACAAACGGGCTTGTTCTCTATGCCTCTCCCTCTCTCTTTCGGCGAAAGGTCGTCCCTCCTGAATCACCGAGCTGGATTTAATTAACGGTGACGCGGGCACGATCGGCCCGGTTCGCTATACTTAGCTTCCGATCCGAAGAGAGAGCCTCTCTCACACACTCTCCGCACTGTTCTGTTCTGTTCCTGCTGCGCTCTTTGGCCGCTCTCGTGGCCATTGCAGATCGCCGCAGACCGTCGAGCATCGGCGACGCTCTTCCGAACCGTGTCTCCTGCTTTGTTATTGTCAGGAAACCGGCTGCAATCGATAGCCAACGCGAAACCGGCATCGGCCACCGGTGTCCGTCGCTACAGACCAATGAAATTTGCCTGATGTGGCCTAAACGCCGGCCACACTGCCCCTTTTGCCAAATCATTGAACAACGTTTATTTAATTGTGCTGTGCTATTCGAGAATGAGCACCTAGTATTGAAAAATGTATTCAATCTTTCCTAACCTATAATCCCAACAAGTTTGAACCGTAATTGACAATTTTATCACTGCTAATCCCATGCCGTACAATTTATTTTACGGTTTCAGTGATTAGAACTTTCTTTAATTCGTAATTTGCTAAAAAAGTAGAAAAATTATATTTATTACATGCCTAAATGTTCTACAGTAACTACACATTAACGAAATCGAAATAGAATTTCATCTCGGTTTAAAGAAAATTAATAGCTAATAGGTAAGGGCTTAATAATACTAGACCGTATCATAAACAACGTGTAACGAAATCTACACTATCGGGTTAAAGATAAAGTTTTGTCGGTTCTTCTAGAGGGATGAACTCACAAATAATTGTTTTAACGAGATGAAAAAGATAAGGTTTTAAATGTACATATGGTTTGAAGTCTGGAATGTTTTTCACCACGTTCAGGCTAGACTCGGCTCAGTACCGTGCACACCGTTCCATTAACAAACGTGTAAACGAGAGGGTCGGCTGCATGCGCGAATACACGATGCAATGCACTCACGGTACTCCTCTTCCGTGGTCCCGGTGCAGTGGCTGCATCGTTTACGTAAGACCGCGAAACGCGGCGCGATAAAGGAGACCGATTATGTCGATAAACTCCGAGCGGCGATGCGGCCGGATTGAAAGCCGCCCCGTGAAACCAAATAGGCGACCGATGCTGCGATCGATATCCGACGGACGTCAGCGTAATCTGCTTTAAGTAATTGATCGGGGAGAAGGGGTAACTACCCTTTCACCAGTGCCATGGCGATCCCGGCTTTCTCCCTTTCAAGGGCTCCACGATCTTCAATGGACAGCCACGACGTCTATCCACCTCGAGGGCCTAACAGATGTTTTGATAAACTATGAATGTTACGTGTGACGTCTAATTAGCACTGTAATACTATTTCACATTATTAATCAGCCCTTTGCGGACTATTAAGGAAAAGTAAAATTTTCAAGTCTGTTATTAATTACATTCAAAATTCTTGTCCATTACTCCTTTGGCGCCTAGTGACAGGTCTATGGGCATTCTATGGTAAACAATTTTATTGCGAAATGAAAATTTTTGCGGAGTCTACTATCGATTACAAATATTTTACGAAAATAACAAGAATGCATCCATCAAGATTCTTTCACATTTCTCTGCGCCTAGTGACAGGTCTATGGGCATTCTAAGGTAAACAATTTTATTGCAAAATGAAAATTTGCGGAGTCTACTATCGATTACAAATATTTTACGAAAATAACAAGAATGCGTCCATCAAGATTCTTTCACATTTCTCTGCGCCTAGTGACAGGTCTATGGGCATTCTCTGCTATACAATTTTGTTGCAAAATTAAAATATTCCGATTCTATTATTAATTACAATTATTTTATAAGAATAACAAGGTGTGTATACAAATTTTTTCTAATCGATTTATCGAGTAATTCCCCATGGATGCATCTTCACGATGTCGATAATAGAGGAGTCAAGGGAAGATGAAGAGGAACAACGGTTGTGATTTCCATAAGCACTCGTAGGACGTAGAGCAGGTGGTCGGCTTCGAGTAAGACGCGAGATTTAATCGAGCAACGCCGTTTAAGCTCGATCGTCCAGGCTGAAAACGATCCCCGGGCTCCGAGATGTATGTGCATACGCGCGATCACCTGCGCGCGTACGTTTGCAGTGGTTGGTACACGTGTGGGGAGGGGGGAAGGGTTGTGTGCTGCGTTTACTGGATTACCTGACCAGCCGGTTGGTTGGTTTCCATATGCGCGAGCGCGACGCTTGTCCCTGTGTTGAACGCAGCCAATCACCTTAATGATAATTTACGATCGGAGGCATAAACGTGTCTCAGGTCCCGGAATTGATTTGTTTACTCCCGAAGGATTCTCACGCGACTCGTCCCGTGTACGGGTGGCCCATGCCCAACATTCTTGTTGCTCTTCACCGTGTACTTCGATCCAGGATTTTTCTGCAGCGGTGCACACTTAAGTGTCCCTATTCGGTCCAGACCATACATTTCCGAAAACTTTTATTTTCCTTGAAGATTCACAGCGTATCAACTAGAGAGAGCGAAGCAGCGACTTTGTATAAAACGATTCGGTCTCGACATCCAATTAGGCATTACCGTAATGAATCTACGACCGGATCTTGCGTGCGTCGTTGTGCAGCAATATACTGTAAATACGTTCCGATGGGAAATAATCGGGAAAAGCTCTCGTCCCGTTCGAGCCGGAACGTGCGGATTCAATATTCGAATCGGGCGCGATAAACGCGGCAGATTTTTCACGAGCAACCGGGATTTTTATTCTCGCGCGAGTCACGTCCCTGTCCGATCTGCCAATACCAAACGCTCGCTGTAATTCGGATCGTTTTTATTACGGGGGACGCGGCTCTGACTGTTGCGAACCGCGAGCGGTGGGACACTGTCCGAAATGTCTGTTTCCACTTAAACACCGTGGAAACGAATCGCGCGGGCATCCTCTCCGCTCTTCCGCCGCGCTGTTTTCTGTTGCTGCTGGTACACAAACCAGCCGGGACTTTTTCGCGAACGTACCGCGGCTTGAAAAAATATTTTTACACTCTGCTTTTTACGCATAACTTCTGCACGGGTTTCGGTGCTTCGCTGCATTTCGCCGCTCGCAAGTAATTTAGAAGGAAATTTGATATTTCGACGAGGCGATGCATATTAATCCACTAATGGTGAAAAGAGGAAATAAAAATATTTACAGTGAACTTCGGTGCTGTTTCATCGCAGAATAGACTTTTCGAAAACACTATGGTCGAGGCTGTTCGCCCTTTAACTGTTTAACGTACGAACGAAACGAGACTCGTCAGTTGTGGAGCTTGATGAAGAATCTTCGTAAAAATTCAAAATAATTTTTGGTCATTTCTAGTGCCGTCCACGCACAAAATTCGCACGCGAATACCCACTGCCAACGTACTAGGAGTTTACACGTCCCTCTAGACGAGCATGAACGCGAAGAATCGGTTTTTCTGTACACCCGGAAACCGTAATATTCCGGAGCTCCTCCGAAGCGACGTTGACGGATTTAATCCTCGGCGAAGCTTCAGTGGAATCCTTTTGTCCGGCGATTTAATTTGACGCGTTCCTCCCATGACACCGGAATTATTAAAACGTGCGAAACGCGTCGGCAGATGAAACGCTGCCAATTCTCGAAATACCAAGCATATCTGCCAGATTACCACTCAATTATGACGTCGTGCTACGCCGTTACCGCGATTCACGCACCCAGCGCCATAAGAACAAAGGGTCGTCGACCTATTGTGTGTCGTTTGTGTAAAAACATTAAGCGCTCGATCGAGAATCACGGGACGCGTTATCTATCTCGTTATCGTGTTAAAGTCCGCGGAGGTTTATGTTGATTAATGGGAGGATTTCTATCGCTCGCTATCTATAATGTTTTGCCTAATAAGGAATTATTTGTACACACAGAATTAACAAATGAATTCCGCAGACGATGCGTAATGGGTTGAGGACTAAATGAATTCTACGGAAACAGAACATGTGATCATTACGCGCGTCCTACGGAAAATTGGATTCGCTGCAACCACACCTTTCAGCGACCCCGTAATCGATTTATTATCGCAGAAATTAAGTCCCGCACTGCCTCCGAAAGTTCACGGAACTCGGGACCCGTTTATTTCACCGATGAGAGAGCGTTCATTAGGTTGGGACAAAGTCTGTCGCGTAATTAACGCCGTCAACTTTGTCAATTACGCTGATCGGAGCATTTTCATCGTTTCGCGGTTAGATTGTCCCAGGTTCACGTGAATATTTCAATTGGCCGCGAAACCATGGGCAAATGTACCGACTCGGGACCGCTCGGCAAGCCCACTCATCTTTCACGAAGCCCGTACACGCAAAAAACCCGGAAGACAGAAACATTTTAGCGAGAGGCTGAGAATAAGCTCCGCGCATTCATTTCGCAGGTCGAAAAACGACGACGAAAGAAACCTCTTCAATTTCAAGAGACACGGTTAAACAACTATTTTGGTTGCTGAACATTTCGCGATGCATTATTAAACCTTTCGCTACAATGAACGTGATATCTCGTCACCACGCTGTCCTACGTACGATAGCATGTACGAGATGTCTCGTCACATGGTAATAAGAAGTGGAGAGCACATCAGTTTTATCGATTCACTCATTTGCATTAATCTCAGTCTTCTCGCACATCGTTACCTGATTTAATTTTATATTTTAATTGCTTCCATAAACAAGCGCATAGTCTAATTAAAAACCAACGATAAAAAAGACGATGTCAACAAAGCAGAAGTGATATTCGGTTCTCGATGGGTTTCTGGTCGGTACTCCAGCAAACATACAGGGTGTCCCAAAATTCCTCGGACACCCGAAAATGGAAGGTTCCTTGGGTCATTTGAAGCGACATTTTCCTTTACAAAAATGACGTCCGCGGCTTTGTTCAGAAGTTATTAACGAAAAACACGGACCAATCAGAGCGCGATCTAGACATGCTGTTGAATTGTGTTTGTAAGTGCTGCCCGGTTCCGGGAATCGAACCAAATGTTTGTTGCGTGGTATAGCCGATTCGAGGAATCGGTAGCGGGCTTACACTTATGTTTTGCGTTCGAGGCGTTAGAGGCGTTCGAGGCGTCCGAGGCAAGTTGTTTTAGTTAGCGGTTGGCCCACGAGGCGAATAGTACGAAGAATAAATAACCTCTTTCCTAAAGTGTGATACAAATAGCTTATTTCCTACCAATCCCAACAATAGTGGTTCTATTTGAACACATGCGATGACACGTTCGGCCAATTGACAGTTGGCGCGTCGGGTCGACTGTGCTAACTCGCGTCTAGGTCGCGCTCTGATTGGTCCGTGTTTTTCGTTAATGTTGGGGTCCCCTCATTCGCGGTTGCAAAACATCCGCCGCACCCCCCCAGATGGCCGGCCTTGCTAATTCACCTTTGCAGAAACAACAGAAGAGTCGTCGCTCGCGGACGAAGTGGAATAAATTCAACGGCAAAGAACGGAGGCGTCGTCTTCGTCGTCGTCAGTTTGGTGGTGCTAGAAAGAATAGGCGACAAAACGGCAGACGATTTCATGGCGTGTGTCGAGGCCGGTTTTTTCGCGGAAATCGTGTCTCAGGCGTGGGATGCGGAAGTCGCGGGCCATTTTTCAAACAACGAGGAAATGAGATGTCCTACGGCCTGCCTGGAATCTGTTCCCGTATCGAGAACCTAGGCCGAAAGCCGTGAATTATGGTGCCGCATTGGAACCGTCCTGGGAACTACACGTTATTCCTTCAGTTATCAAATGGTAAGTAAATATTGCCAAAGAGGATGTAGCACCGATCGCGTTGCCCTTGAAATATGTTGTCAAGGTCAACAGGTCGAGGTCAACATTCTTGATAAAAATTCTCTGAAAAAATCGATAACTTTATTGAAATTCGAATATACGACTCGTGCTGTTTTGAGAAGTTAGACGAATTAGTTCACTACATGACGTGGAAAAGAAATTTTTCAGAAACTGCAGTTGGTCTAAATAAGGTTAAATAAAATGTCACTTCATCCCTTAATAGATTTTTTTATATTAAGAAGAACGTACCACTATTCTTAAATATTTCGGAATGATGTATGGAAAAATTAATTCTTATATATCAAAAATTGCGATCGATAAAATATCCACTATTTTTAAAATAATGGAGTTAAAAATCCACTGTGTATGGAATGTTGACCTTGGCAACGTGGTGTGAAGATCTTTCGTTAATACTCGCGAAATGGTATAACACAAAATGGAAAAGTTGAACAAGAATTTTCCTGCATGGAAAACAGGATTGTCTGTCCTATAAAAACATTTTGAACAAAAGTAGCGACCACAGAATCGTGCGAAGAATGATCGCAATTCTATTGCTTGAAGTTCCAAGGAACACAGTTGCTATTCAATTCGAGAATAAGAATACGGTTTTGAGAGTGGAGTAAACCCGACGGATTTTCAAACAGTGCGATTTAACCTTCCCAGAGAAATGTTCTCCACCATTCTTCAACCACATCGGATGATTAGACTGTAATAAGACTGAAAATCTAGTTTCTACAGTAGATGAAAATATGTTTTGTAGTTTCTATGAAACGCGAAGGCTCGTTTATCGTGGTTTCGGCCGATCAGGCATGCGCCGTTCCGCCACAATAAAAAAGTTTACGGGACAAATTAAATCGCGGAGCCAGAATGTTTCGGTGCGATAACGAATATGAATTGGCCGCGAAAAAGCATTGGGCTCGCGCGATTCGCGGCGCACCGTCGGGTTTCATTTGTTTGCACACAGCCCGGAAACCGTGTTTCCCTTTTTTTCTCTGCCGGTGTTGTTTTTTTTCATATATATTTTCGCTCACGATCGACCGATGTAATTGCAGTTACTCGTCGTATTACGCGTAATACGGCGTGGGGGACCATACGCAGCTAGCCCCCGGGAAACGGGATTTGATTTCCCTGTTATTTATTTATATTTTTGTTCCCTTTCAGGTATTGGTTGCGAAGTGAATATTTTTACCAAGAGTATCGTTATTCCTGTCGGTTATCGACGCGATACGGGCTCTCTCTCTCCAGCGATTACTATCGAATCCTCGTCGACTTCCCGTATTCATACGCGGCGCGTTGGAGGTCCGCCAAATCGAGGCCTCTCTCTCTCTCACACTCTCTCGAAGGCTTGTCGTAAACAACCGCTCAAGATTGATAACACTTTCATGGGCAGACTCATCCTCTCTCGCCTATTCGCAGCTCCTTGCGCGAAAATGCCTTCGCTCCTCGTAGATTTCGCGCGCGTTAACCGGCAGACACGCTTTGATTGAACGTCGACGCGCAATTATCGGCGATGGTAGCTACAACAATAGAGCGGGAACCGTACGTGGTGATTGAAGTTGCATTTTTCTCTTTCTTTTACCCCGTCGCGAGCCTCAGGACAATCGTCGCGTCCACCTCTCTAACGATCGCGTACCGTTAGATCGCCGCACTGTCATTTTGGATCGATTAAGGGGAGAGAACCGGGCCCACGGCGGAAAAAGACCGCCATTTTTAGGGGAGATCCTGTTAAACTTTATTACCAATCCAGTACGAACATTTTCAGGTATTCTTATAATTTTGTATAAATCTATAGTCTCAAGTATTTTTAATGAATTCTTCAACGGCAATAGTATCCAGCATATACTACTAGAATGTCCCAGATTAATTCTGGAACGATTCAGATTCTCTATCGTAAATCACCTCAAGTCGAATTCAGATCCATCAATATACGTGTACGAACTGCTGGAAATTTGTGTTGTTCTCTCCGATCCCAATTTCAACATAAACGATTATATGTTATAACCAATTGTGAACCACGTGCTCGCTAATGAGCTCACCGTTAATGCGACTACATTGAAATAAATAAGTAATAAATAATAATTTCAATTGATCCTCAGGAACGACATCTGATAGTTTCTGGGAGAATCGAAAATTCGTTGCCGGCGCTCGATTTCCCATAACTCCGTCAGACTCGCGGACTGTTTGTCTAGTTGGATGGTCGGCCCTGCGATCCCTGTTATCTTCGAACATGTCGAGTTACCTCGTTAACCAACAATGGCCCCCGGACCACGAGCCAAGCGAACGGAGGAATGCGTCTCAGGGAAGAAACGCGCGACATCAACTTTTCACTTTACGGCGCCGCGACGCGGTTTCTACGTGTGACCCAGAACCTCCGGCGAAAAATTCCGTAAGAACGTGTGCCCTCCGGGAGACGTCTCTCGCGAAAATCGGGAAGAAAGATCCGCCTCCCAGCTGCTCGTTACCTCGACAAAGACGAACTGCAAGACCCTCGAACGCTGCTGCTTGCTTCTCTCGACGGAAGTTTGCTCCTTTGCCGAACGAGACGTTCAACCCCGGCACCACTCGAAATCCTCTTAGGAAACTCTTTAATGCGACGATGGACGGTTCTTTGCGACTGATGGGCTCCTGGAGTCGTTACTGGACACGCTGGAGCCCACGCGGGCCAGTTTCAGCTAAGTATGGGCGGGGCGTGGTCGCGAAGTGGGAGAAGCAAACGTTATGATTGGTCGAGGGGCGGGATCTTGCGAGTGGGCGTGATTCGTATGCTCCGGTGAGGATTTGGGAAGATTCTTCGGGTTCTAAAACTAACCCGGTCGACGAAGAAAATAAAATAATTCAATCGTCGTTTCCTCGAGAGTTTGTCTCGAACTGTACAGAATGGTTTTGCGTAAGATTCGGTAGTTTTTGCGAACCGCGGGAGCTTTAATACAGGAGTTCGAAATTAACATTTCACGGGCCGTTGGAACGAAAAGTAAAGCGATCGCTTGATATCTGCGCGGTAGCATAAGCGGATTTCCGCGGATGCATGCCGGAGACAGGTCGCGAGGTTTCCTTTTTAGGTGGCCGTCCTCCGCCCCCTCCCACCCTCGTCCCTGCCCAAGAGAATTTGCAATCCTCTTTCTTATCGGAATTTCTAATGACTCATTTACATCGGGGACACGGTGTTCATCGGCAGTCGTTAATCACCCGACGAAATATTGTTACGCCAGCGTAGATTGGCTGGATTATTCCGGGCCCGAGTTCGGGCTCGTCGCCGTTCTCTCCACCTATCGATCGCCGCGGAATTAATAAGTATGCATGCGACGGATTGCACGTTACGTTTGTATTACGCGCCGGTATCAGCCGCTGCAACCGTTAATCTGACATCGCGTGACAACATTATGGAAAACGCGGGTGGAGCCGTCCGTTAAGGATCCAAGATGCACCCCCGTAGCATTACCGTACATATTCCATTTTCTTCTTATTACCAACCGAATTTTTTTCACCGGCAAAATCAATTGTAACACAGGGAACGCGTTACGGTTGTTACTAGAATGGGGGTTTGTACGCAGAATACAAATTCTGGACATCTGTTGCAGGAAACCGCAGCAACCACGAATTTCTTTCTCTGTTTCTTTAATCATATTTGTAAGTTAAAATTCGTGTTTAGATAGCGGATTTTTATGCAAATTCTCATGTTCATGTGGTTTTAAATGATTGTCAGAATTAGGAAAACATTTCTTTCGTCGACTAGAAGACCCCTCATTACGTTATAACTTACATTAATTGTGTCGCTACTCTATATTTATCACAAGATATTTTTCAATCAATAATCACTGTTTTATTTGCTAACCGACTCCGTTCTCGTTGAATTCGTTTGAAGTCTGACGCGCTTGCGAGGCATTAAAAACGTTGTCAACATTTTCCAACGGTCCAAAAAGGCGCCGCAATTTCCCCGGTGATCTACATTGTCATTAAAGCGTCAACTAGAAAGACTTCGCGAGGGAAAATGGTGTCCCGATTGCCAATGGCAAGGAATATTACATCGTCCGTGAGTGTCTCTAATGGGTGTCCGTTTAATGCGTGGCCACGGAGTCGCTTGAAGAATGGACGAGTAACAACAACAGCAATTATTGCTTAATTATTGCCGGAAGTGGCGAACAAGCGTGTTAGGTAGGGCATCGACCGGTTGAAAAATTTACAGCCACTACACCGTCCCGTAAATTACGATGAGTTATTCATAGATAAACTTCCCGGGGAAAATTGCCGGGCAACTCGCGAGATGATGGTAACTTCCTCCAGCGACCGCGTAACCGAAACTTTTCTGAAAAATTACATCCCTTAACGCGCCTGGGAGTCTTCGGGACTGCACGCGAGCCGCAAATGTCGTAAATTCCGATCGCAGCGACCGATTACCGGGACAGAACGTTCCGAAAAATACCTTCGAAATGAATCTCTGCTGCGACATTCAGCAACTCCGATCGTTCATTCGGAAACCATAAACTGATAAAGCTGACCGATTAGGTGACTCATGGTATACGCCCTCGCCCATCGATATTTTCCGCAAGAAGGACATTCGAAATTCATTTTGCCGAACCCGTTACGTTTCGGCTAGCGAAATTCGGCCTCATGTGGGATCGACGCGTTCGCAAAACTCGAGTCTCGTGGCCGTCTCGAAGTTATCCGTGCGAGAAAGCTCGAGCGAGCAGCATCGTGACGCGACATCTCATCCTCGAGACGACGCTCGACGCGTTCCCCGGTTTTCGAGAGCTCCGAGACTCGAGTTTCTCCGGTTTTCCGTCGACGAAACGCAACGGCGACGCGAGCCGTCGTCCCGAGAAATCTTCAACCGCTTACACATAATTCCTGTCTGCCGGAGGGATAAAAATTCGTCGAAGAGCAGACGCAGCCTGCGTCGCTTGAGAATTCAGACTGTTTTGTATGGTAACTGGTCTTGATAATGTCTGGGCTGTCGGCTGCAAAAGTCACGAAGCGATGACTCACTATTTTTCGGAACCACGAGTGATTAATTCAGGCATGGTGAAATTCGTTGCGACTGAAACGTCCAAATGCTCTCTGCGTTCGCAAGTTCGCATCTGCTGGTATCTCGCGTATCAACCTGCTCCCCCTCATTTCCATTTTCCCACGAATAACATAATCGCTCTTCGAAGGATCGAGGAAAGACCAACATCGGTCGCAAAGACAGAAGCAGCCGGTTCGACGAAACAATTGCTCGCTGTTGGATCTCTCGCGTTGCAACCAGGATTCCTACGTCGGGGAGTAGCGAAAAGTTGCCAAAGTTAGTTCCTAGGAGGAAGCTAAGGAAACTTGCCTAGCGGATCAGGCGTCGCGACGACGACGTGCCTGCAGCCTGTCGTCGCTGGAATAACCAGGCCCGACTGATGTCGTTCGCCAGGTGTCTACTCTCTGTTCCTCTCGAAGCCCGAGAGTCTGACTCGCGAGAACGGTGCAACGTTACCGTCATTACTGGTGAATATCGCGTAATGGGAACGCGTTATCGATTACTCGCGACGCCGCGCCGCGTCGCCGGTCCGTTACGGAGGCTTATTATATAGTCGGCTGGAAGCAAGCTTTCACACGAGTCGCAGATAGGTTCATCGTTCGCGGGATTTCGATTCGTCTCACGGAATTCGATTTGTCTCTCCCGGCGCGGCGCCGCATACCGTGTCCATGTTTGCTGTCGCGACTCGCTGAGAAGAAATGTTTTCGATTTAAAATATTTAATATCAGTTCATTGCTAGCAACAGCTTGGAATTTGATGTGAAATTTAAGTCTATTGAGATTGCCTTCAGCGGACTGCAGATGACAAGGTTCGACGAGACAAGACAGCTGAGTCTGTCGTGGCGAAGAAGAAAACAGCTTTCATTAGAATAGGAAAACCTTGAAGAAGTTATTAGGATATGCATGAGACTACGCTTCCTTTGTTTTAATGCATTGCATGTGGGACACGTACTGGTACGGTTTTCATATAATATATTGTCAGTTCGAATACGGACATTTCTATTCCCATAGAATAGTCTTGTATAGAATAATGATGACGAAGGGAGACTCCCGGAAGTAAAAATGATTAAATAATAAATGGCAGAAGATTTTTTGATGAAATGTCTCGAGCAACATGCTACATTATCAGTCCATTGGAAATCACGTACACGCCTGTACTTTGGTTTACATGTCTCTTCGCGGCAGCGTCTCGCGATAGCAAAAATGAGGATACAGCGTAAGAGGACTGCTGCGTTCTGAATGGCTGATGGGCGGAGGGAAAAACGTGCAGGAAGTCGAGATTGAAAACGTTGGTCCAGTTCGCTGGACTTCGGGAAGTCCAACTTCGAGGCTTTCATCGACGGGTCTATAAATAAAACAAGCCGTGAAAGACCTTGAGATTGAACGTCGACGTCAGCGTCCGGCTACTAAAGCAATCGCTCGCGGTGAAAATCGTCTAAACACAGCTGTCGGAAGGGAAGTGAAGGGAAACTGGGCCGCTCGATTTTCCTCGAGTTTCATCGCGGCTGTGGGAGTCGTCAAAGGAAACGGTGGCGGTCGGAAATGCGCTAGGAAAAATGGGTTGCGAGTACAGGGGTTCGCTAGCCACGAAGCTGTAACCAGAGTCGCCGGTGGTGGTGGTGGTGGTGGTTAATTATGAATAATCGGACGATTTTTATCAAACCGAACCTGTCTCGCGGAACTTTCGAATAACCGCGATATTTCGTGTTTAGCGACGAGGAAGCTGCTTTATCCTGGCTAGTTAATTACCCGGCGCATTAATAAAGCGCGCAGATAATCCGCGCAGTCCGCGTTAATGAGTATGTAAGAGACCCGACGTCCCCTCCGCTCCCGCAGGATTACCTTAACAAGAAGCAGGGATTTGCGCGGAGCATAGGTGGAGAATAAAATTTACACACCGGGAAAAAAGTGGCCATGGAAATCACCCCGCGTTCCGCGCAACTCTGGCCAGAGCTACCGTTTCGTTTCGTTTCGTTTCGCTTCGACCCTTCTTTCGAAAGGCTTTGCGCTCTAATCCATATAAATTCGTGCTTTTCCGACTGTTCTTAACCCTCGGCTTTCCAGGTGTAACCACCGCCAGCATTTCGAAACATTCCAACCCCTTCGCCGGGACCTAACTAACATCCCCCCTCCAGTTTGCGGCAAACAGAAAATTGTACGGCGAAAGATGAAATGAAATTACCGCTAACAAGGAGATTCTGGAAACACTACCCCGAAACACTGTTTTACTAACGAGAGACAAAATACGTCCGTTAACGTTGTCGAGTACGAAATTACTACACTCGACGCACAAATAAGAAACTGTCGAGACTTTCATCGCTTCTTTATCGATTCTATTAGGTCGGGGAGAAAGTTCTGTCGTAAATCAAACACACATGTTGAAACAGGAACTGACAAGTTATCTGAAAAATGGCAACATGCTGTTACAAATAATGGAAATTATAACATATATATCTTTCTTTAAAATACGAGAGAACTTTCCCTCCAGTCTAATGCGTTGTTCGTGTATTGTCATTGACAAAACGTAGAGCTACCTACTCCCACAATGGGGATAAATTTCTGAAGAATATCGCGCACATCTTCCTCCCACGTATCGAGGCATTGCAATACTCTTCACGAAACGTCGATTGGCCCTCGAGACGGGGAAAGAAAAACAGGTCGCATAAAAATCCTGGCAGTTCCAGGGGATATCCTCGAGCTCTCTGAAACACAGCTGATTACTCCACAGTTAGAGCGCCGGCATTAACGTAATCGTATCCCGTCGTGGAGCGGGAATTGTCTCGGGGAGATTCGAGGATCTAGCACTCTCTCTCGCAGGGTGGCTCGTGATATTGAGCCGGTGGAGGATGAGGATCAGGGGTGTGAGAGCCGAGGGTGTCCCGCGTCGCCGTCGGCCCCAACAATTTACGCGGAATTTGCATAAGTCGTAGAAGGGTAATGTTCCGTGGTGGATGTGAATCGGGAGCGCCGGATGGGGGTTACGTGCCAGTAACCAGCTCGTCTTGGGGGTGTCTTCGGTGCTCCTTGTCCGCGAACTACAGGCGTTAGGTGGAGCCGTTCGTTCCTTGGGGGTCTGATCCCAGGGCCGAAACGAGCCACCCCCATCGCTTTAATTCATACCACGGGACTAACGGTCTGGTAAAACGGTTACATGCAGTCCCGTAATTTATGCTTCGAACTCGCGGAGCCGCTTTCTGCTTCGAATTTCGCCGAATAAGGTCCACCTCCCTATTTCTGATCAGCACGCGTGTATCTTTTATTTAATGTAGCGTTACGCGCGGCTCTTCAGAACCACACTCAGCTAATTCCAATTCATCAGTCTTACGTCTCTTCGCAATACTCGGACGGAGTTTCGACTCAGCGTATTGCATTCGCATATATTATTTGTCTTTACTTTTTTTATAACGCAATGTTTAATGCGATAAGTACTTTTGCCGATTTGTCGATTATTAACGCTCACATAGAAATCAGTCGATCGAACAAATCATGCGTCTATCATTGCATCCATATATTTTCGATGTGGAAAATGGTATTTGAACGTTTTTTTAAATAGGAGCATACATTTCTCGTCGCAACTTGGCAGCTATTAAAAAAATAAAAAACTGTCGATCTACTTGCATTAAAACTCATCAATTTAGGGGATACGTTAATTTCAGTCTTGGAATAAAAAAATCCCGACTCTCTTATCAATATACTGTGATTTTATCCGCAGGAGAAAATTGTATTTACTTACAGGAGGTTCAAGATGCACCTTGGAGATTGATTGGAGAGACTGGTGCAATAAAAAATATATGCTTCTGTTTAAAATGACGTTACTGACATCCACACCATCCTCTGCGCCTTGAAAGCATTCAACCCTACCTGAAACATTTTTTAAAACGGTCACGTAAATCGAAATGGTAATATCTGGCGAACCACCACACTGCACATCCAAATCGCAATTACATTTAGATCTCGGATTACATTCGGAAACCAATGTAGGGGTGAACGTTCGACGACGAACGCGGCCACGAAACTAGGGCCGGTATTTACGGCGCGAATCTTCGCATTCAATTGCCCGGAGAAATTAAGGCCGTGCAAAATCGAGCGACAGCTAATAGTTCGGCTTCTGTTCCGTCCGAAATTCTTCCGAAAGGGTGGAAGGGGTACGTGAAATAATCGCGGTCCTCGGAAACGGGGGCATTACACGATTTTCCGTTTTATCGAAATATCAAGGGCTTTTATAAAATTGGATCAGCCCGCCGCGCCGCCCGGAAGTGCTTTCTATCTCCGCCTCGTACCCTGTACCCTCAACCTCCAACCCCCGCTACCACCCCTTGCTTCGGGCTCTTTTCTACGAGTTCCTCGAGATTCTCGAACCGTGTGTTAGCTCACCCTTTGCTGGCGGGGGTGAGAACCGCGGAATGGGTAGTCGGACGCGGAATGTACGTCCACTACTCCTGGAAAGGGGGTTGGAATCACAAGAAACTGGACAAAATTCGTATCTCGGTGAATTGTGCGTTTGTAATTGCATACAGAACTGTTTCGGGGGTTTTGGAAGCTGATTTTAGTGTTACTTGTGTGCTACGATGAGAAACTACCCTTGCAGGAACTGTTTTACCCTGACAAATTGAAATTTTACTAGTCAATCCCCTGGACTGTGATATCGAGTCGGAGTCGTGATGAAAATTTCAAACGAAGTCTATGAGATACGTACATTACCAATTTCTGTTAAAATTGGAATTCTATTTCTCGTTTTGTCGACAATCAATCTTCATTTCGATGACACATTTTTCACTAGGTCAGAATTAATCTCGGATATTCCAAGAATATATTAGATCATTCATTAGAGCATTTTGTCGATATATTATTACTTAACTTTATTTTAAATCACAAAATCATGGTATATCTTGAGAGCTGACACTTCGAACGTTATTTCCTTCCTTGTAGTGCTTTCCAACATTTTTGTTGTTTTATTACCGCAAAGGTAAAAATGCAAATAGTATATTAATTGTTTCCATCAAGGAAATTCTAGTCCACGAGAGAAAGTTCTTATCGTGAACGTGAACGAAGTCATAGCGGCACAATGATCTAGAATATAATTTCAGCAGAAGCTACGATGTCTCCCGACTTCGAATAAAGCGCACAAACGCGCGAGTGTACGAAATCGAGTATAATTTCGCGAATAGATCCAATTTCACTATATCTAGCGAGACGAAAGTTTTCGGATTAGCCGCGACTATTTTATGGAAACGGCCGCCTGGCCGACGAGGCGTTCCGGAAGCGTTCGCGACGGGATTACGGATTACGCGTTGAACTGCTTCCGGAAGGAACAGCCGGGCCGGTAAAGGGATCGTGATCGTGAATGCGGAGACGTTAACGACGAGCTGGGAGATCCAGAAGATCGAGGTTCTCCCGAGAAATAGATTCTCCCCGGTCATTACGTTGCTAAAGGGGTTGCCTGTGTCGCGGTTAGCGGACTGAGCCGAACTAAATTCGTTCGGAAAATGCGTACTTGTGATTTCTTTGAGAATGTCGGAGAGAACAAGGAACGGACGAAACGAGGCGAACAATCGCAACCGGCCCTGGCCTTGTACGATGAATGAAATATCTTCCTAGGAGAAGGACGCGTTTCCGGTATGCGCGCTGGCGCGTGTTTCGTAATATTTCCGTTGGCTGCGAGACCGCAATAAAAACGCGCGTGTGGTTTACGCGAAACAGAGATTGGAATTCTAATAAATTACTCGCGTTTTTCTCGTCGCGACGCTCCCGCCGGTTACAAGTTTCATTTCCCGGGTCGCCGGTGGTCGATACCGTGCCCGACAAAAAGGACACTGTCTCTCTCTCTCTCTATTTATCTATCTTTAAAGGGAGACAGATGTGTAAGCTTGCGTGATTCTGTCCAGCGGCCCGCTCAGAAGCGTTCACGGATATTTTTCGAGCGGAGACGCGCGGGGGACGGCAAACGTTTTCCAGTCGTCTCTGCCGTCTAGACGTTCGCGGGATTACACGATAAAACGTTGGTTGGAGAGACACAGTCGGTATTCGTGCGACGGAAAACGGGTCGGCTGCCTGAATCCTCTGGAAAACCTTCTCCGAGCCGAGGGAAGCCGTAATCTAGCGTCGGATCGGCTCGCCGCGATTCGTCTGATTAGACGGCGTTTAAATAGCAGCGGGATTTCGAACGGATTGCCGCAGACAACGAGGAAACGTCGTGCGCGGACCAGCCCGTCGCCACCCGAACCTTCCTCTCCACAGGATCCCATGGAAATCCGTGCCCACTTTCAAATGGAACCTTTATCGGTGAAATAGGATTTTCCTTTCGACACTTGTCAAGCGAATCCGCAAAGCGAAACACTATTGCCCGCGCGCTAGGCCGGTTTGCCTGAGATTCACTAGACGGGAGTACCGCATCTAGCTTTGCGTCGCCAAGGAGACGCGTCTCCAGAATGAAATAGTCGACCTGGGTCATCGATGAATTTTTGGACAACTTCCGGCAACTTCGCTCCTGCGAGAGAAACTCGTGGGGTTTCTTGTAAATTTTGGTCCTTTGGCAGGTTTTATGCTCGCGAGACTCTCGGAATATTGGCACTTTATGTGCTGAATATCATTTGCTGGAATTGGTTCCCTTTTGCACTTGCAAGGTCCTTAGAATAGTGGCCCTTCATATTCCCTAATATTATTGATGGAATGTTGTGTATCATTCTATGTATATTCTTAACGTACTCCATGTCGCCTCCATTTATTTTTCAGATAATCATTACGAGTTGTTGCATGCCTAAGACTCGTATCGCAATCTGTGCATTTCGAAAATCCTGACAGTGATATTGCTAAGACCCTTCTAGGAATAACAACGTTGCAATATTGCATTCCTCCGGAATCTGTTGCCCTTTGTATTCTCGAGGCTCTTAGTGTAATATTGTAATCCACACATTCCTGAGGTCGTTTAAAGAATTGTAGTCCTTTGGCATTCACTAGAAACCCTTTCGATTCCTTAGAACTAAAAACCAGAGAAAACAAACCTGGGAAAATTAATTGTAACGTCGCCTAACCTTGAATAACAATTTTGATGGTTTCGCTTCAGCCTACCCACGTACAGTTACGACAATCGTAGTATAACTTTCGGTATACCCGAGACAAGCCTCCCACCAAGAATCGGCTTTTCCCACTCTCCTAGCATTTTTCAAATATCTTCCTTCGCGCACGTCGCACGCCAGCCGTTCTCCAGCGACTGGTAGCCGATTCAATTATTCCGTGACGTGGTTTTCACTCGACGAAACGAATCCGTGGCGCGTTTAAATCCCGCGGTACCTGATAGAAGCATGTGGCAGGCCGCAATTCGCGATCCGCTTCAAAGTTAAAACAATAAACCAGCCCGAGGTGGAGATATGTACGACGCAGCGTATTGCGGCGAGGATCGCGCAAAACCGATTATTTTTGGATTCCACTCGGTGGAAATCTCGGGGTGTGGTGGTCGATTTCCCGCTTCGCAGTTTACGCTTTCGCAACTACGTACGCCGAGAATCGTTCAATCCGAAGACACAATTCTCCCGCTACCAAAGCCTCTGCCTGTGAGCCTTGTCCGCTTCAAACGATGTTCCCAATGTTTCGCAAGCAGCTAGCCAACATTGAATGTGGCAAAGGATGTTCTGCTATTCATAGTAGAAACGGAAAAGATTGGAATGGAAATACGAGGCTGAAGTGTGAAATTAATTTTTTGACGGGAGGTTCCATCTTCGAGAAAAACAAGTTTTAATATTCCTAATTAGGCACACGGGCTATTCAACAGAGAAGGGCGACGTGTTTGATCCCAACTTACCGTTTCTACTTTGCTGAGATACCACTCTCCAATTGTACTACGAAGAGCCTCGTGCTAAATTTGCGTTTCGCGGATTAATCGAGAACAAAACGGCCATTTCGAGCACCCTAATAAATTCGAAGAAAGGCACAGTTTACGTCGACAAGCTTAAACAAAGGTGACAGTTTGACATTTCTGAACGAAACGATATTCGCAAGTAGATTCACACCAGTGAAAACGAAGAAATCGTTGACACCGAATCGATCACATTACGGATTCACGAGAGACACGTATCAGCCTCGAAAGTTAGCGAAGCGGTGGCCGTAATCGGAGCGACACGAGGCGGAATCAATAAAAAGTGTCGCTTCACTCATCTGCTAATTGCGACAATTTCTCGATTGCGCCAATTACCGTAGCTGCAAAACCGTGTAATTATCGGCGAGCGGGCCGGACGTTTAAACAGGATTTCCAGCGGGGAATATCGAGAATAATCTCGATAACAGATTGCCGATTTGTTATCTGGCCGATTTATGATATTACCGGTCGCGTCTAGGCGACCGCGTCCGATCGTGCCAGCGTCTCTCTTTCTCTCTCTCCTCTCCTCTCTTCGCTTCTCGCCGCTTCGCTCCGACACAAGGGGGCGAATTTATATTATTTGCCGACCGCGTCCCGTTTAATGCACTCTTTCAGCGGTGATTTATTCGTTTCACGGTGGCCACTCGGCCTCTTCGTGATCGCGCATCGGCGTTATCGGTCGTTCGCGCGCGCGGAAAAATCGCAACGCCCCGCACCGCTCCGCACGTAATCGGAAAAATTAGAGGGGCAGTGCAGGGACGGACGATCGCGTGACCCGTCACTCGAACCGTCGAACGCTAATAGAAAATACTAATTAACGCTTCGTGGCGCGGTTCCATTTAACATTCAAACAACTTGTCGCGCCCAGGTGTCCGTTTCATTCGAACTTTTGATGAACATCGGAAATTATTCATGGCCAGGTTGAACGCGACGCGGCACGCGGCTATCCAACGCGTCCGCCTGTCGCAAATAATCGTGTTTTCCCGCATCAGCCAATTAAATGTCCCGGGGATTTTGCCCCGTGCACTTTTCGCACGAGACCGGCTCATATGGCCGCCTATGATACACTTCGCTGTGCGAAAAGAGCTCTCGTCTGTATAGGAGATCGGAGCACACACGACGACCACTCTTGTTCAGCTTGAAATGAACTTTATCACAAAGTACGATAGACTTCTTACATTTTCAGGGTAGACTTCTGGACTGGTTCGAAGTCAAGGATAGTGTTCACTTCAAATGAAGACTGAGTCTAATAATAAACGAGATCGTGATCGAGGTTGCTCCTGGACCATGAGGTTTGTTTTTGTTCAGTATTAGATTTCATTGAAGGCTAGGCTTGGATCTAGGTTAGATCTGATGTAGAGCCGAAGCTATCTCGGTGATAGATCCAAGCTTCTACTTCAAACTGGGTTTGCATTCAGGGTAAATAGTTGGATAGCGAGATTTTTTAATATTTATACAATTCCATTTTGTACAATGGACAATACTTCGAACTGTTGCATTGCGGCTAAAAAATGCCGTTATTATCCAACTAGACACACTGACTGAATTTCCAGTAAGAAGGGAAGATCGAATCGTTACGAAATTTTTCCGGACTGCTAGATTCTGATTATTCGGGAGCATTGTGAGTTGCGGGGGTGTCTCGTAGGTCTCTCGTCGCGTCGCGTCCCGCGTCCCGATGGGGATTCGCAGCACTGGGGTCACGGGAATTGCGAGCGTCCACGGCATCGACGGACCGCGACGGATATTGCGGTTCTCTACTTTCGTTCCGGGCTGCATTTTTGTGCAACTGCTCCCGACGGTCCAGCCCGATCGAACATGGCCGGTGTGCATCCCCGGCACCAACCACCCTAAACCCACCCCAGCCGTCTTTCCTTCAGGAAAATTGCTGCCCAGTATATGTGTGTGTGCGTGCGTGTTCGCCTTGTTCTCTTTTTCTCGGCTCGAATTTACGCGGCTCGAGAAAAATTTGCAAGCTGCTCCCCTTAATTCTGCAAGTCCTTTTTCTTAAGTTGCAGATACACTTCTGAGAGAGCAGAACAGTTGAGAGAGGAGAGAGCTGAATTCTAGAGCTTACTAGTGTATTCGTACATGTAGGTCCGCGAAAATTCGCGGAGGAGAGTGCTTGCGAGGGAAATCGCGGTTCTTAAGACGCTCGCGAATCAGACGCTCTTTCCTCGAGGGATTCCGCGTGACTGAGCGTCGCCGAAAAGAAGTAAAGGGAACTTACGTAGTCCTCTACCCTCTCTCTCTCTCTCTCTTCCTCTTTCAGTTTCATATTCGTTTTCTCGACGATACACGGTCGCCGCGTTCCTTCAGCCCGTTTTATTCTCGAGCTGCCACGGACGACGTCGCTGTTTGTCGAACTCGCGCATTCGCATTTTCACGGGTCACTGGGCATTCGATGTCGGCCCGCGATTCCCTTCGACTCCCTCTCCTCGGTCCTCGCTCCGTCATGTTCCCACGGGAATTGAAAATCAATTTCGGAAAACGGTAATAAACGGATACGTAGTATGTCCCGCGCCCTTTCGTCTGGTACGTGCTCGACCGTGTCTCAATCTGCGAGGAGTCCCGCGTGCTTTCTTCTTCCTCTTCCGGAGGTTCTCTCACCGTTGGAAATGTCTCTTTATACGTACGCTATTCTTCGACCTTGTTCAGACCGTGAATGCAACCTCGTGTACCAATAATCGAAAACCAACATCGCGCGGTTCCCGCCTTGTCTTGAACGGAGTCTAAACGAACGATAAACTTCATCCCGTATACGGAAAACACTTGAACCTAATCCTCACATTGCGCCACTCTCCTCGTTTTTCCTCGTTAGCCAACGTCAGCGCCGAGGGCTTCGACGGGAAATCTAGCGTTTTCGGAAGCCGCTACGTGATTCCTGAATTTTCTGGCGGTGTTTGCGGTGGCTGACAATCCGTGCCGGCCCTGCTGCAATCCGGCAGCTCACTTTTCCCGGGGCCAGGCCGTATATATCTCATTTACAGATTAGTAACCAAGCGTTCGGTTAGCAGGCCGATGCGCCGGTAATGCGATTACGGTTAACCGAATATTCGCGTGTTGCTAGATTCTAAAAGCGCTCGCTCGCTGCGACCAGATATTAATCGGTCGATTGGTCAACAGCCTTGTCGGTTATCCAGATTTCCAAGTACTTCTCTCTCCCTCTATCTCCTCTCTCTTTTTCTCTCTATGGCACCCCTCTGTTGCGATTCGGCTCCCTTACAATCGACCGTAGGTCCCAACGCAATTACGAATTCCCGCTCGGGACGAACGCGCGCACCGCTCGTCTCGTCTCGCGAGCTACGCGGAGCGGAGCGGATACGAGCTTATGATTTACACGCGACAAGAGGGAACCAGACTTTCGGACCAGGCCCGGGCGAAATTTATGCTGCTACGTGTCCGCGACCCGCTTAATCCGAGATTGCGAGAGTCGACGCGACGGTAGAGAGAGAGAGAGAGAAACGGAGAAAGAGGTGGAGTAACTTCTGCTGCCAGGATTTTCCTCTGGAGCCGTGGAAAACGCCGAGAATCCCGAGAATCTCAGAGAGGCAGACCGTGCGTCTTCTCTTCTTCTTTACCCTCTTCCCTGATACCCAGATATACCCATGGGAGACGCTTGCTACGCGGGACAAGCTTCTTCGGCATAGATATCCGATTAGATTTCTCCGGAGACCAGCGCCGCACTGACGCAAGGAGTTTCCGATCGGCAGACCGGGACGCGTTCGATTACTGTTTCAAAGTTATGGCAGTTTTTGAAGGCAGTTCATGATTAGAAATGAATGTTCATAGATAATTTGCGAATATTAATTTCTATAAATAATGCAGCTTAACTGTTCATTCATTCGGCAGGTTAACCTACATCGAGAGTATTCGCGTTTCCGATGACCCGTGGAAAGAACGTTCGAGGGTAGAGCTAGCCAGGAAGAAATCGATCGATCCCCGGCTAATGGTGGGTTAATTGTCGGACGCAGTCTGGAGGCTTGGTTGACGTACGATCGAAATGCTCGGATCCGCTGCAGTTAACTATCCGGTAAGGTAGAAACGGTAGGAGTTAACTGACCGGTAGGAGCCACGCCGCGATCCGGTAACGTATGCGTCCATCGAGCCGCTTCCTGGTAATGCGTTACCGCTTCTTGCCGGTTTGCAAGCGCGTATATCAATGCCCCCTTTCGGACTACGACGATGTCACTGTCCCTGTCCCTGTTCCTGGTGGGCTAAGCAGCGCGCAAACTACCGAAATCATTGAAACGTTAGCTGAATTTCGGTTTTGGATACTAGGATAGGATAGAAAATGCTAGGGTGATATTAGAATTTAGAAACATATGTAGCAAAAGTTTCAGCGCATAATGGTTCGCCTGCACGCGACCACCGCAAGACTGAACGAATCCTGGCATGAAATGTGACCGATAAAAGAATTGATCTGTGGTCAGAGAAATTGAGTAAAAGAATCGGTTCGTTCTACAAATAGCCCTACTTATCACTGGCAACAATCCATCGGATCCCGCAAGTGCCACAATTGCCATGGGTGTGATCTTTTGCCAAACATGCAGACGGATTTTTTTATACGATTCCTTTCGTACTATTCCTCAACCAGTTGATGCGCAAAGTTCATCGACGTCCTGTATTTCCATTAATATACCTCGGCCCTGTCCGCGAGAAAGAATACACCTCGGGTCTTTCCACAAAGTTTCTCACGGGCCACCGCCAGCAATATATTTCCCGCAGTTTATCTCCATTATATTTGCTCGGCAGAAACACGAACGGTAACCAGCGGCGCGCTACCGACCGATATTAATTTTCCGAAACGTTTTCCGCTGTCCGCCAGAACCCTCCGGTTCATTCTACTCCGTTTGATCGCCGCTGCCCGACCCGGCCCGACCCGGCTTCTTAATTAGCTGGGGCGCGAACGATTGCAGAATTTTCCGAGGCGGCCGATGAATTTATCGCGTGCGTCGCGGGAGTATCCGCCTCGGAGAGCACGTGGATTCGCGACGGATAAGAACGTGGCGCGTGAAATGGAACGTGTCGGCGATCGGTATCGTTCAATTTCCAAGCGCGCGAAAATCTGCCAGAATCTTCCCTCCACTTAGACCACGCTAGGTGATTCAATTAAACGCGATACGGATCACATTTTTCCATTAGGAGTTACAAATTGCTGGAGAAACTCTGCATGGAACATGTTCGTAACCGAGTACGTCAATGTTTAACATTACACGGTTGAGTATAGTGACTTTCAGACTAAATTTTTACGATACGAAAATTTCTAGTTTGATTCTTGCAATTTCTCAGAAATGATCATTGGTTTCAGCCTTATACCATATAAATTTATAAACATGGCTCAGATAATTTTCCTCGAGGCGAAAACAAAGTGATGTCGCAGGTTCGAAATTTGTATAAACTAGAAACATTAAGGGCACCGTCTGGTTAGCAGACGACACTCGCGCGTTGACGTGTGTGAGTGCACACGTCGCTATATCACATATACGTACACGAAAATTGTAAGGGTCCGGGAGTAAACGTCTGAGATCTTAATAATGCAATGACTGGATTTCTTAGTAGTCAAAATCGCTAGATGAAAGATCAATCCAGGGTGCTATTTGGCTGAAAAGTCGTACTCTCCTTTGCGCGTCTGGACGCAACGTTTTGCGATCCATACTCCATTCGTCGTAGCTCTTTTCTTTTATTTTCTGATGTGAAGTATGACGAATGGAGTATAAATGGCGCTACAATAAAAAAACGCTGCGTCGAGACGCGCAAAGGAGATCCGACCTTTACGCGGAAAGAATAGACGGCCGTCGCGAATAAATAATTCCCAGACCTGGTCTAAGATTTCAGTCGTTTCCGGAGTGCATTCCTCGGTTTTGCCGTAGAATCAGTATCAATCCACTTGTCCGTCAAGATCCGCCTCGTCTTCCACCAAGAACTAGGGCCCAAAAGAGGTCGGGAAGCCCTCCGGTACGACCTTCTTCGGTAGTTTACGGTCTCGAGGGCAAGTTTAACGACATGCTCGTCGATCTCCCCCGCCACGGCGAGGCCGAGGACGAGGTCTCTAGCGCCAACCCTTCGGCTGCCACGCTGTCCAGTGCACCCTCTCGAGTCATTAGTCCACCTGCCGAGATACTTCGATCGCAAAAACGAACGACACGAGCATTCGCGTGGCCCTTCAGCCCCTCGACTGCGCGACACGCGCGTCGCAGATATCGACCGCATAACGTGACTGTCCGTTCGAGGTGGACGCTTTTTACCGGCGACACAGAAATTCCACCCCTGGACTGCCCTGTGACCCCCTTTTACCGGTATATCGGTCGATGGGCTGGCGACAAAACCGGAAGGTTTTGATTTTCTATGGATTTCGAGTGTTTGGAAAGAGCCCTCCGTCGGTGTCAAATTAACACATGCTTTTTTATTCAAATGAATGATTTAACACGTACCACATTAAAAGAATGAAAGTCACGAATTAATTAGGCAAATGTACCTACGAATGACAGAACTGTGCTCGTCGCATAGAGCATCTCTAGATTCAGAAATTCATACTCTGCAATTCGGCTCTGTTGCCGTTGCTCCATTGCAGTCAATAAAGTTGGAATCATGCTTTGTCAGTGGTGTAAACTGTCGAGACCGATTTCGTCAGTCTGAGGCGATATTCCTCCCGGGAAACGGAAATGTCGCGAAAACGGTGTCGCAAAGACGCCAGGAAGGAATCTGCCGGTTTACGTGGAGGGGGAGGGGAGTTGCCAGCCAATTCTCGGCTCCCCGCAGAAGGTAATTGCAGTTGCGGGGATGGGAACGCTTAAAGTCGACCCACGTTGACGAGTTAAATGCCTATAAAGAAGGTGACGAGGAACAAGGGGCGCAATAGACGTCGGAAAATTAAATGACCGTCATCCGCGCCGCGTCGTAGGGCAGGAAAAACTAAGAGAAGAAACTAAGTAGTGAGAGAGTGGGGAAGAGACAGGGAGAAAGGCGGTGGCCAAAGTCGAGCAGCCATCCTTAATCTCTCATTTGAATAATGAGAATGACGCGGGTCAGGTATACGGACCTCCCGGCTGGTTCAAGTTCCTCTAACGGAATTATTCGAGCCACTTCTGTAAATGACACGGCGAAACCGGCCCAGGGACCGTGTTAACAAACTTTCCGCGTTTTTGTGCGATCTCGCGCTGACGTAGTTAGCCCGGCATCCTGCAAAAATGTCCCGGAGTTTAACCCACCCTTCAAACCCTGCGTCCGTTGTGAACGCATCGACGAGCGTGAATTATCCGCTCATATGCACATGCGCGACCATTTCCCCTAAATACGAAGTGCTCCAGCCGCGAATTTGTAGAAATAAATTAATCGATTTGAAATGCCTTGTGATCCGCAGATTTATGAATTAATTCGAAAATATTAGAGAGACAGGAAAATTTATGGTGAGCACAGAAGAATAATGCAACTGATTTTTTCGAACCCTTTTGCCATCGCATGTGTCAGTATCTTCGACGAGTTCAACAATGGAGGCGAATGTTGCCAAGCAACGAGCTTGTTGATAAGGGCGTTGTACTTCGTGTCTCGGTGTGACATACTCGGTTAACGATTTGCACAGTGGGGAGAACGGTTTTTGTACGTTCTGCTCGCTTTTTGTCCCAAGTTCTCGAGCTCATAATTCGACGGGGATCGACGCCGAGGAAAATTGAGCTCGGCAAGTATCCGTCCAGGCAATAGGAGGCCGAAACACGGCAGCGAAGTTTTCGCTAACGCGAGCCCTTGTCAGGAGCCTAATCTTTTCGCGACAGAACTCCGGCCAGAAGATCAAACTCGTGTTAAAGGTTTATCGGAATATTTCCTCGAACCTGCGTCCTTGCCGATCATCCGAAATCCAATGACGCCTCGACAACAGAAATTTCAAAATGTCCAACCAAATTGAAAAGAAAAAGTCCTCTATCACCGAATCCAATTAGCATTAGCAGACACATTGGACAAAACTGCACACGATTACAAAAAGAATGAAGCTTCTATTTCGCTCCTGTTCTTCATAATCTTCACAAATGTAACTAACAAAGAGGCAACTTTTGCTTGAATGTTCGATATAAGGCCGTGGAATTAGATTTGAAATTCGCTGGTTTTCCAGGCGCGTTCGTCGCGAGACGCAATTAAACGTTGTTAAATGGGGATTAAACCGTTCTGCCGGCGGCTGTAGGGCACAAACTAACGTAGAGGGTTGGTAGTGCTGGGTTGGCAGCACGTGGGAACTTTTGCGAAGCAAAGAAGCGGCCCATTGATCGACCGTCCGCCGGAAAGTTTGCGGACAGGGAAACGCAGGCTTCGCGAAAGGGAAAGAGAACGGAGGAGAGAGAAAGAGAAAGAGAGAGAGAGAGAGAGAGAGAGAGAGAGGCTGTCATCGCGAGTCAGAACTTTCGGACGACAATATTTCCGACACAATGTCCGTCTCGCCCCTATGAAACGTGTAACGAGGCGGAGAGAGAGATCAGCGATCCAGTTAAAACTTTAACAACGAATCAACAATCGCTGCTCTGTCGCCGGCGCACGCCCCCGTGGCCGTTCCGCGAGGAACGCGAACGCGCCATGGTTAAAGTAACTTTAATTAATGCAACCTGAGGGCTGTCGCGGTTTATCGCCGCCTCCTCGATTAATTGAAACCCCTGAGCCCTCGGTCACAGAGGCCCGCGACGATCAACTGTTTAACGAACGATCCTGGCGAACGTTTCAGCCAAGATCGCCGTTTGATGGACAACCGGGTAGTTTAAACTTTGCGTTACGTAGTCCGGTTCATTATTAAATCAATACTTTCCTGCAGGTTTAATCTTAATTTTTACAGAATTTTTTTTTTTTAATAAAATAGAATTAATGGAATAAAATATATTACGAAAATTGAAAGTTGTTCTTTTAATAGAACACTTTACTTGAGACTAGACTAAATCTTAATACCAAATAGAATTTATTTGTTCACGCAAAAATCTTCCACCTGTTCGTCCGAATCATGAAAAAGTCTTCAAACACTGTATCCAAAATTGAAAGGGTACGTTAAGGTAGACTAAACAAACAGAGACGAACGAGTTCAAATAGAGACGAATGAATTCAAACATCGTTGAACGAGCTCAAACATAGGTGAACGAGTGTAAACAGAGATGAACGAGTACCATAGATAACAATTTTTTCGGATCCTCGTGGTTCACAGTAGTTCATTAAAATCAAACTCGGCCTGAATCATCCTCCACAAGACCCGCCACTAAAAATGTGAATTTGCGTAAGAACGAGCAGCTTAATAACCCGAGCCAGTAACCGCAATTTCCCGTTAAACCGTAGCGATACTTTTTTCGATTTCCAATCCCTCGACCCTCGGCGAATAAAGGGGAGGATTCGTTAGCGAAGAATATCGGCTAACCGTGTCCTGGTTCGTTTCCGTCGGGGAATAACGAGAATCATGCCATTGACCCTAATTCCGCGGCGAAATTAATACAGGCTACTCGATGACAGTTTGAAGGAGCAATTATCTAGCCACGGACGGACGGACGAATGTTCCTTTTGACTTTTCCGCGCAAAGGCGCGTGCGATCCGACACTTTTGCGTCCCGGGTGCAATCTAAAACTCCGTTCTACCATCATGAAGCGACGCACAGTAAACAGTACACCTTGCAACGTGAACACGAGTAAACTCCGAAGAAGATGCTACGTAATTGAAAGTTTCTTAGATCTATGCATCGTGTGCAAGATGCACAAATGATGACGCCCACTCGTAGGAGCTTGCGTTCACCTGAAAATTCATTAACGTTATTCGATTTCGAATCAGAAACCACAATTACAATCTCTCTTCTAACTGACTATGCAAGCGAATGTAGAACGAGGCTGGGTCATCGAGGACCCGGTGCAGTCTTGGCAGGGTTAATTCCCAATCGTTAACAGTTTCTGTTGTTAACCGATCGTCTGCTGAAGTCGGCCGCGACCACCGAAACGCAGCGTTTCCAGTCTGCCTAGGAAACGGCGCGGCGGTTCATTAAAATGCGGTAACCCAGCGAATCGTCGGTAATTGAATCGACGGGTGTCTGTTCAACGACGTTCGTTCGACTGCGAACTAACTTTTCCCTCAAGTTTGACCGCCGAGCGGCGTGTCGATCCGGAAGTCTGTCGCACGGAAACTCGGCGAGTCGCTCGACCGTGAGCCGCGCCGCTTCCGTCGATCCTCCAGATTGGAATTTGCAACTGGAGCTTGATAGGACGGTTCGACGATGGACACTGTAGAGAGCAATTGGTTGAATTTTTTAATCTCGAAGCCCGATCGCGAAGATGAGATAGATTTAACGAGAGTCTTCTACACGAAGTGAACAGAAAAAAGAAACGCACTGATTACTTGAGGACAGATCCGTTTACTTTGACGGTGAGAACTATAATGACTCGAAGGCAAGATAGAGAGAGAAGGAACATACAGGAAATAGATCGACATGTACATTTCAATAGAGCGAGCTCGGGTGACGAGCAAACATTACACATGAAAAGTATAGTAACCGATTTCGAAATTTTCACCGTGAACCTCCACGAATACTTTCCACAAAAATACAACCCCCGTCTCGCCGAGGAACGATCTACAAAACACGTAGAACCTCAGAGAACGAAACGTAACACGCGTTAATAATAAAATTATTATTATAAAATTTTTTATAAACTTCATCGTCTGCTCTGTTAATGTTTGTTTTAATTACACGAACGGTCTGGAAACATGCCCGTAAAGCTCGCGGATATCAACGAGAAAGTTGTATTTTCCAATCTCGTTCTCTAAACAAGGACCCGCTCGCGGCGAGGAAAGAACAGCGGATTTGCAACAAGCTGTGTACGATGATCACGATACGAGGCACGGTTAATAATACAATTTACAACGACGCAGGTAACCCGCTTCCGTCGGCGATCAACGGTTCGTGCTCTCCAAGTGGGCCGTTTTACGAGGCACGCAACCAATTGCTATTTTTCTTGCGATTCTATCCTGGGGCGCCACGTTATGCCTTTCCTTTCGAGATCGGCGACACGGAGCGCTGATTAAAATTGTGTCGGCGTAAATGTGTCGCCAAAAGGTCTTAGTTTGCTCTGAATCTGCTTGAGAATTTTGCTAATCAACAAATAGAAATAATCGCTTTGGCCAGTAGGCGAGGGAAACGTACTCTAACAATTGGTGGGGAGATTCATACTAATCAGAGCAGGATGGCCTAGCCTCGCTGCCTTCGTTAACGGGAATACAGCGTCTTCGCCAACAACGTCGACCAGCTTTAAATCCAGGTACACAGCCACAACGAACGATATTCTGGCATCAAAGCCGAGGCAAAGATACGAACTAATCTGTCGAGCACCCATCGCGGTGGATGCAGTGGCTGTCAAGGGTTAAATCGCTTCCGTGAGTGCCGGAGAAATGTCGTTTCAAGATCGAGCATACGGTTACGTACGGGCGACGAGTACCCTCTTAGGCGCCCCGCTAAAGCGGCCGAATATTCATGAACCCACTCGAAGGCATGAGAATCCGTGCAAGTGTTTCCAGGTCAATATTTGATACCTTGGGCTGCGAGCGCGTTCACTGTCACAAATTTCCCTCTCGATTTCTTTCCCCTCTTGTTTCTATTAATGCCCCACTCCTACAGAAACCCTTACCAACGGAGAACGAGCTTGTCGAGGGCGGAATCGACTTCTATCTTCATTCCTCCGTTCGCGGCACCTCTTCCCACCTCGTTCGATGTCTCTCGTTATTCCAGCGACTTTCCGCTTGTCATTCTCGTCGCTCGGTTTACTTCGGATTTTCTGTTTGCTAACTTCTACTATCTGCCAGTTGGACTTCTTCCGATTTCTCTGGCGTAGTTTTCTACTTCGAATTTCTGTTCCCTTCCAGTTACCTAATTTTTTTAATCGCGTTCCTTAATTTCCACGTTCTCTCCTACTCTGTATCTTGCCCGCGCCTCCAGTTTCTATAAATAACTCTTCTTCCATAGTTTTCCACGTTTCATTCGAATCTGCTTTCATGCCGACACCATAGCTTTCACCTTTTCTAGCTCACCCTCGTTTCCACGCGTTCTCTTTCTACTTACTTCTTTGTCTATGCTCTCATTTCTATTTAACGTCTCTCCTTATTTCGTAGCTTTCTACTTTTAATGCTACTCTCGTCGCTCGTTTATCGCCGCTCGTTTCTCTTCGCTCGTTCGAATCTATTTTTATGTACGATCGCCTCTACCTTAGCTTCCATCTCCTCCCAATTTCTGCGTCCTCTATCACTCTCTCGCTCGCTCCTTTATGTTCCTATTTTAATTAACGTCTCCCCTTATTCCAACGCTTTTCATCGTTAATTCTACTCTCGTTTCTCTTCATTCGTTCTAACCTGTTTCTCTGCGTTCCTATTTCTATTAATGCTTCCTCCCACCTAGTAACTCTTTCACGTTCATTCTACTCTCGATTTTCTCCAATCATTCTAGTTTGTTTCTCCGTGCTTCTATTTCACCTAATGAGTCTCTTTCTTCCCCAGCTTTTCATCGATTCTACTCTCGTTATTTTTCAATCGTTTTAATCTGCGGCTCTTCCTATTCTGTAGTTTTCTATTGTTAATTCTACTCTCGTTTCTCTTCTTTCGCGCCAATTTATTTCTCCGTATTCCTATTTCTATCAGTGCTGCTTCCCTCTTTCTAATGTATCACTCTTTGCTTCTATTTCTACTAATAGCTTCCCCAGTTTCGGTAGCTTATCATCATTAATACTATTCTTGTTTTTTTTACTGTTTCTAACCTGTTTGGCTATGGTGCAATTTCTATTAATGCTTGCCTTATTCTCGCTTCTTGTATTATTATATTATTTTATTACTATTATTGCCAGACTTCTGATTTGAACCCTGTGAAAAGGTTGAATGAATTTAAGTGTACTATCATTTACAATATATCACAATGATTGTATAAAGAAGGAAATTTTGATCTGGTGCCTTGCAATAGCGACGCAGACTATTTTTATTTCCCAGAAAGATCCACAACTTTATTAGTAAACTGCTGATCTTTCTGCAAAATAAAAATATTCTGCATTGATTGCGAGCAGCAGGAGTAAAAACAATTTATTTCATCCCTTCATGATTTTGTTGTATTAGAAACAACGTTACAACATATACTTAAATTTAACTAATCTGTTATTGTTTTCTATTTCACTCAACCATTTTCTTCATAAATGCATAAAGATCCCCAGTGTAATTATTACTAACGGTTCTCCTCATTTCTTAGCTTTTACTACCACTCTTTCTATCGTGGTTACACCGCAGTATTTTCCAATCCTATCATTACCCAAACTCTCTAAGAAACTTTCTCCCTCTCTCCCTCTATACTTTCTCTCTCTTTCTTCTCCTGTATGTAGAAGAGTAATCTACCTCCAAGTCCTCTTATCATCAAGTAGTCGAAGTAGAATCGTTTTCGCGTGCGTAGTTCGACGCGGTCGCGGAACTTCCGAAAGTACGTATCAGCTTCCAATGATGAATCAGTAATGAGCTGCGGAACGTCAGGATTTCCGTAGCATCTTTCCCAGCAGTTTTGCATTCGTCGTGCCGCCTGAACACGGTCTACCTCTCTCTCAAACTCCCCTACTTTCGAGAAGGTGCATAATAATTGAAATTCGTGTGAACTAAGAAGTGTCTCTTCTCCTCGAACTTATCACGGCCGCTTGAATATTCATGGACGCTCGTCAACTCATTACGGGGCCCCGGGAACGTTTCCACGGTAGTTACTGTGGATTTAATTAAAAAAACTGTTCAACCACCGAACACGCATTCTCGTCGCGATCGATGCGGCCGCGCCGCGGCGTTTTGTTCGGCCGAGGTTCTTACAAGCCGTGGATCTCGAACCGTTCAACTTCGATTTCAACCCTTCACCTATAATATCCACCCAGCGTCTCCGTAAAAATGTTTTAAACGAATGTTCATCGAGCATAAAAATTGTACGTTTTACACTATTTCAATAATTTACATTCCACCTAAATATCTTCTTTATTTGTCATGACTGCACTGTGGATTTTTATCCATTTCTACGAAAATTGAGTAGATCAAATTCAAAATTGTTGGAAAATTTAGGAAATCGAAGATACCACTATATGATTTCTTCTCTATTAAAATCATTAAGGGAAGAAACAACATCCAATTCGGCTTCTATCTCTTGCAATCGATGCAGGCGACTTTTATTTTGCATAAAGATCCGCAGTCTTTTCAAGACATAACAAATGTTTTTTTGCGAATGTTATTTTCAAGGTCATCGATATGTTTTTTCTTGTAAATTTATATTTTTTTCCTTGCATCTTTAAGTTGGTAAAAATAAACCGTTCCATAGTGCTTGTTATTTCGACATTATCATTTTCCTTCAAATATCTCGAAACAAGAAAAATATCACTTGGATCACTTTCATAATTATGGGCACAATTGTAAATGAATTTTTACATTAATGTATCGAGTATTGAAGGAACGCAGAGAATTCTAAATATTTTAATGATGAAGAAACCTTATTATACCTCGAATAATGTTTAATAGTATTCACTGACTTCGTAACCAACCTAATGACCTTAGAGCAGTGATACTTTTTTATACTTGAGCCATCTGTTCCAAAATATCAGCAGGATGGAGAGTTTACGAATAAGGCGTCAGTTCTTATCGACTGCGTGTTCGATATATCTCAGAATCGCCGAACACAATCTACCGGGGCTCGTTGAAAGTTTAACAAGTGTCTCTCACGGCTTCTCGCGGAAACCCTTCGACTCCCACGAGAGAAACGCAGCTTTCAAGCGAGAGACGTCCTTCGAGGTCGTGTCACGAGCCGAGAGAAGAAAAAACGGAAATATCCGGTCATCGATCGCCTAAAAATAGGAGGCGGGAGAGGCGATCGGATCGCAACCGATGGCTCTGGCTGCCGAGCGAGGCTCGCGCGAAAATAGAGCCCCGAGCGGCCATATTAAACGTATAATTTATACGACCCGGTGATTAATTGACGCATCGTCGTCCATCCGTCAAGGTTTCCACGATTCACCCGACGAATTGATCAATTTCGTCCTCGAAATAGAAACGGCCGTGACACGACAGGGAGCCACACACAATCCTGGGATTTCACGAATTACATTTACAGATGTGTCTGTTCGAGATACTAGACTGATTGGAACGATTTACTCACAGCTATTGCACCGGTTGATTGAAATAATTAGCGAGCTTGATCGGAGAACCGCGCAGAATGTGTCTTAATCATAGGTGGAGAATATACGTTTGAAAACGGTTGCAGCACTTGGACAATTTCATTTCGTTGATTATTTTCATCGATGCAGAATATTATTTCGGAAAGATCATTTTCTTTTCAGAGATGCAGTACTTGAAGAATTTCATCCTTGATTATTTTCATCGATGCAGAATATTATTTCGGAAAGATCATTTTCTTTTCAGAGATGCAGTACTTGAAGAATTGCATCCTTGATTATTTTCATCGATGCAGAATATTTTTTCGGAAAGATCACTTTCTTTCCAGAGATGCAGTACTTGAAGAATTGCATCCTTGATTATTTTCATCGATGCAGAATATTTTTTCGGAAAGATCATTTTCTTTTCAGAGATGCAGTACTTGAAGAATTGCATCCTTGATTATTTTCATCGATGCAGAATATTATTTCGGAAAGATCATTTTCTTTTCAGAGATGCAGTACTCGAAGAATTGCATCCTTGATTATTTTCATCGATGCAGAATATTATTTCAGAAAGATCATTTTCTTTTCAGAGATGCAGTACTCGAAGAATTGCATCCTTGATTATTTTCATCGAGGCAGAATATTTTTTCGGAAAGGTAAATTTCTTGGTTGAAATGGAAGTAGCGGTAGAACAGGAAATGAATAAATGAGGTGTGAATCAGCTCGAGCAAGGGATAAGGTATAAAATTGAAAAGTGAAGGGTTTCCTCGTGTGGAGGGCGAATATTGAAGAGCGTGGGTCCATCGGGAGCCGTGTGGACGAGGCATAAGGTCTGTCGAAAGGTTTCAATAAAGTCTCCTGGCGGTCGGCGCGCGGTACGGAACAGATTTCTCTGTTCTCTTGGTTTCCCGAGAGGTCTCGCCCCTCGAAGGGTGGTTTATTTGGAAAATGATTTCAGCGGCCGGTTTACGGCCGCATTGATTTACACGCGTCGGAGGACGAGCCGCGCCAGGAGAGAAGAGAGAGGATTCCGCGAGAGAGGCCGTTACACTCTCGTTAATCTCTCGTCGTCTGTATTCGAGGCTGCAGCGCGAGGCTGCTTTTTCTCGCGGCTTTACAAGCTCGAATAAAGCATCTCTGGTGGCCGGTGACTAACGCGTTAACTAACACAACAAACATCGATAACGTAACGTCGCCGGCTTACAATCTCCACAAATTAAATAACTAAAAGATCAGGTGCTAGCATTTCCCTGACGCACTTTCTCTACCGTTTAACCCTTAGCACTCGAGTCGGGACTCAGAATCACCGCTAAAACCATTATTCTACACCATTATTCAAAATATCGTTTAGATTGTTAAATATGTTGGTATCAAGTCAATAAACTGCCGATAAATAGAATGTTATTTCTTCCCTTAATGATTTTAATACAGGAGAAATCATATATTGACATCTCCAATTTTGCTATAAATCTATAAAAATTCGCAGTCTACTGATCAATTATTAAATATTTAAGTAATGAAGGAGGCAATATATCAATTTCATATCAATAAAATGAAGAGAACGATATAGAATGGAATTATTCCAGAAATGAAATAATGTTTAAATTGAAAGAAATTAAAGGAGTTGAAAAAAAGGAATAATGTTTGCACACAGCAGATTCGATCACCAGTCAGACTCCATGCTATACGTTCGTCAAGGGTCAATATTGTGCACAAACTGTGTTCGGCGAAAGTTCGGCGAAATTATTCGATTCCTGCGATTCATCGAATTCCCGTGAACGCCACCGGCTTGTCACCGTTAATCCCCTTATCATACGGTTATACCCCGTATCCGTTATAGGAACCGAGCGTCGCTAGCAAACCGACAATTAGACGGGAAACCAGCGTCGTCCGGAATCCCTGATTATATTCAAATTCGTCCGCAGACGCCGTTCGGGAAACTGACCCACTAACGTCCGCCAATTACTCGTAACAGCCCGCGAATTAACCCGCGGCTAATTGCCGCTAATTCCGTTAATTGTCGACGCGACGCGATCGATCCCCGATCTTTCCGTTCCGCCATCTTCTGCTCGTCGAAAAGTAAAGAAAAGGGAAAAATTTCTCTTTCAAATCGACGATTTTCACCATTATAATTAATTAATAATAAATTAATTCACCTTCATCAATACTATTATCGAAATCGTAATGACGCGAGCCGGTGGAACGGTGAAAAGCTATCAAATAAATTTAGTTAATCGGGTATGTATATGTATACATGTATATTGTATATCGGGATCTCTTTTTGAAGAGGATTTTTTCACGCGATTTACATTTTACACGGTTTGTCTGTAATTGTTAGACTTTTTCATATGCTTCAGCCATAATTGGACGATTTTTTTTATTACGTTTTATTCTCATAGAGACGATATTTTTGAATAGGACTCATTTACATTTTTACGGTTTTCTGAACGTAATTAAAAGAATACCTTCAGGGAGAGCATTTCTATTAGATTGGAGGGAAAGTTCTTTCGTATTTGAAATAAGCAGATAATATTGCTTGTCAATCAAAAACACGGGTTATCTGAAAAATGGCAGCAAGTTGTTACAAATAATGGAAATTCTGTCAGAGAATAACATTGAACATATATTCTTATAAATTGATTCAAATGCTTTCTTTAAAGTACGTCAGAACTTTCCCTCCAACTTAATGTATTTTAAATTTCTTTTTGATATGCGTATGTGCAACCACCGTATAAAACGAGACCGATGTAAACAATAAGTAAACGGTGGATCTCTCTACAAGATACAATTGTGTGAATACCATTCGTAAAGACCGAAGTCAAACGAGACTGTATTCCCCAATAAACTGTACCAATAATGTAGAAACGTTGAACCGAATACACGATATTAAATGTCAGCATCTTTTATCATACGTTTCACCGTACTTTTTGCATTCTATTCAAAGAGTCTCTTGTTGGTTGCTTTCCAATTTAAACGCAAGCTTTTCTTCCTCCAATTAAACTTTGCAGATCGCGGGGAATAATCGCGTACTGGAAAAATGTAACGATAATTCCTCGGCCGTTATTATGGTCCAATTCCGAACAATAGCTACAGCGGAAGACGTCCCATCGCCGTATGCATGGTCAATAAAAATCGCAGTTTCCGGGAGAATCTTCCGGGGAGAGCTGTGGAGCAACTCGGCGGGAACTCGTGCGGAAAACTCGGATTGTACGTGTGCTCCACTCCAGCGAAATGAAATTTCACAGCTGATAAAGTATCGGCGGGTCCAACGCTGCCCTCGAACCGTGTAACGCGTTCTCTGAGCCGTTTTAGTAGTTGGCCAACTTTCCTCCGTTTTCTTTCCGGTCAGATAAATTAGCTCCCGTCCCCCTCGCCTCTCGTATTTACGGCAATAAACTCCGAAAACACTTAGGTGGTCCGTGGAAGGAAACGAAGCCCGTGTACCAACGAAATCTCGGTACGTTCGCGGTGCTCGCAAGCCTGTAACGCTTGTGTCAATGATTACGAAAGAGAACATGGCGGCCGAGCGAGCAACGGAGATATTTCCCGGAGAAATACGACAACGTTCCAGATTAACTTTCCTGACGGGCAAACGGCTCCTCCCTGAATTATGCGGAAAGTTCTACGCTCGGTCCCGTTGCGTCGCCCCTTGTCCACCGACGCGTTTTATTGTTTTAATAAAAGAATGAGCACGCGTTATATCGCCCGCATTGTTGCGACTGCAACGCGAGTTGCGAATTGAGGAGCGATGGGGCCGAACTATGTCGCTGCTAAAGTGGGCATCGCTGGAAACGTTCGAAATGTTGGCCTCCAGGCTTTCAAACAATTCTGCTGGACCTGTGCAAGATCATCGAATTGTTCCTATTGTATGGTACAAAATAGGACAAGTCGTTTATATGGCTGGAAATAAGAAGAAAATCAAGAATAACGAAATTGCGTGGGAGGATTCGTTTTCGAGAAAATTAAATTAAAATGTCAGTCGAGTTGACACACATTGTTAATAAATAACCTACTTGGCTATCAGAATCTCTGGACAAAATGCATTGCATTAAAAACATCTGTTACGTCGTCACAAACAAATGAGACATTTAGACTACCCTATATATTTTTGGGTCGTTATTTTTCCACGGTATTTTATAGTGTCTCAAGGAAAGGATTATGAAATGATGTTTATTGCGCTGAACGCTCGAATTGGCGCTTGTGTTTTCGACAGGCATTGTTCAATTCCATATCGTCGGCTCGCATAAAACCGCGAATGAAAGGGTTTACGAAGTCTGCGCCCCCGTTCCCTCCGCCTCTTAAATTTAATTATAGCGCAACGATAACTGGGAGATGCGGTATCAGAAGAAGTACCGAGTGGTAGTAAAGATGTAAAACGCAGACCGTTACTGTCGAGTTACGAGGGTAATACTGGATCTACTGGCAGTCAGCGATGCCCCTCGAGCTCCCATCTTGCCAACTTCGTTAATTTCTAACAGCATCTACCTTCGTGGATAATGCGGATTCTTCCCCCTCCTGCAATCTCGAATCACTTTTCTCTTCATCGGAACATCGTAAATATTTTCTGTATGTAATTTAAAACAGCAGCACCATTAAGAGAATTTATAAGTGCTGTTGCATTATTTTCAAGCAATTAAACGTATTAAGAACTAAAATGAATTTGCGTGTCACTCGAGTTTGTTACAATTCCGGTGGTAGAAAATATTCATTTTCCATAATGATCCGCTGTCTATTAGATCAGTAGACTGCGGATTTGATGCATTTACAACAAAAATGGGTAAGTCCAATTTGAAACAGTTTACAGGTCAAGAGACTTTAGAAACACCAATGTATTATTTTTAGTCATACAATTATTGAAGAACGATAGAAGTTTTTCATCTGCTCCTGTTTCTTAAAATTGATGGAGAACGTTTATATTTGGCGTAAAGATCCGCAGTCTATTGATCAGTGCACAACGCGCAAGGGTTGGCCAATAAACTGTGGAGCAAACACACACAGCATATTAGGCACTGCACACACATTGTACAGTGCAGTTATTTGCTGCACTGTTCGAGAAAACGGTCCGTTCAAAGCCGTTCGCCGCGAGCCGTTGGTTGAATCAATTTTTGCAATTCACTTAGGGTGAGATGAAAAGCGTCGAAGCGCGGTTGCAATTAATGCACGGCGAAATAATTCAAGCACGGTGGAGTTCGCGCGGCTGTCTTCGCGGAATTTGCATGGGGTACCACGAGCTCGGGCGCGAGAGCTTGTTTCGCATGCGGGAAACACCGTCGGGGAACACCTGTCCGCCCACACAGAGGGTTATATCACTTAGGCGGTAAAACTCGGTGCATGTTGCGCCCGGACGCGACGCGACGCGAAACCGACGCGCGACGCGCCGTTTTCTCGCCGTTCTTAAGCCCGGATGAATCCGTTTACCGAACTTTATTGTGTCCCGTTTGTTCCAGGGCATCGAGCCGTTTAACCCTTCCGCTCCTGATTTCTTTCAAATTGTTCCACGCCAAGACTACATCAGTCAGGCCATTGTTTCTCGAAAATGACGAGGCTGTGCGCTCGCGCAAAGTGGACCTTGCTTTTATTGTGTATGTTGAAAGACAACTGTGTTTCGTCACTTTTGTAGAACAGTTTCTTTCTGGGCTTGGTACTACGGAAATAGTTGTTTCTGCCGTGGCAAATTGACACGAGGGACAGATAAAGGTTAAATCTTTTATCGATGACAAGATTGTTAAGCTCATATGTTTTGAAACTGCCTGTACACGTTGCGAGAGAAACTGTTAAAGACGAAAGGAGATTTGACAGTTCTTGTTAAGGTTTTTCCGAAGGGAGAAGTGGTAGAAAGAGCGAGTGCTAGGAGAATTGTTATCAATTATCGTTCTCCCGTTTTTCTTAGACGTTTTTTTCTATACATCGTCTACGGAGCTAGCTGAAACGTTGATTTCGAAGCGGCCGCGTGGGCGTTCCCGGGAGCCAGCTATCTCGCGGCGATTAATTTTGATTAATCGTCAAATTAGATCGGCTTAGATTGGATCTCACGCTCGCCACGGTAGATCTTAATCCATCATTTCTAATTTATCGGACGGAATGAATGCGAGTTATTCGCCACGCCCGCGTCCCTACCCTATTGTCTCACGATCCCGTATACACTGCCCTGCAAGAGTATGAGCAAACTTTACGATATTAATGTTATTTCGTAACGATTTAATATTTGTTCCTATGACGTTTGCGTGAAAAGTTTGACTTCGTTCTAGCAGTGTTATGTAACGTTTCGATTCAGAAGCATAGAATTGGACGAAAAGTTTGTAGCGTATTTGGAATAAAATTCACAGATTAAGTAAACATATTTATTCGTAATTACAAGAATTTTTTTGTTTGTGAACTCTCTTGGACGATTTTTCGGTTAACGAGACCAAAGAGAGAAACTTTTGGCAGACAGTGTACCAAGTCGGCATAGATGGGTGCGAACAGATCGAAGCCAGTCGAAGACATGTCCGCGCGATTTTCGGAGAATCGCGTAACCGAAGCGAGGGTCGCGCGAAACACGAGAACGATCCGCACGAGCGAGCAGTCCGTCGCGTTTTTCTTTCGGGTTACGTTTCCGGTCAGTGGCGTGCAGAAGTCGGCGTGGCGTACGTGTCTACCGGGATGACCATACTTTATTTATTTATTTACTCGAGCAAACGGGAAACCGGCCATGGAAACATACTTTTCCTCGGTTCCGTTCTCTCCGGTACGTGTCCGCGTTCCGTAATGCGGCTACGTGTTTCTCTGAGCTATCCATCCCAGCGTTTCCATACACTTGACGACGACAACCGACCGGCACACGTCGAACGATGTATCGTTGCATTTTTACCGAAAGATCCGAGTTTACAGAAGATCGACTAGCTTCTGCTAACTCAAACTGCGTTATTTTACCTGCACAGGCGAAATTGATTTATAATTTCCCATATCGCATTCTTCTTTACTTCACGAAAAAATTCTACCGATAGTTCAAACCTTCCCGTTTCGAACAAAAAAAAATGTTCAACTCGTACAAGCGGTTTCGAGATAAAAATTGAAAAGTGCACCTGTCGCACATGAATTCCTAACATGTGATTTTTACATCCCAACAAAGGCGATGTTTTTTATTATGTTCCATGCTACAGAACTGATGTCTTGACACGCTTAAAAGTAGTCTCACTGGAGTAAGCCTTTCTTTTTAAATAAAAAAGGTATAACTCGATCGGACGCGTAGTTGCCAGGATAAAAATTGACACGTTTAACATGCCGCGGTCGTGAATCGCGTAATCGTTTCTAGAGAAGCAATGATTCCGCGTTTCCTCAAAAGGAACACAGCTTGTCCGAGTCCTGATAAAAGATACGAATCGTATCGAAAGCGTTTCACCGATCATTATCCCGAAAACACCGTTTCCCCTAAAAGCGTGCAAAAATCGCGGGATCGTCTCGTAACTTTTCCGGAGGGTACTCGCGGAGCAAGGGGTCTCTTTCTCTCTCTCTCGATGAGGACAGTAACTTCGATTCCGAGCAACGTGGGCGAGCGAGTGGGAGCTTAGCGCGGGTGGAAAAACTGCCTCGGCGAGTAACGGATCCGGTCGAAACACAAAGTTAAAAGGGCTGTAGTTCCGCGCGTTGTCGTCGTACGATTTTATTGCACGGTGCTTCGGCCGCTCGTATACGAGCTCTCTCGCATAGATAGCATCTGCTCCGTCACTTGGAAGTTTCCGCGCGTCCCGTAGCTCGGTGCCCGACGCTACCGGTTTCGTATGAAGCATTTCATTACGTAATAAATCGTCGATTCGCGCTCGCCGAGATGAAGCTTCCGGCCAGCCCGTGCGACGCAACGAAGAATTATTTCCGCCTCGTAAACCGCAGTGAGCGCGGCAACGGAAAAAAATTTACACCGAGGGTTTAATCAACGCTCGGAGGATCGACAACGGGGTCCTAGGACGTGATAGTTTATCGTAGAACCGCAGCCGGGGACGGCCTGGCGGCTGGTCAATCGTCATTTTTCTCGAGAGTGATTGCGACTCGTTCGATTCCGTCGACATACTGGCTTTGAACTTTCATTTTCTCTAGAATCGTCTAGACATCGTGTCTGGGCCCGTTACGGACTTGTGAATGGCTGAAAGTTAAGTGTCTTCTTTTCATTTGTTTATTTATTAAGTTCGCGTCAACTACTAGGTCATCTGCGACCACGGAAGAAATGATAAAATTTATAGCAGTGGATTACATACAGGGTGTCCCAAAATTCCTCCGACACCCGAAAATTGGAGGTGCCTTGGGTCATTTGAAGTGACATTTTCCTTTACAAAAATGGCGTCCGCAGCTTTGTTTAGGAGTTATTAACGAAAAACACGGACCAATCAGAGCGCGATGTAGATATGCGATGACACGTTCGGCCAATTGACAATTGGCGCGTAGGGCCGACTGTGCTAACTCGCGTCTAGGTCGCGCTCTGATTGGTCCGTGTTTTTCGTTAATAACTCCTAAACAAAGCTGCGGACGCCATTTTTGTAAAGGAAAATGTCGCTTCAAATGACCCAAGGAACCTCCCATTTTCGGGTGTCGGAGGAATTGTGGAACACCCTGTATATGTATAGTGTAGTGTGAAAGGCTTAATTTTCCTATTTACGTTTCCCAATGGCGGTTCCTAATTGTGTTCTACCACCTCGTGTGGGTTAAGAAGTCGTTGGAGTATTGATACGGGTAAATATTGTTTCATAGAAGTCGAGGGCCACAAAGCCACGCCCACTTAGGACGCGAGCGTTCCTTTGGATTCCACGAATGGTAGCCAGTGTCCAAGGAGTTGTTTCGCGAGAATTTCGCGCAACGACCGATGAAAGGGTGCTGGAGTTCCCAGGATGCCTTTGAATTAAGCCATGAGGGCAGCTCATCGTCGAGTCGTGGATCTTGCCACGCCGCGCCGGTTAAAATTGCGGATTATGCGGAGTTTCCGGGCCCGTTCGTGTCTTTTTCGTGAGCGACGACGCGCCGCGCCGCGCGTTTACCATTAAAATTCATGGAATAATAATGCGGCGGTCGATCGTAAATACCGGCCGCGTCCTTCTTATTCGGTTCGCTCGGCGGCGATACCGAAAGAAAACCTCTCGTTCCTCCACGAGGAACGCTCACTCTCTCTCTCGCGCTTTCTTCAGGGCAACCGGGAGATTTAAATCGACGTCTTCATCGCGAATTTGAATCCACCGGTTTTCTATTCCGGAGAACGCGTCGCTCCGGATCCCGGGAGAGTGACGAGAAATCGTCGCTTGGGGAAAACGCGATTCGCTCAGGGGCCACCCTGTGAATTCTGATTCGAGGACGTCGTCGCCGAGAGAATGTAACGACAATTTGAATTTAAATCCCGAATTAAGAGGATGATGAGGCGCCGCGCGCGGCCCGCGAAATGTTTACTGAAATTCGCGCCAAGCCCTCGAGAAAAATATTTAAATTGCGCGACGCCCTGTTTACCATTCTGCTGAAGCCGCTGCGGAATATCACCGCGCCCCACTTGCAAAAACGAGATCCAAATCGTTCCCGGTAACATGTAAAAATCTTGGCAAACACGTTCCACGATTGGCCTTTTCCCGAGAAAGAAATTGTCGACGGGAGCATCTTGTTTGCGTGATAAATTCAACGGAAGAACAATCGAACGGTAACAGTGAATATTTTATACCGCCTATTAGAGCTGACAAGATTCAGACAATGCAAGGATCAGCGATTGCAACCAATTTCTGCAACAATAACCGAACACCGATGCAAAAGCTCAGCTCAGACGCATACTCGAGGATTCTAATGGAAGACCAACATAACTCATGGATCTCGGCGCCTCGTCGGCGGTAACGTTGCTGCGAAGATGCGAGTCCCCGAGAGGCAAAGGTACACCGGAAGTTTGGCAGCAGCCGGAATACACCCGTGAAGTTACACATCCTTGTCCGAGGATACAGCCGGTCGATGGATTCGGCACACAATCTGCGACCGGCAGGATGCGTTCGTGTCGTGAATGAGAAACCATGCTAACACGACGGTGGGGGAACAAGAAGGGGGTACGAGTAAAGAGAGGGAGAGAGATAGAGATAGACAGAGAAACGCAAAAGAGGGAACGAGGAAGGCGTGTACGTACGCGGAACGGAAGACGAACAAGGTGGGCCCCGGAGAGGAGAGGGTTATATTGACTGTATTGGATTGAGTATTCCATATTTTCCGCGCTCGGCCAACCGGAAGATGGAGCTCGCCCGACCGGAAGATCCGACAAAGGCGGCTTATTGGCTGACGTTACTTCGCCTTCGGATGTTTCGTCGCGATACGAGAAACCTCCGTCTTCTTCTTCTTCTTCTGGTGCTGCTTCCCCTTCTTCAGCTCCCAACCGTCCCATCCTCTGCGCCAAGAAATATTACGATTTACCTTTGAATACTTCGTTCCAGGAATGCTCAGGGAGACTGACAATTCTTCGCCGAGAGAGAGGGCGACGACTTTAAGAATCGATGTGTTCTGTCCCGATGAAACGATCGAACAATTCGGCGAATGCCACTCATTGTTGCTGCTCGACGAGCACGGACCGATGACAACAGGTATTTTCTCGGATGGTGACGGTAATTTTCTTCTGCCGGTTTATTTCAGTCTAATAGTAGTTTTTTCAAAGGTTGTTGCCAGCGGACCGGAAACTCTTTCTGCGTTTATGCCGAACCGCTCTGTTACTGAAGATTCAGAGCTTTCTTTTTTATTATTTCAAGTGGAGGGAGTTGGATTGCGTTTATGCTCTACTTCCTGGAATCATACACTCACAATCCACATTCTGGAACGATGCAGCATTCAGACTCTACAGAGTGACTCTTTTCCCAAACACGTATTACGCGAGTTCACGGGCGCAACTTGAACTCCGAGATTGACGCGTATATCGACGAACAATCGCATTCCTGCGGCTACGCCGGGTTAGGAGCACTGCAAACTCAATTTGTATCGTGTCTCGGTTCGAAAGCGAACAATTAACCCGAAATGTTGACCGCCGCATCGTTGCGACCCTGGCTCCGAGCTACTATGAATCCGCTATCTCTGTTTCTTGCTTATTGGCTAACTTGATTTCAATCGGGACATATCGTCGCTCGTTTCGCGAGGATTCTACAAACGCCACCGCGAACAAGAGCTATCTGATCCTGCAGGCTCCGCCGACCATAAGTAAGATCGTCCACTGCGTCAATACCCAGAATTTTCCATAATGATTTCGTATCTGCACCGCGTACTTCAAAATAATCGTGATTTTTCTATAAAATATTTATAGAAAATACTACATTGTATCTTCCTATCTACATTGTATCTGAAATCCATATTTCACTTCCCACTAATCAACACTATATTCTCTATTTCCGCTAATTTTATACATCTATATTCAGTTTTGTTATAATTAGGTAGCAAATTTTATGCATTCATCACAAAAATGAGTAGGTGGAATTTAAACCAGTGAAAAGATTATAAAATTGTAAAATACTCTTATGTTATTAAGACTGAAAGTAATATCAATTTCACTCCAGTTTGTTACAATTCAGGAAGAAAATTTTTACTTTGCATAAAGATCCGCTGTCTAGTTACAATATATTTTGTTTTCGCCTAACTTTCTATTTCCGTCCACACCATTCCTTTACTCTTCTAGCTATCTTCCTTCGAAACATTATTGCTCGTTTCACTCGCCTGTACTCCTAACAGTGTACGACTTTTTCGTTTGAAATGGCTAGTTTCCACGGAGAAAGATATAACGAGGGGTTGAAGGGACACACGAATGCGTTGCAAAAGGGAGACACAAGACATGAAACCCTCACCCACCGCCTACTTTCCCGCGGGACCATCATGTTACAGCGGACTGGAACGAGGGACTCGCGATTTGTCGATGCCGGATTTCATTAGCAAGTTTGATTTAATTACCCGGCCGGGCTGCTGGCCGGTCCCGCGGTCAGGCGACCCTTTAATCGCTCCACCATTTGTACGCTATGATTTCATGAGAATCGTATGAGATAGTCGAACCGTAATTCCGCGGTTTTCGCGTCGACAGCTCTATGCAACATCGCATCGGCCTCGATCGTTTTTCCGTTCCGTTCCGCTGGATCGGAATAATGTTTATCGGCCGTGGAAACGGCCGACGGTTTTCCGTTTTCGACACGATGTATCTTCATCAAGCCTTGAAGCCTGCCGACGCTCATTTTTCTCGCTAATAAACCGAGCTATTATCGCGCTTAAACCTTTCAATCCCAGCAATGCCACTACTCTCGGCGTACAGCCGCGTGCACAGCGTGTCGATTATAAACATTGCAGTTTTTCACGATTTCCGGTCTCTGACTGCAATAAATCTAAGGATTCTTATATATCTCAATATCTATTGTTCTCTGGTAGCAAACGATTCCGATAAAACATTTAAAATACAGTATTTTTTCAATTTTTGAAAAATTTCTTTTCACATCGTGTAATAAATTAATTGCTCTAATTTCTCAAAAACCTTCAAATCGTATAGTTTAATATTTAAAAAGTTATCGTTTTTTTACAGCGTATTAATATTAATCAATGTTGGAATTAAACGATGCCATAGCGCCTAGGTGTAAGGGATAGTACAGGGGTCAGGTATAAGGGACTGTGGGACCCAGCCGGGGGCGTAAAGTCAAGCGGTAGTCAGTACGGTTACAGAAGTTAGCCCGAGCGGATCGTGATAAAGTAAAGTCCCACAGTAAAGTAGTAGCTCACCGTATAGAATAACAGTACGTTTACTGTTCACGCGTTACATTTTGAACCACGCGGATACACTGTGGCATGAGTAAAGTGGCACCTTTGCATATAATTAAAGTATATTCAAAAAAGCTGTGTTTTCTTTATTTCATACACTATAAACGTTATATCTAAGTGGTCATCGTCCCTGGATCAAGTTTATTCTCCAACAATCAAGACTCAGTTGTACGTACGACGAACGTGTTCATTGAAGAAGGGTTTAGTAATTCGCCATTTTCTTGCTCCAGCCATAGTGAAGTGCAGGATTGGCTAACGAACGGGGTTTCTTTTGGCCAGTTCAATTTACATGGCCGTCGGGTAGCAGGTCGGTTTTCAACCGAGGCGAAATACGGCCGGATAACAAAGGATCAAAAACGGAAGTGAGTACGAGGAGGTTGCTCGATTGGTTCGCGAGCCGAATTGTTCCGGCGACGGTGACTCGATTAACCCTTCGCTTCCTGAGCTGCTGGCGCGCTTTCAACCGCTTCCCTTTTATCTTCTGGACAACTCGCGTGCTAAAGCTTCGTCTCTTCTTCCCTTCTTCCCTCTATCTCCGTCCCGTGTCTTCCCTTTCACGATTATCCAATATTCCTCGGTAACGATCGCTGTCGCTCGTTCGCTTGCGTTATTTCGTTTTCCGACAGGAAAATTTCATCGACTTCGATTACTTGCCGCTTTTGCGCGATATTGCTGCTATCCGATTTACGCTGGCGAACGATTACCGAGTTTAGAATGACTAACCTGTTCGCGAAAAGTTGCATCGATTCGTATTATATCCTTAAACCAGGGTTTCCCAGATGAACCCCTTGGGGTCGATGGAAGTTCAAAAAGCATCTATATTCTATATTATTCCAGGGGTACATTGGGGATCGATGATAAATTTTTCTGTTTTAAAATTATCGTGAATTTTCAAGGAATGTAATTACTACAAGATAATATCCGTTTTATCATGTAAAAAGTTCGATTAATAATTTTAAAGAAATTTTTCGGTATCAACGTTCACTAACCAGGACGCTAGCCCTGCCGATCGATTCGCCAGGTGATTCTCGGTACACGGAGGTCTAATCGAAGCCGATTTAGCTGGATCCACCGTCGCAAATCACAGAGCGTCAGGGATAGGCAAGACGAACAATTTCCTGGGCCGAGTAGCCGGCGATAATAACAAAACGCGATATGAATCTTCATCTTCGTCGTTGTTCGTGCGATCGGCGATCCTCCCTCGGCAATATATTTCAATCCCAGGCGTTAAGTACTCTATTCTGACCCGTATAGCTACATATACGAAGACCCGTTGAAATTGCGGCGGCTCGCGTCATGTCTGAGCAAATCTTCCCTCCCCGATCCCCCTAGACAGACGCTATGGCCCCCTCTCTGGTAGAACTACCATCGATTTTCATCGAATCCGTGTCGACAGAGACGTTCGAGCCTATCCGCGTCTCCTTTCAGCCGTGCAATTGGCTCGACGCCTGACGATGGATTAAAATTACCTTCCGCGATTCCTTTTGCGGCTCCAAACTCCTCCCTCGAGTCAGACTGCACCTTGTAAACGAGCCCCTAGATGTTGATACGATCTGTGTAAATAAACAAATTTTAAAAAAAGATGCTCTCATTACTTCGTGTCAGGAATAAAATAATATCGATCGATCAATCTGTGTCCCTAACAGTTACCCGAAATTGCAGGCCATTAACAGTTGCAGCTAAACAAGTTCGGAAACTGCCCTGAAACTATGAGCATTGTCTTCGGCTGGATATTCGGAGAGCATCGAGGAGATGCATTTTGCAAACGAGTGCTCGCTATTTTAATTAGTCCGAGATTATTCCTGTTCCGGGCCGTTTCATCGTTCTGGGACGTTTCCTAGGACGTTTGTGAGAAAATTGCGTGGCCTCGCAGAGGACAACGGGCCACTTTTCCCCGGCCAAGTGGAACGGGGGCAGTAAGAATCGGGCAACAATTGCTGGTGGAATCGTCTCGTCGGGCGTACAATTGACCCGAAGTAACTGAAAGTTTTCCGGGTAGTTTGAAACCCGATCAGGATCGACGTGGCCTAGCCGGAGACCGGCCCGAGAGCCATCCGCGAGAAGGTAAACAGATTTAACGAGTAAATTAGAGGCGCGGGGTGGGCCGATATTAAGGTTAATTACGTGAAATCGGTTTCCGGAGCCGAAGAAACGCCTGGGACTCGACGAATTAAACGCGGCCGTTTGAATCCGAACGAGTTTCCGCCGTCACGGCTCGAACCTCGTTACCCTTCTCTGCCTTTTCAGCCAACCCGGCTGGCTTCCTTTTCCTCTTCTTTTCTTCGCTGGTTTACCCTCGTACGCTCTTCAAAAATAATGATACGAAAAATCCTTTCCTCGGTTCTCACCTACTTTTCGTTTACACTTTGATTCCGACACTGATTCTCCTCTTTGCGTAATTTCATATTTTACAGACAGTGCTGGACAAATGCAGTATTTACCTCTGATGCAAACAAATCCGTTTCATGTTTGCAATATTTGATTTTACTCAAATCCTTGTTCAAAAATGGTCAGCACGAGTCTGCTACTATCAATGCCCATCAACTAATACCATAACTTTACGAAATATAGAAAATGCAAACTGTAAACATAAAATGTATAAATTCTGATTGAAACTGCGTCGAATGGTGAACTTGAATGGTCGCGCGCAGCAGTTTCCGCAAAAGAGGCCACAACAACGGCATACCAATCCGGATGACATGATCGAACCTCTCCGTGATCCAAATTAAGGTAAAGACCGTCGGAGCCGTGGCGAGGGGAAAGACAGCAGACCTCTGGCAAGTATCACTTGACCGCGTCATAAATCACTCGATACCAGGCCCTCAAAGACGAAGAAATTAAAGGCGAGCAAGGTGGACGATGACGCCGGTAGTTTTCTCTCTCGGCCTCCGAGCCTCGAATAACAAATAAACAGTGGCGTCTTCGTTTCCAGGCTGTTACTCGATTCGTGGAATCCGTTCGAGATGATTTAAGGACTCTCGTGCCAGCGGCCTCATCCAACCCCATCAGACTCTTGCATTCCAATATCTCCTCTCTTCCCTATTCCTTTCGAATTTCATATTTCCAATTAATCCGTACTATATAACGTTAAGAGTCTCGAATCGACGATCTACACACTTGGAATCGGCTTGGGTTTAACTTTAACAACTATCATCGTAGAATACCACATCTTCAGTAATTTTCAACGTTTCTACTTGCAAAAGATACAATCCCAAAAAAGACAATTTTCCGCCGAAATTGCCTGTCATTGCTCCAATTAAATCTTGATCGTCCAGGTAGAAATGAAAATAACGAAGCTCGCAAGGGTCTCAAAGTTGTCGAGATGCTTCGACCGCTTTTTTATTGTAGAAAATCTCATAACAGATTTATTTTAACATAATGCAGAATTCAATGTAAGAATTGCAAACAGGGGAAAATTTGTACAGAATAGAAAAATACAAATATACAAAAAACATTGTTATACCCGCTTATAATTTCAGAAAACATATAGGACACTTATATACTAACAAGCACAGCTTTCAGAAAATGCCAACGTGTAAAGGCAAGCCTTGATATTAGGCTTGGCTATTAGCAGTGAAACATCCATCGGTAGCTGGAAGTTGGTTTTACGGAGCTACACTTTGACCGTTCATTGATCGCGCGCTCAGAGAGGAAACGAAAATGAACACGTTGCCAGATATAACAGATACGCCGGGATAATTCGAAAATTGTCTAGATGTGATGCAGCTCGAAAATTCGCGGTAGTTTTGAGAGAGACAGCCGACGGACGTCTCGAGGATGTCGAGGGGCGGGTGCACGCGAGGTTCAACGTACCCGGGGGATCAGATCACGCTCGTTCGCAACGTGATTCGGTGGTTAGACGGACAGGCGGCGGGTTGATGGCTTGGCTCCAGGGTTTTTCCGATAGCCGTCGAGCGATTTGTATGTTCTTCCGGTAATTCCATTAGCCTTATTAAACCGGTAAGACCGCAGAGCCAGCCTAAAGGGACCGAGGCGGTTGGGGCTCTACAGGGATGGAAGACTCGAATTAGGATCATGCGAGCGCGCGATTTCGCTGTATGACGGCACGCGATGCGCCGTCAGTTTTGGATTGAATCTAATTAATCGGCCTCGCCGATCCGAGGTATGTAACCGCGGATGTCGGACGTCGCTTGTTCGCATACTATACGCGGTACGATAGACGCTCGGACGATTTTCCGCTGTTTGTTTCAGCCCCTCTCCCCGGAGATTCGCCGGCAGAACGGCGGTTTTCGGCGCAGTCGGCAATTATTGCGGGAAAACCGACGCCGCGAATAATTTGTCCGACGGCCGGGCGCCGCCGCCGCGTATTTCATCGAGCGTTACGCTTCCAGGCGACCGTTTCCTGGAGCTCGGCTATTTTTTCCTCCTGTCGCGGACGCTCCGACGATAAATCATCTATCTCTCGCGCGCGGCCGCGGGCTGGGGCTAACGCTTAAGGGAGTATTCTAGTGTAACAGGTCCGAAAAATCGATTTTATGTTTCACATATATCGTAAGTTGCGGTATTTCAACAACGTGCTCCAGGATCTATGTATATCAGATAACAACGAAATTATTCGACGTTTCTACCATGTTCCGTAATTTCCATGATTTTGCATAAAGATTCGCAGCCTAGATGCAGAAGTAATTCTAACAAACGGAATAACATTTTTTTAGGAATCACATGGGGATTTCAGTGTTATGTGGTTATCGGTCTGATCATGACCGACCAATTCTACTTCTCACGCCAAGTGGAGCAGGCGAACACGGCGGATCTTCAAATTCGATTGTTTCTTTTCTTCCAAATTGGTTCCGCGTGTCGAATTACGGTACCCTGCCGCAACGGAATAAGATCGCCGACGGAACAGTGATCCCCCGGTGCAATAATCCCCAAGAACGTTCCCCAGGAGCTTTAGCCTCAGCAGTAACTACTTCCATAGGCGTCGGGGGAGGGTGGGTCTTCTAAAAGTCTCGGGGAGGTTTCTGAAAATCAGCGATCCTATGCAAAATTTATTAGCCGGCTGCCTTCCGCCTCGGACCTCCCCTAATTAGAAGCAACGAATCGCAACGAATTCGGGAAACGTAGCCGAGCCAGAGAGACACAGACCGTGGCAGAGAAACAGAGACGGAGAGGATGGAAAAAACAGAAGAAAAGCGAGCGCGAGGCGAACTCGGGAATTGACTCTAATTAATTCAAAGGACTGGGGCTCTCTCTCTCGGGCTCGGAGCTAGACCGCGGAGCAGACCGGAACGATGTCCAAAGAACGACGCGAGAATGGCGACGGGGGACGGGGAACGGGCGTCGGGGGAGTTGTAACGACTTTTTGGTGGCTCGGATACGCTCAGGCTTTCCGAAACCCATTAAAACCGCGGAGCGAACTTTTCGAATAATGGGACTGCGTGCCGGCACGCGTGCTCTCGGTAATTCGGCAGAGGAGAGAGTGAGAGAACGTGCACCTCACCGTCCCCGCGCTTATTCGGTTTTATTACGATCGCGGCAATTATTGAAAAGTTTCCTGAGGGGTCCCGCCTAAACCATACCGAGACTGTCTCCTCCTCTTCCTCCTCCTTCCCCTTCTTCTCCTCCTCACCGGTGTTCCGTTTCCGCTATCCGCTCTCTTCCGCTCGCCTATAAAGCTGGAATTTACTGTCGCCGTCGAGCAAGCGAATCGCGTGGCCTCGCGCGATAACGGCTTCTTCGGTGCGATTCAACGGTCGCTCGTTAATCCGCTGTAACGGTAGGCTAACGAGAGTAGAAGAGAGAATATGTATAGAAGAGAGAGAGAGAGGTGAGAGAGGGTGAGACGCGAGGACGGTCGCGCTTTTTGCGCTGCACGCGTGCTCGTTCTCGCGAGGGTCGGAATTCAATCACGGGCTACTAAATGGTTCGTGTGTTGCTCTCCACGCTCGAAACAATCGAGTTCCGACGAGGAACACGCGCCGGTAATACGTTACCCTCCAGCTACCGCACCAAAGTTTCCATTTTAACCCGTGTTTTCAGAGAAAACCCAACAGAGATGTGGACCGTCCGCGAATCGCGAGCTCTGTGTTCTTTCCATTTCCCAGCGACCCACCCTCTAACCTAAACCTATGAAGAATACCATACACGATGTAAATTCAAGGATTCCTTGCCTGGGACCGGACATCGAGGATGTTTGCCAAGTACCAATGATCTCCTTTATTAACTCTTTACGCTCAGAACTATTCAACTCGGAAATTAATCGTTTCTTCCTAGCTAGCATAATTCCCATTCTGTGTGATCTTTTTCACTTTATGGATATGAAATTGACGTAATACCTGACACATTACTTGAATGATTAACCATTGATTTGATACCAACATTTTTAAGAATGTAAACAATATTTTGAATTAATGGGTTAAACGTTTACTTGTCAAGTGCGAGAAACTACCAGAAGGTTGAAGTTTTTCAAGTTTCGCGGCAGTAAATAAATTGCTTCGAGTCCGCAAGATTTTTACGATATACCCTAAGTTTGTACTCGATTAGGCTCTGCGATTTACGAGAAGGTTGAGGAGTAGAGGAAGAGAGGGTTGAAATATTTCAGTGCTCGCGTCGCTAAATCAATGTTTTACCACGATTCCGTAGAGTTTTTACGATTGCCGGGACTTTTACGATTGACGTCGACCAGCTCCGCCACCTGATCAGGATCCTCGAGGTGCAAGGAAATCGGAAGCCTTCACCGATCTATCGGTTCTTGTTTCATTAAATGAGTCACTTTGATTTTGCGGAGCTTTTACGATCACCGTCGACCAGGAAATGCAATCGAGACCATTTAGGGAAACCGTTTATTAACCTTTCTTCCCTTGCGAAATTCGCTCCACCTCTTTCATGCGGTTTGAACGCGTGAGATCATCGGGTTACGCGAACACACTGTATTCGTTTCTTGCCGCGAAATCGCAATTTCCTGCAAAATATTTGCTGATTTTTAATTACGTAATCGTCGACAAATGTTTGCTCGATGCCGGACGCGAGTTTCATCAAAGTTAACCGCGACCGAGCTTTCGGTTTCGCGTTCCCAGCCCCTCATCGCGTTACGTTGGATACGCGAATTTCGTGGAACAGAGAGCAGACAATCGACTGTGTCGAATTAACTTTGTTGCGAAGAGTTCATTTTCCAAGACACGGGCCGCTCGGCTATATCCAAGCAACAAGCTACTTTTACCAAAAATACGTGTTCTCCGTACATCATTGAATTGGAATTTACCGAACTCTTTACGCGTGAAACTATTTCAAAACTCATTCTTCCAGAATATATTTCTATATAATTTTGTTCATTTTATAGATGCAAAATCATTAAACTATTAGTTTGTCGTAAAGTAATTTCGTTTGTTGTGTAGAGACAACACTGAACTAATGATTTTCTAAACGATCTAATAATTAAGTTATATTAACGGAATAACTTTTATTTCTCTAATACTTTACTCTTATTCTTACTTCTCATTTATTTTCGTCTTTCTAATCGCTAATTAATCAGAGCTAATAAACAGCTTCTGTCAAAAATGCGAGTTTCCGCTCCGCAATTTATTTCTGTAGCCAGCAGCAGTCCCTGCCGCCAATATCCACGGACAAGAGGCGTTTTGCACTGTCCACCGCTAACTAGTGGAGCGATTAGCCAGCGAAATTAGCTATTACTCTTTGGAAACGGTTCTCGAGGTCGTTTCACCCAGGAACATCGAGCGCGTTCCCGTTGAACCGAACGTCCTCGAAGCTGATCGGAAATTCTGGGCTTCTTTTTCCTTGCCGCAAGGCGAATTCATGGCGGGTCAGAGCCGATGCGAAATTCTATGGTTAGGGATCGAATCTGCACGCGAGAAGATTCGCAGGATATTCGTACGGTTCGATATTTCCACGAGCGAAAGCGAGCCGCACCGCGTGACTTATGGCGCGCGGCGAGCGGCCCTGTGCGAAAATAGCTTTTGACAGCGCCGTGTAACAATCGCAATAAATCTCGCTTCATCGTCGCCACCACCGACCGGGGATGCCTCTATAATCTAGCCGGGCCGCGCTGTCGTGAAAATCGGCCCGCGCGTACATTGTTTTCGCCGCGGGACACCTTACTACGGGAATATAGTGAAGCGGCCAGGTGAGCGTGTTTCTATGTGCATATTCTCTCGTCACCACTCCACTATAAACTGTAGGCCAGACACTTGGGACATTTATCGAGAAAATACTGTACTACAAATGGGAGGACAGTAACTTGTCTTTGAGAAGCTTTGTCTTTAATGTGTTACGTTCGTTCTCATACTCTGGATAAAGCAATATAACATGGTTTAGGTCTTCAATGCAAATCCTTTGCAATTTTAACCCTCCGCGAAAGCAATTGACTTAGGGACACGAGAAGCGAAACATGTCTACTTTCTTCGGTGTGCCCAATTAAATTGCTTTGACTTTGTGGCAATTTTTCGAGTGGTATTCGTGCACTTGTCGCGCTATCCAGGGATATGACGCGAGTCGGGAATATGAAATCTGTCTCTGTAGATGCTCTAGAGTTCCGACGATAGTCCACGGAGCAATAAACGTTCAAAAAATCGAGGATACCGCTCAGCTCGGCTCCGTCTGGTACATCGTATTTCGCCTGATTTGACATTGGCCAATTTCCGAGTGGTTCCGCCGACTCCAGGAAATTTTCCGGCGGTCTTCTTTTTCGGACTATCGGTCGCGGCGACATGACGCGACCGACGGACGTCGGCGACGACGACGACGACGACTAAGAAGAATAAGAAGCCGGGAGCTAAATTTAGGGCGTTCCGAAGCGACCGATTCCCTACGCAACCAGCCGCGAAATTCATCGGGCAGAGAGACCACGATCTTTCCCGGCGTTGCGGTGTCTTCGGACTCTCCGGCGTCTAAAAATACCCTGACGAGGGAGAGAAACGAAGCCGGAGGGAAAGAGAGGAAGAGAAAGACGAAAAGAACGAGGAGAGAGAGATAGAGAGAGAAAGAAGGAGAGAGTTTAATCGAGAAGGGAAAATTCGAACGTCCGGCGCAGAGAGCGTCCCGGGTCAAAGGTCCCAGATGATTCGCGACGCTTTGAGGGCCGCGGATAAATCGAAGCCAGCCCCCGTTATTTGCGGTGGGCGAGTTCTCTAATTCGAGATAAAAGGAGCACGATGCGAGGACGGGTCAGCTCGCGAAGAGAGAAGGTCCGAGGGAGCATCAGCCTCGTCGTCGTCGTCAGACTCTCTGAAAACGACGTCTGCTTTAGGGGAATTAACGAGCCCGACGATTTTTACGAGGTTTCACGGTGACGCATCGCCCGTTGCACACGGCTGCACGATGCATACACCGAGTCCGCAATCTGACCCAAATCTGGAAGCCGAGAAGAAGAGAGGAGGCCGCTGGTCTTGTCCCAGATGTTGGCCTCATCTACCAAATGAAGCAAAACGCCCGCGCCAAGAGAGAAACTATCGGGACTCTTCACTCGCTTCTCTCTCTTCTTCTTGAACGCGATAGCTTACAAACGATCTCGTTGAAGGCGTGCACGAGACGCACACCCGAGAAACGAGAAATCGATAACGAGAATGCACGCGACATCCCTCTCCAGTAGGTACGTCTAGTTGATAGGACATTATTTAAATACAATTTCAACCGGTCCTTTTATTCACCTGTCTCGCTTCGTCCCGCGTTTTTGGTTTCGCAAACTTCGCTCGCGAATCTAATGCACCTTCTTCCTCGTGAATTTTAATTAACGTTCTGTTGAAGTTCCGCGATATCGTTAGCCAGAACTTACAACGAGATTTCGCTTCCTCGTTCGGTGCGCCGAGCCGCGCCATCTTACCGGGGTGGTCATGCGACCGACGACCAGTGTTTAAACGTGCCTCAAGTATGGCACAGTATGGCTGTGGCAGTCGTATACACATCCCCGTTATCCGAACGATCTGTTATGGGATAGTTCTGTCATCGGAACAGCTGTTTCGAAATTTAATATGAAAATTAGTCTCCAACGATTATATATTAAACTCTTGTATTTATAATTTTAATTCGAATAAAAGTTGTGTTAATAATTTTAATTGGAATAAAGTTAAATCATGAAATGGTGTCGTATTTGAATATGACGGAGTACGAGTATTGAATATTCCCCACAATTACTATCTCAATTAAATATTGCGCATTTCAATCACCCATATCCTATAAACGTACAGAGCTCGGATTTCTGCCGATCGGTACGTCTCCGGTCTGACAACCAGCGTCCGCATCTACTGCGGCCGGTTCATCACCACACGGTTTTCAGGTTTTTCGGCGGGGATGAATGAAAATTGCATCCCTCGATAAAATAAGAACTGACCTACAAGAACTGAAATGTCAGTTAGAACGTGAGCTACCCGTTTTACCGAAGCATCGTAATATTAACCCATGTTACGTGTCTTCGAGTGACTAGCAGATAATGTTCTGCAAAAACTGTTCGAATATAAAAGGTCTTAATATCGACAAATTCTCGATATTCAATCCCGTATAAGTTCGCAGAGAAGGATCGTACAGTAATAAACCTGGACTCGTTTTAAAGCTTAAAACCTCTACTTTTACAGTCCGTCATTTGGTTTCATCCGAGACCATTTTACATGCAGATATGATTGAGGATCGTGTATGAAAATTCGAAAAATTGAAACGTCCCTAGAAAGATTAGAAATTTTGTTTTCGGACTGAATTTACCGTAGACTGAAAGACTTTCTCTTTAAAATAACCAGCAAAACTGTATATACGATTTTTGTTTTGATATTCGACGAGGCATTAATTAAAAAGATTCACCGACAACGTAAACGGACGAGAACCGAGCCGAGCTCAATTACAGCCACTCAACGCGAAGTAAAAGTGCGATTTATTATATCATTGCAGTCAAGAGGGATTAGTCTGAACGAGGACGGTTGCGAGCGTCGTCGAGCTGTCAGTCGTTGTTCATTAATAATAAAATGATCGAGTGATTGGACACAGGATCAATATAAATAACATATCGCACTGCAAAAGCGTCCGGGTAATGTACGATCCGATTACAATGACACACAGCCAGGCTCGTCGCATTAATTACTAGATTGCTCTTTACGTATGTTGTTTGCAATTAATTATATTTTCGGTTGTACGCTAGTTTAAACCGAATAAATCAAGCCGATCCTGATAAGCGCTCTCGACGCTCTCGCTCCGCTGTTCCCGATTCCCGCCCCCGTAGACCGTCGCCGGCCACCGTGACGGAGGGGGTAAAAAGTTCCAGTCAGTCATAAATCAATCCCGGCACGATTTACTTTCTTGGAACGGCGCCAGGCAAACGATGGAACCGGAATCCTGCAGCCAAACGATTTCTTCGTCCTTCGTTTCCTATGGCTACCGACGTCGACGACGACGCCGCGATCCACCGAATCTTTTATCCCCGTTGATTCGACGCATCGCTGTACTGGATCGCGAAATCATCCACGAAACACATTAGCGGCATCGTCGTAGCACACCGTGCAGTTCCGATAAAAACGCTGACATTAATCCTTCAGCGCATTCCTTACGTAACACAGTCTTCCCACACACAGTGTTACTACATATCGAGCTCAAAAAGCGTAGAGATACTTCGTTCTTTGAAGTTTGCTGAACAGGGAAAAGGACAGCGCGTAAACGACAAAGACGGCCTGAGGATCGAGGCAGCCGGCAGTAAAAGGCAAGGGAAATAAAAAAGTAACCCTATCCGTAGAGACGAAAGTCACACTATGCGAGGGAAGACTGCACTGCTTAATTTTGGTACTCGACTTTGTACTTAACAAAATCCGATTACACCTCCATTAAAATTGACGAGGTAATTGATAATGTATAATCGTTGAAGACGCACATCGACAGCTGGTTTTGTTGAATTTTTGAGAGAGACAAGCTCTATGTCCCAGACAGAGGCGAAATACGTCGCGCTACTTACGCGGAACTTCGTATCACCAGGCGAAGATGTAAATCGGGTTTGCGCTAATATGAATTTCAGATCGACGTTAATAAGAAAGCCGTCGCTCGCCGCTCGTCGCCGTGGATATTTCTATGAGCGCTAAGCCGGCCTTCCAACTTCTTTAGAGCTTTGGGAAATTATTACGGCAACTTTTGTCGCCCCTTCCGCCGCCATCATCGCTCCGAAATAAAGTTTCGAACGTCCCTCTCGCCTCGTGAGACTTCACGCGAGAACGACGAATTCTGATTTTGGTTCACCACGTGGAGGGTTCTACGAGATCTATCAGGAAAATTGATGTTCTTCTATCCGATAAAAATGTTATATTACTGCCTGGGAAGTGGACCAAATTGTACCTGTGTCTACGCTGAAATTTATTGACAATTCGTGGGTAATTTTTGACAGTAATAATTCTGTGAATATTTTTCCTACGGTTTTATAAACAATTTAAACCACTAACAACACTGCGGAGTGTTCTTTATCGGTGGAGAGCGTATTCGAGAATCGTCAGGAGAATATGCCTGGCCCGGTCAGACCATCAAGCAACACTCCTGCGAGTAGACTGCGGGTTCAATGCGTTTATGGTGCGTTTCCATCTGCCTCCTGTTCCTTGCAAATACTGCAGAAAATTTCACCTGGTAGCCAGCTCCACAATTCTCCGATTCTTCATCTTGCCAAAGTACTCGAAGACCTACAACACGATTTTTATCTACTTTAGACCATAATAGAACTACTTTTAGAGCACAGAAATGAATCTCCGACTTGAATCTCCACAAACAAATCTAAAATAACACAACAAGATTTTTATCTGCTTCGCGATATAATACAGCTCTCAATACGACAAAGAAATTTATCTCCAGGAAAACCCCCAGTAGTCGGTATCTCCCTGCAATTCCCTCTCTTCGAAGTGGTGAATAAATTGTTTAAAAACGAACAAGCTCTTCCCGCTCTCGGGAGTAAAGCGGGGGATCTTCAAAACATCAAAGAAACATATTTTCACGACTCTCTACGAACTGTCTATGGAACGGGCGAATAAAGAGCCAGCCGCAGTCAATCGATTACATCTGAGAGAGTCTAACACACCGGAGTCCTTTCAATACGTTTCGGGTTTGACGGTATTCGGGAAACAGCGACAAACAGTCTTAGGAACGAGTCCTCGAGCGTTGGTCATGCCGAATTCTTTACCCCCGTCGTTAAACACGTTCGTAAAGGAGAAAGGAAGCATCTTGGAAAGACATGGCGCAAGTCGTGTTCGCCGACGCGTGTAATCCTTCGACGAGACGCGAGTCGCTGTAGACACGCTCTCCAAGGAGAGAGACAAATCGAGAAAAAGGCGACGTCGTTTCGCGGCTAAGACTCCGGGGGTGGTAAAAGTTTCAAAGCGCACGCCGAATGAATTTCCCCGATTCCCAGGCTAGTCCGAGGGATGCCCAGCATCCTTCCCTTTAAGAGCAGGAGGTAGTCCCGACTGGAGAGAGAAAGAGGGAGAGGGTGACAGCGAAGAGGGTGACCGCCCCTTTGATCGCCGCGTCTGCGAAATCGGAGAGGCGAAAAGCGACGAAAACAGGGCGCTGTAATTTCGGCAAGTATGTGTGGCAATCCGGATTCGTCGGCGACAACGGGATTACTTTTGGCCCCAGCGCTGCGGAAGAGAGGTTAATTTCGACGCCGCGACTCGCACCCTCAGAGAAATTGATTTACCGTGAACCGCTTTTCCACGTCCCGCGTAATTATCGCGGCGATACACCGACCGTGTTTATTCACGGATGCGTGCATCTTTTTGGGGTACTGTTTCGAATTTCGTTCCAACTTGAATATATGTTGTTCTCTTCGGTGACCTATAAACGAATCTCAAAGGAATGTACGATATCTTAAAACTTGTTAATTTTACAGACGTGAGAAAAAAAAGAAAAGTGTCTCAGCTATTTTCCATCAAATCATAAGACTAGAACTAACGAACCGATGAGAATGAACTTTTAAGATGCTTCTAGTGAAAGTTATTTTGCAATTGTTCTTCAAAATTTGAAATAAGATGAAGATATAGGTCGAAGTTTCCCGTTCATGAGCATATTTTTAAAAAGCTAGACATTTGACAATCGACCGAATTTAAATTATTTCTCGGACGACCGAGCACGGTGTTTTGCAGTATGGCGAAAGATACTAAATTTCCGGGTAAGCTCACGGTCAGAGCGGGATGATTCACACGGAGCAAAAAGGCCTGCGAGTTCCTCTGTCACGATGTTCTGTCACGGTTCGCCGTGTCTATAAATAGGAGTCGGAGTTGCCGGTGGACAAAGCGATCATCGATGACGGTGCCCAGCGGCCCAGAAGTCCAACGTCTGGCCAGGAATTAACCTCGCGTTCCTGGGAAAGCGCGAGCCACCACGATAATAGGAATGACGGACCCGACCCACTTACTCCAATCGTCCTATTCCAGGCTCCTCGCGGATTAATATCGACGATAAATACGCATTACGTCGCCCGTACTTCGCGCATATTTACGAGAGACCGTAATCCGCGACGCGTCCTTCGATCCGCTTTACTTTGTCACAATTCTTCCCCCTCCCCCACCATCGAATACCTAATTAACACCGGGAGCCAACCAGCTCCCCGTTATCCCCGTTTGTTTTCTACTTTCTTACCCTTCCCATCTTATTTTTAGACCTTATGCGCTTATAGACCCTGCTTCAAATGACATGCAAACGGTTGTGGGCAAATTGCTATTGTCTGCTGGGAAGTCGCAGTATCGCAAATTATATCACATAAAAAAAGAATTAAGCATAAACCCAAGGTTTTATTGTTCCTTACAATTCTTTGTGCAACGAGTTTCCACCATTTTTCCAAATGTTTACGAAACAATGCATAACATACCAGTACACCACGCTTGTATTTCGCCATCCACCATTCTGAAATATCGTATCACGTAGTTGTGGGCACCAGATATTCTGTTATCTTGGAACACTGCCTCATATGCATATCCTATACCTATGCCGGGTCTAAGTTTTACATACGTCATGTGAAAGCAATTTTCCCGTTTTAAACAAAATCCTGTTGAGAATTTCAAACTTTACGGAACTCATAAACTTTCCACGATAAAACAGAAACACTGTTCGCGTCGAAACAAACAGAAATGTGTTAAATCGTCGTAAAAGAGGGAAAGCGCCGATACAAGCGTTAAAATTTGAAACTTCAAAGAACGAAACAACTTCTATTAGATCACAGAAAGACTAGATAGTAACATACCACAAACCGAATCCATATTTTTCCGAAACGACGTTGCGTCAGGTGTGCGAAACCGTATCGCGCGAAAAGCGCACCGCAGAAAACAATTCGCAACAGTTCCGCGTAGCGATCTCTCTCGATCGCGGTTCGATTTCGCGGGATTTTTGAACCGAGGGAAAATCGGCTCGTAGAACCAGACGGCGTACGGTAAAAAGTCGTTTAGTTTACGAGCGGGGATAGAGATAGCAAACGCTGCGCGGAACGGTTCGAACCGCGTTGAAAAGCCGTAGTCGGTCTCTCGATCACGTACGGAACACGCAATAATAGAAGCGGTGCGAGAAACGATAAGCAATTAGCCGCGCGACCGAAAGTATCTAGCTGCGGCGTTAATTACACCGAAAGGCGAACGGTATCGCTGGAACGTCCAGATAAATAATCCGCCGACGAGCGTTTCCATATTTTACGCAGCGCTCGCGTGTCGGCCGGCAAGCTTGAGTCCGAGAACGGATCGCAATTAGGTTTACGGTAACGATTTCATTTGAGTCTGGCCCTACGGCAATACGAAATATACCGCGATCACCATTTTCTCATGATTTTCATAGAGTTTTGCTGTTGATCGACTAGCGAAATTTTAAACGATCAAAACTGAATGAGTAATCGGACTGCGGATCTTTGTGAAAAAATAAAAACTTTTTCCTTGAATTGCAATGTATTCGAGTGGACAATTTTAAGTAAAATTCGCAGTCTAATGCTTACAAAATAAATTGGTTAATTATTCTATTGATTCGATCTCGAACATTTTCACTTTCAATTATAGTAGATTGATGGACGAAGGTATGAAATCTTAGATATTCCAGCTATACTTAATGTTCAATGTCTCCGAGCTTTCCTTTTTAATTAATGTGGTAATAATACAGACAAGAATAGATCGCTGGTGGTGTCCGAATGAAAAATGCGACACTTGTATTTTATGTCATTTAATTTAATGTACGGGACGTTGTATTTTAATCTTGAAACGTGCAACAAGTCGCTGCAACCAAGGTGATATTAATATCTTCCATATTTTTTACGAGAAACGTGTTGCTTGTTTATTATTGGAATTTCGTTTCCGAATCGTTTAAAGGAAGTCGATGGAAATATCTGGCTTGCAATTTTTCATTACAGGTAATAATTGAGTAACAATCTTCTGATATGTCTGTCCATGGCTGGTCAATTCTACTTAAGCGACGTCGCAATTAAAAATCAGTTTCCCTAACAAATGTTATTCCTCTCGATCGATTCATTGTTGCATACAGAATCACTCGATACCAACAGCGCCGTGATGTAGCAAGCACTCCATACAGAATCTCGTAAATTTCGTTTTCAGAGCAAGGAGAAGCGGAAAAATCAATTCGACCAGGAACTTTCACACAGCACAAACAAATGCCGGTTGCCTGCAGCTAGAAAAGTATCCGATCAGGCTCAGCACGGTACAATAGAGGCACCAAGCACGGCCAAAGAGGGTTTTCCAACTTTTCCTAATCTCGCCAGGCTCCACGAAGGTCCCGCAGGGTCCCGACGCCGCAGAAAGGATTGCGGCACGCCGCGATCGCATCGTGTAAACCCGTAAGCGACGGGAAGAAAAAACGAATTTCCCCGATAGAACGGTTTCTCCAGGTCGGTGGTGGTCTGCTCCGACGAACGACGGGATCGTTACGACGTCGATCGAACTACGGCTACAAGCCGTTAAGGGAGAGAACACGGGCCGAGCACAGCCGTTTTCGAGTTATACGGCTCCGGCGAAAAGCTGAGCGCCTGTAAAAGGCAACCCAGTCGCCGGCCGTGCATCCTCGCTTCCCGTGATCGATGCACACCTCTCTCTCTCCTCCTACCTCGTTTTCCTTCTCTCTCTTCGCCGCACCGCGGGTTTCGGTTTGGTGCCCGGTACATCGCCCTGGCTCGCGAAATTCCGAAAATTGTGCAGCCGATCGGGCAACAGCTGGAACCGTTTAACGACGACGGTTTTTATAAACTATACGCCGTCTGCGGCTGCGATGGACAATACTGCGTAGCCCCTAACTTCATCTGCATGCTAAATCGTGCGGTTCTTAGAGAGGCCAGCTCTCCCGGTTACATTTCTGGTTCTCGTCCATTCGATTTCGATCGGGTCATTTTTCGGCGAAGATCAAGTTCCTTTTCAACCTCTTCTGGATTTAACAACTGTGTGCAAGTAAATAAATGAAAAAAGAAAAAGTTCATTTTCAGGATTGCTAATAGTCGAAGAAATGGCAGATTCAGTAGTTGAACAATCCGGTGCTCGTCTAAAGTTCGTATGCGTACTTTGTTTAAATTTAAAATCGACCAAATATTAATGGGAATTAATACACGCCGCAAATGTAGGGACCCGATTTCAGTCAACTCGCATCACACAGAATTGCAAACGTTTAAGTTTAGGAAGGACCGCCGGCAACGACAACAGAATTGGTATCACCGGTCGTTTGTACGGCGATTATATTTCATGCGGCGCGGCGCGGCGTCGGCGTCCACTATTATAGACCAGCATCCATCTCGGCCGTGGCCTCCGCGAGTTGTTCGTAATCGCATTGTATCTATGCTACGTGAGACGGTATCAAACGGATTCAGCTAATACCAATGACACGCTTTGATACCGCAGTGCGATATCGGGGCGAATCGATACATATTGCTTAATGAGTACGTCATTGAATCGGTCACTGGTGGCCTATGAATCATAGTTGCTGTCCCCGATGCGAGCTAGAGAGAGGGATGTAACGACGTGGCGCCGCGTCGCGTCGCGACGGTGTGTGCATCTAGGTGTAGCGTGCAGCACAGATTTTCCAACGGAAGAAAGCCCATTTATCGCGAGTGCGCGCGTAAATTCTAGGGATTGGTCAGCCAGTCCATGGGCCGCTTTGGCCAATATCTTGGCGGGTTTACAACAAGTTTACGACAAGTAATAAACTCATAAAGCCCCGTAGATTTCGCGGACACGAGCAGATTTCTAACGCCGTCCGCCGTGCGGCGAATACAACGCCGAGACTCTCCCAGAGACGATAGCTTTATAATGTGCCACGGGTATCAGGAGTTAAATCTGCGCGCAACACCTGCCCCCCTTGTTAACAGAGTCACGGCCGTGACTCGGTGCTCTGCTTTGTTACTTTTTTCTTGGGGGCTGACCGCGGATAACCGCGGAGAGAAAGAAAGAAACGAGCGTTCTCATTGTCGCGATCGTATTTCATGGAAGAGGAGAGAACGCATCCGCACACGCGCCCGCGCTTGCACGCTACATACAACACCGCGCGCGTGGATTGTGGGTGGCACCCGTGGGTGCGCTCGCCGATTCCAACCTCGTTGCTCAGTCACGATGATCTCAGGGCCGATCGACGTGCCGCTACATCCGGCAAGTGTCGTCGATCGTTCTGCACAGCTTGCTTTTATGTCGCTCGATCCGCGACCAGACTGTTCCCTTTTCTACAAACGGGGTGTTCTTATTTTCAAGGCCGCCGTCCCGCGAAATTTCTCGCGTTTTACTCTCGGAAACTATCGAATCTTTGCATCGCAATTTTTCAAAATTGTTTGCTAGTGTTTAAAGTACACGTGTGATTTCTGTCGAGGAAATATAATAGAGATTACTTCGAGTACGTTTTTAAACAAGTAGCTCGACGATCACCACTATTCCAGTCTCTATTAAGATTCTGATTTATGCTAAGTAAACATGTTCTCCATCGATTATGAAATTCAGAGAATAAATAGAAATCGATTTCCACCCTTAATGCCTTGCCGTATTTCTTTAGTCAGATTCGCGATGAAGATTTTAACACGACTTCTTTCTGGATGAAATAAAATTGGTTTCGTTTGAAGTCAATATATTCAAGCATTCAAGTAAATGTAGTTATAAAACATACTGTACATAGCTGTTTCTCTTCTACTACATTTTTCGAGATAAAGAAGTTTTAATCGCTGTAACAGCAAAGAGAAGGTTACGGCAAAGGATTAATCGGAAACACAAAAATGTTTATTAATTGTTCTCGGTTCTAAGAGCTGCAATTTGTAGACAAGATTTCGGATGGGCCGAGTTCTCGGACACGGAAACTCCCGTGGCCGTCTCCGTGAGATCTCCTAGGGACTGTCGGAGTCATTCGAGCGTAACACTGAGGAATTTCGACGTCGTGCGAGAACGGGCCCGATACACCGCGACGTGGCTCTGGGACTCTTGCTTATGCAGCGACGGTAGCCCGCGCCGCTGCGCTGCATCGGACGTAATTTAGTAAATACCCGGTCTCCTCTACGAGCCTGTATTACGCACGTACACGAGGCCGGGTTCTGGCTCCATAAAGCGCGATGGACCCCACCCGATGCGAGAGGCTCGATCGAGCGTGTCCTGGCATTATTGCGATCGTCGTGCCACGTCGGACACGATGCCCTCGCTCTATCTCTCTCCCTCTCTCTTTTACTCTCTTTCGCTCTATCCGCTCTCTTTTCCCTCGCCGTCACTGGTTCCCGGCTTCCCGACGCTCGCGCGCCCACGCGGATTTACCATTATTGTTATTAGCACTCTTATTATTGTAATCTCTGCCATCAATCTTTTCTCTGAATAAGAAGTACGGTAAACTTCGTCTGGCACGATAGCTGACGGACTTTAACCCTTTGCACTTGGAGCTGTTTTAAGCAGATAGACTCGTTTCCAGGATTGCAACTGTGCGAGATGCGCCTTCTCATTTCTCGATAAAAAATCTTGAAAAATCACGAGCCACTAAATTTTACTAAAGACCATTTCAACATGATTAATTATCAAGACGTTTTAAATAAGCTAGCGTGATTAAACTGTAATTGAGAGTGAAATGATAGTACATATTTCCAGTGTGAAATAAAAGAACGGTGTCACATGGTCTGGGCAGAAACCACATTTCGATTGCGCAGATCGACTATCTTTTCGATCGTAGGCCACCGAGGCGGAGCACCTTTTTAGATTCTCTCAGCGGGACGCCTCGGCAAACCGAGTTCCTCGTTTGTCGCCGATCAAGGCGGTAGGTCTCCCTCGCGAGAATCCATACAATCCCCGAGAGGAACGAGATATCAAAGAGCAACGGGTACCAATCGAGTTGCAATTAAAAAGCCTGATTACAGCGCGCGAAAAGTTAGTGTCGCGGCTGCGTAATTAAATGACGCGGTTGTCGGTGGTTCGTCAGGAGTATTCATTCACCCAGTGCTGGATTTTATCGATTTTCCACGAATACATTACCGGAAGTCCTATGCGAATTGCTCCGGGCTCAAATAATCTCGTTTTTATTCCCTGCTGGACATGAACGAACCGAGATGGTATAATTGGTTTTTACAATCACAAATTGTGATTTATTTCTGATCATTGCTATTTGTTGCTGATTGGACAGGAACGAACGAACAGGAAGGATATAATTATTATATAATACCGCCTATAAATAACGTAACTTTTATTTACAGCTTCTAAAACATAAAGGAAAGCATAATCACAATTGTTAGTGTTCTATGGATATTTACATATAATTTTCAGCAATCCACGATTTTGTAGTTGTACACGATCCAAGTTCCCTAAATCGCGATTCAATTATTCTGAGAGGAATCGGATTAGAAAATTCCTCGTTACACGTGCGATTTCCTAAGAATCGTCTGACGTGTCTGTCCATGACCTGGCAATTCCTATTCCAGCAAACGCTGCGTAAAACTAGCCCGCGAATTTCCTGAGAAAACAGTGAAAACCATTTCCTAACTACTTTTACTCCGAAACTCGATTATTATCTGGACGTTCCGTAGCCGGACACCTAAACGAACAGAAAAAAACGAGTACACAAAGTGGGCACGATCGAACCGGAAAACTCGGTCCGAATGACTTTTTACTGGCTTGAACGGCGACTGGTGGTGAGACGAAGCAGAACAGGAGGGAGGTAAACAGCGGAGACCGTTGGCAACAACAGAAACACAATGAGAGAAAGACAGGGAGAAGGAGATAGATTGAGAGAGAGAGGGGTGAGGGGGGAAGAGAGAGAGCAACTGGAAACCAAAGAGATTTATCCTTTCTCACGCGAGAGGTGAGACGGGGCGAGGCGAAGTGCGGTGAGGCGAGAGGCAACAAGAGAAAATCACGGTGTCGTTTGTTCTCTTCGGGGATTCTCGTTAGGCGTGGGAGGGGGGCGAGGGGGGACGAGGCGTTCTCCGAGTTTCGGGACACGTTGCGGGGAAACGAAAGGTCCTGCGGAGCGTTTCCTATCCCGGGCAAGCATCATGGGAAAGCTAGTGTGCTTAGGCTGGCCAAGCCGAGACCGGATATCGTGCGCCGCGCCGGCCGGCGTGGCATACTCGAACCCCGAAAGCACGCGGTTCCGACGATGGAAGCCATTATTTATCCATTCCCCGGTCACGGGGATTCCCCGGGGATGCCCTCGGACGTATACGTGCCTTAATCGCGACGCTCTGGCATATACCACGGGCCGGGACACATCTATATACCAACACACACACGCAAACATATATATTCATGTATATGTGTGTATATGTATATAGCTATCCGAGCTCCGCCGAGCGAAAGAATCGACCTTTGAGCTTGCGGAGGAACAAAGCTCGAAGGCAGCCGCACAAGCGCTCCACGGAAAAGGACAACAAAGGGACCAGATACATCAGACGGAGAGAAGAGAAGGATAGAGAGTAAAAGAGAGCAAGCTTTCGAAGCAACGGGAATATAAACGGGCGAGGAACGGCCCGTCGCGTAGCCTCGCATCGCGGCGCGGCGTCAGCCCCAGGAAAATAGAAACTGTGAGATTGTTTCCTTTCAAGGATTTCTCACAGCAACGATTCGTCCAACGCTTAATCGATTCCCCAGTGTTTTTCAGCGACAAAGGAATGCTCCAGCCTCCTCGAGTCGTACAGACAGTCCGCTTCCGTTCACCTGCGAAACTCGAGTATACAAAGTGACCCGCGAGACAATATCGACAGTAGTCGCGTTTCTTCTTTTTTTCTGCTCGAGTTTGTTTTCCGCTACTTCTGCAGTTTACCTGGTGGCTTTGGAAGTTCGCGTGATTAGGCTACAACGGTTGCTGCGTCGCTTGGTCGTTATTTCAACAGAGAAGTCGCATAATCGGTGTCACCGCTGGCTAAATCGGATACGTTGCACTGGACCAGCTGCCAAAGTTCTCTCAACCGCCACTACGATTTTCTTGGGATCACCTCGTTTACTATTGTGCGAGAAAACTGTTGAGCAGAAAGTTATATATGTGAAAAGTATGTATTTTGAACGTATGTTCGTGTGAGGATCGTTTCGAAAAGGTCATTTGTCAAGGACATCTCAAGGTCATCGGTCTTGTTGATAAAAAACTGCACCGATCTTGAAGTCTCGTTTAAAAACGACCTTGAGCAAATATTCTTGGTACTGTTGCCCACACTCCTTAAGATCGCATAACTTTGTCCGATACATCTTCTACTGAACTTTTACGATGTTGATGTTGTAAAGATTGTTGTAACGGTGTTTGTTCATGCAACGGAACAGATCGGAGTAAGAATCAAGCTTTACGAATCTTTCGTAGGAAGTAGTTCGTACGAAAATACAACTACAACGGAGCTAATAAAGTAATGAATCTCTGAAACGATTATTACACCGGGGTTAAATTTCAGAATAGATTACAGACACGCTAGTCTCCAAGCATACGCGTTGCTTCCACGTTTCTTGTCTTGATCATCTCGTAACGATGTCTAAGCGATAAAGACGAATTATTGCTATCAAGCACTTAATTTGTACCGGCAGAAAATGCACTGTGGCTGGTTATATAAAAAACAGGTTGAATGTCGCAATGTCGATGATAAAATCTGTTAACTTTACTGGGAAAGAAATTATGATGCTTTATTGGTCTACAACCTATAAACATTTAAGCCACTTCTAGATGCAAGATTGTTTGTCTTTAAAATAAAAACAGAATTGAAGACTACAATTGAAAAAGAAAACTATTTCCAAAATCTGAATTTTCGCCAAAATCTTCGATTCGAGAACAGATCTTGGAGCTCGTCCGATTCTTTTCAGCGCCGTTTAAAATGTGTAATAATTGAGTATCGTAGAATTTTATGAAAAAATAGTTCTTGCTGGGTTCTCGCAACAAGGTCAACTCTACTTAACTCGACCGTCTCGCGCGCAGTCTACGAAAATAGTCATAGTCTCGCGACGAGTCTCGAAGCTCGAATTTAAATGAAACAGCCATAAACCCATAAACGGTGGACGCGGTGTCCATCGGCGGACAGTGAAGGAAACGCGGTTAGGCTTGGCGGAGGGCAAACGGAAGTTGCGAGGAGGAATGCGTGAATCGACAGGCGCCGCTTGGGAAACAGGCTTTATGACAATCTTTATCGGTTGCCGAGTGTGTGTGTGTCACCTCTGAATCAGCCTCGCCGCCGGTGATCCACCTAATAGACAATGGGAACTGTTATATAAACAATGGCAATTGATAACGAGGGCCGTGTAATCGAACACCGGATGGAGAGAGCGCCGAAGCCACAACAAGGCGAAAGCAGCTCAACGTGGGTGATGGGAATCGAAAGATTCAACCGGAGTAATCAAACCTGAAGAGATGCTTCTATCAATAGCGACAAATATCCATACTGCGATAACATCGCTAACATCTTGCGACACCCTCACTGTTTTTCACTTTCAGCATTTTTAATTGTCGTTGATCGACGCTCGCAAAACTTTCTACCGCTGCGGTGGCTTATTAATCGTCTACGAATTTTATGCATTTATGACCCGACCTAACTCTCAGCAGTCGAGGGATAACTCAGAATTACCACTCAAAATTGCTGTTCAATTATTCCCAATACTGTACGAGGTTTCATATCAATTTTATATCGATGAAATGAAAAAAAACATAATGGAATTATTCAAGGTCGGAGGAAATTTTCAAATTAAAGTAGTTCCGATTGCATTATATAATATATAAAATGCATTAGAAGAATGTAGGAGAGAAAAATACGTGATAATACATAAGAACGAGTAACATCTGTTAGCGGTGCACGATTGAGAGACTTCAGGGGCTTCTGTACGAGACGATGGGAAAATCGTGGACAAAGGGTGACGCGCGGGACCTTGATATTATTCTGGACCAGTGACCGGATCGCTGGGTTGAATTCAGTATTGGAAATGGAAGAAATACGATCGGTGGCGCCTGGTTTCGCGCACGCGGATGTCCAGTCCGCCCACGCGACGACACGGCCCTGAGAAGGAGAACCGCTATCCGCCGGGAAACCGAGAACCAGCGAGGAATGCCGATCCCGCGATGAGAGAATTATCTAAGACCGATATCTTATCGGCCCCGGCCGGGACAGGTAACCGGAAGGGGGAGTTCATGGTTGCCGGCGATCTTATCGGACGATTTGCACTTTGCGCGCGCCCACGCTCGCCGCTCGCGACCTCGACCGCAGATCGATGGAGTTTCGAGCACATCGATCTGTCTAGACGTCGATTTTTCCACCAAAAATACCAAATCAAGCGTAATTTCTCCGACCCTCGATCCACTTAATTTTTCCTTGTGTAGACAATATTCTTTGAAACAACAAGTCAAAGGTGAAGGGTTGAAGAAATTAGATGAAAAAGTGTTACGCGTATTCCTCGATTGACATCGGCGTACGTCAGTCGTTCTAGCAAACTGCAGGTGCACCTAAAAGGCGAGCCAGACTGGTTCGGCGCTCGCGCGTTCATTATCCGCCTCTGTTTGTTTATTATCCCGGGCGTTATTGTCATTACCGTTAATTATTGACGAGCACGGAGCTACAGAGCTCGTTCGATTAATCGCGCGCAGCCAGGATGCGCCGCTCTAGAACACAGAGGTGGAAAGAGAGAGAGAGACAGAGAAGGAGAAAGAGGGAGGAGGAAAAGAGTTTGTGGCACAAGGATGATTATTCGCAGCCAGAGATCATTTTCATCGATAGGTACGCAGCTCGCGCGAGCGCTTCTAATGGCCTGGCCGAGCGATTAGACGAAACAGATTGGTCGTGTCCAACCGAGGCCAGATTAGTCTCCTATTCCAGCGCCGGAGCCTCGAATCGGAATAGTATATAGCAGCAATTTGCGCACCGCGAAAGTGGGATCGCGTAATCTAGTTACCTGGCGAGCTGCGATACGATACCAATCTGTATACCCCGCTGTTCCTTCAGACAGGCCCTCTTCGGACACCTAGGAGATATGCGGAGACGCCATCGTAGATTTTCTTGCAAATCTAAAGAAAATCGCCCCAGGATCCAGCTCAGACTGCTACTCGAAGACTTGTTATTCTAACTTTCTACGCATGGTATACCATGGTAACATGGAACCAATTTATTTATTAATCTAAACAATATTGTGAATAATTATACAACAATTTTCTAATTAGGGAATCACGCATTCGGTAAAGGTTTCGTCGTTGTAATTTGAGAATATTAATTTTTGTCTGGAAAGGGTTGAATCACAAAATGACATACTGTGTTTAATAAGTTAAACTGTATTTTGAATAAAGGTATAGAAATTTTTAGTGGCGGCTCTGAGTCGCCATTCGAGTGCTAAGGGTTAAATTTCCAGTTAGCAAAGCTATACTTTCATATCGTCCGCGTTTGTTAGGCCAGTGGCATCGGGAGCTCGATCATTGCGTTTCGTGTAAAGTCGTGGGTGGAGCGGTCAAAGGGTTTTAAAGTTGGAAACGCGTTCACGCACTACGGCGGCGACGATTGTTTTCGATGATAGAAAGTCGGAGGCGACACGTTTGGCAGCGACTCGAGGAGTCGCGACGCCGTTCGAGACAGAATCGACGACTGCGATCGCGACGAGACCTCTCTCGCGATCGAACGATCCTCGCCTCGCTTTGTCGGGATTGAGATTCCAGCAGCGGCGCTGCTCGCCGGCTAACCTGACCATCGAAAGGAGTATTCTAGGGCAGTGTACCCGGGGCTTAGAATAAACTCGGTTTACTTAAGCATGACGGGCATGCATATGAGTACGGGGCAAAGGAGAGCCGCCAAGCGCCATCTACCCTGTGGTCAGAAATAATTGTCATTCTACTTGAGCCCCGAGTCCAGGCCCGTCTCATCGGCATTGGACACATCTCCGCGCTGCCACGCTTTTCCCTCGATTTCGTCGACCTTTCACCCAGCCAGCGGTTCCCAAATTTATTCGATCCCATTGCCAAAAAAATCATTACAAATCCAATACAGTTTTACTGAAAATTTAATACATTACTGTAGTACCATGGTATTGTATAAATTATTTGTAGCAACTGTAGCTACTTTCAGTTTTGTGAACTTTCTCACTATTGCGAAGTTGCTTGTAATAACTGTAGCTACCTTCAGACGTGTGAACTTTCTCACTATTGTGAAGTTGTTTTTTAAATTATTTTGTTTTAAAAAACAAATGTTTGAAAAAGTTATTTAAAATGTTTAATCGATAAATTGAACTCATTGGAGAAGGGTCCTAGAGTTAAGATTTAAAATTGTTATTTTAAAATAATTTATTTAAATGTTATAAGTTACAAATAAAATTAAATAGTTAATTTCAGTCTTATAAATTTATTTGAGGATCAAATTCAATTATCCCTAGTTATCCTCTAAATATTGATAGGTTACACCGTATCGCGAATTCAACGGTAAATGTGATCCAAACTGCATCGTGTTTGGACTTATTTTAACTGGAGAGATGTCAGAAACACAGTGTGGTCCATTATGTAATCGTCAGACTGCGGATCTTTGCGTAAAATAAGCATTTTAAGATGCGCCTGCGCATCTTTTTTTGAGATGCGCCTGCGCAGCTTTTTTTGAGATACGCCTGCGCAGCTTTCTTTAACCCTTTCGCTACTACGAGCGACTATAGTCGCTCTGCATCAGGGGGGGGGGGGCTCCGCCAACTGCTCGCTTCGCTCGCCAACCCTCGCGTTGCCTTGCTCGCTCTCCCCCTCCCTCTCCCGCTCTCTCTCTCTCTCTCTGAACAATACACACTGTCACGTTGCTCAATTTTCTGTTCCCCTTAGAAAGGCAACCTCCTCGTCAATTTCATTTCCCCTTAGGAAGGCAACTAGCTCGTCAATTTTCGGTTCCCTTTAGGAAGGCAACCAGCTCGTCAATTTTCGGTTCCCCTTCGGAAGGCAACCTGCTCGACAATTTTCGGTTCCCCTTCGGAAGGCAACCTGCTCGACAATTTTCTATACCCCTTCGGAAGGCAACCCGCTCGACAATTTTCTGTACCCCTTCGAAAGGCAACCCGTTCGACAATTTTCTGTACCCCTTCGAAAGGCAACCCGCTCGACAATTTTTTGTACCCCTTCGGAAGGCAACCAGCTCGACAATTTTCTGTACCCCTTATAAAGGCAACCCGCTCGACAATTTTCTTACCCCTTCGAAAGGCAACCCGTTCGACAATTTTCTATACCCCTTCGGAAGGCAACCCGCTCGACAATTTTCTGTGCCCCTTCGGAAGGCAACCCGCTCGACAATTTTCTGAACCCCTTCGAAATGCAACCCGCTTGAAAAATTTCTGTACCCCTTCAAAAGGCAACCCGCTCGACAATTTCAGTTCCCCTTCGGAAGGCAACCTGCTCGTCAATTTTCTGTTCCCCTTAGGAAGGCAACCCGCTCGGTGTTTTAGCGCGACTGAAACTACAAAACTATTTTATATAATAGAAAAAAGATAAGATTCCTCTTCGCCCCTCGCCGCGCGACGTTCAGTAGTACATCATCGCGGTAAGCGATCCCCACTCCGCGCGACAGCGCTTCCTACTCCACTGCGCGATCCCACTCCGACTCATCCCCACTCCACGGACCCATTTCGCACAGAAGGAGCTCGGTGTGGAGTTTCTGAGATTTCTGCGCAACTGTTTTTGAGATGCGCCTGCGCAGCTTTTTTTGAGATGCGCCTGCGCAACTGTTTTCTAGATGCGCATGCGCAGCTTTTTTTGAGAAATAAAGGATATATTTAAATGGCTACATTAAGGTGGACTACCCTATACATGATAAGAATGCCACAGGAAAATAATTGGAAATGACAAAGTTTTGTTCTTCGATTAGTAATGTCTCTTGATATTTCGTTTCTACGTTACGTTCTTCTACCTTTAATGCCAGCGGTAGTATATGAAGGAGTAGTAGCCGAGCACGTTATAAGTGATCATTCCGGTCCTGAGGTCAGCACACATATGGAGGCATTACCGTGTTATGTTACTGTTTCAAGTTTTTATATTAGATTGAACGCTTTCGAGGGTGCTTTTCAGAAATCTTCTCCGCGGTGCTTACGGGGAAATAATCGTGGATTTGAAAAGTTTCTACGGAATCCTCGGGACTTCACGTAGCCCGTTTAGGGTTTAAGATCGCGTCGGTAGAGCAACTGGAGGTTCGAGACCAGGATTCTATAGTATATCCTCTGTGGTATCGGTCCTCGAAGTGGACTCGAAAGGCGGCACGAGGCTTAAGTCGCGTCGCGACGCGGTCGTCGCCGGTGCAATAACGGAAACAAGGTAATCCTTGCGGGGCACGGCGCGACGACTGCCGGCACCAGAAACATCGCGGTGCGCCGACGAACAAAAGTCTTCGGGAGCTTCCACGAAAGAACGAAACGAAAGGGACGTGGACGCAATGTAAACGATCGCCGGCGTCGTTTTATTGCGGGAGCAGTATTCCGCTGCTGCAGAAACGGCGCAGGTCGAATTACGAAGCTTTACGAGGGGGCTTGGGACCGGAATGTCGCTCTTGCATCCGACTTGACCGCCTCTCGATGCTGACCCGTTAGTGTCTAATTGGGCCGAACTTTTTACCATAAATATCCCTAGCTCTGTACGTGGATATAATTTTGTACAAATTCTGCATCAACAGCGCCACGATTCGTCAAAAGAAAATTTGTGAGAAACAATAGCCACTTAGAAATGTATCTCTACTCCTCATAACTTGAACAGATCGAAAGTATTGATACTTTTCAATTATAATCTACCTGCTGTTTCAAATTTCAGTTACTCAATTTACTGTGGGAAAGTTGGTACTTCATACTGCGGCTCGAATAATTTGATGATTCAACGTACTTTCTTCGTTCTAGATGAATGTGTTGCATCGAGAGCCTTCGGGCATAGTTCGCACCGAGAGAGGGCAGCGTTCATTGGGCGATTCCGAGCGCGTGAATCGTCTCCTGGCGAGAGGCTTGGCCAGGAAACCGGAGAAATACTAATTTCTCTATCGGCGCTTAGTCTCCCACGCGATCAAAAGCTCCGAGGCACGACTCGACCGACACGCGAGCCGCGATACCGTCTTTTTAATCGGTGCCGGCCGAGCGAGACCCAATGCTCGAGCCCGTGTGCGAGTCTGAATGCATATCGAGTGTGGCGGCCTAGAATACTCCTTTCAACACACGGTCAGGTTACCCAGTAAACGCGCCGCGAGCCGATCGAAAGCGACAAGTGCAGTAGCACGTTGTCGCTGGAATCCCGGGGAGTGGGACTACGAATCGCGGAGCGATTTCGCGTCCTCGACTTTATCGCGCCTCGTTACGTCAGCGCCGAGTTACTGAGATCGAGATCCGGAGCACGGAGTCGTCGGGGGACGTCATTTTCATTGGAAACCGAGCTCCGGGTCCGGTACCGTTCGAGAAAAAAACGCAAGATTATCGGAATTGTCTTAACTCTCCTATACAGTGGACTCCTGTATAACGGCGGTCAAAAATTCTTTAACCCTTTGCACTCGGTACTATTTTAACACGAAAACTAAACTTCTCACCCTTAATATTTCCATTTTGTACGATTCTATATGAGTTTCTGTCTCGGACGCTTCTATTTTCGTTGGAACTTTCTCCAATGAGAATTCGTCGAAGGCTATTGATCTTCTTACGACACGATTAATAAATTCTATGTCCACACGAGCAACAATTCCTAACAAATGATGCCATGAAAACAGTTAGAATCCTAACACTAAAAGATTATCTACCTTAACCCATTTAAGCCACGCCCATTGAGAACTTTACACGGAGGGCGTGACTTAGATGCTCTCGGAGGAGCTAGGACAGTGTTCCGCAGGGCAATCTTTGTCGCGTTCGCTATTTGAACTCTGTTGAACTCTGTGTAGCTTCGCATCGATGATTTGTTAGATGGCTACCATTTTTCAATGCCATAGCATCCTGCCAAACAGTACGATAAAAAGAGCAACACATCAAATCATCGACACAAGACTGCTTATCTCTCCAGGAACATGCAAAATCCTCCTAATGGGCGTGGTCCAGTGGCCCCCGGAGGAGCCGAGCTGATGCCTCAGGGAGCAAGGCATGCCCACGTTGGTCGCAGACCATCCATAACCGATTTAGCATATCCAAGTCGTCAGAACGGCGCGAAACAAGCATCGAACGAGCAATTGGCCGTGATCGTTGTGTGTCCGCGCTCCGAACGCTAATTTTCCCGGGAATAATTAGTATCGCGACGGCGTTGCGGCGCGCTGTCTCCGTCTCTCATGAGACTGCATTCCTGGCATAACCTTTTATCAGCCGTGGGGACTCGACGGGTCCGTGGTCCGCGCTCTCTTTGCTCGCTGTCTCGCTCTCCGTCTCTCTCTCGCGCGCGCGCAAAGCGTTGCCCTGCACCTTTTACTTCGGATATCTCGCATTCTACGTGTATATTATCTTACTCACTTTCGTGCAACCCAATAAGGCGCCTATCCCGCGGAGCCTAGCGCCAGCTAATAATACCGAATGCCGCGGTTTGCACGAGGCCTGCCTTTCTCGCTTCCTCGCGATCGCCTCCGGTCTTCATCGCTCTACTACAGTCTTCTCTCTCTCTCTCTTTCTCTCTCTATCTCTTCCTCTCTCTCTCTCTCTCAGAGTATCTCTATGACGGTGTACACGCGAGTGTGTGTATTGCACGCGTATGCCCGACCAGAAAGAAAGAGAAAGAAAGGAGAGAGGGTTCGTGCGCGCGCGTGTAACGCCGTTTCGTTATTTATCGTTTAATGAAATTCCCTTTCGTAAATCGTTCTGTCCGCCCCGCTTCGCCGACACTCACGCCGGCCCCGCGCTCTTTTCACGGTGCTCCTGATATTGGCTCTCGCGAACACCACCTTCCTTCCACGACCGTGGGAAATTTCGTTCGAGGCCCCGACGCCGCGTGACGCCGCTCCGTTCCGCTCCGCACCGCTTCGCAATGCTCTACGACAAGCAGGATAGCAACCTCTTCGCCTCCCGAGCTCCGATCGACACCATTGTCTCCGATTCGGTTTTCGACACGATCGGCTACCTTCCCGTCGACGACAACGCCCGCAAACTGCACCGTTAACACCTTCTGTTTTACCGAGCACGCGTAGCGATTATGGTGTCGAACGTTTTCCTGGGAAACAGCGAATTCGTACGATCCCCAGCCATTTTACCTCGATGGTAACTGTGCTCGCCTTCAGCAATCCGCAGAATATTAATTTCTCTATTTGCCTATATTTCTTACGTATCCGAATATCATTATAAATAGACAGCTGATCATTATGCAAAATAAACATTTTCTACGCGAATTGCTACAAACTCGAGTGAAATAGAAATTTGTATTCTTTCTTAATGTTTCATGGTTAACACCTTCTATTTTGCCGAGCTAGCGTGGCGATTATGGTGTCGTCTTCCTGGGAAACGGTGAATTCGTACGATCCCCGGCCATTTTGCCTCGATAGTAACTGTGTTTGCCTTCAGCAATCCGTGGAATATTGATTTTTCAGTTCCAATAAAGTGATACATACAAGATGTTTAATAGGTTCAAAATAGAATAACAGTATTTTTCTTCCGATGTCTTCACTGTTTTCGATTACACTCACTCATTTTTCCCATAAATGCATAAAATCTGTTGTCTATGCATAAGCGTTAGTAATTGTACAAGAAATACTCTCTGCAATCTCAGTGTGTTTTTGGTATTCTTCTTCGCAATTCAATACAGACCGGATATGAAGCGAATCAATCTTAATCGCGAGCTTTCGGGTACGATGGTTAATTAAACAAGCACGATCACAAGGAACAAATTATGGTAACAGGTGAACGGGTCAATCACGAATTACCGTAATCTGTCTTTACCGTGGCGAGGTAAATAGAATTATTGTAATTAGACGATAATAGTGGTTGATACGAACAGATGCTTGCCAGTCGACGAGTTGATTTATGATTGATTTATGACTGTAGCCAACTCGACGGTGATTTGTATGCATGATCTACGGGATCAGTAGCTATCTAAAGTACCTTCTCGATCAATTATAACAAATATCATTACAATCGTCGATCAATTATCGAATACGCACACTACGCACCACATTCGTCATGTAGCTATTGAACAGCTTTGGAAAACACGTTTACCAAAAAAAAATTGTAAAAGTACAGATATCACATTGATGCCCATGTATTGCTCATTTGAAGTGACTTTCCCGCACCGGGGCTGCCAACGAAACAATTTATCTGGGTAGATTCGAGACTGACGGACGGCGTGTTTGAACGAAAATATCGCAATTAATAAGCTAATTCAGAATATTGTTATTCGACGTAAACAAGCGGAGGTACGCGGCGAGCCCGGCTCCTATCAATAACGAATGAAAACTCAAATTTCCTGGCAAATAAACGGGGCCGGTTTAATGGCGGCGTCGACCTGCCTGGGAATTAAATAAACTTGAATTATTTCGAGTGGATAACAAGCCGCGATCGAAACTGCCTGCCCGATCGCCGGTTCCCGGGTCCCGAGCGGATCCTCTGCATTTCCGCTGAAAGGAACAGACTAACTGACGGATAAGAAACAGCAAATAATGTAATACTATAGGAAACATCGCACGATAAATATTACGAAATACGCTAGCTTCAGGAAATCCCGTCAGACTACATTTTCCACGTCAAACAAAATCCACGATATTTAAATTGTTATCATTTCGCGGAACAGGGTTGTACGATGCTGAACCTGGACTCTACTTCCATATACTGTTTATCTTTCTGTCTGAAGATATTTTTTCATATTCTAAGGTGGGAAAATCGGCACGTAGCTTCTTGGAAACGTCTATGGTTTTGAAGATTTCAAAAAATGAAGATTCTAGATCAACCATCGGGGTTTGAATTCTTTGGGTACAATGTCATTTTTTCATTTTATGGATATGGTGGCTCTGAATGGTGAATCTGAGGCGTCACTAAAAATTGTCGGTATCTAATCAATTACTAGACGTTTAGATATTGTATGAAGTACTATACCAATTTCATATCCATAAAATTTTAAAAATCACAGGGAATGGAAATATTCTCGGTCAGAAGAAATATTTCATTTTCGCGTTAAAACAGCTACGAGTGTAAAGGATTAAATCGATGGCGGATAATTAACAGCAATGGGTATATTGTCCATGTTTTTGCGAATCCGGCGTGCGTTGCGCGTCGGCAGGATCATTCATTCCGAGCACACGCAGTCGAAATTTGAATAGCCCCCGGGGCCCTGTTTCTCGGGTGACTAAGCCACACGCGAAAAGAATACCGAGGGAAAAGCCGACCGACGACGAAGAATCGTCCTTTGCTCTCTCTCTCCCTCCCTTCTTTTTTCCTTTCAGTTCGCGAAACCCGCATTAATATTCATCAGGATTACAAAAAACAATGCCGCCCACCGGCACCCGTGACCTGTTGAGCCGCGGCCATCAAACTCGGATTATGTCGGATTACAACTTTATAATTGAATCTCTATGCGAAACGGGCCTTTCCTCCAGTCCACCCACGTTCCGGTGCGGCCTCGACGCGCCGCGCCGCACGGATTCGTGGAACCGACGCAGAAACACGGGCATGACCGCGTTTAACGGCGACCCGGTGAATCGGCGCCGAATGGACGAGCATGATTCACTTTGTGGCTCGCTGCGGTCCCGAATCGGGATATAGCTGCTTGGAATCGGCGGAAGAAACCTTCCGAAAGCCCAAGACAAGCACTAGGTACCATGTTCTGTGCTGGACCAATTTTTCGTACATGTCTTATTGTTACATTCTGCTTGAACGTATTTTGCGTCACAAGCTAATAGGATAATTAGTATTGCTACCGCTTAGATTACTAATCATTAGTAGACTACGCATGTCTATGCAATTTGCAATTTTTCTCGACGAATTTTGAGAAACTCGAATCAAACGAAATCTAATTTTCCATGGTAGTAGCTTTTTTAGATCTGAAATAAATTAAAATCGTACTGAATTCTGCCGTATTATATAGCCTAGCATTTTCTGAAAATTTTCAAATTATTTTCTGATTACTACACTGCCGGCCTCTATGCGAAATAAAAATGTTCTGCATTTATTCTGCGAAGCAGGAATAAAATTGATTTAATCTGTTAATGGCTTTGTTACATTAAAAACAACATCAGAATGTTCTTACAATTTTTCGAATCTTTTATTATTTCATATTTCACCCAACGAATTTCTTCATAAATGCATACCGATCCCCATAGTGTATTGATCATTATGCAAGATAAAAATGGTCTGTATCAAGAGGCAAATGGTTACTCGCTGGTCACTGGGTATGTGACGCCGGGAACCACACCTGCGATCGGTTGTTGTGTCGTCGATTACGAATCGAGACAAATTGCCGGCCATTTTCCCGTTTAACGGGAGCGTACGATCGTTTCAGCGGAACGTTACGTGGCGTTGTTTTTGCGTCGAGGCCGTTTGTCGGCCGGATCGAGAACGAAAGTCTTTCGAGGAACGGATTTCCAACGGGCGGCTGTGGATCGGGACTTCCTTGAATCGATGGGAATATATTCGTCGTTGCGAGCCATCGCGCGATCAAATTGCATGGACGGGAAGCAGGATCGAGATCGTCGAAAATTTCGTTACGCTTTACTTTACCAAAGAAATTTGGCACAACTCTCATTAATAATCGTAGAGTCGTAATCAATTTTTCTATTATTCTTGCTGAATTCAGATTTTATAGAAACGATGCAACATTGACGTAGCGATCACTCATTTTCGTCATAAAGTCCACAGTATAGTACATTCATCGGATACACGCGGCCATGCGTAACAATCGACTGACGCGTCTGACCACGACGTACCCATTCCCCTTATGATACACGCTTACGCAGCACGCACAGATAGCCTCGGAAAAAATTCAACTCTAGAACTACCACGCTCTAACATTCAATAATTGCCGTAGGAATGCCACTAATGAAAAGTCTACCGACATGTTCATACCAGATCAAAATTATCTGCATCAACAACAGGCCATAGAAATTACATTTATTTCTTTCCCTAACAATTTCAATGAGAATAATACATCACAATGGAGCAGTCGAACGATTATTATACCGTAGCATACGATCGACTGATGCAATTAAGTACAAAATTACAGTACATGATCGCTGTTACTGCTCTTATTTAGTCTCTGATCGGAACAGATTCGCTTCCCTCGAAGAAGCTGATCAGAGTCTGTTAATGTGCTTATTGAGCGAACCATGCATTTTCAGGGATTGCAGGTTAGCGAATCGCGACGTTACGAGGGTTGAAGAGTCAGGGTGTCCGTTTGATTACATGGTACGCGGGTAGAACTATTTCCCGTACGGACGGGGCGGGTTATATTTAGCGGAAGGAGTTAAAACGATTCATCGGCGTCGTCGACTCGAACCGTGAAAGCCGCGCACTTCATCAAAGCCCGAGTATTTGCAGAGCGGGGCCGGTCTTATAGCCATTCAAGGTAAGTAACCGGAGCTCGCGTTGAGTATCGTGAGTACCGCCAGGGGCGGTGAGTTAATCGGCTTTTCGTCGGGTAGTCGGTCGCCTCTCTCGGTTACGGGAAGAGAGGGCCCGGTGCCACGCGTTTCCCAGCTCTCCACAGTTCGTTTATTCGTTCAGTTCGTTCAGTTCAGCCCACCACTCGATTCCCCCGATTTCAGTTCGATGGGATGACACGCGAGACGGACCTCCGTCCCCCCTTATACGATCAAACGATCGGTGAACACGCATCGGGACCGTGTGCTCTATTATGTTTGTTCTCCGGTGATAATGCCGCGGGTTCTCCCCACATAGCCAACCGACATCGCGATGATTGCGGGTTAGAAAATAGGCCGACAGCCTCAGGCCTAATTGTCAATTGCGCGCGATCGACTCAGGGACACGGAAGCTCGACGATCGACAAGGTTGCCTCGACCGTCTTCGGTAACTGCGGAGAATCAGCGAGACGAGCATGGTCGAAAAGGCCATGGCGACAGAACGATCGAGATGTTGACGAGCCAGATTCACATTTAATTCTTCCTGAAATAATTTCATTCATTGTTCAAACAATTGTCGAGTCGTACAACTCTCTCAACAGACCACAAAGAAGTTGACACGGGGACGAAGCCAGCAAGCTCTGCAGGTAACTGGCACCTTTCTTCCATCTCTCCAGCTCTCCGATGCATCGTTTGATGTTATTCGCTCGAGATCTACTTGATGTTCGGCCGAACATTTTTCCTATCATTCAATCGATACACCGATCCATAAGTCCGTCATCAAAGTGTTAATCGGCTTGCAACTATAGTGTATCCGGTCCGCGAGGCTTTGGCGCGTTTCAGCGGTTCCCGCGGAGCGCTCAGCCAAACGGATCGGCTACGTACCATTCACATCCCAGTTACTATTGCGCCTCGCGAGAGGAGAGCCTGCATTCATCGGCTCCCACGAGCGCGTCTGCACGCCTCATTACCGGCCGAATCAATAGCATCTCACTGACAAATCTGCACAGTGTCTGTCGCGCGATTTTGAGCGCGGACATCGCGGAATACCTGCGGATACCATGATTCCTAACTGCCACCTGCGTACACCAAGATAAACCGGAAATCGTCCAGGACGATACACACTTTAACGAGGTCTCAGCCACGTTGTGCGGACAGCTAGTCAAATTGGGGAAGCAGGGAGGAATATCACTAATATGCAATTTTGCCAAAGGAATTTATCGTACATCGTGATGTAAACGATTAATGATATATGTATGCCAGGTTCGTCCGCACTGTGCGTCGCCCAAGTTGTGATCACCGCTACGCTGTAGAGCAGCTGAGGCTATACATTCCGCGTCCCCATTGGCTCCAGCCTCGTCGCCAACCGCGGAGTGGGGATAGCTCCGCGCCGCTACAGAGAGGAATCCGTATTCCAGTTTCCGGCAACAGTGGCGCGATTGATCGCGCTCCAATCCCGCGTGAATGGCGTTAGCGATGAGTCGTGGAACACGAAGTAGAAGCGGCTCGGCGCTTCTCGCGGTGATAAGCTCGAGCCGGCTCTAACAGATCGATATTATAACTGCTCGCGCGAATCGAAGCCGGATCGGCTTGAACGTTCGAATCGCCTCGAACGTTTGGATACGGTGCTCTCTGAAGCCGTTTCCGAGTCTCGTGGCAAGCTTCAAAGTCAACCATTCCTCTTTCTCTCCACCGCGCAAGAAACTCGGAGATAATGTAAACAGAATATGAGTCATGCGTCGATGAAAATTGAAATTTCAGCGGTCCTTGATGTATCGCCGTCGATCTCTCGTCGATCTCTCTAGATTGCCTAGATCGAAATCGGTGCCTGGCATCGAGTTCAGAACCACTTTGAATAATGCGCAACTCGAGCGCGAAAGAATTGCGTCAAACCGATTAAACGAGCATGTGCTGGAAAGTTGCGCTCGGACATTTCGAGACTACGGTTCGAACGCTCTTGAATATGCATCTGTGCACCGGACACTTGTCTCTCGAGCTTTCGAGCCGGGGGACCCGTTAATGAGTTACTACGCGACGAGCATGTCCGAGCGTGTGCAAATAACACGAAATTCTATCGCGATTCGCTCCGAGCGATTTTTTGTCCGGTGGTGCGAACGACAAACTCTTAGCGGCGTTAGGTGATTCGATTGTTTTTACACTTAGATTTTCACTATTAGAAATTGAGCGTTTCTCGCAACCGCGGAATTAGCTGTAATTCTGCACAGTTAAATCCTGTCTCGCAGATTAATTGCTGTATACACATTTATATATTCTATCAACAATTGCGGTTGGCTGAAAATAATACGATATTTTTAATTCTTTAAATATCCACATACTTTTGATACTTATGACTCCTAGGCACCGCACGAGCGCTAAGGGTTAATCCCTCGAGAAGTAATCGCAAATCTATGGTAATGGAAAATTGAGCTTCTACCAAAATTTAATTCTACAATCTCCACAGGTTTATTCAAGAGAAATCGATTCCTCGCTTATCAGGGAATTTCTGGGACACCTGGTACATGAAATGCTTAATCCCCGGGCAGTTCTGTTTCACTTTCGTGTCAACAAATTACCCGGCAAAGCGGCGAGTCGACTCGATCTACCGGTACAGGGGACGATCGCGAAACACGAATGACTTCGCGGCACCGGCGACGTTGATCGGTCTAGCATAGCGCGCCGATTCTTCCGTAGAATTGCGCCCCGACACGCGAACTTTAATTACCGGTAATTGCGACGCGGTGACGGCGCGCCACGCTGCGCCGCGTTCCAGTAAACACACTGGTTAACGTCGCCTTTGCACACCGTGACACTGTGCGCCGTGCCGGGACGCTTAATATTCATACGGCCGATTATTGCACGTCGAGACCGTTAGACCAACGCGATATTTACAGCCCAGGAGGATTTCTTTCCATTTCTAAAGTATGACTCACGTAATCGCGCCTCATCGGTCCGACGCGACGCGCCGAGCTATATACGGCGCTTCGAGAGATAGTCCCACTTTACGCGCTTCTTCTCTTTCCGCGTGCGACTCGAGCGAAACTTCCCGATTCGAAATTCAAGGTTTCATATGATCTGTGTCGACTGCAGAACCGTGTGCTGCTCGCCTTTTTCAAAAGAAGTCACACGGGACTGAGTAGGAACACAAAGATATTCTGTTTGCTCGTGATTTCAGTTTCTACTTGGCATCAATGTCTAGTAATGGAATTGTTTTCGTCTGCTATCGATATTTAATTTATTAACTTTCAATTACACGCATGTAACATGTGCAATCTGAAAACTTGGAGTTTATTGTTTCAAGCGTGAACAAAGGTGTCGACTACAGCTACATAAATTTATTTTGTATTAAGGCAGCTGTTTGATCGAATAAAAATTTGGGAAGAGGAAGAAATTCTAATAAAGAATGATAATTCAAGGGGTCGCGAATTCGCCCGGGGATATATTTATTTATTGTCGGATTTGCGGAAGCTGCGCGAAAGGATCGAACAGTATCTCCTCGGTGGAGGACGAGTCCACGGGATCCTTTAACGGGGACGCCGTCTTAAGAGCGTTCGAGTCTCGAGCCTCTCTCGGACAGAGAGCAGCCCAGCGAGTCTGATAATTAAAAGTTTTAATTATGCAACGAGGCTGCTCGTTGCGAGAGCAAAGGAGCCAGGCTCGAAACGGTGTCCACGTTTCCGGGATCCTACAGCTCTGCTTAATCCCTAACTAAATTTTTATTATTGCGCCGCTCGCAACTCTTACCCCATCCTATTCTCTCTCTTTCTCTCTCTCTTTCTCCTTTTTCTCCCTTCCATCTTGGCGCCGCCGCCGCGCCAGTTTTCTTTACCGAGGATTTCCACGAGAAACTGCGAAAATAGAACACGCGTGGATTAATCGTTCCGTCGATAATGCTTCCCAGCCGTGCACCTACAAATTGCGACTGCGCCTGTCACCGTTTAACACGCTTATTAAAAGTTCATTAATTATGTCGGACTCGCGCGCAAGCGGAAGTTCGTTTAGCCCTGTTACCTAACTCGCGACGGCTTCATATACTTTTCACCGCTCAAGTTTTTATTGTTTCCGAATGATATGAATAATCGTATTCTAATCCATCGGTCGTCATAGGTCAAGGAAATTTTAAGTATTCTTTAAAGGGGCGGGTCGTTCGACTTTATCTATCGCCGTCTTGCTGCGCGCTCGATCTCGATCTCCGCGTGGTTGACGTACAGTGTCGAATTCGTTCGAAAACGTCGCTGAAAGTAGAAGAAAGTTTTATTAGAATTTGAAAAATTTGTTTAACGTACTTTACTTAGCCTGTCAGAGATATGTGAGATCACAGTTGAGATTTCTGTAATATCGCCGTGACCGGTCATACTTAAAAATGGCCGTACGATTTGTTATCAGTATAGAATTGAAAATTGTTGGAAAATTCATATTTCATTGTCATTTACTTCAAGATAAGAGTTTTGGCCACGAATTCAGCCGAATTCGCCACTGCGCGACGGTTGGAGATCGCGGAACGTGACTCGTCCGAATCGGACCGGTCAGAATCAAATTATCTTCGATTGGCCGGTAAAAGACGGCCGGGTCGCCCGGTGTCAATGGATCAAATGATCGGTGTCGGGAGTCGCCGTCGCGTCGCGTCAAAAATTACAAACGTGGACGCGGCTTGGGGGCCGGCCGATCGGCCCGATAAATCGCACGTGATTTACGATCGGTATCGGCGCCGGCGATACATTGTAATTCGCGATAGACCTCGCGCGCGCGCCTGCTTTGTCGGTCGGAGGGGTTTGGGCTAAAAAATGATCGTGGCCAATAAATAGCTGCGCAATTACCTCTCGCGCCACCGACGCCGCTTGGAAAACGTTCGCCCCGATAATCCACGGGTCGGCGCTCTCTTGTTTTGTTTTCCGTGCGTCCTTATTTATTTACGTATTTTGATAACTGACGAGCGCAGAAGTCTCTCGCGCTGCGTTTTATCGATTCGAATCGATTTACGAGATAGAGAAACATAGAGTTCGGTACTCGTTTGGTAACCGTTTGGTGACCGTTCGGCGCCGCTGCCGTGCCGGATCGAAAGAGCGCGCGTTTAACGATTAATCGCATAATTGGCGCAACATCTACGGCCTTGAGCCTGTTAGAAACACGGCGGGGCCGTGTTGTCGAGAACTTGCTCATAAACTCTCCATATCTCTTTCTCTGTCTTTCTACGTTGTTCTAAGTCCAACGAGTCGCGTCGTTTCACCTCTGCACCTCACGCAATCACAGAAAACCGAGGTACACAACCAGAGACGTGCCCACTTTGTGTCAGTCTAACCGTTGACTGGAGCGATTACCTATTCTACCGATGATGACCAAACGCGCAGAGATGCGACGCGCACTCTACCTCTTCAGCCGTGGACCATGGGCTTTGAAAAATCTGAAACGATCTTCGGTAGAACAATTCGTGTAAATTCTGAAGTAGCTCGCGACCAGTCAGCTGACGGTTCAATTTCGTCTGGACGCAAGATCTCAGAGGTCTCGATTGGTCTCGAGCCGCGAGCAGGGACCCGTACCGTTACCGGTACTCGTCGGTGCGAGAACGAGAGCAGCAGGAAAAGTCCGTGAACCCACGGCTGGAAAGTAGACGAGGAAAAGGCTGCGGGACGGAGGCGCACGCGGAATCGTGCGGCTGCTCGATCAGGAAAAGTCACCGTGTCCCAGAGCAGCCGCAGCCACGGCAGTGCTCCTGCTCCTGCTCCGACGAGGTGAAACTGCACCAGCCACGCCAGGTACTACCACATCAGACCAGGCCAGAGAGAAAGAGAAAGAGAGAAAGAGAAAGAGAGAGAGAGAGGGACAAAGTACCAGACCGATCGCCTCGTGGGAGTAGTATCTTTCCTCGTGTCGCGATCGAGCCGCGATAGGCCAGACCCGATATCCTCCGATATTGCGGCGAATCGATGGGAACCGCAGTGGATCTGTATTGTCGCGAACTGCATTTCCAGTGGACCACGCGGAACCGCGACCCTGCAAACCTTTTCCGCGAAATTGTCGCTTCCTTGCTAGCCTGCATTTTTCCCTTACACTATTTCACCAGCCTTCGAACTTTCACCTTTCCCCATCGTCTTTACGCAAACTACAAAATTGCCGGTAGCTGTTGTCACAAACTGCAGCCACGGAGAACTGACTCTGAATTGTATCAGATCTCGTTAAAAGATTTCGAATGTTTCGATGAAAGTGCGAGGTGGTTGTCACGTGGTCGCCTCGTAGGAGACAAACTCGCGTACACGTATATTTGCACGAACTGCCGATTTATTTGGTCACTCGCGAGAACTTATCCTGGATCAGATGCACTGGGACGATGGTTACAGCTAGACTGCGGATCTTGATGTATTTATGGCTTTCAAAAAATTTCTTGGATAGCGTCAATCATTGAGCGGAAACGGATTTGCTGTTGGCTTTTATTCGCGGATCATTCGGCATCGAATGGTTCGAACATTCGCTGGCGATGATCGCGACAAACAACGCTTCCTGGACATAGTAGCACAATTTGAACGCATCTCTGTTTCCGCAATAAATTCGTTGATGCCTGACCCGGTGCCGATATTTTCGAAAATTCGGCCGGTTCGAAGCTTTGTGGAGTGCGGATGTGCACGACCTTCCTGTCACGCGAAACTCGATACATCGAATAGTTATTATACAGCTTTTGGACGTCGATCCTATGGGTACGTGTATTTCATGTTTTTTTCGGCGAAAAGCTGAAAGGAATTTTCACATTGCTGCTATGGCCGTGGGTGCAGGGAGAATCGTTTTTGTGTTAAGGGGGTAGACTCGTTTCTCCAGAATTGCAAGGGTGCGGGATGCGCCTTTGATTTCTCGATAACGCAAAGATTGGGTTTTTCAGTAGTCAAGAATGCAACGAGAAATAATTCAGTCGTACTCCGACGAACTTTCTCGCGAACCAAGTAGCCTGAGAAAGAGGCGGGATCGCGCAACAGAATCGGCGTGGCTGCAGCGTGGCGGTAATAATAAAATATTTGCATTCGATCTGCCTGGGAAACTCATTACGGGGACACGCAATCGGCTCCGTTCGTGGCGATCCGAGATCGTGCGCGAGCAATAAGAGCAATAAGACTTGCAACTGTTCTGAAAATCACCGTTTAAACCTGTTACGGGTGTACAGTACATTCGACGTTCGTAATCACATCGTTAAATATGCTTCCCTTTATTTTACATGTAATAAACGTAATAATTCAAGTTAACACACTCGCTATCACCGTGGCTCACGGGTACTTAGCGTGCACATTCTCGCACATATCTTATAAAGTAGGTACAGTGCATTCGATAAAACATTTGGGCAATTCAGAAAACCAGCGAACGTATCAAAATTCGTGAAATGGATCTGAATCATATTATCTGGCAATGTTCGGAGTATGATTCGGATCGGGAACATCTGTTCAAATTGCTTCTCGATCGTAAACACTACCCTCCCTATAATATTAATATTTTTCTTAGTTTACTTGATATTTCAGCGTTAAGGATCATTTATAATTTTCTTAAAAAATGTAAAATTAAGATCTAACGATCACCATTTATACTTATTTTTCCTTATATTATGTTAATATCTAATTAGTTTTCTGAAAATATTATATTATAAGTCATAATGTATGCTATATATATGTTGTAATGTATGCTATATAAACCAATCATGGTTTACGGCATCAATAAATAAATAAATAAATAAATAAAATTCGTGAAATATTTTCCTTATACCTTATACGTATAAACGAGTCAGTAGAATCTGCTATATTAGTGCACATAGAAAGAGATATAGAAGCAAAAGTCGCGAGTTGCGCATCGTTTCGGGACGCCTCCGAAGCGTTTCGCAGTGTTCCAAAGCGTTCCCTGTACATCTCATGGAAAATTCTGGTACACGTCTGCTGCCCAGTGGCTCGTCAGCCCGTTAGTGGAGCCTTGATGAAAACGGGCAGGCTTGGTCGATCAAAAGCATCGGGAATCAATGAGCGTTGCGCTATAAAATGTCATCTGCGCATCGTGTGCGCCGAAGCAGTATTGTGTGCGTTTTCCCGTGGTTTTTCCCGTGGATCTGAAAGTCGCCGCGAGGTGAACGAAAAAGGGAAAAGCGACGAGAGCGGGAAACCGAACCCTATGGCCGACTGCCGGAGGTTCGCTTTCCTCCAAAGGAGAGGAAGAGAGAGAGAGAGAGCCCTTTTTATTTTCTTTTTTCCCTCTTTCTCCTCCTCCCGTGACTCTCTCGATCGCGAGACTCTTCTCTGGAGGAGCTCATAAAAGATTGAAGCCACAATGAGGCACGTGATCCTGCCGCGGGATGAAAGGCCGAGGATGCGGGGGCGGAAAGAAACGCGGAATCCGTCGTATTTTGCCTTGCGGTCGACACGTGACCCCTTTGCCTTTGTCCGTTCATTTTCGTCGGACGGATCTCTCTGGCCCCGGGCAAGTGCCTCAGCCTGGAAAAGGAAACGGTGTACGTTTTCTTCTCTTTACCGACCTCTGTCCCGGAAAGAAGCTTCACGCCGGCACCGCGGCTTTTCTCGATAAAACCCACCCTTCTATTCCTCAGACGACGCCGATCACGTTAATCAATACTTCGACCCTTCATTTCGAACTAACGAGCTCCACAAACTGACGCAAACGCGAGACAACTCGCAGTACAAACAGCTCAGAGTAATTTCCAGAGTTTTTCTTTCCAGAGAACTGATGACGGATACCTCGATCTACTGGGTTGATCAGTCAATCCTTTGACTATGTTATACATAGGGCCTTGATTTATCCGTGCTGTTTGTCTTCCGATTAAGCCGGTTAATCGAGGTTCTACCGTATATTAATTTAGTTGAGATTCCTGCAGTTTGTGCGGAATAAATGTTCCGCAGGTCCGGCGTCGATTCGCGGATCCCAGTTATATTCGCGGGCCATGTGAAAGGATCGTCCTCGCCTGTCGACGGATTCCCAGTGAAATCTCTGGCAGCGTCGGTCATTGGTCACCGGCACGCTAATTCTGGCAGGAGGGCTCCAAGCCTCCGTGAATAATGTTGAACGATGGCGCGGGCTGTTTACGCGCGCCGCCGCCTGTTGTCTACGCATATTTCCGCTTACGCGGGCCCCGGATCTAAATAGATACCCAAAACAATTGAAGTCGGTTCGCAAACCGTGTCCGGCCCGCTATCAAATTCGCTTTGAAGCTTTTTCCATGGCCGGCGTCGACCCGACAGCCACCCTGCTATTCAATTTCTAACGGAGCCCGGAGATTTATCTCCGCGCGAGAGTTAGGCCGTGTTTATGTTGCAACTGCGACGATGCTAGTAACTATACCGATCACTGCGATATCATGCTTGGATCGTACTTTATTTTAATATTATTCCTAATTTATCAGAAAATAATAACATGTGTAACAATCTTATGGAAGAACGATGTGTTCTGAATGGGAACAAAAAATTGATGGCCTACGAAACTTAATACAATATAAAGGAATATTTTTAAATATAAAATCGATAACATGGACCAATTACTGCGTAACTGTTTCTGTGGATTAGAATTCGTTAAATATTTTGTGGGGCTGCTCAGAAACATTCGAACGAATTTATTAGGTTACATTCGTGTTGGTGCTGCCTATTTATGTATATAATAATATATATTTTGATTACATGAATTTCTCTTCCGACAGAATTCGATCATTTAAATAAATGAGCCGGTGCACAGGTAAGACTCAAGTTTAATATACAAATAGAAAAAACAAACGGTTCATTAAAAACAAAATAAATACATCAACGAGTTAAATGAATTTGCTATGCAGTCGACTTTCTCCGCGAGGCACCAGACAATCAATCTAGAATCCGAACCAATTCCACTCGAACGAGAGGCATTCCTATTTTTCCATTTAAAGAAACCATTTCTGTCCTTCCATCCGAAGAAAATGATTCTTTTCCTACATTCTAAGGAAATGATTATTTTCCTTCATTCCACGAGAACGTTTCCTCGGTTTCGCGAATGGGGCAGGGGGTGCAGCGCTCGAACATAGAATCGCGAAACGTGGCGGCATTAAACAAGAACAAAAAAGAAACTAATAAAGAAAGAGAAAAGCACGATGATCGAAGGAACGTGTCGTTGGCCCGCGCCTGACTGGGCGCTTGCTGGATCCGTTCCCGCAGCCGGGCAACCAAGCAAATAGGCGTTGCACTCTAGATCGCTATCAGTGTGGGTAAACGTTTTAGCGTTCACCGTCCGGGGCCCCGGAACATAGAAAACTGGGAGTTCGGCTCGTATATCGTGACGGCAGATAAAAAGTTCCTGCTCGTAAGCGCGAGGTTATCTCGCGGAATCCTGGTAAATGCTTTCGAACTCGGCCCCGTGGTAGACAGACGGACCCGACGTTCGGACGAAGACCGGGCGTCGCTTAATCTGCCCGACTGTTATAGCAAACGCCGATGGTAGTCACGCAAGAGTCTGCTATCACGTGGAAACCGTCGACGGAGGACTGGAGACTCCATTTCTACGGATTTTTGAGGAGCTTCAATTTTCTTGGATTTTTCGGGCTCCTGGATTTCTATGTAAATCTATCGTATGTGCGGATATTTCGTTTCCGTGGACATTCGAGGTTTGAGAATTTCTGCTACCTTGGATGTCAATTTTCTGCAGATCCGTGGGCGTCCACAACTTATACCTCTTAACTACGGAATTAAAATGAAACAATGGCGTGGTCCTATTATAAATTTTTCGAAAAACGAGGAACGATTACAATTTTATTTGATAAGACATTAACAATTCAATAGAGATTCGGATTGATGTGTATACACGTTGAACGCAGTTAACTGGTTAATTCGCGCTGATAATTTAGATCCCGTAGGAATTCAATTCCGAGGTAGAAATTTAATTTCATGATATCGTGATACCGATCCGCGGAGGCCTAGCCCGAACTATAGTACACGCGTTCGTTACTTAACGCGTCCTAACCGATACCATCGAATAATATACCCTCGGCTCTGCGTGATTGCCCGGAATGGACGTTACGAAGCCGATTAACGAAAATTGCCGTGCACAAAGACAGAGACAGAAACAGAGAGACAGAAAGAGAGAGAGAGGCAAGATCTGGGTGACGGCAAACTGAGCGTGTAGAAATAGGAGACAATATTTACACGATAGGTATAGGTATCGCGACGAAGCCGTGGTGAATAACGCGATGCTCGATCTCCCTCGCGTATCAGTCGCCGATACGAATTTACTACTCGTTACAAGAAAATACGGTGAACCAGTGATCTACGACTTGTTCCGGAGCACCCATGTGGTGCTGCGCTTCTCAGACCCTCTTGGCTCGTATCTCGCGGTATCGAGATCCTTAGGTGTGATTTACTCCCGGTTGCCTTCCCGCGGAGGCGTTCACAAATTGTCCGATGTAGCTGAGAACGGGATCTACATCAGATTTCGAGCATTCAATTCCGATTCTCGCTCGACTCACCCGAGGGACTGTTACACCGGTTGCTGTGACATTTTTTGGATCCTGGAAGATGTTGCTCGACCCACATGTGCAGTCACTAGACCTTTACCAATCATTAAACTGTAAATCTTTTGCATCGGTCACAAGTAATAGAGTACATCGCATCCATCGAACGTACGAAAGATTCGATAAAGACTCTTGAACATCTTTCCGAAATTGCCTCGAGCGACGATTCATGAGACCGGTGAATAGTGGCCTGGCGCTTGTAAGCGTTCACTGGGGAGACGGGGGCGGCGCGATACGTTTTAAAAGTTAATATTTAGTAAACCACCGACGACGGCGGCGGCGGCACTGGCGTCGGTGGCGGGCGTCGGGTGTTTTATTAACACGTGCCAGGCGAGTCGGGAACGCGTGCCAACGTTCCTCGGTCAAGGGGTCAGTCGACTCACACGAGCACCCGTGAATACACACGACCGTGCACACTCTCCGCGATTATAAAACGAAGAGGGAGCTTAATTGTACCGGCCACCGGTACCCACCACCGGCGCTCTTTTTATATCTACAACAATAACTTGTCTCGGTGGCGAGGCCAAATTTAGAGTTGCCATATTAGGGGAACCTTTCCTCTCCCTTCCTCTTTCCCTCTCGCAATCACTTTTTCTACTTTTTCTCTCCTGCGCTCTCTTTTTACCGTGCGACTTGGAATACCTCGTGGCAACCCGGAGGGAGGCTTTAAGCTTGTTTCCGCTCCATTCGGCCAGGAGGAGCGCACCGGTGACCCGGTAATTATATTATATTACCAGCAATTAAGGGAACTTGGTGAACTTTTGCTACGCATCGCAATGCTTTCTCCAGCGGTGAAACGACCGCTCGTAGATAAGGAAAATTTAACGCGCGTCCGTTTTTTTTTTATATTTTTTCTAATTCCCTCATTCGCTTCTCTGTTCTCTATCTGCACGGTTTTTCTTCGTTCGTTTCTGTCCCTATTCGTCTGTCGTTCCCGACCGCGAACGAGGTATTAAATTAAGAGAAGTCGTTGAGAGAAATCCCGTGACCGCCCCGATCTACGGATGCACCCCCAACGACACGGCGCATCGCGACGCAGTTAATTGTGATCGTTCGGCTCGCTGCAATTACAGGACCGCGGGTTTTTACTTGTCGAGTAGACGGAGTGAACAGCACCAGGCGTTTTCAATTAGAGCGCAGTCTCTTGGAAAGAGCACGGGACATTGGGAGGCAATTGATGCAGTTAATTAAACGATTGTTGCTAGATCATTGTCTGCTTGTGTCTCTATACTAAACAGATTCGACCATCTTTGCTTATCCATATTCGACAACACGATATCTGTCTGACTGAAAAGCTAATCTTTCGAGTTGTCGATGCATCTACCTTGTATCTACGATAAATCGAATGTAGCGTACAGGCACTGAAGTGCGTCGATTTAATAATTTAATCGTCTGTTGTCACTGGTTTGCTCGAATTATTTTGTGTCTCTTGATCGAGTTGATGAAGTGAGAATCAATGTAAGCGTGGATTATTGAATCGCTAAGCTTCTCCGATGTAAATACCGGAAACAGATAAGATAAGATAAAATTAAAATTAAATCGATTGTGACCGAGGTTTTAATTTCGCGAGGAAAAATACTGCAGAACTCGAAGCCGATCTTTTGTAGACGCGATTAGCACTATTCGTACTCTTAACACCTGAATTATTTTTATCTTGCATGAAGATCTGCTCGGTCTGTTCATTATTATAGCGAAACAGGGTTGAACAAGCTTTGTTGAAGAATAACAAGAATGGTATTGTACCCTTTGATAAAGCGTGTTCTGACCGAGCAAATTTTTATGCAAAATACAAATTACGAATAGCGTTCGTCGTGTCTTTGAACAGAGAATAATGAGAATCACCGTTGGAAAATCGGAACAAGACGAAACGACCGGCTCGTGGCCGGCTCGCGGCGCGTAAAGTTGCGTGGCCGCGTGTTTCTGCGTGTAGGAGCAGAGCCGCGTTGAGAAGAGAGGAGAAGAGAAGAGCAGAGAAGAGAGCGCTGCTCGGCCGACGCACCGAAATAGAATTTCGAAATAGACCCAATATTTTCGTCGTCTCGCATTTGCTTCAGCTCTCTCTCTCTCCTTGGCTGGCAGTGTCCTCTTCTTGGTCGTCGTGTTCGTCGTCTTGGTCTTCGTCTTCGTCGTGGACGTCGTCGTCGTCGTCGGTGCCGTGGAAACGCGCGACGAAGAGAAGAAGCGAGACGCCAGAAAGAGAGCCAAAGAGAACCGAACAGAGAGGAAAATAGACGGGGTCTCTCCTCTCTTCGGTGCTTGGACTCCTCGAACTTGTAAGAGGCTTTGCTCGCCATTCATACCGAGCAGAGCCGAACGATGTTTCGGAAATTCATTCGCTCAAACTTAACCCGGCGAAATGAATTAGGCTATCCTTTAATTCCGCGAACCGAATCATCGCCACTCCTCCTCTTCGAGCACGGGATTCCGCAAATGCTTTGCGAGAGGTTTGCAGTTTTTATTTAATTTTTCATGATGCATTATCTTTCCCTCGATATGTTTCATTAATCTTTTCAAGATTTTATCTGAACGTTCTTCCTGTTGTTGTATTTTAATCGTCAAGTATTTATTGCCAATCGCCAGCAGCTGTCTAATGATTTTTAGTTGGAGTAGACTGTAGTGGAAAGGTTAAGCGAATCAGTGGCATAACATCGTTCGTAGCAACTGGATTGATTGACAAGTGGTAAAAGAGTTCGGAGTAAATTTAAACCTCTATTGTATTCTTCGACATGCGAAATGCATCAATTCATCAAGCAGGGCTGAATGTAAGAATCTAATTAAGAATGAAATTCTATATTTCGCGAAACTTCCTCTCATACTATTCATGTCTAAAAAGTGACGGTTCAACATGTACCGATGTTAAAACCGTTCCAGTACAAAAATATATCCTTCAATCATACACGACTTCCACACCAGGCGTTACATTATTAATGAAGATCCAATGGAGTTCCAAGTGGGACGCGTAATACGGATGGGTACATAAAATTGTAATTATTAAATCGAATAATAATGACGAATATTATTTTAGCAAATGTTAACTATTAACCATAATACACTGATATGAATTTGAAAACGGAAATTATTCTTGGCTAAACCAATTAAATCGGAAATGTAACAATTATAGAACTGACATGCATACATGTGTACACTCAGTCACAGAAGTCTCCGCTGTAAAATCGAATTCATTATAAAAGTGAATCAAATCACTCGGCTATTTCCAATGAACATAGAGGAATCAGTTCACTTAAATGATGCGTAAACAAAATTAAAAAACAGCGTAATTGAGATGAATTGCAAAAAAATTCTTTGTAAATTACTTGGAGGGAAAAATTACTTTCTTCTGCGAAAGAAGGTTGCTCTTCGCTTCGCGGATAGAAAACAAAGCGATCGCGTCTCGCCGTTTCAATACGCCGTGAGCACGCGTGGATAACGGAGGGCCTAAACAAGGCAGTTTCGATGAACGATTCAAAATTTCGTATTCTTGTGCGAGTGACTCGCAACAAAGGTTCTGCAGGCGGGTTTTAATCAGTGGCTCTACAAAACGGTTTCGAACAGTTATTTTCGGTTTCGAAGGCCCGGTTTAACCACTGTAAACGAGCAAGACTGCGTCGGCTCGAGCAAGAAGGGAGTAATAAATGAACCGGCCTCCCTCGTAGGCATCTTTTACGAGGCGGTGCGCGCGCTGTCCCATTAGCGAGCGAAAAATATTAGGAACCGTCGTTACGCCGATAACGTAATCGGCCGTAAATCATCGAGCACAGTCGCGTGCAACCTCTTCTTCCCCCCTCTCTCGGTCACTCCTCTTCATCGACGTTATAGAAACATAACCGAGGAGTTTCGCAGCGGTAAGTGGGTTTTCGGATCGCTCGGAGGTGAGCGAAAAACCGAGAGAAAAAAGCTCTCGGTATCCATGGGGGCGCGATCGGCCGAACGAATTCGTTTGCACGGAACCGTTAACCTAACTCACCTGCACGCTATCCGCAAGTTCGATCTCGGTGAATTTTCAAAAACGCGACGCCCATATATTCCTTGTTGTCGACTAGAACAAACAGCCCTCGACATGTACCAAACCTAAGCATTTTGATCTTTGGATTACATACACTATTTTTATAGTTACGGACAATGTGTCTAAGGCGGGCATTCTATCGAATGGAGAAGGAGGAGAAAAGAGGCAGATGCTGGAGGAGAGCGAGAGAGCTCAGAGAGCAGAGGTGCGTTGCCGGTGCGGTGTGTAGTATGTGTGTGCGCCCGTGCGTGCGTGTGTCGTTGGCGGTGTTCTTGTTGCGTGTCGAGATCGAACCGCAGAAGAGACATCAAGTGGCCGTCTCGGCGAACAGACAGACGTACGGTGGCATTTGCTCTTAAATCGGCAGATGCCCGTCTTTACTTTCTTTGCATGAAATGCGGTGGTGAACCGGGAACGGGCGCGTTGGACGTCGGCCGATCAGATCGTATAAGGCTCGGCGGCCTCAGCCGGATCCGAGTGTCGCTGGCTTTAGGCTCTTTCTCTCTCGGCCTAGGCTCTCTCGTGGATCGGATCGGGCGAACGAAAGAACGATCGAAGAAACCAAACAACCAACCAACTAACGAACTAACAAACCTACCAACCAAACAACCAAGCAACCAACCAACCAACCAACCAATAAACCAACCAATAAACCAACCAACCAACCAACCAACCAACCAAACAACCAACCAACCAATCAATCAATCAATCAACCAACCAAGCAATCAATCAACCAACAAACCAACCAACCAACCAACCAATCAACTAACCAACCAACCAATTAACCAACCAACCAATCAACCAACCAACCAATCAACCAATCAATCAATCAATCAATCAATCAATCAATCAATCAACCAACCAACCAAGCAACCAACAAACAAACCAACCAACCAACCAACAAACCAACGAACGAACGAGCGACGACCACGACCGGGATATTCTACCTTTAGCCGGCGAGCTGGCTCGCGGAACTGTACCCGCGGTGTTTATATGGTGTCCTCTGCTATTCCGTGTACGTAGCTATCTTTCTATACGTGGACGGTGTACTCGCCTATCGCGTATCGCCATGTTCGTTGTGGGAAAATCGTAGAAAACAAACTCGTTTATCCTCCCACCGTGCCCCCCTGACCATCTCCGATCTGTTTTGCGTCCCTCTCTCTCTGACTCTCCGCCTTTGTTCCACTCCTAGACGCATCTTTCTCTCGCAGCCCGACTCTTTTCGCAACTCGCCGATGCCGCGCTCCGACGAACCGTCCTGAAATTTTCAGGAATTTTCTTTCGCAGCCACCGCGAACGGCAAACCCATCTCACACCTTTGTAAAGTATTCCCCGAATTTTTACAAGAATTACTTCGGCACATCCGGCAAAATAAATTCCGCGAAAACTCGCCGATTTCCGCAACAACTGAATCGCGTCGGGCTCCCCTCGAAGAGGGCGGTTTTTTCAATAACATCGGGCCGGCGTGGCAGGCTTTCGGCAAAATAATGGAGATGCCTGTCCGTTGTTGAGCCTCGGCAGCCACGCTGCCGTTGTTTCTGGTTTCGAGCAGCGATTGTTTCGCGTTGTCGAAAACTCGATAACGGTCTGTGTTGCTGGTGGTACGCGCAACCCGCGTCGCGGCACTGCCCACCAACCAAATAATTGTTCGATTGTTCAACCCCGAAGTTCGGTTAACCGACGATAATCGGAATAATCATTTGTTCCTCGGCCGGCTTAATGATCTCGTAAATGCAACCCGGCGGATTGTAACCCGCGAATGCAAAGAATCCCTCCGATCGGGTCAACGCGATTTTGCAGCGGTGCGGAGAGCGCTCGCGCTGTCTCGATGTTTACGCGGCTCGATCAAATTATCGCTGATTCGTCGCGAATATACTGGCTGCCGATACATAATTATGATAACCAAGACTGCCTGTCTGCGTTCGTGTAGGGCACAACGCGCGGCTATGCTATTTTCCACCTAGGCCTCGATAGAGAGCCCACACAGTCGACCAACCCGTGTTTGTTCCGCGCGTACTTTCGCCCCCGTGTAGTTCATCCTCATTTGTCCCTCATTTTCCCAATTTAATTTGCAGCCTGTGTACACCGCCGTGCTTTATGCAAGAACCGAGCTCCCAGCCATTTTGCCGAGCTGGGAATCAAAGAGGGATTTCCCGCGGGTCCCCAATCAAATTGTAGCATGCAAATTTATCGCATTTTTAAAGAATGAATCGACTAGATAGCGGACCTGAATTTGAACGTGAATGTCTTTCCAATTTTGTTTGTCAGTCAGAAAAGTGTTCAAAGAATCGTACGGTATAGCTTCGATATCAACGCGCGCCGAATTAATTTAACTTTCTTTATGCAAGGTATAAAACACCTAACAGGCTCTATTAAATACTCCTTCCGCTGTGTATGAACTTTCCCAACGAGCAGCGATTTCCAACGATTTACAACCGTCTGGTAAAATGTAGAAGCAATCTTTTTAGGTCTGTGTATCGTAATAATCAGATCCAACGCGACGCTTGGAAGATTACATCGTTCGCAGTTGAGTGGACAATTAATCAAACCGACTTAATCTTGCGAGATCACAATTTCGAGTAAACGTGAATGAAAATGTGCGGCTGAGAAGGGCAGAGAAATCCTCGAGTAAATATAAAAGACATGTAGCGGAACTTAAATGTTCCCCACAATTGCAGAAAAATTAGCGCAGCGTGTTTGAAAATTTTGCGGAAATTTGCCAATTCTCAGCATTTTAAATCGGAGTAGTCGCTCGGCGTGACCGTGCTGGTGTCGAGGGACGGAAACGAGTTTCTAATGATCATTCCTCCCATTTTATTTCGCGTGCCTGCGGAATCCGACGTCGTCGTCTACGCGGCTGTTTCGCGTGGCTACGTCGCGCGTCGCCCGTTAATAATGAATGCAGTTTTTGCAGCGTGCTCGTCCCACCTCGTGTCGCGTGTCCGAGTTGCTTCCTACGATTTCCAGCCTCTCTTGTTCCCTTTGCGATCCAACGTTCAGATAAATGCGAAAAATAAAGCATCGTCCCGGCGCCGGCGAACGAAAACGCGTGGGACGTTCTCCGCGGTGAAAAAGAGAGCGAGAGAAAGGGTATGTGTGTGTGGTGGTCAAACTCGTGACGCGATTCGTGGCGGTCGCAGTTTTAAAGGGAATCGATTTTACCGCGCCGAGGATCGATACGGAAGACAGGGGAATTAAATGGACGCGTCCGAGGATAGAGACGCGTTGGTGAGACCGGACTCGAGCGGCGCGCGCGCGAGTGTTCTCGAGTTCTCCAATTGGAGCACGTAAACACTGGCTTCGGGATTCCTTTTGAGGAATAACCGGAGATCCTCGCTCCCCGAGAGAAATCGCTGGCACGATGATTCGCGCGAGAACGGTCAACGCCGGAGCGGCTTAAACGTAATCTTCGAGATAGAAACTGTTACGTCAACGAGGATGTCCAAAGAAAACACAACATGTCGGTATCCAATAAATGGACTGCGAATCTTTATGCAAAATAAAACTCGTTGCTCCTTGATCATTTTAATAGACGAGAAATCATCAATTGACACCTTCGATTTGAAATATTTTCCAACAATTTTCAATTTCATCTGCTCAATTTTTCTACGAATGCATAAGGATCCGCAATCTACTAATCAATTACTAAACATTTAGGTATTACACTACAATTTGTAAGCTGTTATGGTCACCCGGTATATTCTTGATATCGAATATATCGAATACCAACTGTTTGTTATCAACGATAAACAAATGTAATGAATAAAAACGAACGTCTGACGAAGCAAACAGCGACGAGTCTCGTCAGATCCGTCTCCGGAAAAAGACGTATATTGAAATAAAGTTAATTGATTTCCTTTGCCATCTCTTACAAATTGTACAAAAATTAAAAAATCATAGGGAATGGAAATATTCTGGGTCGGAAGAAATGTTTCATTTACAAAGTTAAAATTGCTCCGAGTGCAAGGGGTTAAGGCGAAGATAAACGTGAAACGAGGAATACCAAGATGTTTTAACGAGAGCGTACAATTTGCCTGCGTACCCCGGCTTATTCGTTTCGGTTGATTTCGTAAGATCGAGTCGTCGCGCGTCGGAGGTTCAAAGGACGATCTTTTCTCGTCGTTCTGACGAGAGACATTGCGTCCAATTGAGCCCAGCCGGCGCTCGGCACCCACGCGATCCGCCGCGGCGCGCGGCGCACGGCGGAAACAAGCAGACGCTGCCACGTAACGCAGTTATTGTTACGAGACTGACTCTCGCGGGCTCTCTTCGGGTTTCCCGATTCCTATGGGAAAACGCGACACCCCACCCACGGGTTACGAGCAAGCGGGTTCGCCACCTTTGCCTGTCACGGCACTGTACGCGTCTGCTGCCCCGTGTTCTCCGTCTGGAATGGGCTCTCTCTTCTCTGCCCTTGTCGCTCATCTTTCTCGGTCGGTCGCGCTCCGCTGCCTCTTTCGCGGCCGTACCTTCTTCGTCCGCCTCCACCTCCACGACATCAATCCCCTTCCTCGCGAGCTGCCAACACCGGCTGTTGCCTCCTCCTACTATCTCTTCGCGTACTCGTCGCATTCGTTTGGTTTTTCCAGCTTCTTCCATTCCACTTGGACCCATCTCTCTCTCTTCCCGCTGTCTCATCTTTAACGCTTTCGACTCGAAGCAATTTTAATTCTAGAATGAAGACATTTCTTAAAAGAAAGTCTAACAAATATGAATGTTACGCGTTTCTTTAAATGAAATCAAATTTGATTCTCAATTGCATCCAATCGATTTTGTAACGTTCGGCAGTGAGGGTACAGTGTGATCGTTGGATCGTGTATCTGTGAGGAAAATAAAAATTGTCTGAATAAATTGTACGATACAGGAGCTGAGTAGTCGATCGGTGTTTTCGGTGGTACGAATTAAGTCGAAGGAAAAGTGGGCAGGCTGACTCTCCCCCGGGTGCACAAGGCGAAACACCAGCACCAGCAGCAGCGGTAGGAGAAGAAGAAGAGGAGGTCTCGGTAGAGCACTCGGGGGCAATAACTCGCGGCGTGTTGTGACTACGCGATGACGGCCAGACCGCTGGTCGCTGCTCTCTTTCTTTGCTGCCTCTCTCTTTTTCCCTCTTGACTGAGGCTCTCTGCTTTGCGCCTCATGCCACCACCTCTCCATCCTCTCTCTCTCTCTTCTCCTCCTCCTCCTCGTTCTGGCTGTCTGTCTGTCTCCCTGTTTCACCTTGTGCACGCCTTCGCTCGGGTCTTGTCGGTTTTGTCTCGCAGTCTGCCACACGGTTTTCCGATCGCAAGGAAAGTCGCGTGTGAAAGACGCCCGACGACGCAACCGCGAGAGATATTTAGATCTTGGCTCGAATTCGAATACCCCTACCATGCCTGCGGAATCGGAAGAGATCCACGGAGGCTGAGATCCGAACGTGAACAGGAACCCGAGGGAACACGAAGAAGGAAGACGAGAGGAGAAGTCGGGGAACTTTGGAGTTGGCGATGAAAGTCGTGGGTGGCTCCGATGAAGTGATTTCGAAGGTCCTCGTGTTCGAGGTCTTGACGATTGGCTGCAGTGTGCACAGTTGTTGGGAGAAATTGTTCGACTCATTTTTCGACCGCTACGGGAGGTAGGAAAAATGAGGATTCACTGATTGTAGAATGATTTTGTTAGCGATTGAAACATAGAAAATGTAGGTTGATTAAATGTTTGTATCGGAATTGTTTCATTCAAGGAAAATCGTACGTGTCGATTATATTTGAGGTGTTAACTATTGTGGATTTCTCGAAATGGTATTGAAAAATACACAACCAAATTTCTAGTACCAACAGAACAATCTAACACACAGAAAGTTTGATACCGCCACTGCAAGCCTCGCGATCCCAGGCACGTTAAGGCTTGCGCAGCGAAACGAACGATTTATCGCGCTATCGATCTCGCAAAGCAAATAGAATAATCAGAGAATCATCAGATCTCGCCGGTTTCCAAAATTCTGCTCGGTCATAGATCGTCATCGTCGGGCTGACAAAGTTAGGCAACCGAGAATTGGCGTGTCGGCTGCTGACACACTTGACGTCACCGGTGGTGGTGGTGGCGGCAGTGATCGTAATGCTCCCACGAATTCTTCGGTCGTGTTCCAAGGAAAACCGTGCTCCCGTGCGGCGACCCATTCCCCGTGCATTAACCGTGGCGAGGCGCGTTCTCGCTCTCTCTCTCTCGGGCCTGGCAAGATTTTAGTCCCGATAGTTCCCCCCTGACACGAAACGCTTTTCCATCTGTCGGCCCGAGCTGGCTCGCGATTCCGAAACGCGTCAGCGCTCTACGAATCTGCGAATCGTCCGACGAAAATGCGAAAATGTCGAATAACCGGAACGGACATCAAACGTCTATTTCGTTGGGCGTCGAAAAGTCATTGTATTTTTTTCAAAACGTGCAAGATGTTTTCGAATCGAATAAACATAATTTAACCCTTTGCACTCGCAGCTATTTCGGCTCGAAAATTAAACATTCCTTCCGACATAGAATAATTCCATTCTATATAATTTTTTTATTTTGTAGACATGGAACTGATATAACACCTCATGCAATTCATAAATGTTTGGTAATTTGTTAGATACCGACATATTTAATAATGTAAACGATATTTAGAATAATGATATAGCAATTTTTAGTGGTGTCATACAGACTGAAGAACGTTGTTTTAAAGCAGAGACCGCCCGACTAGAAAAATGGCGTTGTAGAAGTTGAAAATCAGACGATACGAACACTTCTTGCCGACCTCTGTTGTAAACTGTTTTAAGCAGTGAGGAGTGGACAACCATGATCGAGGTTCGTCCTCAGGTTCATGGATCGCCTTGGAGCGACGCAGCGTGCCCAATCGGATCCACTGTAAAGCTCAGAGTTCCGCAAATAGGGGTCCGCGTCAAAGATATCCGATCCGGGAATTATTTAACAAACCGGAGCCTCCTTTCGTCTCTCTCTCTCTCTCTCTCTCTCTCTCTCTCTCTCTCTCTCTCTCTCTCTCTCTCTCTGAATCTCTGTTTCTATCCGTCTCTCTCAGTCTCCATCTCTCTCGCCGTTAATTATCAAATTGTCCGGCGCCCAGCGCCTCGGGCTCGTGCCAACTTTGCGCTTCGCTGGATCCTCTTTGGTGCCGGGATATCTCCCCCAACTCGGGATAGGTAAACAGAAAGGTAATAAGAGTAATCGCGACGATGGTAATACCGTTAATTACATTCAGGGTGGGCGGTGAGGGAAAGCACGGTGTACTTACTCGAAAAATCGATGCTTCTCTTTCCCTGCGAAAACCGATGGTAACGAATTTTCCGAAATATTGTTCGGAAAGCGTGTAATGCAATCGAGAAGCGATACCGAGTGAAAATTGATTGCAATTAACCGTAAGTAAACGGATAGAAGAATTGTATTTGAAATTTGAAGCATACTTTTCAATGTATTTAATCGGGATGGTACTTAAATTGATTAAAACCTTTTAAATCTGTAAGCATAAATGGTTGTAAGAATTAATTAAATTTAATTTAATTAACAGCATTATATCTTTTGGGAGGACCGTATGTATTTACCAGATTTGCATTGTTTAGTTGGGAAATAGGATCGCGAGATATTCATATTCGTAATGCATATTCGTAAAGTAAAAAAATATACATTTTGAGATACTGACGGATACGTGTATCTGGCGCTACATTGTGCAGCATGAAACTTGCTAACGACGGGCTGGACATAAGCCAGTACATCAGCATTATGTATAGCTCTTTCTAACGAGAACAAATTTGTTTACATTCTTTAACCATGTAGACAAATGCCTCTAGAACTTCAGAAAGATCGGTTCAGTGGTTATCTGAAAATAAATTCACACAAAGTAGCTAATACGCAAAAATTTACATCTGGCTATTTAACAGAAATCAGCTGAAGTATAATGTAAGATGTAAACATTGTTAACGTGTATTAATAGTAATTAATGATAACTCTGATCGCTTATACGAATTAAATAGTGTTCTCGTCTGTTCCAGGTCACTCTAAACGCGTCTGAATCGTTCTAGAGGTAATGAATTTGATTAGACGACTCGATCCGGATAAATTCCGAAAAGGTACCGTATGTCTATTTATGAAATTGTGTTCGTCTACTTTCGTTAATTCATTTGATTGTGGCACGATCGTTCCATTAGGCTAAATCCATTATATGGTTCTTGGGATACGTGAATGGGTTCATCGCATCGAACATAGCGAGTAAAGATGGCCAACACTGACGTATAACCGCGAACTTCCGCTTCCTTCTTTTTTCCACGCGCGCGTCAACGAGTGACCTCTTTCACGGGATTCGAAAGCTCGGTTCTAGAGACCGTTCGGAAATAATACCACCGTGAGTAGGATATTTATAAAGCAGCGACAACGGGCCGGGACGACTCTGATCTAGCGGCTCCTCTAGAAACACGGGTGTTGCGTTACTCGCGTTTCCAAAGTATATTTTTTGATCGGGAAACGGAGCGCCGACCTTCGCGCTCGATGCACAAACTCGCTCCGCGGGACGCTTCCGAATTTCGGCTACAGAAATAAGCAAATTGTACTTAACGCTCCTCCCTTTTATCTTTTTAATAAATTAAACATCTGAAAACTACAAATTAATTTTTTATTAAAAAATTTTGGCGTCTCCCAGGTTGGAAACTGGAAGTCATAATTGTCCAAAAACAGGTAATTTCATACGATTATATCAGTAGATTTAAAAAAAAAGAACATTTCTGAAGTATAGGTTTGTATCTATTACTGACGGACATTAAATATAACAAGCTTGATTTTTCTGTTTAATCGTGAAAGCGGCTGCGCAAAATTCCATCTCGATCAAGTCAAAGGAGTAAAAAATACAGAGTAAATGCACATATTTGGTACGCTGAAGATAAACATTTTTGTGCGTCTGTTGCAAGCATCCATTGTGTATAAAATAATTGACAAGAATAATAGGATTAATTTGTTCTTTTGTTCAAGTTAAAACAATATCAGATTTAATTGTACTATACGTATATTGTTACATGCGTCAGCAGCGAATTCTTACGCATCCGGAGCTCGTGAAAATGTTCGACCATTGTGTAACGGAGAGAATTCAGCACAAAATAATACCATTATATCTCAATTGTCTAAAATTCCCTCATTTTCGTAAGGTTTCCAATCCAGACAAAATCATGCGCATTATTATTATTCTAGGGAAATACACGTAAGCATGCAACGATGCCATCGTTTGGAACTAAGCGACACTGTATAACCACCGATATACATACATATGTACACTTCTAATAAGTACAACACGTAACTGTGATTCGTCTCGCGTTTTCTGGATTTCAGCTTCTGTCTCGTCGCATCCTGCCCGTATTCATTTCGGTTTTTTCGTGATTGGTTAAGAGTGGATTTAGATGGTGAAACGTAGCCCGTCGCAACAAGAATCAAACGTTTGTTTCAACAATGATCATTTCCAAATGACTTCAACTACACCGCGCAGCAAATTCGTTCGGAATATTCGAACGCAGGCCCGTGCCGCGGCAAAAAATCAAACAAACCGAAAAATCGGGAAACCTCGGAATGTTCGCGACGGAATAATAGTCGTCGGGACGTGGAGAGCGGCGTCGGAAGTTGGGAAGCAGGAAAATCTGGTCTAAGAGGAACAGACGCGGAAGTGAAAATAAAGAGGCTCGTTGGTGGGAGGGGGTAAGAAACGAAGGACTTGTAGAAAGAAGAAGAAGAAGAGGATGAGAAGAGAACTCTTAGGAAGAGGAGTAGGAGGAGGCAGAGAAGATAGAAGGGGGCAGGCAAGGGTAAAATAGTCGAGCACGTTCGGCATACAAATCGTTGGGCGTATCCGCGAACTGCGCGCGGCACGCTCGCGGGCCGTGATATTCAATCCGGCACTCTTTAAGCCAGCTCATCCCTTATTCCAAGCAGAAAGGAAGCGTGCGTAGGAAGGGCGGCTGCCTCCGATAGCGAGGTTGGGGAGGCGCACGATTTAGCCGAGGAGAGAGCGGGGAAAACACATGTTATCGACAGCCTGTCCTTTTTTTCTCTCGTCGTTCGCGGTGGAGGCTCGAATCCGGCTTAAAAAGAAAATCGAGAACCGCCGGGGCTAAAAACCTACGGTGGAGGGGAGCTGCTCCAACTTTTTGCCGAGTTTTTAACGAGATACCGAAGCGTTTTCGACGGGAGATCTCGTCGAGGGACTCGGGAAACGGGGAGAAGGAGAGAGAAGCAAGGCGTTAGAGACGAGAATCGTGTTTCACGGAACGCGGCGTCGTTGTTCTTGTTTTTTTCTTCAGCGGTTCCACGGATTTCGCGTGCTGCCGCTGATAACGGTGATCCGGTGATCGATAGATCGGTGTAATATATCCCAGAAGCGAGTCGTTCCCCTGGTTCAAGTTTGAATTCTTGAAGCGCGTCAGGGTGCACAGCTCTACTAGAATAAACTAGTTTGTTCAATTATACTGGATTACGTTATCTGGTAAATTTCAGGAAGTTGCCCCTCGAGACGGCACATAGGCAAAGAGGATTCTCGCTCGCAGCTAATAGTTATGCCGTGAAGTCACACACTTTAGCCAATAATTCGGCTAGAACTGAAAGTGCGAGTGGAATGACCCAATCGGACGGCTTGCTGCCGCATTCCTTTCGAATTCTTGACAGGACACAACCTGCGAGGCACAAAGAGTACATTCTCTTATACAAGTGGAGCGTTCAATTAGTAAAGAGATATGTCAAATTGACAACAACAGGACCCGAGCGAGAGAGGGCTGACAGAGGGTTGACGATAGAGGCCGAAGATTCAGCGTTGGCACACTGATTTGTACAACCGGATCGATCGTAGAACACGACGTAGCACGCGAATCGGTACGACCGACCGGTCGTTAATCACGCGGATATTTGTCCCCGCCAGAAGTAGTCGGCCGACGGAAATGCGTCGGCACGGTAATAATATGCCCGTAATTCAATCGACGATGGCGACAAGCGATAGCAAATTATCGCATTGTATCCGGGAACATTGATTGTCCTACGGCAACTGTCCGGGCAGCTGTGCCAATTTCGCGAGTCCCCATCCGGCGGGACGAGAGAGACCTGGACATACGAAGGGAGGACGTGGAGTGGAGGACGGGCGCACGCCATCGGATCGGCGAACATGGACCAATTCTGGGAGAAAACGGGGCCATAAATTCCCCGCATGCCCGGCGATATTGAAATCGCCGTTCCTTCTGCCGGATGATACATGCTTCGTTCTTATGGTCTCGGTTTCGGAGGCGAGTGGGTGTTGGGCGGACATCGATCAGGCGCGTCTTCGCGACAGCGAACCTCCTGGCGAGCTATCTACCAGGAAAAAACCTGGCAGTGCTGCGACTATTGTTTCAGGTTTACGAGCTTTACCCTTTCCAGTCCGACGTGTACTGTCGCGTTGAACGATTTCATTCTAGCCAATTGTAATCTAGTACACTTACTTATCTTCATCAAAATGGTAATTAAAGAATACAAGTTTCCGGCTTGATTATATTGTTCCATTTTGATTAGATGTTCCTATTATACGATCATATTCCAAGTTGAGCTAAATAGTTTAGCTCAAGAGAAATAGTTGAATTATAATTAGTAGACTGCGGATCTCCGTGCATTTATGGCGAATGCGTATTTTCATTTTGCGAATGCAGATTTTTATTAATTTTCTATCTACAGAGACCACTGCCACTGAGAAACAAGATTCAATTTGATACCATTTTCTTACAATTTCTGTACAGAGGTTAAAATTGCATAAACGTCTGCAGTCTAATAATAACATATATCAATCCTATGATTGGAATAAGATAAGATCAATAATACGCAAGAGTCAGATAAGATCCTATTTATCAGAAAATTAAGAATACATTACGTGTCGGTTAAGAATGTCGCTTCGGATATATTTTCGCGACATACTTGGCAAAAAGAAAAAATCTTACCGTGACGCCAACTAATTGACTATAAATTAGTAATTAGATCAAATCTAGACGTTAGTCGAAATTCGCACCTCTCCTTTCCCTCTATCAACTCCGATAAGACAATCGTGGCATTATCGTGTCCCGCTCACCGCAATCATCGAAAAATTCATGGAACCTTCGCGCGTACCCGAGGCTCGTTCACCGTTCACTGATTGCTAAAAATAATCACGCTCGAGCGACCGGACAGGACGGTAGATCGGCACAGTCGCCGAGCAGTCTACTCGCGACTAATTCCGCGCTCGCTGTGGATCGGAGGCGAGTAACGTGCCCACTCCGGCCCACTCGCATAATCGCGATCGAATTATTACGTCAAACTCTGGTCCGGTGTTATCGAACGTGATCTAGTCCCACACACTAGCTCCCGGAATCCAGCATAGAACGAGACACATAGAACAACCATCGTCGATCGTTCGCTGGCGAACTAGGTTCAAAATTCCAGAACATAGAATTTTCCTGACGAACGGATCTACACGGAGCTGCGCGACGATCCATAGATCTCTGAGAGTTAGTCAACGCGGTCTCAAAGGGTATTACAGAACGACCATCGCCGATCGTTTGCTGGCGACGCAGGTTGAAAATTACAACGAGCGCGTGGAAGCCTGTTCGACGATCCATAGATCCTCCCTCCGTTTCTATCCCCGCGTTACCTTAAATTAATTTTCGAAAGGAACATCAAACGCGCGATGGAACGCGGTCTGAATTGTCACAGCGCGGCGGCGCGGTGCGGCTGGGAGTAGCATCAGCAATAGCAACAGCAATAGCAACAGCAACGAGCCGTGGTGCGTCGTTACAATCGCATTCCGGATAAACTAATTTCGATGCGAGCCCGCAGAGAGCAGGCGAGCCAGGTGGAGCAGAGCATCGAGAGAGAGCACCGGTTCTCCGGATCGGCGGATCACCTCGGAGACCTCGTGCTCGAGGCTGGATCGCCGGCCGCCCAGCAGTCTACCTGCTCCTCGCCGCCACGGTGTATACACACACCACACGTGTGGTCCCCCACTATCTGTCTCTCTTTTCTGTCTATCTCTCTCTCTCTCTTTCTACCTTTCATATCTTTCTCTTTCTCCTTCTTTCCCTCTATAGCGTCGCTACACCTCCACCTGTGTGCACGTGCGTGTGAGGCTGTGCGTGAGCCTCCGCTTCGCAGTATATAGAGCGTACCTGCGGGTTCTCCTCTGAGTATGGGCACAGGGCCGTACGTGCTCTGGATACGTACGTGCCGATTTTCTCCCCTCTTTCCCCTCCCGACGGGCCCACTTCCCCCACCATTTACCTATCTTTCTCCCCTCTCCATCCCTCGCGAGAACCGCTGTGTTTCTCTTTCTTTCTTCAGCTCGCTTTTCTTGTTCCCTCTAAGCCGTTCTTTCTTCGTCGATCTCACGGTCTAGAGAGCTCTATCTATCCGCTCGACGCCGCTCTTCGTGGTGTGCCCTTGTGCCTTACTCCCTTTCCTCCGAGGAGCACGATCAATCTCGCGGACCATGTTACGAGCTGCGCTTCCCGCTAAGTCGCCAATTATGCCTCGCCGATTGTCCATCAAGGGACACCGGCTGTTACGGAAAACCTACGCCGAAATGCGAGCACTGTGCATCTTGTACGATCGTATTTGTAGCATGTCCGAACTGGAGGAACAAAACACCAGTGCTATTGACCATCTTCCAAGCTTCGTTATACATTAAGTCCTCGATTACGCTTATTCTTAGAAGCGAATCTTTTCTGTGCATCCACATAAAAAGTAACATCACAGAAAATTAGGACGTATTATAACATGATTTTTTTCTTACTGATTATTTTCTATTTTTACTTTAAAAAGAGTGTACACTTACTTGTGTACAGCGTAGGCATTCGGCTATCTTTAAATGAAAAATTTTGCAAGAACATCGTTGGTTTATTTATATTTTTCTTTAAAATGAGTACATATGGTATGTACAAAGCAGTTCGTAATAATAACCTTTCGACGGTGGCGCTCAGGCACTATTCGACTTGCGCGAAAAACGCTAGAACGAATTAACCGCGTAAATCGAGGACTCACTGTATTTTATAGTCCAAGTATTATACAATGCTCGACTCGACGCTGGGAACAGTTTTTAAGAGCAGCTCTATTCTACAAGGAAAGGAAACCTCAATTAGTTAAGTTCAATTTTAACGAGTCTAGTTTATATCTCTGAAATCATCAAGTATATAACTACAATTAATATCTCGTATTTAGCATCAGGTACATTTCTGATAACATCGTGCAAAAATTCATTGAAATGCTGGTGCCGAACAATTTTGAACAAAGTAGGCAATTGGAGAACTACAGGTAACACCAGTATGAAAAATGTATTATTCATACGGATATGATCATATTTAAATATGCTATCCAATATTTTATCACCATATCGAAATTACGAAGATTCGATTTTGACACACAGGATACAACGCTCAACATTGGCGTAGCCGTCAGCGTATTAAAAACAGTAAAGTATGCATTTTGAAGCTGTTACGATGACAGAGGGAGCGCGTGTTTCACAAGAGGTGCCCGAGTTAATTGTTAAAAAATTAAGTGGAACTCGTCGAGCCTAGCATCGATTAAATTTTATGAGAAATAATAAACATTTGACGAAAATATTGCAGACGCTCGTTGCACTAGCACGGATAAAATCCTGCAAGACGGCGTGGTCAATGACCTACATATTTGTACGAGTAAAAATTCGCAGGTCGACAGACGGATCTATTAATTTCGCAAGCATGTTGCGCTACCGGCGAAGGTTCTTCCACGGTGGAAGCACGGTTTCGCAGATTTACGGTCGACGCGCAAAAGGCGAGAATAATCCGAGCGTCCGCGGCGCCCGACGAAGAAGACTGCACCGAGACGATTAACGAACCCGCTCCACGCCGCGTGTGCGAACGCCAAAATAACTCGCGAAAGCGCGAGACCGTTTCGCTACCCTTCTCTCGTCGCAGTTGTGGATCGAGGCAAAAGCCTCTAGTTCGAGCGATAATGCTATATTATCATCGTGTATCACGATACATCTCGGCGAAACGAACCTGCCACAGCAATTTCGTCGTGCGATCGCAATGTGATTCTCGATTCATTCCTGATTTCCTATAAAAATCCGCAGGTCGTTAACTTTTGACTACTCGCATATAGTACTTGCAATCTCGGAACATTACATTTATTCTATCGAATATAAATTTATTTATGTTGTTGTCGCATGAAGTTAACTCTTAGCACACGAGCGTATTAAACACTAAAGTATTATTATAAGTATAAGGTATTATTTACGTTTAATTTCCACAGAATGAAAAAGATTATACTAGGTTGAAACAGATGTTTCTTTTTCGAGTTACAATAGCTCGGACTGCAAAGAGTTAATGATATTGAGAATATTTGAAAAAGTGGTTTTATCCGTGTTCGGATTTGAAATTCGAATTTGAGTCCAGTATGAACAGTGGCGCAGCAGGGTCCGTACTTCCCAGGATCGGGAATCTATTGAGAGCTATTAATGAATTCGCGGATCTTAAGTTCCCGAACAATTCCGCCACGGTAATTGCAGCGAACCGTAAGGCTCCGGCGATGCAGTTGCACGGAACTTGAAACACAATTCGCGGTTTGCGAGCCGGTCGTAAGAACGGGAACGAGATAAGCAAACGTGTACGAGACGAGACCGTGTACGTACAGGTATGTATCTCTCCGGTTTACTTCGAAACAGTTTAGTCATCGGTTAAATCGGTATCTTCGGTGCATCATTGTTACGTTAGGCGGTCGTCGCCGCCGGATATTAGCGCTTGTGATTCCGCCGATAACGAGACGCAATCGCGGTCTCGTTGCAGATAACGAGGCGACCGTTTTTCATAGAAGAATCGCCGATTGAAACGCTTCTGTTTCCCTGAACGAGTTTCTGGGGCTATTCTCGGATGCGGTGATGTATTATGGTTGCACTTGCACTGCGCGATGCAACTACGAAATTTGGGAAAGGTCGGAAAACTCGATGGATCAGGAATGAACTAATCAGGAACTCTTTCCGGATTAAATATTTTTCTGAAGTAGAATGAATTCCGTGCCAAGGAATTAAATGTTCATTTAATGTTCATTAAATCGTCAGTCTAGTCGTCGGTAATTGGTTTGGAGTTTGATTAAAAATAAGGAGATGCGAATTGTTAGAAATTGGAAGTTCAAAGAATGCAAACGATTAGGTAGGGGATGATTTTGACGAGGAACGCAGAGATGGAGATTGATGGATCGGTGATGGCGAAGACGATGACGCGTCTATGCGCTCTCGATATTCCGTTTCTCGTCGGCCGTTGTCTCGCTCGGGTGGCACGGCCGAGTGTAAGCCAACAGAAGTAAGGACGGGTTTCCGATTAAGGCCTTATAATTGACGTCCCGGGTCCCCTGCCCCCCTCGCCGTCTGGCTTAGTCACCGACAACTGGAAGAAGGGCCGGCACGGACCCGCTTTTGCGGATCGCGGATCAACGAACCGTCGCGTCGTATCGCGTCGGGACGCTGGACACCAGACGCTTTTGCACCGCTTTTGCAACGCTTTTGCGCCTCCGTTCGAACCGCAACCTCTCCAACCCTTTTCCCACGGGCTGACATGCTACCGAGACACCGAAACATCCTGTACGAAAACGTACGCTCTCGAACTTCCCCATTGCAGTCCCCCAACAATTTTTATTCTCCAATTATTCAAATTTCAAATATTCAAATACCACATTTCAAATAATCAAATATTCGCCTGTCCATTTCTGTCATAAACGCATATAATCTGCAATCTAATGAGACACCATTGCGATAGTAAATGTGCATTGGTAAATGCACCGTTACAATTTGTTCCTAGAAACGGAAATTATTTACGACACGACCTAATATATGGTCGGATGTTCAAACATTTGTATCATTTCGTATTACCACGGAAATAAATGTTCTACTGCTCTGTTGGGTGTACAAACTAGTTAGTGGCCCTCGCAAATAATCCATGTGACTATATTTTATATATACTTGTTTCACTGGGCTCATCGGTCATATGCGACAAAATTGTGCAAATACATACAGAAATTATGGGGATTGCTTTGAAGACTTGAATATATTTTGCTGGTTGCGTAGATAAACAACAAAGTGAACACGAGGTGTTGAATTAATTTCTACATAATATTTGCAATGCCGCGCGTGTGATTTAGCGCTGCTACATTTCAAAAATAGTTAATCGCAGGAAAATTACATTTTTTACAATATTCACATCCGACATTTGGTTAATAAAACAGTTCACGGTTATATTCCCATCGTTTCCTCCGTGTTCCGTCTTGAAGGAAAGGGATCACGTCCCAATTGATGGAGACACGAATTCCCGGTGACATCACAGAAGTTACGTGGATCAGATAATAACGCGAGGCAATGAGTAATTCTGATATTCGGTAAACAATGCGTCCGTGAGGCGATAAAGTGGTGATAAGCGAGAGAATGCAGTAGATAACGACGAACGAGTGGCAGGCGCCATTCTGCAATTTTTCCCGCGAATTGCGCGACAACGATGCTACGTTATTAGAGGGCATGCAGCTAAAAGGAAGATCAAGAGAGCAAGAAGAAAGAGAGGAGAGCAGGCGGTGATAAAGAGCTCTCTTTGGAGCGCGGGGGTAAAGATCCAATTTATTCGCGCCGCTCGGACCGTACACGGTAAATCGGTTTAAGGAAAAAGCGAGCCATCTCTTTAGAATCTCTCTACCTCTCTCTCTCTTTCTCTTTCGGTCGCTAAACCTCCGCTTTTCACAGGGGCGAGATACTTCGGAGGCTCGTTAATGGGATAAGTCGCGGAAACTTTCGATACGCGTCAAGGCGGATGTGTAATACGCACGGGGGCGAGAGAGCGCCGATGGGGCTGGATGGGCGACGGGGGGTTGGAAAGCAAACGAGCGCAACAGTTCCGAACTCGTAAACGAGACGGGGAAAGTGGAGGACGAAAACGACGCTAACGAAGCTCCGCGCCAAGCTACTCCAAAGAAGTATCAAAGAACTTTGCTAGCTTTGCCCGCTTTCCGCGCAAGATGCCCCCCGCCGCAATGCTCGCTCGCTCGCGGGAGAAACGCTCTTCGGGAAATGCCACGAAATAGCGGCGAACTGTTCTCGCGGAGCGAATAAAACCAATTCCGCGAACTATCATTTCGAGGATGGATATTATAGATTGTCGTTCTCCTTCTTGACAAAAATCGAGACGATAGTTGTAGAGGAACAATTTCCGACAGCTGCTCAAACTGCTCTGTTTATTCTTGAGTCCAAGAGCAATATCATTGATTGCACCATATAAGGTGTTAAAGAGAACGGTGCATTTTGTGGAACGTACTCGTGACATGATACATGTACGAAGACTCCCTTGTAAGAAAATCAAAGAAATTTTGTGCACGTTTCTTCTAGATTATAGTTCATTTTTGTTAAAAACTATTACCTTAAAAAGCAGAAAGTAATATTTTATCCGTTTTTCGACACTGTCTGCTTCTTAATGATCCTCAAACTAATCTATTCACCCTTGAGAGTCTGACAAGCCACTCTAGCCAACCGGAAGTCTGTAATATCCACAGTACGCCAACTGTGCCAACTATCGCTCGGAATTATTTTTACATTGTTAGGCCAGTTTCAGTAATTTGTACACGTTAAAAAGTTGCGAGCAGACGTCGGCGAATTCGTTGTCGATTAATCTCTTGAAGCGGTCTCTTGGCAAACAAATGCACCTGCAAGTGACGTGACTTGACTGTGGATCTTGATGCAACAGAAAAATTGTCTGCATCAATTGCGTGAAACGAGAGTTACGGGGAAATTCATTTCTTCGCTTAATCATTCTGATAAGTCGGGAGTAATCAATACCGTTCGTGGACGTCTGTGACGTGTCCACTGTCTCATGTTTCACCTATTCAATTTCATCATAGATGAATCAAATCCATAGTCATTCCGGTCTGGTCTATCAATACCTTTGCAATTTAAGTCGAGATTAATTATTCCACTCTGATACTAGATATATACTCCCGTCTATAAGTCACTGGACACTTACTTATCTTCAACAAAATAGTAATTAAAGAATATAAGCTTCTAGCTTGATTTTATTGTTTTATTTCGATTAAATGTCGCTATTATACTATAATATTTCAATGTAAAATTAAATATATACGTATACTAATACAATAAATGTTGACAGGGTAAAGGTTAGGGTATGATCTATGAGACTTGTCCTGATTATACTTGATTATGTAAGGAAACAGGAGACGCTGAAAATGTTATTATTATTTAAATTCTTCGGATCGTTATCACATGCTGGTACGTCAGCGAAAATGTTTCATGAGCCTCTATCTCCTGCCAGCGTTAGATCCGCTGGCAGAGTGGCAAGGACCCGCTGGCTCTCAAAAGGAGGTCCTGTTTACGGTCCCGCTGTCTCAGGAACACGGTTACCTCCTCGTACACTCAATCGAAGACACTGCGTGCCTACCAGTCGGTTCGATAGACTCTTTTCACACGAAGAGAGCCACATGTGCGCGGCGAGTGCCCGCCACAGACAGGAGAACACAAGCAGTCAGGCAGGCAGGCAGGCAGGCAGGCAAGCAAGCAAGCAAGCAAGCAGGCAAGCAGGCAGCCAGCGTCAGCTCGTCAACAGTTCACAGATGTTCCGTGACGAGCTACTTTCGATATCTCGGAGTGGAGCGGCCGCGCGCGCGATAAATCAAGTAAGGAAGGTCGTCGTCGCGCGGAGCTGAAGCAGTCATCGCCGAGAGACGAGTCTCCTTTGCTCCTCGAGCCCAGCAAAAAAGATCGTCGACGCGTTATCGACGAGATGCACCGTCTCCGAAACCCTCTAAGAAACGATCCTGCCGATCCACTGATCCAACATGGTCCTACTCGACGTCGCCTTTGTAACGTTCGCCATTTTTATCCACCTTATTCCCGGTTTGTTCGACCGTTCCTCCACAGATTTTGCTTGAACGATTCGGGATCAAAGATACCGTGTCTGTTTCCCCATTTTCACCGAGCAGCTGATCAGCGGACGAAGGGAATTTTGATTTCGCATAAAGATTAGCAAGAATATTCGTTCACCATCGGCACGGATTGATAACAACCAACAACTCGATACACCAAAGTGAGTTCAACGCGAGGTTAGCTGTAACAAAATATGATGTCGAGTCAGACACAGTACCACAAAGGGTTAAATATACGCGCCCCTGGTTACGCGCCTCTTCCCCGAGCGTAGGCGTGCTCCTACAGAGCCCAGAAACGAGACTCGCGGTACGATAAGTAACAGCGTCAGCGCATGATCGCGATTTATCGTTTCAGCTGTTTCCTAGCCGAGCTTAAAAGTCGCCCCGAGTGCGGATTAGGTTTCTATAGCCGTTCGGGTATATTGGAGTACTGTTCTGGTATCCTACGCATGAAAGCCAACCGCCTAGAGAGCTTGTTAACAAAGTGGATCATTTTCACGGTCGACGTAAGGAACTTCCGATCGTTACGTAGAGCAAAGCGAGAACAGAGTATCCCGAGACCTAAAGATTTCGGAGCTCCAAACTTAGATTCTGTGACAAAGATTTAGGTTGATTGATTAGGTTTGATACGACAGCAATAAAACAAGAACTATGAAAATGACGATACAGTTAAGTTTTCTTCAGTGGACGAACTTGTGATAGTTGATAAAAAGAAATTACAGCTGTATGGAAAATTACAACCGAATACAAACAACAATTGTCTTGCAATGGCAACGTTCTTCAACAGCAGTACTTCGCTTGAAATTGCAAAGTTTAAATCGTCGAAAAGACGATCTCGCTGTAACGAGCAATGTTTGCTACCAACTTTCTCTCTTGCTAACGACGAAGTCTTAAAAGGCCGTCGATCTGCTGCGGACCAAGAACAGAAAGCATTTTTTCCTGAGGGGTACGAAGATTCTTACTGGTCCAAGTTGACGAACGACGTTACCGTAATTACTCTATAACAACAATCTTAACTGAATCACCATTACAACAGAACAGATACATAAAAGACAAGAAATGTCGTCTCAGTCAATCGCATAATAATTAATCCACCGCAGAAAGATTCTCGATCCTCGAGACAGCTACACAGAAACAAAAGAGAAAAACAAAACAATCCGAGTCGGCAGTAATCGCGAAAGATTGTCGAACAGAAGGAAGCATCCGCGAAGCAGCTCCCGGACGTTCTCAACAAGTATACATCACCGAGAGCCGAGAGAAGAAGTGTCTGTAGGGCAGAAAGAGAGAGAGAGAATAGGTATCGAACAAATCGTTTTCAATCACTCACCGTAATCCGGCCGAACGACAGCCTGCACCGCCTGTTCGTTCTTCTTGCTCCGAATCACCGGCTCACCGAGAATCGTAAAGTTTCTAGGTCCCACGCGGTTCACAAACACTAGATACACTTTACCCCTCTTAATATTGGCTCGCACCACACCACTCTGATTATCGCGTTGCTGCTGCTGCTGTTGTTGCTGCTGTTGCTGGTTTCCATCGTTGTCGTAGGCGCAGACTGTTGATTTTCCAGGCGCGGATTTGTCGCGGAAGTGTAATCGAACGCTGTCGTTCTTCTGTAGCGGCGGGAAGCCAGGCTGGCTTTTGTAGACCTGTTTCACCTCGAACGTCACCGCGTAGTTCGAGCCCGGCTTCCTTGCGGAGGACATGCTCCTGGCCTTGCCCTCGAACACCGTCGGCGCCAAGTACGCCCTGTTCCCGACGTCCATGTCCGGGCACCAGTTTTGCCCGCGACAGCCCTTGTTCCGGCAACGGCGTCGTTGCTCCCGAGGCGAGTCCGCCTTGGTGCGATTCTTTGGTCGTTGCTTGGTCGAGCGGACCACCCGGGGCCTCTCCACCGAGGACTCATCTTGAGTATAGAGAAACGGGGTCTGGGTAGACGAGTGTCTAGGCAGTTGCACCAATCCTGTCTCGACGGTCTTAGGGGGTCCTACCGGTTCATTTCCCAGCCGACGATTCGCTCGCAGCGACGAAGCAACGAAAGCTGCCCTGATCGAGTCGTCGAACAGCTCCTCGTTGATCCTCGAAGACCCGCGGTTCCATTGGTCCCCAAGCTTGCCGAATGGCTCCAACGCAGTGGAAGAGGACGATGATGTCCGCTGTTGGTCATTTTCAGGCTTCTGGTAGTCTCGAGGCCAGTCTCGACCGGGAACGACGGCGACGGCGCTGGTAACCAAGTCCCAGGTCGTCGGACGATGATCGAGGTTGTTTAAAACGGCAGCGATGCTCATCGATGCCGGATGCTCGCCGGCGGTCGTCCTCGTCGACGTTTCCCCGAGGGAGTTCCGATTGGCGGGGGGTGCCGCAGCGAGCGCGAGTGCGCCCCACCAGCCGCTTAAGATCCCGGCCAAAAGCAGAGACGCCCACATCATCCGACCTGCTTGCTGGTTTGATCGGGGGTGAGAGGCCGACACCTCGGTCACCCCGAACAAGCACACAACACTCTCGCCGGCAGACTCTTCTTGGTTGGTTTGCCTCTGTCTCGGATGCGAGCGAGTTCGCGTCGGTTCTGGACACGCCGCGAAACTGGCACTCTTCGAGTCTCGCGAGCCTCTCCTGTCTCTCGCGATCAGATCATTCAGGATGGCCTTCTCATCCGCTACCCGAATATTCTATGTCTCTCGGCTCTTCTTTTTCTTCTTCAGGCTGGGCTTTCTTCTGGACCTGTATGTTCCTTTGTTGATCTCGCTGTTCTCTCGGATCGGCACTCTTCTTCTTTTTTTCACGAGGTGTTGCACCACCGCAGGCAAGGCATCGGGACTTCCATCGGACAGATTCTCGGCTGTCTGCTCTTCCAACCTAGTGCCGACCTCTTCATCCTCGACGCCCCCAAGGATGCGACAGTAGACACTGTGGCCGATTCCTCCGCGGGATTATCGCGCGCGATCCCGATCGGCCGGTGCCGAAACGAACGGTTCAGCGGTCATCCTGTCGGTCGGACGGACAGCGCATCCTTGCGTCAACCGACCGGCGACTGATCTCCACCGGATCCCGGAATTGTCCCCTGGCTCTTCTTCGTTCGGTGATGATGCATACAACGTCAACTGGAAGTCGTTCTACGGAAGCTCGACTCGGTGAAAATACACCCGGGAGCACGATATGGAAACGAAGAGAGGCTTTCCGATCCAGAATATCGTGGTCGTGGATGGTCTCGCAGCTTCTCGAACCTCTCCCCTCGAAGGAACGAGGTCGTCCGTCAGCGTTTCCGTATCTCGAAATAAATCGTTGAAAGTCGATAAAGAATCTCGCGCGCCACCCCCGTGCGCTCGGCTCCTCGGTATCACGTTGCACTCCGAACGAGGAAAGCCCGAGGATGATGACACACGAGCGGCTTGTACAAGACTCGGACGACGAAGACGACGAAGAAGAGGATGACGAAGAGGACCAAGAGAGAGAGAGAGAGAGAGATCGAGAGAGAGAAAGAGATACCGTCTTCCTCCGACCGGCCGAGGCACACTATTTAAATATACTCACGGGGCTCTCGGGTACCGACGAAGTCTAGCCCTTGACGCGCACTTCACTGTTCCGGTGCCATCGATCCGGGGAGTTTCCTAGGATGATCCTAGAGGAGAGATCTAACCCCGAAGGATCTAGCGACCCGGACGGGCTTCCGATCGGATCGATGGAGGATGGCGAAACTGTCGTGGTACCGGTACCGGACACGATAGGCAGCGCGCGGTACCGATTGTGCGATAGCGCGGCGATATTGGTCGCGCGACGCGGCGTGCTCCTCGCGTTGCTGCTGGTGCTGCTAGCGCTGCTGGTGGTGCTGCTAGCACTGATGCTGGTGCTGCTGGTGGTGTGCTGGTGCACGCGTGCGGATAATATCGTGCGGGGGATCGGCGCGTGTGTTGCACGCGGCATGCACGAGGAGCCTCGTGTCACGTCGAGGCGGAGAAGGGATTGTCGGTGGCCCCGCGTCGGGCGCGCGCGACGGTTCAAATTAGACTGAACGGCCCGCTCGAGCAGCCCGAGGCCGGCCACAGAGCCAGCGACTCCTGTCGGACGCCGGTCGAGGCTCTGCGCGCGCACCGCCACAGAGAGCCACAGCACAGAACCGGAGACGACGACGACCACGACGGAGACACCAAACCAATGGAGAACCCCCGCGCGCTCTCCTACAAACACCCAGTGCAACGCGCCGAACACCGAACCGACCAACAGACACACAACTGGACGGGATTCCCATACGGCCGGACCGTGCACCGGGACAGGACGAGACGCGACCAGACGCAACCAGACTCGACGGGACCTTTAAGAACCTGTGTAACGACGACCTAACAACTGAGGAACCGCAAGCGTGCTTTTACTCTCCTTCTTTTTCTCACCGCTACCGATCACCCGATTTTCCATCCCTTTGTGCAACACCTCCGATCTCCCTCTCGCATTCTTCGTCGTTGTACAGCGCGATACCCCGTCGACACAATTCAAAAAATTCATCGTCCAATTACTGATGAATTCTATGTTGAAATTATGTCTTAACCATTCGCACTCGAAAGAATTTCAATTCGAACATCAAGATATTTCTTTCGCCTCCGCATCGGTTATTTACACATACACACATTTATGAAGTTTTAAAAGAACCCCCAATACTATATAAATCTTGCAATATCCTATTATCCACATCGAACATATAATACTTAAATGTCCAGTAGTCTAAGCGATTGCCTATATACAGAAAAAAACATTGTTAATGTTCTTAACTTCTTAAAAGTTATTTATGAAATTACGGTTTTCACACTATAATATACATACATATATGTAATCCGTTGCTGCAAAGTGTATCAGCCCTTCACTGGCAACCTTAATATATTTAATTTAAAAAAAGACATTTCTTTACATTGTGCACATCTAATTGAACCTGCTTTCTCGTGTAACAGTTGAACTTTTCATAATTTATACATTACAGACATTGCGCGCCGGTATCAAGTGCGAGAGAGCTGGCAGGATTCTTTGTTGGAGGACGATTTATGAACTTGGTCCCGTTACTAGACGATAGCATATGGATGGGTTGTATTATGTTTAGGGAAGGATCAGGTTGTCTACGATTCACTTGTAAACAGCTCAATCTACACTGATCCATTTGTTGCACGCTGTTTATTGAATAAATCAATGAAGATTGAAAACCGAAGTATGTGAGTCACTCTATCTCAGGCTACAGCTTTCCTCTATAGCTCGGTAACTCGTTAGCCTTTGGATCGCTTAGAGAACAGTGCGACACACGTCCAGAGCGAAGTGACATAGAAAGTTTATTTACTATAAATATAAAACTTGCTCCGATAGTCACGCCAGGTCTGAGTTAGGAAGAAGGTGGGGATAGAAAGCGACACCTGACTGAGCTGGAAACGCGATATAGTTGTGACAATTACTGCGGTATGCAGAGATAGAAGGATGGCTGGGTAATGGAATGCGAGATCGATCGATTGCTAGCCACGCGTATTTTCTTTATCAGCTGGAGCATTGATACCTACGAAGCGAATAGCGTTTCAGATATGATCGACTAGACAGAGTGGAATACCTCTCTTTCGCACACCTCTAGCTGATCTTAGTCATTTTCTCATTTCTATGTAGCTAATTACATTGGACGCATAATCGTTTTTTTAATTCTCATCTATCTGTTGAGCACAATTGACAAACTTTTCATCGCTTCTCGAAAGGTGCTGTGCACATCCCTGTATTACTTGTCAACAATGCGAACAATATCAATATTATATCACAGTGATTTTTTATCATTGCATCGATGTTTTATCAACCAAATTGTTCCATTGAAAATAAGGAAACTAAGCTAGAAATAGAAATCTTCTTAATTTTCAACTTCCTATGGCTGTTTCACTGATTATTCCCAAACCCTATATCAGGGCTTGTCGCTGTATGCTTTCATTTCTTAAAAGCTGTGGCCTTAAGGTTTAAGCGGTTTATCTCATATGTACTATTGTTTTCATGTTTTATCATATCACTATGTATATTTAGTTTCATTTTCTGCAATAATGTATTATGTTTCCTTTATTATGTTGAAATAAATCTCATATGAGATTTTCAAATAAAAAAAAATTTTTTTAAATACAAATCTTACCGTGCCTAAATTTTCTCAACCATATCGTGTGGGCCCTAACACAAATTAGCAGACATCTCAGAGGCGTTTATAGATAATTTTACAAAACTCTTTACACTAAGGAAAACTATCGTTATTTTTCACCCAGAGAGTATCAGTAGAACTTCCGCTGTGGTTCCAGGGTTAAAAAGAGCAGCGATCGAGTCGGGTTCATTCGCGGATCGGTACCAAACCGGTCCCACCCATCTCGTTCACCGAATACTTTCCCGACTGTGTGTTGCGTCTGCATTTTCCCGCGGTGTTGACGTGCACCGAGGCCCTACTGACCCTCGTCACGTTTACTTTTTGTTTTGACTTTTTGCGGAGGTTTCACTTTGCTCGGTACGCTAAGGCGACGCGGTTCAGCGAGCAATAAACGTCTCTCTCTCTCTCTCTCCCTCTTGTCCTCTCACGGTCCCGTGGTGAGCTATTAGATCGTCCTTCGTTGCAACCGTTCATAAATACGATCTAGTGGACGACAACGCTGTTACTTTTTAACCGGCCGCCTTTTTTCCACCATCCTTATTTATGTGCCAAGCAAAACTCGTTCCCAGGCGCCAGATTCTCTCGTTAGCCGCTCCATTTTTGCAAATTTTTGTTCACCTGCCTCCCTAAAAAACATCCACCGTTTAACCCCTTGCATTCGGAGCTATATTTTAACTCGAACACTACACATTTCTTCCTAGCTAGAACATTTTCAGAAGATTTAGCGGAGGCTAAATTTTTGTTAAGATTCTTTCGCTTGCTACGACAGTTACGGACATACTACTGTAACGTGACAAACAGATCTCATGTTCGAGCAGTTATTAGTTAACTGTCGGATAATTATCGAACCCGGGATCGTTTCGACTTCGAACCAGTAGCGATAAATCGGCCAATGCATGGCCTCGCGGACACGAAGTCGGAATTCAGCTTGGTTTCTGCTGCCCGGCCATTCCGGGAAGCCTTCGTTTACCTTGGATCGGGGCGCTCTCGAGCGAGATACGGTAACGAGATTCATCCGCGTATACTCGGCCGGAACAGTTTCAAGTTAGAACGGAAATTAATATCAAGCCCCAATATTTACCCTCTCCGAGGCAAGAGGCGATCACGCTCGGTAGCGCCCGGTTAAAACACAGGGGCCCGTAGTTGTTAAAACGCGAGAGTGAAGTCGCCGAACTCTCCGGCATATTTCGGTCCCAAAACGGCGCTTGGTCAGAAACCTCCCTGTCCCGATGATCGAAGAACAGTTTACGTTCCTCCGTTAACTTTTAATCGCCCCGTGTCGCTCGAGAATTGCTCGCCGCGTACAATTTCTAAAAACCGAAAGCTCTGGTATTCATCGCTTCATTGTCTACTCGACTGATCCCACTTTTCCAAATCTGTTACATCGACTGTGTAATCGTGCACATTTAAATAGCACCCACATTGAATGTTGATGTGAATATTTCTAGAGACCTAGTACGGAAATATTCGTTTATATCTACGTGAACGAACTAAACATAAGCTTGGCAAATTGGTATTGTGACGGTGCTTATAATCAAGTGTTTCGCAAATGTGTGCTGGAAAGAATTGATTGTTCGTTCGGAATCATAGCTAATGTATGTTGGAGGAAAAGCTGAGCGATTATGAAACAGAAATTGACGAGTTATCTGAAAGATGGCAACAAGTTGTTGCAAATAATGGAAACCAATAAACTGACTCAAATGTTTTCTATAAAATACGACAGAACATTCCCCTCCAATCCAATAGTAGAATATTCATGTAGTTAAATAGTATACATATTAGCTTAAAATTTGTGTTACAATGTTATGTCCTTTTTCTATACAACAAGTAAGTTTCCATTAAACATTAAATTTTATTTTATGGTTTTTCTATATTACAAATTGTGAAAATTTGCATTCTGACATATTTTGTGTTTTCAAATATTTTCAGACGCAATACTTGTTCTTTGAAAAAGATCCACATCGGGATCGAAACGTCAGAAACATTTACTAATTGCACACTTGTTGTTTTTTCTTTGTAAAATGATCGAACCTGGCGCCGATATCATTTAAACTTTAAGTAGAATATTCAGTCTGTATTTATGTTGTTTCGAGTGGGCAGATTTTTCACCGTATAGATGATAATCGGGAGCACATTCTCCTCGTTTGAAGGTTGTTTCCTCCCCACGCTCTGAAGTCGGTTGGCGCCGATCATCAGTCCCGCCGAAAATAAAGTCCTCTTCGCCTACGGTTTCTTCGCGGCTCTTTCGCGACTAGCTTCCGCCTGGAAGGCGCGAACGCGCTCCGAAGAGCCTCTGAGGAGATCTTTTTAAAAGAGAGACAGAGAGAGAGAGGGAGGGAGCAAGGAAAGGAAGAAACGAGAGGAAGGAGAGGATGCTGAAGAAGAGCTCTCCTCGAGAGCTGCCAATCAAACGACCCGCCGCGAGAGAGCCGGCCTCTTAAGCCGGTAGTTTTTCACGCTGCTCCCAGTGACAGATTAATTCGTAGCCAAACAGCGACGCTCAAGTATGCATGCCTCGTAATTAATGTTGTCGACCTTTCGGCCACGGCTGTGCCACTGAAATTCGCGGAAAATTCATTCTGCCCACCCACGGCCAACGCAACAACCCCTGTTCTTCGTTCGCTCGTAGCGGGGCTCGTTCCCCGTCGCTAATCCCTCATAGATAAATGAACGCGTTTCAGTGATTTCGCGGCGAATTTCCTGCATATTGTCAAAGAGTTTCGGGGTCGCGCGATTTCCATGGGCTTAAATAATAAATAGAACCGTGCCGCATCGTTCCGCGTGCTCGAACGTTAAATAACCGGGTCCCGTTCGAATGCGGCTGATTAATCGGCGCGTTTCGTTCCGCAGCGGAATATTTACGGCGCGCTCGTCAGGATAATGTATCAGTGACACGACGCAACGGGCTCTCCATTATAATCCTTCGACAGAATCGAACGGCCCCGTTTTATTAACGAAGAATCGCCATCAAAACCGGTGCCCACAAACGGTTTCATGTCTTCAAACCGCCATCTCTCTGCGTACGGTAGTCCCTCTCTCGTTGCACCATCGAAATAATTTTCAATAATTACCATCTGGAAGCCGGTGATTTATGGACGGGAGTGTATAATGAACAATGTAATAATGAACATTGTAATAATGTAATAATAATAAACAGTGTAGCAGTTTACGAATCACGAGGAAACGAACAGTTGATAATACAAACGGGGAAGAATGATTAAAGAAAATGACATAATACTCGGTTCAAAGTGGAAGAAGCAGAACAATGAGCAAACAGGGAGAAGGACAGAACAGAGGGATATAATACAGATTATGTATATATATATATACATAGAGAGAGGAGAAGAAGCAGGTTGAAGATCCATAAGTCGCAGCAAGAGATCTCGAAGAGTTTTCGCGTCCCGAGGCACGTCTCGCAATCTCGAGCGTGGAAGAGCGTTTTCTCTAAAACGTTGAAACCGTCTATTCGTTCGGTAATAACCCTGTATTTACCCGTCCGTAGGTTGGTTGCGTCCCGTCATTCTATCGCGATAAAGATATTACGAATGCATGCGCGACACTGTGTTATTTTCGTTTCCACCATGAATAGAAGGCTCGCGTAGACACACTAAGCTTGTTCGCATTGCCCCGTGAACAAAACGAACCCGAGCTCTGTGTGGATCGCGTGCATCACCCACATGCGCACCGTACGTACGTACCTCTAAATGTACACATACGTGTGTAGATAGATACCCGTACAGGGCCCGGTACTTTTCGAGCAAGTCACCGAGAAACGCTCGCGTTCTACTCCTTCCCCGTTCTCGCTTCTCACCAAACATTTTCAAGGTACATACGTCGATTCCCTCTATCGGGCTAACGATCGAGCTGCAACCCCGTCTCCCGCACGCACAGGGTGTACACTGCATTCTGGAAACTCTCTTGCAGCATCCATCTCCCAACTTTCTACACAAACATATTTAAATTTATCTCCCTCGATGTTCGCGGCCGAGTCACGTATTTTTAGGCGAGGGGAGAGAAAGAGAGAGGTGCCACTGAAAAATAGAGTCGTTTAGACTGGCTAGGCAAAGAGCCGAGAGAGAGCCTAGAGAGCCTAAACACACGGTTATCATTAGACTGCGGATCTTTATGCGTTGGGTGATATGTAAAACGGTATAAGATTTAAACGCAACAAAGTAGATAAGGGATGAAATCAATTTTTACGTTATTCCTACTTCCCGCGATTATTGAAAAATATTCTTGTTCTGCATAAAGATCCGTGGTTCGGTTATCATGCACGATAATTGTGACATAATTCGAAGCTCTGATTTATTTCGTGTTTCGATAACTGATCGTATAACCGCGTAATCGACGCGAGGTATCCGGCAACTGACGGACAGACAATCGACGTCCCACCGTGACACTGTATCGTTGTCTCCTGTCCATCGATCGTCGAGGATCGATAGTCCGGCGATCTAACCCCGGAACGGTACACGTAGCTGCGTGTCGACATCAAACACATTTTAGTGCCTCGTTGCCGGAACCGGCACGCTCTCGTAATCATCGGATAACCGGTGGACGGGCGTCGAAAAAAAACCTCCGAAGAATCGATTCGTGACATCCCTCTTTGCGAGAGGGAGAGAGCGAGCCTGCAAGCTTTTCCGAAAAATCTGCCACCCGGCGCGCGCGCGTTTTGTTTCGGACATTTTCATGGCGCGGCAAAATGCGCTCCTCCGTCCCTCGACGTCGATCGAGATTTTCTTTGACGAGCGGAAATGTAGAAGAGGTACATCGACGGTTCAAAAGCGGCTGGGACACTCTCTTCCAGGAGACGCGTGCTGATTTTTATGCGCTTTTAGCGCGACGGGGAACTTGCACGAGATTATTCGACAGCGAACACCTCTTTTGTGTCGAGGAACGTCCATGTCGATGATAGCAGCCTCGAAACTAGATTTCACTCAACTTCAGCGAATAAAGGGATCGAAGAATATGGACAACAATCTGGGAATGCAGTTTGTTCGTATTCGAATACATTGTCGAATTTCTCCATGCATGCCCTTTGTCAAATTCCTACATATATGTCGCATCGTCAATTAAAACTTTCCACAAAGCTGGTCATTAATTTATATTGCTTTATAAAAATGACAAAAACAATCTGTACGTCCAAATATTCAGCCAATTTTTAAACAAGATATACTTAAACAATTAAATGTGTTGAATCATTCCTTACTGATCTTTGCGATCTCAACGAACCTCTTAGAACCTGCCGTATAAATCACAAGATCGCAACACGGATATCAATTTCAATCTCGTCTTCCGCGAAATTATAATTTCCATCTACTTTTCCAATCACCTTCCACTTCGAACCAACTTCATTAACGCAATTACGGGAAACGTTTGTTATGTCCCTTAATAAACTCGTCTATGTACGATTTCCCCACGACCTTTCCACGGGGGTAACAATTCATGTAACTTTTTTCTTCTTCGAGTTCAACATAACGTAATTAAAATACATTTTATATTTGCTCGCGTTCCTTTGCCTGTGTTCACAATAAAGAATATAAAACTGCGAGGGGGATGCACGAGAAACGGTCCAGACGAATTTTATTCCCTGACAGTAAACAACCAATAAAGATAGAGAAGAAACTGCAGAAATTCACTTAATATTTATTCAGAAATCTGAGCATGTTTGATTCGAGCTAAGATGCTTGAGCGTCTGAACAATTCTCTGGAATGTTCATCCTTTTTGTCATAAAATTGCACTTTAAAATACCGTTTTATAATCATCTAATAATCATCGTTGAATTAACAAAAGCGATGAACACCAAGTTGCAATTGTTTCATTTATAAATGGTATACATTTCAGACAGCTTAAATAAAATGACTGATTTGAACATTCGATTCACGATTTTTGTTGTGATCGTATGGAAAAGAACGTTAAAAAAACATCGTCGTCGAATCCAAACAGTTCTACTTAAAGCGATTGCGTTCGAATGTTCTCGCGGTCTCGATCGTCCGAAAAAGAATCTCGATGTATCAAATACTCTCGTTAGAGGGAAGATTAGTGTTCGTTCGGTGTATCTCGATCGTAAAGGTAAATCCGACTTAATAACAATACTGGGGAAATATACGTGACGTTCAAAAACATGTACCCCCTCGGTGGGGCGATAAATTGTTGCTCGAAATGGAGGCGAAAGTAAACAGTGTCGGTTCGGTTGGTCTGTTCGCGGGGTCCCCTTCTAAATATCGCAACAATTTCGCTGAATGTAAACCACAACCGGTTCCCGCAGGGGAGCAGCGCGCGAGCGCGAGCGGCCAGATTCGACGCGCGCGATAAACCCCCTCGCGTCGAGCGAGAATCAATTGGTCACCGTGAGAAATCAAGATCGTGAACTCTTGATCCTCCGCCGCGGCGCGCAGGTGATCGAGAATGCCGTCCGATCTCGACAAACTAGTGTCGGCTTTCGACAAATAACCCTCCTGTAACCATTCGCGCCGATAATCGCCTCGGAAAACAACGTAATCCCCGCGAACGATGAAACAACCATTATACGCGTCGAACAAACGATATCGATCTGCCTGCTGCTCTTCGACAAAAGTCTCGGTTCCTCTTTCGCGATTATTCGCCAATTTCTTCACGAAATTCTCCATACACCAAACAATTATACATGTCTTTTAGATCTATTTTTAATATCTTTGTTGCTGATTGTGACTCAAAAGTTGAATCGAATTTTTACAAAATAAAAATTGTCTTACACGAGTTGCAACAAATTGGAGTGAATAGAAATACAGGGTGTTCGACTACAGGTGGGAGAAAATTTAAGGGGTGGTTCTTAACGATGATATAAGACGAAAATGAAGAAAAAAAAATTGGTATTTCGGCTTCATTATTTAGCTATTAACAATTAAAAATCAACAACGCGTCTAACAAAAGTGTACTTTGTGTACGTCAAAGAGCTCAATGTTGTCCAACGATTTATTAAACATTGTCACCTCGCTGGGGCCCCAAATGAGAACCAAGGTATGCATGCATCTGTCACTTGATACGTGATTGTCACGTTGTTAATAGCTAAATAACGAAGCCGAAATCGCAACTTTTTTATTCTTCATTTTCGTCTTATATCATCGTTAAGAACCAACCCTTAAATTTTCTCCCACCTGTAATCGAACACCCTGTATATTTTCTTTCTTAATGTGTGTAATAGGTTGAACGAATAATGTAACAGTATAATTGTAATTAATTTCTTTCAATGTTTTCGCTATTTTTAATTACTCCTTCTCATTTTTTAAATAAATGCATAAAATCCGATGTCTAGTAGTAGCAAACGCAAACAATATCGTCTCCAGAGGAAGAACGAAATTACTTTTCGAACGACTCAATAGGAAACTCATTCAGCCGAAACAGTTTCAGAAAGTGACTCCGCGTCATCTAACGTGGCAAAGCGCGCCTAGCATCGAAGCGCTACCGAGCTAACAGCAATTCACCTTCGACGTATCGACGAGTTGTGTTGTCACCTTGCCGCCAAGTTTGCCGTTTGCGATACTGTTGCGAGTAACTCGCAGCCGCCCTTCCCTCGGCGCCACGTAACAGGAGAGGCAACTGGGTCGGCCGGTGTCCCGGTGTCTCATTCCAGGACATTTTTCCCCGGAGTTCCTCCAGAAGACACCCGACCACCCCTTTCCATTGTTCCGCCCGTGGCTCATTTACAAAGTTACATTTATGCAGCGTAACTTTATCCGGCGCGCGACACGCAGCGCCGCTCGCCGAGCCGAATCGACTGAGAGCTCGTTGAATCTTATTTTAAAAAGAAAAGAGACCGGAAGATAACAAACGTAAGAAGCAGCAGGGAGAGATGGTCCGCGCGGAATTGTTGTCGCGCGTTCTGTCTTCCCCGGGATTATTCAATTAACCGGCTAATTCTTATGCCCGGATTAAAAGTTTGTCTGGCTGCACGAAAATTCCATCTCTTCGCGGATAAAAATTGCCTTCTTGGATCGGGACAATCGTTTGGCATCGCTGCAACAATTAAAGAAACTTTCGCGGTTCTTTATTCTTTCTAGTTTTCGAGACACTAACGTCCTCCTGTTCTTTAAATCCTTCGATCTGTACGAACTGTTGTAATTTCGTGTTATTGTCTGCCATCCTGAAGTCCATATTTACTATAGACCTTTTTAAAAATTATGTGTCAAACATGTTCTAACTAGACCGAAAATTTTGATGCATTTATGGTTTCAAAAAATAGTAGAAAATAAAGTTCTACAGAATTTAGAACGATTTTTATTTATTTCAGATCTACGAAGACTATAACCAAGTGTAAACCATGCGGTCGCTAATGACCTCGCTGTTAACGCGACCACGTTAAAATAAACAGTAAATCAATTAATAATAATAAGTAAATATTTTTTGGACTGTTTTCAAAAGTACTTAGCCCTGAACCACGGGGGCTTTTTTCACCCGTTCGTTGTGAACGGTGATTGATAAAATACATAGTGCATATGAGAGCTGTTTAAACCAATTGTAACGTAATTTTGGCTGAATTTAATTCCCGTGTTAATAGTTATTTATTGTAGTACAATTGTAGACGTGCAATAATACAGGACAGGAGATGAAAGACTGTAACTATTTTATTCACTTTCGCCTGGATTCCACCAGAGGCTCACCCGAGGGTGAGACGGGGGTTGAGACGGGTTTGAATCGACGGTGTACCGAACCGGGAGTAATTTAACGTGGCCCGACGAATGGCCATTGATTTACGAAGCATCAAACTTCGGCGAAAGTTAGCCCCGCGTATCGAGACCTCGGCATCCCTGCCGGCCACCCCTCTCACACCCTTCCGGTTTGTTCTTAGGCTGCAGTTAGCGGATTCGATTTAACTTCTCCTTGCGGGTGAACGACATGGCGCTCGACTGGCAGCGTGTTCGCTAGACCAACCTACCAATCCAGAGTTTAGGAGAGACGAGAGAAGAACGAGACCGAGCGAGCCGCCCAGAGAAAGATGCAGCGGCAATAGATGCTCACCAAGAGCAATTGGCCAATATCGAAAGTGTTTGCCGATAATCTGTTGCAGGGCTGTTCTTGTTAGTTACTGCGAACTTGGATCCTCTGCTTTTTTTTGCCGCATTCTCGTTCGGGTCGGCGCGCCATGCGAAGAACGTGCAACTAGTTTTCAAGTTAAAAATTAAATTATGGCACTTAACCTCTTAGCAGTCGAGGGGTGATTCAGAGTCCCCAGTAAAAATTGATGTGCCGTTATTTACAATGTTTACACTATTAAATATGTTGGTATTTAATCAATGACTATACATTCAAGGATATCCAATAGCGTTATTCTTGGTTAGAAGATATTTCTAACGTGTTCGGAACAAATGATAACTTGAATTCCAGGTCCACGCATGCCAGATTGTGTGGCGCAGAACAAAAATAGCACGTTGCAGCCGAAAGATTGAAATCGAGAAAGTTCTGTCTATCGAGACGCCGCCGCGCCAGTGTAACAGGGACTTTTCTTGCCACGTTTAGGCTGCTCGGTTGCCACTGGGTGTAGAAGTTGCAGGCAGGCGTCGCTATCCGAAGGAGATCGCTCGGTTGGGCGCAGTCATTAAACACGTAGCCACCGTTTCAGCCGCGCGGCTCCCCATTATTCCGGGGAAGAGTTTGCGGAACGTGATCTCTCGTTTTCCGGCTCCTACCGAAAATGCCGGATGAATGGAGCGCGAATTCAAGGTGCGCGGAGAACCTGAAAGCCCCCGTAAATACGGTTTTTCACGTCGTTTTCGGACCGAGCAGGAAATTTGCCGAAAGGGCAGAAGGTCGAGGCGGGGGTTTGAAGGGGGATGGGGATGGAAGAGACGGGGGATGCCCGGGGTAGATGGAGAGAAAGATAGAGACGCAATAGGTGGTTCATTCAACAAGCCCCCCCTCCCCAGTCGAGGGTAAAAGCGACAGTTTAAGCCCATTAGGATATTTATGGATTGGCCTTCCGACCATGGAGGTGGGGGTGAGTGCCGTGGCTTGCCGTAGTCGCTATAGTGAGCGAGGTACAACGAGGGGAACGGGGATGGCATATACACGAGGGGTTAGAGGCTATTCAAAGGTCTGACGGCACGCGACTCTCTCTCTCGCAACGATTCCTTTTGCTTTCGGCAACCAACGTCGACACGAACACCTTTCCGAGGTGGGTGCGTCACTCTTTCTCTCTCGCTCTTTCTCCCTCCTTTTCTAGAATGCGAGCGAGTGGAAGAGGTGGGCTCTTCCGCCGTCTCTTTTTCTCCGCACGCGATCCGGCCACCGAAAAACGAGACACGGTGATTTATGAGACGATGCTGGACGAATCTCTGTAACAGGGGTCGTCGAAACGTCTCAATTGCTCTGGTTAATCCGCTCCCCTATCGGCTTACGCTGTCATTCTGTGTACAGGGTGTTCGACCACGTGCGGCAGATATTTTAACCCTGTGCCTGGGTCCGCTAATTCTGCCATCGATGCCGCTTTGCCGGAACCCTGGCTTTACATTGCAGGTAATGAAACGATACTATATGAGCTTATTATAACATAATGTACATTACAGAGTCTTACGTAGGACAGTGAATAACGAGAATGTTAGTAACATTGCGAGAAAAAAAAGAAGAAGACTCAATATGATGATTCGATCCCTTGTACGCGTGCATTCAACATCTTAGTCTCAATTATTAAATTCATATATTGCCATTTAACTTCCGCGAGTGGTCAAATTTTTCATCCAGGGACTGCAAATACTCTATTACTTGCCAATTCACTATTGTTCCCTGGAACACCAAGAGAGTAACATAGACGAGAATAGAGAGAGACCATGTTCCACGGGATCGCGGAGCGTCGTGCCCGCACGGAGGGCTCGCAAGTCTCACCGAAACCGTAATATCCCGCGAATCTAATAACGCCGTCGGCGAGCATCGTCGTGGCCCGCGAATGTGTTCTTTCGCGACCGGAGTTGCGCGCGGCCCGCAATATGTTTCGCCCGTCACCGGTTTCATTTCGCACGCCGCCGGTTTCATCAACATGATCCCCCCGGTTGACGGCTGCGGTAATCTCTGCGTTGTCTCCACCTAAAAAGATCGCCTTAATTAGGCGTCTAATCCACGGACCAGGAAAAGAAGCAACGGTGGACAAAGAAAGAAAATCATGTGTGTTCGTGTACGTACGCGAAGAAGAAAATGGTTAGATTAATATTCGAGCGGCGTGCGCGGGCCGGTTCGAATGGTCACGTACGAGCATCGGTGCGTTAGATCGCATTAACGTGCACGAGCATTTTCCAGTTGGCCACGGCCGAGATCTCGCATTCTGCAGACGCGCTCCTTTCTTCCTCTTTAATAAGAGCCGCCTGTGTACACGCTTGTATTTCGACTTCCGGCTGGCCGGAGTCCCCCGGTGCCTAACAGAGATGCATTGTGTGCAACGAAGCACCTGGCACGCGCCAGCTCCTGTCTTTATGTAGCCGCCCACTCTCTCTCACTCTCTCTCCCTCTCCTTCCCTTCTACCACAACATTCTCCTCGTGCTTCTCTCCCTTCGCCCTACTCTTCTCTCTTTCTCTGAGGCTCTCCCGCGGCAAACAGCTTCTCTCTTCTCTCTCTCCTCTCTCCTACGGGCCGGCGCGGCGCGGCGTTCGGGCTGTTTCGCTCGTACTCACGTACCACCCACACGTGCGCGCCAGTCGTTATCCTGTGGATATCCTCCGGACGTCTGCCTTCCTCCGTTCGAGTTCCTAACAAGATTTTCATCCGAGATATCGCGGACTCAGTTAACCGCGCCGCGGACTATTAGCGATAAAACTTGTTCGGTAAGTCCGCGATTGAACCCTGGTTCCGGAGAGGGGATGGGGATGACGAAGAGTGTATCTTAATAAACGCGGCTCAAACAAATTTCGTCGTACTCGTCCTGGTCCTCGTTCTCGTCTATCCCCTATACCTCTTTATGGTCGAATAGATACGTCTACGGCAGATAGATCCCAAACCCCCGCCCCTTATCGGGCCTGGTTATCTTCATTCCATGGTTCCGACAGCATGAAGTCGTACCCGTCGATCAAGATTGCCGGCCAACGACCAACATACGTCTCCGCTTTAATATCACCCCAACAAATAGCTCCGGACTTCGAGGAAAATTGTCTCAATGCGAGAGATTCCGAGGAAAGTTATACCACCGAATGGGAAGAAAGTTTTTTTTATTGATAGACTGCGGATTTGTTGCACTTATGACAAAAATGAGTAGGTGTAATTTAAAACAGTAAATATATTAGAAGAATTTGAAAATATTCCTATATTATGCTCAAACTGTTAAACATATCAAGAAAAAATAAAGTTGCATTTCACTCCGGTTTGTTGCAATTCAGGTAAACAATTTTTATTTTTCATATAGATCCGTTGTCTACTGATTACTGGTCTCTTGGTAGTGTTGGAATTTTTGAAAATAGTATTCGACAGAGAAATGTGTGTACTTAAAATGAAAGTATGGCCAAGAGAGTGGGTTAGAAGGATAACAGGAAAGTAATGGCTCGGTCTCTTAAAAAGGAGAAGGTTAAATCGATTACGTGCAAAGAGAGGAAAAAATTGATTTCTTCTGCATTTATCGAAAAGTGCTCGTGAAAGTTTAATGTAAAAGTTCGCCGAAGAAATTCGAAGTATTTCGAGTTTTATGAGCCTCCGAAGGGAGCGTGCGCAAAATTCAGTATCGAAAAGTTTAAGCGTTTTTCCCTCCCTAGAATGACCCTTTCCGCGTTGGTGGAAGAAAAATAAAAAAAACGAGAAGAACGATCTGACCAATCTGGTTGAAGTTTTGCGATGATATTCTACTAACCATTGCCTATCGCAGGTGGAAAGAACAACATTCTAAGTTGAAAATTTTATATTTTGTTAAAGCCGAAAGTTGCTGGAGAAATCGTAACTTTGATACTGAAACTTCGAGCCGTCGTTGTTTTCTGAAATTTTGTCTCGCGTGGCTAATGTGTACTGCTACCTACTGGCTGTAGTGGGATCTAAAGAGATTAGGTGTACTCTCGAAAGTTTTATTTCTGATGAGTTCGTAAGCTGTAATTTCATCCCCTGGCAAATGCAATCTCATTTCGCAAGCACGTGTGTAAAGGAATTCGTGAAAATGTTGATAACGTAAAATAGTATGCAAACTTCCGTTATTCTACATCACTTTATAAAGTTCTGAATAAAAAACTCAATAAAATGAAAATTATATTCTTGAGTATACGAGTACTCTCACAAATGGAGGTCATCGAAACTGAGTACCCTTTTGTCAATATTTACTAAATTCTGTATTTTCTCAGAGTAAAAATAGATTTAGAACGTCATTAACAATTATCAATAGAAATCGATCAGCTCACTCAATCAGTGGACCGATTTCTAACGTCAGCTCAAAGTGTAAAGGTACAACACAGAAGCGGATTGGTCCGCGTCCGAGGAAAACAGCCACAGGTACTCTCGTCGCAGTTTCGCCTAATTACACGTCCCGTTAAGGGCGCAGCGATCCTTTGGTAAATAAACTGATCGTCGCAAAGTAGTCACAAGCCTAACCCCGGTAATTCGAAGGGTCGGCCCAGCAGCGTCGACGCACGATCGCAGAGTTCCCGGGACGACGGCACGCGTCTCGGGTGCCTGTCAAAATACGAGTCGAATCTGTTTCCCCTCTAGCTCTTACACCCGTCAACCATCAGAGCATGCGAGACCGACCCTTCGGCAGGGCATATGGCACGTATTCGTGGCTCTCGGGGCTGCATGAATCCCTTGACGCTCGTCCGTCGTCGGCTCCCTTTATAGGACGACCCTTCGATCTCTTGGTTCGCACGCCCACGCACTTCTGGCTCTGATTTTTCGACGAAAACTACACCCCCACATTGCAGTACAGTCCCAGACCCCCGAAAACAGATCTAGAATTCGTGGAACCACACGATTTTCAAAATAGTTTCGGTAAATCATGCAGCTAAGTGACAATTCTGAACACTGGAACTACTGGGTCACAGTCATTTGTTTCTGTTTTTATGCTTTTATGCAATACATATCCTATTTATGCAATGGAATTACAGAATGCATTGAAATTAATAACAAACTTCCAAGTCGCCATTAAATATCCGGTAACTGATATTACCCTAAATTGTTTGAAAGAATTGCAAGGTTCTCTCGAAACTGGAGTGGATTGCGTGTCACATTCTGTCGGTCTCGAGAGCAGGGGAATCCTCGTCCGCCGCGTCGGATCTATCAATCTCTCGTTTCCGTCCCAGAGATAATTGATTCGCCAAAGAAAGCCGGCGTCGTTAATAATCGTTATCTCACTGTTACACCGGTCGCGAAGCGATAATCGGATTATGAATTTCTCGGTTGTCCCCATCGCATCGTCGTGGCTGGCGTCGCGGCGCGGTGGCCGCTTTCAGGAACTCTTATCGGCTTTTCAGAACGGTAGAAATTAATTAACTCCGAGAAACAATCTGTTTCTTGGAAGTCTCTTACAACGTTGTCAGATAGAACCATTCGGGGCTCGTTTCCCTGGTGTTCTGCCCCACCTCTCTGGCGTCTTTGTGGTCTTTCGATTTCGCCTGCGAAAATCGTCCGGTGGTATACCAATCTCGAATCTCCGAGTATTGTCATCGCGGAGCGACGAAACCCTGCCGCGAACGTTTTCCTGGGAGCAATAGCACAATAAGAAGAAGACGGCGAAGACGAGATTCTCTGACTGGCCGATAAGATAAGCCCGCGAAATCGAATCTTATCGGGACCTCTATCGCTCGTCTTCGTTTTTCGCGTGGAAAAAGCGAGTTTCGCAGTGCTCCACGTCGGGGCCATTTGAAAAAATGCCTGGCGAACGACAGCCGAGAAACGTCGCCCCGTTTTCAGCCTTATCGCTCGTCATCGTAATTAACGCGTGCCGTCACGTGGACGATAAAAATCGTTATAGCCAGGCGAGCTCGTGACTCATTGCCGACCGCTCGTTTCCTCCTGGCGACGCCGTGTCACCGGAAGCCCTTAACTTCGCCGGAAATTAATAACGTTTTAATCGATTCTTCAAACGTCACCGCCGCCCGATGACGCCGCGAAAACTATTCCCCCCGCAAAAAGATACGGGAACAAGTCTGGTGGAACTCTTTTCGCGAGACCAACAAGGGTTGTCCCGCGTACCACGCTTTCAGCCGACCCTGTTCGTTATCGCTGCGAAGTTAATTAAATTTCGAGAAATACAAACAATCAAACACGCTCGAGATTACGTCTGAGATAGAACGTAATTTTTTCTCGCGGCTCTCGATAAGATTCGATCACTCCCGTTCCCCGTATTGCAATTTCGTTGCGAGATTTCAAGTGGGAATTGTGAAATTTTAAGTTTACGGTGGCGGATATTGCGACGTCAGTGGGGGGAACTTTATGGGGAGTAAAATTTGTATGCATCTTTCGAGAAACAGCAGCTAAATTGAACCCATAAGAATTTAGAATGATTCATTGATATTAAGTGCCTTCGCTTGAGCTTTTAGCTCTTTCCAGATATGGTCGTGAAGGCGAGATTGTTTCTGAGTTTGCAGATTATAGCAATGTTTAAAAACCACCGACCATATACCAACAAACTCCTGATCGTCGTTCACCGTTGGCCAACCATAAATGCTACTAGGGTGAGGATGTGTTTTCTTAGATTGCGGAAGCGAGTCAGCTAATCTCAGTTCTCGCGTTGATAAGAGATATCGTCGCGAGATCTCGTCAAGATAGGTCAGTGACTGTCCGAACACAGTTTAAAGCTTATGATATCAGAAAAGAATGATTGGTAACCACAGGATAAGGAGGTCCTGGTGATTCCTTTTCCGGAGAATGGAGCCGAGTGCGGTAACTCGGTCGAATGACAAGAGGTGGTAAAGAGCGTCGTGTATACTGATAAACGCGTGCCATCCGGCAGGATTTATCGTCGGCCCGTCGACGTAGTTACACGCCCCGCGGAGCATCTTTATCTGCCGCGGTGAAATATGCGTCGGGGCCACTTTCCCGAATGAAAACGCGCGAGAATCGAACAGTGAAACGGGGGTGATTCCGGAACCCCGAAACAGAAACCTGAACATTTTATTTTAATGAGTTCCATATAATGTTGAAATAACAAACGCTGTCTAACGCTGCGTTTTCGACAATATCGTACAAATCACGTGGAATTGATTTAGTTTAAAATAATTTTATGCGAAATAACTGATAAACTCATTTTTTCTAAATTCTCACTCAGACCAATTTCATAATTATGGGCACATTTAATCAGTTTCCGCCGTGTTGATCACCATAGTTACAGTATCTGTCGCAACATTAGAGTAAACCAGCCCACCATTCGCGGCTCTCGCTAATTCTTCGTAATATGTATTCGAACCATTTGCGAAACGTGGCGGAATAAATACGTCGGAGGCCCTCGGCGTTGGATTGACGCGCCGCGGCGTGTATTTGCGTTACTAGACTGTTTAATATTAATGCTCGCGCTAATTCCACACGGAGAGATACCAATATTGATAATAGCGGTCGAGTCTTGCGCTCATCCCGTACGAGTCGTTGGATTTATAGCGGAGTGAACGCGACTCTATCATTACCGGGCAATCAGCCCTTGAACTCGCGCTCTTTCACCCCTGTAACGACCGGCAATCGCGCTCGTCCCGGCTCTAACAGAACACATCAGCGCCCTTCCGACCACCTGGCAACTTGTAATCGGTCGAAAGTCTTTTCCCTTTGCAGCGAGAACGTGTTCACCGGGAGCCCTGTAATGCCGCAGGACATTCGCGAAATCGATTTCGCGAGTCGGTAATCGCGTCCTCACTCTCGAATAAACACTCTTTTTGCTGAGTCGCGTGTCCAAGTGCGATCTCGCGGCTACCGCCAACCACTATCGCCGCTATTAACGATAACGTCAGCCAACGGTTTCTAGTCCGTTGCTCCGATGTTCCGTGTTTGTCGAAGAAGTTCGATCGGGACTTGATAACGCAGTATCGAACTGAATCTTTCGCGTGGACAGTTGAACTAATGTCGGGACACACCGGCCGATGGAAAAGAGGAACGGTGGTAATTACTTACACGAACAGCGAACTGCTCTCTTCTCTGGACGCCCAGGGAATCCATTAACGCTATGCGCCGCGCCGCACCGTGGCGGTCGAAAGCCGGCGAAATCATCGCGCCGATAATTACCATCGAGAGAGCGCAATTCCGCGGAACGATTAACCTGTAACGCAAATTTCCTCCGGGCAAGAAAAACTGGAAAATAGTCGACCCTCGGCCGGATCCGTCGGAAAAAGCGCTGCTGGTTGATTTATACTCTTTTTAAGTTGCGGTGGTTCGACCTGTGGAGTAAGAGAAATTTGAAGACCTTCCATATCGTCGGTTCAACTGTTACACCGAGAAAAGGAAGAGGACAAGTTCTTCGACGTTGCAAAATGAAACTTTATAGAAAAGGATCGAAAACATTCGATTTGTTCATTCTTGAGAATTCGTTTTACAGAAACCATCGCCTTTTTCATGTTCCCCTGACTCGTTTTTTTATGTTCCGAATCATCCACGCCGCCAGTAATTTGGCCACCGACCCCGTGTACAACTCCTCTCCTTCTGTTTCTGCACACGAATTTTCGTCGTTTAATTCTCTCCTTTAGCGACCATCGCGATCGTTAAGCATCCCGGGAAAAAATTGCCCGTGACGGAATCGGTAAACGCTTTTCGGACGACGTTTTCTGGGAACGAGGTTGTAGTAGCATTTTCCACTGTTTTCCAAAGGAATGCATGAAATGGGATTTCTTGAACAGGCGATGCTTGCAGTAAGATTTGCCTTGCAAATATTTTAGGAATTATTGATCTAAACATTTGACCTAATTTGCCCAATTTGGTGTAATACTTTTTCTGTAATGTCAGTATAACGCTGAAGTAAAGGGTGGAATTAATTCGTGAAAAATAAGGTGCAGTTCAAATCGGAGATCTAGAATACTATAGGAAAGTTAGGATCTATAAAATTGTATGGCCGCGAGGGAGTTCTGTGAAAGATCGAAGGCGGGGGTGGTTGTGTCCCGAGGGTCGAATCGGTTTGGCTTGGGTTGTAGCATGTTCGCGTCACGGCAGGCGAACTTAGGGCTTGCTTAATAGAGCGAACGGTTTCTCCAGGTGTTTTTGTCGCGGTCTCATTTAGCCGTGGCATACTCAGGGTTGCGGGGCGTCGAGACGTCGTCGGAACGAACCGGAGACAATCATCCTGGTTGGCTCGAGTAATTTGGCCGCCCGTGTTCGTCGCCGAAACTTCTCGAAATGCCGGCGCGAGTCGCGCGGCCCGTTTTCGGAAACGGCGCGATGGGAGTTCCACGGGAGGAACAGGGACGAAGAACAACGAAGAACGCCAGAAGAAACGGCGCAGCGACCGAGAGACGGGGGCAGGTGTGGCGCGGGGTGGTGTGCGGCCGCGTGAAATTGCAAATGCAACGTAATCGTTCGCCACCCACCACGTGACAAATCACGTACCCGCCGACTCGTAGTTCCCCGTGCGACGGGGGAACGGTCTCTCCCCGGCCGCCGAAACCGAACGACCTCGAGGCAAGAACCGGAGCAAACACCGGATAGCCCACTGTGCTCTCACGTCCCGCGATATCGTTCCAATTTACGAGCCACTCGTAAAAAGGATCTCGGCTGATGTCCGCGGGACAGCCAGACACCAGACGCGCCACGAAATGAATTCCGAAAAATGGAGAAATCGCACGCGGCGCGATTTTAGTCGCTTTTACTACCCGACATACCCGCCCGCTCGCCCGAGGTTTCCGCTATTTCGCGTTTTTTATCGATTCTAAATATTTCGCGCAATGTATCGATTCCGCACTTTTTTCTCCTCACGCCTTTACTACCAATGTAACACCGTTTACTGCTTGTATTCTAGCATCGAGGAAAACTCTTGTCCGAAAATATTTATACGGAATGTATAGCTACTATACAGCGAGATTCTACACCCCCGATTTGGTGGAAAACGATGTACGGAAGGCACCGGACAATTCACTTTGACCTTGAATTTCAAGGTTCGTCGTTCTTTTAACAAAATGATTTCCTTATGTATACGACAAATAGTAATGGAGACGTATCCTGGTAAGACATTATCGAGAGCGAGTCCTCAGTGTCCTGGAATTGTAACGCGTTTCTAGCCCCGCGAGAAAATATGTTAACGGGGAGCATCCCGGAAGTCATTGGACGCCGCGCGTGTTATCTGTTTCAGGTGCATTGAACGCATCTCGCCAGTGATACCAGTCCTGCACACGAAGAGGGAGAGGGAGAAGGAACGCGCAATGAGTACACTATCCAACAATTTTCGTAGAGTAGAGACATTCCTGAAAGACACAGTCATTGAGAATCGAATTAATGCTAGGTTTATTGTTGATGTTACTGCCACACTAAAACTGACGATTTTAGATTATTTTGATTCCCGTTTCGTACGGAACGGCGCACGGGTAGCATCCAGTGGATATCGCGGATGAAAATTCCAGTTGTCCAGCGTTATCAGCGGCCGATGGCAACGTCTCGATAGATACATAGTTCTCTCGTCGGATGATACAGCGCGCGCTTGGATTCCAGAACTCGGGGCGTTACGGATTCCTTGTTTTTTCACCGGGGACACTTGAGATTCCACGGCCGGATAAATAAACGATCGTGCGACGCGTAAATCCCGCGTGCCGGCAAGTGTAAAACGGATAAAATAATAATCTTAACGAGCCGGGGCTGTCGTCGGAACGCAAGCCCTTCGGGAGGGCTCTCTCTGGTTGCTTGGTTGCTTACTTGCTCTCTTGCTAGGTAGTGGAGGGAGGAAGTCCGAGGGACTGGGTCCGATCGAACGAAACGAGCCGCATTCCATGCCAGCAAGGCGGATCGGTCCCCGCTCCGCGATTATCCACGTGCACGCGAGACGAGACAGGACGAGAGACGAGAGACGAGACAAGACGAGAGAACCGTTTATGCGAGGAGCGACGCAACCTCGATTACGACCTCGCCGTGCGTGACTGGCCAGAACGGGGAGGCCGGCTGATTCCCGAGGGATGTTGTCGGGACCATTTAGTCAAGGGTTCTAATTGCTGACACCTGCGTAAGGGAACGATAGATCATTAGCGAGCACGAGTGCAGGGGCATGAGCTGCGGTCGACCGCCGCGCGCCGCTGCTGTTGCTACTGCTGCCTGTCCTCGACTCCCATCGAGGCACTCGAACCCTGATCACTTTGCGTTCTCCAAGAATTCCACGATTAGCTGTGGAAGTGCGACTAAACAATGATTGCAAGGTCCTGGTACGGTCTCATGAAATTCATCGACTCCAGATTTCAACGACAATAACTTTGGCCGACGACTTTCACCGTCAACGACAGTATTTTCCGATAGTAACATCATTTCCAAAGATGGTGCTGACATTTTTTCTTTAACCACTCTGCATTGACACTTTTACTTTTGTATAAATATATAATTATTACCCTCTGAGCGATATCGTTATCGCGGTCGCATTTCGCCGCGTGCTAGGCCCGTTGTAAGGTTATGGGTTATTTAAAGTTTCCGGGGAATCGTCACGCGATCCCGAAGCAGACCGAGTGAAAATAATCGCGGAAATGTTTACTTAGCGGGCACAGGGCACGTCACTTCGACTGCAATTGCTGCGGGAGCAGGCGATCAGACGCGCCCCTTGTTCCCGCGGGTGCGTTCCGGAGCATTTCGGTTAGGGTGATAATTGCTGTTAGTGTTCCCAATGATGCACGCATATGCTGTGCACTGTTGTGCGTTGCGCGAAGCTTCGGTATGCGCAGGAGAAGCGCACGCTTGATCCCGTGTGGCAATGGGCCGAGTACGTGCGGCGCCGTCTTCTATATCGCTGTGGTCCAAGAGAGAGAAAGAGAGAAAGAGAGAGAGAGAGGAGAGAACGTGTCCAAGGCGAGATCGATTCGTGCGAGATCTCGCCCCGCCCATTGGGCGTTTGATCTTCCGCGAGACGGACGTCGAACCGACGCGACGCTGCTCGACGCGTCGCTACCCCGACCAGCCGTGCGTTTGATCGTGTGCGCCGCACCGGACATTCAATCATATCGTGTACCCATTCAAGGCGTCGTATGAGCAAACACCGGCGTGTTCGACCAATTGATATCGATCGTTCGAATGCCAATCAAGGACCCAGACGCGTGTCGATGCGGTGCTTCGCACAGCTCGCCAAAGCGGCCGAAACTCGTGATTGATTCGCCAAACAGTTCTTTAGAATGGTTTCTGAGAGCCTAAACGGTCTAGAAGCCAGTGTACATGGACGATGATGCTCTACGGAGCCTTGATTACGTACGGTGCTATCGGAGGTGTTGTCGAGAGCAACAAACTCACGCCCCCTGAGAATGCTCCACCTAATGGGTGGAGTCAACCGGTTTTCTATTTCCTTCTCTCGCATCTTTTGCTCGAAAGCGATGGTCCTGGGCACTGGATTGTCCTGTGAGACATTATTTACAGTCTGTAGAAGTCCAGAGTAGAGAGACCATGTCCACTGCAACCGCTCCACCTAGAGGGCGGAGTTAAACGGTTTTCTATTTCCTTCTCTAACGTTTTTCACTCTAAACCAATGATCCTGGGCCTGAGGTTATCTAATGAGACGTTATTTAGGTCCTTTTAAGTGACAGAAAGAAGAACACTTGAGATAGGAAATTACCGTAACAGAAACTTCCTGAACCCGCGACGTACCTTGACGTACGCTGGTCTATCATGAGGAATGCTCGACCGGTGGCGCTCCGCACACGAAGTCGCCGTTCAACCGAGCGAACAGATATTTCGCGTGCTCGTAAGGGCACCGAGGGGCTTGTGCGCCCGCCAACAGAGAGGAAGCCTGCAGAAAGTCGGAGAAAGAAGATAGTGCAACAATACGGCATATGGCGCGTGCTCGTCCTGAGCGCAACGGCAACACGCGATGCAATTCAGCTGCCGACCGCATCATCGCGTTCGGTTCGAGCACGAATCGAGCGCCGGGCTACCGGGTTCCTGCTCCTTTCGTCATCTATCACCTATTTGACTGACTGTCTGCTTGAATTCTCTCTTGGTTTTAATTCTCTGACCCACCTCCTACGGCTCCTTATTCTTTTCCTCCGAACATCAACTTTTTAAGAATAAAATCCCATTCTTCTCCCTAAAAAAATCAATGTAAACGAAGTGTATGTTAAACACTAAGCCATATTGAGTAATGTAAGTTACATTTAGACCATGGATCTTTATGTAAAATAAAAATTATCTGCATCGATTGCAAGGAGTAGAAACTAAATCGAATGTTATTTCTTCCCTTAATAATTTTAATAAAGGTGAATCGTATATTGACATCTTTAATTTTAAAAATTTTCCAGCAATTTTGAATTTCATTTACTCAGTTTTGCTATAAATGCATAAAAATCCGCAGTGTAGTTATATGATTTAAAGCAATAAAAAATAATAATAATCCTATTCTGCTGTTAACGATATTTAGTCGTAGATGATACAGGCATGCAAGAGACTATCAAATGCTTTTTCTATTCTACTGAAATTATGAACGATGCAGAGGTTCTATTCACGGCAGTTGTAACGACCTCGTAATGCCAAGGGGTTAAGAGACGTCGATCCTCTTTATCTTGCCATGGTCCTCTTTATCTTGCTGCGCCGTTTCGAAGGTTCCTCGCGGGACAAACTTCTGGCATCCCGTAGCCGGGGAGAGCCCGAGGCGAGAAATTCGAAGGATCCCAGGCATGTTGCGTGCGCCCTCTCTCGCACCGGCGTATTAAGAGCTACCTGTACGTCTGCTCTTCGGGGCCCACCCATGCTCCGCTCGAATCCTCTCCGATCCGCTTCGGGACCAGACGAGATCGTCTTGGGGGACGCGTTAGCCCCCGGAGGCAATCGCCCCCGGGCGCCGAAATCAACCTGGTTCCTCCTTCCGCTTTTGTCAACTTTCCAATCGCGATTTCCCTCTCCCAAGGACGGAGAGATTTTGATTGCAGACGAGTATCACGACGATGTTAAACGCGAGAAGCATAACGTTGTAGAGTTATCATAGTTTTTAAGGACGAGGGTCTCCGAGTCGAGTCAGAGTCGTGAACAAAACCGTCTGCGAATAATTAGGCGCAGAGAGCCCCTGATTGATGTCGTAAAGCCAACTGGCGACACTGCCGGGGTTGTCTGTGGGGTGCAGGGGACACCACGGTCCCTAAATGGCCAATAAAATACACGCCGTAAAGAAGAGGAAACAATGGACGATGGAAACTGGCTGTCGGAGCGCAACTACCCCACGGAAACACAATGTCGACGGTGACGACCGGCGCCGATCGGCTGTTACGTCGGCCAGACGCGGTAAAAAGCTTCCTGCGGGTCGTTTCAGCCGTTTCGGATCCTCGGGCTTTGATTATCGTGACGGATCTCGCAGTTCGAAGCTTTTCCTACGTATTATCCACTTCAGAAGTTCAAATATTTATACCGTCCGTCTGGCCGCGGCAAATCGGTACGGAGTAGTCTAGTGACACTTGATATATACATAGATGAATTAAGGATTATAGTTTTGACGTTGTTATGCTGTGACATTTCATCAGGAGCTGCTCCGAAATCTATACACAATTCATATCGAACGATATCTAGACACATGCAGTTTATAATTACCTTGCAGATAAATTGGGAATGCTAGGGTTCATCTTGTTAAGATCTGTTCTCATTTGGATCAAGTAATTTTTCGTCGAACGACAGAAAATTCATTCGTGCATAAATGTTTTTGCTTCTACAACACTCGTAAAGCGGTGTAGGACAGCTTCAAGTTCGAACGGCTTCGTTTATTGTTAGTTATCAGTTTGAGTTGTTCTATCTAGTTAAACGATGGTCTGCTGTTCTATACATATATTCAGATTTTGTTTCAACTTGTACAAAATTAGTATAATGATTTTCAGATATTCGGATCTTTGTAATGTACTTCGCAGCAAATTGGGCACGTTTAATGGAATCCTATCAGGAGCTGTTCTTTGTTGATTTAGTTCACGTTGTTACCAACTCAACAATTCTAATTCTAATTACCTGGGAAATACCTGTGATACGCTTATTTATATATTTTTGCTGTTCTACATTCATTTTGCTAACATAACGTTAATAACGATGTTAACATAACGCTAACGTTTTGCTAAACATTTCATTATTGTATAAGGTTTTGCATCAATTTTATATCCATAAAACGAAAAAAATTATATAAGAATGGAATTATTCTAGGTCGGAAGAAATGCTTAATTTTCGAGTTAAAATAGCTCCGACTGCAAAGGGTCAAAAAAATCTTGAAAAAATCGCTCGAATGGTATGAAATCGGTACGGAAAAGGTTCAAGAGGATCGAGCATCCGCAGCAACCTCGTGAACAAGTTGGGAGCGTTCTATCTGACCTTGTTAAATCCCGGTAGGATGGCAGAAGCGGTTCATTCTTTGAAGCGGCGAGATTCCCGGAAGAATCCGGATCCCTTGCGCCGTGAATCGCGGTACAAACGCGCAATTAGCATTTGGAATAATTTCGCGATACGCCAGGGACACTGTCGAGGGAGGGGGGAGGGAGTTGAAATGACGGTGGCACGGCCCCTGGTAGCGAGAGCAGCAAGACTCAAATAAGAGAGAGCAAGAAAGAGAGAGTAGAAAGGAGGACGGGAGAGAAAGAGGACCAGCGGTGTAATGGTGTTGGCCTCTGCATCGAGCACGGTGGCTGGTCGCACCTGTCGCGATCACGGTGGTCTCGTCCAACCGAAAAAGAGACGCCCCCACGACCGAAACGGGTCCCGAACGAGTTCGGTTCAGTTCGGTTCGAAACTCCTTCCAATTCTGTCGGACAAGGTAGATCCTCCCGCGAGCTCCCAACAGCCCCGCGACAAATAATAACTACTTCTGGCTCTCTCTCTCTCTCTCTCCTCTTTATTCTGTACGATCCAATTATTGTTCGAACACTGTGAAATCAATATCTATACACACAGTCCCATAAAGAGTTAGCAAACTAATTTCAATTAAATCAAACTTAAACAAATAAGTTGCGACCCGGAAACAAAGGTTCCAATTCTTTCTTTCGTTGGGTCGTTTTCGGCTGGCCACGCAGGAACATCGTCCGCATTCGCAAAAGTACATTACCACTTGCGAAAACAATGCCCTTCACGGAATTGTTAATGCAAGCTCGACTGATTTCACCGGAGATGTGATGGAGATGAAAACGCTAGGAACTAGGATGGTGTCTGTTTTTCTGTGTAACACTGTGTGATGTACATTATGTCGTAATAAGTCTAATACAACATTGTCTATTGAAAAAAACAAAAACTATCACTGTGGAAATTTGATACGGCTGCGGTCTCGGGGATTGTTCATGGGGCTCGATCGAACCTTCGCTCATCAATTTTTCTGCGAAAGTTGGCGAGCGTGAAAGCTGTCGCGCGAATTGAAATCTGCTGCTTTGAACTGGACGTTGTCACTCTTGCTGGGTACGTTCCATACTTCGGATTCCGCCTGTTCGGGTGATTAACCTTTCCAAATCGAAAGACCCAATGAGTCTAACTTGTTCGCATCGATCAAGTTCTGACAACATATTGCGTCTATTTCGATCGTTTCAGATCGTTCTGCAAAATAAACACGTAATAAATGAGTCACATCCTCTTTTCGAAATGTTTGTCCTCTTTATACAATTCCACGAGTCGAAAAAGATACAGGATGTCTCAAAAATATTGTATTTCTTCGAAAGTGGAGATTCCTCAGATGATTCTGAAAATGTTATATAAATTTCCGAGTTGAATTCGTGAACAACTCGTGGATCGTCAGGAGCTAAGAAACGAAATGGAGTTGCAAGTGGGGTCGAGATCGACCCGACCACCGCGTTGCGGAACGCAAAAGAAGTTTCACTTCAACAAAGCATCGACGAGCAGCTCGGCCACGCTTTCAATTTTTTCAGCCGTGGGATTGTCGTTGGTCTGAGTGGCTGAAATTTTCGGCGGTCCGCGCCGGACAGTTTTTAAGGTCGTTACGAACCATTTGGACGCAAGTCGGTCTCGTCCTTTTTACCGAGGCTAACGAAGACATTACGGGCGACCGCCTCTCCCTTATACTTCCTTCGCCTTTCCCTACCACACCTCTTCTTTGGTACTGCGAACTTGGAGTACACCTTGTCAAGATATCCCCTCCTCTCTCTCTGATACACACGCACACACACAAAATCGATCCTGGCCCGAAGGATCTGTGCGAACCTATCCCAGCCAACGAAAGTACAAATCAATTAATCCGTGGCGAACGGTGCCAGATATGGAACAATCGTGAAAACGAAACTCGCAACACGATCGATACGATCGTTAATCGATCCCAATTTCTCTGACAGAAAGACTGGATCATATATGTAACATGACTTTTATTTTACATAAAAATCTGCAGTATAGAGAAGGACCCATTCCATCGAATGAATCATGAACAATCTCCATCAAAAACCATTGTATTAGAAAACACTTACCCCATACGAATAAAAACTCGTATTTAATGAACAATATATACATACGTTAAATTACAAATAGAAGGATTGAAGGTACCGATTGTGAGACACTGGAGCCCGACGCGGCGTGGCGCAAACGTATTCCCGCTCGCAATTAAAAAGTTGCACCGCGTCGTAGAAGTGCCTTATCAACTTTCTCTCTCTCGGTCTCTCTATCTCTCTGTTCTGTTCCCGGGATTGCATAATATAGTGTGGTAACAAAAACGCCCCGGCACTGGGACGAAGTCAAAAAAAAGGAAGAAGAAAGGCGATCGCAGCGATGTGTCATGCTCGACGAATCGCCTCGTAACGTCTCTCGATCTCTGTTTCTCCGATCCGTTTGTCCCGCTTCTCGTTCGGCAGGCTCTCTCGATGAGATCGATCGTGCGGATCGATCGACGACAATGGTCCACCGAAGTGGCGCGTACGTACGATTGCATAACGGTACGGCGGTGCATCGGTGCAACGATGCTACGGCGAAGAGGAGCGCGCGACGCGTTGCAGTCGGCGATGCACCGACTTGCAACGAGCAGCACAAAAGGAAGCGATCGCACGTCATACTTAACGAGGGCCCCGCTCCCAACCTTCTCTCTCTCTCTTTCTCTTTGGGTTGACGGTGTCTTCTTTCCCCACCCCCTCGTTCTCTCCCTTATTCTTCCCCCGTCAGCTCGTAGGCTCGAATCTCTGTTTATCTTTATCTCTTTTGGTTTGGTTTGTCGGCTCGCGGCTCGGCACCGTGATTACAGGGTACCCGGCACTCACCTCGGTAACTCTGGTGGTCCTCTCTCCTCGTACTACCAGAGAAACGATGCGCAGCATCTTCCTCAGGTGCGACGAAGACCTCAGACTCTTTCACTCTCTTTCCTTCTCTTCTTCGTTCGTGTCCCTCCTCCTCTCTCATTCTCCTCGGCCGATTCTCTGACCGCCCCTCTACTCCCAGGACTCTCTTTTTATTTATCTCGTTTGATATTACTTTTCTATCCTCATTGTAGTTCGCCCGGCTTCGTTATCTTCGTCATCTGCATTTTAACCCGCCTCGATCTCCTCTCCCTCCCTTCTCGAGGTTGACTCCTGACCGCCCTTATTGCGTCTTCTTCTCCTTCTCTCTCTCTCTCTCTCGCTCTCGCTCTCTCTCTCTCTTGTTCTTCCTCATCGGTCGTTCCATCCTTCTCTCGCCTCCTCGTCGGCACTAACTACCTGTGTCTTATTAGCGATACAGTCGGGGCGAAAAGGTAGTCGTGGCTGCGCCGCTGATGTGTTAATCAGGTGATTCCCAGCGACGCCGACGTTTGCGCCAACAAACCCACCATTTTCTTCCGCGTTTTGGTAAGCGATCGCATTTAGCTAAGTTTTAATTGTTAAGAACGAGACGGAAGTGTCGACTGTTCAACTGTTAATAGGAATTCGTTTATCTTATAATTAGACTGTGGCAGTTTTGTGACTTTGATGATAACGGAACCAAATAAATTGGTCATAGCATTTGTAGATCGAAAATTAATACAAATCGTTCTGAATCCTGTTGAAATTCATACTCCAGAATTTTTTGAAAATTTTTATAAGCCATAAATGCGTAAATACCGGCACAACAAATATAAATAATCGTTGGAAAGTCACCGGTTCAGTAGCCGACGTTTTATTTGGTTAATCGATTCTTCGACGGCAATTTGCAACCGGTCAATGAATTCGCGAGATGAATCGGGAAAACGATGGGTGGGGAAGGGGGTATTAACCCCTTGTTTCAACCGATTTAATCGCACGCGATTATTTGTACGCATATCCTCGAATTCACGAACTGCATTATTTCTCCAACGGATCAATTTGCTACGGAAATAAATATCCCTGGCAGTCCCGTTGTTCTTCTCCCTCTCCCCAGCAAATTGTTATCTTGCCTCGGGAAAACAGCGTCGGCGATTTATATATTTTCGAACACGATCGGGGAATGTTAATGCGTTGAACAGTGATTTTTCACTTCTATGCGTTGAACGAAATAAGCTCGTACTTAATCCCGCACCCGAAAAGTACCCGTGCGAATGCGAACCGAGGTAATTGTACCAATTCATTGTTCGTTGACTATCATTCGAATGGACAACAAATTTGACTTGTTCACGAAAGTGAGGTAAAAGAAGGGTTGGAAAGATGCAGTTGCATTAAGGTATGAATTAAGATTCTAATTGCATTAATAAAAAAAAATTAAGGTATGAAGTAGGACGCAGAATTCGCTATGTCTGTGGTTGTCAAGATAAACACCATGTGTCACATATTTTCACTTTTGAGATATTGCCGTTTGAAGTTTCGATCACTAATGTTTTGACATAGTTTATCGGTTAAATTGCATTATTCTTTCCAGCCTTTCGAACTTGTTTTCATGTAGTCCTATACTATAAAGCTGAATTAATGTATAAACCAGGACTTTTTGAAATTGCGTCATGCGGCGTTTTTTCTTGCAACCACGGATATAAGGCAGCAGCCGAAACAAACCGAAACGCGGCGTAACGAGGGACGAGTCTTCCACCTGTGGCTAAAGAGAGTGTCCCGATTTTCCATCCCCTTGCAGGCGTGCACCGGTTTCCTATTAAGAGTGCACGCGGCGGTGCACTCGCGGGCTCTAACGACCCGTGAGAGAAAACTGCTGCAGCCGCACACCGCTGTCGACTCGCCGCCTCTAATCTAAAGTGAATTTCGGCGAGACGAGACGGCACGGGACAGAGACAGAAACGGGATAGAGGCGCACGATTTATTTTCACGATTTTATGACAGGCTCGCCGGGGTGGGGGATGGTGTCGGTTAACGCGCAAAATGTCCTATGATTTCCGACCCGCCCGACGCACTTGGCGCCAGTACGCTTTAATTATGGCCAGACTGCAATTATCGGGCTACACCGGAAGGAACAACTGTCCCACAGTTCTGTGAAGACCAAGACTTCCAAATTCCAACCGAATCTTTACCTGAAAGTCCAATGAAATGTTTCTTTCCATACATCTGTGGTTGTAATGTTTTCTTCAAAGTCTTTTTCCGGAGATTTCAAGGTCATCGATATCTTTCGACTTGTAACTCTAAATGGTTTTCCTTGCATATTCCCATTGACATTAAAGCGCATTTAATAGCATGACCTTGAAACGACCTCTGACTTCTTAAGCTTAAATAAAAAACAGAAAAGAATTCTCCGGGCAGGAAAGAGGCGATCATAATCAACAGAAACGTAAAGAAGACCGTGCTGCAACGGGTTAATTGCGGGTCTGCTCCCGCGCGGTTTTCGGCTCGGTCAATTAGTATCGTCTCGCGTCGTCGAGTGGAAGAGCACGTTCGACTACTCTGATTCATCGCAACTCGCGTGGGTGTGTTTTCGTTAGGCAATCCGGGTATACAGGTCATCTTCCGAAGGCGTCGACCGGCCGATATTATTGTCACAATGTTCGCCGACACGTAAGAGGCGGGTTTATTTCCTCCGGTTCAATGTATCGCGTGCAAACGAGCGACAATATCTGCCAAACGAGCGGACCGAACGCTGTGGCCAGCCAGAAACTTTCATTACGAGAAAATGATTACCCGATTGCCGTTGCTCGTATTTATTCCTCGCGCTCCGCCCAAGATAAATTGCACCGGCCACTGAATCTTGGCAAATCGACGCGACACGCGAACCAAAGTTTGCTCGCGTGAAATCGTATAGCCACTTCGCTCGCGAATTCTGCGTTCGTGCCCGCCGTTGACATCATTTAGACAATTACTCTGATGATTCAACCGACGCGTGCGATCTACAATTAATTTTCTTTATCGTTCGAAAAATTTACAACGGCTCAGGCATAGTCTACTTACTCGTTGTGTGAACACATACCGCTGGACCACGTATATGTACACGAGGATTGCAAGGGTCCGGGATTTCACTTCTGATATCTGCATAATGCAAACACTCGATTCCTTAGTAGTCAAAATCGCTAGATGAAAGATCAATCTAGGGTGCGATCTGGCTCAAAAGTCCTACTTTTTACCTTTACGACACGTAATTCTCATTATTCGACAGCATTTGAGTGGAGCCGCGAGAAGCAACACGACAGGGCGACAGATGCTGTAGAATAATGAGAATTACGTGTCGTAGACGTGAAGAGTAGGATCTTTGAGCTAGATCGCACCCTACGTTGATCTTTCATCTAGCGATTTTGACTGCTAAGAAATCCAGTCTTTGCGTTATGAAGATATCAGAAGTGAAATCCCGACCTTTGCAATCCTCGTGTACGTATACGTGATCTAGCGGTGTGTGCACTCATAGTATGCACTAGATTGTGCCCTTAAGTGCTCTTTGAACGGTATTCGTTCTGGAACGTCTTCATCGAGAGCCACGTAGGGCAAAGAGACAATCGCGATCGTCGATTCGAGTCGTGTCGTTGGCTTTACGATCGCGCGGGGATCGTCAGGTAAATTGTGCCGGGGTCGTTAACGCGACACCGAATGGCCGCGTCAAAGGGCGTCGACGGGCGCGCACGATTTTCCCGAGCGCGAGCGGAATTAAATGGGATGATCGCGAGCTGGCGTTACGAGGAAGGACGAGAGACAAGGGAGAGAAAGAGAGAGATAGAGAAGGGAGGAGGAAGAGGAACAGGGACAGGGATCGCGTGTCGCGCTGATAAAACCGGACTCTCACGTGTCGACCTGCGAATCGTCTTGGCCGCGAGGTTTATCAGACGGAAGAGGCCATAGAGTCACGGCAGCCGTCCACGAGTCTTAAACGGTGAACGGTAGTCGTAGACTCTCGTGGCTCTCGGCTTATCTGCAAGGACGGCAGGGTGAGCTAGCACCATGGGTGCCACCCAGGTATCGCGGATACCTTAACGCCTCCGAGGATCTTCACGGAAACGGTGGCTCGCGTGTCCCGCAGCCCGAGAGTCGTCAATCCCTGAAGAAGCTTGGAGAGCTAGAGCTGAAACGAACAGCTCCAAGGAAGCTGCTTTCAACAGGATGCTGGTTAGACCTCGTACACGGAGTCCAGCGTAATTAAGAGAATTAAAGAAAATGTTTCCAGCGACGTTCGAGGGCCACGGAGAGCGCATTACGCGGCTAGCTGCGCCGCGCAACGACGACAAATGGCATTCATACGTCGTCGACGACGTACAGAAAAACCTTGCGACAGCTAACGACGCACCGGAGGACTTCATTACCGCAGGACTCGCGGTCGGAAATGCGGACCCGCGCCTTTGTCTTTTCAAAGACGTTCGTTTCACCTTTGTTCTCGATGTTGCTCCGATTTTCGAATTGAGAAACAGCGTCCTGTGCACAGGTTTATTAGTTAGGAACGAAGACTGTTTGTCAATAAGACAAACTCGAAGTATTTGCTCGTTTCATCGAAACCGCAGACGAGTTTGGTCTACTTGATTTGAAGCTTAGAAACTTGCTGCAATCAATATTTTATTGGTTAAACTTTGATATTGCTTTCTGGAGATCAGCATCGAGCTTGAGAAAAAGATGTTCCTATTGAAAACATTTATTCGATAGCGACGTCCTGTTCAGTGAATTGAAGGATTCTTATGGGTATTCCACGTATTGTTTCCATCAACCTAAACCACTTGAATAGCATTTGAGAACGCCGATTCTCTTATGGGAGGAGATTCCTCGGCAAAGGGTTAGGGTAAATAGCTTGTAGCACTGTCGCTCCGGCCTCGATCCGTGGGAGAGGACTGCGGGATCGGACGCTAATCGAGGCTCCCGGTGATCCTTTATCCTGAGGAGAGCCCGGACGATCGGCAGGGAATTCCTGCGGAACGGTTTCCCCGTCTAGACGGTCGGCGATGCTCGCGTAAATAAGAATGCAGGAAATTCGTGGAAAAAGGACGAGCCAGCGGGGTCCGTTTCGGCAGGGAGTCCGGGAGCGAACATTCCTCGATACGTTCCGGCCGGGAGTGACAATTCCCGATAACAAATACGCGGGATTTACGAATTATGGCGCGCGGCACCGCGCCGAAAGGGGCGCCCGCTGGACACCCGAGGACACCGGAGAACATCGGAGGCCGAATTCGCGCATAAATTCGCCAAGCCACGGAATACTTTTATCTCGGCTCGCATACATGCAGGACCTCGAGTCCCTGCCGCTCGAAAAACGAGCCACGACGACGGCCGCTGTGGTTTAATATGCGATTCTAGCGAAATTATTTTTGTTTCTCCTTATTTATGACCAGTTTGCACTTGGTTTTATGACGCGACCGAGAAAAAAACACTTGCCGCAACGAAGTCAATTAACATTCTGCCATGGAGCTGTTTGAATTTTGATTTCAACTGCTGGATGAATTTGTTCAACTTTTTTCTTTATCGAAGCAATCGTAAATCTGGTAATGATAATGTCATAAAGGATCTCTTAAAAATGGTTTCCTAAAAATTAATGCTTCGCATTACTTTTGTTTTATACGCACGACAAATTGTATATATATAGAAATATTAAACGCATCTATACATTATCACTGGGATATTGATTTATTCGTATGTAAGCTCGCAATAAATGGATTGACGGTAATCCAGAAATAAATTATCCCAAACATCGCTGGTAGAAAACTAAGCATGATTATTAGAATACTGATGGTGCTTGATCATACGCAAACGTAACCGGATAAAATACAAAACATTCAAATTTGTTAGAAGAATCAACGAAAACTGTGTTATAATCCGCAGTTTATTGAAGCTATTAGGAGAAGAAGGAGTACATATTCATTTAGTTAAAACTCGTCGAATCGAGTACGTTTTCATCGGACCTGTTTCGGATAATTGTCGCAGAAGGTTTCCGGCCGGACATAAAGATTCTCGGATCGATGGTCGTAAATACATAATTTTTTCATTTCTGCCGGAGCAGAAGTGCATGTTAAAGCAGTGTGGCACCGAAAACGAGCTGGAATCGAACGAGCACGAGGAACGAAAGGGAACGCGAATCGCCGGAAGGCGCACGGGAACGTGTAAATTCCTGTGTGGTCGTTTCCTACCACCTCGTGCGCCTTCTCTGACCGCCATCCTCCTCTCCTTTTCCCTCTTCTCGATCATTCCCTCGTTCCCTCATTCTCTCAGTTCTCTCTCCCTATTCTTCTCTCTCGGTTCTCCCAGCGTCCGCCGTCGCGCAGACCGATTTAAATATCAAAGGCGGCTTAAATCTGACCTATACCACGCTGAATCATGTTACCTCTATAGGCTTATAAGGGATTTACCAGTGCGCTATTTCGAAGGGACTCCTCTTTAGCAGCATGTTGACCGAGGCGCTAACATCCTCCAGGGGACAAAGACGGGCCGTCGCGATCCTAACGATCCTACGGGGGCCCATGGGAAGTGCACCGACTCTCGCCGTGGCGAAGCAGAGAAAATATGCATTCGTCCTTGGGCCCTCCGGCGGCTGTGAGAAAGTTCCTGATCCTGGCGTGTCGTTCCGCGCCACCAGGAGATACGCAACCGCGGCCTCTCTTATTTCACCCGTGCAATCCCGCGTCCAGCTGCTAGCCTCTACCGGTAATGATCGGTTACGCTTCATTTGCACGCGCCCCTACGCGGAACAAGATCGACCGTGCCCGGTTTCGATTCACGCCGCACGCCGTCGTTATACCAAACCCGAAATTGCCGGTCCACTGTTTTTGCACCGATTCCATTCGCGGGAGAACAACTGCGGTCACGCCTGATACAATTTCTGATCGCACGCGACACCTAGTCGGGGTCTTGCTCGCTTCACCATTTTCGACGCATCTAAACGCATCCTTTTTGGTCTCGCATTTCGGAAATAAATTGTACGAAATCTCTCGAATTTTACGGGATTGCAAACTCTAATCTGAGCTCTTCCGACGATGCATAATTCCGCGCGGTTTTGTAGACAGAAGTCCATTACATTTGATCTAGCCATTTAAACGATAAAAATAACCTACGGAATCTTTTCACGAATAAAGAAATTTGTTTTATATTGCTCAGTATACTGTATGCGTACAAAAATTTTTTTTGGGGAAAAATTAAAGATAAAGGCAAGGTGAGGTAAGAGTGACCGGTTTGAATATGGTTTGCGATCAGAAATCGCATCTACTGTGGTTGCGGTCTCGATTTCGTTGTGCGGGTAGAAGTTTGTTACGTTACGATGCAACGTGTCGGTGGTGGCGATGGCAGGGGTAGCAGGTTGCTGGAACGCGTCGTAACGATTAATCGAACGTCGAAATTGCACGGAGGTCCGAACGTTTCTCACTTAGAATCTCATTAAGCGGGTGCCGAGCTGGTTACCGCATCGGAATGCCTAATACGTAAGATGCCGGAGCAAGCGGACGGAAAGCCGGTATTCCTGGAATGCGGGACGCGTGGAAATTTAATTGTACGGGTCCGGCCGGTGGTGGCTCGCGACCGACACACGCCGATATTTCCCAGCGACGACTGGGAGACACGCTTTGCCCCGTGGGACTGGCCTGTGGAGCATGAAAAATTCGGGGCAACGCGGCCACGCCCACTACAGACGATGTAGTTGGTTGGAGGGAAAGCTCTGTCGAATTTTAAATAACCAGATAATTTTGCTTGTAAATGAAAAACACATGTTGTTAGTGAGAGTCATTGGGAAACAGGAATTGTTACAAATAATAGAAATTATATCATTAGATAATATGAAAGATATATTTTTATAAATTGATTCAAATGTTTTCTTTAATATAAAGAGACAAAGCTAGATAAACATTCTTCTATCACAAAATGTGGTCACCTGCCCTACAGCAGAGATCCACCCACTTATTAGTGTATACTCTATACGGGTAACATAAAGCAAGATACACAGATTTCCAACGTGTTTACTTTTATTTGTCGCAGGGGCCAATTTAAAGAGTTCCAAGCTCAAAGCCAGGCTTCGTCTGATTTCCATATCCCTCTTGGACGAAGAATCAGTCAGTTATCGTCGCTACAGAGTTCGCACCTCCCCGGATCGAAAATTGTCACCGTTTCCTCGCCTCCGGTGCTCCAAGACCGCCCTCCTCGAGTATTTGCAATCGCCCTGTCCTTTATTCGTGGAGAGCGTCCTTCGGATCGGCTCTCGGGGCTCGCGCTTTCTTGCCGCGCAAACAAATTTCCTCTTTCCCACTGGTTCCGGAATCGAGTGCGATTCAATCAGGCGTCGACGATGGGATTAAATGGTCAACGGAGATTCACAGGGACGAGAGGAACGATTTTTAACGCGACATGGCCGTAGAACGCGGCAGAAACTATTTTTCTCGACGCAGGCCCATGGGGACACGTAAAAATCGTTCGGAGTACGTTTTCGAATCGAATTGAAATTCTAATCGGAGCGAAACATAAATTGCGAAATAAATGGCGATGAAGATTATGATCCAATGTGGATCAGAATTGAAGAAGTGGTGAGACTATTTTTCTTCTCGATTCGAGACTAGGAGCCACGAGGCCACGCCCACTGAAGGCGATATACAGACTGATTCTGGGAACTGGCACAAGTTATTACGTACTGCTCTTTTTTTAAGTAAAAATAGAAAACAATGATACAGAAAATATCATATGTCGTAATACGTTCAAACTTGGTCATAGCAGATCGTGCACATAAAAAATAAGGTCATACGAAGATAGGACGTATTACGACATGTGAATTTTTCCTGTATGTTTTCTATTTTTACTTAAAAGAGAGCAGTGACTTGTCCCCGTTTCCAGAACCTAGATAAGTGTTCTTCTTGTCATTATAAAATACAGAAACGTGGGAGATCCTGGGGAATTATACGATACAGGGGCACACGGTCGCCCTTTAGAGATGGCTCATATTTTCTCCCCGTACTGTACCTTATTTGCCGATAATCACGAACGGAGATCGGTCCTGGGTAGACAGGGTGATGGCTATTTTAGTGGGTGGAAAATTATACGGCGGCTTCCACAGGCTCTAAAATGGGCAGCTCTTCGGTTACGAACTATAATAATCATTTCGTCGGATGAGGAAGGAGCTGTGGCAGCATCGTGGAACGGGGAGGAGCAGCGAAAGGGGAGGGAGATCGGATACAGGCCTGTGTATACGAGGCGCTTCCAACCGTACCGATGTGGTAGTCAACATATTTACCGGCTCGTTAACGTCTCCCAGAGAAGGCGAGAGAGAGGCAAAGAGAAAGAGGGAACGAGACGGTTCCCCCCTTTTGGAGGTATCCCGACGTCTCATTCTTCGTTCTTCCGTCCCTAATATGCACCCCCAATTTAGTACTAACGCGACTCGGAATAACTCGTTTAGGAACTAGCCGCCGCCGATAAATCGGCGACAATCGTCTCCTTGCCAATTAATTTCGCGACAGCGAAGGTAATCCTTCCTGCACCCTCGTTGCTCTACATATTACCGAATAGGAAGAGCTCGCAGGAGTGGAACCCGTCACACTCCTAATTAAATCACTGGTTTCATATTCTTTTATCTTACAATTAACACAATTTCTGAACCATTTCCAATAAGAAATTATTGAACCCATCTCTTGATTCAAGCATATGTTACAATAAAAATCTCATAATTCAGACTCACACCGGTAATCTTCCAGGATGTAATAAGTCGAACAAATTGTTCCAACCTCGTGCGATTTCTGCGGGCACTGGTACGACAATCAACGTGTCAAACACGGTCATTCAGGTTCGTTCTTCTGTCGAAATCCGATGATGGCGTGCGATCAAAACCGAACGCGACGAGGCCTCGTGAGAGTTTCGACGATTCACTTTACCGTTTAGTGGGTCGCAAAAGGAGGAGCCCGAAACGGCCGTAGTAAAAGTTCTCGAAAACGACTCAGTTCGATTCGATAAAAATTCCTTCGCCGATTAAGACGTCACGTTGATGTAGCCTCGGCTGATTGCGGCATTCCTGACGCGGTCGGAGAACGCGGCGGAGAAAAGGGGAATCAAACGAAACGGGGAAAGAAGGAAACCAAGAGAGAGAGAGAGAGAGAGCAGTAGAGTGGGATATCCAGACACTCCTCATAAGCGCGAATAAGTAATAAACGAATCCAACGTGTGCACACGCGAGAGAGCGACGCGACTGTCCGAGCCCCCGGCTAGAAACAGCTGGATAACAAGGTTGTCGCCGTGTAGGAATCGAGGAATTTACGAGCCCGATTGTCACCGGCCGAGATTGGCCGACGTAATGTCACCGTGGCGTTCCGACGCCAGCTTCCTCCCACGGGGGAAACCGTGGGAACTTGTACGGGCTCTTTATCACGCCGGTATCGCTTCGCTTCCGGAACCAGGAACGATTTCCCCGCGGCTTTTCTGCCGGAGACGTCTCTTTTCGCCCGTCGATTCGGGGTCCTTTTCCATTTGTTCGACGCCGTGTGATACTTTACCAGCCACCTGAGTGGAAATCACAATCCACGCGTCAATTTTGCTGGAAATTAAATTCCTCCAATAGCACACGCTTCTCTACACTTACACATCGGTTCGAACGCACTTATTTAGTATTTTATCTCATCCTTCCCCCATTTCACGAACTGAATTTGTCCCTGGGTGTCAAATTGGCGTAGTGGTAAAAGATCGATGAAATATCAAGTCAAACGTTCACGTCTTATGTTTCTCAGTTATGTTTCTTATTAAAGAAATACAAGTCACTAAAACGTCATGAAATTTGTGTGAGATTGACACGAGGGACGGATGAGGTGTCATTGAACATCGAGGAATTGCGCTTGGTAAAGTTCTACAAATTTTTTACTGATATTATGTCAATATTATCTTTTCGCTTTTTACAATTACTTTCAAGAAGTTTCTGTAGCTGGAAGCTTCCTTTGGAACACACGCCGCAGGTATCAAAGTATCAAATAATATTTGTGACGAGGCCCTGGGTGCTTTTCTCTGCCCGTGAGATCACCCTGTCCCCTTAACGGGCCAACACTTTTCCAACCTGCTCCGGTTAACCCAGAAGACCCTCCGCGGGTTCCGGGCACAGTGATTTTTTCTCTTTTACTCGTTTTTGATTGGCAGCGCGGTACGCGCGGGGCGGGAGGGCCTATAAAGGGCCGCCGAAAAATAAGACCGAGCAACCCCTTCCCAACGGTGTTCTTCTCTCCCTCCTCTCCCTCTCTCTGTTTCTCTTTTTCGCCTTCTCTCTCTCTTCGTCTGCGTTCAGTGGTCCATCGGTTCTCCCGTTTTCTTCCCTTTCTCTTTTATTTTCCCCCTCCTCATCCTCCTTGGTCGGCCGTACCTCCTCCGCTTTGATTTCGGTAGGTAGGAGTCTTTGGAGCAACCGAGAAAGAAAAATAGAGAGGGAGAGGGAAAGGGAGAGGGCCCCCGAAACCGGGCAGTGTGTAATTTTGCGCCGGCTTAGGAAAACACGGCGGCCACCCGCGCGTTTCGCGAGCGGCGCAGATTTAAAAATAAAAGGCCGACTGCCTCTTTCTCTCTTACCCCTCCCTCTCTCTCTCTCATACACACACACACTCTCCCCCTCTCTCTCTCTCTTTCTCACGGGGGGAGGGCCAGGCAGAGCCGAAGAGGGCCACAGGGAGCAAAAGGGGTTGGGGGCGGAGGGACACAGGGCCAACGCCGATCGCAGCGGCGCGGCCACCTTGTTCTCCATTCGGGCGTCTCTTTGTCTCTCCGAGGCGAGAAGAGAGCCACTTTGCATTCCCCGGGCGCACGCGTGTGCTCCTCGCAGTCCTCTCGCACAGAACCGAGCTCGAAAGCGGCGTTTTATCGGGTCCCGGCACAATGCTTCCGAGTATTTTTATCCCGGAATCGCGGCCGCCCCGTGCACACTTCTCTCTCTCTCTCCAGTTTGCCGACGTTTTTCGTGATCTTTCCACTCCTGGCTGTCTGCTTTTCCTGCCTTCGAAAACGTCTACTGTTTCTACCCGAAAAAATCCGTTCGATTTTATCATTATCTGAACAGCATTTCTTCAGAGCATTGGGTGACTTTAAAAGTTTTCGCACTATTGTCAGACACCTCGAGATATTTACAGAAGCAAAAAGCGACGGAGTTAGGAATTTGTAACGAACCCCCTCTAAATCTTCATGAATTATTAAATGAGCATTGAATCGAAGAATCCATCTGCTTGAAACATTGCTGGATAGTAGGTAAATTATTAAGGTGTAAACCGTTGTGTTCCATTTTTTAGTTGGGCAGGAATTTTTATGACAATAAATACAGAAAAAATATGACATGGAGGACCAAGTATCCTCTCTCTGGTAGTACAAAGATTAACCAGACTGTGCCTCTGTTCACAGTGCCATGTACGGACTAAACGTCGAAAGGGTTAATCCGAGGTGAGCGCATTTTGACAGTGGAGCGCGAGCGTACACGCGTACGTGCTCTGATAATGGTCTCCAGCTTCAGAGAGGGAGAGAGAGAGAGAGAGAGAAAGAGGTCCTCTGTCATGTGCCCCTCGAGCGTAACCGTTTTCCTTCGGTGTGGTTCCTTGAGGGAGCAAGAGAGCACGAGATAGAGAGAGGAAAGAGGCCCTGAGGTGGTTCACGGATATCCTCCCGCGCCTTCACGCCCTTATCCTCCTTATCCCCCGTGTTGAGTCGGCGCGGCGTATGAAAAACCTGCTATCAGGTTGCTGAATCTCCGCCGACCGGGCTACCGTCCAAAGTACCAGGCGCCGTCTTCCTTTCGACGGCCAAATAAATTCCCTATTATTCTTCCTCGCCACCGGTTCTCGCGCTGTCGTGCAAAAATTCCACCCACCCCTCATTGATTCTTACTCTCTTTCTCTGTTGGTTCGAGACGGATCCTCGAGACCCCGAAGACACGAGTACACCGTTTCAGCGTCGTCATTCTGACTGGCGACTCTCGGGAAACCGGCTGATCGCAGCTAAAACATCTTGTGGCTCGACTTTTACTCTGTTTTCTCGCCGTGGTCCCGAAACTCATCGATCCGATCACTTCTTTTGACGACTGCAAACTGCTTTTTCTTACTGTACAGATATATCGGAGCGGTGAAGATCGAAGACAGCGGAGAAGTGAATATCGCGGAAAAATCGAACTAATCTATTAATTAACCCCTTGCAGTAACGAGCCGCACTCGTCGTGAAGATTTTTAACAAACAGACTAACAAATATTTTCTTTTCAACTGAAATAGAATTTGATTCGTTTCTAATCAATATTTAAGCATTCAAATAAATGTAACAATATTAAAAATATAAATTTTCTTTTCTCCTCTAGGACATTTTTCAGAAATCTCTCCGAATCCAAGACGTTGATTCTGCATTAACACCACCTCTGGTGTTCTCTCCTATCTTCATAGCAGCATCTAGCTCGAATTCCGGTTAGCATGGAACGGCTTAATTTCGAGATCGAGGCCCGGCGCGACGGTAGACAAAATTTGGTCGCGCGGATCCTGTGCCTCCGTGGGTATGTTTACCCTGTGCCGTCACTTCGTGCTCGTCTCTTTTCTTTCTTGTTCTGTCTCTCTCTGTTCCGGGGCCAGGTAACCAGATACATCGTCGGCGGTTGCGGCTGTGGCTTCGGCTTCGGCTTCAGCGTTGGCGTCGGCGGCGGCACGCCGTTGCTGCCCAAAAGAGACCCCCACGGCGCCGTTGGCGTGGTGGGTCCTTATACGTGTTTCTCCTCCGCACACGATAGAGACCTCGTCCTTTCGCTCACCGTATTTCCAAAGGGACGACCGTCCTCCTCGAGTCGATCGATATTCTCTCGCTTGTCCCGGCGCGGCGCCGAGGCCGCCGGAACTCGAGTGTAAGAATAAAGGAAATCAAAGTTTTATGAACCTTTACCACCCACACTCACTGCTTTCTTCCTTCAACGATTACTCATTAAGGGGGTAGAATCGTTTCCGGGATTAGAAGGGTTCGGGACGCGTCTTCTCATTTCTCGATTATATTAGGTATGCAAATACGTTATTTCCCCTTTTCTTCCAAATTCAAGGTTTTATTACATTAAATGTCTGGTGACTCCCAATCTGTCTGGTAATCCTTCTTGCGTTTGGGTCGGACTTTCGTTGAGCGATTCCCTTAACTCACCATCATCGAACTTTCTCGGTGCACCTGAATGGTCGTCGTCTTCCAAATTAAAATTTCCGGCTTTAAATCTTTAGTACCACTTTGTTCATGCTCTGTAAGATACATATATAATAAAAACATATCTTCGCATGTCTTAACAATCGATTACTTGTGTGAAATTTTCAAACGAAACACTTCATATCGGTAATAGAGATACACGAGATATGTCGTCCATTGCACTGTGCGACGAAACGATGGTGACAAGATATCTCGTCCATTGTAGCGGATAGGATTAAACGTTCCACGACCATTGCTATCCACTAGTTGATCTTAGGTCTACAGCCGTCAATGAGAAATAATATATTGTGTTCAGAACTTAGCGAAGAATACACATTGCTGTGTTTATGCATAGTTCGGGACCCATTACAGCGACGTAACAGGCGATAGAATCGTTTGTGAAATATCGCCGGCTCGAGTATGGAAACGAGCCGGCCAAAGCCAATTTATAAATGGGACGTTATGCATTCCGGATTGTAACCGGTTAATTCCGGTGCAATTGGAACGCCGATACGATGCAGGAACTTGCCGGAATAAGATGCAAACCAGGTTGCATTACAAGGAGCTTCCTCCTCTCCACTCCCGTCCCCCGCTTTGGTTACGTTACAGCCTGGCTAAGGTAATCAAGATTTCAGAACACCGAACCGCCTGTAACGTAGCGTGTTGCATCGCGATAGTACAAAACGACTTCCCAGTTTCGGGTGGTGGAGAGCATCGTTGCTCTGTGTGTTTCAACGAATCGAGCCTCCTCTTGCTAGATGATACGAGATGTAACGTAACTCGGTTTTCAAATGCGATCCGATGTATCCTTTATGCTGCGTACAAGTCTTCTGAACGTGTACACATCTATCGATAATTTTCCTTCGATCTGGGGTATTATGTACTGGGACCTTTGAGACTCATCGAGTGACGAGGAACTTTGGGAACTGATAATTCTCTTTAGGTAACCCTTGAAGGCATACGATTTTACAGGTATTTAAGGACCTCCAAGATTGCAGAGACGTCTAGACAGACATTTGCAAAGCGACCAATATCCCAGAGGTTCTCCAACTGATCTTTGAAGGATCATCAAGATCTCGGAGACTTCTTAGAAAACCTATGAGCGTCTATCTGATCTGTGAGGTCCTATACACAATGCTTGATGGATAAGCAGTACCCCAGTTGTCTTTAAAAAGGATATTTGGAAGTCGCGCAGAATCTCAGAAGTCTTCACCTGAACCATCGGGAGCTTCTAAAAAGACCTTTGAAGGTCCATCAGATGTTTAGATGTTCCTCTAATAGCTTTCGAAAGGTTACTAGAACCTCAGAGATCTTTTAGATGACCTTTGAAGGGTCATCAACGCTCTAGGTGCCTTCGGAGGTTCACCAGAACTTCAAAGGTTCTACGGATGACCCTCGGAGAACTTCTAGGATCTGTAAGGACTTTGAAGTTGCCGTTTAAAAAGCAAAGAGTAACTAAGCGATCCCCACTAATTCGGATCCTTCAGATAAATAGCTATCGTAAATTCTCTAAATCAACTGCAAGAAACTTCGAATCACAGTTATGTATGTAATTGAATCAGTTTTGCCACTTCCTTAAAATCCCTAGTCTAACGATCGCATTCTACAACTTCGTGTGAAATCTTCATGGTGAATCCGCATGGTGAATCGTAAGGACGATCGTTCATGGCAACTTCGCGGCCAACAATAACTCGTTGTCGCAGAAACTAGGGACGCTTGGTGGTCCTTTTACAGCCGTGGCATCGTTCGCAGTTCCATTCGGCGGTTCCGAAACGTTTAACAGACACTCGGGGTCCATCGAAGTTCGCGACAGCGGTGTAATAATCCGGAGTTATGTGAACTTAAAGCCCGCTAATTCCATCGTCGCGGCAGTAGAGTGATGCTCTCTCGGTCGGCCGGAGTTGGTCGACAGGAAAAGAGCATCCTTTCTCTGGGTCTCTGGACACGAAGAAGGAAACGGGCCAGTCTCCCTTTCTCTGGCCAGAAGGCGGAGGACGAGGACGGGAAGGGAGAGGACGCGAGTGGCCATAAACCAGTTTGTACTATATAAGAGGCAAATTCGTAAAAGCGTAATCTTACGGTGGCCCGGGGGCCGTCTCGAGTTGGGGTCACGTTATGATAACATCTTTATCCTTTCTCGTATAAATTTTACGGGGCACGGCGCTTTAACCGAAATACAGCCGTAACCCGGACCGCACGAATTATAAGGATCGTTTCGCGGATTAAAGGGACCTCGACCGCGGCGATAAAATTGTGTTGTTCCTTTCTTTCTCTTCTTCCGACAGCCACGGGGAGGGGGGGCAGCGGAGGTGGCCCTCGGACAGAGATATCAAAGGAAACGGCACGAGAAACCCGCCGCTTCTTCCTCCACACCGTCTTAATAAGACAGAAACAAATTACTTTTTCACTGACCTCCGATGTCGCTTAGAAACGACGCACGCACTCTTTGCAGTCGCTCAGAAATGCCCGGACAGACTTATCCAAAACGTAATTCACTTATCCATGTACAGCAGACAATGTCCGATGCAGAATTGCACTCTTCAATTTCCGTCTCTCTTCCAGAATTTCATTATTTATCTCAATTCCAGAAAAAGTATTAGACGTTTTATTTAAAAAATTGAAGATGCCCATCATATCTCGATTAGAAAGGAAAGTGATAAAAACAGATTAGAGCACTATACGTCTGTCAGAAAACCATTCAAATTTTATTCCAAACATTTTTTCGTACAACGAATAACTTACTCACATTGTATAATAAAATGAGGACTTTAATACGCGTTCCAGAATTATTAAAAAAATTACTCGTACACGTGAACTATCAGTGTGCTAACGACGTTGATGAAACTCATATTTTTCAGACTCTGGAAAAGATATTTTTAGATTTTCATATATGGATGCAGTTCTTCGGGGAAATGGTATTTTAAAAAATCATCTGGGAACTGTCGAAAAGTGTATAGGTCATATGCTCGAATGATATTTTGATTGAATATTCCAAGGTGATTTGTCTATATAATGAATGTACGTCGGATTTTATACATTTATAATTTGGCTACGAAATACGGTAAAAATCAAGTAAAACGAATTTTTGAAATATCGCTGATACATTCTGCCATCCTTGCAGTACACTTCAGCTATATCTGTCTATTGAAATGAATAAATTGAAAAGCTAAACCAGTGCGATGGTATCTGAGGGATGCACTCATCAATACGTTATTTCCTACAAGCTTGGCATCTGATTTCTCATTGCTTTTGGAAGATTGGAGGGCAGTGTCATTCAGGAGACTATCGTTTTATGAAACGTGTCATTTAATGTAATAAATAAATCATAATAACATAATAAATTAATGAATAAGAATAGGTAACAAAAATGAATATTAATTTCGTTTTTCGCGTAGAGATTGCATTGCTTCCATTTGTTATTACAATACTGCGGATGTTGATGGAATTTTTTATTTTTATGGGCAAATTTTAGGAAAGTCGAAACAAATAAAATTTTATTGTCAGCGGTAGTAGCCTTTACAGTTCTGAAACAAATAAAAATCGTATCAAATTCTGTGGAATTTTATATCCTACCATTCTTAAAAATTTTCAGAAGCCATAAATGCATAAAGATCCGCAATTAAATTATTACTCAACCTTATTTTAAATCGGAAAATCCTGGTATATCGCTTAATTTTTTGCTAATAAAAAACTAAAATTCCACGAACACGTGATCTTTAGATTCCCCGAAAGATCGCAACAGATCTTAGAACAAAATGTCATAAAACTTATTCTGAATTGTAAAAAACATTTTTTATTTTTCCTTGAGAAAACGAAATGGCTTACCGAACCTAATACAATCTTTATCAAGCCACGTTTCCTACAATTAAAATGACCATGGCAATCCCCTATGCGTCTCAACTAAAGCTCGTTAATATCTTCAGTTATCCATGCAAAAGGCAGTGTTTTGTGACTGGTTAACACCGTTTACGTCTGCTCCAAGAAGCCTGGCATCCACCCTCGCTCCGCATTATCCATTCGGGTGCTCTCAAAGCGTGGATCGATCGTCCGATCTTTCGCCCGCGCGACTCTAATTAATGAAATAAAATCGGCCTCGGCGTAGAGGCTCCCGATCGTTGCAGAAATATTCGTGGACCGTTGGGCGAAACTGTTCGCGGAAACAGGATACTTTGTGCCGGGGCGGCTCCCCGGTGTATGATATTAAATCCGCTCCGAAACTATCGGGGACCGGGTTTTGGCGTATTCCGGACACGCGCGGAATTTCAAGTTGCGCGTCCACCGGGGTGACCCTCGCAACCCCCGCAACGAAAGGGTTGGCCGAGGTAAAGATATTCCAATAACGCGTGCGGCAGCGCTTGGGGTTTAAAGGACAAGGCGCGTGCCTCGCTCAATTTTCTTACCCCACGACCCGGTTAAAGACGCTCCACAGGAAAAATCTCTTTGCCTCGACGCTCTCTAGAAGTCTGGCCATCGGGGTGGGGGGAAACAATGTCACCAGGCGAAACTCGATTACCATCCGCGACCCCATTGTTCCCTCGACCTCGTACTCGCGAGCAAAAGTTAGCCCTCGACTCCCGTAAGGCTCGAGATGCTCGCGAACCCTCGCTTATTCTTCTCTTTCGTAACTTTCGAAACTTCCATTTTTAGACGGCTCTTCTTTGGAACGGTGGGCCTGCTGTTGATCGAGACTTTGGGTGTAAGAGCTGAACCTCTTGGATCGTCAACTATTTCGCTGCCCCGGTGATTAGAACTTCTTTGTTCTTCATATCTTCATCTCTCCGCTTCTTCCGACTTGATTTTCTCCTGAATAAGTAGCGAAGATTATATTTCTGCCTTCTTGAATAATTGAATAGGTGTATTCAAGGAACAATGTATGGTGCATCTCATGAAATTTACAGAAAGACGCCGGAATAAGCTCGGTCTAGCAATTAGAGAATCGATTAAGTAGTAAATCGAATTTTCCTTTTATAAGGTGGAAGAAGGAAGTACGTCACGCTAGTTGATTCTCTCAGCTACAGCGAGCAGTGAACTGTTCTCAAGTCAAATGGCAAAGTTGAGATACAGTTCTCCCTCTTTGGACAAAAGAAAAATTGTTCGCGTTAATTTCGAGCTACTGGAGCCATCTAAATATTCGTTTCTCCCACTAGCTACTTTAATACAATTCTTTCATCTAATTACAAACTATGATAGTTTATAACATGTGGTCAAACTGTAATAGTTTATAATTCATGGCTGTTGTCAAGATACCCAAGACGTAATCCGAGTAACACGCACATATAATAAACAACTTTTATAATAGCCCTATAGAAATAATTCGCTCAAGTTCTTTTAACTCTTTCAGTTCTATATTTCGCAGAGCCAATTTCGTTATAAAATCCATAAAATCCGCATGAAAGTAGATACAAACTGTGAAGTCTAACATTGTGATCGATCGTTGCAGAAAATGTTTGGTATCGACAGAATTATTATAAAGGCTTAATTAGTCTTCGGTAAGTGACGCGTTCTCTGATGAGGATGCTTTTAGCAGGGTTTACACCAGGAATTCTTGATCGGCGGGTACGAACGCAGGTCCCGAGGATCTCGTATCCGTGATACGGACTACCGTCGAGCGAAACACGCTGGAACCCGAGCTTGTACCCGCCGGGACCCGCCGCCGGTACCCTCGTCGGCGACCGCGTGGGCAAATAACAACACATTTCGAGGGTCTGTCGGTCTGCGAACGGCGTCGACGTGGGCGAGCCTGCCGACTGCATTCTTTCGACATTGTTGCGCATTCGTCGGGCATTGGCCGCGACGCGATTCCCTCGGGAATCGGCTGGAAACAATTCCGCGAGTCGGATTGCAGTTTCAAAGACAAAGGCGTGGCGGCCGTGGAACTAAACACCTGCGAAACAAACGGTAGTATTGTCGGTGACGGTGGCTGTTCCTTCTCTCTCTCTATCTTTTTCTCTCTTGGCTAACCCCACTCCCTTCTCCCTCGTTTTCGCCGCACGCGATCCTTTTCAAAAGGATTCCGAAGAATGTCCGTACGAAAAATCGGACTCCCTTTCTCCCCACTCCTTGCCCGGGCAATTAATTCCGCTTAACTCGATACCAGAGGATCCCGGACCGCGGAGCCCACTTATCGAAATCGCGCGCTCGATGGCGCCCCGTATATCGATTCTACACTCTCGCCGGAGAACTAAACCGCTTCCCCTCTTTTCCATATATCCAGCTTAAATTTAAAAATTCACAAGATCCTACGTCGTATTTTCGTATTAGACTCTCTTAAGGGAGCCTGTTCCGGATTGCTCGGGAAATAACGCAATTTTCGGGGATTTTTTGTTGAGCGATGGCTCCGCCATACTTCCTGATTTCTGTCGCTGCCTCGTCGTTCTAAGTGCGAATACAACTTTTCCTTCATTGTGTTTCAAGTTTCCTGAGCCTATCATGTTTCATCTTAGAAGTTACTCGTGGAAAGATTTCAAGAAAACCAGAAATTGGAGGAAGCGATCGACAAGAGAACCGGTTAATAGAGAAAACACGGGTACGAGGATCGCCGATGAAAAATTAAATTGAAGTGGCTGCCGAGTTCTCTGAGCGGCAACCCTGTCCTCCGCGTTGTCGTGAATCATTCATTTTATTTTGTATGAACAAGTCGGAGCCCGGGCCGAACCAAGAGGGAAGTTGCAGTCGGAATCTATTCCGAGATTCGTATTCTTCGCTGGAGATATTATCGAACGAGGTCCACCGTTCAATCTATCGGACGCGGTTCCAGAGATCGAGTTTCCTTTTCATCAGGGTCGCATCTCGTTTCCCTATTAATGCCATAACGCTGCTATGCCGGACCCGTTGTGGACGCGGACTTGGTTTCCGGTCCATGATAACTCAAATGAAACGCACAATCTCGTCTACGGCACTGTCCCTCAGGAAAACATCTCTGAATAAATTAGATTCGGTAGAGATCCATTTTTCTCATAAATGCATAAAATCCTCCAAGTCTGATATGAAAATTATTGTAAAAAATCCGTCAGACTCGCGCGCCGTCGTATTTAACCCTCGTGTCAATTTGATACCGTTTCCGCGAAGTAAGTTATGTAGGATCTCAGGAAAAATAAGGGAAACGCCACCGCGGGAATCGAACAGCCGGACCTCACCGGAACCCTCTCATTCTTCCCTATATTTGGATCTGGGGGTCCTGATCCCACAGTTATACCGTTCTCTTATGCCTAGATAAATTTTCCTGCGAATTTAAATGCGAAAATCCTAATTATCGAGAAACCGAACATTCCTGTCGATCTAGAGTATTTCCAATCTATATGTTGTTATTCTTGATATACGTACGGAACTGGTGCAATTTATTCGTAGAATTCTGAAATGTTTAGTCATTTATTAAGTACAAACACAATTAATAATGTAAACCATATTTTGATTAATGATATAGCAATTTTTATTGTCGCCTTAGAGTCACAGAAAAATAAACATAGAAAAACAATTGTTTACCATTTTATTTCATCGATCTTTTACCACTGTGTGAAATGAGGGACGAATTAGGGTTAACACTGTCAGTAGAATCAGTCGGTCATGAACAGCCACATTATTTCCTATCGAATCAATTACAGTAGTCTGCCATAACACACGATGAAAAAATTGTACAGTTGCCGTACGCAATTTTTTGTAGATGTACAGTACGTTTTTCCAGCATTATACAACACGTATATAGAGTCTTTTTAAACACGTTTCGGGTCGCGTTATACGGGAGTCTGAAGTATCTGGAAAACGAGGCATCGAACAGAAAACTGGTACTCCACTTGAACGACGTGGAATCACCATCATTGAACACAGTCTAAAACACTGACACAGTCTGCTGTACAGCACCCCGTGAAGAAACTGATTTCTCAGCCGAAATTGTTCGTCAGCACGGGGGACCGAAGAAAGGAAGTAACTCACGGATTTCGGAAATAGTTCTGTCAATATTGGAGGTAGCCAGATCGTAGATACCGGCGGAACAGTTCCGTTCAATAATTCATGTCATTCCGTTGAAAAGCTTAACGCGCTTCGACGATATTCAGGGACGGATCGGTAGCCTACTTTCCCGAAGGATAAGTGGAAATCCCAAGCCGACCAGGAGCCGGAAGAGATATACGTCGAACGTGTACGTATGCGTATTCGTTCCGGAATCGTCGTATTTAAAAGTCAATAAACCTAACGAATTTCTATTCGTCCCCGCGGCGCGTTATCACGGCACATTATCCAATTTCATTAAGGTCGTAGGAACTCTTCCACCCCCACCCACCGACGGTGTTCATTAACGCGTTTATGCTGCGAATTCCGAGGCCGAGCAAAGGGAAGACCATTTGCGAAATTGGACCGGGCCGGGTCGGGTCAGGCCGGCACCGTGTTATTTTTCAAGCATTAAGCGAGGAGTGTTCGTCATTTAATTGAATCTCGACGAGATCTTGTCAGCGCAGAGATGACTAGATTTCGCTCACTGAAATTTCACTATAATTTCAAGATCTCCTGACTTCGGGGAGCATTCGATGCTGCGAGCCAGATTTGCAGACATTGACGCTGCGTTGCACCCGAAAGAAAAATGAGAAACAAAGTGGTAGAACAATTTAAATGGCATTTTGGGTAGTCGAGGATTTTCGTGGTACATTTTTCCAGCGACTTTACGATTTCTTTTCAAACAGTGAATGAGCAAGAGCATCGCTGTTTTTTAGTTCGTCCACTTTTATTCGGAGAGGCAGACAGCTACTTATTTCCAGCAACGCGCATACAAATCCATTTTGAGGCAGTTTGAGGACGATAAACCGAGGTGTCTACCCGTCCGTAAAGTTCACGCGGCGTCGTGCCCGTTCTCAAATGAGACGCGAAGTACGTCGCATACGGTAATTACCCGAGGAGAGGGAATTTTTGCGAGATGCAGCAACGCGGCGGTTTAACGGAGAGATTATAGGATTACCGTCGAACTGTTCGGTAAGTTGGCGGCGTACATGCCGTAACCGTACAGCCATGGGGTTCTCGATGGGGGTACAAGTGGAGAGGGGGTCGTGTTCCCAGAAATCGCGCGGGGGGCACGTGCAAGTTACTTGGAGAGAGTCTTGTTTTCGCTGCGTCGCTTGAATACACGACGACGGAGAATTAACCTCCTCGTCAACGGGGCGCGATGGCTGCGCGGAAGCTTGTCGGAGGAAGTTAGCAAAGCCGAATAAAACGTGTAATTAATAGTCCACGGTGCCGGCAATTAACGCGGCGAGAAGAAGCGCGTCGCGACCCCCGTGGTTCTTCCGATCGAATTTGTTAACCGCGAGACTCGCACTTTCAGCGAACAGAATCCGCGCCGATGATCGTTACAAATCTTTATGCGGGATCAATTTCCAATTTCTTTATAAACTGCTTGAAAAAATTGACAGACGAGGAATGAAATTCCTCTATTTCAGATGCAGTTACACATTTGTCAAAGACACTCAATATCGTGGGAGCTAATGGAACCTCTACAGTAAAGGTGGGCATTTTTGTCTCAATTGAGACCAAACTGTCCACATCGTAGGGCCCACTGTCAGCACTGTCGCCTGCCAGCATCCGTCGTTATCATCACCGTCGCAAGCAGTGCGCAGCAGCTCTTCATCATCAGCGGTGGGCACGGTGGAGGGTGGGGGACCTTGTGTCATTCGAAACAAAAACGTCCACCCCTGTCTAAGGGTCTCGCGCCTTGCGGCGAAGGCACGCGCTCCATGAAAGGAAGGATGGTGGGGGAAGCAGGAGTTTGAGGGGCCCCTACCGTGTCCACCCTTGCCCTAAAGGGTTTATTAGCTACTCAACGACATTAATCTTGGAGAGGGGATCGTATTTATCGCCTGCTGCTCATAAATGAGGGATGTTTACGATAATAACTGGATCAGGGGCTGATTCAACTCAATACATACTATTAAATCGTGACAGCGTGACGTCGTTCCGAAACTTTCCACAGTCAAGCCAATCTACCGAAGTGAATTTTCGGGTTCCGGTGATCCGAAGTGGAGCGAGTCGTAAAATCTTCAGCCAAGGGAATCATGCCGCAGTATGCAGAGCTGGGAAGAAGTGTTCTTTCACGTTAGCGAATTAGATTACATCTTTCCCAACCGTGCAGCAAGGGAAAGGAGGCAATCGAGTAACGATCGAGAAACATTCAGGTGTACGTAAAGGGGTTTACAGGTGCGTGACTGGAAGCGCCGGGCGTGGCTACGGAGATACAAAGGTAGCGAGGATTTTAGAGGCAGTTGAGCGGTGTCGGGGCGACGGCAGTTCATTTTCGAAGTCGTAAGCGGGGCTGTTTAGCGGCTGGAACTCGTATTTACGAGCCGCTTCGCGTATTTCACGCGTTCTCGCGGTCCCGGGCCGTCGCCGACCTAATAAAAATCATTGTTTAAATTCTCGTAAATGTAAACGCCGCCCCGGCGAGTGGCTGTAACGCGGTAATGCCCGCTTAATGCTCCCGACATCATTTTTGCCGTTCACTATAACCGCTCAAACTTTTCTCTTTATTTGAAACGCGATGATCTTCAGGAACGGGGCAACAAAACGCAGACTCGCATATGTATAACTTGGATGTGACGACAAACCTTTCCCATGACACTGTACATCCGACGATGCTTGGAGCCATTCGTGGCTTCGTTCAATTTCTATTTCACATGAAAGTCTGCTGTCTAAGCGGACAAACTCTGCTGTTGAAGCGGGAACCGAAACAAATAGAGATCTCGAGTCGTTAAACGACAGAACGGATAGATCTTCGATGCGTTCATCCAATGACCAAAAATCTTTTTAGCGCCTCGCTTTTCGGCATCGTCGGGAATCGCGTAGCATCCGGTTTCCGGAGTCGAAAAATCGTCGAACGGCGACCGCTATTCCATATGAATGGGCGCAACGAACGGCGCTGCTTGCATCGCGCGGGTGCAATCGGATGCAGCGTAGCGCAGGGTTGCGTCGGATGCACCGGTGCGTGCCGTATTCGCACGGGAAGCGTACTTTTCGCTCGGGAAATGATATTTACCCCGTCGCCGGCTAAACACGATGGCGGGGGGCGCGAATCAATGGACCGTTGAATCGGCGACGCGTTCGGGTCGCTTGTCTGTATTGACCGTGCGTTAATTGAGTGACGTCGAGTAAATAGTTGTTGCGGGAATGGCGCGGCCTTCCCGCATTTTCCTATCACCGACCCGTCTAGACGATTTTCCGCTACGAAAATTCCAATAAGACTGAAGGAATGACGTCGTGCGGTTCGTTCAACGCTTTCCTTATTCCACGCGGAACATCCTGCGTCCTTCTGATGGACATTTTAACGAGACAACTTACAACGGAGCTTTTCGACCGCGTGGCTTTTAAATTTAAACACATTTCACGAGGAAAACGAAGATTAAGGTTTGTTTATAAAACTTCGATTTCCGTACACACTGTACCCTGTATTCCCTGAACAGTAAATATTGACAAAAGGGGACCAAGTTCGCGATGGCATTGCCCGCACAATATGTTGTCAAAGTCACCATTCTGAACAACGTTAAAAAAAAACTTTAAACTAGCTGGTTATTGTTGCTCGCTCGCTTCGCGAACTCGCTGGTGGGGTTGTTATTGCTCGCTCGCTTCGCGAGCTCGCGGATAGGACTGCTCTTGCGAAAGGGTTAGTGGTACGCATTGCTAGTGGGGCATACAGCTATTAATGGTTTTTTTTAAATTTTGTGTGTGACTCTCCACGAGCCACACAAAGAACTTCCCGATTCGTTAGTTGTAAGCGGTAACATTAGCATTAGTTGCATAATTAAAAAAAAATGAAATGTATATAATTACGTTTGTTTATTCGGTGGAAAATTTCCATCCTCTCGTATAAATTGCATTCTTGAATGAACTTCTTTCGAAAAAAACTAAAAAAATCTAAAAAACTACTTGACCAATATGGACCAAAATCTAATCAGCTCTAAGTTACGACGGGGCACATCGATTGCATCATTCATCATTCAGATCGCATTGTTACTTTTTCAGAAAACGTTAACGAAAAATTTGATAACATAAAAACGGCCATACGCACGCGCGCGCGCGCGCGCACACCACACACACACACACACACACACACACACACACACACTAACAATTTGATAAAAATAGTCTAAAATGACTTCAATAACCATGAAACGTGAAGATCTGCTAAAAAATCAATAATTACAGTAACTTCCCTATGAATCGGGAAGTTAATAAGTCGACATTACGAGTACAGTTGGTTCTGCAGGTGTTCACGTGTTCAACATATGTGAAGATGAACGTCATCGGAGCTGGCTCTCTTTCCTCGATATTTACCCTCTAAATATCTAGCTCTGGTAAACACTTTGTTCGACAAAAGCGGTGAAGTTTTCTGTTTCAAAGACGCGGCCGTAGTCTTGACGCGAGTAATTGCGCTCGCAATCGTCGATTTCCTCGGCGGGAATTATGCGGCCGCGATAAATTCCTCGGGCCCCGACCAGAGCCGTCGAAACCTGGGGGAACCGTGTTACGTAGAAATCTCGTGTCCTTTCGACATCCCTGTGAAATCGCGATAAAGCCTCGCCTTGCCGTGAGAATTAACGAGGTCCGAATACTTTGCGCCGGCGAGAGAGGAGAGAGAGCGAACGGTATTCGCGATACTGGCGAATTCCGTGGAGATCCGCCAATTAGATTCGAATCGATGCAGGTCAAGAATACCCCAAAACACACCCGGCCCCCGAAGATATTTCGGGCCTGGAACAGGTAGCCAAAGGGAACGGCCTGTATCGCGGCGAAGTTCGATCGGTGGTCGCGCTCGTCGAGAAAATAAATTTCGGTCGGGCCAATTATCGCGATAACGATTGCCGTTTGCACGTTTACGGAGAACAATTGTTCACCAAACGATCATTCGGATTAACAGATTCGGCTCGTGGACTTGGTTAGTCGTCTCGACTGCCTGTCGAAAATAAAGATCAGTGGAAATACACGTGTATTGACCCTTAGCAGTAAGAACTATTTCAGCACGAAAGCTAAATATTTCTACCGACCCAGAATATTTGTTAAACTTGTATTCGAATTCTGTCCAACACTATTTCCATCCACGTATGAAATCTCGGACACGAAGTAGAGACGAACGACACGAATATAATAAATAGCGGAACACCATTGTCAAGGTTTGGGGATCCACACGCTCCCGTCATTGTTGGCACATTTATCTTCGAAAAAGCAAAACCAGTAGACATTAATTAATCGAACCGATTGGCCTAGCTAGATCAGAATCGCGTCTCCCCTTGGCAGACCACACGCGAGCCTTGACTTCTTCTTCTCGTCCAAGCCGCGTTTCTTTTTGGTCTCGGCGCTTGACTTCGTGTTTCTCGAGGCATTTCGCAACGAATAATCGAAGTCCGGTGAAGATAAGTCACCCGCTCTCGGATCGGCAGGTATCTTATCGGCAAACGAAAGTGGCAACAATACAGGTGGGACGTATTCAGAGTCGCCTTGCCTCGCCGCGCCGACTGAACACGGCCGTGTCGGCCCCGACATTTGCATTAATTCGCGCGGCGCGGACGTCTCTCATCGCCTTCCTCGGCTCTGTTGCTCCTTTTTCTTTTTTTCGCTTTATTTCATCTCGACCCGATCGTTTTAATTGGCGTTCGAACGTGCCAGAAATTTCTCGACGTGGAAATTCCGGACGATTACGCGGCGGCCTGTTTGCGCCGATGATTCCTCGAAAGGTTTCTCTGTTCTACTATCTACTGACTGGTCCTCGGAGAAACAAGCCTCGCAAGGCCGCACGAAACTGCGTACAGACATAGCGAGGCATTTAGGAAGACACTGGCGCAGTAAATTTTTCGAATCAAAATGTTTTTTTTTAAATTCAAGATTTTTAATCTTATGAAAAAATTGTTGTTGTTTTACCTTGTTTTTCACGTTGAAGGTCAATTTTTCGGGGGATTCCCTACGTCATTTTCGATTAAATCGGGGGTGTAGGATCGCGCTATGGCGGCCGCGACATATAATTTTGCGACGACCTGTACTATTATGTTCGGGGAATTACAAAAATCAGTACAGAGACGTCAGAATCCCGATACCGGGCGCGTGGCTAATGCGGCCATTACCACCCGCGTGTTTCTCTCTCCGGGGCCACCCTCGGCTCGGAACCCGGTGGTTCTCCTCTCCCCGCGTGGCCCTGGGCTCCTCTTAATCAGCGATCGCAGCCCGAGAAAAATAAATCGTCGCATTATTCAACGGGCCCCGGTAATATGGATCGCGGGATGATGAAAAATAAAGAATCGCGGATGGAGCAGAGGAAACCGTAGCGGGAGCAGGAGAGCAACCTGTGAAGAAGAAGAAGACGAAGAAGAACCACGGGAAGAACGGACCCTGGTGGAGACGGGGGTGGGGCCGGCGCTAAGCGTTCACTCGTACCCAGCGAGATAACTTTCTGTAATTCAACCGTACGGCGACGAATACTAATTCCTGCCATTAATCTCCGCGGGTCGCCCACTGTTTCTCGATTCACGGGGATGCTCCTGTCTTCCGAACCGTGAGCCTCCGAATACCGCGAATCGGATCTCCGGGATTTTTGGAAAAAGTGTCACTCCTTTTGCTCGTTCAGGGCCAAGTCTAATTAACGATCTGGAAAAACCGGCGATTTTTTGTCATTTTTTCTGGCGGAGCCGGTGGACCGTTTCATAAAACGAGCGTCTCGCAGTACATATTTGAAGTGCATACAGTATAGAACTTGTGGTAATTTTTTAACAACAAGATCTGAAAAATGAACGAGTAACAGCCATTCACCCAGAAGTTTTCGAAAATGATCTCCTCGTTACTTGCTACGGGTGAATCGTCCTAAGTGGGCGTGGCCTCGTTGCTCTCGACTTCAATCATGCCAAGTGCCTACTCTACAGGCCAATCATAATCCACTCTTAATACAGCAAAGCTTATAATATGAACAGAACCCAGATTATAATTACATCATATTTCAAAAGAAATCACGCCGTGTAAACTCTCCCGAAAAAACATGACCTGTGAGAATTTTTTCCGAAGAAACTGAATGCTCAATTTTCTAAAACGTGTTGTTATAAATGTTAAGAAATGTCCGAGAAACTGCGTCATTTCAAAAACTAGTTTTCCCAAATAGCCGAAGCAGGATGTTAAAAAGAAATAGCAAAACGTCCGCTTCAGACGCAGCATAAGGGACTTCCTCCCTTATCGAAACCGTTGCTTATCCTCGGGTACGCTTCCCACAGAGCCTGGAACCCTTCACGAGGCGCTCAGGATAACCGGCAAGCGGATATGACAGGTTTTACACGGAACCAGCGGTCCACCGATGAAATTCGCCGGGACTGATACACGCTCGGGGGCGGTTTTTCATTTGGCCCAGTTCATCCGGCCGTTTGTTAATAACGCCGCTTTGGCGTGTCAGATCAAGCTGACGTAACGGTGAAATAAAGCTGACGGGTATCTTCGTTGGAGATTCGTAATTTAAGTCTCTCGAATCCTGTCAAACTCAAAGAGCTCCCTTGCGACTTGTCACATCTTCGATCCTGCCATTTTCCAGAGGAAGTTTCCAACAGTTTCTTCGATGAATTTTTCGCTGGAAATCGGCAGAAATCGTTACCGATTCCTCTCTTGATGGCTCGTCTGCGGTTCCTTCGGTTTCTGCAGTTTCTACGGCCGCCCGGTTTCCCGCTTCCGGTCGAAACTGAATCGATAGTTGTCGGGAGTCTCATTATTCGGTTTATATCCGGTGCTCGATGAACCGGCGCGGCGCGATAAATCGCCGGCGATATATGAGACCGAATAGCGACACCGGGGGCCGCTTGCGAAATCCACATGCCGGAATTGGCACGATTCCACCGGTGGCACCTGTCGCTCGTACGCGCGCATAAATTTTTTTCCATCGTGGCCCTCGCTCGGCCAGTTCGCGCGCGATTAATAGGACCGGATTAAGCGTGGATCCCACCCGCCGGAAAGTCCTCCGCGAATCGAACGATTTTCACATTTACTACGCGACCCGCGAGAATTATTCGACGACTCGCGCGACTCTTCGCCCGTCTGGTCTGCTTCCAGAGACCCGCAGCTTTTTATCCCATGGATTTTCCTATTACCATCGTCGTATCGTCGTGCTGCCGAAATATTTTCCTGCAGAATATTTCGGAAGCTCCCTTAGGTTGATACGGAAAATTACACTGGACGTAACAGGCGAAAAAATTCGCGGATTAGCGAGAATCTCTGCCAGTCGTGCCGTCATTGTTCTCATTATCTTCCCTTCGTTTAATTTAATGGCGGAAATGTTAGCATAGCGGTAAGTTTGCTTTAGCAGCGAGTAGAGTGTATATTTTTCCGCAAATTCACATGTTTCACCTACTTATTCTACCTATTAACCGTAATTGTAAGGTCTTTACCTGTTGTCTCGTTTATATTTATAATTTATTTATGTGAGGACGTTCGCAAACTTATTTCGTTTCCTCCAGAGAAAACGGAAGACTAACATTTCCCGTTTAGAATAAGTTTTATAACATTTTGTTCTATGCTGATTTAAACAGCCACATTCTAGTATTGATGAATGGAAGCAATTCATCTCTACACGAAATACGAAATTCTGGAGACAGTAAGTAGTCGATATTGACAAACAAAAGCAAAATAAAATGTACAACTCAAAGTGTACGTACAGCATATGAACGAACGTGTTCCTGAAATTAAATTGAAAACAGTAATTTTTAGTCTGTATTCCACGGCCAATATAAAATTGATACACGAACGAACAAATAGAATCGATGTAGAAATGAAACGGAACAACCAACCGACATAGAAAACTAGAATAAAAAATGCGAATCAGCTTTCGATTTGTCGAAACGAGATGCCGCAAGAGTTCGCGTATCTAAAATGAAATTAAGATAGCAGAGACGATTGCAGAAACCGTCCACGAATTACCGAGCGCGCGATTCGCTGATTTTTCGAGCGTAAATGCTCGCGAAGGCGATTCAAATAAATAGGACAATTCGGTATCGCGAGAGTCGAATTAAATAGTAATTTGCAAAGAGAGAGGGAGAGGAGAAAGAGAGAAAGCTCGATGTCGCGCATTTGTCTGCAACGTCGCGGCTTCACGTCCATTTCCGCGAAGAATGGAAGAAAAGGTAGGACGGTTTTCCAGGACCGTCGGCGAGCGACGGAAAGAATTACAACGGGCGACGATAAAAACGCGGCTCGCACGGTCCTGGCACTTCGGCAGTTTCGTATTAAATCATCATAAATTTGCATCCCGAATTGGCATAATGACTAGCGAGAGGTCCAGTCGTTCCGAGCGCGAGCTCATCATAGAGCACGCTCCTGCAGCTGCGGCTTGTCACCATTTTTTTCCCTCGGTCTTCATCCCCCCCGTCTCTCTTCTTCTCTCTTCTCTCTATCTCTATCTCCGTTTCTCTTTGCCTTTTTCCTTGCCAATTGCCCACGCGGCTCGCCGAATTACTACGGACATGCCGGTCGTGTTGTTTGTCGCGCAGCAGATGAAACGGGATTGCATTAACCCCGAGTTACATTTCATTCCGGGCGAGTTTCGGGAGCTCCCTCCATAGCGTCGCGGGAATAAAAAATATTAGGTATTCTTTGAAAGCCTTCTCGTTTGTTAGCAAACCGAAGCTTTTGATCCTTTAAGTCGATCCGCGATAACGAGGAAGGAGCGAGCGCGTTGGTGAAACGGTCTCGCATAATTTTCACGTGGCGTCGTTTAATATTCATTACGGTGTAATGCGTGTAAATCAGTCGAGCGAAATCGCACGTTTCGCAACTGTAAACGCAGCGGCGCGGCGGAGGCGGCCCGCGATTAATTCCGATATAAGCCATCGTTCAAATATTTGAATTGCTCGACGCTGACCATTTTCGCGCGAATTATGTAGAGGCTCCGAGCATAAAACGATAATGATTCCGCGGATCGGTCGGCGAAATAATTCGACGGACTTCGAGCGAAATCGAGACGAGCCACCAACTATCGGCTTGCGGGCACGCTGTGACGGGAAAAGTCTGCTACACGAGCGTCCCGGTTCTAATACTCCTTGTCCCCTGGCCCGGAGCCGCTTCTCCATTCTATTATTCAAGCATCCTCCAGTTCTTATGCAGTCCGATTTCTTTGTCTACCGGATCCTCGAGTCTCCGGGCCTCTTCGACGAGGTTCCAGAGCACCTTCGAAGAAGCACCCGGGCGGATTTTAACATGAACCTTTGGCGCGAACGAATTCTAGACCGCGTCGATGCTACGTATTAGGAAATGAATTTGCCCGGCGAAGTCTTTTTGCACCAGCAACATCGGTCTTCCTTTCTCTCCCCTTTTGCTCTTGCTCTCTCTCACCCTCTGTCTCTCTGACTCTCTCTCTCTCTCTCTGTTTCTTCGTGGCCCCTTCGATTCTTGTCTCCGATTCCTGTTAAAGACGAAAACGAAAGCAGTCCCCGACAGCCGAAAACAGAGTCGACTTGCTCGGCGACTCTCGATGTCGCGAAAATTCCCGAATACAGTTGGACAACGAGCACAAACAACTTTAAGACGAAGCACCGTGCCAGATGTCGAAAAGAACGTGTAGACCTTGCGCGCAAGTTAAATTGTTATGGGAAATCGTGACTATTAATAATCAATAATAAATGATGTGTGAGAATAGATAGAAGGCCTTGTGAATTTTTCTGGCGGAAAGCTGGAAGGTAGTTGTAGGACCCAGAAGTTAGTGGTTGATTGAATCCTACCCTTTCCTTCTTCCTCCCCTGATCCCTGCTCCTATCATACTCCCTTTCCTTAGTCCCGTCGCCCTTTATCTCTTCCCATAACCATTTACCAGATTTTTCCCCGGACACTTGGCAATGAACCACTCGTCAAACGCGTACAGCCCTGAAGAGGTTAACAATCCTAAACTTGTCAATCACTCGTACAATTTATTCTCTTAGTTACTGTCTTTCTCTCTGTGCAGCATTTCATCGTCTTTTTCACTCGACTCCAGGTGCAAACTAGCGTATTTTCAGGGCGCAGCAGGTAAGCAGGATCAAACGAAATTTAATTACGCGGAATCCGTGCAATCAATTCACTGGCTTACGGTGCTCTCGCACCCCGTCCCATAAACGCCGTAAATTTTCATATCTCGCGAGCAACGCCCCCGTCGGCGTATACCCTCCGCCGAAACACGATGAAAGCCCGACAATTATTAAAGTGATAACTAGTTTTAATAAAGGGGGACGGGATTACCGGCGCGGGGGGCCGAGTATATTAAAATTGCTGCAATCCGCGGGAAAATCCCTTTTACGAGGGACCACGTGGTCGAATTTTCACGGGATACAGTCAGGGGGTGGTTCGAGCAAAGAAGAGACGGAAGAGAAGCGGGGTTCCAGGACGAGAAGGCGACGGCCGCGAAGAGGAGGAACGAGCAAACTTGCAATCGCGAGCCAGGCAACGTCGACCGACTAATTAACATAATTAGAATCACTCTTAACCGTGAGCTGAGGTGGTGGAAGAAAGTCCCAGGTGGAAAGCGGCGGAAAAGTGGACCACCGCGGAAGACACCGGCTGCCGGAGGAACTTTTTTAAGCTGTTCTCGCTAATTTCCGGACGGACGGCGCAATGGAACCAGGGTTCGGAGGCGGACACGTCGGTGATAAGTAAGTTTTCACCGAGTTTCCAAGCCGATCTACCTCTCGGGACTCATTCTCTCGCTGTAACGTATCCGGGGACGAACAACGATTACCGGTCTTTACATTGAGAGGACGCTGCCATGCCGTCGACGCTCCGGGACGGATATTTTAAGGAAAGAAAGTGTTATCAATAGATTGCGGATCTTTATGCAAAATAACAATTGTTTGCATCGTCAGCAAGAGATAGGAATCAAAAATACAGCTAGACAAAAAGTTTACGTAAAGTGTTACGTAAATAATTTTATATGTTTCAATTTTCACTCACTCATTTTTATATAGAGATGCATAAAATCCGCAGTCTAGTCATGCCTATGAAAGGATCAACTGTAGAATCACAGTAGCTTCGACAGTATACCAAATTTCGTTCAACAATACTTTACAAAAGGATATTTGGCAACAGCATCAAAGTATACTAAAAAGAAATCAATTTACTGGAGCAACGAACGAGGGAGAAACAAAGAGAAAGAGAGGGGAGGAGGAGGAGGAGGAGTTGGTGTTGAAACGATATCGATTACCGCACCACGGTGATTAATAGCTATCAGAGCGAAACTATTTTACTAGAATAATCCTTTTCTATAATCCTATCGACGAATCCCGTACGGTCGGCCTTTGCGTGATTGTTCGCGGGCGCGCCGCGCCGTGGTCCTGGACCGTCGATAGATAGATTCAGGGAGTTAACGAGATAACGAAGTGTGTTAAAACCAGCGTCACTGATATCGCGGCAATAATTAAAGCGAGTGGCTCTCTCTCCCTCTCTCTCAGCTCTGCTTTCAGCCTGGTCGCGCGCCACCAGCGCGAAATATTCGCAGCTGCGGAGAACCGTGTCGATGCACTAATTTACTTCTAATCGCTGGAAAATACTGGCGGCTAGAATAATATTATTATCCGGGATAATGCTATTATCGCGATTCGGTCTGACGAGAAGAGAGGGGGCTGCGCGGGGGCGGGGCAAAACGGAGCGGAGCAAACCGAAGCAGAGTACGGAGAGGACAGCGGGAGTGAAGGGGGCGGGGGCAAATCGAATTTCGGTGAAGTTCGCAGCAAAATCATTATTATTATGGCAGATCGTTTGCAAACAATGCGCTCAGGGTTTCAAATATTGATCCTGTGACGTAATCGTCGCTGAAATTGCCCTTACGGCCCCGCTGTAACGTGTTACGGTCTCGTTACCGGTTGGTTTACGGTGCACTGCTTAGCAAACACAGCATTCTAATCGCTGATAAGGGCACGCGCGCGGCCCATTTTTCCGGATATCGTTCGCGCCCCGCGAAATCAACTCTCGAACCGTGGTATCCGTTCTAGACGATATCTACACTCTCCCGATGCTGTTTCGAGTATCTCGATATCAAGTTCACAATTCCGCCCGAAACGACGAAAAGTTACCTACAAATATCAGAACAGTGGAACTTATTTCGGGAAATCTGTGTCAAATTGGTACGAGGAGCGGACGAGGATTGATCAATAGAGAAATCAAGAGAGATAAGGTTTGTTTCATCCTAGAGAATTTTTGATATGACACAATATTATTGAACGCGGACAATTTCGGTCGTAGAAAATGTTGAATATTGATAGAAGGATTAGACATCAGTCAGTGCTGCGGAGAGAATTTTCAGAATTTTCGCGAAGGAAGGGATTCGACAAAGCAAATTTTCGCGAGTCATGTTCGTCGACGAACAATTCGCGAAGACTTCGAGGAACGCGAGTATCCTCGCGAGTTGGTTTTACGCGGGTAAATTGGAACCGCGAATACGAAGCACACGCGCGTTTCTCTCTCTTTCCCTCTCAACGTCCCGCGAAAATCGAGTTTCATAGTAATTTCTGCCTCTGTACGCGATAGCGGTGCGCTCGCTTCCCCTTTCGTCGCTGCCTGTCTTTCTGCCTCGTATCCATCCGATCTTTTGACGTCGCCCGACCTATTTGCTCGGGAACCATTAACGCTGTCGGAAAATTGAGCGACGAATTTTCACGAGGCAATCTCCTCCTTTCGCTGGCTGTTCCGCGGGAGCGATTGTTTTTTAATCCGACCGTTACAAACGCGAAAACTTCTCTGTCTGTACCGTAAAATCAGCGCAGACTCGCTCGTACGAGCCCGAACCTCGTGCGGGTGCAAACTCGTTTAGTTTTGGAAAATCTTTGTGCGATAGGAACACAGAAATCACAAATTTAACCCTCGTTGAAGTGTCAAGATGAAGTGAATTGCAACATCTAAACCTTAATTGTTCATTTTTAGTAGCATACGGAAACACCTGTGAGTGATTCCAATATAACAAAAAATTATTCACTTAATGGGCTTGAAAAAAAAGATGAGAAAAAACTCTGAGCTACTCTCATCACAGTCTCTAATTACCCGTAGAGGTGATACTTCGCGGAAATGTTTAATCCTCGTCGCGACAAAGATAAAAATTGGGTTGAAAGCTAGCTCCCAGAAGCTGTGGAGTTAACAATGGTCAAAAAAGGACCTAAATCCTTTATCTACGGAACCCAAAGGCCACGGGTTGCATTCAGGCTGGTGCCCCAGTGAATGTTGGCCCGTTGGCAGCTCGGGAGTGTCCCAGTCCACCGCCTAATTCAAATGTAACTCAAACAGTCGGTATCCGTCGCGGATCCGCTTTAATGCCGCGAAAGAGGTGGAGAGACGTGGTGCACGGGATCACGATGTGCACATACATTTCTGTCAGCCGACGATGGAAGAAGAACGATGGCTGCGTCGAGCAAGCTGGCACGCGGTAAGACATGCTAAAGGGTGAGGACGTCGCCGACAGAAAGAAAGGGAAACAGGCACTGGGAGGGTTGGTTTGAAAGAGAGACGGAAAGTGGAGTGACTCTGGAGAGAAACCGGGGATTTCAAAGCAAATTGCCAACCTCACCCTCGTACATATATATCTCTCTCTCTCTCTTTCTCTCTCTTTCTTGCCTCGTCTATCTTGATTTCCATTTCTCTTCCACTAGAAGACCCCCTTTTCGGCTGTCGGGTCGCGTTGACTTTCCCTTTTACGTCCCGCGACAGCGACCCCGTCAAAGGAAGCAGAATTCGACAAACGGTGTCGCTCGAAACGCCCCGGTAAACGTTTTCGCGTTCTTTCACCTCCACGGTAATCACGCCGCGGAATTTCCAGTTTATTAAATACTGCTCCTTTGCGCCTGCTTTGACAACTTGGCCCACGCGCCACCTGTGAATCGCTATCCCTCAGAGAACGCTCTCCTCGAGTACTGAAAATGGTGGTTCACCGATAAAACCACACCTCGGTCTCTCTAAATGGTCCATTCTTCATAAATCCGTCAATTTTTATTCGTAGGATTTTTTCTACGTTATAAAAATTTTTGTTGTACCGTTCGACCCTTGACAACTAAGCTATTTTTAAGTTACTGATAAGTACACAGCCGATCTTCGTGCAAAATGAAAATTTTCTAGCTGAATTGCAACAAACTGAAGTGAAATAGAATTTTCTTTTCTTTCTTAATACATGTAATAGGTTGGAAAGGATAAAACAGCATCTCTAAATTCGTCTAATGTACCTACCGTTCAAAGTTACACCTATCCAATTTTGTGATAAATTGATCAATTCCGCAGTCTAATAATGGGAGTCTGAGATTTCCGATTGGGAGTTCTAATATCAAAAACGTTTCAACCAAAAGGAACAATGCTCGATGAACAATCAGATGCAAGTTACGTTGCTCAGACCTATCTTTCCATCTTGGTGCTTCGAGATGAACACCAATGACCCGGCTCAAAGCAGAGGGAACAGAGAGAGGATCCAGTGGATCCGTCGGGGCCGACGAAACTCTCAACGTCGACGACGACGCCCCGGTCGTTTACGCCCGGCCGTTTCCGTGGCGGCTGCGAAATCCGACGATAATGACTCGCGAAACACCGGCACGTCGTAATAAGTCGTAATCAGATTAGAGCCAGCGCTTTCCGAGAAGTATCCCGAAGAAGAGAGGTAAAAGGGGGAAAGGGAAACGGGCGTCGCCACTCCGTGCCGCGCCGGCACGCCAATTGAACGTAAAATTCAGGGAGACGAGCTATTATGGCAGAGGAGATACGTTTGCCTCGGGAAAAGTTTCATTAGCCCCGCTACGGAAACAGTAATGAGGCTTTCTTCGCGTTGAGAAACGTTTCCGTCTCGAAAATACGCTTGCTGAATCACGACTGGCCCTCTACGATCTCCTCCGCCGACGATTGGGTCGTCTTGGACCCTTAAAGGATTCCTAGGAATCCCCTGAAGATTCAATTAAATTGGCTGAGTAAATTCGGTTTAATTTCATTAGTGGAGTTCGTTCATGTTTCGTATAGAATGTAGGATATTTTGTAAATTGTTTATCTAACGAGTACTCGTTACGGCTGATTATCGAAGGTCATAGTTCTCAAACCACCTCAGGCCCACACCATGTGAACACCATGTGGTGCCGACCTCTGTGCTAAAAGAATAGATTAATTGCGTCAAAGTCCGGTGAAAACTGAAATCTGGAAGGGTGGATGAAACATTAACGAGGATGATTCACGATGGAAGCTGTCCACTAAAACAGGAACTCGTATTCGAGCAGTCGTTCCATGAAAAATTAGCAGGAAGAGTGAAAGAGCAGTGTCAAGATGGAGTTAATAATATCCATCCGTTTGACACGCGGAGGGGATTTTGAGCGACAGGAGTCACGGTTCGAAGCCTGAAATTAATGAATCCGGTATTGACATCGGTGGCGTCTGTCGGATCCCCCGATACACCGTCTAATTATTGCATAATTTGTCCTCGGCGATATTAATATCCGCGTATATTGCAAGGCGGTAGACAGCCTCCCGACGTCCGTGGACCGTCCGAGAACGAGAACGAGAGATCGCAGAACCGAGATTGCGATTGTAGATGAGTCGGGCTTCAAAGGGGAGCCCCCCAGGGCGAGGATAAGCAGAAGGAGAGTTCCCGATGTGGGAGGACTACCTCGTAATCGAGATGCAGCGAGAGGTAATCTCCGGCCTGTCCCCTGGCCGGTTACCTTTTTGTGGCCTCTGTCGGCTCTCTATCCCTCTCTCCCTCTCCCACCGCCTCTTCTCAGCCCTCACAGAGACTGTTTAAGATAAGCCCGCAGTCGCGTCGATGCATCAAAACGAATTAACCGGACGCCCGTAATTATCGCGTTACTGGTCTCCGCGTTTCAACCGCGTCCTCTTCGTGGCTGAATTTCGGAGTCTCCAAACGATAAACGAGAAAGAACCGCGGAATTCCAGCGAAAGAGTTAGATTAGTTATAGCTTTATAAATAGTTGTATTCAAGAGTTACGTTATTAGTTTTTATCTCGGGTTATCTAAGCTTAACAAGAACTGACGCGTTCGAATAGAATCGTGGGGTGTTCGCGGGGAATTTGAATGCTGGAAAAGAAGATCGGCTCGCGAGGGGATCGCATGCGTCCGCGAGACCGGGATTCCAGTAGTGGCGGCATAGGGCTTAGGTTCGTTCATAAAGCGACCGGGTAGAAAGCATTTATCCTTTCGGGGTAGAAGGCCTGGACAGCGGTAGAATAAACGGAGTCCGGGGCAGTCTTATTTTGGCGAGGACTACGGCACAGCCGGGACGTGCTCCTCCGACTTGGACGGGCACCATTATTTCTTCAGTGTCGACAACTCCTTGCCGCTGCCCTTCTGTCCTCCCTACGGCCCCTTATAGCTTCAACAAACCAACGCCAAATACAGAGAGAGAGCTCGACGAGGAACGAGACGGAGCAAGAGAACGTCAACGGAACAGAGACGGCGAACATCGGTGAGAGAACGAAACCGTGCAAACGAGAGAAAGAGAGAGAGAGAGGTTAGAGAAACGCCAGGGACTGTCCCCGTTGGCCAGAGGAGGACAAGAGGAGGCTGCGGCCACTCACAAGGACTACGCCGTTAAGCCAGGGGAATGGTGGCCTAAGACCATCCCGCGGGCTCTGCCTCTTTTGTTGACAGGACTATGAGAACTCGCGCACCGTGATTTATCGAGGCTCGCTTATTCTTAGTCCTTTGCGGCGGCTCGCGTTATACCCGAGCCGCGTTAGCTAACTGGCTGGATTATTAAGCGCGATACGCGAAACACTGTCCCTACCCTAGATGCCCCACCTTCCCTCGACCAATCCGATTTTTCCGGACGGTTTCACCAAGGTTTTTCCACGGGACGATATTTTCTACTTGTTAGAGCACGTCACCCGCCCTCCCTCATCGATCAACGCTTTCGTTCGGCTAACAGCTGAGGCTGCCGGGACCAGGTTCTTATTAATTCTTTCTATGAGCTCGTCCTTTGTGCCAATTTCTGACGTGCCTCATTCTCTCTTGTTAATCCCGTGCGCTCCGGGATTCTTTTAAATATTAAATGTAGCTCCTCGGAGAACTAGCTTGTACGAGGGTGAATTAAGAAGTACCGTGGATCATCGAATTGTTACGGCAAATTAAGGATAACATTAGAACTCTTATGTGGAAACCTGGCTACACTGGATATACTTTTATACACTATTTTGTTACGTATTGAATCGTTAATGTACAACATTATAAATGTATTAGGTCGTTCGAAAAGTAACTTCGTAATTCGCGTAGAAATGGCATTGTTAAATCGCACAATTGCAGTGTATATCTTGGCAGCTGACATTTTGGATGACATTTCCTGCCTTGCAGTACTTCCCAACCATTCAAGTATATTTTCGTCGTCGCATCAAATATGCTAAAGCAAAGTATGCATTTCCATTGCTTAATACTTTAAAGTTACGTGGATATGTTTGACATAGGCGTCGCTTTTCTTTTTCTAATTGTGGAAGGTGTTTGTATGTTCCTCTGTATACTATGTTTGTTTTGCATTTGTTGGAATAGTGAATACGCTTCTTGGCTCTTTTGAATGCTGTTGTTGGAGACTCGTCGATCGCGTTTCTGAGGTGTTAAGAATTGCGTTCTGCTAGTTAGAGTCGCCTAACCTACTCGTTACCTGCCGGAACATCGTAGTATATGGGCAAGTCGATAATCCGGCAGCATCGTAATCGGATGTCACCGGGCAAATGCTCTTCCTCGTCGATTCTCTCGCTCGGAAGCTCAATTCCCCACGAGGCCGTGTTTTCAGCCGATATTTAACGCGACCGAACTCCGTGGTAACCCGCTCTCCGCTCTAATTACAGCACGCCGAAAACATAATCGCCGCGACGCGCGACTGCGCTCGACGGAGTACGCGGGACAATTCTGCGATGCTACTTTTCCTGTCATTAATTACAACCTAGATGTTGATGCGATTTCTATAAATAAATCAATTAACAACAATAAAAAGTAGTCCACGCTCAAGAGGATCGCTAAGAAACGCCAGGTCGATCGGTAAATATCGCTGGAGAGAAATCGAAAACTCTATCACCCAGCAAGGGAGAAACGAGCTAACCAATAACGCGGAGAACGGATCCTCCATGTATAATAAAATATGATAAAACGCGGCCAATCCCGCCTACCGATTGGAGCTCGCTTTCCCCTCGGATTTAGATCATGCTGTCGGTCAGAGTCCTCTACCGGGCGTGAGTCTTATACATATATTTTTCTCCAACACACAGAACCCCCAAAAATTAGAAAATTATACAAATAACAGAACAGTACGACTTATCTCGGGAAAACCGTGTGAGGTTGACACTAGGAAGGTATGAGGGTTAATTTTTAATGCACTTTGCAAAAAATGTTCATCGTGACTCGGCATTACAGACCGTGGGCTTAATAAAACTGTTTACGATTCCGTATCCGTCGTTTCTGACAGATCACCGGGGAACTATTAGATTGTCCATGAAATTGAAAAGATTCGCGTGGCGCGGCGAGGCTCGCGACTCCGACATCAATCGCCGGGAGAGGTTTCTCGCCCGAGAAGATGTACGGGATCGAGCGGGATCGGATAAATTTCTGGAACGGGTGTCTCCCTCCCTTCCTCTCTCTAACTCTGTACAGGGAATTCCCTCGAAGAAAGCAGGGGCTCTCGGTTCCCGATGGCCGCGTATCCGTTCGAACAGACCGCAGACGTATCCAGCAGGATATCTCTGGGCCATAATTCAAAAACGGAAGCGGGAAAGACGGCTGGATCCTGGCAAGCAGCTCCTCGGTTCTCCCCGGGGACCACGGCCCCGAGAAAATGGAAAACGTTATCACGGGTTACGCTCCAGGTTCTAGGGGTTACGACCCTCAAACCGCCTCAAACCACCTCGAAACCACCGCCTGCGCTTATTCCTCCGAGGTCGCCGCAACGATCCAACGATTTGCTGGACGAATGAGCCACGATTTTTTCCCAGATCGCTGTGGAAGCTCGCACCTTGCTGGGGAGCTTCTTCCTCGTGTACCGGGGCTTTCAGAGATTCGAACACGTGCACCCTGCTGCTTGTGAAATCGTTTCGTAGACTACCAACTGTCTCCGTGATGCATTTAGCCCTTCCGCTGCGAGCAGGGAATTTTCAAGAAATTGTTTAGGGAACTATTAGGGAAAAATCGCCGTGGATTTTTAAAGAATTAGGGTGAGTTAGCAACAATTATGTGAGGGGAGTGAAACTTGTATACATTGCATTTGGAATAATCATAATTTTACGTGAAATTGTTTATCGGTGGAACGGGTCCAGTAAGTGTGAAAGAGGGTTGGTCTGTTAAAGAGCAGAGTGGTTCAGGCGGTTTGCAGTTTCCGTTTCTTTTCGGTGGAAACATGACGGGACGCGCCCTGCAACAATAGTTCTCGGGGTCCTGACAGGGCTTGAATGGTCGTTCCGCAAATTTGATCGATGGCCAACTGATAGCCGCGGATAGCCGGCGGTAATAGGAAATAGTGAAAACGGAATCAACGCTTTTAATCCTTTCAGCGCGGCCAGCGATGTATGGCTGTGTACGTTCGCCGCAACGCGCTCGTAGCGCAGCCCGTGAGATTAATATAGAGCCGCGTATATTTTCGAAATTTCGACATTGATATCGCGGAACGGTGGTTCCAGCCAGCCTGTGTACCGTTTTCGGAACGCGAGGTTGCACGATAAATTTCCCCGTCGATCCAGTGGGAGCGTTTATCCTCTTCCCGAAAGCGATAAGGACAAATCCAAAGAACACTCGAGGTTTCGCTCGAGGATCTCGGTTCCCACCGATGCCAATTAATTCCGCCGCTACCGATAGATCATTCCCCTGTCCCGTTTGCAAATCTTCACCGGCATCTCGCATATTTATCACTCCGCAGACCGAGTATCGACATCCGGCGAGTTCCGAGCGGAATCCAAACTCGAAGGAGAACACGCGCGGTCGCGCACCACCGGGAACGATTGTTTGGATCGTTTGTCACCAGCGCGGCACAGCGTGCCGGTGGATGGCAAACGCTCTCTCCCCTGTACTCTCCGCAACTTCATCCCTCCGCGTTTCGACGGAATTTCCAAACCACTCCGCCAGCGACCATCGTTAACACTAGATTTACGGACGTTGATTGCGCACCTGTATTTGCCGAAAGTCGTGTCCCGCTGCTCCGCTTCGGCCACCTAAGAAAACCCCCGACGCGCCGGGGTTGATTTGAACAAGAACGATGCTGATATTCGGATCGCAGTCTTGTACATTTCAAATTTTCTTTCCATTCTCCGCTATTACCATCAGGACCACCAGGAACCTTGAAAAATCGTGAAATAATGGCTTCGAAAGGAAATATTGTAAACTTTCGAAACAATGTATTTCAGCCATGAAAATGTGCTTCATACGACCACGAATAGCCCGATATATTCATTTTCTGCCTCATGCGCTTCAAATTGTGCACAAACAGTTCGAAATTAGAGACTCGGTAAAATGGATGAACTGGGGTATGCATTTGTATAGTTACATCAATCAAAGTCATCGTAAATAGCGAACAAGAAATACAGAGTGAACCGCAATACCGCTCGCAGACCATACGGACTTCATTCAATCTAACTTTATTGATATTTTAATAAATTGCAGGTAATTAAAATGCAGTCCTTCACAATCGAAACTTGCCAGCTAAGACCTCCATTTCCATTACATGCAATTTATCAAGAGTCCGAGCGAATTAAATCGAAACGAGTCAGCAACGACAACGCTCCATTATGAATTGCATTTCAAATTCACCGTTTTGTAAATAAAATATTTGTCAATTAATTGTTAATCACCAAGTGATTAACTTTATGATGTATGAAAACTGAGACATGTATACAGGGTGTCCCAAAATTCCTCCGACACCCGAAAATGGGAGGTTCCTTGGGTTATTTGAAGCGACATTTTCCTTTACAAAAATGGCGTCCGCGGCTTTGTTTACGAGTTATTAACGAAAAACACGGACCAATCAGAGCGCGATCTAGACATGCGATGGCACGTTCTGCCAATTGACAGTTGGCGCGTCGGGTCGACTGTGCTAACTCGCGTCTAGGTCGCGCTTTGATTGGTCCGTGTTTTTCGTTAATAACTCCTAAATAAAGCCGCGGACGCCATTTTTGTCAAGGAAAATGTCGCTTCAAATGACCCAAGGAACCTCCCATTTTCGGCTCCTAGGGTAGTTTTGGGACACCCTGTATTAATTGTAGCTATATTTTCTAATTAACAAGCGTGTCAAGGAAAATCTGCGTTTGTCAGACGTGTGCGAGGGTGTTTTCCAGTAGAAATAGGGGTGGTACGTCGTGGAAACGGTCGCGGCGCCATTTGTCCGAAATTGCAGTTTGCGCATGGACGCGCGTTAAAATCGGGGCTCGAAGGTCGGCGCGGCGTGTGCACCTGGAAACGGGAACTGCATCCTTCCACGGACATCCTAACCGATGCGTTGCTCGCCACGTTAAGAGGCACCGCGGAAATTTATAGCCGGACAGCGAGATGAATGAGGGGGTGGCCGAAGGGGGGTGAGAAGCGAGCGGTTCCAGAATGTTATGTTCCCGAGGCCGCGATACTGCAGTGACATTCAGTTCTTCGTTGTCGCGGCCAACGGACGTTTCTCTTCGTCGTTCGTAACTGGCCAAACTTAATCTTTATGGACACACGTGTTTCCCTATGCGTTCAAAATCCTACGATCGAATTATCGCCCGGTGGCGAGTCGCCGGTGAGGCACAAGAACTGTCGCGTTTCGGTAGTTTTTATCTCACCAACGATCTCAGCTCTTCGTCTCGCTTCCCGTGACGGTCTTAACCGCCATCGTGAATTTTATGGATTCATGAAAAAAATTAGATAGTACAAATTGAAAATAGCAGGACAATGACGAATGTCGATATACTGTTCCGAATCGATTAAAATCATTGGAGAAACGATTTCCACTGATTTTCGCCAAAACTGCATAAAATTTGCAGTCTATTTATAAACCTTCGACACGTTCTAACGCGTTCACCGCCACGTCACCCATAATTCTGGGTGACAGAATTATTTGTCCAAATTTGAAAATTAATATCCCCATTGATAGATCGAGTGCACCGAATTCGCTTACGATCAGCGAAGCGCACGAGATTTGAAATTGTAATTAATATCATAAATCCTAACTCCTCAGTTTTCATTTCCTAAATAGATAGCTTCGATTTCGGCTAATTTTCGCGCACTAAATTCGATACCCATCGCGATACAGTCGAGCAACTTTCTCATTCATTGCCAGAATATATTGTGATTTAAATAATGCTTATTTTGATGCATGGGTTTATTTAGATGAAGGTAATGTTCGTTTAACGTGACTGTTGAAAATCGGACATTTCGCATGCAACAACCTAATAGAAATCGACTAGTCCGAATAGACACGAGACTCAAATAACTCGGCAAGTCTCGGGGTTTTAAAAAACCGGTAATCGATACCCCGCGGCTGTTAATTTTTTTTATCCTATCTCCATCGGATGTTGCGACTAATTTGGCGTCGCGACGTCCGCGCGCAGCGGCGGCAACGGCGGCATTTTAATTCAATGCGCGCATTGACAGCCCGTGAAATTTGTTTTCCGATCGAACGGAGCTCTGGCGGCCTGCGACGATAAAATTGGATCGTCACAGGCCGAGAGGGCGACGAGTTTTACGATCCACGAGTATCGGACCGGCCGAACAGAGCCGAGCGGAGCCGAGGACAGGCCGCTTCTTATTATGCAAATACATTGTTGATGAATTGAGAGAGGGATACTAACCATTTTATTGACTTACCGCGGAGACCCTCCGGCGTGAACATCTTATTTGTATTCAGAGGGTAGAGGCCGCCACCCCTGGTCGTTATGGCCGATACCGGCCCAGGCGGTCTTCCACGATGGGAAATTTGCGAGAGAGATAAAACTTGCGCCATGTTTTCGTAATCGTCGCTCCCCGAATACCGAAACTTCGCGGCCCCTGGAATCTGTTTCGGGGATAAACTGAAATTCAACGGAACCCATGGCACGCGGGTTCCATCAGCGAGCGTGTACCGCCATGGAATTCGATTACAAGAGACAAATTTCAAAAAAGTACCACCCTCGTACAGCGTAGAATTTCACAACGAACCGAGCCAGGTCTTTTGGTAAACGTGGTTCAATTTTTGCGAGAGTCGAGTGTCGATTTCGGACCGAAAGCGTCACTTTCTCTGGAATTGCCAATAACAACGTGATCTTGCTCCCGCGTTTGTTGTCAAACGTAGTACGGATAGTTTCGATCTTTTTTTTTTAAACCTGGATCGAATTTTTCAACTTTTGGTGGTTCGTCACAGCTGCTGGCTAGTTTGTTAAATCCTTTGTACACGAAGTTACTTCCACTGCAGAATTCGGACGTTTCGTTTCATTTTCATTTTCTTACGACGCATAGTTCTCGGAAATCGCCAACGTGGGAGGAGCGTAAGTTGTAAAAATTAAACCCTGAGGAGAAGAATAAAGAAAAAATGTACATAGAATAATAATCTTCTTAATCGAGAGATATTTCTTGATTTTGAAATTGATGTTGCTTCGAGTCGTGGAACGTGAAAAATGTGAAATGAAAACGTATAAAATCGATTCGATGGGCACGAAAGTGTTGAAAACACAGAGTTCGAAGATCCTCGAGAATGTTTCAACCCCTAGTACGGTTTTTCAACCCCTAACACGGGGCGGCGAGTACACGGCGATGACTTTTGACATCGCGCTTGATGTATAACCGATTAAATATCCACTCGGCTCGACGCGTGTAAACAAGAGCGACGCGCGACAGCGTTTCACCGTCATTTGATTTCTCGTTAAAATGGTTACGTCCGATGCATGCAACAAGATAGGAAAAAACACCGGCAGAGAGAGAGAGAACCCGGCAATCGGCGCGCGCGGAACCGAGTGCTGCTTTGTCCGGCATGGCCTCGGAAAAACGAGAGGGACACTCGAATATCGAATATTGACCCGGTGAATTACAATCAGGGAATAACAACAAGATTATTCTGCCTGCCCGCCGACGAGAGAGCGAACTGCAATTCGCCGTCAAAAACTAAACGAGCACCAATTGGAGGATGCTTCTTCGTAGCAACGCGGAACGAGCCGCTAATAAGAAGGTTTTAGCCAATGCGCATGTGCCAAAGCACATTCTTCACCACGTATTCACATTTTCTATAAAATACAACAAAACTGTCTTCCAACCCGATACAAGATGCAGAATTCGCAAAGGACCCGTGGATCTCTCTAAAAAGTGTAATCGTCGAAAAGCGATACAAAGCTGGAACCGTCGCGTGGAACATCTCGCGCGACGTTAGGGGGAGGGAGACCGGCCGATTCCCAGGGAGTGAAATAACGGAGTGCTCGTCCGGAAACACGTCGCCGGAAGATCGATGGCCGATCCCGATGAAGATGAAGGAGATAAAAAGAGAAAAATCGCGAGACTAAGCGCTAAAGAGGACTGGCGGCGATGCAGCGCTCGCATCCTCATGCGCGAGAGGCGATCGTAGAGTGGCAGGAGAGGGAGAGAGAGAGAGGAGAGGATCGCGCACGTCGAAGCCTCGCGCTAAAACAAACAAGAATCGAGGTCCTATCCCAAGACGCCGAGGGCGACGCATGCCTCGCCGGGCCGCGCTTTTTCCCTTCCTCTTTCTCTTTTTTCCTCTCTCACTCCTCTGTTTCTCTCTCTCTCTCTCTCTCTCACTCTCTCTCTCTCTCGGTCTTTCTCCCTGTTGGCCTTCTCTCGCGATTCCGGGCCGGCATTATGCGAGAATTTTAAACGCCGAATATTATGAAATTCTTTCGCGTAATCTCCCACCCGGTCGCCGCGCCGCGCAGGGCCCCCCGTTTCGAGACCACCTTCTTCTCTTCTTTCTTCTCTTTTCGTCTCTCCTCACTCCTCTCTCTTTTCGTCTCGTTTTAGTCGCTTCTCTCGCAGCCGCGTTCCTCGTGCAGTCGTTCCCCCACACCACCTCACCCCCCACCCTTTCCACACCACCACGGTCCTGTTCGTCTTCTCTCGCGATGCCTTCCTTACCACCGCGGACCGCCCTCGAAATCTCGACGATTAATGCTCCCCTACGAGGCCCGGCGAGCTCCTAATTAAAACGTCACTCCCTTCCTCCTCGGCTCATCCTTCGAAGAAGTGCGTCTTCATTCCGCGAACGTTTCGGCGAATGCTAGACGTTCCCCTCGCGTGATTGCCCCACGTCGCCACGAGATTCTTCGCTGCCGAGTTTCCTTTCGAAAAACCCGATTACCACCGTCTTCCTTTCATCATCACCGTTTCATTTGAATCGTTGCTCATCCCACATCCCGAGAATTGTTTAATTTCTCCCTTGTTCCGAACAATTTATTCGTACATTATAAACAACGTGCGAAATGCAATAGTGAGTTGCTTGTAAATCAAAGACACTTAATGTTGCTAGTGTGTCATTGGTTATCTGATGGATGGCTAACCAAGCATCATTCAATAATATATTAAACATCCTGTAATTAATAGACGAAATTGAACAATTTTCTGCATCCATTCTGACCAGAAGAGAATAATTAATATTTCCACCCTTAACCGATGACTGCACCGTTTTAAATCGGATCTATTCATTTTTCGTATAAATTGACAAAATCCGCAGTGTTCATTTTTGTAATATTCCTCCGCGTCAACACGGCATACCGATGTCCACAGGATTAATGAAATATAAATCCAAAAATTTGAAATGCATGCTGCTGAGTAGTTCATCCACCTTGCATTGCTCAACTATTAACCTCTTGCCCTATAATATCGTGTCTGACTTGTGATCAAGATTCTGAATGGCGTCTAATGTACATATAAATATATTAATATAAAATAATTCCGGCTGCCGCATATTCGAACGCGTTAAAAGCTCCTTATTTAAAACAAATAGTACAGATTCGGTTGAGACTGGTGCGTTGAATTTTATTCTCGGAGACGATGCTCAATTCTCGGGCTCTTTCTGTACGACCGACGCTGGAAGGATCGATCATACTAATCCAATTTCCGTCACTTACCAGCAGACAAGTGGCGATCTCGCCAGCAGAATTCCTCGGACCGTGGGCTGCCACACGAGTATATATTTTTATACGCGGTCGGCCATCGTCCGACGACCCAGGATTCCTTTTAATTAAGTCGTCAGCGATTCGTTCCGGGGGCCGGGGCAGCGTTTCATCGAATCCGCGGCGATGGCTGATAGTAGTCGTCGTTTTGCGATACGTAACTCCCCGTGGTCGTTTCTCCTCAGCGATTTCTCTCTCTCTCTCTCTTCCTCGCGGTGAAACACGAATCGGTTATCTCTTTCCTCAACAGTGTATAAAACGTAACGGTTCGGGGGTAATCCGAAATGTTAACTTCTGACACTTTCAGAGAAATCCGTTTTCGAGCAATTCATTTTAGGAACTGTCGATGCGGTACAATGATCGAAATCGTACGATTATACTGATAACTAGACTGCGGATTTTATGCATTCATGACAGAAAAGAGTACGTACAATTTAAGCCAATGGACATATTAAAAAGGTTTGGGGCCAACAATGTTTTACCTTACTTCATTAAAAGAAGATAGAAATATTTTTATTTAGCTCCTGTGTCTTGCAAAACGCCTTAATATTTCTTCAGATTCGTTGTAGTAGACGTTTTGTTTATAAAAGTTGTATCAATATCTTTAAATTCGTGCATTTCTACGAGTAACGTCGATTTCCCGGCGTAGAATCGGAGCGTCTTCGATCTCGTCATCCAGGTGATCGGTAACGACAGGTATCCCGCCGGTTTACCCCAAACGTTACCCCCAATCGGCGAAAAAGAGGCCCCGGGGCAGCCTCGTTGGGGACCACCGCCGCCGTGCGAGAAGACAAACCGGAGCCGCGAAAGAGACGACTGAGAGAACGTCAGAGAGAGACACATAGGAGCAACGAGCCTCGGTGGTAGATGGACAGGGGACAGAGGGGCCGAGGAGATCCAGAACGCGGTGATTTCCGAACGGGTAAAGAAATGCGGCCGAATTAAAGCTCCGTTTGCTCCGGGGGGCCCGGAGTCCGGGCTGCGAACCTTTTCGGTGGCAACAGATAGAAACAGAGAGAGAGAGAGACAGAGAGAGAGAGAGACAGAGAGAGAGCAGAGAGGAGGAGAGAGATTGTAAGAGAGAGGGAAGAGACGGCGGAGGGCCCCGCCGTAATTGGTTCTGCATATTTATGAAGGCGCTCCTACCGGAGCGGAATGGAGCAGAGCCGCGCCTCGACTTGCCTCGACTCGCCTCGACTCGCCTCACTTCAGTCGCAATTCTGCGACGCTGGATTGTCGCGAAATCCACGCGTGTAACTGGCTCGCGTAGATCCACGATCCTCCTGACGATCCATACGATCGATAGTCTCAACCTTCGCATTGTACTTGTAAAATAAGTTTGGATTGCGTTGAACGATATGATTAGAATGGAGTTCCTTTCTAATTAAGAGACACCACCTAGTGAAATAGGTGTCATTAAACTAACCTCTATTGTAAATGCAAACGGCGAATAGAAACTATTTGTCCTGCCTAAGTCGACTCTTCCGTTGAACTGAACTACGCGTGACAACTGGAAGACCAATCCGCAACGATGTTTCAAGGTAGTAGCAAGTAATCTCCGCAGGTGGTGCCAGTCGGTGCGAAGCGTGCCTCGCAGACATCCTCCACCACCCACGACGTTCTCTTTTAATCGAAGCGGGAAGAGTTTCCTGTTCCGCATTACTAATTTTGCGAACGCGATTTTTCTCTGGTCCGGCTTCCATGCGAGAAATGGCTGGACACGTTGAACCGTTTCCGCGATAAATGCCGAACCGATCGAACACCCTATAGCTGATTGATCACTGGTTAATGATAGAAACGCGCCTTCTCGGTTGGATCGATTGTCGATCCAATCGGGGAAGGGGGGCGATCACAGAGATCTCTCGTGGAGACGAAGACGACGCTGTAACCGTGGAACTGAAAAATGTGTTCGCTCGCCGATACAAATGGGGAGGTTCGCTGGCACCGATAGAGAGAAAACAAAAACAACTGCATCCAACCCTGAGGCGGGTGCATACGCAATCGGCCGACCAGGCCGATGCATCGCGTGCACACGCCACTGCATGGACCCTGCGCCGATGCACTCTGTGGATTTAACGGGGCGCTCGATCCGATCACTCTCTACCTGTGTACCTTTCTCCGTCCGATCGAACGATTCGATTTTTAGGACGCGATATTCGAGGACCCAGCCCGAAACAAGGATATTTCATGGATGGGATTGGGTAGAAGCAAAGGCGAAGCGGTGCGCTCGTTCGCAAGAAGAAAAGTCGTTCCGCGAAGAAGGACCCGCTATCGTTCATATTTTGGAAGTTTAATGAGACGCGGCGCGGAGGAGGTTGCTGGAATTCCATTCGACCCTCCGCCGACTAATTACCTAATTAAAATATCAGCCAGCCGTCGCCTCGCCGACGGCAAAGCCGGTGAAGAAAAACGATCGTTTTCTTAATTGCACTAAAACCGAGATCCCGGATCGGTGGACGCTCGAGGAAGGCCTGCGTCACGCGTCTTCGTTCCGAATTTTGTTACTTTTGCGTCAGAATGCCCTTTTGGGGGCGTGGCTCTGGGACTATTGGCAGCGAGATGCGCTGGGCAGCGTCCAATGCCGCAGCCGGGACATGGTTGTTTCTGATCTGGCGATTTATGACTCTGTAATTGATATTAGAAATAGTCGCAATAGAAGGATGCGTGGCTTGGTGTCTTAGCGGGTGTGGTTTCCTTGGTCCCAATTTTTACCGAGCCAATTCAGTTCTCCATAGGGCAATATTTACTTTCGTCTATCTTCAGTTTTCCATAGCAATGAGGAACATTTTGGCTCACGATACCTCCAGTGGGCGTGGCCTCACAGCTCTCGACTTTAACAGAGCCAGTACAGCCTCCAAATTGCGTTCTCACCTTGTTCCAGCTTGATTCGTATCAGCAATATTTTTTCCCGCACCGGAAATGCGATCAGGCGAATCTGGAGGTTCGTCACCGGTGCAACGCTCGCCTAAAGCCACGCCTCGATTTTCTCACCCGGTATCAATCCAATCAGCCCGGTTAGTTTCATCGTTACTGACTGTTGCCGGTTCGACCGGCCGAAGCGAGCACACTCGCGAAGCAAACGTTCCCGATCATTTTTACCGGATGTGGGCGCGTTTGATTCGCCGCGATCGCGTTACATCATTACCAACGAGTGGCGAATTTAACGCGGCTCCGGGTAATCAGGATTAATGACTGCTCCGGCAGCCGAAACACGCCCATTGTCCCTCCACAGCGAAATTTCGTTCTCTGCCCGGAATCAAAGCCCGACTCATCACTTTTGTTAATTGTTACGCAAAGCAGCAGCCTGTTCCAAAAAAATACAATAATCCACATTGCGCAGCTCGCATACATAGGTATTTCGATCATAAAGTTCGCCATACTTTGATCTTCACGCTCGTTGTTCCATTCGAGAAATGCCGGAAATTAAATCTTCTGTTGCGCCTACAAAAATAATATAAATACGAACGTATTGCGATTTTATTATCGCACGAAACAGCGAATATACAATTTACAAACCCTAAACCCTACAGAGTTAACAAAAATGTACGCGGCAAAACATGATAGGGAAATCAATCCGCAAATTAAATCTTCTCTCGCATGTGCCAGAACAGTGCAGCGCACAAACATGCGAGAGAAGATTTAATTGTTGCATAAAGCAACAGTCAGCCTCGTTAAAATCCAACGATCTATAATATTGCATCGTTTCTACACCTAATATCCTAACCGCGAAGATTGCTACTCTAATCACTATGCAGATCAATCTACACCAGAGAAAAATCCACATAGAAAAACCTGACCGAGCAATCAATTGGCAAACGAAATCTCGCGGCTACCGAACCACCGCGCGAGCAATTAATTGCGCAAAACGGTCGAAGCGTTTCACCGAAGGAAATTCGCGGTGTCTTTGTGCTGTGGAAAGGATCTCGCGTAACAATTCAATTTGCGAACAGGAATCGCTGATCCGAACACTTTGATCGTGCCTGTAATTGGAACATCCGGCGAGAAACGTAGAGAACAGTCATCGACGCACAGGAATCGCTGGAAAAATGTCAAGAAGAACGCGGCAGTCACAAACTTTCACTTTCGAGATATTGCCGTTTAAAAATTTCATTGATGACGATTTTAAATTGTAGGAAATTTTTAAAAATTGAATATGTAGAGAACCGGAAGAAATAACATTTTGTTTTGTTTCTATTCCATGCGATCGATACAGACAATTTTAATTTTGCATAAATATCCGCAGTCTAGTGATCACTAATATGCTTTGACCCTTTCGAATTTATTTTCATGACTTTTCTCTGGCAAATGCCTAATTCCTATACTACGAAATTCAGTGAATGCATAAACTGAAATTTTTTGAAGTTGTGAGATGCGGCGTTTTCCCAGACAAGTACAGATACCTTCCATAGACTCTCGCGGAAGTCTGCCACACTTCGGGTCCCGCAAACAGGGATTTCCCGATACAAATTCCGTGGAACCTGCGGCGATACCTCGCTCGTTCTCCCTTATCGACTCGCCTAATCGCCGAGCGGTCGACCCCCGGAGATCGCTGCGGGCTCGCTTGTCTCTCGGAAGAGTTTCCCTTCCCTCGACGACCAGAAGTTCAAACAAACGAAACCTCCGATATACAAACGAACCGAGGAGAGACACGCGCCAGAACCTTCACTGCCTCTCTTGCTTTTGTTTATTTGGACAACGGGAGTCCAATTCATCGCATTTAACCTATCGCGTGCGCCACTGGTGGCCATTGTCGTAGACAATTGTCAGAGACGATGGCAACGATATCGTAAACTGTTTTATTAAACATGGAACTGCTGCGTTATGCAAGAAACGCTGGATGATCGTTTTTGAACGTTCGTCTGACTCTAAGTTGAGGATGCACTAGTGAATGACTCTTTCTTGATCAGTTTAAAATTTTTAATATATTAACAGCGGGTTTTATGCATTCATGACAGAAATGAACAGGTGTAATTTGAGATAGTAAAAATATTAGATATTAAGTATTAATTATTACAATTCAGGTAGAAAATGTTTATTTTACATAAAGATCCACGGGATATCATTAAATGACGTATAAACGTTAAGTCTGGCTTAGAATTTTTCATATCACTAGCGACTGTATTTGTCTCGGGAAATTGAGTATCATTTGCGCAGAGCGTGTTTTCGAAGTGAATGTTGCACACGCATCATCGATATGCTGATTTAAAGAACGGGAGAGCTGGTCGTACACCGTAATATAATTAACGCAATTAGAGCAGGAGGAAAAGGCAATTATACGAGACCAACGCAGCTTGTTAGAGCAGTAGAATCGGATTCAGTTGCAAGGATCGGAAACCGCGTAAACCAGACGGATTTTCGACTGGTTCGAACGGTTTCCGAACGAATCGGGTACCGTTTACCCGTTTTACACACGGGTGTAGATTGGACCCGGGGGTTGCTATTGAATTAATTACCGAAGCTGAATATTTTTTAGTGAACTCGCGCTAGCATGTCCGCCGGCGTTTGACGTGTAACGCAGCCGACATCTCGATAAATCCCGCGAAAATTCCGCCCGCGGAGAACACGGGGGTTCCGAGGGCATTATGTAAATATATTCCTGCGGCCGAACAACAACTGAAAATCGCAGGATCGCGACCAAATTCGAGGATCGCGAGGAGCTGTTTCGATAAATCGTGTTGCTGTTCCGCCTTTCCGCTTATTTTTCGATGGTTTTCGAACACCGAATAGGCTTGTTCGACCAACAGTGGAACGAGCAAAGAAAATAACACGACGATTATCCACCTTGTTCCTGGGTCTGCGGAGAAATTGTTTAGCGAAGAGTTATGTCGTTCTAAGGGCGTGTTCGTCGATAGTGGAGGGTTTTCTTTCAGTATTATTCTTGACGAGAGATTACTCGAATCCGTGGTTGGAAATGTATTTCTTTTATATTTTTATGCAGCATAAAATACCAAGTTCGACGAGCCTGGTTTTCATCCTTTCAGAAATACACGAAAAATGATAGGGAAGTTATGGTCGTTGTAGCTACGAAAGAAATCGCAGGGTAACCAATGTGAAGCGTAGAGAGTCAGCATTGCAACGGTACAAAATTTTGGCATTGAAAATTTTGGCCGATGTCCAAGGAAACAGGCGTTTTGTTCCAGCGTCGGTCTCTCTCTTCCTTCGTTTAGTTTCTGCCTTCGCCTGCTTCGTCGACGGGGCCGTTTTTCGTGACACGACAGCCCCCTGCGTTACAGGTTTATCGTTCGCTGCCCTTTCGTGCCGCGTGTGTTTACTTTTTACCCGAGAAGCAACGCTCTCGAACGTGGATCTAACGATATTTTCAGCAGAACCTCGTTAATTCTTCCCGAGCTCCTGCGCCCCCTTCCTTGCCTGAAACTTGGATCGGTTTTACTATAATAAGAAAATCAATTGTCTCGAACAACCCCTTCTCCTGCCTTCCCCTCGTCGTTCACCTTCCCGTTTAGTCCCGTTGCATAATATCAATACAAATCGAGTCTAAATATCAATAAAATGCGGCTCGTAGATCGTTCTCCGCTTATTTCGGTAACTGCTTTAGTTTTATCGCGATTCCTCGATTTCATTTGTTGAATCGCTGATCCGGACGGACTAGAAATGTCTGACTGTTCTGTGGACAATGCTAGTCCTGCCTTTTCTACATTTTTAAGCGCAGGAATTTATAACTGCTGGAAAAACGGGATCACTCACGAAAGATGTCAAAATTACAAAGCAGCGATAGACGCCCGGTCACGAGGGATGGTTCACGAAACACTCCTAAAATCCCGGCGCCAGACAGCCTAAACTCCCGGATTCAGGATACCATTGGTCGACGATATATAGTCCTCTGTCGAGGACCCCATAACAGTAGGACCAAGACGTAGAAAGTAGCGTAACTTCGCGGACCGTCGCGTCTTTTGTCAACCCTCGTCGCAAATCTCCCTGGAGAGCGTCGGGGGAAAAAATCCGCCAAGCGAATTTGAATGTTCGACGGCTGGGATGTCCTTCTCCCGGGTCTCAGGGTCTCAGCTAGTCTGAGGGTCTCAGGTGCGCTGTTGGCTGTCGTTGACAGGGACATTCGTCTGGCGGTACCTCGCCGTTAAATTTCCACCGTACCAACAAAAGTCCGCGAACGATCGTTCGATGAACCTTGGCGGTGCGGAATTGTTGTCCAACTGCCAAGGCCACTGCCAACATATCTCTCTAATCATCCATCCGAAATGCTTAGTTGCGAAACTCCCTCATCCTGTCGAATTAGATAAATCAATAAAGTCGTCCAATATGCAATGTTTTATTAGGAGCGTGATTTCCTGATAAGAACGAGTACCGACGTTTCTGCGTTCTTGAACTCCTCCAACAATTACATTCTCGTATCACTTCGAGCCTATCAAGTAGACTGCGGTTGTTTATACATTTATAAAGAAAATTGGTTGGGTAAAAGATTGGCAGTGTAACATTGTTTTTAATGTAAGAAAGTCATTAGAGAATGAAATCAATTTCAATGTTGGTCTTGACAACGTTGCGAAGGTGAAGACTTGCTCTGTAATCGTTCACTAGACAGCTACAGGGCTGTAAAATGGTCTTATCGCGGAAATAAATAAACAAATCGTGGCCTAGAGAGGCACAGAGGGTGCACGAATCGGGGGCCGGAATCTCGAGCGAATTAGATTCAATTTCAGCCGTCGGTTTTCCAATATTCAGCGTTTTATCGGGAGCGTGGTAACGATCGTTTGAAAAGGGAACGCAGCGATACGAACGTAATGCAATCTGCGAACGCGTCTCGCGCTTGAATTCCACGAGGCGCGAAAGCCTGGGTCGGAGTTCGAAGGAAATTCTAAGTAACCTCGAAGGAGTAAATACGCCGGGAAAGAGAGGGATGAGAGAGGGTGAAAGAGAGAAAGGACTAGGTGTCGAGGCTTGCGAAGCTGGCGCGGAAAGAGAGAGTAAGGGAGAGAGAGTGAAAGAGAGAGAGAGAGAGCGAGTATCCAGAAGGAGTAGAGACGGCTTTCTGTCAGTAAGAATGCCTGGGCGTCGTAATCGGGTCCCCGCCGGAAGTAAAGCCCAGCCCGTTTCCATTCTTCGTCTTTTCAATTTCCGATATCCCCGCGGAGAGACCGTCTAATGGTAATTTTAAAAGGAAAACGCAATGGCGCATGCATAATACACTCCACGGGCTCGTTGATTTTCCCGTTGATCATCCAGGGAGAGAAGGAGAGAGAAGGCGCTGCCTGGTTCCCGGAGGGAAAAAGTGGGAACCAGTGTAATTCGGGGGGAACTGTTGGGAGGAACGAAACTCCGACCGCATCTTCCTCTTTTCTTATTAATCCCCTGGCCCCGGATCACGAGACTAGCTCGCCGCGCCGTGATTGTTTGATGTCAGAGTGCGCGATCGCGAACGAAAACCCTGAGCAAACCGCGAACTTTCACGCAAAATCAAAATGTCCATATTCATTTCCATCGAATATTCATTCATCCGTCCCTCGTGTCAATTTGACATAGTTTTCCCGAAAAAAGTTCTACCGTGACGGGGATCAAACATTTTTATCATTACGTTCGTAATAGTTTGAATGAGCTGAAAGCAAAATATTTCATAAAATTCGTTTCTCGTTTTTCATTGAAAACTGTCGGGTTTCATGAAAGTTACGTTTCCGCGTCTATCGACAACGATCGAGTTTCATCAAATTTATATTTCGTCGACTATTGGCAAGAGTTGTGTTCCATAAAATTTACGTCGAACGTTGACAACAGCTGTGTTTCATAAAATATACGTTCCGTTGTCCATTGATAACAAGCCACGTTTTACAACAGTTACGTTACACGTGATCTACGTTTCGTCGTCTATTGACAACGACCACGTCCCGTCAAATTTCCCTTTCATCTATTAACGAAGATCATAGTTATCGATCATAGTTATCATTGGATCGATTTCCACGGAGCTTTCTACAGTCTATCTACGATTACCTATTATTGAACCCGTATTCGAAAAGAGTTTTCATTTCCCGAAAGAATGTTTTAGCAAATAAATTTCCCATTTGTCAAGGACTGTTCCACCAAGCAACGTTCCCTCAGTCATCTATTCACCAGGAAAGAAATAAATCAGCACGACTTGCAATAAGTGGAGCTGACTACAGAAAGCACGAGGGTATTTTCTTGCGGCCGGCGAAAAAGTTCGTCATCGTTCCTCGCGTTCCGGCTTTTTAATTCGCGAGGCGGTTAATTCGCGATGTGAATCGCTGATGAGGTGAGTCCTGCCGGCTTCCATCGTTCGAGCGGTGGTTGGAAATTCGCACGGGAAACCGGCGATACCGTACTCGCGAGCGAATCGTCGGAATTCTTCTCAAATCGAACTGCGAATAGTTCTGGCGATTCCATCGGCTCGGAACGGAATCAAGAAATATGAGAGATGGAGGTGATAAGACTGCAGAACGCGGACCCAACAACTACGCAACGGATTGTTGGGACAAGAAAACGTCTCCTTAAGCCCAACAATCGTTAAACGAGTTTCTAGAAATCGGGCGTATGTTAATAGATTGAAATATACAAATATTCTAAAATGGACTTTCCTGTCCCAATGTGATACACGTGTGTGCTTTCACTGCACGATACGGTAGTCGTTTAGAAATGTATTCCTTCGCCTAGTAGTTTTAATGGGTTGAAAGCAAATGTATCGACACTCTAAAAGTTTTGAAATCTTCCAGCTTATTTTTCAAATTACAGCTACCCATTTCCGTGATAAATGCATTAAATCTACAGTCTGGTAATGTATAAATCACTTTGGCAAAGCTTTTAGTACAATGGCACTGAGGATCAGGAATTGCGTGGAAAGTCCGGATAAACCCTTTCGTTGATGCATCGAGCAACGAATTGTTTTTACATGGTTCTGTAAATTTCGTGAAATATGACGTACGGCCTTCCACTAAATATCCATTCGATTAACACGTGTCGGATCGTAATCTTAAAATCAAAAGAAACGAATTAACGAAGCCAAGACTCGAATTCGACAAGTGGATCGGATATCTGTTGGGACTCGTTCCATGAGAAGTAAAGGTGAGTAATCGGTGCGAAATCGTCTGCGGCGTATCGAAAGCGAGGGACTGTGCTGGTTTGCCGGGGTTTGACGTTTCCTTGGCGTCGGTTTGCGCGGTGTTTGGACGGTGGTTCGACCGCCTCGAATTCCCGTGGCCGGTGGTATCGTTTCCCACGCGGTTCGCGGCGGTGATTCGCAGCGGAATCAGCTCGGCTCGACTCAGCACGGCCCGGCCCGGGCCGACTCGACTCGCCGCGACGCGTCCCCTTTCCACGGGTTTCGAGAACGAGAGCGAAGGAGACCCTCGGACGTGGCAGTGACTAATTATTTAGGGTTGCATCGGCGATCTCTCCCTCGTGGCCAGCCACGGTAGCGTCCCTTCCCCTGCCCCGGATATCTGCTCGTTCCCCTCCTCGCCTCCCAGGTGGCTGGCTCTGGCCGTGGCAAGGGGCAAGCATCCCGAGGCATCCTCCAGCTCGCTTCAGCTCGCTCGAGCTTGCTCCAGCTCGCTCCAGCTCGAGCTCCGGCTCGTTTATTTTTCCCCTCGGACTGCATTTCTGCGGAGCCAAACGGAACACTTATATGGACTTCGTCACCGGCGCGTTCGTTTTGCCGGCGCGGGTATACCGCTATACGCGGGACCATTGTTTTGCACCGGTTAGGCCGAACTCTCGAGGACTCGCGCATCGTCTGTCCTTATTAGCAATTCAAATTGGCGGCAATTTTTTGAGCGCATTTTTGACCTCCTGTATCGGGGCCGGTCCAGCGTCCGCGGCTTTTGTGTCCCCGCGCTACGCATACGCCGAAACTCTCCCTCCCTTATTAAGGCCGCCCTCGCCATATTAAGGACCCCGGCATTAAGCCGCCTCTCCTCTCCCCCTCTCCTCTACTCTTCTCTCTTCTCGTCTCTTCTGCTCGTCGCTCGATTCCACTCCCCGGTTCTTCCTTCGGCTAGTAATTGGTCTCTATCGTTTGGAGCTCCGCAGTTGGCACAGAGGCGGTACGAAAATATGGAAGGTATGCCCCAAATTGTCCATGTCGAAAAACTTGGTGCAATCCCCAGGCGTGTCTTCTCCGTCTCTTTGCCACTATGGCCCGCTGTACGCATCCGTTTTTCCAACGTGCGGCATCGTATTTGCGGTTCAGCCGAATGCCGTACGCACGCGTTTCTTAGGCCACGGATACAGTGGAACGATGAAGATCAAGGATTGCGACGAAGTGAACAATTTATAGTAGAGCGATGACGAAAGAGTGGTACTACAAAAATTACCGCAGTGCTCTCCTTTACGCTACGCTCATCTCGCCGCTACACTGTATACCCGTATTTACACGTGCAGCGGCCACACGTGGCCAGAAGAAATCAAGTTTGTATATGGATAGTTTCTTTTCAAACAGGGAAGACTGATATCTAGCAGTGCGTTGAATCTCGAGTCTCGGCCAAATTCAAGAGCGTTTGATTCGTCGAATGGGGACCTCGCCGAAAGCAATGACGAGGAGAAAGAGAGGATCTTGGGCAAAAGTACTTCGCATTTTTCTTAATCATGACTGGCCGGTCGCGGCGGACGTTCCACGCGTGTAACGAGTTTAATAGCCGGCCGTGTCCCGGCACCGGGCCAAGTCGTATTAATTGCTTCATTAACGTAACGATGCGTCGGTTATCGGGCGATTTTTCGGTATTAAAGAGACGCTTATCCGGAGCGATCGCGCAAACGAGGGCCCCGATGTATACGGGATATTAATGCCTGAAACGGTCCCGGCCACCGCTACTTATTGCCCCTCAAGATAATCGGTAGTTCCACTATCGGAATGCTTAATTCCTGCAATTTATCCGCGCGCCGTGGCCCGTCGCGTCGGTTCGTCCTTCTCTCGAGAAGCGGAGGAGCCGCGAGCGGGACCGCGCGAGCCAACAATCGAGAAAAAGCGAACCGTAGAGGACGGATCGGTGGCGTCGAGCGTGTCCGAGCGTTCGTCCTTGATAAGATAGCCAAGAACCTACCGCCGCGGTGTCCACCAGAGATAGCCGTGCAAACGGGAACCGGTAACCGCGAGCCGCATTCCCAACAGCCGAATGAATGCTAAACCGGCTACCGCGACGGCTTCTCTTTCCCTCTCCTCTCTCGGAAAGCACAGAGAGACAACGAGACAACCGACGCCTCGGCGAGGACGTCCGCGACCTATCTAGCTTCCGGTTAACGTCACTTACAACCCGGATTCCTTTACTTCCTCGAGAAACTCGAACCCCCTGACTCGCAAACTCGGACAACCAACACCAAACATTCCGATACCATCTGCAATTTTCGATACACCGTTCTGTTCCACGCATCGTCTCGGGAAATAGATGTCCGGATCACGAGGTACTGCAAGTACCCCAACCAATCGTCGGAAGCTTTCGCCCGAGGCCCTCTTTTGGGCCACTCCGACTTATTCTGGCCTCTCTGTCGCACGGTCTACTTCTCACGATTGTATCTGTAGATGCAAGGAAAAACGTCACATGTGACAATTTGTACAAATTTCAGTTTATCCATTAATTGAGATGTAGAGTATGCAATGAAATTCGAAAGTCTGAAAAAAATAATTAGTCGAAAGTGATATGACCAAACGTTTAAAAAATTATGTGATAATTAGTTGTGCTTATTAAGTCACCCCCGGTTAAAAAGGCAAGACCCGCTACGACCGACAACATTTTGGTAATTCGATCGGAGGAACAGACGGTTCTGACGGGGTTTCGGGCGGGCCTTGTTAACGGGTTGACGAAAGCCGTAGATCCTCTAGGAGGGGTAATTCAGGTAGAAGGGAGGGTTGCGCCCTTCCCGACATCTCGAGACGCGGGTGAAGGACTTTAAACGCGTTTCCGCAGGCGCCGACCAAGTGAACTTAATCACGCATTCACGGAATACAATCGGCCGTTCGCGTTATGCATTCCGAGGATTTCCGAACAGAAGGAGGCGCGAGCTCAAAGGGAGATAACTGCTCATCGACCCGATATTCCGATGTATCGATCGATACCTCCCTCGTTGTCGTGATAACCTCAAAGCCTCCATAATTGTCCATGTGTGTCGCGAGAGTGTAGGATGGAGTCACGACTAAGTCAGTGCGAGGCCGTTGTCGTTAACGAAGGACGTAAGCCGGAAACTAGGATTTCAGAAAAATTCTTAAGACGATTATGGCTCCGGAATTTATGTCTATCGATCAGACGACGAGGACGCGTTCTCGACTGTTGTTTGTCGGACAGCCGCCGCAGCAAACCCAAAGCTCTCCTCGATAGCATAATCTTGATGAAATTACCGATATCCGGGCGGTATTGTCGGCGTACAATCGAATCCGTCTCGACCGATCGCTTAATGAAACCACCAACCCTCCGCGATTAGATTAGAACGTATTTTTAGTACGTCGGAATCGAATCAACCGTGCTGGTTCTGGTGAAATTGTGTACGGTTCCTCTGCGGAAGTCAAGATACCGGAAATCGATTATGGACGGATCCGTTTACCGTTTAAAATACGCGAATGATGGTAACTATAACACTATAACTATTTCGTAGACTCGGAGGATACACGGAGTGAGTCTAGAAGGCACCATTACGCGAATCTTCGGCCCTCTCTCCACGATGCGTCGCGTCATAGACACATACGCGACAAAATATCGATTGCTGTACGTTTCATTGCTGCAACCAATGTAAAATAATCGACGTTTGTCCACGAAAGCATGAAGCGACGATATCTATCGTAATAAATATATTTTTTGTAATAACTTTCAATTAATTATTTAAATTCGATTGTCTTAAACTAATATTTAGAATTTTTTACTCGTTACTTAGGTTTAGTACTTTTTCAGATAATTTAAATCACCGATGTCTTTGATTGTAAATTTCTCTGTATTTATTGACATTTATTCTTGATATCATAAATATTTAATATTTTCAATATACTTCAAGAAACGACGGTACAGAAAAGGCACGGAACGAAATACCGACAGAAATTAGATGATCTGGTATGAATATCATTATAAAAAATCACGTCCTCCTCATCACACATATTCATTTGCTTTTCGTAACTGACGTGAAGTTTGCTTTCGCACGTACGCTAATCATAATGACAACAGCATGTAGCAACGATTACGCGACGATGACGCTTCGTGGACAGACGTCAATTATTTTACATTGCTCGTAGCACTGAATCGTACAGCAATCGATATTTTGTCGCGTACGCGTCCATGACGCAACGCTCCGAGGACGGATTGCCTTCAGCTATTCATCTATTCCTCATCAAATCTTTCGTCACAATTTAGCGTATTTTTAATTTTTGGTCGCCTAACTAGATGGAAATAGACAGCATCATGCGAGCAGATTTTAATCAACTCAGACAAATTTTCACGTGTCAGATAAGCTGCTTGAAATATCTCGAAACACCGTGGTACCGTTTCCAATTCGATATTAATTCTCGCGCGGACGAGTATTAGATTCCGAGACAATTCCATTGGACCACGGTACACATAATAGCGGAGCAGTTCGAGTAACGATCGATCCGAGCAGATTAATTACGAAATTCGTGAATGCGTCCCTGCGCGATGGCGACAACGAAAGGAGATCACGTCAAGGAGGTAAGCCCTTGTAAAGACAGCCAGCCAGTTCGTCTCTCCCTCTGTTCCCCGTGTGGACGACGTTCTCGAGGATGTTCTCTCCTCGTCGGTCGTCCGATCGGCTCTCTTTCTGCACGGTTCTCTCCTCTCGGCTCTGCTCGCGAAGCTGGTAACGTTACTTGTGCAGCGCCCATTGCAGCTGCCACTTGCACCGAGCTCGCGCGCGCCACAAGATTTAACCGTATCCCTGCTACGCTAGCCACGGCTCTCTTGATACGTCTATCTACGGTGATATCGATAACCATGCCGATCTCTCACGGCCCCGCTTCTCGGAAACAATGACGGACCCGTCTGCGAATAGAGATCGATTAACCTCGCCCGGGAAAAATTATCCTCGTTCGATCAGCCGAGCCTCTCTATTCCTTCCGCGCCACGAATTCATCCGATTCACCCGCGGAATCTGTTTCAATCGTTTGCGGATACGGCACTGTTCGCGATCGTTAATTCCCCGACCTCTTCGCTACTCGATGCCAATATTTTTCTTTTTCAGATCTGCTCTCTGACCATGTACAAACAGCCCGAATGTGTTCGGTTATTATCGAGTCCCACGGAAATCACCGACAACGACTTTGACCTAGAGACGCATTTAACGATATCGATAAACTATATTTATATATCGATAACTATTTTGTTTGGAATTCTGTCGGACAAGCTTATTTCTCGATATCAATAGAGACAGCTCATCTGCTCTCATTTGTGTTTATAAATATGAATTGCGTCGGTATTCCTATCTGTAGCATTGCCTCCAAAATGAAAATGTATTCAATAGACATAAAATACTAGTCGGTTCTTGGGACATCGTTTCAAGTGAGCGAATATTTTCAAAAACGGGAGACATACTGTCAGACCGTATAACTAGAGTGCACTTCAAATCTGTATGAATAATTACGAATAAAAATGTTTATAACTGGAAATGTAATAAATCTTATTCTAAAATGTATTAATTGTTCTGATTAGTGGCTAGACTGTTGATTTGATGTATTTATAATGGAAATGAGCAGGTGCGATCTAAAACTACTCGTGCATCGAGGATATCTCTGTCGATAGGGCATCGCGAAGAAGAATAAGGGCCACGAGGAAAGGAAAACTAGAGAAGAAGAATATATGGCGCAGAGTGGGCCAGTGTCGCCGTCAGAGACGGAAACTGTCTCGAGGATATTCAGCCATCGGCTAAATTATTCCAATTACTAACCAGGAAGAGAGATCCCTTGCGGGAGACGAACTCGAATATTTCCACCATCCGGGGGGATGACGATCCGGTCGGCCATGGGAATGAAAATGTTTGCACGTCACTTGAATTTCATTTACGTGGACGTCGCGCGTCGGGATCGGCGGAGGCTCACCCTTTAATTCGTACCTACCTCATTTTTCTCCACGGTCGTTTAATAACGAGCACCTGCCGGTCCTGTGGACGAGAGGTACGAGTAGCTGCTAGGACACGACGTAAAATATGACATTAGCATCGGCAGACGAGAACGACGACGACGAGGACGACGCAGACGACGACGACGGAATTTCAGGGCGTGTCGGCGGCCAGAGATGAAAAATCTTGTCGCGTTCCGGGAACGAGCTACCAATGATTGCTTGGCCGAATTTCTTCGGCCCGGCTTGTACCCAAGTCGATTCTTCGGGCCTCGATATTGCCAACAAAACTTCTCTCTCTTTCTCTCGAGATAGATTTTTCAAAATTATGCAATAATCACATGTGAATAAAATCACTTTTCTAAATGACGAGAATAAAAAACCTATTTCTATATGTATTTTTTTTTTTGGTCGCAAACTCTGAAGATAAAAAGAGATTGCAAGCAGAGAATCGATCGAGATCGACTGGAATCGTACACTCCTGTTCATAAGTCACATTTTTTGTTATTAAAGGAGCAATATTATGAAATAAAAATGTTACTTTGTAATTTTTTTTCGAATGTAGAGAACATGTAATGAATAAAACAATAAACTCAAGCTGGAGGCTTTTATTCTTTAATTACTATTTTTTTGAAGATAAGTATCTGATGATTTATGATACTGTAGTGTATATCTTATTTGAAATATTATTTTAAAATTTCATTCTGCGGTGTGATGTCTATATTAAAGTAACATAGGGCAGAGCGATAATCAAAGATGACAGAATCAGAATTGTGATGGACTTACGTTTGGCAGAAGATGGTAAAGGGTTAAGGATTTTAATGAAACGCCCGTGGCCACGGGGAACGACTGTGTCTGGCTACTAGGAAAGTTCTGGCATAAGATCCCCAACTGGACTCTCCCGGCACGCGGTCCCTGGATGGCGATGCGGACCGTAAAAGGACATTTGTCGCTTTATATGGTCGAATCGGCTACCAAATACATCGCGAGCTGGCCGTAGAAAAACAAAAGGAGCCCGACCGAGAGCGGGCTCGCGGCTCTCTCACGAGACCCGCACTGACACACCGGCTCAAAATAATGTCTTACGTCGTACGACATCGTTCCAGCCTGACGAAACGCCGCGAGACCGGCATAGCGAGTCCCTGCGACTCCTCCTAAACATTCTTCGATCGCCTAATCCTTGTAATACTAATCCTTGACGTTATAAATATTTTTAGAAATTCATATCTCGAGTTAAAAACTAGATCTAGAACAACGAAAAGTTCTTTGCGTATAACAAAAATGTTCAAACCAAAAAATTGCGAGAATAAGATACACTCTTCGCAATCAATAAACATCATCTTCAACTAAAAGCCAAAGTACCTCATTCCACGAAAACAGAAAATTCTAACAAAGTTACATCCGTTATATAATCCGAAGGGTACTCGACATTCGATCCTTGCCTCGATAACCCTCTAATTTCATCACCGTGCTCGACAAATCAACATCTGCATGAAAAGCCATCAGGAACCGTATAAACAGCATACAGCTTCGAAACTATAACTAACAGGAGAGACAATACGGTCTGCAAGTGGTAGCGGGAGCGGCTAGTTCGATCGGTTAACGTAGCATCAATACAAAGTTGCAGCTAGTCGTTACGTTCTTCGAAGCCCCGTGACGGTATGGCGCAGTGGAGCATAGGATAGGAAGTTGCAACCCGAAATCAGTAAGCTTCGATCGTTTCGAGGGCTGTTTCGTAACGACTACTGTACATGCATGTTACGAACCGAACACAGCCCACGTCCGTTCCATAGAGAATGGAGAAGGAAAGTCGAGACATTCTCGAGCAAAATGAAATCTCTCGATACGTGGCGTCAGTTTGCTCAGAAGCGTTCAACGCGCCCGCTCGTTGGCTTCAGCTTCTCGGCTTTGGTTTCACGGCATTGGCTTCGACTTCAGACACCTCGATCGAATGGGATCGGCGTCCCGCACGTTCCTGATCTCTCTGCGGAGCGGTCGCTGGCGCTACCTCACGGAATCTCGATGAAATCCAACGGAATCCCCGGCGAACGTGCGTTTATCTATTCGGCCCGCGTCTGTTTTCAATCCCTTAAAACTTAGGCGAGCCGCGCGGCCCATACGCCACTCTGTCACGAAGCATAGGGAAAACTGGTGGCCACCAGGTCGCCGCTTTCTCCGCTCGTTCGATCGACCCCCGGATTACCTATTCTCCTTCTCTGTCTACCTTTTTCTTTCTTTCTCGCTCTCACCCCCTTTTTCCCTTTCGTTTCGTTCGAATTCCATGGATTTCACCCTAAATCCGTCGGACCGAGTATGTAAATTCAATTTCTCGCCGTCGTTACATCGCTCGACTTCTCCTCCGACGTACCCGTTCACCTTTTTGCCCCTCCTATTTATGGGTCGTTCGAATTTTACGGCCCGATGCCCTCTGTCTTCTCCAGGTTAGATAGAACTGTTATCCTTGCTCCGGATCCTTGAACCCTTCCGTCACACCGTAGTTCAGAACAGGATTTAGCTGTTCACTGTCGATTCAGGCTGTTTTACTGGATGTTCAAGCGATAGAGACGATTCAATAATTTTCCAATTAAAGATCTTACTGGAAAAATTGAGTCGATTCTAGTAAATTGTGTCAAACACGGTCTCGCAGACACTGGATTCTTTGAAGAAAACACAGTCAGCCGAGGGTTAACTTTTCTTTGCGATTTTAAGTCCTGTATAATCAGTATTTTAATCACCTTCTTTGAGATGTTCGTACATTTTTCTCCCCTCGACTGCGAACGTGCTGCTAGTACCGCTTTACAATATCAATATTCCTTTATTAACTCTTAAGTGCAAGAATTGGCTCCGTGGTACTGGAACGGAAATTGTTATATTTTTGTTTTCTATGTATAGCTGACTTTATTGAAAATTATTAACAGCGTAATTAGTTCTTGCGTTACTTCTATTGACTTTACGTGACATGGCGACAACCTCGTTATACGGACATTATACACTCGCGAAGCTTAAATTACTATGTTGCTAGTAGTTTGATCGGAATTTTTTTTACCTGAAATAAAATGTCCATGAAGAGCTCTGAGCTGAGTGTACCAAATGTTTTGTCAACCTTCTTGAAGTTATGAAACGATTTATCCTCATAATAATTCAATAATAATAATAAAATAATAGAGGATAAATCGTTTCATAACTTCAAAAAAGTTGACAAAACATTTGGTACAATCTGTTCAAAGCTCTTCACCATAAATATATGGTTGTATTTATCTTTCCGTTGCTTCGAATTTTGACTAGCGTGTCACTTTAACGCCGAGGGAAAAATTATGTCGTGGAAATGACGAACAGACGAGTGTTTTAAGGCGACGACTGTTTCCGTCGGCGGATATTTCTTCCGGTGGACTACACCCTCGTTTCCCCGTGGATAAGAAACTGGTTGGTCCCACGAAAAGTCGCGAACCGGCCGCTTTCGGGGCGCGCGGTCTGCGCCACCCCAGCTACGCGAAGTTTGCAAATTCAATTTCTCGGTTCCGCGAAGCACCGCATATTTCCCTGCTCGGCGTACAGCAGCGCCACGGACTCCTCGGAGCGTGTAAAGCTGCTAAAGCGCTAAAGAGTTCCGTCGTCTAGCACACGCCGAGTACTTTCGCCGGGTTCTCCGCGAGCACGTCCTCAAATTTCACCCTGAAAAATGCTTCGAAGAGACCACCAGCCCCAGAGACACCGAAGAATATGGAGCCCATTCTGCTTTTGCGCTGCCGAGTTCTAAGGTGCTTAGGATCAGTCGATGAAGCGTGCTTGCCACCCCCAGGACATATTTTCATGGGAATCGATACCCATAGAGTGCCTCTCCTTGGTATTCCCTGCTCTAGACCTCTAAAATGTTCCAGAATTTTTCTAGCGTAAGTGACAGGCTCGAGTATCCGAATGCATCAATGTTTAAAAAGCTTATTCAATGCATCGATTTTTCGAAATTTTATCTACGAAGTTAGCTATACTGTGCATACTAGAAATTTTATTTGCATATGTAGTATACCCTGCGCAATTTTGGTGAGACTTTCGCTTCCAAACTTGATAATTCTAATTAATATTCGACTATTCGAACGCATCGATTTCTAAAAATGATATTTACGGTGCAAGGGATGGTTTACTCTGCGCAATACGTTATTAGTATCCTGTGTATTTTGGTTATTCATTTCCGGGGTCCTGCGCTGCCATTTCGAATGCAACGTTCTATAGACACTCTATTTTGTTCTGGAATTTTCATTCACATCTCCAATCGCAATTACTACTTCGTTACCGTCGACAAGTTTCTTAAAGAAGAAAATTGATATTGAAAACGCGTACCTAAATATACCTCTTATCGGAAACATTAAAGTAGAATATCGTTCCGAATTAAACGAAGCGAATTACATTATCGAATTCGACACCATAAAACACGAGATGGAGAAGCGAAGTGCAATCTTCAGATTGGATCTCGCGAATAAAAATGCATCGACTCCGAGAACAGTTTCTCCGGCAGCACCGAAATTTCGCGTGCAGTTCTTATTTCGCCGTGGCCCGTACCGCTGAATATAAATGCATAAACATCCGCCGTTTGCATATCTTCGAAACAGAATTTAATTTTTGTGGAACTATAATTGCAAGGCATTAAAACAAAGACGCAGAAAGAATAGCCAAAAAAAAACGTGAAGCACGCTGGGATCCCGAGAACGAGAGAGAATAAAAATATTAATTCAACGCAGCGGAGATCGCAAATTAACGACGCTGAAGCGATAACTGGCCTGGCTTTCTGACGGGTGCATACGAAATATATTATATAAGCGATAAAAAAACAATGAAACGGCGGCGATCAGTATGTACATATTTGCGAGTTCATGTTCTCTCTCTGTATATCGATCTGCGGGGGAGCGTGCGAAACGCGAGAAACAAAGCTTGTGCAGCCGAAAACAAATCGGCCCGATCGCTGCCGGACGAACGTATAACGCGGCCCGTTTACAAACAGCTGTATTTTATAATTACATTAATCACTGCCGATCACCGGTGGCGGTGCCGGAAGTTACGTCGCCCGGTTTGGAACGCGTTACGAAATAATCGATACCGTTGTCGCGGAGCGGATGCTCCCCGGGCAAACGTAATTTATACAAACGATATTTAATAGTACGAAATATCAAATAGAGTGGCATGTGCCGGCAGCGTGAAGCGTTTTCAAACGGCTAGGCCATTAGTTAAATATTCATTATCCGATGTTTGGTTGCGTGTCTCACGTTTCGGATGGTCAAACAGCATAATTTGACGCGTCGAGACGCTTCGACGTTTGATAGTCGTTTTTACGGTAAAATCGCACACCGTAAATTCACTTAATTCCATCCCTGCTATGAGCCGTCCGTGTTCGTGATTAATCGAGTAATCGAGTTGGATTTCTGGTGATTAAGCTCTACAGTCAGCGTATTATATCCACTTTCGCAGAATATTTTTTAACGAACAAACTCATAATTGTTCCTTGGATATCGGGCAAAATATCCAGAAAATTTGAGAAAGGAACGTTCGGCATGTACTTTTAAAAAAATTCTCAAACTGTACCTTGTTTTAAGTCTTCCATAAAGTCAGAAAATTCTGACCGATTTATGAACTTTTCCTGAATATTTCTCAATTAAAAAATTCACAAGCAATCTTCGGATATGAAGTTATGAAAGAAAAACTTGAAAAAATTTGAAAGGTCTGCAAAAACGCGGGGATCCTGGGCGATCAACGCAGCGACCGCAGATCGATGGAGGTTCTGTTGGCGAGCGTGGGAGGTGTCGTGCCACAACTCTTGGAACAAAGGCCACACATCCTCCGCAAAGTTTGGACATCATTCCACCACGAAATAGTTCGCTGTGGGCACGCCCTGCTGCGGAAGTCCTCCGGGCGCGTAGGACTTGTGCACGGATGGATCTTCTTCTCGCGGGCTGCTTCGGGTTTCCATTCGCGGCCATTTTTCAGCATGATCGGATCTCGGCGCGGCGGGTCGACACCGGTAGCTAGCATAAAATTCTCCTTAGAAGAGGATTCTCAGCGGAGCAGGCTCGTTACCCGGCCATTCTATCGCTTGGATAAGTTACGCGCCGGCGAGACCCGTCTCTCGAACTTTCCCCGAGGATTCTCTCCTCTCGCTATCCTCCGGGCGGAAAAATCTCCGCTCTGCTCGCGAGTAGACCGACCCTGCTGCACGGACCCGAGGAACATGCCGATGAACACCCGATTCCGATATCAAGCGACTTCCAAATAATTTCCTTCCTCGACTTCCGCTCGAGACGCCAGCAAATAGCGAAACAAACTTCCGCGATCCCATGAAAAGTTCACGGCGAATCGGCCGATAAGAAGCCGCCTTCGATCGGCCACCAACGGTTATCTTCAGACCTGCCCGCGAAAAAACCTCACGAATCAGCTTACCCTCCGCTTCTTCTTCTTCTTCTTCTCCTTCTTCTTCTTATCGGATTCGCCCCGTTGTTTCCCTTTGACGATGTCGCCCCCGCTTTTCCGCCCAACCTCCTTCGGGCCAAGACGTTTGCCAATTGCAGCAACCCCGGCCGAATTCCCCGCGAGAAACTGCTTTGTTCGACTGGAACCTCCCTCGCAGATTCCCAAACGGTTGCCTCGCGTTGACCCTTTAAAGAGAGACTCCCCTCATTCCTCCAAGACCGCTGATTCATCCACGGTTTTATCGGCGAAACTCCGAACCGAATTAATTGCGTTTTCTACTCTTTGGCGGCAACAATATGAATCTACATGTGAGCAGGTCTGACAAATCCTTTAAGGGATGATTTTCTTCCTGCAGAAAGTAGGGTCGATTTCCTTCATTCAATTTCCAGATTACTTTAAATCACCTCAGAAATCACCTCTTCTAAGGAAGCACAACGTTTTCAGAACACCTTGTACACGTTTTTCGTGTAATCGCAGTCTCCCTGTGCGTAATCTGAGAAAATAAATGCGACAGAATCGGATATACAATCGCATTATCCAGTGTAGCCGAATCAGAGCATCTAATAAGTATTCGAAAAGAGACGTGGTTGATTAAAATCGCGATCCATCGATAAAGAGCGTTTGCGGGTGGCCAAAGGGTTAAAAACCCATCGATCTAATAATCTGATGGGTATCGTTACCAGAGATTCCCGATTCTCCAGGCATTAAGTAGCCTGTATTTCATCGGTGAAGTTTTCGAGCGGGGCCATATCGATTCCCCGCGATGCGTAACAGCGCGGCGAGCCCTCGGGGAAGCATATTCAGCCCGTGGAGCAGTTCGAAGAGGATAAAGTACGAAGTTATTCCACCGTTCTTAGAGTTCGGCCGCGCCGGTAAAAAGAAATCGGGGCCCCGAAAATGCTCTCTCTCTCTCTCTCCCTATCTATCTTTCTTTGTCGCCGGCAGCGGAACGACGCTATTCCAGAGCAGTTCCGGCACTTTCGCGAAAAACCGTATCAATTTCGATTGCCGCGGTCGTCGGAAATTGCCCCGTTTACTCTGCTCGGGTGCGTCGACGTCGCGTGAAATTATGAAGCCTAAGTGCCGCGGAACAGCGGCCCACTAAAATGGGAAAAAGGAAAACACTTCTCACAGAATTTCTGAGAGGGAGTTCTCAAGTGAATATGGGGTAGGTGAAATGATGTTCCACTAAGGTCCATCCACTTTCTATTTCGAATCACTCAGTTTATTCGAGGTGCATTTCGCTTCTGCAAAGTTATCATTGTTTAGGATTATTTGTCTTTGCGACTATCTTGAAAATAAGATCGCAGAAATTGCTCAGTTATAATTCGTTCGTTCTCTTGGTTCCGTGAAGTAGCGTACTTGCTTGGAATCGCATGTTGAACCGTGCGTCCACGTCGTTGTTCATAGGCACGGGTAACGGGGAAACGGGGTGCACAATGGGCTGTCGGGCGCAAGTTCTCGCGGCCCTTAAACTTTTCCGGCCACGCCACAGCGGCCCCTGGTTCCGGTAGCCTTTCAGCGCTAACGCGTATTAAGGAACGCCCTGTATTTTTCATTAGGGGTGTTCGCGGACGCTTCTCACGCGAGCCGCAAGCCTCGACCGCGAAAGTGCCATGCCACGCCGCGAGGAGAAAATGCGATCGAGGGGGCGTAACGTCTGCCAGCCGAGTACAAAGTTCTTCGTCCCTCCAACCCCTACACGCCAGAGCCTGATAATATAACGAGAGTTTACTTTGAGGGCGCGCGTCCGGAAAGTAGTCCCCGCCGCACTGCCTGTGATGCGAACTTCCACACGGGCTGAAGCGAAGCGACGAGGCTTATCGCCGTTCCGGGATGACTGCTCAAACCCCATGGGAGTCCCGTGCCACGCCATTGAACCCTGCTCACCCCACCATCATACCCGACAAACTCCCCTTCCATCCTATTCGACGACGACTTCAGTTTTTCTTGAGAGAACCCCGAAGAAGGAGGAGCTGGAAAATATGATGACGTCACAGCGATTGTATGCGAATGGGAAAACGGTAGTTAGCTTTTGTCAAGTTTGTAAATGTTGAAGGAGAAAAGTTTATTCTTTATTGTTTTGCTGCGTTGGATTTCTGAGTTGGCGGGGTTCACTGGGTCAACTTGTGTTGCGAGTGGCTTTTCGAAATTATACACCGATGTGTTTATACCGTTTTTGTAATGATAAATTTGCAGATGTTGTGGGTCCTAGTCGATTTTCACAACCTCGAAATACGTTATAAAACTCTATACATATAGTATGAATATGGTAAAAGAAAACTTTACTTGTAAATGCTTGGTTGGATATGTAATAATTGCTAAGGTGAAATATACAGAGGAAAGTTGTTGGTTTAGTGTCGGGAATGATTTTTCTTGAAATTCCAAGGCCGAGGTCTCGATCGTCGTCAGAAGGTGACTAATAAAACGACAATACCTCTGACTCGATTGTAATGGTATTCAATTTAAACTTTGCAACTATTAAGAACAGTTTAAATCCGAATGTTTAATGTTTCGGTCCAAGAGGACCCAGCCCACGTTCGTCAGAAACGTTGATGGAACGGCTCCGTTTCGCTGGATGGCGCTCGGTCGTCAAGGTATACGGTAGTCTACGGTTCTGGCTTGATTGTTAATCCACGTTCATGCCGGTGATACCTCTACTCCGCGAAGAAGTTATTCAGTGTACCGCCCGTATCAGCCGGGCCTCGAATGCAACTTCTCCGCGCGTTCCCGCGATACCGTAGGAAATATTGTCGGATTAATTGCCGGGTGGAATTAGAATCTGGTATCCGTCGTGGAACGGACGCTGTGTACTCGTGCAGTGTGCGGGGCACGGCCAGTATTTCACGATAATTTTTATCGTAGGTGCCGACGCTTAAATTATTTGGACTTTTTCCGGGCGGCCGCGCGAAAATATTCATCTCTGACTCACGGCATGATACGGGCATTCATCATTTTGATACTCACCGCCCGTTACCAGAGCCGGGGCGTAAATTTCCAAACTCCGACGAAAATTCACGTTCCGACCCCGCTACGCCGTTCTACCGTAACTTTTATAGAGGAAGAGAACGAGAGGGAGGAAGAGAGAGGGGTGGAAAAGTCTCTCGGACCTCGCTGTTTATTTTACACTCCCGGCTGATTACGCGAGTCCGAGAGCGAGTAGTCTGCTCTCATTCGTATTCATTGATAATAATCCGTCGAGCTAACGATATTTCGCGAGATCTCTCCCTCCACCAATGCCCGGGCTAGTTTCGACCCATTTCCAGCACGGACGCGAACGACTTGATTCCCATCGACCAAAATGTCAATACTCCCCGTTCGATCGAAATTAGTGTACCGGCCGCACGAACGAGCCGTTAATCGTAAAATAACAGACAATCGAGTGGAACGGCTGTCGCTCATTTAGGACTCGTTAATATGTTTGACGTTCCCGTTTCACCCGTGACATACATGCAAAATCGAAGCCACTTTCGAGGCTCGTATGAGCGCCGCCAACATAAAATAACTGCAAACATGGACGCACGATTCGCCTCTAAACGCGATTGATTTCAGTCCAATCAAACAGACATCCAGATCCCTTTTGTCGCGATCTAGAGAGCCAGAGATCCTCCACTAGGGTTTGGTTCTATCGCATCCAATTCACGTTCGCACAATCGACACACATCGATCTCATTTTAGCAGTTTTTGTTTCACCAGAAGATCGAGCTTGGCAAGCTTACAAACCTGCTGTACGTAAAGGACTTAAGGAAATTCGATAAAAATTAAACTGGGGTGTGACGGAAGGTCTATACTGAAACAAAAATATCGTTTTCGATACTGTTCGAGTACCGAGCGTATATCGGATCTGTCCAACATCGATCCCTTCGGTTTTGTCGGTTCGAGAAAGTTTGTCCGAACGTCTGCGGCTCGCTAAGGGTGGCTCGGCGGTCGCGAAAGGGTCGGTGGGCTCGGTGACGAGGGTTTCGTTAGTCCGGGAGCGTACCGCGGAACGTATGCTAAATTATCGAGTAGTCCTTCGGGCTTAATTACTTTTGTCTCGCCACTGACGAAACTTGGAACATCATTTTCTCATTCCGATGGGAGCGGAGGCATTAATTTGCCGACAGTGACACGGTGGTGTGGCCGTCCTCCCGGCACTGCTAGCGCAAACTAGAGCGAACGATCGTCGCGCGAGGTCGCGGCGCTTCGCGTCGTTTCCCGATTTTCCTACGCAAATAGAATCGTATTAGGGAAATACGGTTCCGGAGGATGGCGGTCCGGTCGACCAATGGTATTCGAGACACGTCCCGGCCTCCGACGGAATGCGGCCCTCGGTATAATCAAATAAATGTGTACTTTATCAACGTCGCGGCCGTGTAATTCCAGGCCGTGACGAATAAAAGCTCCGACCGGGGTTACATTCCGAATTATTTCTACTGCCTACTAATAATGCGATCTTAATCTCGTTGGCTGGGTTCGTTAGCGTGGATCCTTTGTTATATCCACCTGAAACGATTTTCCCGAATTCCGTCAATTTTTTGAGTTTCGTAACAGAAGAGAAGAACGAAAAATATTTCAACGAATGCAGAAAATACTACTAATCATATCCTGCGTCCCTACGTCACCGTACCACACCTCCAAACGTCACCACCGCGAGTTTCCTTAGGAGACCGCTGTTTAACGAGCGAACTGAGCAACGTTGCTTTTGTAGCTCGACAGCTTTGACAGAAAGCGAGCTACTTTTTCGTATTGCAGCGGGAAAGTGGATCAAAGGTTCGGCGGGATCGAAAAGGCCGGTGGTTCAAAGCGATTCTACTCGCAGAGCATCGAGAGCAGAAGGAAATAAACATGCAAAAAGAAGCGAAAGAGAGAGAGAGAGAGAGAAAGAAAGAGTTCGCGGACTCGGAGGCGAAGGAAGTATATTGTCCACGACGAAAATGCAAATTGGATGCGCCGCGGTGGACGCCTGTTCGAATGCATTAAGGATACGACTAGGAGAAGCGCGGGGGTGGGTGTGCACAGGCGGGTCGTTAATTTTTTACACGGCCTGCGGATCGGAAACGCCTGCCGAACGACGAAGACGGCGACGACGACGACGGGAGAGGACGAGAAGTTCTTAGCTGGCTGTTCCGTTGGTCGTTATTGCGGGTGGATCGTAATTATTACTGGCGGCTGTGAAAGACGATCGCAACCTCGCGTCGCAGCATGTCGACTTCATTTGGGCCACACAAACTCGACTATTCTGCGACACAATAGAATCAGTAATTACAGCTGTTTCTTCCTTTATTTTTCATCTACGACGTCGACCGCGCCGTCTATCGATCGTTTCCTTTAAAAAGAAAGCCAACTCTCGACCTGCGAAACAAGACAATACACTCACTCTCTCTGCAGCCGACTTTCATCGTCGATATTCCCCGACTGAAGTACAAATTTAAATCTGTTTCCCCTCCCTATCATCGCAGACGAATTGAAAACCCTGCTGGACTGTTCCTTCTTTCACCGTCCTTTTTACGGCGGCGAGCATTGTCCCCGTCGTTATTGTCGAATCATAATTATGCTCCTCCGAGCCCGACACCGATGTCGTCGACGACGACGACCATGTTGACGTCGCGACGCGATCGCTAAACCTTCGCCAAATGCCTTCACTGACAGGCACGGAGCGATTTAACCCCTTGCGCAATGATTTATTTTGGTAAAGAACTTCCTTGTCATTCACTATTTTCTATACTTCGCAAAAGGAAAATTGATATCGTCTATGTCCTTCCATGGCTAAAGGTGCGATCTCCTTTGCGCGTCTGGACGCAGCGTTTTTTATACTCCATTCATCAAACTTCGTGACAACTGCGTCTAGACGTGAACCACTGCGCCTAGACGCGTGCGTCTACGCCAAGATACAATGTCGCATTAAGTTGACGATTGACTTAATCCGTGTAGTTCCTCGTTCTAGCACCCTAATTGGTTTCGCTCCATTCTTGGAGGAGCGGAGTCTTATTTTCCTATGTAGAAAAAATGTGAAAACTCAGAATAGCGAAATCGCGTCAGTCGCGGCCTGAGGCGAAGGGTGGGGGAACAGCGATGTGGAAGGGCGAGGAGGGGGACTAGTCTCAATCTGTCGCTACAGTGCAGTGTTTGGATATTGCGTACCGTTTCGCACGCAACGGCCACCAGATGGCGGCGTCTTCGGCCTCGGTAACAGAAAAATGGGGTACCTTGAGTACCCCGCAGAATTTTACAAAATTATTAGTATATACATATGAAAAGGCAAGGGGTTAAGCTACCCTTAAAACGTTAGCAATTACGTTTCTAGATGAAACACTCGTCCCGCCAATAATACCAGTACACTCCCGGCAATATAATTGCCTCAGGACTCTTGCCGTTCTGCTACCTTATTCTAGACACGGCACTGTTTTTACCCCATCTGGTGGTCGTCGCGTGCGAATCGGTGCGCAATATCCGAACACTGCTACAGTGGGCTTAATCGAGGAATATGCAGACACCTTACTATAACTTTTGAACCATACAAGATATCGGGGTAAAAATTCGACTAAAATTCATAAAAAAATTATTCCTACCTACTAAAGCTATTGTAAGAAATATATTTTTGTAATAATTTTTTGTGAAAATACAAACGCAAACGTGTACGTCGAACACGTATAACATTTTTTGAGATTTTCAAAATTGAGAAACATACTCGGAGACTCACACCCGACCGAGACGTCCTGTGAAATCCTCGAACATACAGACCTGTCAACTGGACAATGCGAAAACGTTGTAACAGTACGCGGTAACACGTCGCCATTCTAGATTTGTCATAGTTTAAGCAACACGTCACGACAGATGCAGCAACAAATATGAACATAGCTTCACAGGAGCTTGTATTTTTCACGAGCCCGTCGACTGGTTCGGGTCTTGAGACGTCCTTTGTGAACACCCAACACCCTTAGAACCCCCTTGGAATATCGATACCGGGACATTGGAGGGTCGGTGTCTATTTTTACGGGTGTCCCGTCGCCCAGTATCGGATCGATCATCCTTTAGCCTGGCTCCGGAACCTTTCTTTCGTTTAATTCCAATCCTGGCGCGAGATGCCTTGAAATCGCCGGAATTGAATCTCCTTCGGACGCTTGACTATCAATCATCTGTGAGCGCCGGTTTAGTCAACGTGGATAGGAAAGTGGTAGGGCCGTTCTTTTGAGGCCTAAAGTACTCGATTTCTGACAATGTTGGTGTTAGACGATGTCTAGAACGGTTCAATGTTTACCGATGAAGTTGGTACTAGCTTTCGATAGTCGTTGAACAACTTGGTTTCAGTACAGATTTAATAAACCGCTTGTTGAATCGACATATTCATTCGAAAGGAAACCTAATATAATACTGTTTATTTATCGTGGCTTTACCCCAGAAATGATGTTTCAAATGACAAGTTGTTCCAATCGTTAATTTATTCGAGTGTCTCTAACAATTTGATCGTCTGTGCCTCGAAGGCTTGAAGCTTACGAGCTGCGAACAAAGTCATGTATTCGGAATTCGTCATCAATAATTACTCATCGCGGTGAGTGCAGAACCGCGGGTACATAAATGGGTAAGCCGCTTTCGTCATCGGATCGATGAATATCGCGTCGTTCGTGGGACACGTTCGCGAATGAAGCTTGTTCCCAGCGCTGTCACCGAGTTCCGCTCAATAATCCGTGCGACACGGTGCTCGCGGCGCGCCGCGACGTCGCCGACGATCCTCTTCGCAACCTTCAGTCACACCTTTCTAGCCAGACTTAATTACGACTGTAACGTAACTTGCGGCGTGATCCGTGCGAGCTGCAATCCACGCGGGACACAAGCAGAGATTCGTCGTCGTTGGGGCCAAGCAAACTCACGCCGCCACCGCCACCGCCACCACCGCCAACGCCGACGACGACGCTAACTCTCTCGTCGAGCATAGCAGAGCCTTGGCGAGCTGAGGAGAGCAGCTCTTTCGGTCTCGAGTCCTCGGGGACGTTGTACAACGGCATTACGCGGACCTCGTGGTCGCAGCAGCCTCTCCTGTACGCACGCACGGAAATCCGGAGCAGTATTTGCGTCCCCCGGCCTCTGCATAATGCACGAAGTAAACAGCCGCTGCCGGGACCCTACCGTTCCCCAGGGATCCTCGTCGAGGCAGATCGTACCGAACCACTTCGCTAAACTAATCAGCCTCCGCGCAAGCACTGGCCCGGGAACCTAACAAAAATCATCCGCAAGCAGACAACCAGCTATACTGACCGTAAAAACAGCCGTCGCTGTACCACCAACGAAATAAGGGCCTGGTCTCTGGACCAATGAACGCGGAGAACATTTTTCAACGGAATCGAGCGGCTATTCGCGCGATCGACGGAGGTAGCCGCGTTTAAAGTTCCTCGAGCGACAGTCGGCGCGCGATCCTCGGGTCCTGAGCGCCACGGCGCGACAAGGCGCGGCGTGTCCGAGAGCCGTGTCCGAGAATGCCAGGAGCGACATTACGGCACGGTTATTACTCGAGGCGTCGTCGCGTCAGTCCGCTGGAGATCGCCCGGAACGCGGTAGGAACGATGTCGAAAATGTCGATCATCTGCTTGGCCCTGTGGAAGCGTGCCGGCCCGCTTGCGTTTCGTCGTATCGATACGTTTCCGCGAGCCGTTCGGTCACTCGGGCCCGTTCGCTCGCGACATCTAATTTCCTGTCTCGAAGATCTGCGCGCTTCTCTCGAGTTCGACGAACGTGCCAATTCGTCTCTCGGCTCCCGGTTCAACGTTTTCGGGCGCAATTACTCGGGCATTCGATTCGGCGAAGTTGTTCGGTGTCGGGAACGATCCGGCAACGAGTTGCGCATCGTATCGCAGCTCCGCGAAACACTATGGAGCATTGGCGAAGCAGTGGGAACAGCTTTTGGAAGCTCGGCGAAGCTCTACCGAGGTTCATCTGGCGCGGCTTTTGTTGGCTTGTCACGCGTTATTTACAAACGTCGCGCCCTGTTCGCGGCAACGACGAAATGATTACGTGTAATGGACGATTATACGGGCTGAAGTTACAACAAATACTTCCGACGCTAATTAACGAGCGTATTTCAACGCTAAACGCGCCGCTGTGCTAATGATTTCCATTACGTCGCGTCGTTGTTCCGCGCCGAATCGGCTCTCGTTTGTCGCGCATTAATTGTTTGGCGAAACGCGAAACCAACTCTCCCTCTCTCTCTCCGAACTGTTCTCCGTTCCGCAGCGAAGAGGAAAAGATTCGAGAGGGAGAGAGAAAGGGAGCTTGTTGCCGGATCGAGTTCGTCTTATTCTCGGGGATTCCTGGGCCCACCGCTAAATTGGTCCTCTCGGAGGCCATCCCGGGCTTTTTTTCGTCGTTACGCTATTGCCCAGGGCCCCGGCGGACAACTTTCTTTGCCGCATGCCACGGATTTTAGGGAGAAATCTCTGGCGGCGCGCGAGCGAGGTGGTCCTCGGACTCCCGGATTAGGATGGCGAACCGACGACGACGAGTCTCTGTCTCTCTATCCGGCTGATTAGCTACGAAACAGAGGACGCGACGCGGCGGCACGGCGCCAACTCTCCGCCCGTTTCGTACGTTCCATCTGTCTGCCGATGTAAATAAGACGACAGCCGACCGCTGCCGCACGCCGATATCTGCCGATAATTCGCGTGTGAAGTCGATGGTCATCTGCAAGCTTGATAACGGCCAGAAAATTATTATCATCGTTTACACCAGCAGCAGAGTTCGACGAGAACACACATGAAAATTTCTCATTTTCTTCAATGAACTGAAGAAATTGGAAATAGTATATCGGCATTCCTATTTGAAATCGCACCAACTCGTTTTCGCCATGAATGTATAAAATCCGCAGGGACGGGAATGAGATATTATATCTATTTTATACTCATACATAGAAGAAGATTAATATAGAATGAAATTATTCTAGGTCGGAAGGAAAGGTTTAATTTTCGAGTTAGAATAGCTCCGACTGTAAAGGGTTCAGTAACACCTATTGTGAAATCAAGTTCGATTCATAGTTGTGAGTCTGAATAAATAAAGATTACGAAGAGGGCAATAAGGAAAAGTAAACTGGAAATTCTGACTTTTCCGCCCGTCAGTTTTGTGTACCATAGTCCTCGGCTGAATGGGGGTAGGAAGCAAGGTGCGAGATTGACTTGGAGTCGGGAAAAGATGGGCCAGCGTCGTCGTACGATAAACTAGAACGCAGCAGGTAGAGAAGCCGGCTTTCGCAGGCCTGACATACGACCTTCCTGGTGACTACTTGCCGCTACAAAGCCGTTCGCTCGACCTTACCCCTCCCCCCTGCTAGATAACTTAAGCACTCTGGGGAGGGTGCAGCCGTTCGCCCGAGCCTGCTTAACCAACCACCGCCTAGAAACTGCGCCTCTAAGTAGTTGCGCATTCGTTGGCCCCGTTATTAAGCCGCTATTCGAAGAGATGCGTCCTCCGGCTCGAGAGAAACCCCTTTCACCCGCTTCGTCCCTCCGGGTCCAAGCGCAACCCTGTTTACCCGACCACCCTCGCACCCTTCTACACCTCTCATGCACCCTTTCCGACCGCTATGTGGATGTTTCGTCGCCGCGTGCAACCAACTATGGGGAACAACGATTACGGAGGCCGAGACCCGTGTTACACCCTGAAAATAATCCTTAACCCTTGCCCTATAATATCGAGTCCCATGAAGATCGTTGGCAACGCAGATTTACGATGAATTCTGATGGATACGCACCCTATTCAATGTTCTTACTGTTTTTTGTGTTGATTGTGTAATGCGTAAAATCCGCAGTCTCCTGGTCGAGCGATGCACACGTGCTTAGTGCAAAATTGTCATGTAAATTTATATTAAAAATATCCTCATTGTATTTGACAGAATGATGCACTCTTCAATTTGTCTGCGTGACGCGCTTCCGTGAAATTGATTGTAACTTCGTTCGTACTTGAAATTTCGCGTTGAAATTTCGGGAGCACATTTCCATGTTAGTGCAGGTTAGAAAGAAATTTTTTCAAGTCACACGGTATCCTCTTCCAGTAACCTCGCCAGATTCCCAATAACGGAACAACTCGAAGAAAACGCTAAAGGAAGATATTTCCGCGCGAGTCTAGACATTGGGCCGCGCTGATCCAATTTCAAAGTATGCATACAACTCGGTAAAGTATCACGCTGCAATCAACTCATCTTGGAGCAACGGGAAACGAACAGGATCTTGTTTCCTGGCGGACGTCGCCGCGCTGTCGTCGCGCATTACGATTCTGGCGAACGGCGTCGCAATTAAATTCGTAATCGTTTATTCAAGTAGGCGCGCCGCTGTCCATTAGAAATGTAACAAGTTCAGGGGAGTCTTAAAGAAAGGGAACGATCTGTTCGCGTGGAACGTGAGCCGGGGGCCGAGTTAAAAATTCCGAGGAGGGAATGAAGAAATAAAGTCCGCGCCGCGCGCCGAAGCGGGAACAAACGCGCTCTGCTCTGTACCGCTCCGCTTTCTCCCTTTCTCTCTCTCTCTCTCTCACTGCTTCGACTATGCTCTCCGCACCGTTCCGCAGCGGAGGGAATTAAAGCGCGAAGGGTGCGCAAGGAGGAAAAGAGGAAAACCCTCGAACGTGGCGAGAGTCCGGAACGACGCCCGGGCATTCTCGAAATTTTCAAAGAGTCCGCCGGCGTGCGCGTTCGAGCGTCTCTCCAGCCATTACTTCTCTCTCGCCCAGTGTTCTCCCGCCAGGTATTTCGTTTAGAGTGCCGAAAGCTCGGAACTACGCGTCGCCCAATACGCTTTTACCGAACCGACATCGATCGGCCGAGGTCTCGAGCCGAAACTCCCGCAAGAACGGTCCTGAAAAATGCAACAATTTAAATGCATCCGTACAAATAACAATAGTATAGCTAATTTCTGGAAAACGATGTCAAATTGACGCGACGGACGGATGAAGGTTAGACTCGTTGACTGTTTTGGTCATTTCGATGAAATTTTATTAACTTGACAAAATGTAATAGCGTACACCCTGGAATATAACCGTGTCTCTGTTGACTGGAACAAGATAAACCCTGTGTGTCGATCATTGTTTCTAGCCTATATATGTATATATGTATATGTATATGTATGTACAATAGCTCCATTAAAAAGAGAAGCGAGAACACTTTAAACATTGAGCAGAACAAGTATCGTTAAAAACAACGGAACCACTTTACTCGAAAAGGTTAGCTGGTATGTACACGTGTCCCGAGCGTTTTCGCCGGTACAAAAGGGATTTAATTGAGCGTATTTATTCTAAAGGGAATTACAGTCTCCGCGATCAGTTCTCTGCATGTCGACACGACTCTGTGTGAACGTGGGTTCTACGGAATCGTCGCAGAAAGCACGGTGGTGGTCTGTGTTCCTGGGTTTTATCGCAGAAGAGAACGGACACGCGTATCGTTGCACGGTAGAGCGTTTGCCGAGCGGAATTATTAGGACGGCCCACGTATCGGGCCGGGGCAAGTCCGTTTAGAACCGTTTGCAAAATGAAATTAACGTCGCGCTACAATGTAATCCGTGACCCGGAATCACCGTGTCGCATTAGGCGGCTCTACGTGTCCCATTCCAGGGGAGAGCGTATGTTTGCCAAACGATATTAGTATTACGACTGTCCCCCGCTATCTGCGGTTACAATTTCCCTCGGCGAGCTGGATCTTCGCGCCGCCTCCAAGTTTACCGCCGCTACCTTGCCACGTAATTACTGTTATTTTATTGCTGTTCCGCCATTAGCGCGTCTCGGCTCCTCTCCGCTCTTATTTTCCAGGCGGAGGACTCGATTAAATAAAGTGGCTCGATTAAAAGCAAGAAAAGTACGCGCTCCAGCCAGTCTGTCTTCCATTTACTTCTCGATCGACTTACCATCGAACCAGACCGCTGAAAATGCGAATACTGATGCGATCCTTTCTTCTTTCCTTCCTTCCGTCCTATCTTCCTTAGTTCATAACGGAACGAAATTTTTTCCATTCAAACGCGATTGTTAGCAGATGCAAAATAAAAATTATCTGCGACGATGGACAGATTTCCATTTTCTTAATCTTCCTACAATTCAAAATGGCACCTTTAGCACGATCGTTTCTGGTTATCGCTACTTATCGCAAGTGTCAAAACACTGTACTCGCTGTTCTCGATTTGATTTAGTGCGACTCCAAGTTAACAATAGGTACTCGAGTCTGTTGTTTTCGAGCATTTCTTACGCCCCCGTACACTATAATTCAGTTCTACCTCGAGTCTATTATACAATTGCTTCGCGTACTCGCGTGCTACGCTGTACTCGCATTAAATTAAAGTCGGAGCTCTGGTGACTCGTAATTATTGTCAAGTTTTGCGACAAGCTCCTCTGCTGGCTAAACTAATTCTCGAACTATGAGGAATAGAGTTTTCATTACTGTAAATTCAGTTTGGTTCGTGTTGTGCCATCGGTTCTACCTAATTTGTGTTCCTTCCTCGATCTATTTATTAATTACACTGCGGATCTTTATGCAAAGTAAAAATTCTCCATGTACAGATAATTTCATTGTTTCGTGTTTCGTGCACTCGTTTTTTTCATAAATGCATAAAATCCGTCGTCGGTTAATTTATTATCAGATATTCGATTCACCGCATTAGCGACGATCCGAACGAAGATCGCGCGGTCTACAGCGCGTCGATTCTTCGAAGGATCGTTGTACTGCAGGTATTTCTCATTCAGGCAGGTGGAACAGCCCCGCGCACGGTTCCGAGTAACGGATTACGATGTAATGCGATGTAATCCGGGATCCTTTTATCTTCTGGCCGCGGGCACGCCACGTTGCACGGTGCCACGGGCAGTTAATTCGCATTAGCATCGGAATCGGGAAATCAGCGGCGGTCTATTCAAGCCCGTGTCCGAGACTTTCGTCTTAAGAGGCGTCGCTTTTATCGTTAATCACCGGTGTGATGCGTCTTTCGCTAACGAGACGAAACCACGAGCTACCTGCGTTGACAGTGTTGCCAGTAATCCAAATTTCCAGTAATGGACTCAAATGTGATACTACTGCTTCAGCTTGACGTCTAATACCTGTAAAAAATACTGTAAAAGTAGTTGTGTTAAAATTTGTCGAAGACTGAATGCAAACGTACAATTATACTTCGAACGAAAATTTGATAAAATTCTGATTGCATTATTAGGTTGGAAATATATGTTTACTATTATTCAATTATACAATTTCCATTCGTTATACTTACACGCGTACAAGATGTTATGACTTCTGTTAGTCCGCTAGTATTGAAACTGTTGATTCATTTTATTGCGGAACGCGAATCAATATGGAAATGTTATTTCTTTAGCAGTTTTACCACCTGTAAAGGTTTATATAATCTCCATTATTTGTTAACAACTTAGTGTCTGTTTTTTTAGTGCCTTAATACCTGTTTCCTAATGACTCACTAACAACATATGCTTTTGATTTACAAGTAAAATTACCTGCTTATTTCAAATACGACAGAACTTTCTCTCCAACCTAATAGCTGGATACTGTAAATTCATGAAATGTTGTACCGTGTACGGTTATGGTCTGGATGGAGAAGGAGTATAGGCTCGTTTAAAGCAGAAAATTCGGCGATCGCGTGGAAGGAGAATCCGACGACCTTCTGTCAGCCGCGACCATTCGAATCGGACGAATTGCGGTCGATATTACGCAAGCCACCGGCCAGCTGTTCGCACGAATCGAGTCTGGCTCCTCGTTCAGGTTGAAACAGACTGTTCTGCTCTTATTGTGCTGCCTCTTTCAGCAGAAACGTCGGCCAGCACGTTCCAATAATCGTCACGCAACCGCAGCGCCGGTTAATGAGAGGGCTAAACCGACGGTGGATCGCGGACACGAAAGGATCCGTTCACGCGAGACCTCTGCGGGGGTTGTTAACGAAATCGTTGCCTCGCATCGGAACGCACACCATTCGCGCGTTCGGCACGGCCCTAGCTGTCTGATAAGCCCATACGAGTTTCCTAGTCCTGCACAGTCTCGAAGGAAATGGGATTGGGTCCACATTTGGGAAGCACTTTTCTAATGTTATTGTTATATGTATTTATATCATGACCAACGACTGGTAAACTAAATCCACCTCGGACAATGCAACGACCCATTCTCGCACTGAAAAATTACAACGCGAACCTTTCTCGCGTCGTAAAATTGTCACGGGTTCCCACGACCAAGCGTTCGCAGTTTAACGGTGGCGTAAAAGCGTCTGTTGCCGTTAAAATTTCATTTCTAATAAATATCGCGGGGTTATCATCGGTTCCAGCGACTCTACGCTGGCAGTTTTGAGGGTTGAATTGAAATCGCGATTCTCTTTAGACGAGATGGGAGAAAACGAGACGCTTACAGGAACGGTCTGGAAAGAGCGAAAGGTAGCCAGGGTATCCGCGAACGATGATAGCCAGACGGGCCCCGTGTCCGTGGAACAAAACTGGCAGACGGAAGTTTCGACGGCGCTGGTCTCGCGGAAGGAACGTTAACGAGGCCGGATTTATGGCCGATTAAAGCGCAACGGAATTACTCCCGCTTAAACGGCGAAATCGTTTTCGATTCGGAACGGATCCGTTTCATTTCCATAAACAGCCGGCGCGCCTCCGTAGCCAAGATTCCGGGTCACGGATTACGCGATTCCCACGGGAATCGCGGCGCGTAACAGGACAATTCCACCCGTGCAAAACGACGGCAATTGTCGCGCAGCTTTTATCGCGTCACGCGGACCCGACGCCGGTTAATTTGCGTTATTTTGCAAGGGGACAAAGAGACGGAGGATTAAAGTCGTCACTCGTCTAACTACTCTACGCGGAACTGCATCGACATTTCGCGCTAACGAAACGAGGAAAACGCAGAAGGGAAGACCTTCGATGTCGTTCCGACCCTTGAAACGTGCCCTCAAATAAGGTAAACGATTGATTAGTCTTTAAACTGATATAATACCTCATACAATACTTAAATGTCTAGTAATTGATTAGATGCGAATGGTATAGCAATTCTTAGTAGCGTCTCAGAGTCGCCACACGAGTGCTAAGGATTAATTTCACTACTCCTCAGAAAACTTTCATTCGCGATACAATAGAGCTAGCGAACACGGAGTCAGTGATCAGACAGCCATAAAGAGAACACAGAAGAGGCTTGTATCCAGTTTACCTGATCTTCAAACAGCGAGCAATTAGTGTCGAGTTAGCGGAGCAATTAATAAACGATGTCAGTTGATTATCTCGAATGGGCGATACAATTCGGTGATCGGTCTTTGTTTGGGGAATTATATCTTCGCCGGGAATATCTGACGAGGGTTTTAGAGTCGAGCAAGTTTAGCGAGAGAGGTTGATCACGATGGCGGGGCTACACACCGTTGATTATAGTATAGGGGTGCACGCTGCTCAAATTTGACCCGCATCTCTCTCACTCTCTCTCGCACGCGCGCTCGCGCTGCACCAAGTTCCGGCGAAGTTCCGAAACCTCCTACGCGTTCGACCGTACCGAAACAGGACCGTGGCAATAATTGCAGCCAACTGACGCAATTACCCGAACGTCCAACTGTAATTATACGATTCACTGAGACGGGGAAAGAGGGCAGAAGTAATACCAGTCGCCGCCGCCGCTGAAGTGTTGATGGCCAGGCAGGGACATTCGGTAAATGAGACAGTGATTATTCGGAGCTGTTGGTTTTATTCGGTGTGAAACACTCTTGTTGTGGACGGATTGATGTAATCCGTGATTGTGGGGACTGAAGTGGTCCTGGGAACGGCATCACTGGAGCCACGGCCTACAATCACAACTACAGGGTGACTCTGGATAATGGAAACTAGAAATCTCGATTTTGAATGTGTATTTACATGCATGTATTTTAAAACGTATCAGTAGACATATCGACAACAGTAGTTGCTTCGCAATAGTGTTTTTCCATAACTAAGAATATTGTTATCGCAAAAGAAGTCGTTTATTGTCAGAACATTAAAACATATGTATCAACATATCATTTTCAATGTGAGTGATTTCCAAGTTAATTTTTGTATCTATTTTGTGTACTCATATTTTGCTTTTTGTTACGTTAATACACGTGTATTTAATTATACGTGAAATAGGACGCGTGTAGCCGTGTACTTAAAATGGCACGTACTGTAATACGTGTATTTTAAATACACGTGAAATAGACATCTCTAACGGAAACGAAAAAGAGGGTTATAGAGGGTGGCGATAGGAAAAGGCTTTTCTCTGGAAATTTTAGGTTGGCGAAACTGGCGAACTTTCCCATGGTCGTGGAACGATGCATTACCCGGGGAAATATTTGGGCGTCCGGTATACAGGGGTGGTGGCGCCGATGGCGCCGGTGCATGGCCGAATGTTTGCCCGTCGATTGTTTGCCGGCGCCGCGTGGAATATGCAGGGCGAACGATAAATAAATAGCAAACACGAATCTCGCATGCGGTCAGAGAGGGATAATTGCGAGAGTCAGGTGGATCGGTGTGCGAGCCTCCGGAACGACTCTCGTACGCCTCGAAATTGCCGATCGAAAATGCTCCGCGATCCATTCCTACGAATCGTCAGCCCTTCGAACACGTCCTACGACCTCCGTAACTTTCCCCTCTGGACACGCGTGTCCCAAGTTAAACGCTTCCATCCGCCGGCTCTGTACGTCCCATCGGCCATTGCGAAAAATGTCGAAAAAACTCTCTTTTCGATGGTTTCCAACCGGCAATAACAGTTCCCTCGGAACGGACTCTCGTCACGCCGGGATTTTAATCGTATTTACGAGAGAGCGCGCGCGCGGTCACAGTCGCTCGCTCGATGCCAGAAACCTGAACCGGATTGATTGAAACAGTATTCGAAATCCCGAGATTTAATATCGGCCTTGTGGCGAATAGTTGAGCGGTCTCGCTCGAGTAGGACTCGCAACGATTCGATTTCCGATTTAGTCATTAAACAGCCGGCTTATTGCACTTTTCGTAGCGGTGCGTCCGGAATTTTGCTTCAGATGTAGGTACTTGGGCTGCGGAGGGTTCAGTTTGGAAATCTGTGGCCGTTTGTAACGGATCGAATGTGCTCCGAGAGAGGTAAACTGCGGTTCTTGGATGTTTGTGCACCGGCGGCAGAAGGATTTTCAAAGTTGTTGGTGATTAGGTGTTTCTGGTGGTGTTGCGAATATACATTGGTCCATGCGAATGCAGATGTTTCCTGTTTATGCTGCAGATAGGCGGTTAGTCTGAGATACCTCTGAGCGTTTTATAGTTCGGACGAACAGTCAACAACACAAGGGTATTAATCCCACTTGCTACACCCACCAAGTAGCTTAACCCTTTCAGTACATCGGACAAGATATCTCGTTTCCACGATATCGAAGAAACGATGCTATGGACGGGATATTTCGTCACCATGATTTTTTCATACAATACTATGGACGAAATAACTCTTGTATTTTTATTATTGATATGAAGTGTTTCGTTTGAAAATTTCGCACACGTAATTAATTTTTAAGACATCCCATCGTTGGTGGAGGATGCTTAGAGGCGACAAAAAGAAAGCGGATTTCTGTTTTATGGTTTATGAAAAGTTTCAAAAACTGCTGGAGTAAAAATGTCATTACCAATGAAAATAGGATTTTGCTTGCTTTCACTTCATTGAAATTTGCCTACAAAAATTCAGAATTACATTAACTTCCACAGCATTGTTTCTCGTCCATGATAACGAAAGGGTTGAAATAAAATGATATGAAACGTTTACAAGCGACAGAGGAACAGAGTATGTTTGCATAGATTTCGATTGACGGCGACAGGGAAATCATAGTTGAAAAACATCGGAGAGTGGCGTAATTTCCTGTGGTAGCGGCGCGTGCATCGTTGCGCGTAAACACAAGGTGCCCGTGAAAAAGCCCGCGAACGAATCGAAACCCCCTTAATTGGCACTCTAATTACACTGTAATTGTGTATCGATCCGCGTTTAAGTGAACCAATTACCCGAGGCGGGTCGCGTTTGAAGCTCGACGGCGTGGCACTCGAGCCTCGGGAGCCGCTTTCCACCGGAAATAATATAGTTCATCGCGGGGGAAGATCTACCGGCGCACACCTTTGTGAACGTATTCCACGGCGCACCTGGGTTGGAGAGACAAAGACAAAGAGAAAGAGCGCGAGAGCGAGAGAGAGATAGAGGGGGTGGGAGAGGGGGAGAAAGCCCCACGTGTACAAGCTCGCCGAGTGCTTTTACGGTTAATCGAAATCGCTGCTCGAAACAGCTCCGCGGCGGCTCTGACCCCGGCCTCATTCAAACCCGTGGCGTCATTGTTTCCGAAAGTCTCGCAAAGGAGGTAATTTCGCTCCGCATTCGGCGCGCGTCAACGTCACCCGGAAACGACACCCTGTCCCCGGAGTTGACCCTCGAAAAACTAATCTTACAGCTCCAGCTACCTATCCGTGCTTTAAATCTTTCGTTCCCGGTGCTCTTTTTCAAGACAATGCCGCCTCCATTATCCGAATTAACTCTCTGAAAGGGAGCGTTTTGGACGGTCTGCGACGATCAAAATTCGCAAGGAACCCTGTGCCATTCCTTCTACACGATACTGAAGTCCTTTCTGTATGTACAAGGTACAGAAATATGCATTTAAATTATTTGGGAAGAAGATCTTTCGGAATGTGTGTATTTGAAAAATTAGGACAATCAAGATGTACGAAAAGCGGAAAATCTCTCGTTCAATTGATGTGCATTTCAATTTCTGTTCCTGTCGTTCTCATTTCACGGAGATACAACGCGACTTCCATAATCCGGTTGTGAGTGAATCTTCTAATGTGCAGAATTTGTATTATAGAAATAGACGAAACATTGTGTGTACATATTCAGAATATCAGTTTGACTGTAATACTCATTTAATATCGCTATGGTACTATTTATTCTTATAGACGTAATAATAATTTCATCACCGAATTAAAACTTTTACTCCGAAGCACCCCTCTTTATCTGTACCCATCGGAACTTATAATGTGAGAACGTTTTTTAAAAAAGTTTCACGGTGTATATTTTAAGTAGAACTTATTAAAAAGTTTCATAACTCTTTCGATCCTTGCTTTTAGGAGTTCCTCGCGGAGAGTGCATGAAAATGTGCAGTAAATTGCGCTGACAGTGGAGAAAGATTAATTTCAAGCGTTAGACGTGCTATCGAAACATATTGTACGATACAAGTGATATAAATTACAAGTTTCCTTAGCAAATATTTTATATAAAGATCCACGATCTAGCCATAGTACCATTCTCAATTTAATAAAGTTATCCAGAGACGAACGTAGATTTCAGCAGCTAAAACGCTTTATCGTTTCACAACTATTCACAAGACAAGGACCACTTTCTGCGAAACGTTGAGTAGCCCTGCGATTTCTCAACAAATTCAACGATCTATCTAAACGGCTTACGCGTTTCTCCGTCAAGTGGCGCCGAGTTAAACAAATTGAAATGAAACGCCGTCCGAGTAAGAACCGTAGAACGTTCCGCTACCGTTTCCCTGTAATATCTTCACCGACTTGCAAAACTGCACTTACAAACTACAGCGGCACAATGTGCCCTTATCGTCTAGCTCTACGCGAGTATCGCGGAATAACGAATAACACGTGCTATTAATGCGAACGAGAACTTTCATACGTAGGTATCTACACATATAGGTACCTAGGTGTGCCGGATGTACTCGCGGAACGTACCTTTTCCTTAAAATTAAGGGCGGGTTAGGGTCACGAACTTCTACGGCCACGTAAAGCATAAAAGCTGACCTGATACCGAGAGAACGATATCTTCTCCCCTGGCCTTTTACCGAAATTGTAATTCCGAACGACTGTAGAACCAGAGGGTTCAGTTTTAACGCGAGTGAATGCTCGCCGAGTGTCCCATTAGCAAATGGCCGAGGAAAACTGACACTCCGACAGAGGTCCCGAAAAGAATCCCTCGGACACACTGCATCTGTCCCCGGGAAACTGTGCCGCGTCTATCGACTGTCTGATCCATTGTAGAACGCGACCTCATTACCGTTTGCGAGATCTTCTCTGCCTGTTGTTTTTTTCGTTTTTGTTCAGCCGAAAAAGTTCCCGGCAAAGAATTCCCCTCCCCCTGCTGTTCGAAAGCACCCTTTCCGCTTTTAATAACCGGCCAACCATTATGCGAACGTACTGACGAGCCGAGGGAACAGCCCCCGGAACGAGCACGCGAACGGATAAGTAATACGATCTCGTTAAAGAAACAACGGTCTTTTGGTTTCCCATAAAATTCTTAAAACGATAGCCGGCTGGCTCGTAAAACCGCGGTTTATCGCTGATAAATATCGATCAACCGGCCTCTCGACCACCGACCGATCGTCCTCGTTCGTCGATGGATCGATGCTCCAGTACCTGCCGAATCGAAGTTTATCAGCTCCAGTTTGTTTCGCTGATGAGATTTACACTTGAAAGTTCGGAAATTAGTTGGTGTCGAAACTGTCTTTGCGATTGCGGCCGTGCAATTTCTTGTTTCGTGTGCTCGGGAATTGCTCATTTAACTGTGATTGTTAGTTGATTTGTTTGGAATATGTGGCGTTAAGAATAAAGGAAAAATTACTCGAGGGTCTTTCCTGCAATTTGACCGCGAGAAGTGAATTCTCCCTCGCATCCATTTTCAGCAATCTATGGAAACCAACGAAACTGTTTCAATTCACCAGAAGCGCACAGACGCCTTCAGAGAGAATACGTGTTTCTTCTTCGGAGATGAATTCTCATTCTCCAATGAATTTTCAAAGGTTTCGGCGTTCCCATACTTCGAAAATAAACAACAGACTGTTGTTCCTCTTTGACGAGCACTGCAACTGGAGCAACCATCTTTGCTACATCGCTGCACCGCTGTGCTGCATTCCTGCACTGAACTGCCACTTGTAGGTCACTCTTTAGACCTTGATTGTCACTGTACACTAAGGCGGCTTGTGTTTTAGGGTGCGCCGTGGAGCAAATTAATATCTGAGCAGCTCGGTTAAATGCGGAGTTATTTCACCGTTCCTTTCCTTTCTAATCTTTCTAGTTCTGTATTTTGTTCTTTCGGTATCGAATTGTTTTCTGGTTCCTGCTTTTCCAACGATGGTCATTACAGATTGAATTTCCTGTTGAATTTAAACTTGAATTTGAATATGAATTTTCCTTCCGGGTGTGGCCGACGCGTCCATTCAAAGCTTACCAGCTACAACCATAACCGCCTGACCTGACTGAGCCGTTAGATTATACATTGTGTCCCAAAACTACCCTAGGAGCCGAAAATGGGAGGTTCCTTGGGTCATTTGAAGCGACATTTTCCTTTACAATTTCCTTTTGCTTTGTTTAGGAGTTATTAACGAAAAATACGGACCAATAAGAGCGCGATCTAGACGCGAGTTAGCACAGTCGGCCCGACGCGCCAACTGTCAATTGGCCGAACGTGCCACCGCATGTCTAGATCGCGCTCTTATTGGTCCGTATTTTTCGTTAATAACTCCTAAACAAAGCCGCGAACGCCATTTTTGTAAAGGAAAATGTCGCTTCAAATGACCCAAGGAATCTCCCATTTTCGGCTCCTAGGGTAGTTTTGGGACACCCTGTATAAACTTATAGACAGGGCTCAAATCATTTTTTTTGAAGCAAAGATAAAATAATAGGTGATGCACATTTTCAAGTTATCTTTACTTTAATGGATCTCGTCATTCCTATACGCGTGCCGCGTCTGTGAGATTATATGGTGTAAGAATGAACTGGTACCCCCATAAACAGCTAGAGAGGCGATTCTCGGAAGGTATGAAAATTTTTCGTCGCTCGTTGCTCGGCAATTTGCTTCCGGTAATTAGACGGTAAAAGTTCTCGTACAAAGTTGCGGGCCCGATATCGTCGTACTGTGTAACAGTCAGTAGGTAAATTCGATTCGCATTGGCGCAATCGGCAGTCGTAGAACAAGCCCTAATTAAGTTAACCGGCCGCGCGCGTACAGTATCGAGAAACTACCCCTGATTGCCTTGTTAACGGGATAGGTTACCAGGTAGCAGCGATATCGATCTGCCGACACCGAGAGAAAGCTTGATAAGGACTGCACACCATCTCCTTCTCCTCCTCCTCCTCCTCCCCCCGCGTGCACACATACATACACGCATACCCGAACAACCTGTGCTTCTGACAGATTTATACGCGGCTCGCGGAACAACCATGGTTGCACGCCACAATTCTACGGGAAAGTAAATTAATAAAGGGCTCGTCCGCGGACAAGTATCTTATCGGCGATCCACGCAGCCCTTTGTATTCCGGCGATCGTTAGCCGAATGTTAACGAGAACTTTTTCCAACAACTCACCGGCCAACACCTCTACTAGACAATTAATTTAATTATTCGTTGGATATAGCTCTGGAGCTCTTAACGAGTTGCAGCAGCCTGGTACCGTGAAAAAGAATTAAAGGAAACAAGAGTTTCGCAGTATTCTTCGTTGCACTAAAGTTTGGTAGAATGTAACCTACTAATTTTGACCATAAATAAAGACCACGTTACTTTACGTTTTCAAATAACACGAATTGGCGACAGTCGCTTACAAAACCAGCTGACACGAATATTCTGGCCCGTTCACAGTTTATCGAATCGTTGGTGGTAGTCGGTCGCCGAAAAGGCTGACCGGCGTGTTATTTTTTCAACGGGGCATAAATCGATGGGAAATTACTGTAAATGACGAATGCCGAGCAACCGTCGGCCCCGACCCGGCTAATGGCTGCCAGCACGAGGCGTCCACTTTGCATAATATTTGGATCACGTAACGAGCCCGAATAACTTTGCCCAGGTAAACCGCGCGCGCGATATTTCGTTTATAAATCCCCGTTCCTGGAACGTGTCCCACCGTGTTGCACGCCGTCCCGTCGTGTCACAGCGTGCATGCGCGTGTGTTTGTTCGCCAAGTCAAAATACGCGCAAATTAAAAAGAAAATCGGTACGTTGGACAAGGGGTTGGGAGGGGGAAGGTGATCACAGGATTCGTGCTGTTATCCCCTATTCGTCGACGCGCTCACCTACGTGGACGTTATTTCGATATCATTTCCCGGTCGAATATGTACATCGAATCGCTCTTTGGATGTTAACGCGACGATTTTCGTACCGTGTTATTCCGGTCCCGTTTCTGTCGCGTCGTTTCACGCATGCAAAATAGCGATATCTTGTTCTTGTTGCGCTGACCCGCCTCGCTTGTTCCCGATAAAAACTGTTCGAACCTGTGTCGCGAACCGTTGTTGTCCCGATTCCCGTTGCACTACCGAAATTTTTCAGCGATTTTATCCGGCGAGACAAGGCGCGATCGCTTCACATTTGGTGGGAATAGAATATTCTTTTTTATTGTAGAAAATCTCATATGAGGTTTATTTAAACATAATGGTAAAGAATACAATACGAAAATTACAAACTAAAGAAAATTATTACATTACAGAACAGAAAATTGAAGGTACAAAAGCATTATACTGAAGACATGATTACAAGACATAATAATGATCAATAGCTTATACAATAAGGCAGCAGCTTTTAAGAAATGTTAACATATAATGACACAATAGAATATTCCTGGATTGACACGTTTCTCATTGATTAATGCGACTGTTTTCCGAGGACTCCAGTTTCGAGGTAAGAAGTTGTTACTTAATATTTATGTTGCTACATAAATGTTTCTGTTGCTTCGCTGTTGAAGAAATATGTTATGCTGTTCTGTTATTTGTAGGTACATTTTCTCAAAATTTCGTGATTTGTATGTCTTTAATGCGATACTATTAGATTGTGCACTAGCATTTGTAGAATTTTGTCCAAACAATAACGATGACTGATTCTCCGAGCACCCTGTGCATATAACGAATGATACCGCGCGTCGACGACGAACAACGAACAACGTCCAGCATCCGACGTGTCTCGAAAAGCGGAATTTCACCGCGTAATTCAAACATCGGGCGCAATTATGGGAATATATCGATCGAGCGTACCATCGGGAATACCTAATTCGAACGGTACATACCGAGCGACGTTGCGTAACGAGGAGATACTAAAATTCATTGGCCACGGCTGTGGCTCTTTTCAATGTTTATTATACCAACCTTATTACGCCCCCAGCATGATCTTGTCGGTCTCGATGTAATATTCATTAGCAACAGTAGGATGCGGATGCATATAAGATTTCGCCTGCTCTTTCGGAGTGTCGAAAGCCATTTCTGCAGTATAGGGTTTTTTATTAGAACTTTTCAAATAGAAGACACGGTCAAGACTTCACTGTACGGGGTGTAGAGAAATTATGTCGCGGCTACCAGAGGATGATTCTACACCCTCGATTTGGTTTAAATTGAATAAGGTGCCGCAAAATTGACTTTGGCCTTGAATTTTAAGGTTAACAATTTTTTAAAAATTGCATCCTATTTTACCGGTCGCGATGGAGTTGCAACCCATGTTTCTTTTTAGACTTTTTATCCTCGCGAGAAGTAAAATTCGAAGCAACTTTTAAAAAATTGTCGAGTTTTTGAATTTAAATTTCAAGGTCAAGGTCAATTTTTCGGCAGCGTCCTCAGCAGAGATGCCAAATGGAGGAACCTGGAGGGGAACTTTCCCCTCCGGTTGGGCCCCCCACTCTTACTTCTACTAGTTCTACTGCGCACGCGCCACATATGAACGTACCTCTAAACGTGACTCACTCGGGCAGAGCAGAGGTATGTGGTGTGTGGCGCGTGCGCAATAGAACTAGTAGAAGTAAGAGTGGGGGGCCCAGCCGGAGGGGAAAGTTCCTCAGGTTCCAGTGATGCCAGAATCGTGGGTCTTGGGCTTTATCCCCTCCGCTCGCTCAGCCGGCTCGACCCCCCCACTCTGACACACCAACGTCGCCACGGTGCTTCTACTGCGCACGCGCTACACACGAACGTACTTATACTCTGCCCGTGTGAGTCCCTGTTCGATTGCACACGTGCTACACGCGGTAGCGTACCTCTACCAATGTGGAGGGTCGAGCCGGCTGAGCGAGCGGAGGGGAAAAAGCCCAAGACCCACGATTCTGGCATCACTGCCAGGTTCCTCCATTTGGCATCTCTGGTCCTCAGTTCAATTTCAACAACATCGAAGGTGTGGATCCTAAATCCTGTGGTAGCCGAAAGTACAATTTCTTTACACCCTGTACATTGTTTCTAAAAGGTCGTTGCCGAAAAAAATCTGCGAAAATCGTTCGGTTAAGTTTAAAAAATTCGTTGGAAGACTGTGCCGCCTTCGGAATACGTATCCGGGTCATCGCGCTTCGATTTAGTCCAGGTTTCTTGCTCTCGAGCTACACACCGCCCGATTTATCGTGCGACGAGTTCTATGACGTTGTTTCATACGACTGTTTGAACGATAATCGCGACGCGTGTGGCACTGTCGTACGTCGCGAGAGGCGTGTTTGACCGTAGCACGGCTACATTGTAAAATCGCACTAACGTCGCGCACCGGACAGATTCGAACGTGTACGATCGGACGGAACGGTTTCCTCGACGATCTACCTCGCTACGAGACGGAAATACGACGACTCTTACGGAAGAAACAGTATAAATATTTTATGTTTAAACGGTTCTGCCTATTTGCTTTGCCGGATAGAACCTCTGAAAGTTTTAACAAGGGATCCTTTTCGTGCCGTGCTGGGCTGTTCTGTGACGAGGATTGCCGTTGTCTTTCTCGCTGACATTCCATTTGTCGGATCTACCGCTGATAACACTTCCCAAACCCGCTACCGAAGGCCTTAATTCTTGGCTTCTCCTGGCTACAGATTTTCAAAAAATGCTGAGGTACCAAATCTGATTTCGGACCACTTTCTTGAAACTTGTCGACAAAAATTGAAAATTACATAAACATCCGCAGTCAGTTTCTGATTGTTCTTAACCACTTTTGATTGTTTGTATATAAGTCTTCGAAACGGGTAGGAAAAGCGAAGTGGGTTTTTAAAATTGTTTTCCAAGTTCGGTTGTTTCAAATTTGTAATCAGTAAACAGTGGATCCTCGTGCAGAATAAAAATCGTCTGTATTCATTGTAAGACACAATTTCATAAAATGATAAAACAGTATTTTTAAGTTAATTAAACATCTCAATCTACTCTCTTTTCCGTCGATTAAAAATATGTTTTCTCTTGATGATCCTCCGAAACACATGTTATAAGACCAAGTTGCTGAGAGACCATAAGATCGTAAAACTAACTTCATAAATCAAGAGACAATCTCTGCAAACACTTTTCAAGATAGCCTGCGACGAAATTAGTCTTCCTTGGCGACAATTAACACCGGCGAAAAACAAGAAAGCTTTCGACCGTCCCAGAAACATGGAAAGTTAATGGTACACAGAAGCGGTGCACGGAACATCAGAGTATCTAATGAACGTGGAGCGATTAATTATAAATATAGAAAGATGAATATTTCATTGAGAGGAAACAGGGAAGGTAGCGAATGGCCTGCAACGTTCAATTTAATATTAATCGTACGGTACGCCGAAATGGAAATCGAAAGGCCCCTGTTTTACAGCGGCGATAGTTATCCGTCATGCGACGTACCGTGTCACGGTGCATGACTGTTATCGAGCCGTGAATGATTTCAATGTGTACGACGATACATCACGCATCCTAGGAGATTGGCCCCCTCTGAAAGGAGCGACGGCCCGTCCTACAGTACTCGAGGGATCATTTATTTTTCTCCCGATCGCGAAAACTATCAATCACCGGGCCCCCGGCTTTTCCTCGGGAAAACAGTCTGACGGAGTCGTACGACTTTTCCAAATTTTCATACGTCGAACGGTCTCGCACCTTCGCTGCGTCTTCCGAAGAAAGTCGAAATATCCACTTCGAACGACTCCAGCGACGCAGAATTGTGAATTTAAAGATCGGAGTCTCCCCTCTACAATGGGTTCTGAAAATTTGACGTACGATTTTTTTCACCCTTCTATTCAATTCCGAACGGATAGTTCGCCGCAGGCGCCAGAAACGTTAAAAAGGGGTAAAAGACTCGTAAGGTACCTTCGCTTTTCCACTACTCCCATGATGACTACTCCGCGTGATCTCGAAGAGTGGCTGAAGAAACTGACGAATGCATCTGAAAGTAGAGGTTGCATGCTTTGAAACGAGCACAGAATGATTGGCGTATGATTCTTGATCACGAAGTTATAACAATTTCAATATCAAAAATCTTTTCCAACGAAAATTGTATGCTTCTGCAATTCTAAAGAACGCGTCTAACAAAGATGAAATATGGAATATGGATCACCGAGATCCAAGTTGCGTTTGCGGTATCAATCAACTCGGCCTGATAAACATTATCAGCGCAAAGGCAAAGCAATCGCCTCTCCCCTCCCTCTCTCTTACTGATCCGAAGTCTCGAAGTTGCGCAACCCGAAAGAAAACAGTTTCCTCGTTTATTATACATAGGTTGTAATGCGGCGAACCGAGGTACCGGAAGCGAGTGAGTCTGGGGTTGTGAAAGGCGGTTGACAAGTCTGAAAGGAGGTTCATTACCGGCGTGTAATTGAAGCAGACCACGCCGTCTTCAGAGGACTATTTTCCAAAACGTCTGTTATCGACTGGCGAGGATTTAATAATCCGTGAACAGCTTTGAGGCGCTGGATTGATCGGGGCTGAATGACTCCCTCTTTTGCCTCTTTGTTTCTCCTCTCTTCCTCGCGGTCAGACTGATGTCAATGATTAACAACAGAAAGAGAAAGAGAGAGAGAGAGAAAGAGTTTTGGTGTTGAATACGCGTGGAAAAGAAGCGTGGTAAAGCAGACGCGCTAGCGGCCGAGGAAAAAGGCGTTTAATTTACCGTTTGGTTTCCTCGAGGCCCCGGAGAAAGGCCGCGTTACAAAGGGAGGAGGTTCGCAAACAGCGCAAAACACTTTTGATCGTCAATGCACGAGAGCCTGCGTTCGCCGTTTTTGCGCGCTGCGCGTTTCGACGCCCCCGCGCATACATACATACGTACACGTAATCCTGTTGAACCGCGTTTCTCTTTTCTCTACCTGTTCTCTAAAGCCTCTCTCCCCCAGCGACCGGCAGAAACGCCAAGAGGATTTCGAGCATCTAACAAGTTTGTGGGCAAAGCCTTAGCCGAGCAATTCAACAAATTTTCTGTCTAAACAAATTTCACCCTCGATAGCCCGTCGCGAACGGAAATTCACGCAAATCCCGTTCCCTCGTTCCCCCGAGGCACGGTTAAACTCGTTACCCCGATTCTGAACGTCCCTGAGTCACCCCAATCGGACCACAATCGCTTATTGTTTCTTGGACTCGAGCAGAATGCGATTAAACTTTACGGTTTTACGGTAGAAACATCTTTTCCTAGCTCGCTCGCTTGCTCTCGCGTCACCATTTTGATAGGCATACTCAGACGCACGTAACAGATGTACCATTGGTCGTTTGCGTTCCGTAGAAAAAATGTCCAAAGTAGATTCGCTGGTTTCAATTGTTCTGAAAGGAACCATACATCGAATTGTGTATTTTTGAAAGTATCACAGCAGTTTTTAAATTCTATTCAGGTTTAACCAACTTTCGAATGAGCACTTTGCTCGCTACCCTTTTTCCATCGCGTTCAAGCCCCGCCCCAAAAGTTTCTGAAAAATACGCGATTTTACTCGGCCCATTTTTTTTCTCTTCGTACCTGTACACCACTTTACGCATTCGTTGTTCTCGACGTTGGGAGTTGTTTGTGTTTCGACGTACAACGCAAATGTTTATCAATGAAACAACCGCGGCAGTTGATGGAACTTGTTATTCCCTGTAAACGAAACTACGGAGCCGTTTACTACTGAGAGCCATTCATTCGAGAGATATTTTAATTTGGATAGCGTACGGTGCTCGAGAAATACGTGCTAAAATGTCTCTTGAATTAATATTTTCTAACCACAAATGTTTTACCACACCTCTACTATTTACAACATCGCCAGTTTCGCGTTTATTAAATCAGTTAAATAAATTGTCGCGATCCTCTGTGTCTAGCACAGACACCAGTATCCCAATCAGTCTGTAAACAGCTTCAGCCGCAAACGTTTCATTCCTTGTTTTTTTAAAGAGCATTCGTGTATTTCGACTGCATGCACCAGCAAAAAATGCAATCTGTATCAAATTATACCAGTCTCTGCAACCACAATACTATTATTCCCACCGACGGCGGTTGAATCTATTCAATGAGACAGATTCAAATGGGACAGCCGCAGTGTCTCAGTGCTGCGGCAGCTCGCAGGCTCCTCGCAATAAAGACGCTGTATCTACGACAATAACAATAAAAGAGCGAGAAGGGGTGTCGGAGGAACTTGTATCTCGTCGTTCGACCGACTTCTTACGGTCCGAGGAGCCTCGAGACTGTGTCCGCTCGTTCAGTTTTCTCTCGCTTCCGAAATCAGAATGCGCGATACTTTGTCCGGTGAATATTTCAAGCAGAGAAAGCGAGAGAAAGGGAGGAAGAGAGAGAGCCCATAGCGAGCCTTCCAGGAAGACAAGATTTACGAGACGCGCGAATATTCTCCGCGACCGGCGAATATTCTTGCATCATGATGCATCACTTTGTCGAAAGAGCAGAAACGGATTTCGCGAACGAGCTCGAACCCCGCAACGCGACGTTCCCCTTTTCCTCTCGTCGCCTCTCGTCTCGTTCGCCCTCTCGAGCCGACATTTCGCAAGCAGGAATTATGGTGTAATCCTGTTTAAGGCAGTACCGTCGACGAGCCGCGAATCAAAGCAGAAATTTAAACGTTGCAGATTCCGACGAGTTTGCGAGTCTAACGAGCCGCGGACTTGCTCGTCGCGCTCGACTTTCGCGAATACAACCTCACGCACGCACCCTTGAAACACCGAGGAACGGGTTCGAAACGGTTCGAAACACTCCCGGGAATATCCTGTATGCGGCTTCGGAGTTGGTAATTGATTATTTTCTGGTTAGTTGCGTGATTGATTGTTTGAAGCACTCGGGAAGATCGTAATCGTTAATCGATGCATTGTTTCTCGAGTGAATCTGTAATCGTGTAGTCTGCGGATTTTCGTGAATAATAAGCATTCTTCTATTGTATCAGTTTCAGTTTCGTTAATAATTTAATAAGTCACAAACAACGTGTTAATAAGTTTAATATGTTGAAAATTAATCTGATCTTTCTAGTGCTTCGTGTTTCATCCGGCTTCCCGCAACCTGGTGATTCCATTTGGTGTTCCGTAATAATTAATCGGTAATTATAGCCGGTCAGATTTTCTAAAAACTGTTCGATATCATTATAACCAGGATGTATGCGTAATACTAAATTTCCAAGCTAATCATGCTCACTAATTACATTTGCTCTGGTTGCTTCAGATATTCCTTAATTATAATCGCTGAATTACTTACTAATCGTATCAATTGATCACGAGCATATTATATACATATGTAATCATTAATCACGAATATAATTGTCAATCAGTAATGAGATTACTTTTTAACCGACCCTGGCTGAGCTATGCGCAATCAACAATAAGTTCTGGCTACGTTAAAAATATAAGCTTTGTTTAATCAAAGAAGCGATCTGTGTAATAAAATATAAACCAGTAGTTTCGGTCCTGTTTATTACATCACGTTAATGTGCCATAAATGGTTGAATAGACTCGTTGGAAATCTTTAACAAGTCTCTCACAGTTTATAGCATTTGAATGCTCTATCACGACACGTTCAATCTTTTTAGATCCCCTTTATACGTTTCATCGCCTGCGGTGACGGTCCTTTATAAATTTATAATTTCAGTACATTTAAACGCTCGCAAAAGCTGCTAACTTTGAAGCTCGCGCAACGAAAACGTTTTTTTAAAGGAGAGAGACTTCGCCATAACACTGAACCTTGTAATTTGATTAAATGCAAACGGAAACGTCAAAGTACATAGGCCTGAAATAGAAAATTGAATAGCACATGACACGCCAGGAATCCCGGGAAATGACAGACGTCCATTAGAAGAAATAGTCTGTAATTCGTCAGAAATACTTTATCAGATTATGTCGGAGTAAACGAGCCTCGCGGTGAAACTAAAACCTTCATTTATATTGCACGAATTAACGAAGTTTCTCTTGCTCGTAATTGAACCTCTTGCAGATATAAAATTGGTGTCAATATTAGAAAAAAGAGACTATTGTTAACCAGTCAGTGGAAGCGACTGATTTTTGTAGTATCACGAAATTGTCTGGCATGTATTCACTAAAATTATTCACGATTTTTATTATTGTATACCAGCACGAATAAATAAAGATAAAGATTTAAAATAATAACAAAATAAAGATTTTCTTCCAGAATTTCAACAAAGTGGAATAGACATTCATTTGTGTTGAAAATAACATATTACGTCGTTCGGAAAAAGTAATTTCGTTTTTCGCTGCCCAATCACAAGTGCCAACGCAGTTACCGATCATTGAAATTGTAAAATAAATAGTACCACGTCATTGGAACATGGAAAAAAGTTAAATTCACGCTTCTGGCGAGACGTATTACCGCGAGACAGCGTGACGGGACGGTTCAAGGATCGTCGTCTGCTCGTCCGTCAGCCCAAGCTGCATAATGCACGCGGTGCAGCTACTCGACCGGACTGAAAAATGGAATGGCCCGGGACATAGTAGTCGGTGCAGCACGTCGAAACGCGGACCCCTCGAACCCCCCGCATTATTTATTTAAGGCCAGCTGCTGCCCGATACGCAACGATATAAACGCCCCCGCGAGCTTCCATTTTTCGCCTTTCACCCTTTCAATTTGATCAGTAGCAGATGCTCTTCAATCACTTGCATATCATTAGTGCCACGATAAATTTTTCTTTTAGAGCATCAATTTTATTTATCGAAAGTCACAGGTGATATTTCAAAATATTTATACCTCTTTGTAATAATAACACCAATACTGTAAAATACTGTACTAAGACATTAGTGTTTACTTACTATTGTAACGTCTTAGTAGGACAGTGATGGTATTTTTGAATTATTTAAATTGAAATATCTCCTGAACTACTAAGTTTTCGACATATATGGATTAGTACTTTTTTATAACGAACGTCCAGCTGCATCGACTAATGTACTAAAAAATACCTCGTTCCATTAAAAAAAATGAAGTTGACCTTCACATGTCCTTTACGCGTCCAACTACAAAAAAAATGTACCATCAGAATGTGTCTTCTCAAAACCATTCAACTTCATCTGAAACATTGTTTGCTATGTGTAATAATAATGACCTAAATCTAGATGGCAAAATGTGGCGCCCCACCCTGTATAATAAAATAAATTCGCAAAAATGATTCGTTTGCTTCATTCAGTCTCCAACTTCGCGTACTGAGAACCGTGCATTCGAAAGGGTCGTGTACTACAGAAAATCGATAAAGAAGTACACGGCAATTATTATTAGCCAAGTAGCTATTACGAATCGATTTTCGAACGACGTCGTGTAATTCCCAAAAGTCTATTGCCGGTCGTAGAAGGCGATTGTGTTTTAGTAAATTCGAAATTAGGTAAACGATCAGTAGTAAAATGTGAACGTGGTATAAATAGTCTTCCGGTAAGCAGGATTCGAATGCAACTATCGACGCTGGCTTGTAGAATCGACTACGAAACGCGGTGTAATCGGGAAAACATGTTAATTATTCCGGAGCTGTTAAAAGTGCAATCGAGTGGCGCTTGCAAATGCATGGCTCGAAGTAAGTATTTATAAAACGGTGTTCTAAAAATCGAGGGATACGTACTCTCGGTAGCGCGAAGAATGCATGCAGCGACCTACAAATTAAATGACCAATCGATTAGCTCCGGCAATAACTGGATTTTAATTGGTCTGATTGTAATCGGATATTGAATTGATGGAAGTCACGGCTTTAAAAATACACGGGGGATTCGAATCCGTTCTGTATTAATGTCTTACACGGGTGGGGAAAGAGACACGGTAAATAAACGGATGAATACGGAAATTATGCTCAATTAAAACGTAGAAGTTATCAGATTTTCAAAACAGGACATTCTCGTTAATGATAGAACCACGGGATTCGTTAAATGATAGGTTCCAGGTTTATTTTATAATTGAACATTTCCGAGATCGAAGCAATTAACGAGCTTTCGAATTCATTTTACATTTTACTGTTAAAGCACTTGGCTGCTGCTCAATTTTTTCCTTTTAAAATCAATTTCCTTCGCCCCGTGTAGCACGATTTATTTCACAATTAATAGGTAAGACTGCGTTTCTATTAAACTTTTAAAAATTCTCTCGTGTTAATCGATTAATCAGTGAACGATTAAAACTAGAAAAATTAAAAATGCCGTTGGTACAAACGCAATTTTGTTGAGTCTTCGAGGAAATGCACATTATCGAGATTGGTGGATCTATCGATGATCGAGCGAAGCAATTTTTAGCACGCCTATTTTTCAGCCCCTTCCACGGACGAGGTTGACAAATTAATTTGAACTCCGCCCGAAGGTAAGAAATCGATGATTTGTCTTCGTGCAATTACCAGAGACTTTGTGAAAGTTTATCGAGGTCGTCCCGTCGGGGTCAGGATCTTGGCGGCTATAAAATATCCGGGAAAGAATCCGAATCGCACGGTCAATGATTCGGGAACTCCTGATCGTCCGGTGTACCTCGAAATGAAGAAACTTTCCGAATCGAACGCGTCATACTTATCTCCTTATGAACGGTCCGATTGCCCCAAACAACCCGAGTTTCCCCGAGAACCATTCGGCGGAATTCTGTTCGATCGCGATCTACGTCCCCGACGGTCCTCGAGAAGACATCCGCCATATTGTCCGGGAATTGTCTAGTTCGCCGTGGCTGGACAATAACTTATTCAACCCCTCTTCTCCTCCCCCTTGTAGCAATCATTTTTAACCATTTGCACTCGCAGCTATTTTAACTGAAAAATTAAACATTTCTTTCGATCTAGAGTATTTCCATTCCCTATGATTTTTGAAATTTTATAATACCAATATACAAAATTGTACAATACCAATGTAATTGATTAGATATATTTAATAATGTAAATAATATTTCGAATAATGATACAGCAATTTTTAGTGGTAATCAGAGGGGACAACCGGTTCAGAGTGGAATAATTCAGATCAATTTGAAAAACGAAATGTCAGCTTTATAAGGAAATTTAATTAAAGTTGACACTTACAACAATGTACGACGAAAACGTGGAAACGAGATATCTCGTCCACGATATTGACACGGTTAACGGGCTTTTCAATAATTGTGCGGTATTAAAAGGAAGCTTGAAAATGTCATAAGTTCGCAGATTAATCGCAGCCTCGCCAAGCGACGGCGACTAATCACAGGTTATCAGGTAAACGAATTTGAGAATTTCTTGCGAGGTCTACACCGTTCGAAGCCGCGTTTTTCTCGTGAGGTCGAGCCAATCAGTGACGGATGCAATTTACGATGGGCCGAGGTGTGTCGCCACACTCTGATTGCCGCGATAACGATTTCTTCGACCGCGTCCCCATAATTGACGCCCCGATCCCCGTACGTTTACGCCGACGACGACGACGACGACGACGATTTCTTTCGTGGCGACGACGCGACGCGTTACGGCCCGAATCGAGCAAGGCGAATCGTAGAGCCGCGCGAAATACATACTTCTTTCATTCTTTCCCGGAACGGCCGACGATTTATCGATTCGCCGGGGAACACGAACGAAACTATCGTCTGGGAGAAAGTACAGGAAACGGTGGGAACTCGCTCGAAACTTCTCGGGAAGAGTTTCGAGCGCGCCCACTTCTCGTAGACGTCGCCGTTGCGATCGATGCTCTGCTGCGCCCGACTCGTTTCGGACAGTATTTTAGAATTTAGAACGATCAGTATCGCGGTCGTATGATACATCGTCGGAAAGTGGTTGGAGGAGTCTGTCGGTGGTCATTGCTGGCGCGAATATTCCGGTCAAAAAGTCAGAAGACAATTTAAGAGAAGATAGAGTAAAAGTACTTTTCACCGCTTATTCGAGTCTCACGATTCAACAAAAATGGGAGACGCGGTAATCTGTATATAATAAAATTTAAATATTTACACGATCGTCGTCGGGCGTCGATCAAATAATTTATTCTACCCTTCAACGATAGTTCGACACATTCGAGGTCGAAACCACCAAAATTCATCCGTCAGTTTGAATCGCGCCGTACGCAAAAGCGCCGAGCAACGTCGAAACGAAAACGTCGAAAAATACGATCCACTAACGAACAATCCACCTCGGCTGCGAGCTAAACAGAGAGATCGAAACGGGGAGGAACGGAGAGGTGGATAGAGGTTCGCTCCGTCGGAAAAACCCGTCGTCACCGTCGACCGTCGGTAGATAGGAATGGGGAATAGATTTTTTCCCGCGGATATCAGCGGGAAACGGCCGTGGTTCCGGGAGCGACGGCGCCAGAGCCGCAAACAGCTTCTATTGCTTCGGCGGGTGTCTGCCGCGCGGAATGAGATAAGGACAACGTCAACAAGAGAAGGTTTACGGGTTCCCCTGGCTGCGTTTCGCCATACTTTTATACGCGTCGCCGTCTTGACGAGAGGAAAGACAGCCGAGCCGGCCGCCACCAAGAAAACGCCACCGTCGTAACTGTCGTCGACGAATCACGTCGTCGAGATCGACAGTGGCGGCTAAGGTCACCGACGCCGTAGCCGGAAAAGAGGTAGAGAGGGATGAACATCCCCCTGGCGTTCTGGACCTCGTAAAGAAGCCTGGCGCCAACTACCACTACTACAACCATCCGCAACCCCCATAGCGCAGGAATCGCTTGGACGGGGGATGAGTTATTTACCCTCGCGGGACGCGAGAGTAACCAGGGGAAACGAAACCGCGCTGTTTTTCTTCGCGAACGCGTAACGAGCCACGTCGAATGGGATTCCGATAAGTTATTCCTACCCCCTTCGTGCCACCACACCCCCATACACCCCCGCCACCCTAGCCGGTAGTTAAGATTGATGGTTTTCGGGCTAGACGATCATCAGTGTTACACGCTCGAGGCTCCGCGATGGCTACGAACCGACCCCTCTTCCTCTTCCGACTCTTCTTCGTCTTCTTTCGGTGTACACCGTCCCTTCAGCTTTCTATCCGCGCCACAATAATCCCTCTCTAGTCGATCTGTTTCTACAGCCTGTTTTACGGCTGGATGTTTCGTGTCTGCCTGTTTATGCCCTACTCCACGGATAGAAACTGCCATCGTTCTCGCGAGATGTCGTACCATCAGAGAATAGATTAAACCTTGAATTTGTTGCGTTGGAAGCGGAAATGGAGGCTGCGATCTTTAATGAGAGTTGTAAAGGTTCTTTGTTGCTCGATTGGGAGTGTATACGGTGACATCCGTGAGGCTTGTTTGGGCTGACGAAGAGTTTAACACTAGGTATTAACATTGACCATTTTACATTGTTTTAGAAATTTCTTAATCTTATTCAGTGTAAACGGAGTGTAATAGTTTTTCTGAAAGAATTCTTTATGGGTCAAATTCATTTATGTTCAAGTCCTTAATAGGCACCGCAATTTTCACGCACGATAGCTATCTGGGATTAAAAATTAAATATTCACTTTGTTAGTGAAAATCGCCATAGCCCGATTATCTAGGATTACAGAAAACCATCAGCAGTTTTTGTTATTTGCATAGACGCAGCCTCGCAACTTTCGTCTCCCGCGTACTCGGCACGGCTCGGTGGTGCTATAAGGATTATTACTGTTATTGTTAATTTTCGTGATCTTCCCGAGGAGACAGCCATCTAGAAATTAACTGGAAGTTGGCGTCGCGGCGCGGCCCAGCGCGACGGTCCTCGCTCGAAATTCTCTAACGATCTTGTTGCATTAGCGTTCACGGAGTTCGCGAACACGACTCGCTTTCATTTCACCAGCGATTATTATCGCCGTTTTCCTCGTTTACGCACCCCGACTCCACGACTATGTGACGCCCCTGGATAAAAAAAAGATATATATATATACCTCGGGGGCGGTTTATTGCAACTCTATCCCCGCGTATTACCCATCCCTTCGAGACCCTTTAGTCGTCGTTCGGCTGTAATTCGCGAAACCGTTTCCGTGTTTTCCTCGCAACTGGCTGTTCGACGCTCGTATCGCAGGGACTTTATAACAATCGGCGATTCTGCCTCGTTGGAACCTCGGATAAGCATCGGCGGAAATAAACTCATGTCATCGGGCCGTTTCAGAATTCTTCGGAATTCCCTTCGCGCACGGGGCAACGACTCTTTTTGTCAACTACCGCTATTCGAGCTGGTGAATCGATTTTACGCGTGCCTAATCTCTTCTCGATCAATTGCAATCTTTTCGTAATGTCTTTTCCGCGTCGTGTAGTATACTCATTGTTTTGCCTTTGTTAGGGACCAGATCATGATCCAATGTTGAAGTTATACTCACCGAATGAACGAAATCGTATGGGATTAAATAATCCGAGTTTGGAAGAAACGTCTGGCTCCTTGAAAAAGAATATCTCGTTCGTAAAAGGTTCAAGTACGCTAGATCTTGCAACGTGAAAACTCGGCACGGGTCTGACGTTTTCCGACGGAAAATTAAAAACCGTGTTTGCCGAGGGTTCGACGATGTCGTAGGTTTTCCGATAGGGTTTTCTCATCGACGACGAATGCCGGGCACGATCCGCGAGGACCACATCATTCACCGACGGATCGGCTGGCATAAGACACTTCTTCGTGTCGGTGGAAAGAGAAAGGAAAGAGTGGGCCGAGGGTAGGGGACGCAAAAGATCGAGCGGGGAGAGCTGATGATTAATGACGGAGACCGCCCCTGGATTTTCGCTCGTGAACGCTTGCACCTCTGACGTTCTATCAATATTTTCGTTTCTGTGCCGGGTTCCTGTAATGACTGGCTCTCGGAGTCTCCTCCGGGGGCCGGCGGCGTCTCTTCCTTCCTTGTTTTCTTACGATGATGGAACTGCGCGATGAAGTGGATACGCCCGCGGTGAAAAAGAGAGCCTGGACCGTACCCATGCCTCGCTACGCTGCCAGCGCGGCCCGATGAATGACCTGCCCCGGTCTTCAGGTGTAAACCGAGTTTGATTTAAGACGGATTTCTGCTTTCCGACCTGGACATATCGATCCTATTTCTTCTGCTTGATCTTGCCATTTCGCCCATTAAGTCGCTTCGCAAAGTTTCTTATGCAAATTCGCGGTGGCGCTCACAGTGTGACGGAAATCGACTCCTTTCCAATGGATCGCTTATTTTATGCGTACTTGAACTTGCACTACGATTTATTTTCCGATGGGAAAGAAGAATATGTATCTTTATCGCATGCTCACTTATTCTGCAACCTAAAAAGGGAATATTGTAGCGGAAAACTATTGTAGCGGGTTACAGCACTAAAAATGCTGTTTTTCGACATTTTTCGAAATAAACAATCTCAATTTTAATTGTGTAAAATATGGAGTATTTGATATTTATCATCTTTAAGTACCTTCCACCAGCGATCGCATGTCTTAATAATCGATTACTTGAGTCAAATTTTCAAATAAAACACTTCATCTTAATAATAAATATACGTGAGATATCTCAATATAGCATCGTTTCTTTGACATCGTGGAAGCGAGATATCTCACCCATTGTAGCGAAGGGGTTAAGGGAGGTTTAAATGAACGCGGCGCAACGGAGTGGTTGAAAAAGGTTCAGATGGCTGATTCGAAGGAAAATTAATGGCTGACGAATGTCCGGGGACCGTCACAAAGGAAAAACTACCGCGGAATTAAACATCCCTCGGCGTTTCGCGGCTCGGACCGGCACGGAGTTGCGACGAGTGTCGGCGGAGATGCATTTGCACGTCAAAGCCCGGCCGATAACGCGCGGCAAATGCCTCTTCGACGACGATAATGCTAATACGGTTCCCGTTTTATATTTCCTCGCGGTCTCCTTCGCCGCGGCGCTGTATATAGAATAAAGAGAGAGAGAGAAAGGTAGCGCGCGGACTTACCAGACCGAGCCAATCGAAATTGCATTCTGCCAGACGTGCTTCCGGGGAAAATGTAATTAACCACTTCCTGGCTCCTGGTGCCGGGCGAGCCATTCCACAGGGAACTAGTCTATGGCTCTGTAATATTCGATTCCCTGCAATTTTCTATTATCCGTCTCCGCGAGGCACCGACACGTCTTCCGTGGCCAGCTGATCCAATGACTTTTAACCCGCCGATACGTCCACTGTTAACCTCGAACATCTGCGGTCCCGGAATATCAAGCTCGAATTGATCGTCAGCTCCGGTTTACTCTCCGGAATAAGATTCCCAGAATTGTAGACCGTGGTGCATTGAATAGGTTTTGGATTTTTTTGTGGAGAGGGCGGGAGTTTTCGAAGAGCGGCTTTTTGCATTCGGTCGTTTAATCTATGGGCTTGTTCTGATTTTTTTAACGTGAATATTATGAAAAGCATAGAAGAAAGGCAGAGTCGAAGTTAGTGTTCGTTTTATGGATTTGTACGGTGTTCAAGGGGTTTTATATATTGGCGAGCGAAGTACATAGTAGTATTTAAAAGTATTTAAAATGGTATTTACTAGCACTTTTTAATGTAGAGAACATGTAAATGAAATCTGACCAAAATATACTGTACGTTGTAAATTTTAATTATTATGCTTATATTTTCTAATTTTTAATAAGATTATCAGACTTTTTTCTGTATCGTCAAATTTTTTTCGATAATTTTGTTAAAAAGCCAGAGAAATATTAACGAAGTTTTAGACCAAAGTTTCGTCCCTTATTTGTGGAAAGTGTCAAGAAAATATCGTTTTAGAATCACGTGGATGTTTAACCGAAACAGTTTCTTTTTCTGGGGAAAACAGCAGCAAATAGCGTTGATAAAGTACAAAGACGAGAACGGTAGCCTCGCCGCACCGGGTCCCGAACGGGTTGACAGAGTTGAAAGCAACGTTCGGCGAGCGATGCCGGTCGCAAAAACCTAATGAAACTTGCATCTAAGGTTCGTTTAAAGTTCGGTGTCCCGGAGCCGCAACCCCGGGGGTTAATCCCCGCCTCAGTTTCACGGAAAAACTTTCCACGGTTGCTCGAACGCGCCGCGTTACAGGGTTGCTTACGCTGTCGCAACAAAGTCTCCGTCCGCAAGCCCGACGCAATTTCGAGGGAACCACTTTAGGAACCTGGCACGCAGATGCTGCATGTATCATAGATATTACGAGGTAGCGACGAGCATCGTCTAGGAAAACGTTGCGAAAGATCCAGCCCTTCGAATCTACTTCGAACTGCCTCGTCCGGCTTACAGTTTCGCTTTGCTGAACATTCGAATTCGCGGTGTGATGTCCTTTGCCAGATATGGACCTTTGATCATTTTTTTACCTGGTCATATATTCTTCATTTCTTTAAGCGTTCTTTTAGGGGCTTTTTTACAGGACAGCAGAAATTATTGCTATTTTAGAATCATTGCAGCTCTTTTCTTGCAACTAGTCGATGGAATTTGTGGAGAATTAGCGAGGAATTGTGATTTTGTTTATGGTGGAAATGAAACATTGATTAATTTTTTACGAGGTCGTATTTTATAAACGCGCAAGCTTCTATTCTTTATCCAGCAATCTTTTTAGAGGACAGTTCGGACCCTTTGTATTTCAGGAGTATTTGTGTAGTTTCTTTTAACTATTTGATGGAAGGTAAAATTTGTGGACAATATTTATGATTGAGAAACGGGAGATTTCGTTTGAAATGAATCTTTGATCAATTTTTTACGAGGCTGTATTCTTTATTTTTACGAGCTTACATTCTTTATTGGATAACTTTTTTATAGGACAGTTTCCACCCTTTGTATTTCAGGAGCGTTGTTGGAAATATATGGGAAACAATTATTGTTACGATATGGTAGTTTTCGTCTTTGTTGCATAAATTGATTTATACTTATTTGTATTTGTTTCCATCTTCTTAAATTCGGATGGTATTTTAAACAGGAGAGATCGATTCTAAATTGGCTGCAAAGGAATTTTCAATATTGTGCTTCTATCGGTAACGCTTTTAAAAATACCCCAATTAGTCGATATTTTTGGACGTCGACTTTCATGACATTTTTGCTGCAATTTCTGATATCTTTATTAACAGATTGGCACATGGCGTGTTCTTGTTTTAATAATCAATTATTGCCGATGAAATATCTCTAAATCAAATTAACGACATTTCAAAATTAATGGCTACATTCTTCATTTGTTTAAAAAGGTCGTTAAAGTGACGATAACTGGAACCTTTATCCTAAATCGACAATATAAACGGCAATTAAAGAAGGAACTTGGTAGTATGCATAGCTGCATTCGCTTAAGTCGTTTTTTAGGAGACATTTCTCGACTTCCGCATACCTACAACTCCTGAAGGCATAAAGCAATTAATGCCAAGTGTAACAATTTCTGTGGAACGTATACAGGAGATAAGAGTCTAGATCAAGTTTGCTAGAGCCTGAGTAAACAGTCTCGAGTATCTGAAAGTTGCGTCCACCTTTGTCTACCTGCGTCTCTTTTCAAGATCGATCCTCGGGGGTTCGGTTGATCTAGGGAACGCTGCGCCTGTGCAAAAAAGTCACCGAGTTCGGTCGAAGAAGATGTAAATGGTTCTTGCCGAGCGCCAAGAAATCGTTCGACGATTCTTGCGTCGCGCGGTGTGTGGGCAGCCGCGGCGGACCTCCATCGTGGGCCCCTCGGCTCTAAAAGAAAGGCGGAAAGGGCGGTCTTGGGGGCCCAGAACGGGGCCCGAGGGGCGCGGGTGGAGGGGAGGGGGACACGGGGAGGGCAAGGCAGGCCGGGGGCCTCACACGGGGCCCGGCGTGAGTCCCGACGCGAGGAGGTCTCAATCTCACGGGATACGCCGTGAGCGCACGGGGTCCGTAGTCCGCGTACGCACACACAGGGTGGTTAAATAATTCCCGTTGTTTCATGGGACCGTTCTTTTCCGACTGGTACCACTCTCGGGACCACGGGACCTGCTTCGGGACCTGCACTTTGTCGCTCTACCCGCCAACTAGCCATTTTCACGCGGATATTATCAACGTTTTGACGCATTCAATAGCGAATCCATGCGTTTCTGCACTCTTTAAACTCCCGTCTTCGAACACATTCTGTGAATAGTTGAATTTTATTTTAGATCAGTTTAAGAGGAACCTTCGTTCAAGCAATCATTGTAAACGATGCGAACAATTTATTATTTTCTATAAAAATCCAGACTTGATCCGGAACATTATGTAGAAATTATTTTCTCTAACCGATTCTATGCGAATAATAATGCAGGAAAAGTTGGTGGGAACGGTGTTATTTTTCATAATTCCTCGTCATGCAAATGGGTTAAACGTTCCGGGCCACCCTGTGCATGCGTGTACGTGTTCCGCGAAGGTTTATACACGTACGTTCGCAACAGAGGAGATAGAGAGACAGAGGAGGAAAGAGGGAATCGGAGCGGTACCGGCCGAGTTTACAATGATTAATCGGCACCGCCTACTTATCGTGTTAGATTTAGACGAGTGGGCCCGCAGGGGCCAGCAGCCCTTGTATTTCGGCCACCACAAAGAGCCAGGCGCGAATGATTCATCGACTCGCGCGAGGAATGCACGACACATCGGGACGCGGATTTTTCAAACTTCGTACCACACTATCGTTCCCCTCTTGCATCTAATCGACCAACAACTTACAACCTACTTGTACAATCATTACCATTTCACGCACGTCCTTCAAACAATCCATTTTTTACTGTTGCTTCCCGCAGTTCAACTGTTTTGGTCATTTTGCAGTAGCCTAGCTAAAACATGTTTTCAATTTGATTATATGTGGTGCGATTACGAAACGCGATGTACTGTCATCCATCATGGCCAAGGTTTTAGGTCACTGATTATTTCTTTCAGAATTCTGTAATTTACAATGATTGAGAGAAAAAGAGTGCTCGATGTTGGTATATCTAATCAATTATTAAACATTTAAGTATTGTACGAAGTACTATATAAATTCTGTATCCGCAAAAATTGTAAAATTATTGAGAATGAAAATATAGGTCGGAAGAAATGTCTAATTTTTACAATTAAAACAGCTCCGAGTGCAAATGGTTATTGCTCGGTAGGTTTAGTGTTGAGTAACATCTGCCAACGTCCATTTTAACGTAATCTTTAAAAGGCTAGTCTCCTGTTGATAGTGGCATCCGAAGGATCGTTGCGTTTCTCTAATTTCTCAGAATATGCTCGATGGAAACGGGCCACCGCCACGGCCGATTAATTTGTTGTCGGTGGGAGCAGAGCCGATGGAGCGAAGCTCACGGAAAAGGAGAAGCCGCGGAACCGGTGAAAGCAACCGCTCCGAGGCACACGCCTCGGCAGCCTCCAATTTGCAGCTCAGACTTCCGGTTGCGCCGCGACAACAGCCGCTCCGCTCGCTGCCAAGCAAACCTGACAACCTTCGAGGAACCAGAACGGGCTTGATCGGCGGCTAGACCTCTACACACAGTCTGCGGAACTTCCTTTCGCAAGGGTTTTCTCCAGCGCCGGAAGTTGCTCGCGTCTACCACCGCCTGCAGGAGACGTCGTCGTCGTCGTCGTCCTCGTCCTCGTCGTCGTTGCTCGTTACCCAGGGTTTTCGCGTTGAACGGGCCCAAGCACACGCGCCTGGCTGCCTCCATTAAGTTTCGTAGACCGAACGATTCCCCTGATTGAAAGTTTGATCGACTACGGGAACGAGGTTCGGGTTCTTGTTTGCGTCTCGAGACGGCATCCTCGTACTTTCCGTATTGTGGGATCTCCTCCGGAATGAGAAGAGACGCTTTTCTCTTGAGCATCGTTTGCTCGGCTCATCTTCTTTTGGTCGAGGATTTCCTCAACTTCTCGTTGCGAGATAATGATTTTTGCGCTAGCAAATCTGGGAGGAGCATTGAAGTAGTATTTCTTAGACTTTTGCCATTTTATTGGGGATTCGAATGTTACTACTTTACTTACCTACAATTTTTCAATTTTTATCATTTTAAATGTTTAATAAGAAAATTAGTTGCCATTCGAGCGTAAATGGTTAAGGGACACAACCCGATGACCGATTACTTTACAAGAAGATGTCTACGAAACGTTACCCAATATTCACTACTCTAAATCAGAGTGTTTTTATTTTCCAACTCCAATAATGAACATAAGAAGGTAACTCGTACGTGAAACAAATTGGTGCATGGTATGTAAAAGGTTGACCGCCCCTGCTCTAAGCCCTGATAATGAAAGAATTACAAGGGTAGGAACATCACGGCCGTCTCTCCGCCCGACAATCGGTAGCATAACAACTCCCACGCCACTAAAGCCACCCAAAACCGTCCCGTTTATCCCTAACAATGTATAATTACCTAACGGAGATACTAATCCTGTTAGCTATGTCCTATCTAGGCTCACAGTGGGCTGTCTAAAATCGTACTCTAGTTCGCACTGATTCGCGCAGAGTACAATGCCGTCTCATCCTCGATCGAACCCGCTGCTCGTCTTCGGCTCTCGCCGCGTGCTTCCCGGCTATATAATTATGACATTAGCAGGCAATTTCGCCTCCCTTATAGTTCTCCCTCTCGGTCCCTCTACGGACCTCTCGTCCGCTTTTCTCCTTGTCCGTGTGTCTGCTCGATCGCTCCCGGCGGTACACATCGACTAGACTCTCCCTTTTGCCATCTCTCTCTCTCCCTTGTCCTAGCCAACCGAATTCGAAGATTCTCTTTGAAGCACCCACACCCCGGGACACTCCCAGATGATTGACTATGAATATTTATGCCCGATATATCTCGTTCGTACGTTCACGCGGCTGTTAGAACTCGCCCGGAACGGTTTAAACTTTGCTCCGACGCGACGGTTCGCTGCCCATGTCCGGGCGAGCTTGCACGAAATGACCAAAGAGAGACAGTTCAAATCATGACTCCCAGAGCTTCTAACTTGTAAAATATTATGGAAGAATTTGCAAGGAATAGCACTGTGCTAGCTGTTTCCGTTTCCGAAGGGAAGTGCGAACCAAACACGTCTAGCCTAGAATTCCCGAAGGGGGTCGAGATGGTATCCCGGGAGAATTTTTAATAATTCTTAATGGACGTGTTGCCGGTTGGTTATCGATGGAACGGCGAGTCTATCACAGGTACGCTCCCCGGTAAAAAAGCCACGAAGAGAACTCGTGGCAAGGAGAGATTATCGCGATAGAACTAGCCGAGGGACAAGCCACCGCTGTCGTGAACGCGAGGCGAGAATTAATTACCGCAGCAAATGTCGCCGCGACGATCCTGTCTCAGAACGTTTCGGAACTTTCGAAATTCCCCGGTTGGAACAGGGGCCGTTTAACGGTGTATTGACAACATTAAGCCGGGCTCTCACGTACCCGTAGTTATTGGTGGCTCTAGCTACGGTAAACTGGTCTAGGCTGGTCCTGCCAGAGGCTGCAGTGGCCATCGTGTCTGTACACGTCCCTCTCTCTCTCTCTCTCTTACTCTGTGTGTGTGTGTGTGTCTGAGTCAGTGTGTTACGGGGCGAGAGAGAGGAGATAGATCGTGATAGAGAGAGGGAGAGAGGCGTGAGAGCTGGACGGGTCCCATAATGCCACGGGATTCGATGTGGGAACCCATAACCCAGCCCGAACGCCGATTAGTCCTGGGCCACCGCGTTGTTTACTCTGGACAGCTCCTCCCTGCCACCTAGTTTACGTTATTATATATGTTCGTCCACGCAGCCATCGACCGCCGGCGTGGATACAGCCCACCACCGTCGGCTTTTTCAACCAAGAACGCTGAACGTCGTCGTCGCGAGAAGAACGTTGAACCCCGACGAGCGAATCCGCGCGATGATTCCAAACTGATTCGACCGCTGGTCCGACTCTGCGCACGCAAAACCATGCAGACCATTTTTATCTCGCATACAGACCCGCAGTCTGCTTATCAATTTACCGGAAATCGGTGGTAGGGGATCAAGTTCCAAACTGAGAAGACGCATTTTCTCGGAACGGAGCGCTCGTTTCCTAGACGACATCCCGGCCGCCGTTGAACATATCCCAAAACGAGTATGACCGAGGTAATTAGGCAAACGAGACGTTATTTCGTCCGTGAAACGGGCCACCGCATATCGGCCGGAAGAGCGAGTCAGCCTGCGGCGGAACTTATTCTTTCGGATGGCTGGCGAGCGGCTCATTAAAGAGTTCCGGTGCACAAGGTCTCCCAAGCAAGCGTTGCGCTTTGAATATAATAGATCGGTGAATCGGGGCATGGTAGACGGACAACAACGTTCGTTGGCATCGATTCCTCTTCCCGTGCGGTACACGAGAAATTAAAGGTAAATACCGTTGCGGCGCGAGAGAAAGATTTCTCGAATCACATCTAAATTCTTGAAAATCTCTTCGTCCCAGATGATCTCTTCCTTCGAAATTCGCATACTCGTCGTGGTTAGAGCAGGGTGCGAAAAAGTCTCGAATCCAAGATTAGCTAATGAAAAGCGAAAATGTTCCAATTTCCTGTGACTCGCTCCCGGGGAATTCTGTCCGCGAGACAACGGGTTTAGTCTTCTCGCACCCCGACACACTAGTCTTCTCGTTTCGCTGGAATCCACCAGAAAATGGAACTCGGAACACGCGTATAATGGACTCCGTCTTTTCTCCTGTCTCGGCCTGTTAACACTCTTTTCGATCCACCGCGACACTAATTCTTTAGCTTAGCCCTTGTTCTTTATGCCAGGCGAACTGGAATTTTAATCGCGATAATAAACCTACGGATCTTCTTACAAATTCCTGCTACAATCGACAACTTTAATGGACGAATTGTTCGTTCTCCTCATTACCGGATACTTTAACGCTTCGTTCAATTCCGCGAAGAATACGCTCCGAATATTTTAAATAAAAAAAATCGTTGATCCTCGAGGAGCTATTACTTTGCAAATTAGAATTTACGAAAACATTTCGAGGCTTTCTCTTTACAATATAGCATAGGCATTCACAATCCGCCAGTAGGGAAATGAAAATGATTTATTCCCCGCGTCACATTATTACTGCGAATATTTATTTCAGGTGCAGCGTCGGAACAAAAATATTTTCCCCGACCGATTTAAAATATTGTTTTATCCGACCCATGCATCATCTACTATTTCAAATAAAATTTTAACCATTTTCCCTTGAAATCCCCGCCTTCCTACATTGCATATTTTCAATTTTATTCGCGTTTTCGAGCCCCGTCTTTTGTCCGGGCGAGCGTTTTTAAACATTCTTCGCTAATGTGCATCGATGGCCGCGTCGAAATTCGTTAAACAGCCTCTGAATTCGGCGTGTATCCGACAGCCTTCCGTTCCAGGCTTCATAATTCCCCAGGGTTCGATTTAATCGGTGCAAATTGCGCAGCATCGCGCGGTTTAACCACACGCCCCTTTAAAACACTTTAGACCTGTGGCTGTAAAATACGCCTATGCAGTGCGTATGACGAAAACCTAGAATACTTGCTTCTACGATTGGAGTAGAGTTCATTTCTGATTACACTAAACTTTATTGTAAATGAACACGACGAATATAAACTATAAAAAGAGTAAAGAGTACCTATATTGTAAAGAGGACGGGATCTCCTTGTAAGCCAAAAGGGAACAAGAAATAAAAATACATACATACAAAAATAAAATATCTTTCCGTTGTCCAAGAAAATAGACATTTCGTGCCCAGGCTTTCGATTTAAATGCTGTCGTAGTGCCACCGTCGCGTCGGATCGAAAGTGTTAAACCGAGGCGAGAGAAAATTTGGTGAAATCGTCCGTCAAAGGGACAAGGTCCGTCGGCAACCGTGTCCCGCTAATTCGGGAATTATTTGAGCAAATAGTGGTTCAGTACGACGATTGTCGGCGGACGTGGGAAATCGAAGAGCCGTGGCTTCCGAATTCTCAGGGAAATCGTAGGTGCCGTTCGATCGACGTCGCTCGTGAGCACGGCCTGTTTGCGTTTCCCATTAGATCGCGGCTTTCCGCGGGATTTCCTTTAATCCCCGTCCTCCGGCAAAATTTTCATTCCTATCCGATACTACCCGAATCGGATCAAATCCACTAGCCGTCACGAAATAGTTCGTCCGACCTTCACTATTGAAACACGAAATTTTCAAAAAATTCCTGACATTCAAATTATTATAGTTTCCCAGGAAAAAGATCCTGTCACGATAATCTTGGTCTCATTTTGTAGCTCGAGGCTTCTACTTGCACACGAGTTCACTTTCTTCTAAAATAATTTCTCCACGCTTTTTCTCGGAAATGCTGTAAATTTAAACGTCTGTAAAAGCATTGAAAAAATTTTTTCGGAATTCAATCTGCCACAGGATTGAAGATTGAATATAGACAAGAATCCGAGGGGCTAGACTCAATTTCGAGATGCGTGAGTTAATGTGAAAAACGGTGTCCGCGCGTCTCAAAAGAAATTGAGGCAGGTTAGTAGAGGGGCAACCCATTGGTTGTCCCGGGTAGTGGAGGTTTTTGAACTTTTACCACTATCCTTACCAAAAAAAAAAAAAAAAAAGGATTGAAGATTGAAGCTTCAACTTTCGAATCCACCCTTACGACGAAGCAGCGTATAAGAAACAATTTCTAGAAAGAATTGAGGAAGATTCTGTGCGATTGGTAAAGCGGGGTTCGAACCCCGCGGGAAGTAGTCGAACTCGAGGGTAGTTCTGCGGGGAGCTGTGTACCGTTCAAGTTCCGTTAACAAGGAAACGGTTCCGGAAGAATCAGCTTGTCGGCGATTCTTCATCTTCGTCGTACTCTCCAAATAGAGAATAATGGAGAGTGAAGTATTAAACAGGCAGGAGCGCGGCGTATTCTCGTGCATAGGTATATCTGGCAGGCGTGCTCGTGCGCGACGGCGGCGGCTGATTTCCATTTTCATAGGAGGAGCTCCACGACAACGGGGCTGATCCATAATATCGTCTCGGGGAAGCTCGTAAAAAAGAAGAAAAAAAAGCCGGAAGAAAAGAGAGAGGGGATGATATCACAAAAATAAGAGAAGCCCGTTTTATTACCGGCGACGAAAAAAAAGTCGAGAAACGGGGTGGCGGTGGAGAGAGAGAACGGATAGTATTCGAAATCCATCTTCGAGCGGGCGATATGTACCTTTAAGAACGAGTCGATTCGATCGCGGCCGACGACGAGACCGTTTCTCCTGTCCTCGAGGACATTAATCTTTGGAGTGCCGCAGCCCCGCGCGTCTTTGCCTCGCGCTTTCCATCCACGGCCGTCGCGAATTCACCTCGAAAAACCGGCGAGAGACCGTGGCTTTCAGGTTTTGCCACTCGAAAGACCCAAATGGCTCCGAGAACGAGCACCTACCACGAAAGATACTCCACGCGTCCCGTCATCTGTTTCGCTTCTTCGAACCAACCCCTATTCCGACGCCGAAGCCCGCCCATTACACGTTATTCGTTCACTTCCCAAGCTCGCTCCTTCCTCTTCTTCTTGCAGCCTCCGTAATTTCGTTGCGTGATGCCGAATCGAATTCTTCTCGTCGCTTTTTCCACCTTTGACTCATCCCCCTCCCCCCGGTGCGATGATCTGCGTTTTTGATGGATTCGTTTTTCGGGAATGGAAGAAACCGGCAACTTGGCGAGGATGCACTCTGTTTCGTGAGAGGTAAGCTACAGCTCGGTGGTTTCAGTAATTCGCATTGTTGGACAGAAGATGTTAAGAAATTTATTAATTCATGTTAAGGGAGTTGCTTTAGATATATTGTAGAGCGGTTCGACTACAAGAGGCGAGACTTTAGGTACCACTTTCATCATCCAACACAAACGTTCCCCGAGACAAGACAAAAGCAATAAGCAAAGTTTGATTGGGAAAGTTTCGTATAAAACTGTTTATCTCGCATTTTTCGAACCAACCGCAAAAAGATAGATCTTGCAGTCGCTTTTTCTAGGCGAAAGCAGGGGAGAGAGAAAACTGGCGATTCTTCCGCCGCGCCGTTCCAAACCGTCTATTCCTGTTCCAGACCGTTCGTTCTCGCGTTTCTAGTTTCATCTTGTCTCGCTTCACTCAGCTCTTGGTTTCATTTGGTCTTGTTCTATTCCACTTTCCCCTCGTTCCGTTCCACTGTGCCGGGTTTCCTATGGTTCCTTACGTTTCTGCTTTCATCTCCTTCCATTTGGCCAAAAATGTTAAAAATCACATGGAAGTTGTACCCACTTTATAGTGGATATCTCAACGATGTTAATATTTATAAAGACCGGGTCCGATCAAGTGACCCATTAAATACTCACCCTGGCTTTCCCCCTTAATGTGTATCGCGTGCGCACCAGAAACGGAGATACCGGGCACCTGGGACTTCTTCGGCTCCTTCTTCCTCGTCTTCTTGCTGGCTAGATCCTTTTAAGGATCCCGACCCGCCTGTCGAATCCTTCGGCACTCGCTTTTTCTCGAACGACGTCGATTTTCGGCGAGAGACTGCCGTTTAACCCTCGGTTACCTCGGGTTAACTTGACCCGAAAACAGACCGGTGCTGAAAGATATAAATTCCTTTAAGATTGTTATTTCTGCGAGTCCATTTAAAATTCATTATCTGTAATCCACTATGTGAGAGGGTGAACACGGTCATCTGTTGTCCGAGGGTTGCATAAAATCCGTAATCTAATCATTAATAATGTATAATTTACGAACACGTGAATTTTCCCGACCGAAAAGTTTCTGCGCCAATTCGTTATCAGATCCGATCGAGTCTGGAAGATTGAATTTTTTCTTCCCCATCTGTGGAAGTTTGATCCGCCATTGTTGGCCACTGCTTCTCCCGTCAGATCATCGGAAGGAATACGAAGGGAGGATTTTTAATCTATCGCTGGGGGGAGAAGGTCCTGGCGTTCTTCCGGCAAGGAATTCTTCTGGACCCGAACTTTCTTGGGATTCCCTATTGTCGATTTCCACTGTATCTGCGGAATTTCTTCCAGCGACGCTGATGTCTCCACAGTCCGCTTTGATATCCGGCAGGTTTTTTGATTTTCCCATGAGAAACGGAAGCCGTCGCGGAATCCGGCGTCCGGCTGAATAGATCGATTGACTACAGATATCGCCTGGCAAACTTCCCTTCTGTCGGGAGTTTAGCCTCTTAACCCGGGATACCTTCAACCCTTCCCGACTCAGAAATATTCTCTGTGCTCTCCTCGATTTATTTGTCTATTTCAAGAAACAAGACTGTCCGTTGGGCAGTTCAATATAACCCCGATAGCAGGAAAACGTCTTGAAGGCGTCTGGTGCGGGATCATGATGCGATGAAAGAGTTATCCTATTTATTCAGTTGATTCGTTATTTGCACGTTATAATTTATTTGACGAAACGAACATTTTTGAGTTCGTTCTAGATGCCTGATGGAAAAGGCCCACTGTGGAACGATAGTAATTGTTGGTACGGGTGACGGAAGGCAGAAAGAGAGAGGCGAACGCGGTTTTTCAAGCGATCGGCCATAAACGGCCGAAGACAAGGCTGGCTGTAAATGGCCGCGACGGGAGCCACGGACGCCACGTGTACGCTCGTGCTCGTACGTCTGACGTAGCCCTCGGTCCCTCGTTCTCTCGCTATCTTTTCGACGAATCGTCCTTTTTACATCTACACCGGTGTGTGCCACTGGCGGTCGCATTTGCAACCACATTCGCGCAGATGGCTCGCGGGAATGGAGAGGGCAAGATGAATATACGAGCCGTAGGCCTTGGGACACGCGAAGCCCCGGAAAATGCTGTTATCGAGCCGATACCTATCCGTTCCCGTGATTTCTCATTATAAAATAAACACTTCGCTTACCGGCAAATTTTCTAAAATCAGGGTCGATTCATACATCTCCGATATCGGAGTCCGACAAAATATTCTTACACAGGTTTAAGTGAGACCGTCCACATCCGGAAAACTGAGTCCGATTTTCCTCCGATACTTTTCCTTCAAGTCGAACATGCCATAACTAACAAATAAAAGGTTTCTATCCTTCCTCAGGTGAACTATCGGTAGTTCTCCTTTACAACTTCATGGTAATGAGAAACATTCCTACTCAAGTTGCCTCAAAAATCGGCCGGAAATTCACGGATACCGAAAAACGCCGGCCGGATATGTATGAATCGGCCCTCAAACGTCAACAGTTCAGATGTTCCCAATAGATTATTCAAAAGCGGCAGTAGATTCCAGAAGAGATCACTTTTTGATCATTCGAAGAATTTAAGCATCAATGTTAGTCCGTGAAATGGTACCGGATCTCGAAAGACTGAAAGCTAGAGAGGACCGTTTCGACTTGAAATCTGTCTAAATATTTTCTGCTAAGGGTAGTGCTCCACCGACGTTCGATATTTCGAAGCAATTTTCGCAGAATCACAACTGTCGACTAATTTTCTTGGAGTCTCGCGGGAGGATGCAAGAATTCGGATGTCGGGAATACAATCGCTGGCTCGATACGGAATCGCTCAGCGCGTTTCAAACATGTAATCGAATTTCAGCTTGGCAATACGTCATCGAAGTTTGAAAGCCTGTCGCTCCTCAATCCTAGGCGAAGGACCAAACTGCGGAGTGGTGTATCGTGTCTAGCCGCGTTCTATCTCGAAGTTTCCGAGTCTGCATCATCTCTATTAGCAGCCCCCCTTCTATCTGTACAACTTATTCTTCGGGCCTTGCATCTCATTGTCTACTTGTAACGGCGTAATTCTCTCTGATCGCTCATCGTTGCTACACCATAAACGTGCTCCGCGAAAACAACATTCGAAAATTTGTATAATACACCGGATGGGTTTAGAACGTAGCGAAACGGATTACAGTTGAAACAGTCAATCAAAGTGTCTGAATCACCAACAGATTATAGCAACATCGTAGAAAAAGAAAATGACGATCGTCCTCGAAGGCTAAAATTAATTGATAAGAATGCTTTTCTGTAATATTTTTATTATTGAGCCACTGAAACCTATTGTAGCTTTATTTCGGCATAACAAAGATACACTAGTTTTACAATTTGAGTACATTTACAATATAACCAACCACTAGAGATGCAGACCACAATCGTTTAGAAACTGAAAAATATATTGACAGGCTTTGACATTTGGTTCTGCAAAAAAGAAGTCCGCTTTTAGTGGTAAGAAAAACTTAATTTTACGTAAATTATTTACAAGTTTAATTCTTTGGGATTCATATAAACAGCACTGCTATAATACATGATCCAAATCCTCAGAAGCTGAGTTACGCTTCTTTTCTGTAATATCGTCAATAATCATGAAATGAAAAGTCTGGAATCGATCTTTTGACCGATGTGGCTAAGTTTAGTAATAAAGTCTGGGCCCAACTTCTGCTTTAATTTTGCAAGTCCGAAGACATCGTCAGTTGCGACGCGCTTGGTCACATCGGATCGAATTGATTTCGTAAATACGTCACCCGATTCGCTGGAATTCGTTAGAAAGAAGCTTTTCACGTACTGAGAGTCGCGCGTGCGACCACCTTCCGGACCTGCCGGACTTGATCAGGTCTCTTTGAAAGCGGCAAGATACGGCCAACAATGCGTCTTTGTGCGGCCCAGGGGCCGGGATTTCCTCGAGACATTTGTAATCCTTCAGGAACAGGTGAGGGCATTACCGGGGCTCGACGCCCGTACGTTCACATTAGACGACGAGGATGTAATGCGAGAGCGTGAGCCTCGGGTACACAGACCGCCGATAACGCCATTAATAATACCTCTGTGTCTCGTGGTCGGGCCACGCGCGCGTTTCACCGGGTCTAATGTATCGCGGCCGCACGCCCCCACACTTGCTCCCGCGAGTGTTGTTTGCGTGAACGCGATTGAATACGTCGACCCGACGCCCGACGCGACGTTCTGTCGAATCCTGTGGTCGCGTCTTCGCGGCAGCACCCCCTTCGTACCGAAATCTCCAATGTGATGTAATTAGCGGAAAATGCTCGATCCGGCTGTTAGCGAAAGCCATTTGTCGCTCACCCTTTCCTCTGAAAATCAACCCTCCCTCGACAACCCGACTCGTTCATTTGTACAGCGAAATTTCACTCTTTAATTAATTTCTGTCCAATATTTCTTATTTTCCCATTAAATGACTATGGATAACAATACACTACGTCCAGATGCGTTGACGTTCCAACGATTATACACTCCCGTCTATAAGTCACCGCACACTTATTCATACGTGGATGGTGACGATTTTTTCAAAATAATCAAAATGACACAATCGAATAAAACGGGAAGCTTGTATTCTTTAATTATAATTTTGTTGGAGATAAGTAAGTGACGTTTCCGGTGGTGTGACAAAAAGTATACTTCCAAAAGTACTCAACTACACATCTTTTTTTAATGAAAAGAAGCTACTGACCCACTGTGAGTCGTGAACAAGAACAATTTGAGTGTACTGTGGATTTATAAGTTACTAAGCTTGTACATGCTTTTGTAGTTTTCAGAAAATATTTCTTTCACTTCTTATCGAAAAATTGATTTGCGAGATAAATATCCCGCGTGAAAGGTGAAGAAGGATTAAGGTTACCGGAATAAAGCTGAGGAATGTGGAGGAATGCGAGAATCGGTACGGCAGAGGTAGAATGCAAGCATAGAAAGGAAATCGGTGGAACAACGAGAGGAAGGGTTGATGGCCCACCCTTCGGGCCACGGACCCTTTGCTTCTCGGCGATCCTTTTCGCCGCAATATTTCGCGCGCGGATATTGAATGGCCCGGTGATTCGTGTTGATAGGCAATTTGCCAATTTCCACTTCTTTCGCCCGGGCGCTGCGTGCTTCCAGCTCCGCTCTGGATTCCCCTTTCATCCCTTAACGCCGGACGAATTTCTGCTGTCCGATCTACCGGGACGTGCCGGCGCATTCTTTCCCCGTGACCTCTCTTGCACTCTTGCACTGCTGCTGCAACGATTTGCACCGTTTAGGTAGAGAGCCTGGTGACGATCGCAATCGGGCTCCTCGATAAGGGATGCTCCAGCGATTTCGTTAACGATAGCGTTTCAGACGTTTATCGAGATATCCTTCGCTCCCTTTATCAATCTTTTTCGTATTTTCTCAAATAGTGTACCGTTTTCGGGACTGGTTTCTTTTTAACGGAATCTCTTACAACTTGAGTGGAACTAGAAGTCAACTTCTTTTTAAATTAGTTTCAGTTAATTTTAAGTCTTCAAATTTAATCTTTATCTTTTTAGCACTGACAGTTCTGCCAAAGAATCGCGCGATCGACGCAGACCTATTTTACCTTTGCGAAATATAGTATCGAGATAAATCATTTTTAACGTTGAATTTAATTTAATTTTAAATTTCTGTTTTCGATAAGAATGCGTATTGAATGTATTGATTTAATTACTGGATTTGCCATATTCATTTTGAAAGTCAATGGAGAGAACGATGAATTCTTTCGGAATCATTTTAATTTTGTGGAACAGGTTTTTGACAAGTTTCTCTTTCACATGCATGCTTGGAATTCTCTGTGCTTTCAGCATCGACCGGGGCTGAAATGTATATATATTCAGACTTCAACCGTGTTCCCTATCATTAGTGAATTGATTCAGTTAATTAAATTGCTGAATCTTCCATTTACAGAGCTACTATAACATTGGCAACTCTCGCTATGGAAATATTGCGTAGAACAAAGGAAACATTGTCGTATAATGCGATTAATAAAATATAGATTTAAAATTGTAGGAGGATATAATTTTAAAAAATTAAAATGTAAAGGGTGTCTGCGCAAGGGTGGTGCGATAACGGTGGTGTATAAAAATTATATATCACGGCCACCATAGTGTGATTCTACTCCTCGTGATCGATGAAGATCTGTTAAAAAAACTTCCCGCAAAATTGTCCTTGACTTTGAAAACCTTAAAAAAGTCAGTCAAGGACAATTTTGCGGGAAAATGTTTAAACAGATCTTCAGCGATTATGGGGTGTAGAATAGGTATTGGATCTTTACTGTCTTTGGTGCCTGAATTTCAAATTTGGTACATGTGGCGCAATCCGTGGCGGAATGCTCAAACTTGTTGGCAAAAGTTATCATAACGTGACCAACGTGGTCGGTGTCAGAATTATAGGGTAAATTTCCGAAAATCGGTCAAATCAACATTACAAACATATTTCTCAAAGGGATTTTAGACGACCAGAAAAAAAACTCCTGTCATTTTCTTTGGTTGCCAGAAATAATGTAGGAAACATGGTTTTGGTACAAAATTTTAGCTAAATCCGATTCAACTGATTTTCGGAAATTCAGCCTTTTTGTGGCGGACTTCGATGTTGTTAATTTTTTTTATAAATGTGTACTAGTTTTCCATTTGACCGACATTATGAAATTGGAATTTGCCTTATCGACATCTTGACAGAATAGAAACATACATTATCGATTATCGCACTGACTTAATCTGTCGGTAAGTTTGGCTAATAGTTTGAGCGTTCTGTCACTACGGTGAATGGCGCTGTACGTCCGTTTGAAAAAAGTATAAAAAGCACCCTTAAAAATTGAAAGATTCCTGAAGCATATAAACATCAAAGCTCTAAACATTATTAACGATTTCTGCATAACAAATAACATATTCATCTAACTATCCATATCATCAAGAAACATCTACTCTTGTTAACAAACTTTACACAAAACAGATTAAAACATAATTATAATTATAGCTGATTATAGATAGATCAAGTAAATTTTTAAATAGACATAAAATAGAGCTTAGACAATAAGGACATAAATGCAATACATTTAGTAGAAATTATGACATAAACTGTGATCAAATACCAAAATAATATAAGGAATACCAATTTATAAGATTGCGAATAGGAAATAGAAGACAATGTTACGTTGAAAATCTCCTATAAGATTAATTACAAATTATATACATTACGGTACAGTGAATAACGAGGACGTTAATAATATTGTAAAGAGAGAAAGAAGAAGAGCAAATGATTCTTGCCAGAGTTTGTAAAGTATCTTATGGGAAATATGATAAGATCATTGTTTGTATTAAAAACTGCATATTTGGTCTATAATTTGTACTTTTACGGTATACTATTACGGTTATTTGAGGATAAAATGAAAGATGTTTATACATTTCAATGAAACAAACTTTTATGAAATCCTATTTTTATTAAAATATGTGTGGACAAAAAAATGGTCTTTAATTCGTCGACTAGAAACTAAGATCACAATCATTAATTCTATCGCTGCTTATACATTAAAAAATATACATGATTTAGAATTTATATTACAATGAACGATCGGGGAACAGCCGTGCAGCACAGCTGCGACTAATTTCACCCTCTTTGATTTCATTCCAATCATCTCATAACCTATTCATTAAAAAAATAGTATTATTACGAACATTTCTGATAAATTATGTTACGTCTGTGCCAATTGTAAAACTTCTCTATTCTCTATACTTCATAGGAGCACCTTCGGTAAGCTATTCGCGTTCGCCTAACTTCGTCGATTAAGTGTTTACTATATATACATTCTCTCTATCGATGTAACAAAAATAAATTGAATTTTCCCATTACGTCTTACAAAACGATGTCGAATCTTACAAAAATAATTCGAGTATTTATCACAAAGATATTGACAGCCCTTCCGCGATATCATTGCCCATTTATTTTATAAGATTGGGCAGTGAACTCCATCAGCAACGGGTTAGCACCATGATCAACACCCCATCGGTGTTTTCTTAACACGTTCCGTGCCAAACCATTAGTTTTCTTGTACTGTATTTTTTATAATATCTCATTCTTTTGGTGGGAACATATTCTACAGTCTTAAACTTGTTATAAAATATATTTTTTAACGCATCAAATCTATATGCCAGTGTGTACCTCCAGTAGTACATGCGGTCTGGAAGGATACTGTAACGTGTACCATCCCTGGTACAAGTGGCACGGAAAGTGTTAAACGTCGATTCCATCGGATGAAGAGTCTGTTGCCTCTTCAACGTTATTTTGATGCCTCGACCTGGTGTGTCTCTCTAGATCTCTCCTCCGTACGAGTATCTTGCCGCAGAGTTCGCACTTGTATGGAGTCTCTCCATCAGAGTGCAATCTCACGTGCTTGTTCAGGTTGCTGGGATCTCCGAAAGGTCGGTCGCAGTACTTGCACTTCAGCGGTTTGTAGCCAGTGTGAGTCCTGCACAAAAGAAAAAAGAAAACAATTAGTTACGTGGTCCAGGAGATTTAGGAAAATTAACCCTTTGACAATCAGAATCTTCTAGATTCTAGAGTGTCCAGAGAACGAAAGAAGCATTCGTACACTGTCTTGGTTTTCTTTCTAATCTACGGTATGCTTTGATTCAGTGATAAGTAGTTCTACAATGAAATGAATAAACACAAAGATCTCCTTACCTGATATGAATCTTGAGCCCGTACTTTCTCGAGTACACCTTCCCGCAGTAAATGCACAGGTGTCCCTGCTTCGATTTTCCCAAGTTGCTAACAATCGTCTCCATCTGAGCAGCATGGACGTCCGCAGGTAGTGGTGGAGGATTCGGCTGGCTATTGAATGGTACCACGACGTTACCCTCTCTTGGTGGAGGACAGATACTAGAAACCATACTGGTCTGATGCAAGTATGGTCTGAACGCCGAATGTCTGAAGCCCATTTCCTTTTCCAGCGGCGAGACTTGAGTGGAAGAGTTAGGAGAAATCTGCGTGGATGACGAGGAAGGAGATGTTTGGTTGAACGATGAAGAAGGAGATGGTTCGTTAAACGATGAAGTAGAGGGTGGTTGATTGATGTAATTAGATGGTTCATTGGATGATGATGACGGTGACGGATGGTTCGAGGAGCTCGGAGAGTTGTTGGTCAACGAAAGGTTAGAGTCCGTGCTTTCGATCAAGATTGGAGATATTCTTGGTATCGATGATCGTGGAGAAGTGGTCAGCTCGAACTCGAAAGTCGATAGGTTCAAGGATAGGTTCCTTTTTCGAGCCAGAGTGAACTCCTTTGCGAGAACAGACCAGAGATGGTTGATGTCCAATCGACTGCAGTTCAGCGCTAGGTGAATCTTCAGAGGGTTCGGATACTCGAACAGACAATGACACACGTGGCAAATGTAGCGTGTTTGGTCTGGAAATAAAGAAGAGGATTTATTAGAGAGGTAGATCAAGTTCCGATAGGCTGGATTGAACAAATGTGCACTTTCAAGATCGGATGAAACGTCTAACGGGTTAAATGATTTTAGAGGAGAATGATTAAGAAGCTTACCTTGAATGTGCGTGGGGGTCAGGAACGGCATACTCAGCAAAGCTATGATGTGCTCCGTAAACCACAAAAGCAGAGGTTCACCTGGAGCGATGTACCTGGCAGCCTTTAGCATCACACCATTATCGGTACTTATCAGTAAAACATTACAGCTTTGACAGTCCTTGGCTAAAGTGATGATCTTCAACCAACATGGCGTACTAAGGAGCCCATTAACGCAGTAGAGCCGGCCATTCGCATCTGCGATTTCGACCTGCAATAGAAAAAGATCGTTATGCAAACAGACATCCAGATTTCGATTCAGTTTTTCCCCAATTATTGTCTTGGACAGCTGTTTAATTTTCTGAAATGATACTGCTCAGGGAGAAACGATATTAAATAACCCTAGTGCACTGTTCACGTAATTTCCGACACATTAGCGACACTTATTAACCTGCTAAAAAATACACTGCACATAAAAATGTCCACATTGCTCTATTTAATTCTCGAAAATCGTTCAGATTTTGTGAACAATGCACAAGGGTTGAAATCGAAAGTTTCGCAACACCTCAACTTACGTATTGTATCGACGCAGTCGTATTCTGCGTTAGCCGGTTAACATCAATGACCTCGGTGGTAGAATCTTTGCACAGTATTCCAGCAGCCCTGACAATCGGTCTCTCAGCAAAGGGTTGAGATAGCGAGGTCCTCTGGACCGTCTCGATGCTCATGATCAAAGCTTTATCAGCGAGGAAAGGCGGGTACATTTTCACGTTTCTAGCTTCCATTAAATATCGTCAGAAATCCGAACAGCCGATCTTCTCCAATCGAACGATATTGCATCAGATTTCCCGAACGATCCAAGTAATTCCCGCTTATTAGGCACTTTTACAAACAGTAAGTTCACGCGAATTGCTATGGCAATTTCAAACGAGCACTCCCGTGCTCGGTTTGCACCTGGCAGTTTGGATGTCACTAGCGTCTGAATCAAGAACCTCTCGATAACCAGGATGATCCGATGTCGAAGTGTAAACTGAGTGCGACCTGCGTACCGCACGTGCCTTTTAAATGTACTCGGTAGTGCCTCAAAATGACTAGCAGGGGGATGTTTATCCCCACTCTTCCGGTACACCCCAATTTTCGAAGCTCAGGGTAGACGCGTAATTGTATTTAAGGAGCCGGCAGGGATAAGTCAGGCCTACAGTCCGATCCTCGAAACCTGATTCGCTGGCGATCGCCGGGGTGGAGACAATGCGGTTTCGTGGTGGGAATATCAATGACGGCCGACTGCACCCGATAGAGCAAGGTGCATCCGATCCAACCGCTTACAACACCGATTGCAACGTCTTCCTATGTCTCAATTTTCCACTTCCGATTTGTCAGATCCTTTCTTCTTTGTTAACTTGTTCAACATTTTTGCATCTGTTTAGGCATTTTTCTAATCTTGTAATATCTTTGGAATTATAATATTTGGTTCGTTTGTGGTACAAACTATACAAATCTAATTATTTCAACGGTGACTGACTAATTAATAATTAAAGTTAGAATGATTACGATAATGTAATCGGTTATTTATATTTATATAAATAATTATATTTATATACCGATTACAGAAATCGATTACAAAAGAATTAATAACTGCCCAACTCTGGTTTGTACATTTTTAAATCTAGGGCTTAGCACCAAGCTTGCTAGTTGATATAATACCTGAAAGTGATCGCGTTCGCTTTGCAAGGTTCCTGATTCATCAACCTTTGCCCTGAGTATGTGCGTTCACGCAATTGGCTAGGTACACTTGACATAAAATCATCACAAGTATCACAATTAGACAGCGGACTTTATGCGCTTAAGACACAAATGAATATGATGCAATTTAAAACAGTAAAAACATTAGAAGAATTTAGAGATACTTAGCTATTAAGAAAGAACATTTTTTACATCAATCAAGTTTGTTGCAATCAAGGTAGAAAATTTTTATTGCGCAGAATGATCCGCTGTCTAACCGTAAATAACAATGCACTACGGATTTTATACTTTTATATTTGCATGGCGAAAAGTATGCCAATACGTACAATAAGTTCTGTATTCATCCTTTGATAAAATCAGTGCTCTAAACATCCGTTCCACGGTTTCAAAAATTCGAATTGATGGAATGGCATAAAAATTGAGAGGTTCAGGTGTACGTATATTTATAGCAATTTCACTAATTTTTAATTTTAATGTAATTGGTAAAAATGTTTTAAGAAAGCATTGGAAAACTAATCCTAAATAATTCTAAACTAATCCTAAGAATTTAGACACCTAGAAATTTCGCTACATCAAATATCGGGAAAAAATTTCTTTAAACAAAAGATTAAGTAAACCGGCATGTTTTAAATAATAACAATCGGTATCAACATTATAGCTCGCATGTGTCGGATCGATCACGTTGTCCCATTAACGTTCCAAAGTTTCGTGGAAGTTCGCGCAAAATTTTCGTCGTTAATGGATTAACTATGTCCGCTTATAGTCCACAGGTAACAACGCAAGGTGGTCCTTGCTCGCCGATCCGTGACGGCTAAGAATATAGAGGCGGCGATTTGCCTATAAGAAGCATGCCGAAAAGTCACTCGATGGTTGAATCGTTCCGTGTGAAACGATTTATTGCCCACCAATTCCGATCGCAGGGTCTTGGATCTGTAGAAGTTATAAGGGCTATAGTGTCGTTTCCCAATCCTTTCATATTCCATTGAGTACTTTGCAAGGTATACTGTTGTAGATACGCATTAACTGTCAGGTCCTGATCCTTCTTGTGTTTCTTATACAGAAATTACGTCTGGCGCCGGATTGTCTGACCCATTTTGACCAGTACCTATAGAAGTTGGCTCGTGGTCAGCAACCCGTGACAACGACAATGGCGGTCGTTTAGACCTGATCCAGGCCGCGCGCCGAAATTTACAAACAGCTCTGTGCATTCAACACCTCCACTCGTTCCGATGCTTCGTCTCTGCATTGTTCCAGCTTTTCAACTATAAGTCACGTAGACACTCTTTAATTGCCGTGCCTGTTAGATATTTGTCACCATTATTTAGAGACTTTGACGATGCGGAAACATTGCAGCAGAAATAATAATAATATATATAAATAATATATATAAATAATATATATATAAATAATATACATAAATAATATATATAAATATACAGGGCCGCCGCGTGGGTATTAGTCGCCCGTGTACAAAAGAAATTTTGTGCGCTCTCTTCAAACATGAAAAATAGTTGAATGACCTTTTTTTGAATTTAGCAAATCTGTTTACTGTTAATGTTGTGGCGCCCCTTCGATGAAGCGCCCGTGTGCGGCGCACAACCTGCACAACCGCACGCGGCGGCCCTGTAAATATATATAAATAATATATATATATATATAAATAATACAACTCTGGTAACAAAGCAGCGATTTATGGCACATTTTCAACTTGTACACGTTACCGACGGTAATTGTTGCATCGTTTTTAGAAATTCGTGATTTTTTAATAGCTCCTTCAACAGGAATAGTAACTTAAATTGTAAAATAACAAGTCAAGGTGCGCTACTTGCAAAACAATTTAAAATAGGAAGATCGATCAGAGGTTATTCGATTTTGCAACACGTTCGTCTCTAACACCATAGTTAATTTTCGCTCGGTGTAGATTCGGGCGTGACGCGCAGGTCGTGAAGAGCCGTCACCAGGAGCTCTGGACCGCTGGATGTTTGATGGGGCTATAAAAGCCTCATGTGAAAGGACATTGTTTGGCTCAGCTGCAAACCGATGCGTGTCCCGTCGAGGACCTCGTGTCCCCCGGTTCCCGAAAGGTGCATCTGAATCAACGATTGATTAGGAAATTAAATGGCACATTCTTCTCGGGCGCGTGCGTAGATCACGATCGAGCGATAACGCCGCGGATTTGCCTAATCGTTTGCCGATCTAGCCGGATCGATCGGTAGACCAGCGGCCCTCTCTATACCTTTGATTTCGTATCGAGCCATCAATTATCAGTCGCAGCGATTTTTTATTCCATAAGCTGCGAATAAGAATTCCCTGTACGTATTTGCCAGTCGTCGTTGGCAATTTCCGACAGAGTTGTGCTAATCGAATTATATTGTATTTTATATACACAGTACTTGAATTGCAATGTAACTGTAGCACGTAGTTCAATATATTTTTAATCGCACAATTTGAATTCATGAATAATACCATGTTCATCATTGTAAAACGAATTACATTGTAATTTAATTGAATCGGAGATCAGAATTACAAATTATGTTGCGATTTCAAATTACGAAATAGTTGAATGCAACGACATTATAATTCAACGCAAATCTGATTTTCGAAGGATTGTTGCGCCCTTACGGTATTACGCGCGTTCCTCGGAGGCCTTCTAAGCTTAATGGGCTCGCTTAATCTTTGCCTTGACCGGCACGTAATTTAGCTAGCTGCAGGTATTTTTGCGCTAATAGCTAGTACCGATTGAAGAGTTCGACAGCTTACGCAGCTCGAGCTTAATACACTGATCTTTATCAGGTTCTGGTTAGAAGACTTTCCACGTTATTGCCGCTATTTAGTTCCCGGTAGAGACCTGGTACGACTCATCGCGACATTATCCATCCAACCTTAACGAGCATCCAGTTTAATACTACTTCCGTTATGAGGAGATAGATCTTTTTCTTAAATTCAAAAGGTTTCCGGGCCCTGAATTTCTTTGCTCACTGGCCGCTCCGGAATAACGTGTCTCCTCAATGATGAATCTTCACGAAAGCGTAACACAACGCTTCGAAATCAAATTTAGCATAAAAAAGTTACCGCAGTCAACATAAATAAAATACAATTTTCACCAGTATGTTTACCATGACACAATAAAGTGAAAGAATTTTTGTTAACAAGTTCTGTGGTACACTGCGACGTATTTATTCAATGCGCTGCTAAAAACATGTATCTTCTAACGAGTTTAACACTGTAGAATGTATTTCCATCGAAAGAAGGAGTAAAAGCACACAAGTTTATTTAATTGTCGAACAGTGTTAATTAAGAAGAAAATTACTGGATGTTGGAGAGTAGTAGTACACACACAGATGATCAATTAATTCATGATTCCTAGTTAAAGAGTTGATCAGAATTTATAGATCGCGTATGTATTTACTGGGAAAGGAATACATAGTTTCAGGCAACGTCCCTGAATAAAAGGGAGAATTAAAAGGAAGCCACCCTGAAGGCGAACCAGAAGAAACATGGTTCTTCTTGGTGGACCGCGTGTTGCACGGATGACGTGATTCATCCAGGGTGGATGGTGCCGGACCAGGGAATGACACGAGTGTTCACAAGCTGCACCATCCCCTGTACCAACCCCAATCTCTGGTCCCTCGAAACTCTAGCACGAGTGTTTCGCCATTCTTCGGTGCCCCGTCTAGTCTGCAGCAAGTGTTCGATCCCCCCACACGCTTCGTCGACGATAAACACAACGACCTTCCGGAAATTCGGCCATTACGATCCGCAAACCAACTTCGTCTCTCTCTACGCCTTTATGGCAAATAAATATTGTTCGCATCGATTCCGAAGAACAAAAATTTAACGAACAAGCACTTTTTATAATGATTTGTCCGAATTTGTTGTCCAGTCCAACAGATCCATCTGCCCAACAAAAGATGATTAAATCTACTATTTTTAAATTTATTGTCCATGTTTGAACATTTCGGCGAACATTCCGGATTTATTTACACGTTTGTCTTCCACGGCAGAGCGTCAGGATAAATTTCGGGTTTTACCCGCATCCTGGTTCGGCTCGTGGTTAGGGTTCCACCCTCTCTCTTTCTAAAATCAGGGTGCATTGAAAGAACCGCGAGCCAGCAAGCGAGCAAGTGTTCCGCCGTGACCAATGGGCCCTTGCACGCATGTGCGCGCTTCCCAATGCGATATTAATATCGCGATTATCATCTACGTATTATCGCCAGCCTCCCTTTGCTCCGATGCTCGGAACAAGCCCGCAACACCCTGCACCTCGCCTAGCTTTGTCTTCTTGTTTTCCTCGTGGTCTCTCGCTTCGAATAACAATTGCGAGATTCCTTTTCGGATAATTTCTTTAATTAATATCATCATCTCTTATCGTACACATCTGCACGAAATTAATTTATATGGAAGTTCGAATCGATGAAGATCGTTCAGATCGAAGGCAACAAGACCAGTAGATTGTTTGAAGAGCAAAGCGACCAGCATCCGCTTCAAAAGAAAGAACTTCTTCCGGACTCTGGTTCAGGATGACGCGAATGACGTGGATCCCTTCGCCCCATGGCACACACGTAACAAATCTTATTGTTCGAATCCCTTTTACGAGATTCTATATAACGCGGTGGATGCTGCAGGGCGAGAAGCCTGAATTATGGTCACCGCTGCGGGGAGGTCACCATAAAGGTGATTCGTCGCGGTTCTGCAAGTGTCAAAAGTCTGTCCCTAATAGCTCTCCCAACGAGGCGACACTGGCTTATGTATTATTAATATTTGCGGGGAGTACGCGCTGGTTGTTCATCAGCGGACACAAATATTTCAGTGTTTTTCGAAAAATAATTTTCCAAATCTCGTTCTTTCAAACCCCTTTATGAATCCCCCGAATATAAAATCACCAGATCTCTCGCTGCAAGATAATAATATTTGTTAATTGGAAATTATTAAAAAGATCACATTAAACCTAAATGAATTCAATCTTGTCATTTTGTGAGGTAATGTTAGCCATTTTTAGTGCTCGATAAAATTAATATTAATGTTTGGTGTTAGAGTGCAGTCACTCTCGTACTTCAAGTTTATTGTTTGGTCAACATCGAAATTATGTGTAGGAACGCAATAATATCACGATCAAGCTCGCGGTCAAAATTTGGTTGATTCTGCCACGTGGCGTCGACATATTGTCCGTGTCTCGTGTAGCCGAGTACTCTGTAACACGACACGTGCTGGTCGAGTGGCCTACGATGCGATCTCCGGACCCTGTCCCCCATTTTCAGCATCGTATTTAACCATTAGGTATTATTTACTTGATTTTAAGAGTCAATTCATGAACCGAACGAACTCTACATGTGCCATTACGAATTTTGTAGTAAGAAATTAATGTACCACTTCATTATAACATACATTCTGCACGTACGCGCGTTATGAAAATTCAGACCAGGACTACAGACGTTCGAACATTCTTAAAAAGACGATAACTTTTTCAATATTGGATTATACAATTTGAACTTTTCTGAGAAGTTAGAATACTTCGTTTGCTTCACAACGTAACAAAAATGTTTAAAAAATGGTACCAACGAAACATATTTTGAAAATTTCATCAAAATTGGTCGACGTTGCAATAAGCCACAAACGTTTAAAGATGGTAAAGATTACAGTTTTTCACGATTTTCCAAGAAACAATATCGTATTAAGGTTAGTTTAACACGTTCACATCGACGCTGCAATTCATGTTTCCCTCCCATGGGCGGCACCGGATTAATTTCTATTAACATTCAAGTGTGAGCCACCTATGGTACGTGCCGACCAGAGGCTCTAGCATAGGCATCTCCCGAGGTGTAGAGAGGCATAGAATCCGTGGAACATTTTAGGACTAATTCCTCAATCTAGCACCTAGTTAGTTTCGCCACACTCCTGAAAGGGTGGAATCTTACTTTCGTATGTAGAAAAAACGGTATATTAGGCAATAGCGAAATCAGTCGAAATCTAAATACACTAGCGACTGGATATTTTGACCGTTACGCCAAGAGCCGACGCGTGTCTCGCTCCTGCCTTGACCGAAGCGCGATGGTAAGGCGACAGCGTCACGAAAGGGCAAGGAGGAAGACTAGTCTCAATCTGGCATTTTACTATAACTTTTGAACCATAAAACATATCGGGATGAAATGTCCACTAGAATCATTAAAAAATTATTCCTACCTACCGACAACTATCGTAATAAATATATTTTTTATAATCATTTTTTGTGATAATACAAACACAAACGTGTGCGTCGAACACATATCGAAAATCGATCGACTCACGTGTTTGATTTTGGGCGATGCTCTTTAGCTTCTCTTCGCAAGTGAAAAACAAGAAAAGACATACCAAATCGTACCATAGGTACGCAAACTCGTGCGTCCAGAGACACAGCAGAGAGCTACGACGAATGGTGTATGGATAACAAAACATTGCGTCCAGACGCGCAAAAGAGATCCCACCTTAAAAATGACAATAGAGTCTGAGTAGATCAAGAGAGAGAAAGAGAGAAAGAGCTGTAGATATCGCCAAGAGAGAGGACCCTGTGGAGACGCAGGTGACTAGGGTCACATGCGGAAACAAACGCGAAAACCACCCCCTCGCGATCTTTGTCAGAGCAACCTGGCCCCCCGTGCTCAACTCTCCCTAAAACACGACTCACTTGGCACACAAGTTTCCTGCATATAATACTGTCGGTATCAGCTCGGAGCCCCCTTTGCTTAATTTAATCCAATACAATATGCCTCCCCTCACCTTGTCGTCCTCCATCGGTGGAAGGGGTGCGTTAAACTAGGGTGGGTGGCTTTTTAAAACTGTGCCGATCTCGATTCACCGTGAAACCTCATCCTATTATGATTGATCTAATCCTGATTGGCCTGGACAGGTTTTTTAGTTTCGCGGTGTACCGACGACGAGTCCACCCTACGATTTAAGGGCTAGAATAATTTTCGGACGCGTTTCAAAGAAAACAACTAACGTCGTCTGAAAATGGGCTAACTGGAAAAGCTTCGTTGACATTGTCGTCACTGGAACTGTGTAATTTAAAACGGTGAACACTGTAAGAGAATTTAGAGATAGTGTTATATTATTTCCAACCTATTAAACATATTAACAAAGAAAAATTCGCTTTTCGTTTCGAGAAGACCAGCGAGAATAACTGTTAATTACGCAGCAACTGAACCTCTCTGGATGTGCAGCCAACCGTAACGTCCCTTAATGGCAAGAAAGGTCGACTTCACCTGCAAACATTCTGAGAACAGGTACGCGCAGGTCTCAAGTAATTTAATAAATCCGTAGTTATTCGCAGGGGGCTGGTATCGTCGGCGCCGAACCTAACAGACGTCCAGACGGTCTGGCGCCAGTGCTTTATTCCTGCCTGCTTCTATTTCACTTTCGCCTCTCTATACAACCATTTCCTAACTCGCAATAACCCTCGCGCAGTCTTCTGGTCATTTCTGACCGTTTACAATTTTTCCCCGGTGTATAATTGGTTTTTGACATACAATTTACTCGAAATTTTACAGCGTAAGCTTATTCCGAAGAAATGGCACGAAAAAGGTTCATCGAAACGCGTACCGCTTTCACAAAAATTGTGGAGTGTTCGTTGTGAACAATCACTAGCAAATAAAATTGTTGCATCAATTGAACAGTTACTTCAGCGTATTGTATTATTATACATGTATATGTTATTGTAAAAAATCTTCTACGTGATTGTTGCTTGAATTTTTAGGCTTTGTGTTTTTCTTTTCTCACAAGTTTTTGAATCCGTAATAATAGACGCGAGAGGGAGGTAAAATTACGATCGACCGTTTTAGCGATACGTGTATTTTCGACTCGACGATTGTCTCTTCAGCTGTGCTTTCCTGTACTGAGTTGGCGATGGGTAATCCGGAGGGAGTAGGTTAGTAAGTTAGAGTAGCAGTTGACACAGCTTTGGTTCATTTAGAGAAGAAAGAATGGAAAGCGTAGGAAATATTTAATTTATTCGGTTTTGCTTTCGTAAAACTAGGATTGCTGTGAACGATGCCGGTCGGTTTCCGTGGTTAAAAAATGGCTGTATGGCTGTCAGTGGCGGTTGGTAAGCTGCTTAGTCTGTAAGCTGCTTCTTGTAGGTACCAGAAGTCTGCAAATATAGGAAATCATTTTAAACAACTTCGAAATACAAAGTAACATTAGTATGTATGTATATTTATTTTTTGTTCCCTCACGTTACAAGGGATCCTGTTCCATTTACAATTCTTCCTCTCACTTCTTTAAAAATTTTATAGAGAGAGAAAGGAAAAGCAGGAAGGGAAGTGTGAATAAGGGATGGAGAGAAAGAGGGAAAGACTGGAGAAGAGGATGAGAGTGTGAGAGCAAAAGGAAAGAATAGAGAGAGAGAAATTTGATTTCGTGCTTTCTTCGACAATTTATACATAATCGATGCAAATGCTTTTGCATCCGATATACTTCTCATACACGAAAAGAACAAAATTCTGAAAAATAATCCAGACTAGGTGGACCAACAAATTAATTTCTTGTTTATTGCTCAAAGGCAGCTCGCTCTAATTTGATCCTCTAATCGCAACCTAGTAGCACGACTTTCTAATTCTACGTGGAATAAACTTGTCACAGGAGGAGGAAATGAAATTCACGGGAATAATCCAGACTGGGAGGATCGATAATTAATTTCTGATGGATTTTGGCAGTGATGGTTCGTGTTTACCGAGGGGATCGGTAGCTCGACGGTGACCTGTCACAGGCCGCAGCCCCGAGGAGATGGATTTGTTTCGCAGCTGTGTACACTGCTTAATGTAGAAGCCACCGGGGATGGGGACTGCTCCTGTGCTGGTAAGGTGTCCCTAAATCCAAAAGCTAACGATGATACGCTCGTTTCACTGTCGAAGATCAAGCAGCGTTAAAACGCTCGGCAAACGCTCGGCACACGCTATCCCAAGCAAAAAGAAAAGGAGAAACTCTTCGACAAATAAACAGTATTTTACTTTGCTACACCTACGTCTTCCTAGTTCTCGATCGCGGGTGGCTGGTAATTGACGAAGTTAGGGTCGCAGCCGCCGTCTTCGATGTTTCGCAACAGTGGCTTCTTTCGTGACGCGTCGTACTCTTCGCCGAGCTTTCGATAGGTTTCTGCGCGGTTCTCCAGGATCTCCTTGATGATTTCTGCAAAATTGCAAAGCATATCTATATATTTGAGCTTTTTTCAGCGACGAAATACGAGGACCAAACAGATGCAAAATTTTATTGATTCCCGAGGATACACTGGTCCGAGATCATTTATAAGTGAATAGCGGCATAAGCCGATGTCGCGACATAGTGGCACCAGATCGCGGTCATCGGTGATTGTACCTGGACCTTTTGGCCGTCCCTTTGCCGGTTTCAAAATTTTTGGTTCCGAATGGACAATAATGTTCGGCGCCAGAGTTCTTCCGTCTCTGAATGGCCACAAAGCCAGCGTCGGCAACACTGTCATTACCGGGAACGGTGTCTAAATACTTCCTCCGGTGTCAATTGCACCCCCATAAATCCAGCGACAAGCCCGCCGCACTGCAAATCTCATAGTTTCGGTACGAATTGTCCCGGTCGCTAATCTGCACCAAGAATTCCGTTTCTACTCCTCCTTTGTCTTAAAATTTTGCATCTAGCTGGGTCCAATCCTCTTTGACGCTAAACTTCCCATAATGGCTAATTTATCAAATACATTCCCTTACATAAAATAACAGGACCGAATTTATTCAGACTGTATGATGTCTTACGAAATTTATTCCATCCGTTGACCATCAAACAATCTTTTATCAGTGTTACTTACCCATAAGCAGCTCCCTGCTCTCGATCATGTTACCCATCTCCTTCTTCACCTCCTTCATCAACCAAGGGACGAAACCTTCCTCCACGTCTGTGCAAACAGAAATTGCTATTATTCATTGAGCTGCTCATTTGCCGAACCGATTAATTCCACTAAATTCCATCGCAAAGCAGAGAAAATGTTTTAAGAAGTACACGTTGATTTATGAAATTTCTTTCATATTTGCATTTCGAATACGTATGTGTGCTATGACAGTAAAAATTTTGAAAGAATCTAAAAAGTGATCGATCCTGCTGAAAGACAGCCAAGCAAGTAGGAAGACCACGCATATAGGATGTCAAGTACTTAAGAAGGTGTAAATCAATAGAAATGAATAAACCTTTCAGACTAACTAATGCACAAAAACTAGCAGTGTGTTCTTGCGAGTTCACGAACCGGCCTTGATCTCGTCCAATAAAAATCCGGACATCTTCAGCCCCTCGAGAACCGCCGGAAGCAACTCGGCAATGTAGCCAGTCAGAAGAGTAGCAGCAGCGACGCGTTCTTCCGTCTCCCTTTGAGCTCTCATCGCAGCCTCATGCTGCTTCAGTCTATCGTCCTGTCGATGAAAATTCTCCAAGTTCGAGAGTGAACTCCTTCGAAACGAAGTTCGTTGCGCCTGTACTTCACCTTTTCTTCTCTTATTCTCCTCTCCTGCTCCTCCAGACGTCGCTCCTCGGCTTTCTCCGCGTCCCGCAATTCCATGAACTTTCTCTGCTGCTCCTTCAACGCGGCGATTTCCTCCTCTTCGAGGACTTCGATCAACGCCTCCTCCATCGTCTTCCCCACGAGCGTCTCCAGGATCGGCTGTACTTCGAAGTCGAAGTCAAACAGCTGCAAACGAACATACCTTCCTTTAACCATCAGCTACTCGCACTCCATTTTCTGCATGACTGTTTAAATGGAACTTTATATGACTCCAACATAGATCAATTCTTATTCAGTGAAATCGCTACTTCGATGCGAAATAAATGTTTGAAACTAAATTCAATGTTTCGAGATTGTAATTACTATATGCGAATAATTAAATGTTAACGATTTTACCAACGCGGTCTAGTATCTCACTTACAGTCTAGTCTCTCAAATCAAAATTATAAGAATCGGCATAATTTATGTTGGATAATCCTTGTAACATTGTTGACTAACATCACCGGGCTCGATTTGTGTGCAGGCATCCTCGCCAACTTTCGGCGGACAGTAAGGTGGAGTCGGAGGTCTGTCCAAGAAGTAATCGGTTTGCGTCGCAACATCAAACTCCTCAGGCTTATCGAACAACTACCAAACGCAATTACGATTTCATTAAAATTCGAAAAATCAGGAGAAGATCATTGTGACAAAAGGTGGTAATTACTTCCTCCAAATAGACTTCAGTTTGCACAGGCTCATGTTTCCTTCCAGGAACCGGTGGCGGTGATCCTGCTCTCAAAATCAAAGCTTTCGTGGCTTGTGCTTGGGCACGCTTCCTCGCTAAATGTCTCCTCCTTGCTTCTGCCTGCCTGGCCGCTATCGATTGTTCCCCATCGATCTGCGACAAATACGGAAATATTTCTCCGTGAACCGTGGCGCGCGGTGAAAGTTCGCCCTAATCAATTCTACGCGCTAGACTATGAACGTTAGGCGATTTTTTGTATCAATTGCGAAAGCTTTACACTTCGTTCCTTCGATTTTTATTCATGCTATTATAAAGACTGAGCTATACACCTAAATCAACGGTACACCTTCCGTTCAATGCTCTAGAGAACGACTAAAAAAGTTCGTAGTTCAACTTTCATGATCTCTTTGTAAAGCGAAGACTTGAATCTTCAAATCCGTATTAATTTCAATGTCGAAAAAAATTTTCAATATTTTTACAGACGTTTCAATCCGTAGGATTGTCGAGAAACATACGTGTCTTTCGTTTTCCATTTACTACACCATGTCCAAACAATTTAGGACAAAATGAATGATGAAAGTAAAGGCTTCAAGCTTGGAACATATTCTTCCGTTATCGTCCTCTTTAACTAGGTTATATAATTAGTAAATTGGTCACTTACGAGGGTAGGCGCAGCAGCGAACGTGCTCCCACGAACGACTCGCCGGTCAAACATAATGTTCCCCAAAGGAACCCGTTGGTCGCTGAAACATGGAAAACGAAACCCCAATTAGCTTAAAAAAACACATTCCCCACCATCCTATAAATGATAAATAATCCATTCCTTCGTAAAGAACTTATTGTTCATGCGGAGAGAATGACAAGAAATCGCCGAAGAACGACAACCAGGCGACACGCGATAACCGCGATTTTTGCATCGCGATCGATACCCTCGAAACTTTGCAGGCGCTTTTATCACGATTTCAACGAACTTTTTACAGCCCACGGCGCTGAGGGTAGAACAGAAAAACCAGCAACCGCCCATCGAATCGATCTTTTCACTTTTCAAAGTCCCTCTTTATTTCTACAACTTTTTCCCAATAGGGTTTTTCAAACTTCTTCCTCCATTTCTTCTTTCCATTAACTGCACATTTGCTCTCCTCTTCCCGGAAAGACATACATAATCCAAGAGCGAAGTGTAAACTTCGATCGACGCTGAACTTACGTTGAATCGCTCCTCTTCGAGCGCTCTTCCAAGGTCGCGGCAGCCATGGTCGAGGCGTTCATCATTCCGAGAGTGAAATCAACGGTGGCCTTGAGCGCAGCCGGGCACCTGGCATTGTGGCTGCTGTGCCGGACTTCCGGTTTCCTGGCCATCGCCACGAGGGACTTGAATCTCGATCGAAGAGGACAGGGCTCGGTTTCCTCGGGTTCTGGAAGTCCTATGCCAAGAAGAGCTGCAACTTCCGGTGGAGGCATCAAGAACTCCCCGGTTTTCACCGTGGTGATAAACGGTTTTCTATGAAACGTGTGACCCCGTTTCGCACTCCTACGTTGTTCCTCCTTCTCTTGGTCCTGTATCCTCTTCAACTTCGCGTTCAGCACTTCGTTAAAATCCTCGGTAGATAATGTAATACTAGGTTTAATCGCAGGGACCTTTTCCAAGGATCGGACACTGTCCTGGCTCCTGCTCCTAGCTTTTTTCCTGACAGGATTCGCATGACTAGATTGCAAAGCAGCCTGGACCAGGTGATCGTTGGATCTGCTGAGTCGTTTCCGATCGAATAAATTGTTATTGCTGTTCTCGAAACGAGAGACCTCCGAGTTTTTCGCGTCACCGTTCACGTGGAGTAGAGGGAGGTTGCTGTCTAGCCCATCTTTTTGTAAAATTGTGAACGCTCGGGGATTTTTACGATCACGATCAAAAGCGTCCCCGTTGGCGAATGGCGCCAGCGAGGATATCTCCACCGGCATGGTTTCGGACTCACAAGTCCTTTATTATCCAAGATTCGCCTGGCCTCCTCCAATTATAGCAACAACCGTTCATCTTCGGCCAGCTTCCACGAGCCTTGGCTAGGACCGAAGCGTTTGGAACTTCGTTGATCCTCAAAGTGATAGCGGTCGACCCATGGCCAGACGGCGAGAAGATGCACACTTTCAATGCTCTGTCGAACACTGTCTTTAATGATATCTCTTGAGGCGTCTCCACACTGACTCTGAAGAACACTTCAAAATTTACACTCGGTCAGATCATCGTGCACGATACAGTTCTCTTTGATACTACTATTTTTCTAGGAGATTTCAAGACAGCTACAAAGATTATCAATACGTAGATTAGTTTCTTATCCTACGAATTCTATAAATTCGTGTAATGATACCATTCAGACATTTTCAACGATCGGAAGGTCTCTAGCGTTATATCGTTAACAGATTATACTTCTCATAATCTACATACAAGCTTCATGGTTAACACAGAATTTCCTACGTCCTACACGACCAGCGTTTGCGTCGAGCTCACTACTAGATGATCATCATAAATAATTGGCGAACAACTATCCTACGCGATGAACACAGTATCTCTGAAACACAAGCTGTTCAGACGAATCAATTCGATTTTCTAGCAATGCGATTCAGCGAAAACTGTACTTCGAGGACTGAAAGATGAACGTTTAGGTATAGCTTACTACACATAGTGGACACAGTGTCTCCTACACGATCGTTCTGCATAATTTACATACAAGTCTGCTTCATGACTAACACAGTATCTCTCGAGCACAAGTTCATCAAATGGTCTCAAGCGATTTCCTACCGATTCGACGTGACGAAAACTAAAGTTTGAGGGTCGACACATGAGCTTTTAGGTCGCGGAAAGGTGTTAGCTGATTGCGAGGGTGGCAGCGCAGTGTTCACGGCCTTACTAACCGGCTCGCAACACGACGGCCGAGTTCAGAGACTGGACAATGTCCTTAGAATCGACCGACATAGACCGCAGACGAGCCATGCGAGCCTATATTTTTACCGCGCGAGCGGCCACTCAATAACGCTGACCATCGTCAACTTTGCGCATGCCTAAGTGATGCCGAAGGGGGTTTCGAAATCGGTGGTAACTATGACCACGTAGGTGTCCGGCCACGTTTCCACCACGGCCGGCTACTACCAGGTGAACTTTGCACCGAGGGGTTGCGGGTAGGAGACCCAACTGGAACCTTTTCAAGGTGAAACACGTTCCACACACACCGATTCCCCCTTTTGCCGTACCCGCTAAAGAGAGACTAATGGCTCCATACTAATTGCGTCATGCCGTCCGACAAACGGAGTTTTCGATCACCGCCTACATATTTGCTGACGACGAAACGGTTTTTGGCCAGATTCGTGGCGATAAATCGCCCGTGGGCCCTTTTCTCGCGTGCAAGGTTCTGGTCGATTAATGCTTCTAACCTCGGGGCAAAAAGGACACGTGTTGTCATCTGGGAAACTTCACTGCCGCACTATGATCTGGAAACACGATTTTTCCAGCCCAAAATAGATTTCTCAAAATTAAGATATCGAATTAATGTTTCTCGAAACAAAGTAAAAACCCTTCGGAGCTCTTCCGAAACCAAATTATTATTCATTTCAGATTATTCTGCGTTCAGTCATGTAACGGTAAAGAAATCTGGAAACACTATTAACATGATTTTTGAGACATTTCCTACGATTTGTTAAAGAAATGTTAACACATTACCGACCGGTGATTATTGCGTAACTTTGAAAAATCTGTGGCACATGGCTAGACACATTTTAATGGCATCTTCAATAGCAACAGCAATTTTCATAGTGAACTAACAATTTACCCTCAATAACGTTATGTAATAGTTTCATTTAAGATCGCAATGTAAAAGAAAATTTTTATGCTTTCTTGGTACAGCACAGTTATTAAAAATCCTATTAATAGGTTTCCGGTAGGTAGAGTGTTAAAAAGTTTTATTATAGAACTAGGATCTCCGTGTTGCTTTGGTAGAATGGACAGTTGGAATTTATTTATATTTTATGACGCTTTTACTCTACCGTGCGAAGGGATTAAGGAAAGAGTTCTATTGTTTGCTGTGAACGAGTCTTTATGATTTTATTGATTTTCTAGTCCAGCTTTTTGTAACACAACATATACATTTACAAAAGATTTTAGTAAGACTCGATATGGAAATGTTTAGTGTTCCTAGTACATGTATAAAAATTAGACAATCCATACATGTACGACAGATTGGTTAAAATGTTCAGTAATATTTGATGGACAAAATTCAGAATCTGTTCTGTACGATGTTTGTATCGTATTGCTGAATCATCTTCTGCAGCTTTTTATCTGAATGGCACTGCGACATACATTGTCATTGAACATTTCCTTCGTGTTGGATAATTATTTCAAAATTTCTGCTAACATACTGCGGCGTCCTTGAGGCTGTTGCAAGGCACGCGACACGCGTGATTCGTGATCGCAGATTACTAATAGCTCGCGAACTGTAACGAAGTTATGAATTTCCAATGACCGCCCTGCAATCCGTTTTAATTAATTTTAATCGAATTCAATGGATTATTAGCCTCGGATTGTTGAAATGAAATCTAGTTCTTGAGTAAAGAAGGAATGCCAAGAGTGGAATAAATGTGTGAAATGGATCAGAATCGCTTCGAACAAAATATTTCTTCGGATATAGTGTTTCCGATAAAAGAATGATCTCGCGAGCAGTATCTTCCGTGACGGTCGTAAAGTGTTTTAACTTGGAAAACGTACGATAGAATCAGAAACGCGCGGTCGTTCCCTTTTGCTGGCCATCTACGAAGTAATCGACATGCGACCGTTGCTTATACCGTCACGGGTGTATCACACCTTCCCAGTAGCGTATAGTTCTTGCAGATTAGTTGCCAGACTGCAGCGTAAAATAATAGATGAGCGAACGAACCGTATATGCCGTGAACGTTAATCTTTTCTACTCCATATTTGATTGCATATGTGCTTATAATTATGAAAGTGGTCCAAGTCATATATTTCTTGTTTCGTGATATTTAAAGGAATACATTTGAATTAATTGGAAAATATTTTTATATTATGTAACATTTTTATTATGAAAGTGAAATTTTCTGTGAAACTCATACGAAAATGTTTTTGAAGTTTGAATCGACTCAGACCATTTTTGCAAAAAGTAGAAACTTAATTAAATGTTATTGCTTGCCTCAATGATTTGAATAGAAATGACCAACCGACCCGCGAAATAGTTTATCGCATCCTGAGAATACAGTTTTATGCACGAATCGAAGTTTCTGAGTAACAGGGATCGAGGGTTCGCCAAGGACGATGACTTCCGGCGGCGATAACATTTAACACACGGTTCTCCTATTGTTCGCAGAGTTATTATAGTTTTCGTGACACGATACCATCGTGTTAAATCGGACTGGTTCACGGCACGATAACGAAACTTGTGACACAGAGTTTTCTTTCTGCTCCCGTTCGTAATTTATCAACGGTTCCGTGAAATTACAACTTTTCTTATTCGATCCGTTTTTTCGCATATAATTTTGATTAACCTAAAGGGTACTCACCCAGGTGGATTTCTGTATTTCTTCTGGATATGTAGAATCGCTCTCGGACTTTTAACGAAAGCGTAGGTGTGCCCTTTATCTGCTTCCTTTGTGGGGATGTTGAACGATTGCATTCCTCTGTTGCACATCCGGCAGATCTCCGAAGTTCTCGTCCCCATGATTCTGATTTCAATCCTTCCTCCGAGAAAATCACAGGTTTATTTTTTAAATAAAAAGATTGACGAGTGAATTACCGCTAAAACTACCGAGCCCCTAACTAAACTAGATATTTAGTTGTAGCTTCTTAGTAGATATTTAATAGTTTTATGAGCACGGTAGTTCTAGTGTCAAATATGTTTTCTATATGGGGCACGTTTCTATTAATGTCACTAACTTTATTCCGAGGAAAAATTTCTTTTACTTGAATTGAGGACAGTGAATGGCCTAACCCAAAACTCTATGACAGATTTGTAAAATGAGTTCCAGTGTTGTAGCCAAGGTAACGCAAACAGAAGGGGTGCTGCCTGTATCGATGTAACTTCTGAAACACGAGATTGATAAATTGAAACTTTATTATTGGTCTCTTTATAACAGAACGAATCAATTGATTATTATTATTTTGTTGTAATGAAATTAAAGGGGTGACAATATGAAATACATTCGTATAAAAAGGTAAAATAATACTTTTTTGGGAAATCAATATTTTCTTCGGTCGGTAAGGTTAGTCGCTACCTTTGCAACGATAGTTAATAGCGAATGTTGAGGTTCGTGGTGCCGGGGGTAGGGTCTGCAGAAACCTTCGACACCGGCGTTAATGACTACCAGCGCCACCGACGAGACACTGTTAAAGACTGCCAGCGCCCGTGCTATTCAGCCGAGCGGGTAAGTGCTACTTACCAAGTGGGTGATATGGGCGCGGGGATAACGTGGAAATTACAGCGATCTGAAACACCACATCGCTAAAAGTTGTTCCACCGACGAGATACAGTTGATGGTCCAGCGCTCGTTACGTAAATATTTGTTCGTGAATCGCGTAAAACTTTTAGGCTATGCAACGACAAAGAAAAGGAAACTCACGTAACAAATATTTAAACAACTTATTTTACATAATCAGGAAAGTCTTCGAGATGAAAATCAGTCAAACTTTTACAAAGTTTACAATATCATCTAAAGATCAAGTTTCAACAGTTTTGTACGTCAACCTCAGATCTCTTAGAATCTTATAGCATCTTTCTATTATATAAAAAAATTCTGTAGTTTCTGTCACGCTAAAACGCCGAGCGGGTTGCCTTTCGAAGGGGTACAGAAATATGACGAGCAGGTTGCCTTTCGAAGGGGAACAGAAAAGTGACGAGCGGGTTGCCTCCCGAAGGATGCGATACTATATGATACGTATGCGATACGTATACGATATGATATAGTGTAATATAATATAATCTTTTCAATAGAAATAATATAAAATATAATATAAATACAATAATATAATATATAAATTATATTTATTATATAAAATAGTTCTGTAGTTTCTGTCACGCTAAAACGCCGAGCGGGTTGCCTTTCGAAGGGGTACAGAAAATTGACGAGCGGGTTGCCTATCGTAGGGGAACTGAAAATTGAGAAGCGGTAAGAGACGGAGGGAGAGAGCGTGGCGCCGCGGGGGTTGGCGAGCGAAGCGAGTAGGGGGCGTGGCCCCCTAGTCTATTATATAAAATAGTTCTGTAGTTTCTGTCACGCTAAAACGTCGAGCGGGTTGCCTTCTGAAGGGGAAATGAAGATTGAGAATCGGGTTGCCTACTGTAGGGAAACCGAAAATTGATCGCCATAACAGTGTGTATTTTTCAGAGAGAGAGAGAATAGGAAAGAGAGGGTGGGAGAGAGAGCGAGAGATTTTTTATGTTTTTAAGGCAAAATCAACCTGTGTGCAAGATTTTAGCAGAAACCTATTTAACCGATATTCGGAAGTCTACCCGAACTGCAATAAGACATACTCAGTCGATGTGCTCGGCCAGCAGTTCTGTTTTATCTGTATAGTCTTTAGTTTCCTGCTAAGCCCGATAGGGGCTCCACTGTCTCTTTCCCAACCCTTAGACCTTCCCTCAATTCGTTTCTGCCTGCCCTGTCTAGGCTCGTAAATGTCCGTGAATATTATTACTTTCTTCTTAGTCTCTAGGCTCTTTTTATCCCGCTTTTACAATCTACTTATAATCATTTCCTTGTTAATTAGCCATTTATGTTTGATCACTGGAGGCGATACTAAAAATGACTGTACTAAAATCCAAAACAATCAAATTCAACCCGAAGGTTTAAAATAAAATCAACGAAATAACCATCGTTTCTTTCAAATTCCAATAAAATTATATTATCTCCTAGTCACAATATGTAAGTAGATCGTTTTGAATCCCCAATTGGTTGAAATAAAAATGACAAACTTGAGATACACGACACACAAAGCGTTCTTTCAACATTTTTAAAATATTTTTTCTCATCCTTATTATATTCGCAATATTTTGTGCGTTAATGCTAAAACTTGCCTTTTAAAAGTGCCAACACAGAATTTATTGAAATCATCCGTAATTTCCAATATGTATAATAGATGCTTGGACAGGGAAATTTATTCCATAGTTTTCCATAAATAAATTTTTATAATTGCAATAATTGTATGACATAGCGCCGTTCTAAAAATTAGTTTATCTTGGTAATTAATTCTATCACCCATGTTTGGGAGACGTAAAAGTCAAAGTGTGTAAGTAAGCGTACACTTTTATTCTTGACAAGTAGACTGCGGATCTTCATGCATTTATAACAAAATCGGTGAAATTCAAAATTGTAGGAAAATTTAAAAGACTGTATTAAAATTACTTCATTTATTGAAATTATTAAAGGAAGAAATAACATTCCGAAGATCCGCAGCCTACTGATAAGAGACGATCTATGATGAACAGGTTTTAATTCCGACCACGAAGAAAATCGAAAGGCAAGGGTTCAAACAAAATCGCCGTTCTCGGGACAAGAATCACAGGTTGACTGACTGATTAGCGTCCTCGTGGGCAGAAATGTTTTGAATTAATGCGGGGGTGTGGACATAGAAGAGCGTATCAAGTTAGTTAGACGACCGAAGGGTGGGTCAGGAATGCTTGTCCTTCCTGATTCAACCGAAAGGAGGAAGAAGAAGGTGCTCGCTCTTAGCCGAAAATCGATTCGAAGTGGAAAAAGAAATAGAGAGCAGCGAAGCTCGGGATTAGGTGGCGGGGGGGCGAGGAAGAGGACGAAGATCCGGGGGCGTAGGAGGATGCTCGACGTAGAAGGTGGGACGAGGAAGAGGGCAACGATTTTGGCACCCCGCTGGGCCTCCTAATTGCCTCGCCATCCTTCCCTCGAAACGTCCAGCACGCCCTTGAACCCTCTCCCGGGTCCGCCAAACGTCCTAAAAGCCTACCGAGGCCCGAGACCTCCTCTTTCTCTCATCTTCGCTTCGCCAGGACCGATCTTCCTCTTCCTCCTCCTCGTCTACCACTCCTTTCTCTTCATCCAGGACGGTGAATAAGCAACATCATCTATCACACTGCGCGAAACGATATATTTGTTTTCGCCGGACCTCTTTAATTATTTACATCCAGCCCCCGAGTGGAATCCTCGAGTTTACACTGCCCCTCCCAAACACTGTGCCTCCTCTTTCGTCGTTTCGAGCTACGAATCGCCAGTTTTTACCTACGAAAAACAATTTTCCGGTGAAATTGATCGTTCCTGATCGTGCACCATTTTTCTTTGGACTTGCCATTCCCCATGAAACAATTTCTCTTCGCTGATTGCTCTGGTCAGACGATAATTATATGTTTACCGAAGAGGATCCCTTTGGAATTTTGTAAATGCACACGAACTGAAAGACCTTTCCATCCACGAACCTGTGGAAGAAAATTGCAAGATTAGGGGACAACTTCTAGTGCCCACATATTTGCTACTAGAGCTCTTTTTTCCTGTAAAATTTATCTTTCTGATGTGGATCATGTTCCTTTGTTATCGATCAGACGATAATTGTAGGTATGTCGTTAAGTGGCTGAAATTTCGTCCTAAGTCTTCTTAGATGTTACGTTCCCTTCCGAGTTCTCGAAATATTCAACTCTTCGAAGATTCCAAATAAAATATATAAAGGTCGATCATTCCTATTAAGTTCAAATAAAATTCTATTTTTTCGACGATAGATTTCTTACAGCATCTTCCAACACAATCGTCAGTTGTCTTTGCCGTAACTTGTTAACAACGCGGAATAAAAACGATCGTCTCGGATGAAAGATGTCAGGTTTGATAAAATATCCTTTTGCCGAGCCCGAGGACGAAGATGATCCAGATTCGCCAAGATTGATGCGTTGCGGCAAGCTGGCCCAGATGAAACTGCCAAAGAAGACGAAGTGGATTCATGGGTTCTCGAGGGGGCCCGCGGGGCCCAGTCGCGAGAAGGGTTGTCTCTTGAAGGGGGCAACGCGAGCCTATGCTCAGCGAATGGACAGGAGGAGGCGCGGATATCTTAGCCGTAATTTATCACCGTTGCTAGAGAACCCGGGAACCAGCTAGAAAAGTTGCCAGGCACGGGGTCCGGTCTGCTGCTGTCGAGGAACGCGAAACCGACAGGAGAAAGAGCAGTCGCGCGGAGGATCGGGGCCCGGGCCCTCATTACCACGCCCCCAGACTTCCTAGTCATTATCTGGTGGTTCCAATAGCGAGATCGAATTTCATCACGAATTCCAGGACGGACATTCCACTTCGATAATCGGCCTTCTTTCCGATCTACGGTGGCTGACAGAAATAAGGGGGCACTGTTTGGCTTTTATGCTTTCGCCTCCTCCCTTCACTGTTAACGAAATTCTGTACAAATCCCATGCGGCGAATTTGCTACAATCAATTCCACGTAACTCAAGCTACAGTAAACTTCCTATAAACCAGAGACGGCCAACCTTTTGCATATCATACGTCTTTTTTTCAATAAAGTAAGTAGACGGAAAGATCATCCAATGCGCCACAGGTTGGCCACCCCTGCTGTAAACGATCAGGGATATAAACAACTATTGTTGGCAGACTGCGGATCTTTACGGAAAATAGAAATTTTTCAAGTCGATTGTAGGAAATGGATGAATAAACATTGAAGCTGCTATCATCTAGGATGCGCGGAACTGGTGATAGACTGTGTTTGATCAGTGTAGGGAGAGATGGACTAACTTGGCAGACAATTCGAGTGGAATTAGGTAGGTGGCAGTGTTTGCCGGTGCTGGGATGCTCCACGGTGCGAGGCTGGTTCGTTTTTGGTGAAAAGGAACCGTCCCTTGTTTGTTTTACGCTGGCTCGATTGTCCGTTCGGCCAAACAGAGGTAAAGGGTGGCTAAACAAGGAAGCGCTCGTGGTATCGTCGTCGAGAACCGGACAGAGAGGCTCGTTTACACCAACTTCTCGCCACCTTTGTCTCTTCTTCTTCTTTCTCGTCGCAAAACAGTCGCATACTTCGGAGATAGGAGGTCGCACGACCGCAGCTCGAATTTGGAACAAGGCCGATCTAATGCGCGGACAATGTTAACTGATGAACGAAGCCCGGGCCCCGTTGCAAAGAACAATGCAGTCACAGGGAAACACGGGAGAAAAAACAATGGGCTCCCATTAGCATCTACCTGAGTCTCTCGGGTCTCCTCTCATGGCCAGGCTCTCTCCCCCTTTTCTTCTTCTTCTTCTTCTTCGTTCTTTTTTTCATTCTTTTCTCTTGCTTTTCGGATACTCCGCGTTCTCCACCGTTCTTTCTCAACTTCGTTCTTCTTCTTCTTCTCCTTGTACCTTCTCCGCCCTTGTTTCTTTTGCTGCAACTCTATTTCAACGGAATCGAGGAAACTTTGACGATCGCTCCTCCCGGTCGTTTCACGGTCCACAGGGAAAATATACCATGCTTTTTCAATTTTCCCAGAGGCTCCAGTAGACCCCCCTTGAAGATCGGCATGTTGGAATTTATACTATGTAATGAGCTTGAGATTTACTTGTCTTGTTATTCCTGTTATTCTTTGTTCACTAAAAATTAGTCCAGCCGTGTAGTTTCTTCGAAAAATTTATTGGAAAACGCTTAAGAGAGAAATTGATAGAATGTCGAAAAATTATCTGCATCTTCTAAAGTGTTCACTATACACTGCGCTTTGTTCGGTGTACTTTCTATTGACTGATAGGTCAGTGGATTTGTCGTAACCATTAGTTCAAGTGTCTGAGTACGCGTGGGCTGTTATGACAAATAGGAATAAATGGAATTGTTTAAGGAGAATGTAGCGGACTCATCCCAGCGACTAAACGAATTAGCGCATCGAACGCTAACGAGAAACAGTCTCGAACGTGCATCCCTGTGCGCCTCTCGCTTTCCTTTCCTCGAACTCTTACCGAATAGCCCGAAGGGACCGTCTCGTGGCGCCGGTGAAATATCGTTTGACCGCAGGTGGAACCCTCTCTCTTCCTTTCTCTTTTTCTCTTTCTTTCTCTGGGCTCTCGAAAAGCCATAGATCGTTTTCGAAATTTCCACGGGGGCGTCGAGAGCCGCTCCAGACCCCGTTCCATTTCGAGTCTCGATGGTTTTCATGTGACTGAACGTGGTTGAACGTGGTTATTTGTCAGACAGCGATTACCTTCACGGAATATATTATCCATGTTATCTCACAATATATATCAAGTTACAAATACACCGTGCATTGCAGGAAGTACATAATCGTTTACTCGATAGGGACATCCTTCTGATAAGTTAACGTTCGAAGATAACTCCTGGAAAATTCGTATTTCGAGGACCCTCGCAACTTTTCCGTGTAACCTTGCATTTCGTTCGCCGCCGAAGTTCTGACCGAATGTTTGTTATTCCTGTTCATTAACGTGACTCGCCGAGGTGATGGCCGGGCTCTCTTCCAGTCGTATTTTTAACCCATTGCACTTGGAGCTACTTTAACTCGAAAATTAAATATTTCAGCCACGACCTAGAATAATTCCATTCTATATTAATTTTTTTCCGTATGAGAATAAAAAATTGATGCAGCACCTTATACAATGCGTAAATGTTTTGTGATTGTTTGGATACCAACATATTTAATAATGTAAACAATATTTTTAATAATATGCTAAGGGTTAAATTGATCGCTATACTGTAGACTTTATGCATTTATCACAGAAATGAACGAAACTCGAAACAGTGGAATTATTCCAGAAATTTAGAGAAGCTGTTTCATTACCTTTGGCTTGTAAAAGTGATTACAAAAATAACTAAATACGTTCTGTGTCTCGTAACGAATGCAAACAAATCTTACGCATAAAAAAATTATTGATACTGACTCGCGAGGAAGATATCAAACAGAATTTAATACGAGGGTTGATTAGTCAGGGACAGTTTCTAGAGCGATTCTTTCTACTTTGCAAGGATAATTTATTGCGTAGGCGACGCTAGACAGAGTGGATCGAGGTGCAATTTTCGGCGCGACATCTTTACACCTGCGCGATCGTTTTTCTCTCAACAGGGTGCACATCAGGTTCGAAGCGTCACTACGTGACGATGCGTTCCTTCTCCGAGGTGTTCCCGAGGCACGAGCCTGTTCGTTGACGAGATACATGATTCCTCTGCCAGTAACATCCTCCACGTATTCCGCTTGTGTCATCTTGCCGCGAAATTCGAGCTTGAATCCTCCCACAATATTAAAAGAAAAACCAATCTTTCTATCAACTATGCAAAGTTACGTAACGACCACCCCCAAAGAATTAATTCCTTTGTTTCTAACGTCCACGATGAACTACAATTTTGGAAAAAATATGTTTAGTAGAGCTTACAGGTACGTACCATTTGCACTTTAAAGCATTCGAATATCTCAAGTAGTTTTTGAGAAAAAATATAAAGTTAAGGATTACTATCCCCACAGCACCCTTACGGAAGCAGGTAGGGGTCTGAAATTATTCACAGTGGTTTTTCAAGCGAACAGCCTCATTTTGCAAGTTTAAACACTAAAATTTTGCATTAATTCAACACGTTTCACTCTTCACTACGTTTTCACTACGTTTCGGAACCGAATTTTTCCATCGTACTTTGTAATTGTTTTTCTTTTGTAAAAAAACGAATTACATTATAATTTAATTGAACGAAGCGGTTGAATGTCAAATTACCAAATAACCGAATACAATGTACAATTGAATTACTTTGAAATATAATTTATAAAATTAAAGTAAGTCAATTGTAATTCAACGTACCTCTGCCCACAAGTCATCAGTCCAAAAGGATCTCGAACCGAGCGAAGCTCCTCTAAGCGAAATCATCGACCGTCATCACGTCCCGAGTTTCGCCTAACGGAACACGTCGCAAGGATGACGGTAACGGAAAGAACACGGGAAACAACCGCAAGCTGAAGAAAGCGTGCACGGTGGTTCGATCGATTAACGAGGCTGTACGTTGTAGAACAACGGATCGCGTGGTAAACCATTTCCAGGTTGTTCTCGGTAAAGATAAGGTTCACGGGGTACATGGACAGGGGGTTGCAGAGTTGGGCTCTTGCACGTTGCATCTCAGAAAAGAACAATCTGTCCCTGCAATGGAGGTTTTTCGGAGACAAGTGGAGATAGAGGAAGAGAGGAAGAGAGAGCAAGTATCCCCCGATCGCTACGAGATAACAGGAGCAACGCGTAGATCATGTACCAGGATCGCGATCGTGAGCTGATAGGTCGCGTCGCGTTTTGTTCTTTCGGCGATGAGAGCAAGGATCAGATAATTTCTCAACGGAGAAGCGAGAAAGGGGGTCCAGGGGGTCCATGGCAGAAAGAAAACATCCTGACTGGTCGTTCCGCACCAGTTCCCGGTACCGGAAAGACAATCTGTCCAGGACTCGCCGCAAGAAAGTCCTTTCCTCGAGAGCAGGTAAAACACTAGCCTCTCCCTCTTTATCTTTCCTTTTACTACGGTTATCCTCGATCCACCAGAAGCCTCCCTTTCCTTCCGTTAAGGCTGCCCGTGAAAAATGAAGTTCCACCAGTCGTGGAAAGTGAAAAACAAAAAAATCACTGCAGTCACGAACGCGAAACAGTTAGAACGTAGAACCCGAGAGATCCCGCTCGATCGTACGGTGTTTCTTCTACCAGTTTTTCTTCTTCCGAGATCGACAGTTCTTATCTTGTTCGGGTCTGCTGGTCGCGTCGCGTCGGTCCTCGCATCACCAATTTGTCGCTCGTGTGAAAGAACGGTAGCCAGAAGCTGCTGAACTTCGGTTGGCTGACGGTTTTTAGTGAATTTCGAGTGGATATCATTTTGCATATAGACCGTCGCCAAGCATTGTTCGACTGGCGAATCTTTATGCGAAATAAAAGTTCGTCACTAGACGGCTTGGGTAGATTTTCACGCGAGGAAAAACGGTTTGCAAATCGGCAGTTAACATCCTTCGGGAGCGGCGTTAAGAGCGGCCTTACGTAAAGGTGGCAACGCCGATATGCCGGCACCGATAAGTCGGACACGCATGTCGATACCTACGTAATATGCGAACAAATGCCTGAATAATGGATGTATTTCGGCGTTATCTATGTGCCGACCGTAGGATATATAACGCGATAAGGTACTCGGACGAGAATCGGACGGCGACTGCCGATATCCCTTGCGCGACGCGCTTCTGATAAGACGGCCGAAGAGGCAACGGGGGACGTCGAGAGGAGTATACGTTCTTCGTTAATGCATTTATGTATCTCTCGCGATCGAGCCGGATATATCGGTTCGGAGTTCTTCTTTTCTTCGACGTCGCGTCGACTGGCTTTCCATGGGCCACGCGATGGCGTCTGTGGAGGCTTGTCGAACGACGATCGTCAACGACGCGACGCCGCGCATCACTCTCTCACTCTTTGAGGTTTTATCTATTCCTCCTTGTCGCTCGAATATTTGAAAACGTGCTCGATCTGCATTGCGTATGCTATGCCGCGGTCACGACCCTATGACATTCGCGATCAATCGATAAGCCGCACCAATACAACGCTGTCGATCCTCTGCGACGATCACTCAACCACATTGTTGATCCATGTGGATTAGATTTATTTTGGTAGGCATTAACATTTTTCAAGAATAGTCTAGGGAAAGAGTTACTTGTTTTGTCGGGATTTTGTAACGATCTGAATAAAATACTGTTTTTCGAGAATTTTTTAACTATTTCGTTGGAGATGCTGTCGTGGTTACACCGCACTTGTACTTTTTGTTACATATATTCGAATAACGGGATTACCGAAGACAATATTTCTTTAACTTTCTAAATTGTCGAACAACAGAAATCTGAAATCTCCGATTTTGTCGGGCCTGGTAGTGTTAAAAGGGTGATTTGATGTTAGTAAAGGAATAGACTCGCGTGCTTCTGCTCAAAGAAAATAATTGTCGCGGAATCCATGGTTTCTGGGGAACGCAAGGTGACGAGGTAACCTCGCTGGAAGTCGAGAAGACAGCCTGGAAGAGAGTTATGCGCTGGACGTGGCTTCCGCGACAGGCACGGCCGAATCTTCGGCGCGATCTCTCTCGCTCTCCAGCTTTTTGTTTTACAGCCACGTCGTCCACGGTCACGGCGTCTTTTTCCGATCTATCGTTCATCTAAAAACACGCAGGGGAACAAGGAGGGGCTAAACACGAGGACAATCGGTACAGTTGTTCGACCTCTTGCCACGCAACCGAAAACCTTCGTTTTTCCTCTTTTCGCGAGCGTATCGGTTGAAGTGATCTAGCGAGACAGACAGGGAACGATTATTCTTCAGACGGACAGACGCGCTGTTAGAATGTCAGCTCCCGGTGGTTCCTGGATACCTACCGTTCGGGGTTGTTGGCGAGAACGATTAGCGCGATTGTCTTGCCAGCCGGTCTTTCTCTCTCTTTTTCGAAAAATATTCTACCGGAGAGCCTCTTCACGGAAATATCATTCGTAATGAGTAGCTGCTTCCAATCGTTCGGTTATCAATAGACAGCGGATTTTGTGCTTTATAAATCTAATTAAACCGGTAAATTAATTAGAAATTGTAATATTATATAAATATACTGTTACATTATTCTCAACCTATTAAACGTCGGTTAATTTGCAGACGCAAAATTTTATTAATTTCTTGAAAATGATCTAAATATAGATCGAAACGTCGAAATTTTGATTTTTTGATATTTTGCAAATAGTGTAGAAGTAGTTTTTTGATCGAACCAGTGCACTGATACCATTAAAAATTTGGTTTAAAACCTATTTACGATCGATACTAAGATATTATTACCTATTAAACACGTTTAGAAACCAAATAAATTTCTATTCCACTCCAGGTTTTTGAGAGTAATCTAACAAGAAGCTAATCACATGACTCACCCTGTATATTATGTTTCTATAATTGAATGCATATAAAAATGGACCAAATTAGTGGCATCAAATTAACAAAAATTCGATTGCATTCTTCTACACCATTCTGTACATATTAGTTGCAGAACAGAATTGCTGAAATCGCAAGCAGAAGGAGCGAACCCTGAATAAATCGTAACAAATGTGAATAGAATCTCGACACGATCTCTAGCACAAAGAGTCTAACAAATTAGACGAAGAGAATCTTACTAATATAGTAGAATAACAACTGAAGAGCATTTAGTTGAGGAAATTTGCATGACAATCAGAAACCTAGTGATTCCTTGGTTCGTCCGAATTTCCACGGTGGGAAACAGCGTCGGCGAGCAGGTTGCTGCATTCCGCGTTGCATGCGTGCATCGTTGTATCGAGAGGCTTGTTCGTCAAAGATTTCCGAGCAGTCAAACAAAGCGCGCGAACCCGAGCAGCGGGAATCTTAGAAAGTGTGTCGAAACGATAAAGGAGTATGGTACACGGCGTGAAAGAGCCGCGTCAAGTTTCATCAAGGGGACCGTTGGTGGATAGGAAAGAGGATGGAACTTGGAACATTCAAAGCCGTGAGAATTCACCTGCAAGAGGACCATAGTGTTCGTCACATGACAAAAAAAGAAAGAAAAGCGAACAGCATAGAGGGATGTTCCACCCCCCGCGTGTTCATCATGCGTTCGTTCTTCTCAACGTCTTCGTGCCCATAAATTGTTCACTTTGGGTATTTAAACGATAGATCATGTTTTAAACAAAAGTCGCGGCGATCCTGCCTAGCTCGAGAGGAAGAGAGAGACAGAGAAGGAGAGGAGAGAAAGGGGACGAAACGATGGGAACGCCCTGAGTTTTAGGCCACGTACACTGGACCGACCCCATAAATCCTTCAGCCACCTCCAGTACCGCCATCCACGCGGCTATTTTATAATATTTTGATTTATGCCGCTTTCACTGGGCTAATTTCCCGGCCTTTATCCTTTATTTGCGCGTTTAGGGGTGAAATTTGTCCCTGGAGCCTGCTACGGGCCCCGCCACAATGCACCCTGAACGAGGATCGCTTTCCGACAACCATTGTCCACGATGCTCGCTGCGAGGCTGCGTTTTGTTCGGGCCCCGAATAGCGGACAGGACCCAGAAAATCGTGGGGGTGAACCTCGTCGTTGCACTCGGTTTGCGAAACCTCTTCAAAGTTCGACGATACCAAAATATTTCCCTCGAATGCGGTGTCCTCGATTTCTCCGCACAGAGGGAAGCCTCGCATCGATACCTTTTCTTTTGAGTTAAGGTGCTCTTTGCTGTGCCCCTGGACGCACAAGTTTGCATTCCTATGGTGCGATTTGGTAAGTCTTGCCTTGTATTCACCTTGGCATCGCCCAAATTCAAACGCGTGCGTCGATCAATTTACGATATGTGTTTGACGCACACGTTTGCGTGGTTTTGAATTTTTTTAATCTTACTGTGTTTTATGTCCCAACCAGCCAATTTCTTCATAAATGTCTACTAATCAATTACTAGAGATTATTATACCAATTGAATGTCTACAATATTTAAAAAATCAAAGGAATAGAAATAATCTAGATCGAAAGAAATGTCTAATTTTAAAGAGTTAACAAATGCTCCATCACGGGGATGATTAAGTGTGGTATATAACGAGAAGCGTGAGTTTTAATGAAAAAAGACTGTTGAAACAGAGTTCTTCCGTGTCTCCAGAGGAAAGGGGTCGTAAACGGCGTCCGCTTCGGGGGCGGACAGCAAAACAGTCATCGAAACGGAACGACGAACCGTAAATTACGACAACGTCGCGGCTCCACTTTCGTTCCGGACCTGCGATCTTCTGGGCGCGCGTTACGTCGCTGCAAAGAAGGGAAAAAAGCCGCTCTTCCATGCTAAACTTCCTGGGGATCCACGTGGCTCCTCTATTGTGTTCGCAATGGTTCTAATGATTCGTTCTGATCCGGCCCCGTACCTCCGGGGGTCGTTTCATGGCGTAGAAATCTGCGACGACCCCAATACCAACTCGCCATATCACTCCATAGGAAATGAATCGTCAACTCTTTGCGTTCTCGAGACTGAAACATTCTCCCAAAATATAGCGGATTTTATGTATTCGTGACCAGAATGTGAAGGTGTTCTTTAAAATATTAAAAATATTGTAGGAAATGAATGATTTGTATGATGTTACTTGTTGTTTGAATGTGAGAATCGAGAATCGTGTATGTATGCGTGAGTGCCGTGATATTGCGATTGCGACACATCTTGTTAAATCAATATTTGTTCTAGAAAATTTATAAACATTAGAAAAAGTAGGATATAAAAGGACGTGTTCACGTAGCGATTCGATTTTTTATCGAGATACGAAACACGTCATCACGTTTGATTTAAATACGATACGTTTACGTTAATTTCATATATCAGTTGTGTATTTTCTTTTCGAATTGAAACAGTTATACAGTTATTTAATATCTTTTCGCTTACAATATTAGAAGAATTGTTTTCAACCTATCAAACATAGTCAGGAAGAAAATAAATTTCTATTTCACTCCAGTTTGTTGTAATATAGGTAGAAAATTTTCATTTTGCATAAAGATCCGCTGTGCGATTATTAGACTCTTAAAATAGCATCAACGCCTATTCGGTAGTTTTAATACTGTACTGATTCCTCCGCGTTCAAGGCGGAATGAATCGTCGACGGTGTCGAAAATCCGCGAAAGAAAATTTGGCTAGTAGGTGCCCTCCATTGGCGTTATGGGGTGTATCTTTTGGGGTGGTGTACTTCGAGGGGGATGATCGTAAGTAATGGCTCGGTAATACTCGCCGGGTAGGGGTTGTAGCACGCGGCGACCGGAAACGATTCAATTCGTAGATGTCTCCTCTCGAATCTCCGCCCCTAACTGTTAATTTATCGTTCGGTAAGTGACGCAGCTTATCGAAAGGATTCTCGGGGCCAAGAGACGTTCATTGTTCGGTTGTTTGCGAGCACCCCCGGACTCTGTCGATCGTCGCTTTTGTGCTAGATTTTGGCTGGCTGCTGCGACGGAGTTTCCGTCGCGGTTCTCGACGAAACGCGAACAAAGTTCTAGCCGCCGCCGCCGGCGAAACTTTTCCTCGATAATGTCCTCCGCGTCGAAAACTGTCCACGGTTAAAAGAGCTTCGAGAAACCGGGACAGATGTCCCCGTCGATCCGTTCAATCGCTTCCAGCGATCTCGGTAAGCTCGTTTCGAACGATCTTTCCGCGAGGAATAATAGAAACGCGGGGTGACATTCCGATGCATCTGCTCGACGACGCGCAGAGACAAACGACTGTAGTTCCAGAGATAAAGCTGTGGTTTTCAGAGAATAGTCTAGTTGAACTTCTTGTCGGCGAATCCTTCCCTCGTTTTCTTGGTAGTTTGTAAAAGTCTGTGGCTCGGAGATCCAGCTACTTTTTTCAGCACGGTCTGAGTTACCTTGGACTCGTTATAAAGATATCTTATTGTTAGTTGATCATAGTGACCGAGAAGTGATGTAGTAACACGAGTTGATGTCAGCTTCAATCGGTCTTCCTAAACTTGAGTCTACACACTTTTCGAATTAAATAATTTGGAGAAGTTGATTTACGATCAATTTGCAAAGAAAAGCAACCGGATATTGTCCTAGACAGCCGGGATTGAAGAAGTTGATAATGTAGTGAAGGAAGTTGATGTCTAGCTTCCATCAGTCTTCCAACAGTTAAATTTACACAGTCTAAACTATAAGTAGTTGTAGAAGATTTGTGATCAATTCGCAGTGAAAAGTAACTGGACAGTGTCCTAAACAGTCTAGGCTGTAGAAGTTGAGTGGATCTTACGCCTGTCTACTGGGAGTAGCGGGATGATTGGATCGATTTATGGGAGGAATCTCGACCGTTAGGAGAAATCGATTTCCGAAAACCGAAACGAACTGTGGAGGAATTGTGGGAAGGTGGAGCCACGCGGGCGGAGGATCTCCGTTGAGAAACAAAAGGCGGAGTGGAGATCGTGGGGTGGCGTGGATGCTGAAGAAACGAGAGACTCGCGGACCAGAAGATGAAACAGAGTGCTGGAGAGTGAGGAAGAGAGAGAAAGAGGGAGTCGAAGAAAATGATAGGAGGCGCGGACGAGGAAAGAGGAGGAGAGGACACACGAAGCAGAGGCAGAAAGGGATCGTGGGGTCGTCGTTCCAGCGGATGATGAAGTGGCCCTCTTGTTATCCCTAAATACCACGCGCGGCTCATGAGCAAACACCGACCGCAGTGAGACTGCCCGCCGGTTAACACCGCCGGTCCCTATGGGGCCCCATAAGACCCGCGCCTTAGGGGGGCCGGAGCCCCCACTGGCTTCTAGCACCCTTGTTCAACCCATTATAAACAAGGCCTGTCTGGACCCCAATGTATTATCCCGATATTCCTGCTTCGGCGCTGGATTCGGGACTCGCGCCAAGCAACACCACCCCCGCACCTATCCTCCCCCGCATCCACCGTCGTTTTCATCTCCGATGCAGCTGAAACGGGTCCTCTCGCAATCAAACAATTTTGGAAAATTTTATAGCAAATGAGAGATAGCCCTTCTAGTAGAATGATTCGATCCGGTATAGTTTAAATCATTCTGCGATGGATAGACTGCGGATCCTTGGGCAAAATAAACAGGTTGAAAGAATTGATATAGAATTCAAGTGAAAAATCTTCCACTTTCAAATTTTAATTCTCACAGTCTGTAGCCCAACTACAATACTCACAGTTTACAGCATTTTAGCTCTAAGAATCGGAGCACAGCAGATCTGTGAATAACAGGAGAACTTGGTCGATCGATGGATCGGCGAGAGATCGAGCCGAACGACGCGACGTTTCGCCGGTAGATCGATCGATCGTCCGGTCCCGATGTCAGGGAAATAGATTCTCCGGACTCGCCCCGAAAAATCGTCGCTCTCCCCGGGTATATGGATCCCTTTTATGGTAATGCGGTGTTTATGCGTTGACAGTCGCCGACGCTTCCGAACCCGGGGAAAGTATGCAAATCCGTGGTAGTCAAAGATTGAATTTCATTTGGCGGTCTCGAGGAACGGGGGCTCTCCGGTGTGTCCGGCGCACACCCGCAAACGTCCAACGTCCAAACGTCCAACGTTCGCGACGGAGATAACCTTTCGACACTCGAACGACCGACGACTCGGCCGACCTTTTGACGAGAGCCTTCCTGCTTCCATATGCATCAACCCTGTCGACGAGGCCTTTTGATTTTCAGACGATCACCTCTTTGCCCCGGACGGTCCGGACCAACCTTTTTTCATGGCTTTTTCCCACGTGCTCCCATAACGCGTGCCTCTATCCTGCACCGGCCATTGTTCTTCGTTTCAGTCCATTTTAGGGCTGTTACTTTTCCGAAGCTTCGACTCTTCGAAGATTCCAAGGAACGAAGGGAACTTCGAAGTGTCCGAAGTTTCGAAGTCACTTAAAGTCAACTGCAATAGAATATAAATTGTCTCAAAGCACTCTTCAAATACTTCATATGTTTGTTTTAATCTTCTAATAATTTACTACGGAGGTTCGAAATTCGAAGCTACAAAATCTTCGGCCTTCGAAGGAAAGTAACAGCCCTGGTTCATTTTATGGAAATTCGAACTGGAAGAATTATTCGAGGTTATTATTATGGTGGTCCAAGCTCTTTTCATTATGCAGGCAATTATACGTTCTTCAAGAGCTGTGACATCGAGAGCCACTTCGAATTTGAACAATGTAGAGTATGGTATAGTATTAGACTTGTAAGACGGTAATCAATTTTTTAAGATTCTTCGTTAGTTTCGAAAGGGGTGCTTGACTAATTATATTCTCAGAAGGTAGTAAGTGCTATGAATATTTTAGTATGTTAACACATCGCGATATATGGGTCATGGAACTGTGAATGTGTCACCTGGTTATTCGTTCGCCTTGTACACTCACCGAGACTCCACATTTAATTGCACACCTTCAGAGAAACAATTAAGTATAAAAACTGTCATGTTACCTTTTGTTTTATCACTGACTTGTAATGATATAGTCAACTGGAAGTTACCCTCGTCCTATAACGAGACTATATTCGTTTCAGTGCCTTCGAAAGGTGTACGCTAGATCGTTGAAACGATTACTCGATGAAAGTGAAAGATGGATACACGAAAGTACATTATTGTACGATGCTTGTTTACAAAATTATAGTTTAAGCATAACGAATAGTCTTAATCGGGAATTTAGTGTTCGAATGGTTTCTGGCGCCAGTGTTTCGAAATCGCCTCTTTAATTCTGACGACTCGCTTCGAGGTGGAATACATTTGAAGAAATTATGTATACATATACGATCGCCAAGCGAAAGAAAAATCTTTCCCGATTGAAATTGATTATTGTTTCGGCCGCGATTGCCACCGAGACCCCGTTCTTACGAATGCAAGATCAAAGAGATCGAGAAAAGGTTGTCGAACATCGGGAAAAATCCTCCCGGAACATCGTTTCAAGCGTGTCGAACGATATCGCCGATATCTACGGCAGTAAGAAGTTCGACTGACAGATCGGTCGCATGATCTTCGGGAAAAATGCGAAAGACAGGATCTCGAGCGGGAGAGACCAAAGCCGAAAACCCAGTCCTACGCCGACACCAGCGCAGTAGCCTAACTTGTGCAGACGGTTTTTACCTTTGACGAGAACACGCCGGAACGATTGGTAGGAACAACGGCACGGTCGTTAGTTTCGGCTCGGTGACATTAGTTCGCATTAGCGCGCGTTTGTTTACGTGTAGACGACGGCCGATCGCGCGGTAGATCCTGTGATCGTCAGCTAAATGGAAAAATTATGCCCGCTGCACCCTCAGCAACCACCCACAGATTCCGATCGGTTTTCGTTCGAACGTCCTCGGGACTTTCTTTTGCAACATTCGAAAGAAATGAAACTAGTATTTCTTATTACTCGAAGATAGTGTTCTTACCAATGATTTATTATACGTTTACAATGAACATTTTCCTTCCCGTTCAGAATAGCAGTTTGCAACGAACATGAAATTCTTTCGCAACATGTGGACGTTCTTAAATCATCTTAATATGTTTACGATTTCAAATTACATTAGGTAATAACAAAAGGAATCAATATTCCATCACGCGAAAAACGAAATTACTTTCCGAATGACATAATACAACGTAATAAGAAATGTTTCATACTGACAGATGAAGTAATTAGAAAACATGGAACGAAGTTTGTTCGACCGAGTGTTTTCTCTTCGGCGATTTTTCAGGATGTCTGGATTGTCGACGGGGTCGCGAAGAATACGCAATGAACCGGGAGGTGGGTGTGTGGGGGGAGGGGGCACGAATTTAGAGAGCCGGAAGGAGGTTTGAGTTAGCCCGGAATTATTGCGTCCGGAGATCAAAGTTCCTCCCCCAGGGTCAAAGGTTCTGCGGACGATCTTCCGTCGAGCCGGTTTTGCGGGGTTCGATCGTAACTGCGGGAAACACGATCGCCATCGACGACGTCGACACGGTGTCCCAACGTGACAAATTTATTCGCCAGCTACTAGATAATTAAGAGGCCCGATTCCCGAGTGACCTAGAGCGCGACGCGTTGAATATTTAAGAGCGGAACGCCTTATCTAAATTAATTGCGCCGCGACCGAGGAAAAAGGAGAACTGGTGTCCACAACGTTCTCGTTATCGCTGTGTTCTCTAGTCAAGGGTAATCCGCGGCTATTTCTAGACAGGTTGGCGTACAGTCATTGAAAAACTTACCGAATAAATCGCTACACGGTTATTGTTCGAGGTCACCGCGATGCACAGCGGAAAACGAGGAATCAATAGACTTTCTTCGCTAAAAACATGATTAACATTCGAACAATGAAATCGCGATTCGTGATAACACCGGTGATTGTAGGTTCTTCACCTGTCAACCTGGTGGACTTCTGGTCTACATATTTGCACCCTTATCAACGAGGGTCCGAAAAATATTTTAGTAACTCGAACTAACACTTATTTACATGCTGGTAGCACCTAGTTTTACAGTACATCGCTTATTCGTCTCTAAAATAACTTTGCTATATGCAGAAAGTGAGAAAGACACACGTACTCGAGAAAGTGCTACTTATGGGAACGGTTCTGAAAACATCGATAAATTTTTCTTCTGACCAAGTCCACCACAGATTTGGAGACCGAATCCTCCCCTTCGCAACGAGCCCTCCGAAATAGATGTACGATTTTTCCTAGTTCATATATTCAGCTTTAATGTAATCTTTGCAATAATATAAAGTACATGAAAACATTACAAGATCGAACATGTTGCACATTTTTCATATACAAAACACCAAGTTTTGTTCCACTGGGACGAAGCATCCCTATGTGGCTTTATCCTAGTAAAAGGACAACACCAATCGCCGACGTTAGACAAACAAGAACAGGAATCGTTTGTAAATTACGTGGCTGGGATGTTCTTTGCGGCCTTGACCGGCCAGGAAATCAGAGTCGCCACGAATTCAAATTTGTACAAGCGTGGAACATCGTCGTCCGAGTCTCGTTGTCGGATTCGACGATAAACTACGCGTTTGATCGGCTTGTAAACGTCCGCTCGTTCTCTCTCCTTCTCTCTCCGATTCGATGCAGGATCCTCTGCTCGAGGGGACGACGATCGACACGATCATCGACGCATATTTTCAAGTCTGCTTGATCTAACTCACATGAATCACTTTTGTAGAGTCCTATGTAAAATTTGATCAGGTATTTTACATTTTTATTTCACACAGATATATTTTAATTTGAATTTTATTTGACATTTTATATCCAAGTTTTACTGGACACTTTACTGGACTTCGATCATCACTGTTCGGTAATTACTAATAGCCTGGAAAATTTTATACAAAATAGAAATTGTCTCCATCGATTCCAAGAAGTAGAAACCAAATTTAATGTTATTTCACTTTAATAGAGGAGAAATCATATATAGCAATCATCTATTCAATTTTTTCAGTCTAGTAATTACTACACATTTGATTATGCTGTTACGAGACTAAGAAAAATGCGAGGTTTGATATTAATTGTACACAGCATGTTTATTGTATTAATGTTACAATATCATACAGGATATGTGTACAATGTGATACATAAAACGAAAGAAACAGCGTAAATTGACATAATAAAATCGAAGCAAGGAAAGACAGCCAATTCGAGGAGTCAGCATCAAGCGTTACAAACTATAGGCGATAGTATCTGAAAAGTGAAACTATGCGACACGCTGCATTTTTCTTTGCAGCCACGGATTCGAAGAAAAACGTCAGTGGAATGTTTCAAAGCAAAAGCGAACGGATCAACGCGTTCCGGAAAATATCGGTGACGGGAAAACCGATTCCAGATACGTCCAGACTGTTTCCCAAGCCGTTTTATTAATATCCATGAGCCCGTGCCACCAAGCAGCCCGCCAACAGCAAATTAGGGTGAACCGTCGACGCACATCGTCTCCACTCGTGAATCTTTTCGACCCTTCGTGAAAGGAGATGACTATCGTTTTGTCCTCGGAGGACTACCGTTGCTACCGACGAAAACTCATGAATTCGACGCTAATTTATCGTCCCTCACAGTTCTGCCCTTCGCCCCTGTATCCGGGACAACGTCTTTCCACTGTGAGAAGCTCTGGCCCTGAATTCTCGCAGTTTTCCAGAATTGAATTGCCAAGGATACCACGATTAAAAAATTCGAGTCAATGCACCCTGCTCTAGTTCAATATTCAGAATCCTTCAAAGCTAGTAACTAAGCCCGAAGTCCCCCAGAAAATAGCGAAAGCGCACCCTCGAAAGCGCAGTGTCAGAAATAGTAAAAAGCAGCGACACGGAAAAAATCCTGCGAAGACGACGAGAACGACGACGAAGAACAAGAGTAAGAAGCCGAAGAAGAAGAAGACGAAGCCAGGGGGAGAAGAGGTCCCTGACGCGCTCGTGATTCCCTTTAGGCTCGAGCTGCGGTGCATCAGCGATCCAGCGCAGCACCGCACACTGATGCTCGCAGACACAGGCGCGCGCGAGGGGGATAATAACCAATTATTTTGGAGTATATAATTAGAAAATTACGGAGTCAGCTCCGACACAACGCAGGGATCCGTTCGGCTCTGTTCCCGTCTCTTTCCGACTTCCGAGGGATTTCGCGCGGTCCCTTTCTCGCCAGGAACCCGTCCCTTTTTCTCTCGCGGGCTGCTTCGTGTGGCGTCAGAATTGAGATACAGATACCACGACCCAAAGTATAGACCGTGTAAGCACTCGAGTCGCATGTGGTCGATCGTCCCTGCTGGCTCTCCTGTTGTTTCTTCTTCCCCACTTCATATTCCCTCTTCTTTCTTCTTGGGGATCTTTCGTGCTTCAGCTTCTCTTCTCCCTTTCGCTCTTCGGCTCCTTCGTCCGACTCGTTCTTCCCTCTTTCGACTCGCTTTTTCCTTCGTCTTGCTCATCCTCATACTCTTCAACGTCCTCTGCTCATCCTCATACTACTCTCCCTTCCTCTTCCCAGCTCGTCGTCGCCTTTCTCAACGCCCTGTTCCTTTTCTACTTCGCTCGTTCCCGGCGATCCAGTGCGTGTAGGTGAGGGTGTAGAGGTGGGCCGACCTTATGGCCCTGGGCTACCGGGCTTCGTACCTAAGCTGGCCCTTCTGTACGGGGTGTCTCACAAAAAACTCGCAACATAGAATATATTAAGTTCTAGCGTACCTCGTCATTTCCTTGAATCGAATATATTCGAATACGAAGTGTGATGATCGCAATGTCTTCGTTAAAATTGGTATTTTTCCATATTGGACATCTCCCTATAAATGTACAAAATCCACTGTTTCGATATACAATATTGTAAATCCTCGAATTATGCAGTTAATTGATTTGTACACACTATATGTATGTACTGATTTCACGGTTCGGAATTGGTTTTCTGGAATTCACATAAGTCGAGCGCAAACTGTACTCGTGTTTCTTACATTTTCCTCCCAACCGCATAAAATATTGAATCAGAAAAACAGAAAACCGTTTAAAATCATTTGGTCCAGGGAAAGTTGAAACGGAGACAAGAAAAAACTTGATGACCGGTCGATCTCAGCCAGCCTTCCCAGAATCACGATGATTCTGACATTAATCGAGACAATTGCACGCTGCATCGCTGCACGCAACCGTGAACACGAATTGTACTCGCGAAATAATTAACGATCCAAGGATTACAGTGATTCGACGATCTTAACACCGCTGAATTAAGTCTCCGGTGTCTCAGAACGGTTGAATTATCTGTCCAAGTGGTAAATTATACTGTTGAAATTTGATCGAAAGCTTGAGCAGAATCCGAGCATGTCGAACATTCAATATTTTTTCAGTCGGGCCGTCGAGTCGCTAATTTTATGAAAATTGTCTTTTTATGGGTGAGATGTTTGCACCGTTCGAAAAGCATAATAAAATACTTAGGCTTTCTCCAAGCGTTCAACAGAGTTTCATCGCTTTTTCTTCCAAGTCACACCAACCACCTCCAAAAACTCTGTTACAAGAACAAAAGTCTCGACTCCAAACTTGATAAACAATCTGCGGATATTTATGCAATTTTCAATTTTTCTAGGGAAATTTTAAATTTATAAATTATAAGATTCAATGCTCAATAAGTGTTTAACTATTCCAAACTCCATATAACAATTTCACGGCGAACATACGTAGAAAGTGAATGTAGAAGCTACTGTGAAGTAACATTTAATTTACTCGCCCATAGAAAAATAAATTAGCTGTTAATTACCGGTTTACGGAGGAATCTGTACGCGGCGAGATCGTTTGGCGTTTCGGCCGCCTTGTATAGCAGAGGGGCGAGTCCGCTCGGCATGCACCTCGCGACGCGCTAAATTATTAATCCTAAATTCTTTCACCGCCATAATTCTTGCCGGATGATTCGTCTCGAATTAGATCCTATTAGGTGGTAGTCGGCCGGGTTAATTCGCCAGGCGGAGAGAGCGGAACAGAGTTAGGAGAACGGGGCGCGCTTACAATTTAAAATCGACTTGTCGTCGTTGGCGGTTTCCAGAGGCACGACCGCCGGTCGTGAGGCCGCGAGAGACGGGTTATTAGCTTTCGTTTCGAAACAAAGAATCGTCGCACGATTACGATTAGCGGGTAGGCGGCTCGTTAACTGAGGGTAATCGACCGAGTCCGAAGACGATTACCACCATCGGCCGCGGAACTTTTCTTCTTACCGCCAAGGATCAGGATTCTTGCTGTCGACCACCGATCTCCTCGTTAACCCACGAATCTTCTCGCAATTATCGTGCAACTACCCTGAACTCCCGATTTCAGGTGACACGGGGTACACGGATAAAGATTAGCAGATTTCAGTCGACTAGTTATTAGTAGACTGCGGATCTTTATGCAAAATGAAAATATTCTGCATTGATTATGGAAAGCTGGAATAAAATAAAAATTCATTTCATCCCTTAATTACTTTGTTACGTTAAAAACTTTACTGTTTTATGTTTCACCCAACCACATCCTTCATAAATGCATAAACATTCGGAGTCTAGATGGAGATTTATGACAAAAATGAGTCAAATGCAAATTATGACTCGAATGTAATAAAAATTGCATAAAAATCCGCAGTTTTATTATAATTTTGATTGTGTTTCTCGAGACTGTTAAACGCAAAGGAAAGATCTTTCATCTTTACCGACTTGTATGAATCTGTTTATAAGGTCCTTGCATCTCTGAATGTTTCTTCGTTTCATAGTGATCTCTTTATGCTCCATCTACTCGTTATTATTTTTCATCAAATTTACCTGCACTCCGTCGTTCTTTGAAGCACACAGCATCTTTATCCTTATTTGCATTTCCTCGTTATATTAATTACGTTCCTCCTGGTATTCGTTCTTTGTCGTTCTCCTATGTCTCCGTACTGGAACGTTTCCATAAAGATTCCGAGGCTGTTAATAATTGTAATTGTAACAACGATGGATCACCAAATATATGAAGCAAGGAAAGATATAAGCAATTTTTGCTAATGTCAAAGTCTTAGTGTTCCGGTAAAAATGTGGAACCGATTACTGAGGATTTAGAGAAGATGCGACCGATTTTAGAGGGAGAATAACATTTCTAGCCAACACCGTCTCTGCGGCACGTTTGAGCTCTACCCGCTAGAAAGGAAGAGGATGGAACGTCAAAGGTTTCATCGACGATAGATTATACACCCGGTACAGAAGCTTCACCACCCACTCGAGCCAGGACCAGCCCCCGCCAGATCGTGATACCCCGCGGACAAATGCCGATAATTGCATTTCGCAGTTCGTGAATTCCTTCTTTCCTTCACCGTCCGCGTCCTTTCTGCTTTCTGCTTTTCCTCCCTCTTGCTCCTCGCTCACGATCCATTCTCCGACCTTCTCTCCCTTCGATTCCATCTGCAAGCAAATTGTTCCTGTTAAACAAAATATATTACACCAGCCAAAACGGATGCTCAACACCAATCGTTTTACGAAAAGTCTGTTTGAAAAATAACCGTTTACCTTGTTAATTCGTCGATCTTTTACAAACGTGTCAATTTGACACCGAGGGACAGATCCAGTTCATGAAATAAGGAACGGGCAGGATTAATTAAGCTTGTACATATTGCACACCAGTTAATAAATTATAGTAGATTATGTCCGATTCCGACTCTTTTACCACCAGTTGTATTACACTCGATTTTCAAAACGTCTCAATCTTTAGAGCAATGCATATGCATCTATCTATACATCTATTAGAATAATTATAAAGCGTGCTCCCATTCGAATGATGTATTTATAGGTCGACTATATGTTCGGAATAAAATGATCTGCCGGGGTTATCAAGGATTAATAAATAATCTCTCTGAAATAGAACTTTGTTGATGCTCCGATGGAGACTCATTGAGATTCTATGTCTAACGTGTTTGAGAGAATTCACCCAGCACGTTGCAAAAGAATTTCTCCGGCCGCAGTGGTCGTAAACCTTCGGCAAAAAGGACTGCCATCGGTCTGCGAGTGGTAATAACGAGTTGCAATGGTTTAATTTATCGCGAATGCGCCCGTGATTAGTACCCGCTATGCTTCCACGTTAACAGGCATCCTCCTCCTCCATCGAGGACATCCGCGGCTTATCCTGTCGATCGGGAAGAGGAGAACCGCGATTTCTATCGTTCTGAATTCAAGCGACTCGATTGGTAATAACTACCTCAGCTTGCGGAACGCATACGTTACCACTGATCGATTAATAAGCTCGATCCGAGGACCGGAATGTTCCTAGTCCTTGCAACCGGTGTTCCCTACAAGAATTATCTAATAATATAACTTTCAACTTCAATAATTGAAGTACTTTATCATAAACTGGAGTCTTGAGATTGCTCACTATTTTTTCAGTTCATGTATACAGGATAATTCTAGGAACTGGGACAAGTTACTGCTGTTTTAAGTAAAAATAGAACGAAATTATACAGGAAAAAATGATACGTCACGATACGTCCTAACTTCGTATGACCTTATTTTTTATCCGGATATTTTTTGTTTTATTATTTATTCTTTAATGCAGTGCAATTTTTTTTTGTTAAACCAATAAGTAGCGCGTTAATTGTTTTTCCTTTTTTCAGTCGTTACAGCGTACGTGCCGGTTTTTTTGGTAGCCTCGGCCAGGTCACCCTAATTTTCGGGGACCGGTAGAAAATTGTCGGAGGCAATCGTGCGATGTGGCGGAGGGTTTGTTCGTTTTTAAGCGTCTCGCGGGTGCAGAGAAGATCGTTCTCCGGCGACGGGACCGCGAGACGTTCTCGGAGCGAGTTGTGCCCTAGGCGGTTCCACCCTTCTCTCCTTTCCAACCCCCTTCCCACCGTTTCCTTAGGCTCGGCGCAGAGATCGGAACCGCAGAGGAAGAAGGGCCGAAAGTTTCGCGAGATAACGATCGAAGCCTGAAATATGCACCACGCCAATTTGCCGATCAAAATTATTATTAAGAGGTACCTCTGGCGAAGGGGCCGGCGAGAGGTCCGGGGGCATGGTGCGCCCGCCTCCTACCACCGTCACCACCATGGGCCGTTTCTTCTCGTTTTGCACCGTCAGCCGCCGATATTCCGTATGCGAAAATCTGCGAAAGACTCTGGAGAAGGTGAGAAACATAGAGATCGAGACAGGACACGAAGGAATTTTTCTGGAAAGGTAGTAAAGGGGTTGTTAATATGGAGAATGAAAATATTCACGGTGTTCCTCGAGGTGCACAGAGGCCGAATCAAAGAATTTAGTAAACACTTCACTTTAACACGTTTTATACAATGTTAGAACTGCAAGGAAACAAATTCCACTGAACAATATTTGTGTAACAGCTCGAAAAGTGGAATCAGTCGGAAAATGATTCTTGTACTGTTATTTAGTGGAAGCGCGGTGCTTAAAATATTTCTTTATGTTAGAATACAGTACTTTTTGGGATTCATATCGACAGCCACCGTAGTCTTGCTTATGAAATGCATCATAAAGCTTCGGAGAAAGCTGGATAGAACGCGAACGAGATGGAAAAGAAGAGCCGAGGAAAGGGAGACGTTAAGGGGGTGGGGCAAGGGCGAAAGAGCAAGAGAAGGGGAAGAAAGGAGGCGAACGGTGGAAGGCGAAAGAGAGACGCAGCAACTGGAGGCTAAGCCTGTAATCACGAGATTGCCAGGAGCTACTGCAGCTGATTGTTATCTTGTATCTACACCCACCACTTTATCGCCGGCCATCTTATTATCCTGGACATATTGACGTCACGCACGTACACCATCGAGAAGATGCCCTTCTGCCTCCTTACTCGCATAGCTGCATCCCTCTTGGGGGTGCAATCAGACACAAAAGTGTGTCTCGATACCTGACAGTGACAAGTGTTTCAGTTATTTGATACATGTTTGTCGGTTAACTGTTGTATAAAAGTCGAAGACGACTCTGGTCTTTGAAGCATACACAAGGTGATTCTGGAAATTCGTACAAGTAATTGCTCCTCTTAAGTAAAAATAGAATATTCAATTTTCTGAAAAGAAGCAGTAACTCGTCCCCGTTCGCAAAATCACCCTGTATATTGATGTGATTATTTGCAAGTCTTCCAAGATTTTCTACAGGGTGTTCGGAGGGTGCAGGGCGGGTATCGGGATGTTCTCTACGGGACATCGTCGGGTAATCTCGTCGACCGGTCAGTAATCGTATTGCGCGGTCACGTCGGAGAAGTTCTCGCAGCTTGGCGGGTCCTTGGAGCCAGGAAATAGTTTACTGTAGGTCCTGCTACGAGTCGTCACGACGCGAGAGAACGCGGTGCTCGATTTCAAACGCAAATTCGGCGTATGCCAGCCGCTTGCGAGTCCCTTTGCGAGTTTCACATGCCCCCGCCAAGGATCGTGGTCTGCGAAAGTTAGAGCGGGACGATTCGATCCGCCGGCCAGCCATAATCGAATATCCCCGGACAAGCTTAATCCGTTACAGCCGACGCTTATGACGCCTTAACGCGCGATCGGGTGGACCCGAGAGGACCAACTAAGCGCGATGTTTCGCCAACTAATTCCAAGTACTATCTATTAAGCCATCCGAGTCGACAGACTCCGGCCGGAACCCTTCTCTTCTGAGCTGTGCCTCGGAATCGTAAAAAGTTGCGCTATGTTCGCATCTCTGTTGAGTCTATGTTATTATCACATTGACAGCCATGCGAATTTTATGCGTTTTATACAAGATTTGCCTCTTTCATTCGTAAAAGCGATTACCGTTGACACGTTGATTGTCAAGTGAATTTTACTCTTCTTCGCTATTAATCAGAATGTTTTCAAACGCGATTCCGCTGTGACTGAAAAGTGTGATATGATCACGATTTACTGTGAATATAGACAAAATGCAGTTCAGGCTCAATTACTTTATGAAGAAAGGTATCCCGAGCGAAACACTCCTTCTAGACAGACTTTCTGGCATCGTATCAGCCCCATTGTAGCATTCAACTTTGTCTTTACCATATGTTACTCACCCTGCATACATTAATATATTTATTGCATATTCTTATCGCTTCTTTTTCGCCAAATTACGCGTTCTTACTTAATTCTCTTTCTTATTCAATGCCTTGTCAATAAATTTGTAGCCAATTTACAGCAAAATATACACGCATCGCGTCAAAATCTGCATTCTCAAGAATATGTTACCAAAGTTTGAAGCAACGAGTTTGAACGAGATCTAAAATTTCTTTCGTCCCACTCTAGGACACCGTTTCGTACAGTGAAAAACACGTTTCTCTGCTAACGAGACGTCAGATTCACGCGGACCTCGAGTCCTCGAGGAGGAATCGCGTCGTTTCGCTTGTAGAGATCGTAAAAATTCGGGTCACGAGTCCCCGGCAGTAAATAAAACCATTGTCTTTTTCTCCCCCTCCCCCTTCCCCTCTATCGTTGACATATTTCTTCGCGCTCCTCGCATCGCTCCACGCGCGGCCTATCGATTCCCCACTCCCTAAACGAAATTCTGAACAACAGTCTTTCTGTTTTTTACCTCTACAAACGTCCTCGATTAATCCTTCATTCCAACGTCCAATAATGATCCTGAAAACTATCAGCTTCAAAGAATAATCCGTTTACGACAAGCCTCTCGGTCTTCTATTTTTTCATTTTTTCAACGAACGTCTTCAAGCAAATTTTTATTCGACACACATCAACCGTAAACGTGAAATACGCTCGGATAATTTAAAGAAATAATAATCAAATTAACTTCAATTATTTCTCAGCAAATTCCAAACTATATAATTACATTTCAATCAAGTCCAACATGTAACAGTTTCAAACAGTTACTTTCGGGCCCGTTCCAAGCCTCGGCGAGTACAGAAATATGTTGAAAAACAGAGTTTCGTTTATTTCACAAACTACTCCGAATAATAAAGAATTCGATAGAAATCCACGCGGATGAATAAATACAATAAAATAATTGTAATTACTTAATCTAAGTGTTATTTAAAGTGTCGGACCTCCAGATCTGTTTCAAGGACCGAAACCGATATCATAACTGTTTCCAAGCCCTTTTTCAATAAAAGAATTTCAATCTCTGCGCGGTCAAATTAATTACCGACGGTGTGCAATTGTCTCCAAGAAATGAGTTGATGTGGTTTCCACAAGATGGCAGCACAGTGACCAACAACCCCTCGAGCGGCTCGAAAATTCAGCCTGAGGGATTTTTCCACCCTTGCAGTATAAAAAGGCCGCGCGCTGCTGCCACCTGGCCAGCGATTTCCACACTAAACTTCTCTTTCTCTCTCTCTCTCCGCACGGTCTCTCCTTTCGCCGATTTCCCCTCCACAGTTCCTATCCCCACCGTTCCTCAGAGCGACCCCACTCGTCGTTCCGTCTCCTTTCACGGTTCTGTCCAGATTCTCGGTCTCTTTTGGCTGGTTTCCTCTCTCTTTCCGCGTCTTATCGCATCTTTATGTCGACCCTTTATCCATTTCGTCTCCCTGCCGGCTGTTCTCCCACCCTTTCCCTCTCGACGGCGCAGAGAAAGCTCTCGGGTACGAGCTACCCGCGTTCGGCTACCCGCCACGAGGAGACGAGGGTACCCGCGTCGCCGCGCCGGCCCGCCGTAAAATCCCTCGTAGCGTATTTCGTATTAAAATATTAAAATATTCATTCGAAGCATAAAGCCAGTGAAATTACGCCGGTTACCGTCCTCCATTCACGCACGGGGGTCGACCGGCAATCGTTCTTTTTTACGGTCGCCGCGACCTACGACACGCCAGCTCTCGTTTCCGAACTTCTCACTGCCAATTTATTTCCTTCATTCGACCGGGAAACGTCTTCACTCCTTTCTCAGTTCAATCAGAGATAGTTTGCTCTAGAAAGATCGATGATCGCTCTAGTATAAGATACTTTCTTAATATGGCGATGTTTCTAGCCACCTGTCAGAGTCTCAGCGCTATACGATTAAATTTTCAAATGAAATTCACATTGTTCGATTAAGTTCCTGAACCCCTAAATATAAGTAACATCACGGATGACTTGAATTCGCTGGAAACAGTCTCCAACGAACATCGTTCGTATACTGCTGTATATGACACGATTGAGCCATGCTCGAGACATGCTTGTCCACATCGAGCTAAAGTGCAACTGCGTCGTTTTTCCAATGCACGTATCAACGCCAGGGATCCGTGATGCAAATAGGCGAGGTGTGTCGCAGACGGTGGAGCAATCGCCAGAGCTCCTTGCTCCCGCCCGTAACAGAACGGCCTATATTTCACATGGAAACACCCTAGGTTTCCTATGTACCCTAGCTTCAAAATGATAAGCAGAACCGGATCGTTTTTTGTGCTCGATCTCGACGGCCAGGGAATTCTTATCTGCCTAAGATTTCTCTTCGAGGTCGATGGTCAAGCATCGTTTGTCGTTGACACCGGTCGGCTCGACGCCACATCGAGGATAGAGGGCAGCGTTGCTCACAAATGTTTTCGCACCCCAACGGTGCTGTTCTCGCGCGGGACAAGGTGTAGCGAAGCACGCAGCAAAGCAGGCAAGCTAAGGCGAGAGCCTCGCCCCTCAGGGCTGCCGTTGGGTCAGAAAAGACCGGCTAAATTATGCAAGCAAACGTTCAGGTAGTAAAGTGTTTTCACGTAGCGAGCGCGGAGCAGGCCGTTGCTTGTGCCGTTCCTCGTTCGCTTGAACGAAAGACCCGCGATCCTCGCGTTCAACCCCTTTGCACTGCGCGAGCTACCAGCCAACTCGCTACCTGTCGGGTCCTAAGCAAATATTTCTCGGCAACGTTCGATCCAATTTGACGCAATGGGGCTGCGCGAAATCGAATTAAGGGCGCATTACTCGAAGCCGACGCCGCCGCCGGGCCCGATCGATCCGGACGCCGAGACGAAACATTAAGAGATCAGGGTCTTGCAAAAATCTACCATTTCCAGGTTCGCAGTGGTCACTATATGTTCTCAACCCTTGAGAGATTTTTCAGAAACAGTTCTCAGTTCCTTTCGATGATCTAAATGTTGCAAACAATACTTTTCAGTAAAACTGTACGTTCGTTTGTTGCTGTTAGGTAATCAAAGTTCAATCGAAAATTTGATTCGAGTTCGAGCAAGCGTAATAAATCCTAGCCGAGAAATCTTCCCAGAAGAAATGGATTTTCAAGCGTTCTTCAGAGATGAACGAAGCTGGCGACGAACTTTTTGCCTGTTTCGAATTTTTGTAAGAAGAATGCAAAGGGTGACAGTATTGAGGGTCCGAAACGGTTACGCGTGTAATAAAGTTGGCAAAGAAGCGATAATGGCGGGCTGGCATTAAAATGCTCGTAATTCCAGCGAAACAGCCGACGCGCGGCGTGTAATAACGGGCCGCGTAAATGACAGAGCCGCACATAATTGGCGTCGGAGGTGCGCTCGAAATTCCTAGGTTCGGTAAGAGCTCGGCTATACTTATCGTTTGCGAGGGCCACGGGAGAGGTATCGCTACCCCGCGTTTGTTGTTCGTTCTCTTCCGCGTGGTTCTTGTCAGTCGATATTACGCGTTGCTAGCCCGGGGACGTGCGTGCGGATTCCGCGGTGAAACCTTCGAACAGCTACTTGCCCTTCGATTCCATGAAAATCCCTCGTAACCGCGCGGGAAAAATCCGGGAAACTTACATAAACCCTTGAGCGACAACCGTGAATCGAAGTTACTCAGGTTGACAATTTATTATTTCAAAATAATAATTCCAGTCTGTTCGTTAATCAACAAGCAAGAGAATAATTAGAAGATGGTCCGGTGAATGGGTTAATACTCTGGTTTGCGGTTGTATAGCGATTGCAAACGAAGCATCGAGGCAGCGTAATGCTTCGAGAGCCGGAGTTCGCGAAGGCAGCAAAGGTGAGCGCGTAACGCGTCTGCCTCCGCGGAGCTCGTCGGTGCCCACAGGTGCGAAGGCGCAAAGCCAGCTGGGTAGTTGAAACGGTACGACACAGGGGGGTCCCGGCACACGATGATCTAACTCACCCCTCCTGAGGGGTGGCTGGCACGTACTGCATAATGCTGCTACCTGTGGCTCTCATTTAAATGTACTAAACCTCGCTGGCTGGCTCGGTCTCTCCCTACCGCGCCTCCCTCCCTCCTAGCCGCTCACCGCTCCGTTGGTTTCGCGTCCAGCGAAACAGGCTTTTTTATTCCGCCGTTTCTATTGATACCGCCCCCGAGAGGTCCTACCGGTTCGCGTTTCTCGCTAATTAATCAACCGGGGTCGTGGACCTGTTGCTTTGTAAAACGCGTCGGTTTTTCCTGCGGATCATCATCCGACGACAACAACGACGGGTTCGAATCGGTCCTCGGTCTACGCGAGATCGTCTCTCGTTTCGAAACGAAGAGACATCGGGGGTGGTTGTTGCATCGCGTCGGGAGACCGTAAAAGAGAATCGTCGGATCGCGGGCGCACTGTCCGCTGCACCTGTTGCACCGCGAGCTACGCGAACAGCAAGCGAAACCGGGTCCTACTGTCGCCAGAAGGTATTCGTCTTTCGCGGATGTTCTCGCGCGAAATTAGGACCTGTTGCGCGCGCGATCGCTCGCGGCTTCGCGAGTATCGGCTCCCAACAAGGACCACCAAGCAGCGTAGCTCTCCTCCAAACGAGGCGGAATCCGTGGAAAATTGAGAATCCATCGAGGGTCGCGACATCGAGGTGTTTGCGCGATGACGTGGACGAGGAGGACGATGGTAACGACGTCGTGGTGGAGCGTACCTGAGCGTACCGGCGGCGCGCGTGTCGAATCGAATCGAATCGAGTCGAGTCGGGTCGAGGTGAGTCGAGTCGGGTCGCATCGCATCGAGTCGGGTCGTGCCTATGGTGGGGAAAGACAGGGGTGAGAGCAGTGGCGCCTGGGGTGCGTAGGTTGCCTCGGAGGCGTGGCCGAGTTAGGAACCGCCCGACGGTGACGTTCGTCGACGGCCACCTTGCGCGGTCTCCCAATCGGAGCTCGCGGAGCGAGTTCTGGTAGGGATGTGCAGGACGGTGGCGCGCATGAGTCGGTTCCACCGAGCGGCGGTCCGGGAGCCTCGGGAACCTCGAGCGAGCTGCGAGGCGAGGCAGTCAGTCGCTCTCAGCTACGACATGCATAACGCATGAGAGAGCTCGAGCGAGATCTTTTGCGAGTCGTCGTCGTCTCTCCTCTCGCGCGCACACATTCTCTCTCGCTCTCGCGGCCACACACTCGTGCACGGGAGAGACTAAATCGTACGCGAGGAAAGCGTACACGCGCGCACCGCCGGAGGAGACACCACCGTGAACGGCTTTTACTTGTCCGTCGTGCTGCTCCTGGTCCTGGTCCTGGTGCAAAGTCGTCACTCGCCGCCAACCGCCAGCCGTGGACCCGTATCTCGCGTAACCCGCTCGAGTACGGCCGGTTGTGTCCTCGGGCCGCCGTCGTCGTCGTTGTCGTTCTTTCCCGAGCGGAATCTCGGTGTCTCGCGAGTGTCGTCCGCAGAACGGTCATCAGTGATTATTACACCACCGGTGATGAGTGATGATTCCCGGTAAAGAACCGATCGACCATCGCGAGTGATTATTGTACACCGCCTTTGTTTTTATTAGCCGCGTTACCTGCTGGTGTGTCCAGGTATCCGACATACCGAGCACCGATCGCTCGAACAGGACACATCGGTGCGGAACCGACTCCGACGGGGACACTCCCCGGAGGACTCATAGCAGGGACTGTTCTCCATTACTCCGACTCCACTGTCACGGATTTCTTTCCACGCTCCGACAAACTATGGACTACGGGTTGTTTGCACGCGCAACCATGTTGCTCGCCAAGGATTTCGAGTGCCCCCGCGAACGATGGACTGTGCGCTACGTGTGACTCGCGATCCCCGAGTCTTCGTGAGATAGAACTGATCCAAGCTGTTGGACCGAGAGCATCTACAACGATCTCTGCCTGTCGGTAGCTTCGGTTACGGAGAAAAGTTTCAGAGTATACCTAGATACCACCGCAACGTGTACAATCTCATCGATAACGTCCGGAAGAGGAGCAAAGAGTATCGAAAGTCTCTAGAAGGATTTCGGAGGAGCAGTGAAAAGAGGGGTGCCCTGTCGGGGCAGCCCGATCATCGGGGATTTGTCGGGAGTGTTTGTGTCTGTAATAGACTATCTATCGATCGAGTAAAAAGAACAAGCAAGCGGGTTTCGCGAAACCTCGGCCGAGGGGAAGTAAATGGCCGCTACCACGTACATGCCGATTGGTAGCGCAGTGTCGTCCGATCTTGATGGTGGTCCGGGTACCGCGATCGGGATGAACATCGCCGTGGGTGCGTACTCCTCGAGCTCGCCTCGCAGCGCCGCCGACGCCGGGGAGATGAAGTACATGCCGGCGCCGCAACATCATCACCACCATCATCATCACCACCAGGTGACATCGTCGCCGTCGCCGAACGGGCTGTCGCACCCGTCGGCGGCGTCCCTCTCGTCAGCGAATCCCTGGGTGAGCCTGCAGCCGAGCAGTGACCATTGGGCGTCTTCGATGGGGATGCATCACACCAGCCATCATCCTCATCATCATCCGCACCAGACGAATGCCGGGTTGGACGTGAAACCATTGGCGGCGGCGGCTGCCACGGCCGCCGCGGCCGCAGCTGCTGCCAACGACCAGTCGATGCATCCGCACCGTGGTGGGCCCCATCAGTCGCCGGGGATGGCCTCACCGCATCCTTGGCACGCGCCGGTCGTGCCCTCGGCGCACTATAACCCGTCGGGCGGCGCGGCCTCGCCCACCACCCTGCAACAGTACCATGCCGCGATGAACGGCATGCTACACCCGCACCCTCACCAACATCATACCCAGCTGCACAACCACCAGACCGGTCTCCATCCAAACCTGAGGGATCCAGGATCGCCAGTCGGTCACGCGCTACACCCAGGCCACGCGCACGACCGGGATCACAGCGCCGGCGAGGACGAGCAACCCACCTCCGACGACCTCGAAGCGTTCGCGAAACAGTTCAAGCAACGACGGATCAAACTTGGATTCACCCAAGCGGACGTCGGTCTGGCGCTCGGTACTCTGTACGGCAACGTATTCTCGCAGACGACGATATGCAGGTTCGAGGCTCTACAGCTGAGCTTCAAGAACATGTGTAAACTGAAGCCGCTGCTGCAGAAATGGCTCGAGGAGGCGGACTCGACGACCGGCTCGCCGACGAGTATCGACAAGATCGCCGCGCAGGGACGAAAACGGAAGAAGAGGACGTCGATCGAGGTTTCGGTGAAGGGAGCCCTCGAGCAACACTTTCACAAACAGCCGAAACCGTCCGCGCAGGAGATCACCTCGCTGGCGGATAGTCTACAGCTGGAGAAAGAGGTAGTCAGGGTGTGGTTCTGCAACCGACGGCAGAAGGAGAAGAGGATGACGCCGCCGAACACCCTCGGCGACGGTATCATGGAGGGCATGCCGCCCGGTCACCAAGGACAAGCGGTATTACATCAGGGCTACCATCCGCAGGATCACCTATCCGGCTCGCCTATGGGGACCCGCAGCCATAGTCCGCCGATGCTCAGTCCTCAGGGTCTCACGGCCCACTCGTTGGCGGCCCACTAGCGTTCGCCCGGGCCTCCCCCGTTAGGCCTCTCGATAACCTCACAGAACTCTGCGAACAATCACCCGGTGGCCTCCGCGCCGCCGGATGTGCTCCCTTCGTACTATCATCACTATCTTCAGGCGCGCACCGGTAGCTACACCACCAACTCGTAGCCGTGGTCGGAGAGCTGCCTAGACGCGACTCGATCGCGATCTTCGTGCTTCTTCTGATCGACGCGCGCCTCGACGCATGAACGAGAGCAGCATGTTATCCTCAAGCACCATACAGCCGAAGTTAGAGCCAGCCAGCTAGCCAACCATGGTGGTTGGTTCGGATAAAGCGTTGGTCGCTTTTTGTTCGACGAAGTTCAACGAGGTTTCACGAGGCCTAGCCCGGATCATCGGGGAGGCTTGTGACAACAGAGAGTACGGTTCAAGGAATCGTGCTCGACACCAGATACCACCGTCTCGGTATCGTCATCCAGCAGCTACGCCAGGGAGTATCGTCGTGGTTTGTTGTTAGTCATGAAATCGCAACGGCAACCGGAACCAGGTCTCCTATCTCTTCGGGATCGAGTTTTGCCCGTGATCGACGCAACAAGCAAGTCTCAACCACACCAACCCCTGTGTCGGAAGTGCGTAAAACTCGTCCGCGGTCGACTCGATCCGTCCGTTTGTTTCAGCCCGTTCGTTCGTCCGTTCGTTCGTCTATAGTTTTTGTTTGGTTCGAGGACCCTCTGAAGAGCACAGTGGTTTTCACGCCCACGCCGTCGCCGTTGTCGTTGTTGTCGTTCGCGACGGTGAGAATTAACGGGAAATAGAACAAGTGCGCGCTTTGTATTTGGGAAGAGAGAAAGAGAGATAAATATATATAGAGAGAAAACGCGAACGGTGATGATAATCGAGGGAACGTTCTTGTTGTGCGCCGACGAACGACGGGAAGCCGTGCTTCGGGAATGTAGGACCGAGGTGACGAGAGAGCGAGAAAGAAAGAGAGCGACGGACGGACCGTGTACATACAATACATACGAGAGAAAACGAAAGGAACACGCAGCCGGAGGCGAAGAGCGGTGGACGTCCACGCGGGATTTGCTCCGCGCAAACCCCGCCGGATGATGTAACATAAGTAAATATGGACTGTAAATAATGTACTAGATAAAGCTAGTAAGTTAAGTGTGAGAGCGCGCAGCGTACGACGTTGTTTCGTTCACGTCGTCGTCGTCGTCGTCGTCGTCGTCGTCGTCGTCATCATCGTCATCGTCGCAGTCGCCACCGACGGGCCCAGGAAAACGAGGCTCTCTTCGAGGCCCGTCGGAGGAACGAGGGAGCTGCGAGGAATCGAGAAATCGGAGATGGGAACGACGCGAGCGTTCGAAAAAGTAAACCGCGCGGCAAAAACAAAGCAAACGAAAAGACATAAGAAACAAAAAGTACAGGACACGCGTGACGAACACGGGGAATTTTCGAAAAAAGTAGAAAGAGACGCGCGTGTCCGGATAATATCGTGTGCCGAATCCTAGCGACAGCGGAACCCCCTCGCAAAGAAAAAATCCCTTCTGTATAAAGAGTAAGTATATAAATATATATATAAACAGATGTATATATATACATATATATGTATATATATATGCATATATATATGTATATATATATGTATATATAAAAGAACGGAGACAAAGTGAAAATATAATGTATAAACGTGGCGAGATAAATCCGTGTACATGAGAAAAAGAAATTTTTATTCGGTGAAGAGAGAAGGTCCGGGAAAAATTTATATATATATATATACATGAATTATTTGCGATATGTTTTTTACCGTCGCATCGAGGCAACCGTTCCGTGGTAAAGAAAAGCGACTATTGTAAACGACGAGGCAGGTCTGTCATTATTATTTGGTCACCTATTACGATGGTTTTATTATTATTGATACTATATTATTTGTCGTCTCATTATTGTCATTTTATTATTATTCTCTATTATTACCGATTATTATTGATAGTACTATTATTAATGTTATTGTTCTCGTTCTGTTGCCCGGAGCCTAATCGCAGAGCGAGAGAATCTCGCGTTGACCCGTCGCCGCCGGTCACCGAAAATATCTCCTCTCTCTCTTTTTCTCCGTTTTGCAAGCTTCTCGCTTTTCGCCTCGTCTCTCTTCTTTTACTCGCGATTTTGGCTCTCCGCGATAGTGGTTTGGTTCTTGATGTTCTTCGGAGTTCTCGGTCTTTGTTTACAGAGTCGTTCACCAAATCTCGTTGTCACGCTCTGCGATTGGCCGCGCGCTGATTTTTCCGCCGGCGAGTAATCGATTCCGGTTCGGTCGTCCCTCGGCGTCGCGATGGCGGACCCGTCGCTTTTTCCCTCCCCCGTTCTCGCGATTGGCTGTACATATTAGGATTATAGTAGAACGACCATGTCGCCGCGACACAACTGATGCCTCGATCTTTCGTGGGATCCGCGAGAACCGAACGACGCAATCTCGGTGAACGTTTCATTCGAACGCGTTTTTGCACCGTCCGACAGATTCTTCCGCGCGAACGAACCCCTCCACGGTGTTGTTGTTGTTGTTGTTGTTATCGCACAACAGTCGTGTAAGAACTGTTCGAAAGCTCAATTTTATTTATAAATCACAGATCAATTCAGAAGAGTCTCATCTTTTCATTTCCATCTTAAAATTGGTCAACAAGCTGTACAAACGTTGTGGATTAGATGCACCATTTAGAGTAACTGCAAGTGAACAGATACGCTATAATATCTGTTCGCGAATCCTATAGACCCAATCGGGAGGGTCTCTTAGTTTCATTTCTATCTGAAAATTGTCCGAAGTTCAATTTCTTTCAAACTGCCGAAGCTTGAAATGGCTCGGTAAGCTGGAACGCAGCATAAACCGGGCTCGATCCAAGGAAAACAAGAATTCCGCGTTGTCGATCGGCGTTTTTCTCGAAAAAAAACCATGGCGGTGCAGGTCTTAGCAGGTTGGCACCGATCTCCTACGCCGCGCGTTTCGCAACGAATAGGCATGTCGTCGAGAGCTGTACGCGTCCTCGGGGCTCCTTTTTTAACGCCTTTCGTCGCGTAGGTGGTCACGCGGTTTGTTCGCCGGTCCCTTCGCTTTTTCTCCGCGAAGCCGATCCTCGCCGTGGGCTTTACTCGGTGCTTGTGATCGTCCAGGGACCGGGTACAGCCCGTCCACATGTACCTACGCAAAACGAAAACTTCTCTGTTCGCGTTTTTTTCTTATTTCTCCGGTAGGCTCCTCCGCAGGGTGTTCCGAGTATCGAGAAAAGGGACGCGCGCGCGAGCGAACTTGTCGCCGCCCGCTGCCGTTTTCGATCGGGTCCGATTCCCAAGATCCCCTCGCGCACAGAGAAAGAGAGAACAGAAGAAAAAAGAAGAGAAACAGCAACACCACGTCTCGAATGAATTCCTCGAGATACACGCGTGAATTATGCGAAACGCGTACGCCCGCGAGACGATCCTTGACGCGATCTGCATAAGCGAGCGGCTTTAGCGGGACTCGCCGCGATCCCAGTCATTGTTTTCTCGAACCCTGATTCCTCGGTAGAAATTTTTACGCTATTCGGCGCTGGTTGTTTACTGGAAACCGTGATAGGACTGAGATCTGTCCGTCGGTGACTGATCTAGGACCTTAGAAGCGCGATCAACAAGCTTCTATGTATAGCAGCTTCAAGCTTTTTCATTGATCTCGTTTGATTTGTTGTCAGAAACGAATTACACTCTGTTGCAATTTTTCTAACCCTGGGCGAAAATGTGTCAAGACCAAGTAGATTCCGTCGGCATATGATCTAGGACCTCGCAGTACACTTGACAGTGTTCAAAGTCGCTTTAATACCGTCCCTACAGACTACTCCAAAATATCGGTTCATTGTTATAAATTTACTACGTTCGCTTTTACAATTTTTCTACGTTTTTATACTTGCTTTACACTATGACAGGACCAAGCATGATCCGTCGGTACGTGATCTAGGGCCACGCAGTTCGCTTGACAGTTCTTAAAGCCGATTGAGCTGGACCTTTCGACAATCTCTGTCACATTTATTTAGCATTTTCAATATTTTACACTTGATTTTATCACGTTTCCTTCTTGCGACTTGCTCTGACCCGTCGCTCGAAGATATACGACGTTCTAGGATCCCCAGCTCCATCGATAGACCCTCCAGTGATTTTATCGAGACTCGAACATTAGATCGTTCTTATATGTTATGCTGTAACTCTTCGTGCTCTATAATCGTCGGTGACCGTGTTAGAACCATGTCTGTGTTATGTTTGAGGTAGGATGGCTTCTAGAACCCATCATTCACTCGAGAGTCCTTCTATTAGTTTCATCAGGATTCACACACTCATTCGTTACTATAAACTGATTCAAACCTGGGACTCCAACAACATGTCACCAGGTTTCCCTAACCGAGCGCTGTAACTTTATCACCAATTTCACAGCCCCAACCCCTCGGCCAACAATTTTTCAAACAGCAACGACAATTCCACTCGATGTTTAAAGGATCATAAAATCGCTGTCAAGCGCGGAAACGATCTCACAGCCCTCTAAAACCCACGAGAATCCCCGCCCGCTCGCGCGCAGGTCCCGGTGCGTTCGGATAAAAGCTTTTGGGAACAGGTGACACATTATCGTCGGAACGACTCTATCGTCGGAGTTTCTACGAGTTTAATAAGGGGTGGGGACCGTAAAATCTGGTCCGAGCCCCCGAGACATCGGATAGATCCCGCCGGGGCCCCGACTCGTTATAACGCGCTTAGGGCCTAACCCGAAAGCCGCTCGTTTCCGTGATCCATCCACATTCTTGCCTCTAATGATAGGTTCGCCGGCCCCCAGACTCGAATCGTTCGCCTCGTTAGAGTCGATTCCTGAAAATCGGGAAGTCACGGATCTCTCGTGTCGGGAGAGGGGGCTTGAAATGTAGGGGATCGAGAGGAGTGCAGGGATCGGTGATTTCTCCTCGAACGATCGATATACGGCTTCATTAGGCGACAGCTCGCGAATTCGAGGCTCGGTATCGGGATTACGCGCGTTATCGGTGACACGGTTTCCGTGATTATTTGCTCAATTGGCCGGGAGAGTGGCGAGTCCGGCCTCGGCCATCACCGAGGAAAGACAACTTTTGAAAAATTTTCCAAAGACCATATGCGAAAGGACAGGTGCGCGAATCGGTTTCGAAATTTTAATTAACCCCTTGATAATCGAATCTCACTCGTGATGACTTTAACTCTTTGCACTCGATTGGTGGACGGCTGTCAAATTTCCATGTCATTATTTGAAACAGTTTTTAAATGATTAGTCTCTTCTGTATTCTAGAAATTGCATTTCTAGCAATTTCATGTGAATCGTGTAAAAACGAGTACATAGTCTTCTAGATTCAAAGATATGTCAAATTGCTTCGAATCCAAAGGGTTTTAATTGAATCTGACCAAGGTTTATGTTCTTCATCGATGTTAATACTGCACGTACAGTTGGATGCACAGTGGTCGACTTGGACAGAAATGAGGATGAAATTCACGTTTAGACTGTGGCACTTCATGCAAGATGGAAATTCATTTCGTTTGCGAGACACGTGAGATTCATGATTTTAATCAGCTGAAGCTATTTGATATTATGAATTCTTTTCGTTCTCATTTCAATTGTATTTACGATACGATCGACATGAATTTTCTTTCCCTTCTAGATAATCGTAAATGTTGCTATTCTAATCGTTTTAAATATTACGGAACTCATAATGCATGGGATTAATAACAAAATCGACGACGAACTTAAGCTAAACTTTGACTCAATTTGAAATAGTTTGAAAAATGTATAATATTGACAGGAGAGGCAAACGAATGTTAACCACGTGACAATTTCATACATTCGGAATCCGTCTTGGAAGGTTCTCTGGAACAAACTAACTATTCGTAATCTACATACATCAAAATTCTTTCTTTTTCTTTGTTATTTTCCCGGAAGAGAAAGAGAACCAGAGGACAGGAGCGAGAGGCAAAACCGAGGGCGATTCGTCGAGCCGTCGAAATCGATCGTGGCGACGTTGTTTCGTTAATTTTTGCTCGTTTGTCTCGTTCCCCTAACGCCGCTGTCTAATCCTCGTTTCCGCTGTTGGAAATCGATGGGATCACCGCTCGCAACTATTTGCCCTATCGCAACCATTGTTTCGTTTCAAGAAAATTGTACTTCCGTGAAGAATCGCAAATATTTCCGAGCGGTGCACAGCTGGTTAGCGGGACAGGTCTGCGACGATTTCATCTGCGCGACGAATCGCCGCGCGGAATCCGCGTCGGACAGGGCGAAACTGCGATCGAAAGCGCGCTCGATCCGCGTGCGTTGTACATAGGCGAAATAGTGATCGACGATCCAGGCGTTTTGGCAGCGAGAGACAGCCCCGTCGAACGAATCGAGAACAAACGGAATCGAAGAGCTCAATTAGCTCGCGAGAATAATTAATACATTGTGGACGGGTACGCTGTCCGTATGGTTCTAATTAGGTTATCGTAAATTGAGAAATAAATTCATGAATACATTGGACAGCGTCAAGGATTTGTTGATCACAATTAGATTGCGGATCGCAAGCGTTCATAACAAAAATTGATCGAATAGAAAATTGCTTAAACTTCATCGAAACCATCAGAAGAGGATACATAGTTTCGCTTAACTTCTGTTTCTTGTAATTCGCTTCGACTATTTCTCGTTTGCATAATGAAACGCGTAACGATTGTTTGAAAATGTTCATTCTTATGGGAGGATATGAAAAATCATCCACAATGTGTTAAGAGCAGCTCGAGGAGTTTATCGTACCGACGATCGTTGCAAATTTCGAGTTACTTTGTGGTTTATCTCGCGAGCGACGATCGACCTTTTCGATTTCGCGAATTTCGGTGACGCGCGCGAACTTCTGCGTCGGCGACCATGTCTGTGCTTGCTTGATAGTGTGCGATTCGAGAGAGAGAAAGAGAGAGTGAATGAATGCGAGAGGGACGTGTGTAAAGATATTTACAATTAGATGTATGCGAGGCACACGCGCGAAGCAAGATTTCGAAAAAACGATACACCACGAGAACGCGACACGCGAAACAAACGATACCCAGAGATTCACCGCGAACGAATCAATTGTACACAGCTCCTCCTTCTCCCTGTATATTATTATAATTAAACCTTAATTATTATTAACGTAAAATAAAGATCTGGCGAATGGTGGTGACGTTTTGTTAGAATGGCAGAAAACTAAATTACTACTGAATTTTAATTAATAAACGACATGAAAGTAATACAACAACATAACTGGCGTTTTCTTTTCTTTTTTCTTCTTTCTTTCTTTCTTTCTTTATCGTTCTTCGCATTGGCTCAACTAATCCACCCACAACCAACTGGACACCAGGCGGAGAATAAATTTCATTCGGGGCTGGCGAATACTTCACTCTGTTGTGAAAAGATAATTGGACAATTCCTTAATACGCGAAAGAACAGCGATTATCGAAACCTAGATAACTAAGCTTTCTTAAGAGTTATTACGTTGAACTGCGGATTTTATGCGTTGACGGGAAAAGTTGGTAGGCGAATTACACGGTAGCAAAAACGGGTAGAAGAATTCTAAAATCTCGATATTTTTGAGTGGCAGTTTATTCCAGTTGTTGAGAGCTGAAAATCATTTTTTATGTAATTCCAGTTCGCTGCGTTTGATCACAGTTTTATTGTGCTCAATGATCCGCAGTCCAAGTCACTCAGCTTATATGTTCTGAACGTTATTTTTAGACAACGGATCTTTATGCAAAATATTGCGAATTACAACAAATTGGAAGGAAACATAATTTATTTCCTGTATGAATACATTTAATAGGTTGAAAACGATATAACAACATCTTTATACTTCTCGAATATTTTAAATAGAACATAAATGCATAAAATCCGTTGTCTACTTATTTTTATGCAATTATTAAGCATCGTACCTCTGATTAGTGAGCAAAAGAGATTAGTACAGATCATCATTTTCAAGAGGAGCAGGATATTCCTCTTCGTATTAAAAATTTATAAAATACAATATACGTCGTGCAAGTCTAGTTGGAAGAAAACCATAACGATTAAAAAAATAAAATAATATACATTCGGTAAATCTGGTGACAAGAAAATTTTTTAAAAATACGTATAATACACATTTTGCGACAAAATTAATAAAAATAACATACTTTACCCACTTTTCTGTAAAAAGAAATCGAACTCCTCATCTCGTATAGCATTTTAAATGCGACTAACGATTTCGATTTTCACTCTTTTGTTCGCGGCACCGGAGTTATCCACAAGGTAATGCTAAATCGAGTGAAGATTATGTGACAGCTACGCCCGCGATAAACGTTAATTAGCGGCGTCGCTGGTTTAATAATCAACGACGAAAATCTGTGGCATCCGTGGTATCGGTCGGTCTTCCTCGGTTTGCGAGCATCGTTCTCCACGTAATTATTGGCCGCGTTATTGGAACGGCCGCGGAGGAACGCGACCGTTAATCATCACGGTAGTTGGTGCGACAAGTGAAATAATTACTCGAGAAAAAGCCCGGATCGGAACGTTGCGTAGCCGGTATTCCCGAGCAATGATTTCGTTTCCTTTCAAAGGACTGACGTAATCCCCGCGATCAATTTCTGTGACGAACCACTTGTTTGAAAAGGACCTTGAAAAATATTTTTATTCCGTAAAATTGAAATCCCCAAGAATTTCATTCCTTTTGTACAGTACTCGCGCCGAAGAATTTCGTTTCTTCTTTCCAGGCAACTGGAAATGCTGATAGAGTCTCGAGTCGCAAGGTTCAATCGACACAGAAAATTCTTTCTCACTGAAAATGTTTGTTACTCCTCCAGTTGGGATGAAAAGCAAATACGTCAGAATTTCTACGAGGATTCGTAACAGTTCGTCGTAAAGCACGTTTTCCTTGTATCGCTGGCAAGTTTCTCTTCACCGTTGATGGACCGAGGATCCGCGAAGACAGTGACGCGCGAACGACTCATTAACGACGCGATTCATTATGATTCATAGCCCTTCCTGCGATTCTCGCAGTATGCGACGTGCTGTGGTTCGACTTGCGATTCTGGCTGAGCGACACCATTTTTACTTCCACTCTCCAGGACCGCTGTTCGCTTGTTTTTCTTGCGAGTTCGTCTAAAACGTTCCTTAGAATATTCTCACAATATTTATTCAACCGTTCGATCTTCAAATGGAGTTTCTGCGGTTGCTAGTTTGGCAATCAAAGTTTTAATGCAATTTTCGACTAGAAAATTCGTAATGGTAAGCGGAGAATGAGAATGTCATTTTAAAAGTGTGCACCACGAATGCATAAAGATCCGCATTCTGATTTCTACGTTGCTTCAGATTTTATTTTCGCTAGGCTGAAACTCGCGTGCATGTTTCAGAGTTTTCAGGCAACGTGTGACGTTGATGCACTCACGCTCCGTTATGTTAACTGTCGCTGAGTATTTTCGCGTGGCAGGACATCGCGGGGATTTCGCAGCGTTGATCGCTGCTCGGCAGCGCTTAGGCGAACGCGTGAAGCGATTAAGCCGTTTAACGAGCCAACCTCCGAGCGCGAAAGAATATTGTGTTCTTTTCCTGGAGGATCGGCGCGCGGTGTTCGATTAATTCGCGGCTCGAAGATTTCGATTTGCGCGGCCGACGAAACGGGATTGCATAATCGCGCGAATGCCTCCCGTCCCCAATCTCGCGACCACAGTTCCAATCGGCCGCGAAATAATTGGAGGTAGATTCCGACTGGTCCAATTTTGCTCGCGTTCATCGCTCGGTTGGAATCGTGCCGAAATCCTAGCGTTGCGCAACATCTTTCCGCCAGGAACGATGATCTACTTTGCACAGCTGGTCGGGCCTAGCACTATCTTTCGATCACTCACGCCTGTATCGATGTCTGGTTCGGATTCTATCGGTAACTTGTTTTTCGATCGGAGAAAACTTTAGAAATGTGATTTACCCAATGTCTCGCGTGTTATTATCCTTTATGTCTTCACCGTTCCGCTAAACGTCCGGAATCTTCTTTTTAAGCCAAGTTATGCAAACATTCTCAATGTCGAGTGGGTCGAATTGCTCCACCACTACCAAGCTAAAATCTATTAAATTCCAAGGGCCTTTTATACGATACGACCACGCAATTACAGCCAGATTGTATAAAAAAAGTCGACTGAATATCGATTGGTTAAACCGATAATGTTCATTTCCAGTTTTCGGCGGTTTTTCTCGACCGGTTCAGCTGATAAATTGTCGATCACGTCAGGTTCGATCGTCGATCCAGCGATTCAACATCGATTCAACGATCCGCAGATCCTCGATAAGGCTCCTGGCAGAGCGATCGAATAAATTCTTCCGTGTTCCATCGACCCGAGGAGGCGTTGTTGAAAGGTGTCGCGTTACGATCTTCCTAGCGAACCAACGCAGATATTAATAATCGAACGACCGATCGTCGAGAAACTCGGAAAAGTGAGAGAGACAGAGAGAGATACACGCTGGGCTGTTTCTACGGCGCGCAAACCAGTCCGTCGTTTAACAGATTTACCGGCAGTCTAGACCCGAGAGCTATAATGATCCGGTGCTTGGGAACGAAAGTGTACACAGTAGAAACGACCTGGTGGCCGTTCGGTAACCGGCAGCTCGCTGTTCGAAAAGCGACAGCAGACTTCCTCTTGTCCACTTGTGACTTGTTCTCTTCGTTGGCCTCGATCTTTGACCCTGAGAAGGCGTTAGAATGGTTCGATAGCATTCATCAGTTTTTTTGAAGTGCAAGGTGATTTTGGTAGCCCGTCGACAAATCGTAGTTCCTAGTTGCTCGAACCTGTTTTATTAGGTTTGAAGAAAAGTTATGTCGTATTTTAAATAACGAGGCAATTTTGCTTGTAAATGAAAAGAACACATGTTACTGCGAGTCATTGGGAAACAAATTCTTGTAAATAATGGAAATCACATTGTATCATTGAATAATATTAAACATATATTTATATAAATTCATTGAAATGTTTTCTTTAAGATACGACAGAACTTTTGTATCACACTTCTGTATCACGGACCATGTTACGTTAGCCCGTCTTCTTTCGAAGGAAGCAGATAAGTGAATGATTTAATAGAGTTCACGGGAAACGTAAATTTTTGAATCACATTCGCCCACACGATCGTGTCTCACGAACAGTACACGGACAAGCGGTTCTGCGGAAGTCGCTGTAATCTGGAACCAAGAATTTCTTCGATTTTCTTGGTTCAGCAGTGCGGAGCACGTGTGCTGATTCCGTGAAATTCAAGGGTCGGTGGTTGATTAATCTGTAAAACGATGTTATCCTGGTTTTATCGATCGCGGATCACGCTCGATCAGATTGAACTTCCAGCGCATGTTTACGCTCGGACCTCGAGGATAGTGAGCCGGACAGGTGAGCGTGGATTAAAGGCCGTTCGAACAATTGATTTAACGGTTGTCCGTTCCAGGCCGGCTCGTTCAGTTCACTGGAAACGCGATCTGAACAAAGAGTGCTATTGCTTGTGCGCCCTCCTCTCTCTCTTCTGGCGTTCGGTATCTTGCCAGTTAATCGCGCGCTCCTTGCCATGCATAATTAAAGGCAATTCGCGCTTCCACGTAATAATCGGACTCGCGTGGATGCGCTTCGAAGCAGCACGAGTCAGGCTCGACCGGTGCGCAAGCGTTCGTCGCCGCGCCGCTCGCCAGGAACCGGAAACGCGTGTCCGCCGTCGTGATCAACGCCTTTATACGGCCAGGAGATGTCCGGTCGACGATGGTCCGCCGGAATGTCTAACCTCCGTGGCCTACGTCGTGTGTTTCCTTTGAGAACACTTTGGAAAATCGCTACTGACGATCGTTAATCCCCTGCTTGCGGTGTCCAGGCACAGAACGACCTATACATAGTGGTTCAAGGTTAAATCCTAGCTAAATATTCTATCGATCCCATAATTTCAGTAACCAATCTCAGTCAATAGTGATCACAATCTCGGTTCCGGAATCGTCTAATATCGTCGTACACTCATTGTACGCGCACATTCGTAGAACCGCGTTCGTGGGGGTCGTGAGTCGCGGGAGGTCATGCGAAATAGAAAAAGGGGATCTGTGCGAGAGGAAAAGGCGCGAAACCAGGTGTCAACCAGGAAATCGTCGGATGGTTTCACTCGGTTGGTGCGTGACGCGCGCGAACAATGAGTACCGTGCCGAAAGGGGGTGAAACAGTCAGGTGGAGAGGGTCGGTTCGCAAGGACGATGACGCGTCGAGAAGCAAGGGAGGGAAAGCGAGACGAGAAATGAGGAGCGACGAGGCGCGAACTGAGGCGACGATAAAAGGGGTTAGACAGTCGTAGAGGGGAGAAGAGACAGAAAAAATAGACAGAGAAAGAGAGAGAGAGACATTACTAGGCGGTACAAAATAATGGAAGAGAAATGGAAAGTAAGGGAAACGGTGATGGAAAACGCATACGAATCCGGGGACAGGACCGGTAAGGAGAAACCGTATAAATGGGGGTAAAAAGGGGAGAAAAAGGAAATGGAACGGCAAGAGAGTCTAGAGGAAGAAAGACAATCGGAAGGGAGAGGCGATTCGACGGGGGCAGGAAAATTGGAGTTAGCAGGGCGCAGGGCGCAAGCGTGAGCTTGCTCTGCTACCCTTTCGAGCAGGGGTAGCAGAGAAGACATGCGCTCTTCGGGGTTAGTGTAGTCGCCTCCTCGTCCCTCCTCCTGGTTCTCGTCTTCCACTCGCCGTAGACATTTCGTTCACACCTACCGAAATTATCGTTATAGGTGTACCGTGACGTCTGCGTACACGAGCCCCGTACGTGAACTCTCTCTCTCTCTCTCTCTCTCTCTCTCTCTCTCTCCTTCTTTCTCTCGCGATCCCTGTTACGGCTTATCCCCCAATCCTCTGATAAGAGTTTGTCGATACCCGGGATACCCTTCCACGGATTATTCAATCGGGATATCGCCCTTTCTTCGAGACCCCGACCTCTACAGTGTCCCTTCAAGATCCGATACGTGCGACCTCCTTGCTCTTCATCCTGCAACAGCAGCACTCTATCGTTTGTTGCTTTTACTCTGTGCATTTTAATGTTAAACGGATTTTGTCGATTTCATGGTTGTCTGGATTAGATTTTATCAAATTTTGTTGCCCTATTGGACCCAGTGCAGATAATTAATCATTACGTAAACTGGTCACTAGAAATGAAAATTTACAGACAGTTTCTGTACAAAGATCTGCAATTTAGGAGATGCATAAATATAAATGTCTAGGAGTAGTCGATTTATTCTTCATCCTATATTATAGGAAAGAAGTAGATCCTCCTACCGCATGTGACTCTCGAAAATTGTAGTACATTCGAATCCGGATTTCTCCTGACTGTCATTGATCCAACTGACGACTCCAGGGATTTTCGAATCTTCTTTCAAGCTCTATAGAATTTTCTACCACATAATCTATTTCGAACCGTTCGGAAATTTTATACCGTAGATCTCTGTGCGTTCGTAATTTGTTGGAACCAAGACAATTTTTCTTTCGCACAAACGTTAGACATCGACGTCTCCCAATCACTGTTATCCGCTGACTAAGAAAACAATTCTTCGGTTGCCACGTTATCTGTCCTACAAGGAACAAAGTTGAAACGATATTATCTAGGACAAACTTCGAATTACTCCGAAAACTATTCAACAACCACAACACGCTTCCACCCATTCAATTCTATTACAATCATCGTCAGCAGGCAACCACCTGCTAAGAGGCTATCCACACAAGTCCCTCATCTTTTCCGGAAGTCGGTTATCGACAAATTTCCACAGATAGTCTAGCAGCAGCGCTGTATGTAGTGTTATTTCTGCGGATGACACAATTCGACGAGTATTCCATCGTCGGTAAGAGCGTGGCTCGCGTTTCTCATTCCTGGCGTCGTCGTTGCACGAAAGCGGAATTCGCGAGAATCTCCGTTGACCGGATCGTCGTTCGATTTCCATGGATCTACGAATCGGTAAAATGTAGTGGGAAAGGGAATGGCGGGGAGGCGAAATCGTGTCGGGGCCATGGATCTCCTTGGGTTTCCGCGAGCAAGTCGCGGCGGCGGCTGACTCGGCTCGTTGACATTCCACGAGCGCATTAGTGAGGCGTGAACGGATCCTGACAGGGGCAGCATTGATTTAATGGCCGATGCCCACACTAGGATCGTCGTCGACGCTCGACGACGCCGTTTCTCCGTCGCGTCGACGACGTCGTCGTCGGGAACACTCGTCTGTGCTGTGAAACGGACGTGAAGGTATATGTATAGAGGTACGTCCGCTCGCTCGCTACTCGCGCGAGTAGAAACAGCGCCGACGATACTCGCGCGGCACTCGCGGCACGCGTGTGCGGAGGAAACAATTGAACGCCATCCTTCCCTCTCTTCTTCTTTCTCTCTGCGAACCCCCTCTTTCTCTTTCTCTCTCTCTCTCTCTCTCTCTCTCTCTCGTTTTTCGCTGCACTGCCATACAGCATCGAGTCTCTCTTCCTTTAATTCTTTTTCTCTTTCTCTTTCTCTTGTACTCGTCTCGCCCCGACCCGGCCAGCCCGTCTCTTCCTCTGCGGCCACAGGCAGCGAAGCTTAATAAGCACAGCTACCTACATTCCATTTCCGGTGCGCTGACGTCACTTGACAATCCGGCTACGGAGAGCTCGTCGAGCTCGACCACGTACGAGTCTCGTTCATCGTTTAGGTATACCCACACCTACGAACTTCTCAGCCGAACTCCGGACATCGTTTTATACGATCTGTTGGCTATAGTTTGGGTTTTCGGAGTTGCCGTCCTCCCCTCTTCGAATGGAATCAATGAATCATCTAGAGACCTCATGAGAGACCTTCGAAATTCGGTTGGATACTTGTTAGGCCATGCAGATTCTGTGGCAGATGAAAGCGCAAATTGCCCTCTGGGGCAGTGCTCTTGGCTCCGGCTATATCGACAGCAACGAAGTCACGCCTCGTAAAACTCTAGTGGGAGAAAAGTGATGAGTAAATCGCGGATAACTTATCAAATGTGGAGTTTTTTCTTCTGACAATCATCCTGGGGGTAATGTTGGAATTTTTGATTGTACGATACTTTGTAAAATAGTACTATCAATAGATATTCTTATCTTTTGCTATCATAGCCCATCGATAACTGTTGTAAGAATTTCTAAAAACGAAACTGACGACTTCCCACTTCGATTGCTTGATTTATATAGTTCAATGGACAAAGATGGTACAACACCTGTTCGCAGGCGATCCACAGGTACGCCAGGAATATACTCGAACAGTCGGATGCCATTAAAGCAGATGTTTGATATGTGTCGCACGAATTACGAGCGACGTCAACACGATAAATTAAAAATGTATACTCTTTCACCTCTTTGCCTCGGCCAGGTAAAATCTCATACATTTTTTAAGCACATATCCAACCTGAATCAAACGATCAATAAAAATATGCTTCCGGGAGGGTATAATTAACCGTTTAAAAAACAATAATACACACGTTATTTTTATTGCATGGGAGGAATAGCGTTAATCGTGGACCAGATCCCTGAACCATTATGAAGTAATAGACTCACTAGGTCAATCTCAAACGTCTGGTACCCTAGTTCGACACCTCGCAGCACAAAGATTCGTCATTTATAGAGGATCACAGTTCTTCAAACAATTTCATTCTTGTTATTTCTATAAAGCAACGCACACGTCATTTCCAGTACTGAATATGTTCAGTGTTAATCGTGAGCGAAGATCTCCGAAGTATTATAAAACAATAGACTCTTTGTGTCAATCTTTGAAGTCTGCACAGGTAGTATTTCTAGAGGACCACTGTCCTGTGTATTCAAATTTTGCCATTTCTACGAGACAAGGCATACGTCGCTTGCAATGTTCATCAATGTTAATATCTATCTCGAACAAAAATCCCCTCTAATACCTGCCAATATACTCTGCCAGCTTGCAACCCAAAGATTCACCATTCCATAGGGCCAGAGTCCTCCACTTTGCTACACCTGACCACCTACGATACCATTCATCGTGTTTCCTCGATCTTTTCGGTCGCTATCTCGATACTGCGTAGCAGTTCTCGCAGATAGAGACAGAGTGCTCGTCTATCGAAGAGGGAGAGAGAGGGAAGGAACGAGAATCGCGAGTCCGAGGAACGACGAACGCGAACGCGAACGCGCTAGCGATCGAGCAGGTAGGCCTTGAACAGCTCCGGACCCACGCGTTGCGGCTCTCTAGGAGTGTTGGGGCTCGTACTTCTACACAGAGAGGTATATTCTCGGCCGGTGCTGCCGGGCAAAAGACAGATAAATAACTCGGGTATGGCATTGGCTAAGTAAACGAGCCTACGCGCGCGCATTCGTGAAACGTACACCTGTACGGGATCGCGCGCACCTAGACCCATGTGTATACCAGCTTCGGTGCGGTGTCCAAGCCGGCTCCGCTTCGTTCAGCTCCGTTCAGCTCCATTCCGCTCGGGCATCGTTTTTCTTTCTCTCCGTCTCTCTTTGCGCTTGCGACCGGCAAATTCTCGTGTGGGCGTCGCTCGCGGATCGTACGCGGCTCGATCCTACGGACGCCAAGCCGAGCCGGGAGAGCAGAGAGCCGTTTTCATACGCGTCGAAAGAGCCGTGTGCAGGCGCGCGGGCGCCGATCGAGGCCATAGGACAATAAAGATCGCGCATAGCTCGCCTAGGTAGCCAAGATCCAGCCGGGAACCTGACTACGCGAGCCGACTTTTACGCCGCCCGCGCTCCTGTTTACGAGCCGAGCGATTTTCATCAGAGAGAGTCGAACCCCCTCCGAACAGGTCTCGCCATTTTCACGGCACGAGGTCTTCCTTGTATCTTGCAGATCCACTGCAATGCAGTGGAAATTTTTCGGAAGTTCTGTTAGGTGTCGTTTAGTACATCGATCCATTTGGCTTCTCGAAAAATCTCAAGTCGCTCGGTGCAATTGTAAAACAGTTTCCCTGTCTTCATCCTCATCCGTCCCTCGTTTCACGAACTGTATCTGGACCTTGGTATCAACAATAAAAGTCACGAAGTTTCAGGCAAATTTACCTAGAAATAACAGAACTATCTTGTTTCGGGAAAATTGTGTGAGATTGGCACGAGGGACGTATGCAGGATACAAAACTCTGACCCTACGAGAACCATCCTCTCCATTATGTCTAGTCCATTATGTTGCAAACAGATAATTCAATTGGGTAGCTGAACGAGTATACTCCAGTTCTTTATGCAAATGCAGATGCTAATAAAAATTTTCTACCTCAGCTACACAGAATTCATATAGGAGATTTTTATTTCACTGAATAAATTCCCATGAATCTATGAAATTTTTGAGACTGTTGGGTAGGTTTGACCGGTCTCAGTGAACGTGTTAATCAAATGAAGCATCCGTGAGCCATTCTCACTATCCGTATGCTCCTGTATAGTGAACAGTAAAGTGTTAATTTCCCCTTTTCACTGTACTATTAGATCACGATTTTATAAAATTTCGAAGTGTGAATAGAAAACTTGAAAATCTCTCTGCTTGATAAGTGAAACCGTTTGATTTCCCACGTTTACTTGGGATACCAGCTTGGACAGCTAATCTTGTCCTAACCGAAACGGGATTCCCTTTAACTTTAACCGAGCAGAAACTGGTCAGCGAGCAGTGTCGCCTCAAAGTCGAAGGATTTCGCGATCGGTCCGGTTGACACGGTATCTGGATTCCTCGACCGAAGGACGAAGAGCGTAAATTACAGCGACCGGCTCGCGCTGCTCTTTACCGGTCGCGGAATCAGACCGGAAAGCAGCAGGCAGCTGAAAATTTTCCTCTCTCGTCGATACTTGCCTCGTCCCGTTTGCCGATCGCACGCGTTACACCTCTAACATTCTTTCTTGCACATTTCCGTCGAGGTATTACTTGACCAGAGTCGCGACAAAGTTCCCTTTCGCGAAGAGACCGGTCTCTATGGTCGTTTTCATAGACACGGACTCGTTCGTTTGACAAACGAATGTTGACCCAGTAAATACCATTGAACCGCGAGTGACAGTTCTTTACTTAATCCTATTGTCAATGGAACTAACGATATGTACATTGTTTTAGAGTAACGACGCGATTCCATTAATTCTGGGTCACGCACGATTTTAAATCGCAAATAGAAATAGCACCGATTAAATTATATACGATGAATAGACTGCGGATGTTTATGCAATTTTTAATTTTTATAGGCAAATTTTAAGAAAGTGCCATGAATGCATAAAGATCTGCAGTCTAGTTATGAAAATTCAGGAGATTAAGTCTTATTGTTAGAATTGCTAATAGTTATAAAAGGATACCAGTGCGTACAATGGTTCAGACGAATGTTCTTGATAATAGGAGAATAGCCTTACGCGTGTGCTCGAACAAGGAAGTTGAAACTAGGTGGAATACCATTAAAAATATATTTTTAGAAATCAATGCACAATTGTCTAAATGTAATAAAAAATGGACATTTGTGCAATCATAAAATCCAGCTGGGAGTTGAAGATTTTCCAGAAAAACATTTCTACAATTTCCATAATCGTGACATGAAAAACATGAAAAACGATTCGTATTGACCCGTCCGGTAGTAGTATTGTTAATTAGATGTGCAATCGAGCAACACCGAAATTGCATAGGAAAAAGAATAGCAACGAAGATGGACATTGCACTGGGTTGGTAGTGGGTCAACACTCAACACGCGTTAATTTGCGAATAGAACGTCGCAAACCGGACAATGGGAAAACGGTCTACGTATCTGGTTCTCGTTCGCGAGCGGTACACGGGCCCGAATCGGTGCGAAGTAGCGCGCGTGCAGGCGCGTGTACGCGCGGGATACGGGCGATCCGACGGACGACCGACCGACCGCACGCCTCCTTACTCACTTATGAAGTTAATTGAGGGCAAACGTCCACCACCGATCTACTGACTAAGCCGAAAACATACATCGGCGAGCAGGTCGAGGCTCGCGCGCAATTGCGTCGAATTTTTCTCGCGGGAAACGCCGGCGCCAATCGGCAATCAGATCAAGCTGTACGCGAGTCCACGTCCGTCCTAGTAGTGGATCCTCGAATCCATTACCACGTCAAACACCGTCACTTTCGACACTGTCACTGACGATCACGGAAGGCCAACTTGCATCACCCTTTAAAAATAACAAAACCGCATTTCTCGAGACATTGCACAATTTTTATGGGACACATCTTCAAGTCGTGTCAATACCGCACTAAATGAAAGTTGGGGTTTTTCGATTTTTACGCATGATGTAGAAATTCTCTTCGAGCAAGTGTTACACTTAGATCACAGATAGCCTCGGCTATGAAGATTTCAACACAGTCCTTAAACAAAACTAAAACATAGTTGCACAGAGTAGGCACTCACAAGTTCTTGCACACGTAAAAGATTAAGTATCAACCACTTAACCGACAGAGCCATAAAACTGATTACTGCGAGCTGTTGAAATGTGTCTCAACTTTAACTTAACTCGGACGTAATGGTAAGGAGAGTATTTCAATTATACATAGTAGAAAATCTCCAGAAGATCTCCAGCCGTGTGGACACCTAGAAATTTCGTAAGATCCTGACCAATCATTTCCGTCACCGTCGTCGTCAACATCGTCAAGTTTGACGTCGACCTTCGCCAACAGTCGGCCGCTCCTGCGGAGAAACCACTTACTTGCTGTTGCGTTTCCATCGGCCTTCGCCGCGTGGGGTGGAAGCCTGCAAAACTTGTTTTTCCATTTTTCTTTGTTCCCTCCCCGCGTGGCGTCGTTGTTTTTCATTCTGCGGCACCGTCGTGTCAGGCGTCGCGCGGGAGGAGCGTGCTCGCGGGGGCTTCGCGGTGATCAAACGTCGACGGCGACGGCCGACGACAGCAACGCGGAAATCGAGCGGATCGATGAAACATCTGGAAGATTATCGGTCACGGTTTTTACGCCGGTTTTTCTAACCGGCGGCGACGATTTATGGGACGTGCCTGCGAGTTTTATGCGAAGCGAGTCTTCCGGCCGCCCTGGCACCGCGTTATTAAACCGTCGATAACGCTCCAGCCAAGGCTCGATTCGTTTTTGTTAATCGATCCGTGACGCAGTGATCTTGCATGTCGTGTGATCTGGTCGATCTCTGTACTTGTCCAAGATCCCACATTCTGAGCAGACTGTAGATCTTTGTGGGAAATTGTTAGGTTGGGGGGAAAGTTTCCGTCGTATTTTAAATAAGCAGGTAATTTTGCTGGTAAATTGAAAACACAAGTTGCTAGTGAGTGATTGGGAAACAGGAATTGATAGGTTATCCGAAAGATGGCAACACGTTGCGAAGTAATAAATTGAATAATTTTAAACATATATTTTTATGAATTGATTCAAATGTTTTATAGAATTTTCCTGTGACACCCAGGATTCCGGTTTGTGGCTGTCTGTGTTTCTCCATTTCTGCTTATGGTGGTTGGTTGATTTTTAAACAATTTCTTCTCTGCTTTGAATAGTGATCTGTGGATTGCAGATCTTGACGTGACATAAAAGCAGTCAGGGTCGATTGCTCGAAACGGAGAAAGTCTTTCGTTCAAACTTTAGCTGTACGACTTTCTGCATGACTTGGAGAATAAGAGCGGAAAAGCGAGTGACGAAACGAGAACTCTGTAAACTATTTTTCGAAATTATTGGGAAACGCTGTACAATAATTGAGCCTGGCACAAAACAAATCCTGAATAACGGGTTGCGGTGCGTATTTAGATTTATAGTAGGGTGGGCGGAAAAGTTGTTGCACTAGGCGATCACGTAATATTGTTTATTATACGCGTGAAAAGTGGTGGGTATTTATTGAGCGTAACATTGACACCCACAGTTGAAATTCCGTTTCGTAAACAGTGTCATGCAAAAAGGTCCAGCTATAAATACGGTAATACAGCTATAAAGTAGCAATAATTGGAAAAAATGTTCGTCTTAAACTCAACAAAAATTGAAATTGTTCGGAATTTTCTGTAGACGTAACAAAGATTCAAGCTTCTGATGGCCAAAATGATACTTAAGGAGGGGTTTATAAGAAGAAAGCTGATGGAAAAGGTGCAAAATGATATTAAGGAGTTAGGTCAATGCATGTTCTGACATTTGCTCTTGTTCTGTGCTTTGAAGTCACAGACTATTTCAATCATTCTCCAGTGCTATTTTACAGATCTTTCGTAATCCAAAGAAACAGATTATATTCAGCAGGATTTAGTAATATGTTATTATAAGATATAAAAATGGAAATATTATATTAATATCTGTTTTAAAAATTTTATCATGACATCACTCTTTACCTTAATACAAGTATAAAATGCATACGATTTACGATCTATCTGGGCTCAGAGCGAACATTAACATCAATCCTTTTATGCTGAAAAATCTGCTGATAAGAAGTAGCAGTATTAGGAAAATTTCAGAAAATAGTGATGATCTTCGTATTGACTAGCCGAGCAGATTCGTCGGGGCTCGTCCGGATGAATTATACTAATGGCGTGACAAGTTACAAATATTGAATCTAATTATGGTAATGCGCCGGTAATCTATTTGCATTGCTGAATAATGAAGACACAGGTGGCACGGAAAGATCCCACCCAGGTTCCCCGTGCGAGTGACCCAGAGACGGAGAAAGCAACGAGTAGTCTGGTTCGTAGAGAGAAAGAGACAAAGAAAGACAGAGAGCCGGATGCCCAGCTGGAAAGCAGAAGTCGCTGGTCTGCCTAGTTTCCGATTCTTCGAGTCTTCGCTCGTCCGAAGCTCATTTTCTATTTATCGTTTCCAAGCGGGACCCACCTCTCTGGACTCTGACCTCCGGACTCTTTTTCCCCAGCTTTTCGCCTCTCTCTGTGTCCCCATCGAACATTCACGCCTTGAAGATAGGCGGGTTCTTCGGGGCACAATTGGAGCGTCGTTCGTCGCGACACTTTGCATAACTGGATATTTAAATCTAGCGGTCTCTTCGATCGAGCGTTCAACCTGGCCCGGGACTCTACTTCCCGAGAGAGAGAGAGAGAGAGAGAGAGAGAGAGAGAGAGAGAGAAAGGAAGAAAGGAAGAAAGAGGAATAGAGAGATCGAGTTGAAACGCCTCGCGAAATATCGTATTCATTAATTCCGGTCGATCGCTATTATTCGCGGCCGTTTATTATTCATTCGGTTATGTCACTGATTATCGGCGCTCCGCTTCCTCCGCCACAATGATTCCGGGATCGAGATCGCTACGAGTTGCCGGCTGGTTTGGAAAGTCGGTAATAATAGCGTGTTTATTACGGACGCCGGTCTATTAACAAACATGAACGATGACGGGACCGTTTAACACCGGAGACCGATTAACAATCGGAAAGGAAATTAAATCGCGATCGGATCGGAAAGTTAACCATTATGCAACTATACTTGACGAGGTGGACCGAAGTATACTGCTTGCGGAAGCTTCAATCGACACTTTCACTGATACGATCAAAATTGTAAAAAATCGTGATTGGATCAAATGCTGACAATGAACGTACATAAAACAATGCTGATCAAAAATACACGTATACGTTTGATTGTCTCTAAAAAGTTGCTTTTCGGCTAATAAAAACAACTGGCAATGGAGGTACCAGTTTTACAAATTTAGGAGAAAATATCAAATTAAGGAAAAGATGATTAAACGGAGATTTTTACTAGCAGAAACTCCATTTTACTAAAAATATGTCCATCAGACAGAGAACATGTTTTATATTTGACGGAGCACTGTATTTCAAAATTTTGCATAGAATCCGCTGTCTAGCGCTAAGAAATGAATTCTCACTCTCCCGCTGACAAGTTCAAGTATACACTTGGCGAATAGCAAACCCGGTGACAGCAGCTCGCCCTTCCGACCGCGAAAATGACTAATCCAGGGGTTCAATTATTGTGCAACGAATCCGACAGGGCAGTAATAAACGAGAGAACAATTTCGATCTCGCTCGTCACGATCGCGAAACGGCACGCGTGTCAGAGAGACGTTCGAGCTTTTTGCGCACGAGACGTCCCCCTCGGTTTCCGAGCCGAGCCGACAAGAATGCGGACGTTTAGTACAATTACGCGACCGGCATTGCCACGAATCCGTGCCGTCACGCACTCGTTGTACGAACGCGAGCGAAACGCCTTGGCTTTTTCTCGCCAGTGAAGACAGGCCCGGCCCTTTTCCGCTTTGGCGACACACGAATCGTTCTCCAACTGCGTCCGGTGACGTTTCATACATTTTATCCGCTTGCGAACGCCCCACGCGGCCCTCGAGACCGATAAACCGTCGGATTACAGCGTTTTTCACAGGCGAAACTTCTTCACGAATCTCGCCGGGCCTTTTCCAACCCACCTAATCGAAAATCTGTCGCAAAGTTCTCCGCGTCGGTTAACGTATGGCTCCGTGATAGGGATACTTTGGGGAGTGGACGGCGGAGAAATCTATCTCGAGATGTTGGATATTGTTCCTATTTCTTCTGAATTATAAAATGAAAATGGCATTTTATTCCATCAATTTATGATTTAAAGTCCTTAAAAATTGCTGTACCATTATCGAAAATATTCATTACATTATTAAATATGTCCGCATCTGATCAATTACTAAGCATTTGGTATTAAACCAATTTGATATCCATAAAATTTCAAAAATCATAGGTAATGAAAGTATTCTAGAAATGGAAGTCTTCTAAAAAAGAATTAATAAACGATACAACTACATCGATGGATCATTTAAATCAGAAAAATGTTTTAAGGATTGGTGTTGTCTCGCAGATACGACGTTTCACTCGCTATGCTTTGCAACGTTTTAAACGATCGGCAAGAAACCAAGGAATACTGTTCGTATACCATGTAAGTAATATTTAGGACCCGTAGTTTTCACATATAACATCGAGATATAACTACGTGGCCGGAGGCTTTCCCGAGAGATTACAAATTTGCAGGCACAGGGTAGATCGTGATCAGGTCCGTCCTGATCGCGAATTTACGAAGAGTTTAGTCCGCGAGCCGCGAGTGTCGGCGCGCACCGAAAGGTCAATAAAATTACTCGGCCGCAAATACGCCGTGGATTCGATCGTGTACAAATGTAACAAGCGTACGTACTGAAGCGGGGGTTTGGGCTATACGCTGCCGATAAATACACTCGCCGCCGATTCAATTACGGATCGGCGGACGCTCGTCCGTCCTTCCGGCCGAATTTACGGTGGAGCGGCCGTCCAGATGGATCCACGATCTCGTCTCGTTGGGACGTTTCACCAAGAAACTTTATTGCGTAAACGTACGAGACCGATAAACTTGCTAATCGACACGCTTTTCGCGGAACATGCTCCTATCCGTTGAAATTCCAAATCGCTTGATGAATCGCGAATTTTTATGCTATAAAATCGTTGGTTATTAGATTGCAAATTGGCTGAGTAGAAGCACATGTGCAGTATATTAATCGAGTTGATAATTAACTCAGCTTTGCTTACTCAAAATATCATTTTCCTATTAAATATATTATCAACAATATTAAACATTTAAATATTCTATTCTAGGTCGAACGAATGTTTTCATTTTCGAGTTAAAATAGCTCCGGATGCAAAATGTTAAGGCTGGATGTTTCTCAAAAGTACGTTTCACTTACACTAACACAAAAGGAAGTTGCTGGGGGTACAGATTGAAGACAAAACTGATGAAAAGGTTTAACAATAGCCGAGTTAAGGCGTTGCATAAAAGATCGACATTTTGCGAACACGGTATTTCAGCCTGCTGTGAAATATGCTCAGGGGTAAATTTGACCAACTCGTTTGAGGTACCTGTCCCCTAAAGACACAGTTGTTCACATCTGTTAGATGAAGTGTCTCATATTATATTCAGATTACATTCCGGCGCGGCGGGGTAGAAATTGAATTTTCGATTGTCTCGAAGAAGGTGGATCTCTATGGTGCGTGCAAGGTGTTAAAGGGACACTGTCACGGGGCCCATAGACGCGTGCAGACCTGGCCCGCGTGTAACGCGGTTGTCTCGTGCCACCGGCGCATTCCGCATGCCCGCGGGAGCCCGATAAAACGTATGCAGATTAAAACATTTTATTTGAATGATAATATAACACTTGTTGATGCAAGCGCGTTGGCCTAGGTTAGCATAATAAACATTATGTAGATCTGTACGGCCGCGGCGAGCTATCCGTTCCGGCTACGTCCCGCCGTTACACAAACGCCTGTTTAACTCTCCCTGTGACTGTGCGTTCAGGTTCGTGGTGCACCGCCGCTTCCCGAGCACATGCACATGCTAATACATAGCCACCTGGTGTGCTTCTGTGTTTCTCTGTTCAACCTTGCCCCCTCTACCCTGTTCAGTGGCTCGTTCCTCTCCGTATGCACCCCTTCCACACACTCTCGTTGCCCCCTTGCTCTATCCGTGAGACGTTCATTCATTAAATCCAAGTGACCGCGTGTGCATTCGCAATTTTATCGATGTTTCGATCGAACCTCGGCTCGACAAGCATCTTCAGATTGCCGAGGTCCGCCGAGATCTACCGTGAATTCGTACATGCCATTCACTGTGGGATGCAGCATCCCTTAAACTAGGGTGCAGTCGAACGTGCATTGTCTATTGTCCATTGTCTTCGTCTTCGTGTCCTCGCCACTTGACACGAACTATTGTTTTGTAATAATCAGATTTATTCTTGAAAAATTCACTAAAGTAATTTTTACCTAACTCTCTCACTCGCAAAAATTCTTGTAGTGTTTACTATTCTTTAGAATTACGGCCGATTATAACGATCCTCGATTTATGAAATCAGTGGTGACTAGACTGCGGATCTTCATGCAATTAAATTTTGAAAATTTACACAACATCCTAGGATATAAAATACGACAATTTAGTAAAATTTCCGTTTATTGCAGATCTGAAAAGGCTATTATATTTTTATTCCTCGAAATTCGTGTAGAAAAATTATAAATTAGATGAACATTAGTTGTCTAGCAATGACTCAAAGTACACGATAGTCCGAAGACGAGGAAAGATGGCTAATTGAATCGTCGCAGGTCCGAGATTAGAGACGCGAAGCCACGGTCTCCCTAATACATACACATATACCGGGGCGTAAAACGCGATCGGCGAATGTATATTAAGCAGCCAGGATTTTATGGGCTGTCCGGTAGGTAGTGAAACGATACCAGTACAGGTAAAACGATCGCACACGGGCCCGAGATCGCGCGATCCACCAATCGATCGATCGCATCGGTTGGAATTTTGTACCGGGACGAAAATCGACGCTGCGCCTTCCGCCTCGCCTCCGACGAGATCGAGAGCCGACACCTTCTCCTTGACATTTTCTCCGGACACCTACGGGCTATTCTCGAGAATGAGAGAGAGAGAAATCTCACCGCGCAATTCACCGTGCACGCGGCGAGTCGATGCGATCGGATACGATGGGATCGCATGAAAGATCGATTCATCGCGCTCCGCACGTGACCTAACCCCTGTTCGATTCGTATAATTAACCCTTCGATGGATCGCGCGGACGTTCGAACGCTCTACGACAGCGAAACAGTCTTCTGGTGATATTTAGTGACGGTTCAAAACTACCCCGTGTTGCGAAACGCGTAAAGTAAAGATGGGTGAAACATTATCCTCGAGATCATTCCTGAGGAGCGTATAAGAGTTATCAAGTCTGAACCACGGTTCGGACTTCCGCCTAAGGTCCAGTTCTTTTCTATAGCAAGAAGGTTAGCCTACTGAGCACAGACACAAACGTATAATGACCGCGCGGCGCGCCGTGAAGGACCATAGGAGGCGCGACCACTCTGAAAATCCTAAATGGATAAACATCGAGCGGCGAACGAGTGCTCTCGCTTTTACGACATTCGTCGGACGCGTCGAGGGCGTTTTATAACCGGCCTGTTGCTCCTGGCTATCTAGCCGACGCGGCATGGCCCGTAGAAAATGGCCGTGGCGTAAAAACGAAACGGTCCACGACCGTTGCCCAGTTCTTCTCCGATTCACGCGGAAGGAAATTCTATCGCTTGGGAGGTCAAGAGACACGGTTGAATCCGAAAAAGAGGGAACGACAACGAAAAAGAGAGAGAGAGACGTTCTCGCTAACAGACGGGAAATCGGAGACCTTCTCGATTCCCGATCCTCCGAGAATTAGTCGCAGCCCCCTCGAATTTCATGAAATTCCGATATCCCCTCGTCTCGTCTGTTCCGAGGTCTGGGAACGTTCGCGAATCCGCTTTGCGAATCCGCTCTGCACAGCTTCGCGACGCTCGTTAACGTCGGGAACGCGACCCGTCGTAAAGCCGCGAACTTATCCGGCCAGAGAGAAACGAACGCGGGTCGAGGGACTCGCCGAGTCGCGTCGAGGCGCGAACTTCAACGGGGTCCCAGAGTATCCGAGAGAGGATTCGAGAGTATGCGAATCGTCCGGAGCCGGCCGCGATAATAGGACCTATGACACGCACGTACGAGACGTATACACGGATACGTGCGGTGTATAGACGACGGACAGTTGTGCTCTCGGGCCGCACGCTCTCTCGGTCGCCCAAGTTAAGTGGCCGGCACTCGCTGAAAATAATGTCCAATTCCGACGTAACTGCAGCACCTACGACCCTGACTCTTCTCGGCTTACCTTGAGCGCTCATTCGGAACTGGCGAGGAATGCTACGACGAGTGGGCGGCGCTCGGCTCTGCGGATCGCGTGTGAGTGATACGCGGTCTTCGGTTTGGCAACGATTTTCGCGCAACTGGTTATCTTCTAATCTGTCGGAGGAATTGTTGCGACGTTCGAATCGTGAAAAGAATTGCTTGAGGCGAGGTTTCCCCGAACTAGTGCTTCATGGGAAGGTAACAAGCACTCCGTGAAAAAATAATTATTGAAAAGATTTATTGATTATGCGTCGGTACCTGCCATTCAAATTACATAAGGTGCTTCGACAAAATTCGAAGATCCTTAAAGTGTTCCATCAGGGAAAAAGTATGGGAAATCCTGGCTTTAGGAAAAGTCGGGGTAACTCCGATGGCGTAATTTTGAACGGGTGATCAACCCTATCTTTCGGTTCGATTGAGACAAATCTTCAAGAATTCTCCACTGCTTTCACCTTCGATTTTTGCCATCCACCTTGTAGGTGAAAGGTGGTTCTCGGGTCGTCATCGATCCCTAAATCACAATACTGTGTAGTAGCGTCGTACACAATGGATCGACGTAGGACGAACTTCCATCGATTCGCCGACGCGATTCGGGAAAACGATCGTGTCTGTAAAAACTCCCGTCTCTCTTTCTTCGATAGACATTAAACAACTGGCCGTGGGCTTTTGGTGACGTTTCCATTAACCCTTGCAACATTATAACGAGTATGGAGAAGACGATGCTGGTCCGGGGATACATTGTGTCTTCGATTATGCAGGCATTTCAAAGTGTCTGCTATCAGGATTACTCACTCTTTAATTATAACTATTATGAGCAGACTACGGAACTTTATGTATTTATAGCAAAATCGAGTAAAATTGTCGGAAAATGTTCAAATTTGAAAATTCCAATACTCGATTCCTCCTCTATTACAACAATTAAGGGAAGAAAAAACACACACACATTTGCTTCTATTCCTTGCAATCGATGCAGACAATTTTTATTTCGTAATAACAGATTAATTAAACAAAGCTAATTGCATTCCAATTATCCAAAATAAAAGAATCTGCCTAATCATCTATTAGACCCATACCAACCACTCAATCTACATCAAGGTAATCTCCAAAACTGACCCAGGCTCTCATCAATGCGCAAACCCACTTACTCCCTTCCAGATACAATTCCTCTTTTACTATCAACGTCGACGAGGATTGGAGGAGGATCTCGATCGCAATGGATCGATGGATACAGGGTAAGGTGTGCGTGGTGCCCGTGACCCTCGCAACGGCAGGTGCCCTTCGTCGGGGGGCGAGTTCGATCGACTCGAGAGAGACAGAGGGAGAGAGAGAGAAAGAGAGAGAGAGAGATACAAGCGGCTACACTAGCCACTTTCGGTCCGCGTCGCGCCGCAATCGGATGTAAATGCCATGCAAATTTCGGGGCGAGGAGAGGCAGAGATAGAGGCGGAGGTGGAGGCGGAGTGAGAGGAGGCTGCCGGCGGATAACCGCGCTATCGGGCTACCGAATGCACCGGGTGGCGCGATAAACGGCGACCAACCGAGAGAGCAGGGAGACCAGTGAGGAAAAGGAGAGAGAGAGAGAGAGAGGAGCCTCACTCGAGGGAATCGCGAGCCCACGAATTCCGGCTACCGCCGCTCTCTGTGCCGCTCCTGGTCCGCGCCGACGAATTTAACGATCGCGTCCGCACACCCCGAACCGCGTCGCCGCCGACGAAATATTTACCTGCGGGAAACTCGAGCCCGATAGCCTGCATTTAGTGCGCCGACACGCTCGCCTCCCGCGATGATACGCTGTTACGTATTCAGGGGACAATGTTCGACGCCCGCTCGATCCTATCCGGTGTCGTTCTCTCTTTAATTGCGCGATCAAGGAACTGTTTTCGACGTGCGGCGCCCACCGCCGCCTAATTTCCTTGCTCGCAGATATCCCATTTTTTTCTCGCCTTTACGATCTTACTGGCCTTAGTATTGACCGGTAGTGAGATTTCAAAATGTGGGAAGAGACGCATCCCCGACGCTACGGAAAGAATTACCCTCAAGAAGACTTAGAGACTGTCTGATACTCTTCATTTCGCCGTTACGATGCCTTTTTGAATCACAATAGTATCGGATACATAATGTCACAATGCTCGAAATAAAATTGTTTCGGTGGTATAAAGGGATGGTGATGGGACACAATGATTGAATTCAGCAGAGGATAGCGTTCACGTATTTCGTGCGCTGCGGAAAGTGCAGCAATTGGATCAAAGGTTCGTAGGCCAGTATTATTGGCTGAGAAATCGCATGTAGGCCTCGTTTCTGATGGAGGTACGTACATCGGGGAACCGCATTGCCGGAATTCGCCGGAAATCAATCCGAGTGGTCGCCGATGCCTCTCTGTTTCTCCCTTCCGTCCGTCGATCCGCCCGTCCGCGCCGCAAATTTGCATTTCCATCGGTTCGATACGAGTCCTCGCAAGATTGAGAGATCGTTCAACTGGTATCGGGCAGCTTCTCCTATTACTTTTCAATTTTGCTCCGCCCAAATGTCCATTTTGAGACGACAACCTTCTTTGGCGACGCTTCTTAACCAGCAAAGTTGAACTAGTACGAGCAGTTCAGAATATTTCATTTGTTGTAACCCTTATCTTCGTATCGAGTTAATGAAATGTAGAAGACAAAGTTGAAGTGTACCCCTAAGAGCTCCCAGTGTCGAAAATGCCACACTCCAGAGCCACTGATGCCATCCCATTTTGCCAAAGACTCCGCCAATTTCCGGGTCTCATTGAATCGACTGGTCAGCGTGTTCCAGAAGGTGTCGACCCCTGATCGTAGCATCTTGTCTCCTCGGACGACAATCGCCGGATAGAGGTTTCCCGGGGGCGTTTTTGCGTCGGTCCATCGAGACGGTGGAGCGTGCCAGGCAGATGGGTAGACTATCGCAAAAACTCCGTCGTGAAATCCAATTCCAGAGGCGAGAGGGACGGTCCAGGAACGGAGAGTGCTAGAAGGAGGAAAGGAGCCTAGGAGGGAAAGCGGATCGTAGAAACGCGAAAGAGAAGGTTGGCCTGTGCGTGTTGCAGGGTTGGTAGATGAGGGGGACGAAAAAACGCGAGGAATTAGCGGTCGGACGCGTGCAATGCGGACGGGTCCGCATTGTTGTCCGGTCGTATTAGCTGTGGCAACGGGAGGCGGAAAAGAGAGGGAAACGGTGCCAGGAGATCCCCTGAACCGAGCAGCCACTCCACCCCTGGATTTTCCGGCTTTGTTGGCGAGATCCACGCCCGCCACACCTCCCTCTCTTATTTTTGTCCGGCACGCTCCGTGATTTTTCACCGGGCCTGTTTTCCCACCCCATTTTCCTCTACCCTCTCGCGTGATATACGCGACACTTTTCTTGCTATCCGTCCATTTTCGCGGGGCACACTACGATGCAGCTCAGACATTGTAAAACAATTTGGGGTTGGAAATGTATAACGCAGAGATTATAGAATTTGTAGGTTCCGTCCGAAACATGGAACGGGGGAGTTTTTAGAAAAAATACCAATCCGGAACACTTAATTCCAGTAGAATTTATGTCATTCAAGAAAACAGAGAACGAACGAATACATAATAATTCTATTTATGCGTCGTTTCGAGGATCGTGCCATACTGTTAAAAATTTATGAACACAGATCGTAGAGATAGTGTGTTCCAAGTCTAGATATAAAACTCACTGTTTGTATGAGATTCTTTGTCATTGAAATGCTATGTTGAGGACTTTCATGCGTTGGTTCAAAACATAACAATAGAATTACGATCTCTTAATAGTTTAAGATCATCGAAGTTTTTCTAAATATTTTGATGACTACGTAGTTTCATTACAACAATCTCATAGCTCATTAAAAAACAATTGAACTTTTCGTTCAGACTATTTGATATTTTTATTAAAAATTTATATATTGTAATATTTATATATTATATATTTATAATCTTGCAGAGTTGCAACATACCGGAATGAAATAGAATTTCTGTTCTTTCTTAACCCCTTCGGTAATGGCGTCTTGATATAAGGACATACCGAATAAAAATTTCAGGATGACTCAGAATCTTCTTATAAGCTCGTAGACTTCGTTCTCAATTACCAGAGATCCTACGGAGTCGTGATCCCGTCGTTACCGATTGCGTTTTTCCTCGGAATCGAGCCGAGTCGCGCATGTTTACGGTGGAAACATTGGTCACCGGTCACCGGTCACGATTTTTTGCGACCGCCCCGATGTATTCGTCGTCAAACTTTATCGCGTCACGCGTTTTTTCTCGCGAACACCTTTGTCGGTGGTGTCACAGGCTCGCCTTGAACTTTACCACCGTCGACGGCACGTTGCTCGGAACTCGTAACGCGTTGCGATTATAAAAATAACCCGTGGCAAGAAGCGCGCAGTGATCGCGCGATCGTACTACTGTTTTCTTTCGATCGTTCCCTCTGTACTCGAGCAGAAGGCGTGTCGCTGCACTCTGGATATTGCATACTGGATCATGTAGTTGCGGAAACCATAGCGTTCCTGTTACGATAAACAATCGATACCAAGCCAATATAATTCTACCGCAAACAACGGTTGCACCTTCGATCTATATATCGATCCTTGTGGCTTTCGTAGACGATCCTCGTTAGGAAGTTCCGCGGCTGTCCGGATCCGATGATGGAGCAGATTTCGCCAGGTTTTTGGGGTCCTCCCATGGTCGGCTGTCTTTTGTTGAGGATCGCATCGGTTGCAACGCTTGCCCGTATTGTGCGCCCGTCCACGCATGGTTTTTGTACGGGCGTGTTCCGCGACGGGCCACGTTCCACCGCTTCCATCCGCGTTCCGCTTGCGACGTGGATCGCTTACGGGGGTCCGTGCTGCAGCTGCCCGATCTCCTCATGTCGAACGTCTGCCCCTGCTCCCCTGTATGCAGCCGAGGTGCATCGATACTCTGTTGAAAAACAGCGAAAATGTGGACGTCGCATTCGCGCGAACCATTCTCATCTGTCCTCGAACAAGGATTGTCGAAATTATAGAAATCACATGTCCTATTAATAGCTTCCAAAAGCTATTGGAAGATATGTTCAAGTTTTGTGTTGAAATCGCTTCGAGTGCAAAAGGTTAAAACAAATTAATTGCCCAGTGTGAGATGCAGCTAGAGCCTCGTTTATGTATTCTACGGTGAATGTTCGCGGACGCTTTGCAGAACGTGTCCTGGAGCATGCGTGTTCGCCAGGTCCGGAACATTGTCTTTTGGGGAGAAAAAAAGGATGATACGACGCTTTTGGTCCTGTAAAGCGAAAAACCGGTGGCGCGACATGTGTCCAATGATCGTGGTCCTCTCCCGGTTTTATGGAACGAGCATAAATCGCTGGAGAAGCGAGCGTCGCCGATTTCAATCTCGAGTCTTTTCATAAAAGAACTCGTGGCCGCGTGCGCGCGCGCCCGCGCGAGCCCCGTAAGCGCGCAATAATTCTCCCTATTCTACACGGTGTTCATTAATTACCGGCCGACCGCGAGAGGCTAAAGAGAAAGAGGAATTATGGATCCGCCTTTATCCGTGCATCGGCCCCGCCACGCTCCCGAGCGAAGGATATACCGTAGAATTCCCTTTTTCTTTCGTTTTTTTAAACCGTGGCGCCGCGATAAGCCTCCCCTGCCACCCGCGATTATTTATTATTTGCGAAATTCCTACGGCTAAATTGCCACTGCCTACCGGAGCGGAAAATCGGACGATTTTGATCATGCTGGAATAATGATTCGCCCCTTTCTTATTAACGCGAATGATCATGTTCAAATTTCATTTAAAACTATGGCTACGAAACCTATTAATAAGGCAGTTTCGTAGACGGCACGAAATTCAGAGTCGATTTTATAGTCCAATAGTTGTTCCTAACTTTTTACAGCTTGTAATTGCACAAGTACAATTATTATAATTTAGTCAAGTATTGCTAATCTTTCGTGTGAAGTTACATAAGTAGTATTGCTACTAGAACTTGGAAGAAAACATGGGTTTTTTGCTAACATAAAAATGACACATGAACAGAACATTTACATCAACAAAGGTGTTACATATGGTTTTAGATGCTTCGAAATTTTACTCATATTCTGCTTTCGGTTCTAAACGTCTCGATTCGAAATCCGCGATTACATTATGCTGAGATCGAATATAGGATGGGATAACCACGTTTCTTTAGCTATTTCTCTCAGCGTTTGGTGTTGGATGAAGATATCACAATCTCTTGAATCATTCGCGAAACAGCGAAGACTCCTAAACTGTTAATGTGTAATTGTCGATCTGAAACATTCCAGAAATCGTGACTGCTATTCCTTAAAAAAAGCAATTTTCAAAAAAATTATGTGAACGATCAAACAGTCAAAATCATTTCCTAAAGGGTTGATCGGAGGTGTCTCGACGCAATGGCCAGTACGAAAATTCTTCCCAGAGATCGCAGCAAATGTTGTTGGACTCGTTTCCGATTTTCAAGAACGCATTGAGGGTAGTTGTCGGAGAGAAAGAAGGCGAGAGAATGAGACGAAAGGTACTCCAGTTTTCGATCCGCTCGCAGCGGGAGTCGAGACTTGTGCGAGCGAACCAGCACGGAAAAGCGGCGAACAAAAAAGCTAATGCCGTACGAGAAACAGTTTATAATCCGCAGAAGTTAAGATCGAGCGACAATGGGCCACGTGGAGCGTAATAAGGGGCGCTTACAGGATTACACGCCGGCCAGGTAAACGCATTTGCCGCGTTAGCTGGTTTTCGGGGTCTGTACACTGAAAAGAGGGGATGCAACACGTTGAGACTTCTCCCTGATGATCTAGAAGCGATATACAGGGTGGTCCGATAACTATTCTCTCGTTACGATCATGCTACTAGTCTGCTTCTCGCTGGACCATTGAAAACAACATCGCGGTTGTGTTATTGATTTTTGCGGGAAGCTCGAACCGATAAATCGCGAGTGAGGGAGGACAAATGAGAGGACGTTTGTCACCGGCTGTCCGGGAACAAACGGCGAAATTAGGCGCGAAGATTTTCGCGTTGCGAAAGGTACGCGTAACGCCGGGTATCAATTCCGATCGATCAATGGGGCTTCCCCGTGCGATTAGTAGGCGAACGCCGTTTAGCCGTTAAATACGACGTTTCGGAGCGTAATAGCGGCAATTATCGTGTTAGTAGCTATATTCCGAAGGCATCCGTCGCTTCGTACCTTTCGCCGTGTAATTACGTCTCGTTAAGATCTCGGGAATGTAATCCGGCTCGCTCGTTCGCTCGTGAGCTTGCCAGCACAGCGGACGAAACTGGAAAACCGGAGCGCGCACGCCAGTCAGACGGACGATCCCAGAGTGTCCTTCTTTTCCCTCTGCGTATCCTACATCACTGTTTTAGACACCACCATCTCCCGTTTCTCGATCTGCACGCTTGTTTTTCTACGGTAGAACTATTCCTGACGTCTCCTTTCGCGTCCGGGAATTTCAAATCGTTTTTTCTAGACAACCCCCTCTAATCCTGGGGAGGATCATCAACATAGCAATGCTGTAGGTGACGATTTTTAAGTATGTCCAAATTCGAGATTACTTTCTTGTTGATCAAAATTGCAGGAAAATTTGTTTTCCTAGTCACGATTGAACCACCGTCTGTTTGTTAACGTTATCTAGAGAAACGAGAAACTAATATTCTCGTTCGACGCTCACCACTGAAGCTAACGAAAACTAAGAAGAGCAAGTTCCCCAGTAAACTTACAAGCTGAAGGGATGAGGCCAGAGAATGTTCACAAGACGAGGACCTCCGTGATCCTTGAAAGGGACCGTAGTCGACCCTGCGTGGCTCGCATAATCGACACGTGAACTTTCACGCAGCAGGCCGATCGGCTAGCAAGAAGCAAGGCCCTGCGAGTAGGAAGACGCCGCGCGAGGCGGCCTCGAGTGCTGAGGATAGAATGCCGAAGGTGAGCTCCGGGGGATACGTAATCCTTGGAGCATTCTCGCTCGGCACGATCCTTTTCGGCTCCTCGCTATTAACAACGGCAGAGAGAAGAAGTAGGGAGGAGGAGGGGGAGGAGGAAACCGTTGTAGTCGTCGTTGGCGTCGTCGCATAAAATCTAATCGAGCCCCGAGCAGGAAATTCGAATCACCCGAGGAATCGAGTGCGAACGCGACGAAATTATAAACGCCGGTACGCGGAAGAGTCGTCACGGATTAGAACCGGGTCCTGCAATCGACTGCAGCGATCGCGGGGTCGGGCGACATCGTTGCCATAAACCGGCACGCCTAATGGCTGCCGCAGATCGAGATCGGCAGGTTTTACAACGATCCCGGTTATCGTAAAACCGAGCTAGCGCGATTTCCGCGGCGATCGCGACGAAAGAACAATCCGCGGTGTCGGGTTTCCATGATCCTTTGCTCCGAGGTCCTCTGAGATCGCTCTGCCGGCCACGAGTACAGAGTGGTCGAGGTAAAGAATAGTTCGAAACCTATCCTAAGACAACATACATCTAGCTCGATAACGTCTCTTAACCCTTTTTCCGTATTTTAACGAGTTGCTCTCAACGTAACACAAATTATGCTGTGTTATATCAATTTCATATCCACCAAATTTAACAAGTCATGGAGAATGGAAATATTCTGGGTCGGAAGAAATGTTTAATTTTCGAATTAAAATAGCTCCGTGTGCAAAGAGTTAAAATAATATCTTTGTGAGTTTTAATCACTGTAACTGTATAGAAAATAAAACGGCAAGAGATTAAATACACGGGAAAAATTGATGTTACAACAGCTTCCCATTCACGGTTGGCGGGACCGTCATTGTACCTTTCAATTCCGAAATTTGTCAGAGTATCAGAGGAAAGGCGGGGTCGAAAGATGTGGTAAAAATTCCAGGGGCCGTTCGGGATCTGATGGTGACAGATCGGCGTCGGAATCGATTCCCTGCGGGTCAGGGGTCATCCTGGAAGCCGGTGGTCTCGCAGCTTTTGTCGACGCCAGTCACTTCGACTCGTGCCGCACAACCTCGACGGAAAAAGAGAGAGAAAAAGAGAGAAAGAGAAGGGGCGGGTGTCCTTAGATGGTTCTCGCGGTGATTCGTCATAGGCGTGACCCAGCGACGACGACGTTCCATCCTAATCGCGTCATCGACGTCCACGACGCCCGACTTTTTCTGCCTGAAGCCCGAGATAGGATCTCGCGACGCTGTTACCGCATGCCGCTCGATACTCGCGCGCGCAACAGAGAGGAGGCCTTCGGCTAAGGTGGGCGCAGGTGCTGCTCCGGTATCTCGTTCGATCATCCGGGACGACGGCGATCCTCGAGCGGAATCTAGCTCGCGCGAAATCGCTCGATCCTCTCCGCCCAGAATGACAGAGGTAGAGAAACAGAGAATGAGAGAGAGAGAGAGAAATCGTCGAGGAAACTAGACGACTTTACCTAGGCGAGAGAGCCAGTTGATCGAGATTATCGCGTGGGCGGAGAGCCGGCAGCTAGGATGGCCTTGAATCGTCTCACAGGATCTGAGGATTAGGACAGCGGCTTGGAAGGTGATAGTTTAATCCTGCAATGACACCATCGGCGCACGACGGCTTGGAGGGATCCCTTTAGATTCTACTTGAAAAGTGGTTGTTTAGTTTTATGGCTTCTTTGGGTAATTAACGACTTCAACGAACCATTGAAAGAGTCAATAACCATGGATCGATCGACGTCCTCGAAGATCCCAGACTATCTGCTAACCCTTGGAGGATCGGTTACAGTAGTCGACGACTAAAAGTAGGCACGAAACCCGAAAGGAAGCAGCAGGACGAAACGGAAGAGGCTTAGGACAGTGCGTTCTTCGTGGCAAGAAGAAGAAGAAGAAGAAGAAGAGCGAGGAAGAGAAACGTATAGAATCGTCGTGGTTGGTAAAGGACAGTAGGTAGCTCTCGAGCAGAGAGCGAGCAGCGGGTGCTCCGGATCCGACTGGACCGGTTCTGTCTGGATTCCCTAGGAGTTCTAGCCTTCGGGACTCGCAGGATTCTCACTGGTCACCGGTCTGCTGCGTCGCAGACCGGACTGCTCTTTGGTCTCCGACTCTTTAGTTCGTCTCTCTCTCTCTTCCTTTTTTCTGGTTCTGTTAGTCGTTCCCTTCCTTCCTGCCTTCCTCCTCGTTTCCCTGACTGCTACCCCAGCAGGGAGGAAGTTTCGTATCGGCTGGACCCGGCACACGTTTCAGCGTATCATTTATCATCGGACCAGAGAATCGCTGCGACGATGCACCAGCCGCTTACCAGCTTACTCGCATACTCTCTAGAGAACCTGGCCTTCCTTCGTTCTCTGATGACTTGATACTAACGCTCGGGAAGACCGGGCTCGCGCGACACCGATACCACCGACTACTATCTGATCAGTTGCCTCACAGACCGAGAAAGGCTGCTGTTGCTGTTTCTGCTGTTGCTGCGAGGCTGTTGCTCGATGCAGTATAGCTCCCAGATCAGAGACACGAGAGACAACGACAACGGGATACACGGCGCTGGGATTCTGCGCGATCCAAGATATTCCCCCAGTCGGTTGCCGATCCTATGGATCCTACTCAGACTATGGTTGTTGCTGCTGTCTGACTCCGGGGCCTTTAATTATACGAGTACATACGCAATTTGTCTTGTTATCGATCCGAGGTTTCAGATTCCTCGGCTCGGGGATATTGTACCGGATCCGCGATCCGAGCTGCGCCGATTGCGTTTGTTTCTTCTCAGAGGATTCTCAGAGCAGATCGCGGATTTTACGCTTTCACGACAAAATGCATCGCTGCGATTTAACACGATATTTAATCGCGAGAATTTAGAACTATTTTTAGTAAATGAGACATCCTTCGTGTGGACTCCGTATTTTGTGATAGATTTGCCAATGGAAATTATGGTAAAGTTCAGAGTAACCGATAGCGAATCGTTGCATCTGTGATTTTGCACGAGTCCCTTTGGTGCTCGCAAGATTCGAGGATGCTAATTTCAAGGTAGTCATTGCACAGAGTATTTCAATCATTACTTTGATCTTCCATTCTGGGAATGGGAACTGCAAACTATACATAGCTGTCGTACAGAGCACAGAGTCGTCTTGAACGTTATTCTGGTCTTCCACTGAAGAGTAGACGAGCATTGCAATTACCAATTTTGTACAGAATATTAGTACTTTCCACGATTAGGAACAATTAATTAGCCGACGATCTAACAACCTATTAGCTCGAACCAATTATTCACTCACTGCTACTTACATGTATACTGTAAGAACGTTTTATACGTTTCTCTGCGGAAAGAGAATCTCTGGACTACTTTTCAGTGAGTCTCTGTTGCAAAGGAGAGCCGATTGCTCCGCTTACCCTCGCCGGTGTGCAGCCTCTTTCAGGCTGCATCGGAATCCAGTTTTCGAATCGGGTTCCTCCTGCGCTGAAACGGTCCAGGGTGACCGTTGTCGGAAAGAAGAAACCGCTCGACACCAACCATCTCAACCGTCGCCCTAGGTTTTGTCTTCTTCGACAGTCTGCACATGGAGGAAGGTGTTCGTACTGGCCGATACAGAAAGGGTTGCTTAAGCGATAAGATCCTCCTAACCTCTGCCACAAACCACAACGCTCCGTCATTAATGGAGCCAGCCGAAACACCTGTTTCCATTTTCTTCAACACGTCAATCGACGATAAAATTTGTTTCTTTATTCGGTATATACTAGATTAAATATTACATTGAAAATGGTGCGGGATTGCAAACTCTAATTACACAAATGGATAATACATGGAAAATGAACCTTTCAACCAATACATAATTCGATGATTCGAAAGTATGCTCGCGTTTCGTTCGTGACAAAAGACATAAATTGCTGATCAATAAATAAGAGTGATTTGATACAGTTAGGGGTTGGAAATCGTCTAAATCACTGTCCATTATTTATTGTGACGAATTTGGTCATCAATTAAGCCAGCCATCAACGTCCTCCTAGCATCTCCGTCAATTCTTTTCGTCGAGGTCTGCTCTCGTTCCGTGGCTCGTCGGCGGGCGATTTAAATTAATATCCTCGAATTTCCCTGCGTCTTGCGCCGCGAAGACTAATGGGTCTCGTCTCGTTCGGCTTGGGCCAGCCGTGAAAACGAGCTTCTTCCCTCGAGAGTGAAGTTTTTCCATCGGGAGAAAAGAAAAAAACGAGAGGAGGCGGTCTCCCCGATCGATCAACGTCCACCGTTGTTTCTCTCGTAGCGCGGTGCGCGTTACGTTTGCCGTTCGCTGCGAAAAAAATAATTTCCGACGGCACGGCGTATACGTGACACGCTCTAAATTATTCTGCTCTGGAAAATTTCTGAGCCGCATTCTTCACCTAGCCCAGGCAGGGCGAGGTGTGACGCAAACCTCGCCTCGATATCATTGTCGCTGCGAAACGCGCATAGTTTTTCCGGAAATGCTTCGATTATACCTGCTTTACCCGATTACCATCGATCGGACACGATAGCGATCGGCCGATTAATCTCGTTTCGTGAACAGGTAGACGCGACAGGCCAGCAACAGGCTTTAAGTAATTATCACCTGCGATCCGCGCGACTCGACGGATCATTATCGAGTCGCGGCTATTTCGCGTCACTAATGTCATAATTATTTCGATTCGTAGCTGTTAGGCGGTAACGTGGAACGTTCCGTGTAATCGCGTTAATTGTAGTGTCGCGAGCGCGATCGACTTGTCGTTGGCTGCCGGCTAAAGGAAACTCTACGACGCGGCGGTGGAACCGTCGGAGAAAGCGTAGACCTGTTTTCTATGAACCTGTTCGACCAATCTGTGCGAACATTGTTGCTGGGAACTGGGATGTCGGGGGCTCGAACTTGAACTTAGTGGTTGGGGACTCTGGAACTGTCCGAGACGGTAATCTACAGTAGCAGGGAATTATGACGGATGCTGTTGATAATGGGGCTTTCGTCTATGATGTTGTCACCGAGACGACCATCCCGCGAATCATTAGATATTAGTCACTGTAATTATGAATAGCCGAATAATAAATTAAGACTCTCTTTCGTGAAATTACAGTTTTCTGACCTCGGATCACCGATCGTTCCACGGATCTCTCCTGGTCCCTCCAGCTGCAGGGCCCACATCGAGGCAGCTATCGGCATGTACATCCGGTTCTCCGGAAGTTGAAGTCGAAAGTGCATCGACTTTTCACCATACGAACGCGGAAACCGCCTGGATCGTTGTCGGATTCGAGGTAAATATAAACTTTAACCTCTTCAACCTTCACTCTGCGCGCAGTGAGTCCTCGACTTACGCGGTTCATTCAGACAGCAGACAAACAATGGAAAATAATATACTAACTAACTGTGGGTGCTGTGGGCACGGGTGGGAAGAAGGAGACAGAAGAAGGTCGTCGAATATCCAAATATTGATGTTCATTGGCGACACGTTCAGCGGGTACAAAGTCCAAGGGTAGCAATGGAGTCGGAGGTGCTAATCGGTGGCTTGTGGATCAACTCGTTGCGATTCGTTAATTATTACCGCGGCGCTGAGACTAGAGCGGGTCCGTGTACCCGTTCCGGGAGCCTCGAGGGGAGACAACGACACGGGGGCAGGGTAGAAGGGGGCGAGTCCGCGAGAGGCTGAGGAGCAAAAAAGGCGGGGGATCGTTAGCAAGGTACAAATTTCGCCATTTGCCGCAATAAACCTTCGAACCCGCTTGTAACTTCTTCTTATGGGAGGCATGAGTAATCGCCTTGTTAGCCCTTATGGCCTATAGCGCTCATACGCTCGCCCCCTTGTCCATGGGAGGGACAACAACAACAACAACGCCAACAACGGCCAACATGCACGCACCGCGATTACAAAAAAGTAATCGGGAGGCGAAGAGAGGAAGAGATAGATAGAGAGAGACAGAGAGAGGGAATCGTGAAGCGAGACGAAAGGGGGATCGACGGGAACCGATAGGGGTACGAAACGCGAAACACACGCGATATATATACCCCATCGACACCGGAGTCTGTGTAACGAGCCAGCCAAAGGACCCGCCGATCCTCCGAACCCGAACAGAAATCGAGAAGGAGAGGGAAGGAGAGAAATCGAGGAGGAGAACCGACCCGCAGAGAAAGAGAGACCGGGTCCAAGGTATTCGCGTTGTAACCGAGGAACGAGCAAAAAATCCAACCGAGAAGACCGGCCGGACCACGGGGGTGGACACAGAGCCCAGGGGCCCCGAGAGGTCTCCCCTTTGTGTTTTCCCCGTTTCTTTCGTCTCTCGCAAGCGCGAAATTTAATTACCTCTCTCGCGCGCCGACCATCTCTACCACTTAATTAGCGGCGCCAATAAATTAAAATATAATCAGCGACGGAGGAGGGTGCGACGATGTTCGCTGGGAATTTATAGAATTCGAACGGGAGACAGGCACTTCCAGCTAGCCACTGGCTTTTTACTTTTTCCGAATTTTTATGAACCTAACGCGTAAAAATCCTCAATCTGGGAACGAATACTAGTACAATAGACTCCCTTACAACATGATAAAAAAATTGTTTAAAAAGACTATTTATGTGTATCTGCTCTGTGACAGTTTGTAAATAATCATTTGCACTTTGCAGCATTGTAATTGGTAATTTCATAAATGCATAAAGGCCCTTGATGACTTCCGTAAAGGCGCACAGTTTCAACTTGCCAATGCAGTGAATGTCTCAGGGATAGTTGGAGGGGTCCCAATGGCTTACTTATGGTCCTAGTCAGAACCTTGTAGAATGCGTTTTGTTGTTCCGTGGGAATCCGCGATTCGATCTCCGAAATTCCTGTTCGAAATGATCCTCGGCGAGGTCGAGGCGTTCCTTTTCGCGGGGCTCGATTCTCGCGGACCCCCTGGCGCATTCACACGTACATTCAGCCGCACGCACGTACAACAGGCGCACACAGGTGCCTGGAAGTCGCGTGGCCCCATATCTTAAGGACAAGCCAGGGGGGGTCCAGCGAAGGACAGCGAATGGGGACTAACACTGTTTTATCGTGTAGCCAATTAATAACGTTTCCCTGGGCCCCTCCACCGGGTCCTGGGAAGAAGAGATCTCGCCTCAGAGATATCCGAGGACACTCTCGGTCCCCCGGAAGGCGATTCTCGCCGACGATCATGCCGATCCCGTACAAAATCGCTTCGAGATCCGTCAAAATACCATAAAATCACCGTTCGCCCCCGACATTGTAACCTAATTGCCAGTTAGATTTTTATTTCGGATTAATTACGGTCGGAATGTATGATCGATCTTTTAAGAGAGTTCTGCTTGTGATGTTACAGCTTACAGATTTGTCTCGTATCGTTCAGATGCAAGCGATCGTTCTTCTCCCAGGGTCCTGTCGCAGCGAGGCATCGTGTCAGTGTGGAAATGCATACATTACATAGAATTACGGTATAAATTGTGTTAAATCAATGTTAATCGCTGTAGCGAAGTGGGGTATTAACAATAAATACATTATTTTATGTAATTAATTGTTTCGTTTTGCGTCCTGATCCTTGTTGCCTCCAACCTCTGCGTTCTTCGTCCTTACGATGTCCTTGAGAATTTATTTGCTAACAATCTGGACTACAGAAGAATCAATAGCATTTTCCTATCTGCTATCCTCAAGATTTCTTTTTCAGAGAGGCTTTGGAAATTGTTTTGTTGGATTTTTGATTACACAGAGTTTCTTTTCACGAGTACTCCCACTTTTTCCCGCGCGGTTCGTAAAAGCGCCGAGGGAAAGAGTGGCTCGTAAAAAGCGGCTGCAACGACCGACATCTGCGTCGAGCAATTAACGAAAGGGTTTTCGCCTCCCCAACCACCCCATCTTCGCCTCGCGATACCTCCAGAGCCCTGCAGCCGCCGCCGCGCTCGTCGACAAGCCGTATGATTTACAACGAGCTTTTATTTTTTAATCCCGGCCCAACTGTCACCGGTCCCGCCTCCGTACTGTGCGTGCTCCTTCGTTTGTGTCCCTTCGATCGCAAATTTCTCCCTAGATTTAACACTTTCATCCCCTTGACCCATTTATTCTCCTCGAAAACCAAAAACGTCCATTTTCCAGACAAGACTCCACACCTCAATTTTATTACCAATCAGGTGAGATCTTACGAAGTATTACCAACATTTTTATTAACCCTTTGCGCGCCAGTTCCAATGAAGAAGCGACAAAAGGGGTGACAGAGAGACTACCATCGCACAACTCACTCCGTTTAACCCTGGGTACAAGCCTCGCCGGTACTTAACCCTCGGGATGGCCTACGAAATGACTTTATAGCAGATCGGCGCGGTTTAGATTGCTCAAGGGCTGCTCTACTCAACCCTTCCCGCGATCCGCACAGTGACGCTAATCCAAGAATCGTCTCGATCTCACAGCACGCCTGCAAGTGTTCCTCAAATAGAATCCCGTTTACCAGGTGCACTCGTTCGATAATCGACCGATGGATCCTCCACGACAACGTGAAACTGTGCGGACAGTTAGCGCGCTGGTTCAAGGAGAATCGTTTTATTGCGAGCGTAACGGCGGTGGAGCAGTTTCGTGATCGAGGGAGGAGAAAAAGTCGAAAGTGCAAAGTCGGTGGGTTTCGAGGGAAACGTTGAAGGAGCATTCTGGGCGGAGAGGAGAGAGAGAGAGAGAGGGAGGGGGAGGAGGGTCTCTCTCGTTCGGCCGTTCGACGAGGCAATTTCGAGCAAGCGAGCGGGCGCGCGCGAGAAGCTTGCCCGGGTTTGAGCACCTCTCTTTGTAATTTTACGTTGCCGTGGGGTGGCTAAAGCTGACGCAGTGGGGTAGGTGGTCGTGGTATGCCCAGTAGCCAATTCCCGGCTCTGGCCTCGACTCGCCGGGTCCATTCATCGCCGAGCACTACGTGACCGGTTTTCCAATCCAGCTCTTCCTACACCAACGCCCGCAGTCCTGTCTGCCCTGCCTCTCTCTGCCTGTGCCTGCCTCTACCATCTACCTCTGCCTCTGCCTGTCTGCTTTGCTCTCTACCTTTTGCCTGGCCCGCGCCACGCCGCGCCGCGCCGATCCGCTCTCGGCCCTCTCTACCTTTTGCGCGTACGCGTATCTGCCAAACAACCCCCGGCGTCGTATCGACCCGCTCCCAAACTCCCCTCGCGATACCGAAATACTCTCGTCAACGATTTTCTAGAGGTTTGATTCGACCGATGCGATGTCTCCACCTCACCCTCTTTACCCTAACTCTCTCCTCTGTTCTCCTATCCTCAACTTTCGTCTTCAACATTTTCCCTTCGTCTAGCCCTCGTTTCCAACGACTCGGCGTTTTCTTTCCGATGTCTTCGTCTTAGCATCACGAGGATTCAAGTTGGTTGACTCGAGGCGGTGGTTCGTTTGGAGAACTTTAGAGGAACCGTCCTACAGTGCTGGTGGAAGTTCGAATAGTCGTATGACGTCTCAGCGTGAGCTTCGATGGGTTTCCTGAATCTAGGTATGTATTCAATCTTATATCATCCAGCAGGACTTTTTTCAAACTCGGTACAGTGCATTTGAATTTTCCCATTAATTTTCCCGGTCCAAAAACCGCCGCAAAATTTGGCCTGAAGGATATCTCGGTGTCCGCCCACAAGTGGGCCCTCACAATGGAAGCGAGTGGGTCCTCGCAGGGGGCGTCGCGCGTCCCAAGACTGAGACCGAGACACGACGTCCGCAGGAAGGTCGAGGAGGAGGGCGGTTTCCGCGCGATGATGACATGTTAATGCATGGATGCGTAGTACGTAAAAGCGTGTCTGGCAAGGGGTGGGCGACGTAGAGGAGTACGGAGGACTCCCGCCTGATGTGTTCGAAGGTGCAATGCCGAGTTCGAAGAGCAAGCGAGCAGAGTAAAAGCGGCTTGGGTCCTCGGCCCCAGCTTGTCCCAAGTCATTGTCGCCCTGCCTTCTTCATCTGCATACAATGCCGGAGACATCCGCAACTCGAGCCATCCCCCTGCTGCCCCGTTCGGGGTCCTAACAGCGTCGTCATCGGAATATCGTTGATATGGCCGCCCATCGAAATTACCGAACGCTGGGCCGCGTTCCCTCACGAACCTAAAACGTTACCAGAAGATGCCAGAAGTTGGGTCTTTATCTACCCACTTTTATCATAAATGCATAGGACGTCTAGTTGTAAACGAAGCATAATTTGTTTGTGCCAAGTGAACAGCAATAATGTGAGAGATATTATTCGAGGGTATTATCCACCATATTTAACAACTCACTTTTAACATAAATCCCACATGGACAAAAATAAATTCGCTGAGTTAAAGTCGCATAGCCAGCCAGAGAACGCAAAGATAGCGAGCGGAACGCGTGCAGCACGTGTCGGGCCCAGGGGTCCGCTCCGAATTCTTTGGGTCCCAGCTTTTTGCTGTGGCCAGTGGTCCTGGCAGCAGCGATTCGACAGGAGAGGAGACTCGATCGACTGCCGATCGATCTCGTTTCTTCTTCCTCGACGCAAAAAGACGTTCGACGAGTCGACGACGAGACGAGACGCGACTTTCGAGGAACGAGAATCGAAGGGCGATTTCGTGCGCACCGTCGCGTCGCCAGGGAAGTTCCACCTCGAAGGGGGCACAGGGCCACGCGATTAAGAGCAGGAGGTCGAGCTCGTAACCGTTAGTCTCGCGCTCCCTTTTCCGACCAGAATAGTGGCAACAGTTGCGGTTTATGAAATTAAATCGACCCCGACGCGACCGCGCTCGCGGATTGTCTGAAATGCGTCCTACAACCATGAAAATAGGTGCCTTGGACTATACTCTGAGCGAACAATCTCCTAGAATGATCATACGTCTTAATTTTTTGGAATTCATGACTGTTTTCAGTATCCTGATTTGTCGATGTCTTCCGGTTGTATTCTGCGGACCATTGCGTCTCCTGATTTTGAAAAATTCATCATTTTGTAACCTTCGGAGAAGACATCGTGCACAGATTTGTGAATCAAAATTGTGCATGAATTATATTATTAGAAATACGCGTAATTTGGTACGGCAAGGGAGCTTCAGATGCATTTTCAGTTGCACAGAGGTCGTTGGGTTACTTGGATTCGTTTTTTGTTGGATTTTTGAATGTCCATCTTCGGAATCTCGGTGAATCGAATCTCTCGCTGCGATTAATCCGTCGCGTGGAGGGTGCTCCGCCGTTGTCATAACAGTTTTAACGCGTTGCTCGAGATTAAGTAGCCCGGCAGTTTTTCAAGCACGCGCCCAGAGAGCATGGGGGACCACGCGACGATGCACGATGCCAGAGTGTAGCGCGGCGAGGGGACGATTTATTCTTGGGGGCGGCCGCGGGACGCTGCTGCCCGACCACGCTCGCTGTAATATCCAGCACGAGCCCAGCCACCTTTATCTTCGCTATTAACCCCCGGCGAACTAATTAAATTAAATGATCCGCGGTCCCTCGATCATCCGGCGCGCGAGCGCCTATTTATTCCGACGCCCTTCTTCGAATCGAATTGAATCGCCCTGTACAACGATCTGCAACGTTCATTCAACCAGAATTCCACATCTTTCGGCAAAATAAAAACTTAATACCAGAATTGCCACAAGCTGGGATGAAATAAATATTTATTTTCTTGCTGAGTATGTTTAATAGATTGAAAATGATGTAGCAGCGAATGCTGAAATTCTACGAATTCTTTTATTGTCATAAATTAGACTTACCCATTTTTATCATAAATGCATCAAATTTGTAGTCTAATTAGTAGTCTCATGTGGGACTGAGCAATTCCACAAGGTGCAACAGAACAAATAGCTTCCTTCCAAATCCTGCGGAGTTTCGAGAAAAAAATGGCACCTGTCTCGCGCGAGTCTACCATAGCGATTCCGAGTCAACGAGAGAATATCCCGTTACACGAACGAACGACAGGGTCTTCGGTTTATTAATCGTTTCGAGATAGACGGGAAAGCTAATTACCGAGGCCGGACGGGAACGGTCCACGTTCCGACAATGGTATTCCAAAACGACCATCGCGCGGAACGCGGAAGGTGTCCGGGCAACGGCGCGTGTGTCTCGTCGTAGTCGGTTCCAAACCATAACCGAAGACTTTCCCATCAAACGGAACGGGCGTATCGACGCTAAGCCAAGGTTTACGGGCCGACTTAAATCCGCTGCGAAAGTGATGCAACCAGCCACGGTCGCCGAGGCTTATGTTAGCGTTCTACCGAAAGCAGACTGGCAAGGATGCCGCGATTGGGACCGCGTTACCGGTTCCAGCGGGACGGGCCTTATCGGGCCCCTGAATCGCGATGGATCGGTCGATCGCGCCGCCGAATCACTGTCCCCGATAATGGCCGGATCATTTCGAAAAACTACGCCCCGAAGATTTATCGCTGTGAAACGGGAACCCGATCGATCAGATTGCTATACTGGACGAGCACGTATCGGTGCCGCAATTTTTTCCATGCATTTTTCGAAGACAAAAACTTCCGACGAGATGGAAACGTAGATTAATTGGAACAGAACTGGAAAATCGTGTTGACCATGTGAAAAATTGATATAAGAATTGGGTTTCACACTGTGAACAAGACTCCAATTAAATCGAACATCAAAATTGTCTCGATTCGTTGCAGAACACACGATCTGTGTATACTTTTATGTCTTCGTTTAACGATTTTAATAAGTTCTACATAATTAACAACAGCATCTTTTTTAATTTTCTTAATTAATTGTGAATATGTTCACAAGGAAATTCCACAAAACCATTAAAGATCCTGATGATCTCGTGCACGCTGTATGTACTCCAATAAAGATTTTATAGTTACGAGCTTATTCTCCAATGAATTGCAGCTAACAGGTTTTTCAAAGGATCATTGACTCGATTAACTTTGCTCCACCGGTGGTCTCATCGGAGAAAGTTGGTGCTCCAGACGCCTCGGGGACGGTGGCCGAATCCAGAAGCATTAACTGCACCCCGAGCAGTCGTTCCGTTTCATTTCGAGTCTAGCCTGCGATCCATCCCCTCGTCCAGAGTCCTGCACCCCCGTGTTCTGGCAAGTTGCCGCTATAAAACGATACTCGGTAACCACGGGAGAAAGCATATTGCGGTTATCGTCGAATTAAGCCGAGAAGTTAGAGAGGGGGTAGTCCTCATCGCCAAAGCTCTTTCTCCCTTTTGTCCACCTATCGCGATCCCATCGTCTAGCGTCGTTTTAGAAACGCAACGTGTTCCGAGGATTCCGTAGGATTATCGAAGAGATTCCTTTGCGGGGGACTTTTTCAGGAAGAGGTGCCTTCGCGTTCTTTGGCCGCGAAAAGAAAAACGGGGTGAAAAATCGAATGCACCCTCTCTGTCTTTCTCGTTCTTCGGTGGCAACCACCGCGGCATTTTCAGCCCCCATGATCGCGAACGCTCGTTCCAGCCATTTCGGAATCTCCCCGAGGTTCCACCGCTACGGGGTGTCTCGCGATTTATGCAAAATGGTACGTGGCTCCCGAGGGAGCTTCTCCTCGACCCTCTATCTAGCACGTGCGTGCGAGGATTGAGGGGGGTGGCTGGCCCCTTCCCTTCTCTTACCATCCCTTTCCTCCCCTTCTGCCACCCCCTTGGTTTCTTTTCCACGAGACCGACACTCGAGGAATCGGCCCCGAAAAGGGCTAGGGCCCTTGTGTACCTTCCGATATACCTTCCATATATCCTCGAACAATCTCGATCCAGCTGCTCTCCGCGCCAACCCCTTCTTGCAAGAGCGTGCAACCCCCTTGCAATGATTCTCGAGGAATCGGCTCGGAGAATCTCTGTCTTCTAGACTATGCAATTTTTTACGTAATTGAACACACAAATACGTTCTATTCAAGTGGAGGCGACGGAGATATTTATCAAATTATTAGAGTTGCAGCGTTGCTAAATGTACGTTTTCAATTCCACAAGCACCTTGTCTCGAATATCTTCTGAATTATTGACTCTACCGAAAAATGTCTTATGTCGTATTACTTTTTCTCGTAAGGGTAAGATCACTGATTCTGATTCGGCCGACGTCCAATGCAACGGTCTCTTTTTTAAGCGTGCGAAAAAGAGGCACAACGTCGGACGTTGGCCAAATCGGCCGATATCGGATCCACTGTAGTCTTGCCATAAAAAAACGGTTCTCGAAAAACGTAAAAAACATTTTTCCATTTCAAAAACTTTTTTTTAACAAATATTGTGAGATGCTTCTAACGATACTTCTCGAAGCTTTCGAAAGCGTCGCTTGCGTGGATTCTGAGCAGTCGAATCCAAGTTCGGGCCTACAGAGTGTCTCGGTCCGATCGATCCACCGCGGATCGAGAGAGTCGGCGGGGAGATCGAGGAGAGGAGAGGAGAGAATCGAGCGACCGGATGGCCAGGACAAGACAGGCTTACGCAAGCCTCATACCTATAAGTTAAGATTAACCTTGCTTAGCGGGCGTGGGGCGTGCAGGGGAGGCTGGGGACTGTCGGGTCCCGGGCCGGCTAACGAACGAGGACATTTGACGGGATTAATTTATGTCCAGTTTGGTAACCGAACGCAGCGATACGACCGGCCATATCAGGAGAGAAGACGCCCAGTAGAGAGAGAGAGCGAGAGAGAGAGAGAACGGAGAGAGCACGGATGCGTACAGGTATCATCGTACAACTCGTGTCCGGCCAGGGACATCGGTTTTAGGGAATAATGAATCTCCGAGTCCGACCTTTCCCCTCCGTCTCCTCACTATAACCTTTTACTCTCCCGTTTCATCGAGAGAGAGAGAGAGAGAGAGAGAAGGAGAGAGAGAGAGAGTCTCTCTTTCCTGCGAGACATCTCCCGCTCTCTAACCCGCAAACCTATCACCGAGGGTTAACGGTGAATGGGCGACGACCGCGTTGCCAAACCGGACACCTTTTTACGCCGGCGGATCCACTCGCGCAGCTGGCAAGGAAGTCGCTTTTTCGCTAGATCGAGGTGACCTCGACCGACATCTTTGTCTCTCAGCCTGTTCCTCTCCCGTTTGTTCTTGTTGTTCAGTCTCTTTATTCCTGTATCAAGAGCCTTTGTCCACTCGAACCGATCCACCACCAAGGGGTTGCATCCTCTGATTCTTCCAATTATATCGGAGCACCTTTAACCCTCATCCGTCTCTCGTATCAATTTCCATAGTTTTCCCGAAATAAGATATACTGTTCTGTTATTTGTTGGTAAATTTGCCCCAAACGTGACGAAAATTACTGTTTACCTTGTTATTTCATCGATTATTTACGGGGATAGATTCAGTTAGTGAAACGAGGGACGAATGGAGGTTAGCAGAGAGAGAAATGTAAACACGATGTACCTCGAGTTGGACAAAAGTATAAGGCCCGGTACACACATCCATTCTTTTAACTTGCGGCAACCGTTCGGTACCGGGATTGGGGTAAAGATTGCATCGCGGCTCCGCAAGCACGGTTCAAATAAATGTGCAGCACCTAATTGAATTCATAGTATTTCGGACCGTAATTCCGGTACGATCGCCACACGTTAAAAAGAACGGACGTGTGTAGAGGCCTAACACGCCAGATCGGTGAGAGGGAATCCATCTAGTAAAATCGGTAGCGAGTGTAGTCGGTAGCATGGGTTCTCTGCGATCGGTAGCATAAGAATGGAGCACTTTTTCATCGAGATGTCGAGCGGTCGAACGATTTAATCGAGAGAGGCCAAGGCGCGCGCATTTGTCCGCGGTATCTACACGCGGCTGTCGAACAGGCGAGCACGCAGCGGTTCTACAACTGTTCAAAGCCCATCGCCCGGTGATATTTAGATCGTTTATAAATCGCGTGCCGATAGTATCGCGCGGCGCGACAATAATAAAGCTCCTGTCTCGGGGCGTTGCGCACCGTCCGACTGCTAAACGATTCACGAACGCCGATGTCGTGGAAGTATAATGCCGAATTCGATGTGGCTTCATGCATCTTCCGCCCCGGGACTATTTTAGCGCATTCTGATGCGCACCAATGAAAAATCTCTTTTAAATCGTCCGTCTAATTGCGATTTGACGAGCGGCTCTCTCGCCGTTCGCCGGAGGCTTCCGTGCTGGATGATCCAGTGGCGTATTGTCTCGGGGGAACCCATCAACCGCATGATCGATGATCCAGCTCGTAGAACCAAGCCGAATTTCACGGTAGACGTTAACGAGAGTTACCTGACTAATCGGTCCCTTCTTCCGGGCGCCAGGAATCCTGAAAACAATCCGCGGTTTCTGTTTACGCGATCTCTTCAACAAACACAGTTTCCTATTATGTAACAGTTGTTCCGACCGGCACTCAACGTACAAATGACCCTGCGGTGGTCATAGCTGATCGGCACAGTTTAACAAGAATTCGGAAATTTCAGAAAATTTAGTTAGAGCGTCCTCTAATAATATTAGCAACAATTCCAAGTACACGTTTAAGTATCTGTGGAAAAATGTGTCACCTGATGCACACCTGGAGACCCACTAACTAAGAGACCAGTAGTGGTGGACTTTCCAGGAGGACGTTTCGCAGCGATCTCGCTTTTTCTCTGGTTTCAATGACAAAATTCTTCGCAGATCTGCTTTGTCCTTTATCCAGGGAGACAAGGAACACACGGAACATACAGTAAGAATAAGGATAGAGGGAACGCGATCGTTAAAGTCGCTAGTCCGATTTATTTATCGCGAGAAGAAAGGAGGCTTAGCGGGGATCGGTTCGAAGGTTGGTTCATTGAGCGTCCGATGTCTGGATCAGCGAGTGATTGATAGTGATTTGGCAGATACCGATCGGTGAACGCGGCGAGGTGTGCACCTGACGGTGCGTTGCGAAGGCGAGAGAGAGAGAGAGAGAGAGAGACCTCATTCTCTCTGGGCTGGTCTCGAAAGAAGGCTAAGACAGCTCTTCGTGGAGACGACGAAGAGGACTGAAGGAGAGAACTGAAGGCCGGCTTCTGCGGCCCTCGGAAACCTCGTGGAACCTATTATCCGAGGTGGGCACACACACCGGGCTATCAGGCGGCCAGCATCTTTCCGTGTGGGTGTCCGAATACCCTTAAGACCCCATAAGTCGAGTGCCACCCTGCCGAGAAAACCGCCCCCGCGGACTGCTCGCTAGACACCTCCTTAGACACCCTTTCAATTTCCTATATGCCCGATAATCATCTGACCGACCGGATCTCACCGCGGGGAGGAACCGCCTCGACTCTTTCACTTCTTTTTTTCTTTTATTCCCTCTCTCTCTTTCTTCCCTTTCTTTCTTTTTCTCTTTCCGATCGGTCGTAGACTTCTCAGACCTCGCAGGCCTTACGACGACCTAGCCTCGCTTTTCTACCGGGGGTATCGAGGACATCTTCGGCTGACATAATTGGAAGCACCGAGATCGAGACGTCCGATTGCTCGGACGAGAATATTAGACACATTTCAACTCGATCTATCCGTAAATTATGATTCGCTGCGCGAGGTTAGGCGACGAAATTAGGTGGCAGTTGCGTGTGGTTGGAGATGGACACTGCTGAGTGAGAGGAAACGGTTGTTCGGTGACGCTCTATTCGGTTTACCAAGATGTTGCTATGTGACACAGGTACTCTACGCAAAGACAGACCTTGACAAACAACTTCCTGTCGCGATTATTTCTATCATGAAACACAAAAATGAAGTTGAGGTATTCTTATACAATTCCAGATACAGATTCGATATAACACCACTCCTATGTCTAAAGTTGTTGTGCAAGATTCTCTTTGGAAAATGGAAACGCTAAAGCCGGAAAGATCGAGGTATTTGGTCAAGTAGCCGTTCTCCGAGGGTTCTGTCGTAGCTCAGCAAGGTTCACGATCCAGCCAGGGCGTCGACGATGATTCGGCAGCTTGGAGTAGCGGGCGCGAGCCTTTTGTTGCGTTCCCTGGAGACTCCACCCTCGAATTTTCGAAAACCGAAGACGTTATCTGGGCTCGGGTTCCGAAGTTATTCCAGCAGGATGAAATCGCGTCCGTGGCAGGTTGGAGGGGAGGGGTGGAGAGGGGAGAAGGTTTTCGATCGAGCCCCCGAGCATATCGGGTCCGTGAGCCGAAACCCGCGAGGGTCTCAGGTAAAGCGGGGAAAAGGAGAAAGGCAGAGAAGGGAGAGAAAGAGAAAGAATAAGAGAGAGAGGGGACTGGCATAAGTCTTCCGAAATAGCGGCTAATAATATGCGCGCGAAGTTTATGTCGCCGGCAGATTCATACGTCACGGCTTTATTGTGAGGCCTCGGCGAGGTCCGGGGGATCCGCGCGAGACGACGTTTGCATAAAAATACGCCGGGTGATTGAGCACTTTAGAAAATTTAAGGACTATAGATTACCGGCGAGGGTCGCGAGGACCGCGACGGAAACAATGCCTCGTCGCGGCTTCCTACGATCCGGACCGTTGCGGTTTCCGGCGCGATATCGTAATTTCCGTCGAATCTACTTATCTCCATACTTCACTGTCCCATTCATTTCGTATTTATTTAATTGAAAATCGAAATACGTAGCCTGTTATGGGATTAGGCGATGTCTCTCGTGCAACGATAGATCATTTCCGACTGTTAAGGACGTGACCAACAACGCTCTTTGCCCTGGAAGTGCTCCAAATTGCCCTCGGGTGGAATGTCAAAGCTGACCCAGACCAAATGGAAAGAAACAGACAGAATATAGTCTATCTTATATCTTGTTTGTATGTGTTTTGATGCGGTCTAGTATTTTTCTGTGTTTCATACTGGGAGAAATCGTCAAAGAGAATTGTGTGTTGTACTTTCTTAATCATTTATCAATTTTTTTCTGACAGAAGGGTCTATCGGAAAAACCGAGCAAAAGGGGACTGAGTTTACGGTTCAGTCGATAACGCGATTCAGCGAACGAGGTCCGTGGGTACGCTCCGGATCGATACGAGGAATCGGGGCCCGGGTTGCGGGCCCGATACGAATGCGAGCGATCCGACGTGTGTGGGCACGCGTGCTCGGATCGCAAAGGTCGAGCAATATAGCAGTATTCGGCCACTGCTTCTGCGGCTGTTGGTCCCCGTCGCAGCGAGGCCTCTCGCGGCTGGTTCGGCCTGGGCCCTTCTCCCTCTCCCTTCTTCCCTTACTCGCCGGACATATCCATTCCATCGTTGCCTCTCTCGCTCGAACTATTCGGTACTCGGTCGTTCGTCTCGCTCGGGCCCCGTGTCCGGGCCCTGTCTCCGTTTCTTTCTCCGTCCGTTGTGGTGGTTCAAATAAGTCAAGCCGCTTTTATTCTCGGGCTCTTGGATATTCTTTATAGCGGCGGTGGCGTCTCTCCTTCAGAGCCCTCCCGCCTCGATACGTGTGCCGTACGTTATGAAACGCAGGCAGCCAGCGGACGGCGCAAACTACAAGAAGAACCGAAGGGATACGAGACCGGGCTCCGTGTTCGGCTTCTTACTTATTGGACAGTTTACACGCCAAGCGTTTCCATGTTCTCTCTCTCTCTCTCTCTCTTACTCTCTTTCTCTCGGGCACCCTAAGCGATGCGTTCCAGTACGGCCGGAGTCGCACGCCCACGGCAAATCGCGTTCTCTTTATTGATGGAACGGTTGTTGCTAATAAGAGGCCTTTAGAGATTTCAATCTTTCCAGATAGAACTTGTGAACGTGTATCCTTTCGATCGAATCGTCGTTTGTCCGCAATCAAACGGATGGGCCTTGTAGAGCCTAGCTTCGCTAGAAATGAAAGTACTCCGATATGTGCCCATCATTATGAAAGTGGTCTAAATCAATCCCATAATATGTTGTAATAACAACCACTACCTAACGGTTTATCTTTCAACGATATCGTAAAAATTACATTGAATTAGTATAGTTCAAAATAATATAATATGAAATAACTGATAAACTCATTTTTTTAATTTTCATTTAGACCGCTTTCATAATTATGAGCACTTGCGTTTACATTGGTTTGTACATAATACTAATTAAGATATGCACTAGGAAGTAGTTGTAGAAATATTTCGCAAAAAGTTCGACAACATTTTTTATGCCCCTTGCTCACCCTTTTACCTTGGCTGTTTCTATAATTTCCATCAAATTCAATTGTGAAATTTCACTGGAAGCGGAAGCAGGCAGATAGTATCTGATCCAATGGAAGCTCGAAGACGTTCGAGAGTGAAAAGTGGGTCGCGATCGTCGCCTATAAGCTTGTCAGTCTCCGGCTCCCGAATTCCCTATTGTGATCGAGCGGGGAGTAGCACACGCCGTACACGAAGATAATTGAAAGATAAATCGGATCGCGTCTGGCATCCGCGTTGTATAATGAGCCCGGTCACGCCTTGGCGTGCCTAGGAAACTTAGGCGCGAGAAGCTTGTCCTCTCCCGGTTGGATGACAGAGGCGTCGCGCGTGGACGTTGCTGCGAGGCGCGATGAAAGGAGCCGGGCCACTAAGTGACGGTAATTATCGTAAAAACAGTGATTTTTCGCAGCATCGCGGTCGGCTATTTTTAGAGGACGACTCACAAAGACCGGTACTAGCTGAGGCGTCGGATTTTCTACACGCACGCCAGTTCGAGGACTTCCTAGGTCGCAGGAAACGTCTTCATCGTATTCGATATCGGTCACGATTCATTAGAATCGAAGTGTTTCCTTTCCCATCGATTCAAAGTAAAATATCCTCTTTTTAGCTACGATTTTTGTCACCACTACAGTAATTATTAAACTGCAGATCCTTATGCAGTTATCGCTTTTGAAAATGTTCAAAAATTGCTGAGATAAAATATGACAAAATTTAGTACAAATTTAATTTATGTCAGATCTAAAAAGATTTTGTTTGATTCGAGTTTCTTAAAGTTCGTCTAGAAAAATTGCAAATTGCATAAACATCCGCAGTAATTATATTAATTTTCGAAACGGTTAGAAATGGATTTTATTAATTTTCTGAAGGGTACACTTGATACATTCATTTTTTGATAAGCTACATAAAAGACACGTCAAGGTAATTTGGACGAAGCCGCTTAACTTACTCAAGCCACTTCTTTTTTACTACGTTACGAGTTTCAAACGGTAATAATATACACAAACTGATTAAAACATTAAACGCTTGCAAGAACGGTTATTAGGAGACTATATCATTTTTTATTGATCATCTACTTGTTGCAATCGGAGAACACAATCTTAGTTTTTCCTACAGAACTACTCACTTAGTTGCTGCAGTTTAGCTACCGGCGATATTTCAATCACATGCCGGAAATTGAAGACAAAAACTAATTACGATACTACGGGCTACTTAATTAATTTTTTAAAACCGCAACCTTGTTCTTAGTTCTACAACATAATTCTGTTATTTTTCTGGGAATGTTATTTAGAACGAAATTGTTGAGGTTCATGTAGCCACAGTATAAATGTGAACAGGAAACCACGAAGAGAAGAATATCTGACACAAACAAAGCGAAGAAATTAGAATCTAGAGCGAGCTTGATCTTCAAGGCTAATTTGCTAGCTCCTTACCAAAGGATCGTCCCGAGGATCGAATTCTACGCCGAAGAGCATTTCCCAGAGTTCTCTGGGCTCTCGGGAATCCTTGTCGACACAATTATTTCGCAGGTTTCGTAAGTTCTGTTTGGAAGCTGCCGGTCTCGGCTTTTAAATTTTCTCGCGTGGCCAGGAAGCCTATTCTCAGGCAAGCCTCGAGATAGCGAGCGTAGCGGTAGTTTCTCGCTGAACCGGTAACGCTCTGTTCGTGGGACAGGACGACGGGAGAGGAGAGGAGAGAGAACGCTTTGTCGCCCTCACGCGTTAATCCGCGAACAGAACGGCGAAGGGAGAGAGAGGAAGCGGCGAGGAACGCGGCGCGAAGACCGAGGACGCCCAGGATGAAGAGCGAGAAGAACGGGCCACGACGACGCGGCGGGGTCCTTTCGGAAGCGCGAATGTTTATCGACGTAATATTTACACGTGCGTCCACCTGGCTGACTGGCCGGCATACGCCGTCACTCGGCTGACATTTGTTTAGCTTCGACCGAGCCGTTAATTTTATATAATCTTTTTCGCAAACCTAACAACGACTACGACCCGCGCGGGACACCTAACGATCTACACGCGGGCCAAAGATCTTGTGTGACGTTTAGAGCGATACCTGGATTACCAGAATCTACGAGTCATTCACAGAAAATCAATGTAAACACACGGTCGTTTCATGGAAACGTTAATAACTTCAAGGAAATTTTGTTGCCTCTAATGTTCGACATCAGACTGCACGCGAGTCATCGAGAGATGGTCAAACTAAAATTATTCGTTTCAAGTAAATATTTGTAATACTAGATAATTCTTGTTAAAAATGGTCTAGGAAACAATGTAAGAATTTCAAAATACTGTTGTACCACGATTAATTTGATCTCGATGGACTAGATAGACTGCTGACCGATCATCGCCGGTTTCCGAAGGCAGCCGCCGGGACCCGTAAGTCCTCGATGACCGCGTTTCTCGGTCGAAAAGCCTACCGGAATGTCCTTTCCAGCTTCGTTATCTGACAGCGTTTCATGCCTCGTCAGTCATGAGAGCGACGTCACGCCTCGGCCCGTCCTCGCGAGTGAAAACCGAGTCCACCTTCGATCGAAGAACCTAAAGCCGCCATCGCAGCGATTCTCGAGGTCATCGTCGAGACGCTTCGACTCCAAGAAAGTTGCCAGACTAATTTGAACAGCTGCGATCCACGAGGAAAATCAATTAAGATGTGTGTCGGTATTTCACTTCCGTAATCGATGTATTTTAAATTTCAATCTTTCAATTCATTAAAATCACGCTTCTCCGTTTTTCTCATATAAATGCATAAAAATTTGGAACCTCCTGGATCGTTTTAGGACATGGTTACAGATTAGAGAACGCAATCGAGTTGCATAAGTTAATACGTGGTCGCAAGGACAGGTCGAAACGCATTGGAATAAGTCAGAAGACGAGTATGGCATTCCCTACAGTCGTACTCTTAGGTGGTTATCCACCGAGGACGATTAAACCGACGCCTCTCCGAACGCGCGAGCTCGTTCGCGGCGATAGCGTTTATTAAGCCGGCGCGCGTTCCAATTAATTTCGCCTATTAGGCGGCAATCGGGCCGAACGATAATGGCGCGCGACTGTTGAACACCGCGAGAACCTAAAGCCTGGTCTCGCACACCCGCTTGTTCCAATAATTTCATTAGAATCGGCTCGCGCTTTGTTTTTTCTCTCGCCTGCGACTGCGGCACAACCCGAAACGAATTCAATTTACCTGTCGCTCGACACAAGCGGCTCGACGTCGAATCGGAATCGGAATCGCAGCTGGTCGCTCGTAATTGTTTTCGTTTAAATAATGGAAATAATAAAACGATCGGAACTCATAACGCTGCAAGACGCATCGCACCGGCATTGCACACGCTTGCAGGTAACCAGAGGTTCAGTCGATCGAATCGATTCGGATTTTAATAACGCGCCTCAGTTGCTGTTATTTTACAGAAAGAATCGAATATGCAAATTGCTGTAAGTAACTCAGTTTGTCCATCACGATGTCTAAGTCGGTTCAAAATGTGGCCGTTCTTCAGCATCGAACGACGAAGCGAATGTTCACCGCGTTTGGAGGAACAGTGTAGCCACTCGGCGTGTAGTGAGGGAAGAAAAACTTCGGAAACACGGGAACGAGAAGCTCCGTTATTTCGAAAGCCGGGTCGCTCGCACGAGAAACTGAGAAAGAAGAGAGGAGAGACACCGAGAGAGGAGCGTGCGAGCGTTTCGGGCTCCGGGACGGCCTCGGCGAAGCGATCGCCTGACCCACACGCCGAAGAATTCCATCTAGCTGACCCAACTCCGTGGTTAGCGACGCACCCACACGTCCACCTTTGCCTGGATGAAGCCGCGCGTGCATCCTACGCGACATCCACCGCGAGTTTTCTGATCCTCGCGTACATAACGGCTCGAGGCACCACCAACAATCCTCTCCTGGAACTCTCCGCAAACCTCTGCGAACGTTTACGAACCTTTCTAGGCCTTCGTGGGTCGAATTTGCCAGGTGGAGAACAGTACGTAGAACGTAGGGTTCGTCTATGAGCTGTAGAGTACTTCAGAAATTGATTTATTCAAATTGTACCAAGGTAAAGAGCAGATTCATAACATTTTATTTAGTTGTATACTGCGGCATACTGTAGCAAGAAGTTGTGACAAATAAATATTAAACGTGTATTTTTAGAAATTGATTCGAATGTTTTCCCTAAAGTACGACAGAACTTGCCTTCTAACATAATATATTTGTAACGAATTTTTACTTTCGACATAATGGTGGCGCACATAGTAGAAAAAACTTCTAAACTGACAAGAAAGTCCGATGAACTAGATTTTTAGCTGAAACACGTTACGAGATTGTAGTGAAAAAATCCCAAGAGATCAAAATGTGTCTTATGACTCTAAAATGTTACTCGGAGTCACGTAAATGACGCATCGCTTCGCTCCGGCGAGAGCGAATTAATTTTCGTTCGAAGACGCATAAATCGCGGTGAGGCAGAGTGCAAGTAGGAGATGAGGAAGGGAGACAGGGGAATTTATTAAGCGCGCGTAATGACAAACACGCGCATACATTACCGGGCTCCTTCTCTCTCTCTCTCTCTCTCTCTCTCTCTCTCTCTTCCTCTCTCTCTCTCTGGTGGAGGTACTCTCGGGTTTCCCTGTGTGTCTCGGATCGCGCGTTGCCGGTTCAGTAAGACGTCAACTGGCATTCTTCTATGAAACCGCGCGTCTCGTTTTGTCACGGTTAATGAAGTTACCAGCTCGGGTCCCGAGCAACAGTGTGTAACGGGCTTTCGCATTCACCGGTCAACTCGCATTAGCATTATATACCGTCCGGCGATCTGGTAGCCGCGGCTCCGCAGTCCCCCATTAATCCTTCACCTTCCGCGCGCCACTATTAATCACCGCTTTATCATTTTCCTATCGTTCTAATAGAATACACCGGTTCCTGCGTATGCCGATAATATAATCGACCACCGATTTTCGTAGCCTCAGAACATCAGGAAAAATTCCGTCGCTTCGACGTTGAATCTCCGCACGCACAAACACGTGCAGCGAATGGCCTCTGGACGGTGGATCTTTCTGCAAAATAAAACTTCCAAATTGTCAAGAAATACAGAGCCGAGCCCAAGATTTAGAAAAGAGCCTCATTAGAGAAGGAAATAAATTCCTGTTCGTCCGCCGGGCTTCCATTTTCATTGTTCCAGACTGTAAAAAGTTAGAAACATCTAGTTTCCAAGTCCATTGTAGGAAACAAATGTTAACGTTCATCAGAAACGCGGAAAAGTACCTAAGATTCATTATTATACCAGACTGTGATCAAATTAGATATATTCCCAAGATATTGATTGAAGCTTCCAATCGAATGTACGAGTGCTAATTGAACGAAATGTTTTCATGCAGTTTACAGGAGAGATCACAGTTCGAAGTAAGAGAAACGAAACGGTACGAATTTCGACATTGTTTTAAAGGTGCAAGGTTCGAATGCTTTTTAGAACAATTGTGGAGGTGCAAGAGTAGAGAAAGGGGGCGGTAAGGAGGAGGCGTTGTTGGTCGAAAGAAAGCGTGCAGGTCGAGGCGAGAGAGTGGGAAGGCGAGTAGGAGAGACGGATGGTGCATACGCGGCATACATTAGCATAGGTTTGCTCGGCACGGGCTGTTTCATAGGTGGTTAGTTGGCACGCGACCGTGAGAGGTTCGACGCTGCTGCGCAAAGAGTTGCGAAGGGATTTCGAGCACGCAACCAACGAACGAACGAAAGACGATGGTTTTTGCTGGCCTCGAAAACAAATGCTGCTTTCGGGTTGGGCCTATCGAGGAAACGTTGTTGGCGGGACGCGTGTCGCGCACGCAGGAAACCTCCTGCGGTACCAGAAGGTGGAAACGAGAAGAGACGAGGCTGCCTCAGTGGCCTTAAGCAGTTTTAATGTTATGCGGGATTCCCTTACAGAGAAGGAGAGAGAGAGAGAAAGAGTGGAAGGGAGAGAAGGTCTGGGCCCCGACTCTCCTGCTCGTAGGAAGCCGTTAACCCACTTGTTCCTCGTATACTAATGAGGATGAAAATGAGATGACTGCGTTTATTTTAATTTCATCAGGTGCAAAGGACTCGGCACCTGTCCGGCTCGTGCCCGGTTCTCGCGGACCTCCGCCCTTTGACTCCTGGTTCCTTCAGCTTCCCGAATCCTGGACTTCCTAGCTTGGTATACGAGGATCTAGCAAAACCGAAAAACGGTTTGATTGCAACTCGGAATCGAATTCCGTTGAGACGCTGTGCAAAGTCGTTGGAGAAAAAAAAACGGTCGACGGAAAAGCTCGGTGCAATCGTTGGTCGGTTACACCTTTGCCTAACAATGCGGAGAGCTCCCCTTTACTCGTTCCTTTTTCCAGTATAGCTCGGTTTCGCGGCGATTGGTCCCGAACCAGGAACCATCGACTCAATGCACCTCGAGATAGACGAACTCTTTACGTATGCACGATTGTCTTCTGGTGGGAAAGAGAGAGAGAAAGGGAGAGAGAGAGAGAAATAGAAAGAGACATGGAGGTAGATAGATGGAGGAATAGGTGGGAAGGGTTTTAGCATCCATGCTTACGGTTCGACGATGATGCCACGGAGACTCGCATCTATCTCAGGGGTGTGATCTTTCCTGCCTCGGTGTTTGCGAGCAGAGCCGTAGCGGACGCGCGGGGGTCACAATGGTTTGCATACACTTTCCCATAGGGATGACACCGTTCCGACGTCTACCTGGACCTTTAAACGCCAGCCGAGGAGCGAAAGGGGACACGTAACGTATGGAGATCTATGCAAAATCGCGCCCGTACCTGAGCAAGGTTACATCCGTCCGATACCACGGGGTCACCCTTTCCACGGTGTTTATTGTTCCAGATCGGCTGGGAGAAGGGTTGCGCGCTAGCCCGTACCCTCTCCGCCCCTACACCCCTTTTCCGCAGGCCTGTCGCCTTCTTCCTGACGCGAACCCTCTCTCTTCCTTCCATGCACCCTATTTCATTGTCTCTCTCTCTCTTTCCCTCGAAAAGGTCTGTCTGGTGTCCCTTCTTGCGGAGCCACCCTTGAATTTTAAATTATGCAACGACCCGGCCACTGGCATCGCTGGGGTAGAGAGAGGGTAGCTGGCGGCTACAGCTCCGAGCTCGCTGAACCAGGTATATTCAAATGGGCACGCCATATTACCTGGGCTCTTCCTATTCAAACAGCCAGCGCGCTGCCTCGTAAAACCCTCTCCTCTCCCGATCATCGGAGATTTATAATAAAGGCGACGCAGCCAGCGACGAGCCACCACCAGCGAAGAAGAACAACATGGGAAAGATTCTCACGGTCGGTCGTCGCCGTCGTCGGCTGTGTCTCTCTTCCGGGCTGTTTTGCCTATCAGCTCAGGATACAGACTATACCCACTCGGTGGGGCTGTAGGCCCCAAATACCGACCGATGCGTTCCGTTTTGCATCTTACAAGACCGATCCGCGGCTCACGTGTTCGAAGGGTTTGATCTCTCACGGGAAAACCGTTAACCGTTTTAACTCGATGAGCAATGGATAACTTTCCAACGGACTTTCTCCGATCGGACGCGGTTTCGTAACGATTAGTGTAACGGCTCCAGGTAATCTTGTCAATTCAGTGTCTCCTCGGTTGGATGGAACATCGTGGACGATGAAAAGGTTGGATTGGATCGGCGGTGGACCCTTTGATTTCAGAACTTGATGCGGCATACGTTTCAATCAATTACGTTCCCATATACAACTGTGGTGGTCTATGTTCTTGGGCGCAGTCTGTACGTTTTTCAATGACATTCTGTTTGCTTACGTCTTCCGTGTTTTATATATTCGTGATTGTTTCTTGCACCAAGACAGACTATCAGCGCGAAAGTCATAGTCTCCGTATTGGGAGAAGGGGTTAAGGTCAACCCCCAAGCCACGCGAATCGGGAATTAATGGAACGCGTCTCACCAGGACCAGGCTATCTAAAGCCGGGCGTAATATACAAATGTGGAGGTCAGCTCGCGCTTCGGCGAAACGAGGAAGAGAATGAAAGGAAGCCCGGTGTCTTCCTCGTCCCCCGTGTCGCGTCCGATCGTCTTCCGCTTCGCGTTTCCTTTCGGCAGCCTCGCGAGCAGGACTGTCCTTTCCAGATGAAAATGAGAAAGAGAGAGAAAGAGAGGAGAGACCCAAGCTAGCCGGTGCACGGAGGGAGGAGTCGATGCGCAGCCTTTATAATTCCTGCTCCTCGTTTCGACTTTTTCTTTCTCTCTAGCTAGCTTCTTTCTCTCCTCGTGCAGCTCCGCGTGCGCACCGACTCTCTTCCGACAGATAAATAATTCATCGAGGCTGCATGCTTTATGATGATTATGCTAATACACGCGAACCTGTTACCACCGTTTTACCGGAGCACCATGCAGCCCGCTGAATGGACCCCGCGAAGAATCGTGAGCAGCCCCCGATCGCTCGCACGCGCCCCTCGAAGCGCGAACTTTCTGCAGATCGCGGGTCACGACCTGCTCTGCAAGAGCTTTGGGAACAGATCGTTGATGATCGGGAACTTTCTGCAGCGGTCTGCACTTCCTGCTACCATAAGCTAGTTTTGCAGGCGGTTTCGAGCTCCGAGCATTTGTAATTGCGTCGAGCAAGGTTCTTTTATTCCTTCCGCAACACGGTTGGTTACTGGTTTATTGACCCCCAGTGGACTTCCTGGATGTTTTTGCAATTTATTGCAGTGTGGGAAAAATGTTCTACCACCAGTCTGTGCTCCTGGAACTTCAGACCATATTTTCCATCCCTTAAATGGATTGCGTTTTTCTACGCATCCAGCTCGTTTAATTTAAATTTTAATCGAACTGATCAATCCGTTCCTAACACTGTGTAAAGAATTCGGTCACCAGTAGAAAGTAAAAGTGACGTGACAACCCTCTTGAAGCTTCTGGTACTCGGATGATTCCAAGAGTTCCCTTAATAATTCTGTGAATAGGATGCACCGTATTTCTGAGTTCATGGACCCAGATTCAAGCAGGTCCTCGCGCCCATTGTGAACTCGGCTGAATTTGTCCGGGTGTCAGCGAACTCCGCCTGCAATATCAAAGCTGGACAGGTGCGGTTGAGCGTAGGTATCATCCTCGAAATGTGGGAAACCGATGACCCACTCTCCCTTTCCCTTTCCAATTTCCCTTTCCCCGACTGGCCCTTTTCACCGTCCTTGGCCCGATGACCCTTTACACATCAGAGGATTCCTCTTTCGTTCCATTAAAGTTGCATCACGCCTCGGAGACCTTGCGGCCCGATATTTATCGGCCGCGATGGAAAAAGCCTGTCAGCTTATCGTCAAGCTACATGCTCGCCGGTGTCATCCGGTACATTAAGACCGTTCGCCCGCCAATTCGTTTGATTTACACGCGAAACGAACCGTGTACTCGAGAAACGGATCTTAAGGCACGCGTCTTAAGTGGAACGCGTTCCACTTCGTCGGACATCTTCGACGGTCTCCCTCGATTGTTCAGCATTTCTTGATCCGAGACACCTGACGCTCGCCGTCGATCGTAATCCAATATAGCACTCCTTCAAAAATATTAAGTGTACAACATCATTGACGTTGACAAAAGTACAATTCAAACATTTTAACCCTCATCCGTCCCTCATTTCACGAACTGAATGAGGTAACGTTTAAACGAGGTAACCCTTTTCAATCGGAGCAATTTTAAGTTGAAAATTAAACATTTCTTCCGACCTAGAATATTTCCATTCCTTATGATTTTTAAAATTTTATGGATTTCAAATTAGTATAATACCTGATACAATACTTAAATCTTTAGTAATTGATTAAATACCGACATATTTAATAATAATTTGAATAATGTTACAATAATTTTAGTGGCATCGCAGAGTCACCATTCGAGTGTTAAGGGTTAACATGTACATCTTAGATTTTTCGGTTATGTGTTTCGCATTATCAAAAGTAAAAGTCGCGAAGTTTCGGGAAAATTTGTCTACGTCCTTCCCATCTTTCAAATTATAATCTCCTAATGTTCAATCCTAAATCACATCATACATGTGCAGACTCCGAAAGGAGTATTTTATAAATGCCATTGACAGGTTGATTTGATCTCTCGACAAGGTAGACCTGAAGGCGGCTTCTTTTCAATTACTTCGCAAATCGTGAAAGATTTATCAAAATCAAAGAAGAACGATCGCGTCGAACGATCTTCTACCATAAGTCCAAAGATTCCTGAATCGTTCGGCTCATAATCTCGAAGTAGCAACAAGTCAGCACTCGTTCTGCGCCGCACTATCCAGCGAGGACCCCATGAAACCGGTACGGGCGTTCGGAGACGCACTTTAGCGGAACGCATCGACTGTTTTCCGTGGAGCGTTTTATCGAACGACGGGGTCCGAGTATGGCAATAAACCTGGTAACAAAGTGTTCCACGGAGTAGCAGTTTTCGTTTTACCGGGTCCCCGGATTAGGATCGTTGATCGTAAAGCAGCCTGCTTTCCACGGGCCGAGAGAGGACGCGAGTCTGAGAGCGTGGGAGGATGCTCGATTTTCCGACGTGTCTCAGACCCGGAAACCTAATCGACGCAAACCAAAAAGACAGAAACGGGGAGGGAGAGAAAGAGAGCGTCGTCATTTCTTATCGCTTCCTCGAACCTGGGGCCCGTTATTAGCATTGCCAGTTATCCGGGACTATCTAATAAATTGTTCGCGAACGGGGGAGTGTGTGCGTTTACGGTTAGGCGCGCGTGGCTTTTGTGGACTTTGCAGTTTCTCGCTGCGAGCCTCCCGCCGCCGCGCCGTTGCCTCACAGAAATTCAGTTACACACCTCTCTCTCCTCGGAACAAATCTCGCGCTCAAAGTTCACCTGGCTGAGCCGAACTTACGGAGGATCCAGCTTGCACCAGCTTCACCTGAGAAGACACGACTTCCTCCAGGTGCGGACGGCGACCTGTTCCGTTTCTCTCTTTTTGCCAACGCCGCCTGTCAATGCCAGACACTCGATTCCTTGGATACAAGACATCCGATCGCTCGGAGAGGAGCAGGGGTTGATGCTTCCCAGCATCCCCATCGGCAACTGTGTCACCTGTCGATCTATTTTCCGATTGAGGCGATAGTCTTTTATTTTCATTTTCTAGTTTCATCTCCTACGTTCATTCCAACTTCATCTCGCGACTTCACCTCCCAGCTCCGCGTTCCACGCTCTCTTTTAACTTGTTCCTTTGGTCCACGGTCCTCCTAATTTCATTATTGTTCAAAAGAACAAAGAGCCTGGCTTCAGCCAGGATCTGGAGCTCTTGAAAGGGAACATAACGACCATCTTATCTAGTCCTTTTCGACCCAGAGCACGGAAGAATGGGTTCGAAGCCATCGCTACCGTGAGCCCGACGCGACCCGTCAATAGACGAGCAGGTAGAGCAGGTAGAAGAAGGTCCGGAGGCAAACTGCGGCACCCTGCGTGCTCGTTCCTCTCCGTCGAGTGTTGCGACGACGATTCCGACGGCCCCGCGACTCTGCGAACTATGAACGTGTATCCGTCGACGGATACGGGCCGAGTTAATGCGTCTCTGCTTTTATTGTGCCCGCGCAACTCGAACCCCGTCGACCTGCCCTGGAACCGTTTAGGGAAATTCCGCCTCGCACACTGTTATTCAAACGAGGGTCCAACCGAAAACGCGGACCCGGCCCGCGTATAGCCGCCTTAATATATGCATATCGATCATTCTTCGATCGGATGAATGCTGCAACGAACCAACCCTTTCGGTTTGCACCCGTCCGGGAAACGCCAACGGTTTTTTGTCGTCTGTTTGTCTGTATCGATGCTTCTTCCTCTGGTGACGACGTAATCCGCGTGGATACTGAACATGACGATGAACGTACTGGATAAGGGTTTCTGCTGGTACATATGTTATCGAGACTTTGAATTCCGCATTTACAAGTGGAAGACGGAAGTATTTATCCGGATGTACAAAATATCGCGAGTGTTCAGAGTAATTCACACTTTACGTTCTTAATTTTTATTTCATCCGATTACATTGATTTCCGCAAATTTCTGAGGTTGACCAATTATAGTTTTAACCATTGCCAAATTATAGTCTTAACGGACAGATTTATAGCGTGTCGTTTCCTTCTTTAACCTTTCCTCTGTGAAATAAAAAATTGACGAATGACACATTTCCAAAGATGTTCTAGGAATGCTGTCTGTGATATGTTTGACAATTTTTTTAGTACTGTGTACTTGTCTATGAGAAATCAATCTACTTTAACAAACGTTTATGCAGATAAATTTTTTCCTCTTTTATTCTTCTAATGCTTTTTATCTACCCATTTTTGTGACAAATGAATAAAATTCGCAAGCTACTAATAATCTGCTGGTTCGATCCAAATGTGTCGAAGACAAGAGATAAAACTGTTGTCGAATTGGGGAAGAGATGGGATTGGGATGTTGGAAGGCTGTATGCAGAAAGGTTGTGGGAGCGTGTTGGCGAATTTTCTGCGAGGAACCGGTGCTCGGAGTCGTCTCTCGCCCGGAATCCCGGCGCTGCTCTTCCCGGTGTTTATGTTTGAGAAGCAAATTACAATAATTGAATAGACCGCTAATTCCCCCGTCGGTTTGCCGTCTCGCCTCCCATGCCGCGTGATCTTTTCCCGACAGCAGCCTCTCTTCGAACGGCAACAATCAGACCACACTCTGGACTCCAGAACCTACGGTAGCGTCTTTCCGGTTGTTCTTCAGGTTCGAGAGCGTTGCGTGCCGTGGATTTTTCGACGCGTCGAAGGTGTTTGCCGTGACTGGCGATTATTGAAAGGGGATTACCGTTCAAAAGAGAGAAACAGAGAGGTATAGAGATACGGGAGGATGGCAGAGAAAAGAGAGAGAGAGAGAGGGAAGGGTTTTAAGACGCGAGACACTTCTCAAAGTGCGTTTCGCCCCGGTTATCCGCAACGATCTAACGTGACAGATATCGCTTCGAATGAGATTTCTCGTCAACAAAGTGGAACGAGCCACGGCGAGAGCGAGCCTAGCTGTTTTGAAACACCGTAACTAGGATTTCCGAAGGATTTATTTCAAGAATCGCCAAGCCTCTCTCGCACTCTCGGTGACCGGCGTGCTCATAACCGGACGCACTGCCATGCTACCGCGGCATTAGATATACGAGTCGAGCGACCAGAATAGAGAGAAAAAAAAACCAAACCCAGGAATGTCACCTGTTTGTGCAAGTATCGGCGCATTATCCCAGTTGCGTCGCGATAAAATCGAGCTTAAAAGCAAAACAGGATATTACTTAAGCGCGAAGACAGTTTGTCTTGGGAAACCAGACCTGCGCGACGCGAGATATTCAGAAATCTAGAGCATTTTGAAAATCAATCTACTTTCCAGCGAAATCGTGCTCTTAGGATGTCGTACCAGCTCATTCATCGACTCCACGCCAATTTCTATCTATATCTTAGATATCTCTCGATGAGCCTAGAAATTTGACAGAAATCTGCGAGATCTCTGATCACCGTAATCACGGCTCCGAGCTGGAAGACTAACGAAGAACGGAGGAATCGAGGTTTGGGACCGGACTTTTTGGGAAAAGGTGGAACCCCGAGACTATGTAGCTGGCGTCTCGCGGAGTATTTCGGAATTGACGAGGGAAGGTTGTCGCCGGTGACGTCAAGGAAGACGAAGATTAAGGCTGTCGCACAACATTGGCTTCGGTAAGTGTTCCTGCGTAGTTCCGAGACGGTCTCGCGCGCGCATTGTACACAGTACAGGTTGTGGGCAAAGGTGAACGCGGAGTCGCGCGAGAGAGCGAACAGAGACGTGTTTGTAGAGACACACGGCACTGTCGAAAGAGAGACACAGAAAGAGAGGAAGAGAAAGACAAACGGTTCAAGAAAGAAAGAAAGAACAAGTTAGGGAAAGACGAGGCGGAGAGAGCAGCAGAGCAAGAGAGGATACGAAGTCGACTGGAGTCTCGCGTCAAGTCGAGCCGAGCTCTCTTGGGCGAACGATGCTCGACACACAAAACGTCCGGCGAACGCCATTACCTCAAAGATTCGTTCCACCTTCCAAGTATTCGTTATTTGTTTGCTCCTCTCGCCGAGACGGGACAGCCGGGGCTCGACTATTTTACCCAGGCGACCACGAAGACGGTCCACCTTCGCACCGGAGGGGACTTCTCGCCCCGAATACCGGGAATTTCGGAACCAACTAGACCCAGACTGGACCCGGTAGCCGAGATCTTTCTGGAAGAACTGCTGGAATGGTTCTGCTCGGGTGTCCAGTTCCGTCCTTCAGGCGAAATCGCTGTTTCCGAGACGCTTAAGATCTGGAACAGTTCAATCTAGACACGTTCAGTCCTGCCGATAAAATTAGATTTCGGATACATCGGTTCCATTTCGGAATTGCAGCTTTAGCAATTGCAGTTTCTCGAGACTATGATCAAGGCCAGAAGCTATTCCTTCGAGGCTCAGTCAATTTTTCCACAACTCTAACGCTTCGTTGTTCTCTACGCAGGGTTCAGCAGATGGACTTCGTTACATCTTCAACCGGTTCTCGCTCCCGCGCGAAACGCGACGGGAACGCTAGCTAACGACGAACTGTTTGCGATACTATTGGAGAATCGACAAAACAGGTACATTGGTTTTGTAGAACCTGAAGCATTCGTTGGAAAAATGTACTACTGTATTTCTTGAAGGTTGCACTGCGTCCGAAGGATAATTCTCAAGCTTTCTAATACGCACAAAGAAGCAATAAGCGTTTGTTGTTGCATACTTTGGTTTTATGGTATTCTACGTCGTTTGTGACACAGATTTTAGTGGTGGAATAGGTAGCAACACGGTGAAGAAATTTGTATTCTACGAAAGTTAGTTAGGAAATAACGTTCGCCAGTTCGAAGATCGAGATTCCATCGGTATGTATCGATACGTGATCTTCAATGTTTTAAAATTGTTGAAGAGAGAAAGAAGTTTCCAAGTGACTGATAAGATTCGGTAAACGATCTGAGCCTTTACTCCCCGATATTTCAAATTTATATTTTTTTAGAGACCCGCCCAGAACGAATCTCACCGAACAGATCAAAGAGAATCCGCAATCACGCTAACGTATCGATCATCAGCTTCGATCACAGCGACAGCGCGAAAATTTACTCGAAACCAAGAGCCGGGAGGATCGAGTTTAGCAAGATCTCGGCGTCGGCAAGTTGTAGGGCGACGGAGCCGAAATAGCGCCGGGGAATGCTCGCGGCTAGAGGCGAGAGGGCCCAGCTCTCTTGGTCTGGGGCCTCAGCCAGCTTTTGGGACCGGGTCCTCGGAGAGGAGCGCTGGAGACTGGCGACTGGCGACTGGCGATTATAAAGAACACTAAAAAAGAACCAACACGAGTCACCACGCACACATACCAGCTCCGCACGGCTGGAAGAGAGACAAAGACGGAGATAGTGGCGGAGCGCACTATAAGATGCGATTCTAGTCAAGAAGAATAAAAAAAGAACGATAATTATCTCTTCTTCATTGTCCAAATGCGAATAAACATTTTCTACCTCAGTTGCAACAAACTGGAGTGTAATAAAAATGTATCTTCCTTCTTAATATATGTTCGATAGATTGGAAATAATATAACACTATTTTGTAAGTTCTTTTCATGTTTTTACTGTACAAAATATACCTACTTACATACTTATTATATTTAAACTGTGTTCATTTCGTTAGAAACAATAGTACAACAATAAACCTGGACTCGTTTTAACGATCGAAACTTTTACCTTGACATGGACCATAATAAATGATCTATAATAGAATATTCGGATTATGGAGACACTTAGACTTACCTAGATATGATGGATTAATAATGAAAATGATTTGGCCAAACACAAAATCGTTATATAATTTTTAACTTGCTAAAATGATGACAAGAGGAAAAACATGTTACATCCATAACAACGAAAGACAGGGTTACAGACACCAAAGGAATATTTTGGGAATAAAAGTGTATAAAGCGAGGACCGGAGACAAAAATGAGCCTGCCTCGCTAGAATCGCGTCTCAAACCTTGGCGGAGCGGCGTTGTATAGGCATCGTCGTTGGCTGCGTTTAAAAAACCAGTTGTGCGAGCCGAGCCGACATCGACGGCACTCTGCTGGGCCCAGCACCGGGTAAACCGGCGCGAAGGTGCCCTCGCGTGGGCCGCACGGGTCCTATAAGGACAGGGGACCATCTTTCGTGCCCTTCGCCGGGGCCCACGGTTCCATGGTTTGCTTTCTGGTCGGGCTAGACGTCGCACGACACCTCCGATTCCGACCGTTTCAACCGTGTCGATGCCGATCAGAGGATCCTCTATTTTTAGAGGGACACGCCGCGCCGAGCGAGAAGTAGCTCGGAGAACCGGTAACCAGATAAAATTCCGGTTACACGTTTTACCAACGAATCCCGTAAACCACTGACCGTCTCTTCCTCGTTTCGTTTCGTTCGCTGACGCAACAGTCAACGAGTCGAGCAATGCTCGAGGATAGATCGTTTCTGTCTTCCTATGGTAACCGAGTTTTGATACCCCGTTGCGTGACGTCACCGGGCCCCCGAAAGATTACGCGATGCAACCGAAATTATGCAAATACGATGCAAATTCCGCGGCGGCCCGACGCTAATCCCCCGTCACAATATTGAAGGCAATTGGTCCGGGCTGTTGGCCCAACTTTCTATTTCTTCTTCTTGTGCTACTTCCATTTCTTCTTCTTCTTGTAGGCGGTTTTAGCGGTTTTGTTGATTGGTTGTTTGTTTTCGAATGGACTTTCGGTGAAAACCACAGGAGCTATTCACTGCCCGGAAGTCGACGGGAAGCAGAGGACGGTTTATGACATTGAGAAGACTCCGCGGGTAGCCGCGGCACAACGACGAACCCGTCGGTCGACACCTTCGCGGAACGCAAACAGTCTCGAGAAACGAAGCCTCCGCACGGTTTACGATCCGCTGCTGTCGAATCGACAGACTCGGTCAGAACAACGACTCCCAAAGACGACTTTAATCCCTACACTCTGAATTGTTTTTCCATTTTGTTGCCAACAACTCCCAACTATTCGAAGTAATCCGAAAATGGCGTAACTGACATAAGCGAAAGGATTTATTACGCTTGATAATGATAAATGGGATAAGTCCAGCAGGATCCAACTGCATATTACTACCTTCCTGTGTCTCGGGAGCAAACAGCTCGCGAAATTGCTGTTTCGACGATAGTGGCTCAACAGAATAGACACGTTGTACGATTTGTAAAAACAAACACTGTCGCATCTAAAAGCGCGAAGCACCAAGAAGCTTTGGAATTGTAGAAAGGGGCACAAACATTTTGAGTTTCTATTTGAAATGACGCCAATTCCACAGAATGTCTCGATAGCTGTTTATTTATGGACACGCGCAGCCGTACGATCTAAAGGTCGGTAGGTTCAACGAGTTGAACGTTTCATCTTGTTGCGAGACAGAAAACAAAACTTGCCGGAAACAGAGTGATCCCGAACGCCCTCCAAGACCTCGTTACCCAAGAAAGCAACATCGTCGGACTCGAGTGACTCGAGCAACCATAAGCCGACAGACGGGCACTTTCCAACGCGGCGAAACCGCAGTAAACCGTTGAAAAAAGAACCAGGAGCGTCCGCAGACGCGTGAAACCCTAACTTTAGAGGAGGGCCGGGCAAGAAAGGGGTCCTCCAAGGGGACCAGTGGGTTATCTGGTCGGATCGTCCTTCGCAGTTGAACCCTTATCGATCCTCGCGTGGATCTCCGGGACGTGGCTCAACGCGGCGAGGGGCGGCGAGGGTTCATTCATGCCGCGGTGGAAGAAGAATTATCTCGGTCGGGCCCCGTTATCTGCGGCGACGTGCGTGCGCGCACACCGTGCTCCGAGGTAGTCACGAACTCGACAGAGATACCGCGGCGGTTCCGAGTGGAAAGCACACCGTGGACGAACGCGAGACGGCGAGGGAGACTGAGAGAGAAGAGAGTCAAAGATGGAGAGGGTGAAAGATGAAGAGGGATAGGGAAAGTGGGAGGGCGAAAGACTGGAAGAGTGACCAGCTAGAGAGAAGAACGGGTTGAGGGAGTAAGAGAACAAGAGCACTCAAAATAGAGAGTGAGGGGATGAAAGCGCGAAAAATAAAAAATATGAGGGAGAAAGAAAGAGAATAAGGGAGTGAGAGAGTGAGAACTGAGACAATGAAATAAAAGGAAAGTAAAGGAGAGTGAAGTAGAATGAGAGAGAGAGAGAGAGAAAAAGAGAGGTGGGGGAAGGGAAAGAGGCGCCGAGCGTTCGTGGGGGTTGATGAATGACGGGCGGTTAGCCACGACCACGCTAAAGTTATCTGGGTAATCTGAGGAGGCGAGGTCCCACTGTCTTACGACGCATTTTATTATGGTGTTTCTACTCGGCAAGGGCGAGGTCAGCGCGGGCGTGCGTTCCACCGAGGCCTGAAAACGAGACTGGGTCAGACTCGGTTGCATCAGAGATATCCACAAGGAGAAGGGTTTCCCTCTACTCTCGGAGCGCGCGTTCAACGCCACTTACGCCTCTTTATTACAGAAACCCGAACAAGAACACTCCCGAAACTGGCGGTTTCCATCGCCCACGAGTCCTTGACTCACTGCTAAACACGCTCCTTATTCATTTTTCTTTCACCTGTCGCGACACGATCCTGGGTCAACCTGCAGAAGAAATATTTCCTCCTATTGTCACGTTTTCGTGTCCCCCATAACTGCACGTTCGTGGAATAACGATGGGAAAATGTGACGTAATTCAGGAATTGATGTTCGCAATGGTACTATCGAAGGAAGTGGTAGAATCGATGGTGAAATTACTTGGCAGCGATTTTAACCAACAGAATTGAATTTCAGCTAATTCATATTGAGATGAATAAACTTCATCCCTTGTGTAAAAAGTGGTTCGAAGTCATATAACGCAGCAGGGAATATTTTAAATGAAAAATTTGCTTCACCTGCGTTTCAAATATACCTCGAACTTCATCGGAAACATTGAATTATTCATTTGTACATCGAATAATTCTGGTCTATCAATTCGTACAGCAACATATGAATCCGGGATCTCCAAAATTAAATATCTCAGCGACATCTGCAGCCCGAAGGCTGCGAATAAAAATCTTTTCAACAGTGCAGAGGGTAACATTTGAGATCGTATAGTTCTCAAGGCTCCAGGAAAACCGTTAGCATCCCCTAGTCTTGATCCCGCTGCTCCATCTGCCTCGAACGGTAAAAGATCCTCGCGAAAAAGGGACCCAATGGGCCTTTTCCTTGCACCCCATCTTCCCCTGAGACTTACCGACTGCGATACACTTTCCGACGCTCTTACGAATCAATTTCTCAGCAGTATTGATCACCGGAGCGTCTTCTCAAGATGCAACAGCGTCGATTAAAAACAATTAGGCCTCTGCACCCGCTAACAACCGCGCGCCGCCTCCACTTTCCTTTCGGCCGTCCCTTTTTTGCCGGCTATTACCATAATTCCTCTCGATAATTCCAATTAGGGCTTAGACGAGCGCCAATAATCCCTATAATCAGCACACTTACGTCACGATCCGCGCGCCTGTGATTTTCGTTCCGGTGTTTCTCGCCCGGAACCTACGCGGAACCGATGAACCGTTACCGGGAACAAGCAGCGGGCCTTAATAGGCTGCAATTATCCGTAAAACATCGTCGTTTCTGGGGGCAATGCCTCGAGTCCCCCATAAGATCCCTCTCTCTCTCTTTCCATGGTCTCGTGATGGGGCACGCGCCGGAAACCAAAAGCGCTCTCCGCGAACCGGGCACCGATTCCGAGTCTGTTTGTCTCGGAGCGCGCATAGATTTAGAGAGAAGGGAGAGGAGCTGGGCTCTCGAGGTTTCGGCCCTCGTAATGAACCGGTCGGGCCCCGCGGGTCAAACGCGGCTATAATCGGCCGAAAATCTAATACCCGGCGCCGGGTCGAACGGGTAGCCGCGCAAACCCAGCCGTCTGACCTTCCGAAAGTCGTCTGGCGAGGAACACCGTGTCCGATGGGCTTTCGATAGCTCCGACAACGAATCCTGCACGCAATCTACGCTGCTGCTTCGTGATTTTGCTCCTCTTCGACCCACCAGGCCCTTCTTTGCGACGAGAACACCCTGAAGATGCGCTGAACCTTGGGCAGTACATACGTGTTTTCTTGGGAACGCATAGCTGGAGCGAATTTTGTCGGGAAACTAATTCATTAAAAAATATATTAAATATCTATTAAATGTCCACCTAAATATCTTCTTTATTTATTCATTATTAGATATTTAGGTGGATCACCCTGTTTTATTTTATGATTTTATTTTTTATGAAGAAAATACATAATTGTGAAGGTTCACCGCAACTTCAGGGTGTTCTCGTCGCAAAGAAGGGTGTGGTGGATTCAAGAAGAGCAAGATGAGGAAGTATAGAACAATTTTTTCTCCTTTATTTATTAATTATTAAATATTTAGGTGGTCCATAATGTATATCAATGTTCGCATCACACTATTAGAACAGATGAACGATGCAGTAGCTACTGCGCAGGGGACCATTGACGACAGAAGGCGTCATCGACGTCGCGAATCCCCATTCGGCGCAAGGATACAGGTCCGGCATGTATTCCGCGCGCGAGCATTTTTCTGCCAGCGCGGAGCACACGCAAATTTACATGACTGCACTACGAATGGTGGTGTGTACACACAGAGAGCCGGAGTCGCGAGTCGTGTGGTGACTTCGAGGACTGTGAGCACCGATCGCGGGCACGGTTCAGTTTTTGCACGCGAAACGGCCTTGTTGACGGTGACGTCAGCGAAGACGCGAGCTTGTCGAGCATCCCGTGGATTTGTACGCTTGCACACTCGCACGCTCTCTGCTTGCTTGCTCGATGCGAAACGAACCCGGGCAAAAAAGGCGCTGCGTAACAGCCAGCGTTACAGAGATACGTGCGTTCACTTACAAGAAGGTCGGCCCGAAAAAAGCAGCATGATAGCGGGAAAATCCCGCGAGCAGGCTTGCGTCATTGCAAAAGCGACCCTCTTTGCACCCACAAATGTTCGGGAACAGTCCAGCCATTCGATCGAAACTATTCGACTTGTTATATTATGTCAGACTTATATGAAAATTTCAAAGTGATTTGAATTCGTGTTGAAAATTTTGTCCCTCTTTTCGTTCACACCTGCTCAAACTAGAAGGTTCGAGACACATCGATGACTGTATATCTTCTTCCCGTCAACGTACCCAACGAATCGGTAAAAGGATAGCATCTTAAATATCATTATAGGGTAACTGCACCAGTGAATGAACATTTAAGAAATTGTTCAGGAAAATATTTTATTTTTTAAAAAACTATGTGAATTAAAGGAATTTCATATATGCCAAATAGCTCCCTATACTTCATTATTATTCTTCTTTATTAAACGTTAAATCAAAAATATGAAAAATACCAGTCAATGAACACTACATTCTTGTAATTGAATAATGCTAGTCCAATCAATGAACAAAATTACTAAACAATATTCTCCTATTTATTTAACTCTTTAATCACAATTTTATCGCTAGTATGCCGTCCGGGTTAAAATTTGTTGAAATATACAAAAGCGTTCATTTACTGGTGCCCGTTCATTCACTGGTGCAGTTACCCTAAGAACAAACTTGTTAGAAACACGATCTATTAGAAACGCGATCCCCTATTACCAAAAGTTCTGGGGTAAGTGCCGTGCGGTTCCTCACAGTCCTCTTACCAAAAGGCATTGCCTACCCCACCACGTGTCCAGATCCTTCATAAACACATGTTCTTATTGTTTAGCAATACGACGTCGGGTCGCTTGCCTTTTCTAGAGGTCTCGCTTTTGATAGACAGTCAATAGTTATGTTCCTGTCTGGCCCTAATATTGGGGCTTGCCAACATATTGTGTCCTTTCTAAATAGCTGTAATTTGCGTGTGTAGGTGTCATCCAAAAGGGAAAAAATAATGTTAATTTGTTCACCTACATGTTTATATTGAAAATACCTCTCGATATGTATATAATATTCTGTTTGTATATCATTACCTAATGTTGTAATAAATCTTGTATAAGATTTAATAATAAAAAAAAAGAAAAAGACAGTCAATAGTTCGAGACTGATACCTGAGGGACCCTATGCGTCCCTCAGTTTATTGCAGTTTATGGCATTGGAAATGTTTACTAATAGCTTCATGGCCACACACACCATAAATCCCTACCATGAATATGTCAAAGAATTAAACATTCGTGCGGTCGTTCCTTCTGAAACTCTCTTCTAACTGCGTTGTTATTAATACGCTAACAAATACGCTAACAAACTCTCCACATAAATTGTATAAAACCGTGTTGCGTAACTCGAACAGCTCAATCCGAGTTCCACAAACACGTCGGTAAGCATCGGCAATTATCAGTTGGAGTAAACTGGGAGTAAGCAGTCGTAACCGTGCTGGGCAGAAGAGCAATACCGCTTGGTGGCCATCAAATCGGAATCACTTTTTGCACAAGTTAATCTCGCGGAACGCGAACGACAACGCGGACGAGCCGAATGCAGTTGCGGCGCGTAAAGTTTCTCGGTTAGCGGTGTGTCGGGTTGGTCGTTAAACGATCGTAGAAAACGAGGAAATTCCAATGAAACCGCGGGGTAGCGGCGGACGAGAGCGGCGCGGCGGGACGGGGCCGGGCAGCGACGGTACGTAACACCATGCGTTTACTATACTCGCTTACCGACACGCCATTCACCGGACCCCTATGAATGAACACGGACGAACGCGCTGGCGATGGCAACTTTATACGCTGTAACGCGACCGGGCTGCTCCTCGGGCCGAAAGAAGGAGAAAGAGGGCCCGTTCTGTGCAACCTGTGTGCCAGAAAGAGCGAGATGGGATAAACGAGAGGAGCGTGCAGGAGAGATAGACAGAGATTTCAGGAGTAGGGAGAAAATTGCGAACCGAGAGAAGGGAGCTCGCGAAACGTATGCGCGCGAGCTTGTCGCCGCGCACCGGTCTCAGCCAAGAGCGGGCTCACATTGTATTATTATTCAATAGCGATAGAGTAATTGATCGAAAGTCTGTGATCGCGCGCCGCGACGCGACGCCGGTACACGCGTGTATTCCCGCGTAACTCGTCTCGCGCGCGTGCGTCAGACCCCTACGAGCGGATAGAAACGCATGCAAAGGTACCACCGACGCGACGACTAGGCTCGTTCAACGGGTTTGATATGGGAGGGACGTCGCGGCTTGTAATTTTCATTATTCACGCGATGTCCGGGCGAGTTAGAAGCGCCGGTCCGACCGGCGATGCACACGATTACGATCGAGATCGACGAACCTGTCGGTTCGAAGCGATCGAATCAATTTTTGTTTTGCCTCGCGCAGGCCCGGTGTTTATTTCAAGCGTATTTCAAATTACTCTGTTTTTCATGTTTGATTTCTGTAAATGATCTCACATTCGAGAAATGATTTACTGCCGCGTCCTCGAGGGGACATATGTGTATTTTGTAATTGTTATTAGAAAAGTGTTCCAGACACTAATTTGTACACAAAATTCCACGATCCAATGATAATCATCTGACAAGGATCTCGATCGTGAGTTAGGCGTGGTTATGGTCATCTACGGGATAAGGATCTTCCCGAAGGGGAACGTGAACGGGACGATACTTTAAGATATCTGCAGACGGAACAGAATTTGATGCATAAGCGAAACCAGTGCGAGATACCGTTATTTTAGCAAGGTACGGAGGGATGATTGGAGGGGGTGAATCTATAGGAGGAGATATTTTTTGTGTAAATAAGAAATTTGGTATGTTGAAGTTGATGCATGCTGTGGTGACGAAGAGGGTGCGTTCCGAATGTTTTCGAGGCACGGAACGATCAGTGTTCGCTTCGATGTTGAAAGGGTTGAGTGTACGATGTTTTCTAGATAAAGGACGTTGCCGTAAGTGGCTGCACAGCTACGAGTTTCGAATCACGGTGGACACGCGCGCGGTAAGAAGAATCGCGTGTTCGAAAATCACGAGAGGCTCTTTCCGGCGGTTGTTAAACTTGTCGTCGTCGGATTCGGTAAAAGTCGGTTCGGTTGATGATTTACGGGGCGGATAGCTGACCTTTAGATCGCAAGCAACCGGCTTCCCCATGTCCCGTTCCCAAGCTCCACACAGCGGCGGACCACTTGTCGCGTAATCGCGGGCAAAGTTACACGGCATCCACTTTCGTCGATGCAGAGTCGTCCATTGGAAGCGAAAGGTACGAGATACGCGAGATACAGGTCGAGCATGTATATTATTGTGTATTTGTCAGGCTGCGGCAACGGGGCCCTCCCATACCGAGTCCTCGCTCCTCCTCCACCTTCGCCACCACATTTTCTGTCTTTCTCCCTCTCTCTCTCTCTCACTCTCTCATTCTTGGTCTCCATTTCTCTTTCTCTCTCTCCTACTCACTCACAACCTGCATTCCCGTAAGTATAATTCCCGGCGCGTTGTTTGTATGCGCATGTAAATGCACGGGTATTGTGTTTGCCGATGCCACGCCACTACCGACGTCGACGAACGCTTTCCGCGGCGCTACAGAGGCGCTAAACGCCAACCGTACGCTACCACAACAACAAACTTTCCTCCATCTCTTCTACAAAATGTTATCTTTCCGTTGTCCGTTTTATTCTTGCAATTTTTTGAACGAACACTTCCCTGATCGACTCTTTCAATTAGCAAATTAAGGATGATGGTTAATTCGCCAAACTATTATCAAATTCTTCTACAAATTGCTATTTTATTCGCACAATTTTTTAAATATCAATTCGATCCTTTCGACGAGCAAGCTGAGCGCGGCCAATTAATTCCAGCGCAGGTGGCAAGGTTCAACCCTGAGGGTGTACGCAATCATTACACCGATGATCCCTGCTCGGATATTAATGATTATGGACTGATTTAGGGTGGTTGGACAATAGAAACTCACGTGTTTGTTCTGGAACGCAGAGTTTGGAGAGATAAAATTTAAGTCGTTGCAGAACAATTTATTTTTATAGACCAGCAACGAACCCGGATAATATTTCACAGTACCTATAACGAAACGGTGGAATTAGTGAAGATAATACTATTGGCAATAGTTTGTCCAACCCCTGCATCCCAAGCACGCGAGAATAAGCGAAGAGAAGAGGTTCCGAGGTTGGATCGGCATCGAAAGTAAAATCGAAGATTCGAAATCGAGCTAGTCTTCTAGGAGGCTCTCGAGGGACTCTTCTCTTTTTATTATCTTTCTTTCCGGTAGGGGATCGGGAGAAAGAAGCGGAGAATGAAAGAGTGGGCGAGGGGCGGTGGAGGAGACGCGGAGAGGAGAGGAGAGAGGAAAAAGAGAGAGAGGTAGGTGGCTCTCGGAAAGGGTGAGGGGTTCGAGGGGCCCAGTCGGTGAGGGAAGACAGGTGATGCTGTGCCCGAGGCTGGCCACGGGTAGAACGAGAGAGGGAGAGAGAGAGAGAGAGAAAGAGTGCAGACGCACGTTTTACGCATCCTACTCACAAGCCAGGCACGCACACAGACCGCGGGACGCACGAGGCGCACACGATTCGAACACACGGCCGCAGAAGGCATTTTAACACACGGCATTCCTGTTGTCGGGCCCCGGGACCGTTCAGCTGGCAACGTGGCTGGTGTTAAGTCTGCGCCACGAGACTTCGAACCCAGAGACTAGCTGATATCGGCCAGGCAATTCGATACGCCGCGATATTTGCGCCGCGGAATCCGCCGATCACGAATCGCGGAAAGAGATCAGCCCTGACCTTTCGCAACCGACACGCCGGAGAACGTGAAATAGGTGAGCGAGGTCCCCGAGAACGTCTGTACACCGAGAAGAGTGCAGAGTGCTCTGATAGTAGTCTTTTTTCATACATCTCAATCCGCATTTGCGAAATGATTGTCCAGGTAAATAGATCCAAGGAAAATCGAAGACTTGTAGAAAGAACGCTCTGGAGATAACAACCCCGTCTCTGGTAGCCAACTCATCGAGATACAAGGAGAATCAAAGATTTCCAGAGAGAAACACTTAGAGTTTCAGACTCTAGCTGCCGATAGAAGGATTCGAGGCACGGTTCCTTTCCCATCGGCTTCGCAGAGGAATCGAGTAAATCAACAGGAAAGTCCCGCGATAACGAGCGCTGCGTTCCAGCGCACCCTCTCTCGGATGTTAGCGTGACCCGGGGAGCTCGTGTCTCGTTTTTAACGAGATCCGCGAAACGTATCCGGGTCAAGGAAGAGGGAGCTCGCCGAGGAACGCGCAATTTTTCAAAGCCGTAATTTCGGAAACGGAATGGCTCGGCCAGGCCCCCGGGCACGTACCACGACACGCTGTTTTCTGTTCCGTTCTCGTATCCACCGGGAATCGACTTCCATTTACGAGCGAGCGAACCAGCCCGAGCTGGGATTTCCACGTGGTTCGCGGAGAGGCGCGTGCTTGCGTTTACGGCGGTTGCGGTTTTGCGGTTTGCGCGACAGGCGTCGTTCCGAGGCGGTGCCTACCTACCGGGAGCCGATGACTACACGCTACCGCATGCTATCTTTTAGCGTGGTGGTTAAATGGCTGGAAAGCAGCGAACAATCACGGAACATTTTCATGGGTTACGACGCCGTCCATCTTTATGTGCATTCAAGTTGTTAAGGATTTCTTCCGGATCACTTTTCTAATATTTAGCAATACAGCTAATTACTAGCTGGGTCCATCTGCTACTAGTTGGCCTCGTCACTGCAAAAGCGAACACATACGCAAATGTATAAATCAACGATCATCAGCAGTCTAGCTGAGTTTCGTGTTAACGAGGATGATCCTCGATATTCCCCAATAGTCAGATACTGATGGTGACACTGATACATAGTTCCCAAAAGGACACGTGTCACACCTAAAATCCACAATAGTGGATTTGGTAGTGGAGGATGCGGGACCTATGATGCAGAAGTATGCATATTTTTTATTTCACTACGTAACTTTTCATGAATACTGTTTTTGGGAATCTCTTTGAGGTTGCGAGACGACGAGTGAAGGTAACCCTGTAATTTTTGGCGGAGCTAGAAGCGAACGTGTTCGCCAGGGCCCTCGTCACCGGGTCCAGACTATTCTCGGCAATGTTAAAAGCCGACGCTCGTTCAATTTCCTTTTTTCGTCCGCGAGCGGCACATCCCACCCTCCGCTGCACCTTCCGAGGTCTGCGCCTACTCCTTCGGGCCCGTTTCACCGCGCTACGAGCTAAACGTGCCCCGCGGGGGCCCAACGGGCCCAGACCCTCGCTCTTACCCTTGACCGATCTCCCTTCGGACGCGTCTTCTTCGACAGTGCTGCATATACCTCTTTTGTGCACCCTGCACTTCGATTTATAAAGCGACTTCATCAAATCCTACTAACCACTTCTTTTCTGTAAATGCGAATGTTCCTGTTCATTTTTACATTTTTCTGACTTCGAGGTGGTCTGGAAAAATAGAAGTCAAATAAAATCTTTCATCCTTTAATAATTAGACAGCAGATCTCTAAAATAAATTAAAATATTTAATTGAGTTTCTATAAACATTTCACTGTTAAATTACACCTATACATTCTCGTCATAAATCTATAAAATCCGCTGGCTCATAATAATGCTTACTGCTACAAATCTGTCTACTGCTTTCAATTGACCTCTCAGACACGTTTGTGATAAATTGCGTACAGATCTATCGATTATCTATTCTAAATACGAACGAACTTTTATGACGATCATGTCTAGAAAAGATTAGAACCAGAACCAATGTATTATGTTAATGTTTCCCGAAAGTGTGGCGGAACAGCATTGGGATAAGCAGAGACGTTAATTTCGCGGCAGGCGATTTCGCAGCGACGATCTAAATTTCATCGACGTGTTTATCGATCCGCTGTTGCACCGTAAATCCTCGGCACTTTCCGTTTCGTTGGCGACTCGGTATGCCATTCGGTAATGCTTTCTCGTGGTCCGCGGCCGTAAAGCAGCCAAAGGTTAAGTCGCATTATTGTCGTCGCGGCGAGTAACGACAATTTATTAGGATTATTATTCGAACGGCAGCGGGTAGATGACGACGACGACGATCACTGGATAATGATTTCGCGTGCGGAGGGGGTGGAAAACTGTCGTACCTTTCACTCTGGCGACGAGGAGAGACACGAATAATAGGCTCGCGAGAGCACACCACGTAACTCGTAAGTCCGTTCTACGAAAGGGATCCTCGGCTGCGTTGCGTTTCTACATTTACGTTCGCACGCGGGAGCGCGACATCCGACAGCGAATGAAATAGGATGAGAGAGAAAGATACTAAGAGATAGGAGATGAGAGAGAGAGGCGAGAGAGAGAGATGGCGAGAGAGGCCCTCGACCTCGGAACACTGTTACGTGTCAGGTACCATAGCCATACGCGTGAATAAGTTATGGTCGGTCTGCCATATCCACGAGGCAGCACGCGTGCATCAGCCGCTCGGTCCACCGCACCGCCGACTCTTCGCAACTACTCGCACTGGAACGATCGTTTCCCAGTGCTCGCAGACGCCAACCTTGTCTATGATCTGCTTTTCCAAACAGGCGACAACCATTGCCAGCTGTTTGCCACAGTTTTGCCGTGCGGTTGCTCCCGGCAGACGATCTTTACGAGAATCTGCTCACTTTTGCCGAGTTTATTTATCAACATTCTAAACAACTTGAAAAATACCATGTTACACACGGAAAACAAATTGCTTGCGAGAGTCTCGATCCTTGAGACTGATTTCATAAGCTTGACTTTAAATCATTATGAACACTTGCAAACAAGAGTAATGTTTTGAAAAAAATGACAATTAAAGCAGTAGATAGTCCTACACTTCTTCAATTAGATTGAATACAGACAATTTCATATGCATAAAATGAGAAAGATCGTGTTGAATGGAAATATTCTAGATCGGAAGGAATGTTTGGTTTTTCAGGTCGAACAAACCACGATAGCCTGCCAAGCGATTGAATCGTTATCATATCAGGACAGCTTCACCAGTACACGGATATCCAACGTTGGTGAAGTTATGTACCTTGACTCTCATTCCAAAAACCAGCCCACGGGCCCCGGCACAGGCCCCGGTATAGGATTGCGGATCCCGTTGTTTTCATGGCGACGGATGACGAAATCATCGTCTCAAGAGTCAGCCGTGTAAGCGACGGAAGGATGGAAAGAGCTAGGAGAAGATAAAAGAGACGAGAAGAGAAGAATCAAAGAGAGTAGCTTTGCGGTTCTTCGGACGAAAAAGGGAGAGGTCCAGAGGACACTAGGGTGTTCCAAGGACTCCCCATCGCGAACGGTGGCGCGAGTTATTTCTCTGGGACGTAATTCACGTCGTAGGAGTAGGAGGTCGGTAAAGGGGAAAGGCGGAGAGGAGGGGTGGAGAGAGGGGACGAGACATCAGGCCCCTCTCTTTCGCTCGCATTGTCCTGCGGTCTCGGGGCGCACCTTTGAGCTCCCGCATTCTGCGTAGCGTCACTTTATAATATTTACAGCCCTCCGCCAAATTCCTTCCGTGCCGTTTTATCTCGGTGAGACTCACCGGGTATAGGGTGGAGAAGGGCTGGCCCCGGGGTCCTGAGCCCGTCGCCTCCGCCGCGTCCCATTCCGTCGTCGTTTCCTTCTCGGCGATTCGGGGCCAGAGAGCGCAGCGGCAGCCTTTGCTCGATTTTCTCCTCTTCCTTCGATCCCGCTCGCCGCTGTCTTCCAGGAGAGAAACGGATTTCAGGGCCTGGAGGGAGAGGGAGAGCTGGCCCAGGAAAGGAACAGGAAAAGAAGGAAACGAGAGAAAAAGGGAGAGGGCCCTAGCTAGCCCTCGAGGCGAGAGGGACCATCGAGGGCAAAGTGAAGGGGACCACGAGGGAACCACGAGGGGCATCATGAGGGGCACCATGAGGGGAGGAGACGAAGGGGGCCCAGGAGAAACGAGGGAAGCGATCGTGCATGCGTCTTCTATTTGTTAGGAGGGAGAGAGGCCCTCGCCGCGCCGCCGGCTCGTAACCGCGGCCTCTTATAAGCCCCCCAATCGGACACATGAAAGCCAAAAGCCGAAACTTGTCGTTGATCTAGTGCTCCACCGGCCGCTTAACTAGGGCCCGATACCTTCGGATAAGCCCCCCTGCCGGACCCCGCCGGGCCCCGCGCTCTCCTCGATCACCTAACCATCGACGCGACGGTTCGACTGCGCGGGCCCGCCGTCATCTATTATATCCGCCAACCACCCTTTAGCTGGGACCAAACCACCGACTATCGGCTACCATGACTCTTCTGGGATCCGACGATCCGCGAAGATCGGGGGTGGACCGATCTCGAACCTCCTTACCGTGATCCGTGAACCTTGAGCGGCTTGTGGTCCTGTCCAGGGAATTTTCAACGTCCTATGACGCGCCTGTTAATTCAAATACGACCATTGCTTCTGCAACGTCGACGTTGCACGATGTTCAAGAGATTGTTATAATCTGTAAGTTTATTAGATCTTTTGACATTAATTAAGATCTCATAATATATAAAAATAAAACCAAGTTCGTAAATTAATACTTTCGATAGACTAACCTGGTCTTGTCGAAATGATGTTGCCCGACGGCAGAAGCGTTCATAGAGAAATTCCATCGCGATTTTTCGGGTTTTTGGTATTAAGAAATTCTTCCGGACGACTTCCTGCTCGGCGGAGCGAGTTTCACCGGCCGGAGACAGCGCCGTCTTGCAATTAAGGGGATTAAGATACCGATCGGAGATCGCTCGGTGTCCCGTAATTTGCAATCAGCCGGTGGCCGAGAGACCGCGACAGCAATATCGGCGGGACATCCGCCGCGGATCGACCAAATCGACGATGTCTCCTCTCGCGACGTCTTTCGAGGCTTCCACAGGGCCCCTATCGCGTCATCTAGAAAAGCGGAGGGGCCCGTTCGCCGGGCGAAACTCGTCCAGCTCGTTCGACGAAGACGAGCAAGGTCTCTGGCTCGTCCTGTTCGGTTAACAGAGTGTCTGCCAGTCTCCGTAAAGGGTTGAAGTCCTGCAAGCTGGAATGATACTTGTACCAATCTTCTGCCAACGTGGCATCTCGATATTAACTAAATAACGTTCTAACGCGTTCTTCATTTTTGTTTGTATTTACAAGTGAATAAGAAGTGTTTGTATTTAAAAGAGATGAAAAGGACGACAATAAGGATTCTCTTCTAGGTCCAACAAGAACAAAAATCAATCAAATATAACGATAAAGTGAACAAACCTGATACACTCTCACTCTAGTCGATTTTTCACGAGGGCCAGTAGGCTTGGAAAGGTGACTGTCCTTTTCACTGATCCTTTTGCCATCGAAGATCCTGAGGCTCGAAGGGAAAGAGGTTTCCGCGGGTACAAGTGGGATTCACGGGAGCGTGGACAAGCAAGCCGGAGGCTTTTAAAAGTTGGCAGCCAGCCGAGATTCAAAGGATCGTGTTGCAACGCTCTTCCTCAAGGCTTCTCGCGCCGTTGCTGCTGCTGTATACAGGCGTCCCGTAGGCGTCGAGCGTGTTAAACGCATTCCACCTTAGAGGTTACGCGTTGCGAAACCCGCGTGCGTGAGCGTTGCGTCTCGTTAGCCGCGATTCGCGCGTCCTTGCCTCAAGTTCGCGTCACGAGCCGCGCATCCTGTCCGATAAGGAAAAGATCGGCCACTTTGCGTGGCCGCGAATCTCTTGGTCGCGACCTCAGAGATTGATCCGGGAAACGATTCTATTCTTGGCCTGAGAGAACACTGAGAACTTCACTCAAACCCCTCGCAAACATAGACCCACTTTTATTTTCATTTATTCCGCGAGATTGACTTATTCGACATTTCGTAAACCACGTACACTCCATATGTGTACTCTCTTAACACTTTCAGTATCGAGTCAGCAGCCTCGAAGTAGTGTATGTAAGAAATTGTTTAATAAAGTTGTTTAATAAAACGAAAATACAAACGCAAACGTGTGCGTCAAACACATCGTAAATTGATCGACGCACGAATTTGAGCGATGCCCTTTCGCTTTTCTTTGCAAGTGAAAAACAAGGAAAGACGCAAACTTGTGCGTCCACAGTCACAGCAGAGAGCTACGACAAATGAAGTATGCATTACAAAACGCTGCGCCCAGACGCGCAAAGGAGATCCCACCTTAAGACTTTGTATTTATATAATTTTTATGTGACAGTAAATTTACATGTACAGAAACTGCTAAATTTGAGATTGCGACAATAATCACGGTAATAAATCCTGTCCAGTTTGCCACTACCCAATAAATTTCTCCGATTCTTAGCAACAGCAATATGTTACCGGTACCGACTCTCAGACGGTTAATAAACCAGAAACTAGAAAGCTAAGACTTTCGTCACACTCGCCGAAAAACCTAAAGTAATCTCGCATATCCAGCAAAAGGTCTGCGATCAGAATCGTCTTTAAATCGTTTCCAAAAAAAATTGCACAACGCCAAAAGCATGGCGAAATTTTCGCGAGTTTCTCTTTTTCGGAATCGCATGAAAGAGGTCCACGGCTATCATGCTTATCTATCAGCTCTCTCGTCGAGCTACAATTCCGGCTGCAATTAATTACATTGACGTGGCTCGGTTTTCGGAGGAGGTCTCCCTCTCTTTCTCTCTCATTTGGAGACTTTATATTTACGACTTTGGCTGCCGGTGCCGAGGTCCTCTTGGAGTAGCAGGAACATCAGTAGAAACGGAATTTCGACACAGGCACATCAAGGTTGGGCTAGACGTTCGAAATGTCACCCATCGAGCTAAAAACAAAAGGAGACAACACACACCGTTGAGACTTGGCCAGGTGTCTGATACACGTCTCTCACGCCTCTGCTGGTCCTGCGATCGTCTCGTCTCGTCTCGAGTTGTCTCGACTCGTCTCGTTGACCGGCTTCGAACGAGGTCACCTAAGCGCACGAGCTCCGGGGGAAAGTTCAATTTATGATGCTCGGTTTAGGCAGAACCGCCTGCCTTGGAATCCCGCGCCGATAATCACCGTTAACATACACCGAAAGGTCGCCTCGTTTGGTCCGGACCTACTTGCAGCCGGTGGAAGACGATTTTTAGGTGGACACGAGCTCTTCTCGTCGTCCTCGCCGATTTCTATCTCCGCGAACTTCCAGGCTATCTTCGATCTGACGACATTAATTATACCGTCTTTTTGGTACTCCAAGGAACAACTCCCTCCAACGGACCACGCGTAGAAGCCAGTCACAACCGTCGGCCGGTTTCGACGTGGCGACAGAAAAATCGAAACCGGAGAACCGACGCGACGAGACGACCGGCGTAAAACGGTAAATCAGCGGCCACCGTTCTTCCCGGAGAGATCATTGGATCATACGGGGAGGACACTTTACGGCTACGGGGATGCTGTGATTTCAGGAATGTCGCGCTTTATGTTGTTCCGCGACGCGATCTGCGGTCGCTGCTACCGGTTAACCGTTTCGACACGGCTTGCGGTGGGAGGGTTGTTTTACTTGATGTTCAGTCAAATTCTAAAGCGTTAAAAACTACCGTGAAATACGCTACAAATATACCATTATTCAAAATATATTTTGGATTATTAAATACGTTTCTATCTAATCGATTACTAAACATTTAAGTATTTGAGGAGGTATTACATCAATTTTATATGGATAAAATGAAAAGAAATGTTACACCAAAAGTATATGGAGTGCAACTACACGTGCAAGGTGTGAAGGCTAAGTGGCTCTTGCATGTTACAACAAATGCAGAAAATTTTTTGTTCTGCGTAAAGATTATTCTACTAATCGCCAGTGGCCATGAAGTGGTAGCTGAAGGGGTGTGTAACGGGGAGGGGGTGTTTCCGCAGAAACTCATTTTCCGAGACCAGTTTTTCTCGACGTGGCTGCAGCTCGTTTTTTGCAAAAACCAGCCGACCCTGGTGTTGCGGCAGCTTCGATGGCCGTTCTCCGGAGGAATTCGCCGGAAGTCGGTGCGCGCTGCGCGCGTTCGTTTAACTGGCGCAATCGCGTCCGCGTCGATCCTCCTCCGCGCAATCAAACCCAATATCCCGGAGTATCGCTTGTCGCGCACGACATGACAGCCTCGTTCTCGTAGGAAATTTCCAGCGACGTAGAATCTGGTCTCGCGACACATACCCGCGTGGAATTCACGAAAAAGATCGGCCGATCGGAACACGACTCGTTCAAACAAGCAACCGCCATGCTGCTGCAAGGAAAAAAGCTTCGAGGTTCGTTTGTACGCGTGCGTGCGACCGACCAGTTGCCAGTTCTCTGTGCAATGTGTTCATACCGATCCCATGGACCGTGCATCGGTCGCTACGGTATATACATGTATATGTACATATACAAGTTTATATACGCAAGTGTACATATATGTATACGTGTACATATGTACAATATAAATGGTCTAGAGCCGCGATCCCGCTCGCCTTCGTCACCGCGGAATTACGCAATAAGTAGAAGTCGTTTGGTTGGCTTCGACTGCTCGTTGGACGTTTCCACGGAGCTCGGTCGTCTCGCGAAGATAGAAACGATTCCGCGCCGATCGTTTTCTCGCGCAGAAACCGACGCTCGCACGTTTCTTGCGCAGAGACCAGCACAGGCGCCGCTGGAAAAATGCTGAAGAAAACGCCGCGCTGTTGCTCGCAGAATCTCAGTCGATTTCGTATACGCTGATCCGTCTGTTTCATATTTTAATGCATTTCATCGTTCCGATGTATTTAACACTGAAACTTTCCAGTTCGTCGAAAGAAATATTTGCAAGTGCGGTCGAAGCCTTTATTCGTGCTTGAAACAATACATTTAGAGTTTCGAGATTGTAAATACTACATGCGAGTAACTACAAGTTATTTGTTTTGTAGAATTTTTATTTTCCATCGCGATCTTCTCTGTTGGTTCTATCTTGTCTATCCGTGTTCTGAGCTTTACCACCCGATTTGCAAACGCGAAAATGATTTAAAACGGTATCCTGGGTCCAACAGCCAGTAAAAATCACCGCAGCATGAATTTCCAACGTCGCGTCATAACTATGGAGGTAGAATGAGCTCGTCGACGCGCGTTAATTGATAACGCACAGGGCATCTTCGTGGGTACCCGTTTTCTCCGTGGTAGATAGGATGCTGTATCAGTATAGAAGGTTGGATCGGGTCGGGCAGGGTCGAGCTGGGCGTAAATTACCGTCGACTGGCACGACCTCGAGGCTCCTACTCGGACGAGAGTAGGCAGTAGCTGGACGATCGAGCCACGATCGAGATAACGGGGCTTAAACGTACCTAAGGCGTTTCGTCTACCACGACGACGCACCGAAGTGCTGATCTCAAGGCCGGTTCTACACGTAGGGGTTACTCGGCATCGATAACTTCGCCTCGATCCCGATGAAGTCGCTTTTAGAACCGACCCTGCCACTTTCCACGTTCTACCCTGCCCCGGGACTTTCACTCGATTTTCATGATGGCTTGAGCACTGACACGAAACACCGGTCTCGGCAACGTGGGAATGTGAGAATAAAAATGTTTGTTGCAATCGAATGGAAAATGTCCTTTGTAATAGTTTATAATATATGACCGAACTGTAATATTAGGTTGTCGCAAATGAAATGGCCGTTTTGAATCATTAACATAAACTTTAATTGTACAAGCTTTATTCATATTGCATTAATCGAAATAAATTCTATCGACATCAATACACTTCTTCCATCGTGATACAAGTGCCTGAATGCCTTTCTGGTAGAAGTCCAATAAACGTGAGGCAGTAAAATTATCAAATGCAGTTTTTTACAGGACGTTCTTCTTTGAATATTTTTCCATTCAAAAAGCCATCTAGGTGCTTGAAAAAATGGTAATCAGTAGGTGACAGGTCAGGCAAATAAAGAGTGCGAGGAAGAACCTCACATTTCAACTCTGCTAATTTTTTTGCTTTTTTTCGCAATATGTGGTCGAGCTTGATCGTGCAGCAAATTTACACCACGTCTACTGACTAATGCCGGTTGTTGAACACGCAGTTTTTCGTACATTACATCAATTTCTTGACAGTATTTATCAGCATTTATGGTTTCACCTTTTTTTTTAAATGAATAATGTACAACACCCTTTGCTGAACACCATACAGTCGGAAAAGTACTGAACTCCAGACCGCACATCTCGTTTCTTTCAGTGAGGACCGATTTATCTAACTTCTTTACTCTTCCCAAAGCCTTCAGATGTCGTAAAACAGTTAAATAGTATTATATTGGTTCTCTCCGCGATTTCCTAAATAGTTAGACGTGAATCCCTTTCAACTACATCTTTTAAATCTGAATCTTTAATAGCTGATGGTTTAGGCTGACGAGGCTCATTGCCCAGAGTTGTATCTCCGGAACGAAATTTTTCAAACCAACGGCTTATGGTCCGATCACTTGCTGTACCTTCACCAGAATCAGTATTTATGTTTCTCGCTGCTTCAGACGCAGTATGTCGAAGTTTGAACTCGTACAAGTAAATTATACGAATTCCCATTTTTTCCATGGTGAAAAAAAATTGATTTTGAATCATGTACACTGTACACTATCAATAATCTTGTACTCGCAAATTCATGTACGAGATATGTACTTTTCAAATTGTACAACTTCAACGCCATCTGTCGTGGCAAAACTTAACTACAAAGGCGAGAAGTTTCAAATGTGAAAACGGTCATTTCAATTGCAACAACCTAATAGTTTCTAGTTGTCAAGACGTTCGAGATAGGGCGCGTTAACAAACAGAAAGAACCGAGCAACACACACATGTCATAAACAACTTTTATATGTAATTATTTCGAAGTTGGTCCTCCTTACCGATTTTGATGACCTTGAAATATGTTGCCAAGGTCATCATCCTAAATAACTTTCCCCTACACATGTTACCGCCGTTCGATTTTGGTTTTCGAGATATTCGCAAAAAACTATTGCTAATACTTTATTGAATTTTCTCGCTTAGATTTTCGTATATCAGCATAGGCGTTCGTTTAACGGCGGTTTCTAACCAAACACAAACTGAATAACAGGTATACAATGTACAACATATATATAAGAAGGGAAAGAAAGAGTGATTGTTTCGGCGCGGTGTCTGCTCACTTGTTGTTTGTAAACACGCTGTGGAGATAAGAAAGAATACGGGGTCTCTCTGTGGTCATACATACAGGGTGTCCCAAAATTCCTCCGATACTCGAAAATGAGAGGTTCCTTGGGTCATTTGAAGCAACATTTTCCTTTACAAAAATGGCGTCCGCGGCTTTGTTTAGGAGTTATTAACGAAAAACACGGACCAATCAGAGCGCGACCTGGACGCGAGTTAGCACAGTCGGCCCGACGCGCCAACTGTCAATTGGCCGAACGTGTCATCGCATGTCTAGATCGCGCTCTGATTGGTCCGTGTTTTTCGTTAATAACTCCTAAACAAAGCCGCGGACGCCATTTTTGTAAAAGAAAATGTCGCTTCGAATGACCCAAGGAACCTCCCATTTTCGGATGTCGGAGGAATTTTGGGACACCCTGTATATGTATAAAATGAGCTTTCAATTTTGAAAGATTACTCTTCGATTTTTGTACTAACATTCATTTCCATTGCCGTTATTCTGATTTTTACAGAAGGAAATAAATTCTGCGAGAAGCCTCGCTTTTGCAGTTTCGTTTGCAACGATTAAATTATGTTAATTTTATGGGAGACTAGCGTTAATCATCACCCTTCGGACTCGTGTGTCCGCCTTCCACGTTCATAAGAAAAGGGTTCGAAACAGTTAAATATCAATTCCTTATGCACTGAAAGGAACGAACGAATTCACAGTGTCGCAAGTGGAAGGAACAGATGAAGCACGGTTTCTCTGATCACGTTGGTTTGGTGCGCGTTAGAACTGTTTTCAACGTTGGAAGGTGAACTACATATTATTCCGCGGCGGACCCAGAAACGGTGGATAAACAGACGAAAAAAATGGGGGGAGAGAGAGAGAAACCTAACAAGAAGGAGAGGCGAGAGAGTAGTCACAGATTCGAAGGTATCGGAGTGTCTAAAACCGGTACGAGAGAGCGGTGGAGAGCGGCGGCGATCGCGTATCGAACGAGGACGGCGCGGTGCGGAGAGCTGACTCGACTCGAGAGAGAGGGAGAGAGAGAGATAGAATGAAAAAAGAAGTGGAAAAAATGAAACCTGAATTTTCGATCGGCGATCGTCGTAGATCGAGATAAAGCCGGAGGTAAACGGAAGCCAGGCGACACTGGTTCGTGGCCAGGCTTTCGGCCGGAGCTGTTAAGAGTTGGGAGCGGCTCCGTGACAGAACTGGTCTTAGAACGGACCTCCGAGACCTTCCTCGAGGACTATCGCGACTATAGTACTCGCAGTCGCAGGCACAGGTCCGCGGTTCTACGGTTTTTACGCTGTTTCAAACGTTTCGTCTCGCATCATTTTGTTTCGCCGACTATCGACCGTAATTCTACATTGACTATCGACCAGAACATCATCGACGATCATTTCGTAGACGATGTTTACCTAGTGGTCACTGCCGGCGAGTTTAGCAATGAGACGAAGTGCAATTGTTTTCAGTTAATCGCTTCTACAGCACCGTCGACTCAATTCAGAAGTGTAAAGCTATAGTTGAACATTGAAGAATTGAGATTTATGAAAATTTGCAAATATTCTGCACTCCGTTTAAAAATCATTCGCGAAACTCCTACCTTTTGTGGAGCCACAACTGTCTCACAAAGTAAACAAGTTTAACCTCGATTCGAATTTCGATAAACAAGTGGGTGAAAATCTATATACCCATAAAGACCTTCAGTCGATTATCGCAGTTCATGAATTAACCGGTAAATCGTTTCGCACCGAGCCCGAAAAATTCCCGGCAATAACCGAAAGTGATTTAATCTTTAAATTCGCCGATTTTCCCTCGGCGATAATAAATGTTTCTGTCGCCTGATGCCGGTGTAAATTATGTAAAAGTTAACGCGTCGCGGTGAGTTCTAGGCTGACCGCCTGGTTGCAAAACCATCTAGCGTTTTTTTTTCAAGAATTTATGAAAAGGCTCTCTCGCTCTGCGCCAGATCGAAAGATGGAGAGAGAGAGAGAGAAAAAGAGAGAGAGAGAAAGTGAGGTGCACCAGCTCGAGAGCGCGTTTTATGGTGATCGTAAAGTTTTAACTATATTCGAGACAACAGTATCGGGACAGCGGGGAAAATGAATCGCGCGTTTACGCGGACGATCGAGGCGGCGCGTAACGCGTCGAACGATCAATTTATATCTGTTTCGCCAGCGCGGTTCGTTCGCCGTTTATCGAATTTATTTATCTGCGTATTCGCGCCTGCGGGTGCCGCCCTCGAAAAACATCTTCCGACAGAGAAAGAATAAGAGAGAAAAAGAAGTGGAGAATAACAAAGAAAGAGAGAGAGAGGGCGAGCAGCGATGGATCTCTAGCGACCCGTCGATTCCGGATTCCGCGAATCAATTTTCCCCGATCATATCCCAGGTTCTGGATCCCGAGTTCCCGTGTGTGCACGCGCGTCGAATAAACTCGTCCGATGGGTACGAGAGGGTGCCGCAGGTATGTACCTGCGCCGGTGTGCGCCGCACGAAAGCCACAAGGTCGGGCCGCATTAATAAAACAAACACAATGTACGACGCAATTCTGCATACAAGTAGGCTGTCCGTCCCCGAGGCGACGGTTTCCACGTACGATCGACAGCTACAATCTCGAGAACGCCGGACACACCGCTCGTCGGACGAGCATAGCCGTTGTCTCTATCCCCTGACTCTCTGCCCAAGCTGCCTGCCTCGTCTCGCCTCGCTTCGGAGCTGCTATCCTTGTCTGATTATGTTACTAGCCTTTTTCGTTCACCAGCTTCCGTTAAATCTTCGACCTCCATCAGTTTCTCGATTGCTCGTGAACTTTTAAAATCTCTGTGCGCGAGGAGTGGGTGGTAAACTGGTCCTCTTTTCGCAGTGGCAGTTTCGTGTATGTGTGGTCTAGGCTCTAGGATTTACAGAAATCATGGAACGAGGATTACGGTAAGAATTTTTTACCGTGTTCGTGTAACTGGTGAACTCAGCGAAGGTCCATTGGATGGATTGGTCTAGGTTACCTTCGGTAGACGTGGTTTAATTGCTCCCGACTTAGCGAGTCGACTACAATCCACGGTACTCATCGAACAGCTCACGGAATTGAAAAAGGAATAGCTCAGCATCGAATCGGCTCGCAGAAATCCGTCTTTTCGTCACGGGACGAAAAACAAGAGCCATCGGTGACCAAAGGAACGAAGAAACCGCGTCGCGTATCAACGGCTCTGTTATGCGTCGCTCGCTCCACCGCCAACCCGTCGAGCTACCGGTTCCAATTAGCGCAGCGATTTTTGCGCGCGGGCATCTGCCGCTCCAGAGTCGTTTCGAGATCCATTTATAGGAGACGCCACACCGCGTTATTATCCAATGCATTTGTAATGGCTGGCTCTCTCAAGCCGTTCTTTGCTCTTTACTCTTTCTCTCTCTCTCTCGGCCAGGCCGAGGTCCTCTAATGAATGGCTCGGACGCGAGACGTTCCCGAGACCCGTGGAAACGTCCGATATCGTCTTCCACCCTTTTTACCGGACATCCCCGGCTCACCCACGCCCTGCATCCCAGATGAGAACACCGAGTAAAAATCTATTCCCTGCTCTTTACGATCCCCTTCTACTCGATCCTGTATTGCGAAGTTCACAGTGTTGGCAATCATCATTCTGAATGCCTGCCTGTGTCTGTTAGCAGAATCTATGGCCAACATAGTTTTCGAGGATTTTCTGATAGTGCACTGCAATTTTGATTTTTTGCCGATGCATCTCACGATTGGTTTCTTCTATCATTGTCGTTACTGCGGGTCCGCGATCCGTGAGTCGCGCGAAGCACGAGGAAGAAGCCGAAGAAGAGGGCACCACGGAATACGAGCTTACGAAACGTCGAGTAAACGTGCCAGGGACGAAGGAGCGAAGGGAAAGAGAGACTCGATCCTCGGATTCCGCCGGAGACTAGAGGGAACGAATGCCTGGAAGGCCGACGACATTTCGAGCCAACGTTACATCATCGACAGAACCAGATCGTCGTAGACACCGGAGAAAACGAGCGAGAACCTCTCGCTTCTTTTCGTGTTTCTGCGACTGGGAAGCCGCTTGCTTTGTTAGCTTCTGCTGAAACTCTAGGACGAACGGGCTTTTACCAGGCGAGTATTGGACCGTTGGACACCTTGGGCAGCTTGCCCAGGGCTGCTATGTCGACGAGAGATGGACACAATAAAAATTACGAGAATTGGAAAAGCCTTGGATCTCTGTCGATCGTGAACGATAGAGGATTCTGTTGGACGACAGAGTTTATGGAGGCCGTCGATCGCCCAAAGTGTTTCTAGTTAGTCATCCGAGAGCTAACTGTTGGAGAATGAGTTTGAATCACTGTACAGCTGGTTCCTTCATCCTCCAACATTGTTCATTGTATGAATTGAACTGGGAACACTTAGGTGTTGAAAATATGATGTCTTCGGTTATGACGCCTTCTTCAAAAGAATAAGTAGGCACAAAGATACATTATGTCACATGGCATTTCTCGCTTCTGGAAGATTGTTAAAACAAGAGGAAGAAAATATAAATTTCTTAACCAGTTCCTAGAACAATATATGGAAGCTCCATGATCGGGAGCTGGGTTCGAAGAACGAAGAAATGAAAGATGTCGCCCGTTGCGGCACGTGGCAATTGGCTTGCACGTCGCTGGACATCTTTGACAACTGCAACACCATGAACGGTGTCGTTCTAGCTTGGACTGCGAAATAGGATCATCGGAGGACCAGACTCCAAGGAATTAGTTAGGGCTCCTCTTCTGTTCAGTGGCAGGCTTGTAAAGTATCCTCGAAAGCGACTTTGGTCGCCGTCGCTCGGTTTCGCTAGCAGGCGCGATATATCGGCAAAAACCGAGTCGCAGATTTCTCGCTTGACGAACGCGTCTTTGAAGCACCACGAGATGTGTGCACACCGACGACGACGACGGCGACGACGACGACGACGTGGACGGATGGAAGTTGCGACACGAGCCGCGTAGCTCGTATGTATGGCGGCCATCCTTGACGGGTCTCTGCTGCCTCTTGGCTCATTCCAACCACGGTAAAACTCTCCGTACGAGACCGCACACGCCCGAACGGCCGACCGACTGACTGACTAACTCGACTGGATTGCCGTGTGGGCTGTCCAGCGACCAACGTCGTTAGTCAATCGCTACCGCGAACATCCGCGGAAAATTTTTCATCCTGTCGCACCCTCGACTGACGGGTCCGATTCCGACCTTAGATGGTCCGCAGGTGTCTCTGGAGACGGGTGGACCAGTTTCCATACTTACTTCTTCTCGATGCGTATCAATGGTTTTGACAGACAGTCTCGAAGATTACCGATATAGGCTGAAACATTTAATTTCAATAATTCTTCTGAATCAATATGGTAATTCTAACAGACCACGTTTAATATCGTCTGAAACTCCCTATGGATTCCAGGGAAACTGTTTCTATCTTGTAAACACACGCTGCTAATTTGATTACACTCTTCGCATTGTCTACCAAGAGAAGTTTCTCAGAAAAATAACTATTCTCAGCAAAACAAAAACCGTGAATTACAATACTCGGTCTCTTAATGTCTGAAATGATTGCCTTTAGCAAATTTCACATCGGCTAGAAACATGATGATCAAATACGCGGTAAGTAGCTCTGAGAATGAATACGGACGGCAGATATCGATAAATAAATTCAAACGACTTCACCTGCAAGCGTCTCGCACGTGTATCCACAAATAGAAATAAACGTAAGATAAAGGACAGATGAGAGCTGAACATCCTGAAGCTTTCAGAGGGAAATTGGATATTAAGCACAGCTGAATTACAGTTGACAAAAACAAACACTCCGCAATGTTGTTATGAACATCCAACTCCTAGCCTGCAACTCACCTAGACAACGGAAATGGAAAAATTACGCGTGAATTTGGATTTTGGAAGCTGTATATCAAGGGAAGATGTCCTTCGCTGTTTGGCCAGGTACCCTCCGATCCGATTCGCTGTCCCGTTAGCGAGTCTACGACTTGGCTGGCCCAATTATGCTCGTGCAAAGACGAGGGGCCCGGTTCTACACGTTGAAACGCAAGGTCGGGGGCCCGCGTGTGTTCACCTGCCCGGTTATTGTCTATCTGCGTGCTGATCTTCAGAGCGGCGCGGCCGTTTTTGCGCTGGCTGTCAACTAATTAGCCCTCGCTCCGAAATATGGATCGGTCACGCGCGATCCTTCTTGCCACGTTACGCGCCGGTTACACGGACAGTTACACGGCTGCTCGCTCGTTTCCGCGACGCGACACGGTGCGACTTGCACCTGGCGGGATAGGCAGGCGGGCAGACAGCAACAGCGGACTTTGACACTGCCAGATATCCGCATCGCATCGCACGGAATATTCAAACTTCCAGGATCCGATAGCATCTATAGCAAACGACGCGCCGCCGCGCCGGTCTGCTCCGTGGATTTACTATCGTCGACGAGATTCCGCTAATTTTACAATCCCATCGGCCGGTAACGAGCGAACTTTCCGAACGGGAAAGCTGACCTCACGAGACCGGAGCTTTTCTCGAAACTTGTAAAAGTTCGGGGCGAGCGCCGAATCTCCAATTGAGAACGATTTATCAATCACTGGACCCGGGTTGTGGATCTTACAGGAGTGATAGAAGAAGAATAGAAACAAGAAAAACATATATTCTTTCTAATAACGATAATTGATTAATTCGGCTGTTGCGGAAGAGTCCCAATGCTCAAAAGCTTGTTGTTCAGGACAAGACAGTAGCCTCGGGTCTCGGTTGCCATTTGCAGCGGAGCAACCTTAGCAAGCGGGTCACAGCGGCCGTGTTTTGTAAGTCGGGGACCTTTGGCCGCGCGCACAAAATACCGCATAAATTTCAACGACACTGTTTTTACGACGCCGGAACGAGTCCAACTCGCAGGAAACCTCGGTCGACGTTCACTCGGCCGTGGTTGTCGCGCGCGGTTCCTCTGACACCTGTGTTCACCTCTATCGAGCACGCACACGCGCGCGTCTAAATAACAAATACCGAACGGTAGCCGCGCTCCGTTCACTTCTTTGCGCGGCAATCCGGCCGCGAAAACTCAACCTGGTCGAGCATTTATCAATCGGAGGTGCTTTTATCAGAGATCGGAATTGTACGGAATCTGTATTAATAATCTGAAGTTTTTTCAGTATTTCAGTGTGTCTTGCACGAGCAGAGCAATGAATTTCAGCACAAGGGCGCATGGGAACCGCGACTTTCGCTTCCGGAAACGGTCTCGCAAGGTGTTCGGAGGTATCTCGTCACGTGTCGTACTTGTCAACGATAGCCTTGGCATAGGCAGTGCACGCGAGCAACTTTAGCGTATGAAACGTTCGGAGATACGTAATTACGCCGCTAATAAGTATAGCTCTTGCTGTCCCGGCTGCGTATCCTTCGCTGCGATTGCTACCATTAGGCGTAGCGATACCGGCCAAGCGTAATTTTTGCCGCTCGGGACTCGAATATCTGTTAAACGGCAACCGATTATTACGACATCGTTTAAAATATCGTTAACGCGTCGCTCGATAAGCAAGATCTAACGCTTATCTTCGTTAGGAATCGGACGGCGATCTGTTCAGGATTCTTGAATCGATCCGCGTCGAATTACCGGATCGATGGCGATTTATGCCTCGGCTTATATAAATAGAAAAATAGGCGAGCCACTGGACGTCTCGGTCTGCGACGCTTTTCCTCTATGCCTCGCGTTCGTTTCAGTGGCGCCTCAAGGGATTAACCCATTGCACTCGGAGCAAACTCTTAAAATAATAGAATAATTTAATTCTATATAGTTATTTAATTCCATTCTCAGTTAGTCGTTTTTGATAGGTGCACGAACACTTTCACGAAAGGTGAATAACAAATGTATACCATCGAACAGATCGTTGCGCTGCCAGTTCGCGTTTTTCCAGCCGCGGATTCCGTGCGATTTTTCAAACGGTGATCGATGGCCGAGCGGAAATGGCGATTGCGATACACATTAGATCACGGTTTCCCATCGACTGGAATTTTACGTTCGGTGGCGACAAGACTGACGACATATATTGTCGGGTGTAAGAGGGGGGCCACGAGGAAATGCAGATTGTATGGTAATATCGCGAGACAAGCGCAACCTGTATCGTTTTGCGTCGCGTCGTGCGGAAAAAGCGAAAAAAGGCCGCGGATCGCCGGGATTCGCGGAACAATCTAAAGTCGACGATGTCGGGAATTTTCGGGATCGATGGCTGGACGTATCGCGGTTCTGGAACGTTGCATCGTAGTTGCATCGCGCGTTGCATATAGCGGCGAGAACGGGAGAAGAATGAGCTTCGTAAAAAACGCATTTGCACAAGCCGCGTTTTCGATCGGCCGACTTCCACGGATCGTAATCTTGTTATCCGGCCGCGCGAACGTAATTTATGACGGCCTTTTTTTCTCCACGGCCGTGTTTACCACGACGCTGATATCGCCTTGAACGCCTGTCCGAGCAAAGTTGAACGAGCTTCGCCGATTTGCCTGCGAAAAACGGAATCCTCGCCGCTTCTCTTATTGGATAATCGCGCGGGCATTGCTTATCCCACGCGACTGCGGTCGCACCGGCTGAAAAAGTGAACCGAGAGATACTTCGATAGCCGCGATACGTTTCGTACGTTTCTCAAACGCGTCCACGTGTTCGTTAATCCGAAGTAATTATTAACGATTATTACTAATCGAGTATGCAAAGTGATTCTAGGTAGTGAATGATTATGAAACGTCGTGGCCGATTTTCAGAGACCACTAGAGCTTTTCCTAAAGGAAAACAACTTTCGAGGATAAAATATCCACCATTTTTGCTAAACTGAAATCGTTACTGAAAACCTTGTATTAAAATTGAAGAACAAACTTTTTACATTGCGAGTAAACATAGTGGAACATATGCGTGGAACGTGAATAAGTGAGTCTATCAGGAACATACAGCAGAATCAATTAGATGCGAAAACATGAAAAGAAAATGTAAAATAATTAAAGCATCATTCGGCAGACAGTTCATTTGTATTATTATTGTTATTAACATATCGACTGGCAAGTGACATCCGTAAAAAGTCCCACATCAAACGAATTAACAAGTTAATCGACTCGGAACTGGAATGTTAAAGTTAATCACACTGATTACTTCCGCAATTCTTCTGCATACTATGAACCCTAAACAAATGTAAACGAATAATTCGCGATAAAGACTAATGTATAAATCCAGTTATAGAATAATGATATACCGAATGACGTTTGATCGCCTAAATAAGACGAAAATTAAAAAGAAGAAAAATATAAAAGAGAAAACGGGAACACAAGTATAATGCAAAGCAGGAGCATTTACACGACCGTCAAGATTAATGACGTGTATTCACAGATGAATGAATATTTTATGACTCGAATGTGGATCTTTATGCATTTATAGCTGGCAAAAAAATTGAAGGAACATTGAACTAAAAAGGTCAATAGAATGTAACGCAGTTCCAGGCTGGTTTCACAGTTACACTCCCGTCCATAAATTGTAATTATTATTCTTATATTTGTCAATTTTTCATATCTAAGGGTAGCATTGGTTTTTCAATTTTAATTTTGCATTGAACTCAAATCGAATCAAAAAATAAATCAATAAAATCAGACTGGAAGCTTGTATTCTTCAATTACCATTTCGTCGAAGATAAGTAAATGTCAGGTGATTTATTCACAAAAGTGTACCCATCAAAATAATATTAAGCTATAAATATATACAATTCTTTGTAAACTAATTTATGTACAGCGTATCTATAATGAACATTACGCCAAATTGTTAATCTTTATTAGTCCTAAATCCAATTATGAACTTCTGTAATTAAATATTGTAACTATTGTGGTCGCTAATGACCCAGATGTTGATGCGACCTTTATAAATAAATAATTAGAAAAAAAAATAATATTAACAGAAACAGAAATGTATTCGAATGGCCGTGAATCTGTGAGCTCAGAGATTTCATAGAAAATTGGTAAGGTTTTGTGATATTTTATTTTCTTGAAAATGTAGAACTAGAATTGTAGCAGTAAGGTCTCGAATTTTCCTCATTCGGGCCAGTGTACGTAAAAATGGCCGCTTTACGAGGACGATCGAGCTGCGGCTCGCCGTTGCGGCATTTCCGCAGGATCCTCCGCGGTGCGGTACGTTACGCGACGGAACTGGTTTGCTTACGTTGGCGTTGCTCCCGGTTGAAAGGACGAGCAGAGCGAAAAAAAGGCACTTTACGAAACGGGAAGGGCAGGTCGTGTCACATACCGGATTTTCCGGTATATCTAGACGTAACTAAGCGCGCTCTGCTCGAGCGAGTCGGTAGGACGGCCGGGGACAGATACGAGAACGGCCACGGACGTACACGTGTCCGTACAGACGGCACCGGTGTGTACGCGCGCATATAATATACAGGCGATCGTGACTTTTCGCGATACGCGTTTTGAATTAAACGACGCCTGTCCTCGCGCGATTTCGCCCGCGGTTAAGCCTCGAGGGCAAGAGTCAACGGACACATGGCGGCGTCGACCTCGCTGGAAGACCGGCTCTTTATACGCACGAACTCGCGAGAGCATGATCGCTGTCGACTCTCCTGTCCTGTGGCTACCAGCTTTTGGAACCCTTTCCCTAGCCTCAAAAACTAACTCACCAGACCTCACTGCTTCTTTATTCTGTTATGAAACTTAACTCTGAATTTTTCTTCCGACCTGCAATATCTCTATTTTATGTGATTTTTTTTATTTAGTCGATATAAAATTGATGTAGAACCTCATACGATACTTTTAGTAGATTATTCAAATATTGAATACGTTTAGCAATTCATTAATAACAGTGACCAACATTCTAAAAGATAAAAGTGTAATAAACGTTGAGACACTCGTCAGAGCCTGTAGAATGCACGATAATCGTCGTGTCTCTGAAGGGTAGGTTATAAATCAATTTATACGATCAACAAGACCTGTTTCGTAAAATTTTGCTGTTTGTCAAGAGCAGAGAAAAACATTGCATGGCGGATCGAAAGCAGGTAGGTTAGGCATTTTCCTCTTGCATTGGCAGAAGGGTTAAAGTGCAGCAGCACTGGTGAGTCGCGCGTGCAACGATTCCGTCGCATCGGTTTGATTAACGAACAGCCGTAGGTAGCGGACCATAAATAAAGCAGCGCGGTGCGAGAGCTCGTTGCGGCGGCGTTACGTGATCGCGTCACGTGCAAATTGCGCATCGAGATACAAGCTTGATTAAATAACGAATTTCTCGGAAGCGAAAACTGTAAAAATGACGGTGGAACGTTTATTAATCGGCCGCGGAGTCTCGGTCTCTCTCTTTCTCTCTCTCTCTTTCTCTTTCTCTCTCTCTCCCTCTCTCTCTCTCTCTATTGGCGCGGTACAACGCGCGCGATGCAACAGTGATACGCAACGGCGATAATCGGCCTCTCTCGCTGTGCCAGCTCCGTTACAGGTCGCCCGCAGTTTCGTTCTTATAGTCCAGCGAGTTGGTTCATCATGCTTTCTTGCTTTATGGGTCAGATTCGCAGGCCCAAATCGCGATCTACTGCCGCCTCATCCAATTAGAACTATCGGGCCCCGGGGAAACATGTCCCCGTTCTAGTTGCGTGGACGCGGTCGATTCGCGCGGGTGCGATCGAGCTGTCCTCCTTCAAATTCCCACTGTACTGTACTAGCTTCGCTTCAAACGTGTTCTCAACACTTTATCCACAAGAATCCTGTTCGTAGAATACACAAGCAAAATGATAGGAGAAAATCATATGACCTTACTTTTTATGGGGATGCACCGATTCACCCGTCAGGTGCAATTACACTTTGCATCTACGTATGAAAGTACTAGCGTGAGGTCATTTAATTGTCAATACTTCACGAGCTATTTGATTGGTACTTTTATATGTACATCAATTGGTTTAATAAAATAATTAGGTTGCATTAAAGAATAAAGTTCAATTGCACCTGGCGGGTACATCAGCTCGTCAAAGTAAAATCTATTTCAAGGTGATTCGGTATGAAGGTTCTCCATAGCCGTCTTAGGACCAGAAATCAGTATGAAAACAATGTTCGGTCCCAAGCTAGAACCATAGTATGGCGAGTATAACGTTGTTAGGCTCGTCGGTCGGGCGACCTTGCGACCACTGGCTAGGGCTTAATCGACTTCGGATTAATTATTTATGAGGCGTGTTTCATTCATTCATTAAAGCTCGGGGCCCGAGATCATTATAAAGTGATAATGTCTTAATTAACGACGGTTAATGAATCTCTATCGCGGGGATCATTCGGCTTTATAATGCGAGCGTCCCGCCGGCCTCTAAACGGCGTATTAACCCACGGTTAATAAACGAACCGAAGAAGCACGTGCTGCTGGTGCTAGTGCTTGCTCTTGGGATCCCCGTTCCACCGGGTTACATACGACCCAGGCCCGCATATTTCCTGAACGAGCTCTTCGTGGTTAACGCGCGTTCACCTCCGGGTACCAATCGCGCAATCTCCGTCAACCTGTCCGACTCCTCCGCGCTCTGCTCTTGCTCGCTTCTCTTGCTTTCGGTCTCTTTTCAACTCGGTTCAACGAGGACTATGGACTGTTTCTTTTCGATCACGCGATGCTAGTTTTATCATCGTGGATCTTTATGCAAAATCAAAATGTTCCAAGTCGACTGCCAGAAACACACGCCTCCACAAACGATCATTCTATTTCATCAGACTATTTGGCACACCTGGTCTGTACAATTTATTAGAAGTGGGCAGGTACTCGAGCCTCGGGTTGGGTTTTGATCACTCTTCGTCTCTTAGTCTCCGAGCAATATAAATTTTCAGGTCCCAATTTTTATTTTCCATAGAAATCCGCAGTCTAATAATAATGTTCCAGGAAATACAATCGCATTCTTGAAATCGACAGTTCCCCTGTTTCTACTTATTTTTGTCGTAAACGCAAAAAATCCGCAGCCTATTTATCAAAGTTCAATTTTTATTCTGCATAGAGATCCAATATTGTTCCAGGAAATTTTCGCCGTTTTGTGTTGCGCGCACTTATTTTTGCCACCAATGCATAAAATAGGCAGTCCATTTTAGTTCTTTCGAAGCACCGAGATTAAAACCTTAATTCGCTGAAAATTTTGATATCAAAAGCAAAAGGATCCGTAAATTAGTCATAAAAATGCAAATGAAGAATTGATTATTTTAGACACAACTCGATATCAGCTATTGTGAAGACAACCGTATAAATAGAATCCTGCTATTAATTCCTATAAATAAGTTGATCCATTTTCCGTTTCCTGTATACAACCGAAACACGTTTTACGAGTTCAATTTACGGAGATTTACAGTCTTAAACGCCTCGTTAATTATATGTACGCTGCTCTGTGACATATATTAACTATGTACCAAGAAATTGATCCCGTTAAGTAAACATCAAGATCATTAGCCTGCGAATCTTTATGCAAATTTCAATTTTCATAGACTATTATACAGAAATAAAGGAAACATTTCTTATCACGCCTGGGAGCCACTTCGAGCCGAAAACATCGGAAAAATCGCATTAACAGGTCTTTTTTCTGCCTGTACTATATCCGAAAGAAGCTCGGTAATCATTTTCTTGCAAACAAAAATCCTAAAAGAAATTCTTACACCTTGTTAGCTCATGAATAAAATGGCTACCGGTGATGAAAATTTATTCCGAAGTACTTGTCACTCTTTGACTTTTAAAAGACTCTTAACTCATCATTCACGATAGCGAAACTATTAATTTTAAATGTCGGTATACACACGATGTTTTACATTTCTTAAGTTCGTTGATCGAATAAACGCTGCAAGAATCAATTATTACCATCCTGATAGAAATACAAATTCCGTTGGTCAACCGCAACAAACAGGAATCAAAGAAATTCATTCATTCCGTTACAATTGCATCAACAATGATCTATAAACACTCCCAATAATAATTCCACTGTTTTAAATTTCACCCGCTCATTTCAGTCACAAATACAAATTACGCAGTCTAATTGTGACTCATACACGATCCATCATGCGCGGGAAATGTGTGAAATAAAAAATCGTAGATCATAAATCCATTTCATTAACTTCCATCCGCTCCTCGGTGTCAAATTGACAAAAGGAAAACAGTCATCTTTTGATGCTTTTTTTATTCAAATTGATTAATCAATATTTACGTCTTAGGTTTTTCAGTTATGTGTTTCGTATTGAAAAAAAGTCACGTAGTTTCGGACAAATTTACCTACGAATAACGAAACAGTATAACTTATTTCGGAAAAACTGTCAAATTGACACGAGGGACGTAAAAACCGGAAGGACATCTTCAGATAATCGAAGTCCAAAAAACGTATCGGTTCAAAATCATCTCGCGAATCTCGAAGGAAAGGTGAGGCGACGCAATAACCGGACAGGATGATTCTCGTTATTTAAATCGCATTGCACCGGCGTTGCACACAGGGTCCCCTTGCGCATCGCATCGCATCGCGTCGCGTCGGTAGAAACCAGTCGTACGCGTATCCCGACTAAAATGGTATCGCGGCGCACTTCATTAATTACCAGCAGCTTCTTCGCCGGCCGAGCGGTATTAGTTATTTCGACGTGGCTAGATCCGTGTTTATACGAAGCTCACGGCCCACTCGAGCGATAATTAATAGCGTCGGACGGGAATGAAATCATCGTAACGCGCCGTGACTGATTGCGTTAAGGTTACCAGGTATCAAACCATTGCCAGTTCGAACGCCACCGGGGGAATGCTTCAAGATTAATATTGTCCGATCCTGCGATCCGCGAGACGTTGCCTTGTATCGTCGTACATGTGCCGACTAATTGCGCCCATCGATGCGGTAATTAATAGAAAAGATTACCGGACAATTAGCAAGTCGAATCTTACCGCGAAAATCCTTGACGGCACGACAAGATTGCTGCGCATGGGAAATCGTGCGTGAAGCTATATCTAAATCCTCCACACGATTTACCACGGGATCGTAATGACGTTAATTGTGATCCGTTCGCGGAAATCAGCGCAGAAATTTTTCTACTAATGCATTTCTCAAAACACATTGTTTTATCAGAAATGTTCGAAACATCTCGGAAAACTCTGAAAAGATGTCTTTAGTTTCCCGTGACGATTTCCTCTGCAACGGTTAAATTGACATAAAGTCGTGACAAATTTCAGCTGAAGTATCCTTAAGAACACGCGCGGAGAAAATTAATAACCGCTTGGTCGGATCAGTTTACGAGTACCGACGCAACAAGAAATGTCCGAGAGTGTCGGAGATTCTCTCTCGTCCAAATATTGAATTTGACGCAACGAAATGCGCAGTAAAGTTCGTCTCGGGACGAAGAAAATCCGACCGTAATTCATCGAAAGCAGACATTACAGTCGACAGAGAAATTGCATCTTACCTGAACCAGGATCGAGAGCGGGCAGTAAAGCGAATCACGCGATGCGAGATCCGTCAAAACCAACGACGGGCAGCGGTTCCGTAAATCTATCGTTAATTGGGAGCGAGCTTGGCGCGGCGTAGCTGCTGCGTGGATCGCGCAGGATCGTAAACGAGGAGCGGTCTGAATCGTTCTACTAACAGCTTTATCGATAAAGTAAAAGGTAACGTCTGACAGGCAATCGTCCCGGCCGCGCAACTGGCTCGTGCTGCTGGAAAAAAAACCAAAGTATAATCCGAAAGCGAAGGTGTATAAATAGGGAGCCGATCCACGCGAGGGATTGGTGGCCCGAGAGATTCGCCTTCGAGGATCGTTTGGTCCCTATCTCACTATGCCTTTGTCTCTTTCTCTCCGTCCGGTCGGTTCTCGTTCGTCTCCCTCGTCGATAATTCTATTATGTACGGTTTAATGTACAATTAACCGATCACTTAGGGCCTGACGTTACGCCGAGTCACGATGTCTTATTAAGCCTCTACCACCGGGTAGTCTGTCTCGACCACGCACGGTGGTAACCGGCCGCAACAGGAGCAGAGCCTGAAACCGGAGCGGGAACGGACTCCAGACTCGAGCCACTTACCTCTATTAGACTCATTCGTCCCCGCTTAACGATCTCTTTCTGCTTCGATTCACGATTTCGAGGATATAACACGCCGCTCTCTTTCCGACTCGGAATTCATTGTCCAACGCCGAATCGCTCGGACCGCCAAGACACGCGTCGATCCGCTGCCGACCTCGACAGGAAGTTAAGGGATAGAGTACCCACGTGACATTACTAGAATCTAACCAGAATATTACTAGAAAACTAGCTGGTTATTGTTGCTCGCTCGCTTCGCGAGCTCGCGGATGGTGTTATTGTTGCTCGCTCGCTTCGCGAGCTCGCGGATGGTGTTATTGTTGCTCGCTCGCTTCGCGAGCTCGCGGGTAGGACTGCTCTTGCGAGAGGGTTAGTGGTACGCATTGCTAGTGAGGCATACAGCTATTAATGGTTTTTTTTTATTTTATGTGTGACTCTCCACGAGCCACACAAAGAACTTCCCGATTCGTTAGTTGTAAGCGGTAACATTAGCATTAACTGCATAATTAAAAAAAAAAATGAAATATATATAATTACGTTTGTTTATTTGGTGGAAAATTTCCATCCTCTCTTATAAATTGCATTGTTGAATGAACTTCTTTCGAAAAAAACTAAAAAATCTAAAAAACTGCTTGACCAATATGGACCAAAATCTAATCAGCTCTAAGTTACGACGAGGCACATCCATTGCATCATTCATCATTCTGATCGCATTGTTACTTTTTCAGAAAATGTTAACGAAAAATTTGACACACACACACACACACACACACACACACACACACACACGCACGCACGCACGCACGCACGCACGAACGCACACACACACGCAAACACACACACACAAACACACACACATACCGACATTTTGATAAAAATAGTCTAAAATGAATCCAATGACCATGAAACGTGAAGATCTGTTAAAAATTCGATTTTCGATTTTCGGGGTAAAAAAACATTAATAGCTGTATGCCCCACTAGCAATGCGTACCACTAACCCTCTCGAAAGAGCAGTCCTACCCGCGAGCTCGCGAAGCGGGCGAGCAACAATAACCAGCTAGTTTGATTATTGTAAGCGGTAACATTAGCATTAGTTGCATAATTGAAAAAAAAAATTTTTTTTTATTAAAAAAAATTTTTTTAACCCTTTGAACTCGAGGCCGTTTTCGCTTGCTCGAACCAGCAACTCGAGACGATTTCGGCCAAATTAGGTGAACATTTTACAGGCACTTCAAAAATATTTAATTTTAAAAAAATTAAAAAAAAATATCGCCAGTTTATTCATTTATATGTCGAAAACAACAAATTTTGATAAATATTACACTCTGTAATTAGTTTTGGTGTGATACTTAGTAAAACAATAGCCAAGATGCATCCTTGCCACTTCACATCGGCCGGGCGCCGTATCGGCACCGCTCGAGTTGCTACTTAACATCGGCCGGACGCCGTATCGGCGCCGCTCGTGTTCAAAGGGTTAAATTTAAAAAAATTTTTTTTACATAAAAATGAAATATATATAATTACGTTTGTTTATTCGGTGGAAAATTTCTATCCTCTCGTATAAATTGCATTCTAGAATGAACTTCTTTCGAAAAAAACTAAAAAAACTAAAAAATCTAAAAAACTACTTGACCGATATGGACCAAAATCTAATCAGCTCTAAGTTACGACGGGGCGCATCGATTGCATCATTCATCATTCTGATCGCATTGTTACTTTTTCAGAAAACGTTAACGAAAAATTTGATAACATAAAAACGGCCATACGCACACACACACACACACACACACACACATACTAACAATTTGATAAAAATAGTCTAAAATGACTTCAATAACCATGAAACGTGAAGATCTGCTAAAAAATCGATTTTCGATTTTCGGGGTAATTACAGTAACTTCCCTATGAATCGGGAAGTTAACAAGTGAAAACAGGGGTTTACGCGGGAACGTTTCACATCCTCATACGATTATATTTTGAGCTGAGTGAGGGCTCATTCGAAAGAGGAAGGTTGCACGCAGTGCGCTCTTCTCATGTTTTCTTTAGATGATGTTTATATGAAGTAATATGAGTGTCCAAAGCAGGCGAAACAAATGAAGAAAAATTCCGGAGATTCTAATGTATTTTTCGTGCACAAAAAGATTTTTCTCGCGAAAAAATCGAGAAGACCGCACTGCGTGCAACCTTCCTCTTTCGAATGAGCCCTCACTCAGCTCAAAATATAATCGTATGAGGACGTGAAACGTTCCCGCGTGATCGCATTCAATTGTTCCCCAGATTCCCTTCATGAAGGGTGAGTAGAAGCCATTTTAGTTCAGCTACTTAGACGAGATGGCGCTTAGTCAGGTGAACTCAGGTGAACTATCAGCGTAGATTCGTAACAACAAAAGTGTAAAGGGCATGAAGCCACTCGAATCCATTAATAGCAATGAAGATAATGATTAAAAGAAAAAAACCTGTAATTACAGCGAAATTGAAGCGTTAGATTGATGCAAATGTATGTTCATCACTGTTGCCAAATTGGTTTTTCGCGCGGGGGTTGGTCACAATGAAAAATACCATGGTCACGTGGGGCCTCTACCCCCTTAAAGCGGAAGAGTTGGTTCCAGGATTGCAAGGATAAGCGATACGTCTTATCATTTCTCGATAAGGCAAATTTGGTGGTTTTCAGTAGTCAAAAGCGCTGGATAAAAAATCAGATTAGGCCGCAATCGCACTCAAAAGTCCTGCTTTTACGTTTACGAGGTGTAATTTGCATTAATCGGAAACATACAGATGCGCATGTAGCTATTTTCACAAAGCTGCGATTGCTACATGCTGCCGAATAATGCAAATTACACCTCGTAGAACTTTTGAGGGCGATTGCGGCCTAGAGTGATTTTTATCTGGCGCTTTTGACGCGCCCTGGCAATCCTGGTAGTGCTAGCTAACTTCAAAGTTGAATCACATATATTGAAGTATTCTGTAACAGAGAATTTGCGTTTGTTTGAATAATCAATTAGAAGACGAGCGCAACAGCTCCAGTCACCGTTCATTGTTTCGTTGTCAATTAATCCTACCGACGATCTTGACCGTAGGACTACGGTGTTGCGCAAGATCGTTAAGAACACGATCGGTTCCTTAGATGAACGCGACACAATAACAGAAACCTGTTTAGCGAATTCGTAATTAAGTTTTGGATCGTGTAGCAGGAGGCTGTCTCGAAGAGGGAGAGAGTGAGAGAGGCTGGCTGTAAACCTTTTTGGACTTTTTAACCGGAAGGAATACGACAGGATCAAGTATGCTTGATTTTATTGGATTATTTTAGGGTTTCAAGTCTTTTTATTAAACGTTATATATAAAGGTTCCTCGAAAATAACGATTTTATTTAGCGCTCTGGAATAGCCAATAATAAGAGGAATTTTAATTGTAGCCTGGTCCTTCTTCCTCGATCTTCCTCTGTAGAGGAGAATCGTTTTACGTGTCCTTTGAACCACGATCGTTTAGATTGGAATTCATCTTTTATTAATCTCTTTGTGTTTCTACGTTCGTAATTTTCGAACCTCCAAGATTGTGGACTCCCTTGATTGTATATATTATTTGAAACTTTGTAATATTTTTAGAGGAGCATTAACAAGTTGTTGAAAGAAATGCAGTAAATGGGTACCCGGTTGACTAAACAAGGGTTAAAATCGCATTCAGTGGCACTTACCGTGGACTTTAATTATATTATATTTCAGCACTCGGCCTGCAGAAGGTGTGATTCATCGAAGTCGTCCGAGTTCCAAAGGTGAAATGTGCAGAGAATTTTTTCGAAGATTGCGTCTGGACGGCGGTAAACTCGATTTCGGCCGCAGAAGATCGCGTAACGAGTAACTCGAGGGCGAGTTCGCGTGAATCGGCGGGCAGGGATCGGCTAATTTAGGAGTCCATAAAATTGGCCGGTCCTTTGGTCCCTTGTCTCGGGGCTCTCCCATACCTCTTTCACGTTCGCAGCAGCCCCACCTGAGACACACGGCGTGTACCGTCCCTAACGGACCCACACCGATGATATTTCAGTGTTAATTGCGCCCGGTATCTACCGTTCGGTCCCGGGGCTGACTTCTAATCTCGGGTTCATTAGGAGAGTCCCGTCGAGCACCGAACTATTTTCAGATCGGGACGCACACGAATGTTGGCGGGAATGGTTGCGGTAGGCTGTCGGCTCTGTTGCTGTTGCCGTTCGCTGTTGCTGCTCTTCGTGGTCTTCGCTCGTGCTTCTCGCTGGACAGGACGAGGAAGAAGAACCGAACAAGTCGATAGGGACTCCTCTTGACGATCCCAGCTACCAAAACAGGGGCCTGGGGGAACGGGAGGGGGTCTCTTTCGTACACTGCGGCCCAAAAGTATGTGGACATTCATTATAAAATCTTCATTGTCCAGAAACTCTTGAGAAATGCAGACTGAAAATTGGCGTCCTTATCAGCAATTTCTTTTTTGTTAGGTCGAAGTAGAAACATTTTGACATGTACTTGTATTGCGTTGGTAATAACTAGACTGTGGATCTTTGTGAAAAACAAATGTTATGCAATGTAATAAATATTGTTCAATAAATTAGCATATATTCAGGAAAAATGACAATAGTGTTCGACAAAATATTGTAATGATGTTGATGAAGAAACGAAACCACGAATGGAAGAAACAAATGAGAAAAGAACACAGCTGGGTTAATAACAAGCGTCGTTGAATGATATCAATTTATGCGACTGATTTACAAAAAAAAATTACCACGGCAATACTTCGAGTGGCAGCGTATGTGTAAAGGGACCAGGGTGCAGGACGAAGGACGAGGATACACGGCGAGCAACGAAGACGCAAAGGGCACCACCGGCCATCCCCGATTTCCATTTTAATTGAACTCAACGCAACATCATACTTAATGCCAGAAACGCGTCACAAGCTCCAATTAAACGCGCGACGCCGTTTCACTTTATCACCCCCGGCGCATTCGTCCTGATTGCCCTGCCGATCCTCCTGTGCTCTGCTCCACGTCCGACCATCGATTACTGGCCGTGCAATTCTTTCAAGAGACCAATCGCGCCTGCTTGAGGGGCCCCGATCTTACCAGACGCCCCTCTCACCCGTTCGATCCTACCGGCCAGCGGAAAGGATCGTTGGATCCTTCGCGATCGCGTGTCAGGCGCGATCGATCCGTTCCCGATGGTCCTGTCTCGGTTTTCGAGGGATCCAGGTAATTGCTACTCCGAGAGAGTTATTTTTAAAGGACCTTGTCGACTTTTAGCTCCTTTCAGGATCCGCGACAAGCCCCGGTATATCGTTACACTTTGGAAGCGAGTCCTCATGAACTTTTTCGAGCAAAAGGTACAGAATCGAAGTCGTTTCATTTTGATCAGGTCCTCGACTCTCTGGATTTCATTTGTTCTTTAACACTGTGTCTGCCAACTGAAATTGAGCTTCCGTTGCGGATCGATTAGCGGAAATTCAACACGACGAAGCATCTGGCAACGAGGTACAAAATTGCCAGCGATTTCTTAGCCTCGCAGCGGTTCGTGGAACTCTATCGCTTACCTGGAAGTAGCTTCGATCTAGCGGCGATCGATAAAACGACAACTTCAGCTGCTGCGGGCGCTGTGCGCTGGATCCTCGAAGCTGCTGATCCGTTCCCTCGGATCAATTGCCATGGGAAGAAGTATCAAAATCGTCGGTTTCTTTGCGATTATTCTCTCTCTCTCTTTCTCTGGGTCGTTCTCCGTGTATCCCGCAAGCCGATGGTAGCAGGGACGAGCCTTCTAATCGCGATAGATAAGCCTCGCGACCGTGGAGATTAAGCGCTTCTGTTTTTCTGGCTGTTACGGGAAACGTCAAAGGAACTAAAGGAGCTGGAGAACTCGAGGACGAAGAGAGGTAACGATAGAAATGCCGAAGCCGAGTCCGAGCACGGCCAACGGGTTGATTTATTGACAGGAAAATCTAGTGGTGCTTGCCTCGCGTCGTACGATCGGCCTTTCTGCTTTGCCACGTCTTCTCTGCGTCTCGTCGAATGTTGTCCTTCAAGTAGAGAGAAAAAAAGAGCTCCTTCATATTTACGAGAGATTTCTGCGACACACGGACAACTCAGACGTGGAATTCGACGAATCGACGCTGACTCCGAGAACTGGCTCGATCCTGAAAAAATCGGCATGAGTCCTCTGCCGATTCGGACACTCGACGCCAAACGAAGAGATAAACAGAAAAATTCAAACAGGATAATACTTTTTGTACAGAATATAACTACGTTTCTGTTTAGCTAAATTGAAGGTGACCTTGAACTTTCCGAAACTCTCATCTACAAGAAAAAAGAAACTGTTATTGCCGTATAGTAATCGAACAAGGTTACGCGCATATTGTGCATGAATTAATTTTTCTGTTCGGTCGGAGAGATGATGGGAGATGAAGCAGCACAAGTTGTTGCAACTTAGACGACAGTTGTGCGTCCAGGGGTTGTAGAAACTATAGTGAATCGAGAGCTGGTTGCGCAGGGTAAAAGAACCCGTGTGCGATGGTCGTCAGAGGGAAGCTTCGGTTCGTGGAACGAATAGATTCGAATCGAAGGCGAAGGAAAAGTTGAAGGGGAGAAGAAGAAGAAGAGTTTTGCGGTTGATCGGATCGCGTCGGGGCTGGTCTGCGAGAGGCTAACGCGGAGGATGCATCAAGCCGGATCAGAGGAGGATGCCGCCTAAGGCTACCGGTGTTGGGTAGCTGCAGGGCCGGCTTTTTCTCTTCGGGTGTCGATTCGTGGCTCGGCGAAGAAGGTGAGAGACTAAGCGAGGAGAGACCGGGGCAAAAGCAAGAGAGCTCTTTCTCTTCGGGTTCGCGATCGAACGAGCAGCTCTCCGTGCGACCAGGCCCGAAAATCGCCTCGCTTCTTCGGCCCTCTCGAACTTCTCGAACAGAACCCGCGCGTTCGGCTAGGGGCAAACCATTGAGATGCAGAGAACGTTGGTGCTACCGTGCGATGGTCCCGATACCGCCTAATGGACTGTCCCGCCCTCTTTCTCCCTTCGCCCGAGTCCTCGATCCTTCTTCCCTCCCTCCCAGCACACCTTCCACGTCGTATCTTGCCTTCTCTCTCTTCCCCACTTTCGATTCTTCTCCATCCATCCTCTTCGTTCGCCTTCTTTTCTTTCTCCCTGTCCAACAACTGCATTCTAACGTCACTTTTAACCTCCGCCTTCACATATTTGCCACCCTCCTCCGCCTTCCCTCACAATCTCAGACAATTACAAAGCAAACTTTTCTGTTCGAAATTATTCGACACGCTAGCCGCTCGGTGCGACAGATAATGCTGGAATTTTAACGATGCCGCTGCCCGGTGCAATCTGGTAATAGATCTGTTAAGTATTTAGGGGCACAACCTCCGTTTGCACGAAGATTCACTAATTCGTTAGGTCAGAAATGGGAGTCTTATTTGGTGAACGCGCAGTTGTAAGGTTCGTGGTCAAATTTTTAAGAAATAACAATCTTAGTCTTGAATAGATTATTCTACGAGCGCGAACAATCTTTGGAGAACCCACGGGATTTCCAATATTCTTTACAAGGACTGCTGAAGTCCTGCAGAATTTTCAAAGTCCAGTAGAACGTGTTCGGGACGCGATCGGGAATCCGATTATTATAAATTCCCCCGTCTCCGAAAGATCGATGCCGCAATCGAGATCGGTCGGTCGAGCAGAACGATTTATTTCCAAACAGAGTGAATGTGACTGCTGGGATCGAGTCACCGGTCTCAGAGATAGCGGTAAATGAAGCTCCTCGGAGACGAGAGGAGACGAGAAAGAAGCTCGTCTACGCAACGCGCGTTTTATGTCCTGCGCTCGGAGATCCGCAGCACACGGTAGCAGAGCTATAACAGCGTCGCGGCATCATTTATATTTACGAGACACCGCGAAGCCGTGCCCAGGCCGCATTGTTACTGGCCAAGGGCCTTATAGTCGCCGTCTCTGGCCCTTATAGGGCCGCCAGTGATCTTGGGCCTTCTATCTCTTTCTTCTCTCTTCTTCTACCGGTTGTAGAAAATGCTCGATCGAAATTGTGAACATGATCGTTCAGAGAACTTTTTGGTAGAAACGAATACTGAGAACGGAAGATAGAATTGCGCACAGGGTGATCTGCCTAAATCTGTTCTCTAATTGTGATGGTTAGACAGTGGATTTTATGCATTTATGATAAAAATGAGTAGGCGTAATTCAAAACAAGAATTACGGTAACTTCCCTATTAATCGGGAAGTTAAAAAGATTGAAAGAGTTTAACAATGCCGATATACTATTTTTTAACTCGTAACAATTATTAATGAGGAATATAAATTTTTACTGAGCTCCTATATAGTTTACAATAGATGTTTAAAAATTTTATTTTGCATGAAGGTTCGCAGTCTACTGATGGTATTACAAGTAATTTCAATGAAGCTCGAGTGACATTGTACAATAAGACCGATCAGAACGATAGTACAATAAAAATGATAAACAGTTGGTTTACGGAGAGACGTTTGATTTGTTGGATCGAGTACTTTTAGCCAGGGGTGTACCATCGCATCGGACGAGGCCCTGTTTCTACAGGGCCTGCGAACGGATCACGCTTCCCCCTCGATCCCTCGATCGACATCGATCGAAGTCGTGCCTCCCTTTGAACACGATTCACCATTGATCAGCCACGACCGATAAGGCGGACGGTAAACGTCCTCATAGTGCGAAAAACGTCCGCTCGAGGAGATCAGTCGATTTTAAGGTTATAAGATAAGAACATGCGTGGATGGATCCCAATTTGTCTCTCCAGGAGTAATACAGAGAGTAGGTCCCTGGAGGACAGCATATCAGGCTCATGAGTGATAGAGGGACAGCCCGTTGGCTGTCCCGGGAGGTGAACTGCTTTCCAGCAAGCCGGGTTTCAACCACCTTTCCTTAACAAAAAAAAGTTGATTTTAAGGCGGAATTTCCTTTGCGCGTCTGATTTAAATTTCGACTGATTTCGCTGTTTCCAAATATACCGTTTTTTGGTACCGAATACCGAAACTAACTAAGCCGAAAACCGTGAAAACATTTTTTGCACGTTTTGAAGTATAGTGTGGATACAGGCCTCAAAATAATAGTATATATAAATAATAAATAATTATATAAAAATCTAGCCATAGTTGTCGCGAAGTTGTCAAAAGCATTCGCTTAAAAAAATATCTGCAAGATGTTGTCTATAAGGATAAAATTATATGTTATGGATTTTCAACCGGAAGTCTCCATCAGCCAATTACAAGCTTGAGCTTCGCAAAGTCCGTGGAAAGCGTCCGATTCGCCACGGCGAATGGTTAGAAACAGGGGGAGAGAAAGGGAGGGAGAGAGATAGATTTACCACGAGCAACGGTTCGCGCCAATCAGCCACGACACGGCGCATCGGCCTTGCAAATATTTCACAGTTATTGCCAGATAAACCACGACCTTAGCGCCGGATGTACCGTCGTTTGGGGAATAGACCGCATCAATGATGCAACGTTCGACCTAGCGGCATCGGCCGCGCGTTTGTCTTCCTTTAGGAAGTTTATAGTCGTGCCTATCAGGTGCGACTTTGCTTCCGCGGTGTACATTATTTTTCCCGGCGCCCAAGCCAGATCAGGACCAATGACAACGATATTTTAACGTCGCTTCGAATGCACGGCCATTCCTCTACGTTTGCGGGACGGCAAGGTGACCATCGCTGCAGATTTTTACTGCTTCTTTGCATGGATCTGCTAACGGTGAAATAGGTCGACTCTGGACGTATAAATTCCTCGTCGAAACTTTTGCGAATGGAGCTGGACTCTCGTTGAAAAGTTAAAGAGAAATTGTTGTCACTATATGTTGGTCACATCCAAACATCTTCTTTATTTTTCATGACATAACAAATGTTTTTATTGCAATGTAAATGGTATTTTTCTCTCAAGGTCTTTTCTTCCAGAGTTTTCGAGGTCGTCGATATTTTTTGTTCTTGTAAATGTATATTTTTCTAGGTGACATTATAACGCATTGATATTTATATTGCATTAAAAACGCTTGTTTCGTCATCACTAGACTGCGGATATTTATACCAAATAAAAATGGCCTGCATCGATCACAAAAGATAAAATCTGCATTGAATGTTATTTCTTCTTTCAATGATTCTAATAGAGGAAATCGTATATGGACATCTTCAACTTATACAATTTTTCAACAATTTTGTTCTCTAGTTGTTGGTGGACTACTGTATAGTCAGCCGCTGAGAGGCTCTGAAACATTTTCTGAATGATCATTTTATTATATTTTTCAGAAATCGTATCAAGACCTCGACTGAGTTGCAGGAAATGTAACCGATTGACTCGGACAAATTTGTTTGCATCAGACTTCTCATCCCCCGAGATGCATCGTGCTTGATCAGGGTAGGTGGCAATGTCAAAAAGCGAATTCTAGTCTCTACTGTCATTGTTCTGCCTCCGTCCTCTCTCTCCCTCTCTCTCTCTGGTCGAAACAAGAGGGGTAGTCATCGACTGTAAAGACATCGAGTCGTACTCGAGGGTGGCTCTCGTGAGTGCAAGTGAAGGCAAGGGCTGCGCATTTCTGCTGATCAGCCTGCTGAATCCCGAGTTTCTGATGGGGTCGTCGCCGATCGAGAAGAGACAAGGGAGACAGAAACGTCGAGTTTTAAACCGCAACTCGATATCTACTCGTTCCAGGGTCGTAACCAACCCCGTGCCTTCCCCGGGGATTCTCCGGGAAACTGCAGGGGTGGTCGAATAAATTCTCCTGTCTCTGCGTACCGAAATTTTCAAAATCAAAACCGATTCAACCACCCTTCGATCACCTCTGCTCGACATAATCACGGGACAATATATTTCGCACACGAACCCCCTTAGCGTCTCATTGCGACTGTTGCCATCTGACCAATCAATTGCTGAATAACAGCACTCACTGTTTTATATCAACTCTCATTGTCTCCTTACACTTTTATTACTAGACTGCGGACCTCTATGCATTTATAGTTTACAAAAATGTTCAAAAAAGGCTAGAGTATCAAATTGAACAGAATTTTTCTTTATTTTGGATCGAAAAATATTATTACCAATGAAAATAGGACTTTATTTGGTACCATTTTCTTAAGATTTGTCTACAAAAATTGTGAATTTAAAACAAACTTTAAATTTATTTTCTTTCTTAATATATTTGAAATTTTTCTAATGTTTCTACTGTTTAAGTGACACTATTAATTTTTGTCATAAATACATAAAATGCTTTGTCCACTTATTATTCGCACTTGAAATCAATGTTTCTGAGAACATCGTTGTGCTAGGAGGGTTAACGCTTGGCTTTCTGGAGACAGATAAATCAATCTAATTCAGGCTATCCGAAGATCTGCGCGCACGATTTAGCGTACTGTACCCCGCGGGCCTGCTTCCGGCTAATCTGTTGGCAAAACAACGTCCGGAGCGCCGATAAAAGAAACACGTGCGATTTATATAGAAGTCGGACAATCGATCGCGCGGCGTCGGCCCCGGAATAAAAGCGACGGAGAAGTTATCGGGATCGATAAAAAGTCTCGCAATAAGCTATCGATACGGCCGGCTACGTGGTTTTATTGTGTCACGTGCGAAGCGTAGCCGAGCATCCCCTCCGCGTCTATATATCAGTCGCGTCAGAGGGGAGACGTCGATATCCCTCGATCAATCATTAATAAGGCCTGAAACCCCAAATACATAAGGCTTGGACCTCTCTCTTCTCCTTCTCACGGTGTCTCTCTCGGTCCCTCTGTTTCTCATGCGACGCCCAAACAACTGGCGAGAAAAATGTATCGGGAACCGCTTCGTGCCGCCGCGAATTGATGGAATTTTATATTTTCCCTGCTTCGTGATTTCTTATCCCCGTTTCCACGGACCGTCACGTTTCCGGTCTCGCACGACGCTCTCGCCACGAAGAGTGACTCTCCGCGACGCCGCGATTTATGACGGCGAGCATCGCGACACGGTTTTCAACTTATCGCCGAACTACGCTGCTCCACTACCATCCCGAGCCTCGAACAATGAGTCGATCGTTTGAAAGTGCCTCGTATTCTTTAGATCGCACAGCCTTACCGCATTTCACCCCGTAACATCGCGTCGATCGAGGAAGAAGCAAGTGCGTGTTACGAGCAACCTGGCTTATTGTTCCGGGGCAATTGGGTCACGCAATTCCCTGCGTAAGTCTTCAACGAAATCTGAGACACGTACAATAATTAGGAAAGACTGCCAATTTTTATGCAAAATTTCAAATTATTTGCGTCAATTGTGTGGGATAAAAACCAAATCAAATTGCCATTCTTCCTTTAGTCGTTTCAATAATCATTGTACGATAACTAAATCTCCTGACAAGGCTTGCGCCTATTTGTCTTCCACACTTCTTTAAATTGTATATTGCATCGGGAGAGCTCCCCGCAGTTTCACTCAGGACCACGAAGGAGGATTGCAACGTTCAGTAGCGAAATGATAATAGTAAACGGGAGCAGTTCGGTCGGTTACGGGGTGCAGGACTAATCCCCGTAAAAGGTGCGCGAGTCTTAAAAGCACCGAACATAAAACTAGAAGAGAAAGCGCGAGAGTAGGCGCACAGTGGCGCGGCGCAGCGAAGGTGGATCACAGAGCCACGTGGATCCCCGAGGGTGGCATTAATCCCGTTCCTCGTCCTCCCCGATGCTTACCCATCTAGACAACGGAGACGAGGCAATCATATTTTCCGCCCCAAAGGCACGATACGTGTCAATGCGAATCAGACATACTGATCTAATGTGGTTTCCGATACCGTCTGATTTACTCCAGACGCTGCTCTTCGCAGAAATCCATTCCTTTCTCGGCCCGAACAGAGATTGCGCCGTCTGTCCGAGATTTAAGAAATCTTCCCGACCATTTTTATCATGGCTGCTCGAACCTTGACAAATTGCGCATCGATGCTACTGGGTGCTCCCTGTCTGAGGATTCCGGATAAGCAATTAATCGTTGCGTGGATCTTCACAGAATCTCTTCTCATTATTTATCGCTCCCTGCACAGTGTATTTGATTCGGGCCTGAAGATAAATAAAAAATCCCAGGAAGCTAGTTTTAAGCGGTTCGAATATCTCCATAATTAATTAATCAATAATTCAGATTCGCCCCCAAATGGATCCTCGGCGATCACGTATGTGTTGAGAGAAGTTGATCCTTTTTAGCAGAGTTGCTATGCATGGGTAGGAATCTCGTTCGATTTCAGAGGTGTAACGAAATGCTTGATGGAATATGACGACTCGCAAAAAGATATCGGGGACCGCCAGCAGAAAGGTTTCGAAGGCTGGAAAAATCCCGCGCGAATAATCCGGTTTGCAGCCATCAGACTGGTCATCGCGGCGATGGCCGGAAATTCGCAACCAACCTTTTCCCTTCCGTTCTGCGCCCTTTTTCCCCGTGTCTGCTCCTTTCCTGGCTCGTTTCTACTCCCGTCACGTATGTAGCGAGAAAAATTGCAGCCGAGCGCTTTACTCGGTTCGCGTTCTTCACGCTTGGCTCCACCGTCGTCTCTCCTAGTCCTTCTCCCCTTGCTCTCTCTCCCTCGTTCTCTCCCTCTCCCTCGCGATTCCAGGGAAACTCGGCGTCGTTCAATAACAGTTCTTTGAACAAAAATTCCTTCCTCATTTTTAATCTCTCTGGAAACCCTGGAACAACCACCCGAACCAAAACCAAGACTTTAGTGGACATGCTCGCTTTCTGAAAAAAAATGGAAATGCTAAAAATTCACCCTAAACATTCGGATAGAGTTGAAATGAATATCGTAGTAGTAAACAGCTAGAATTCGACGGAGGTCCCAGAGTGCTCTAAATCGAGCATGACCGGTCGGGATCTGCACCCCTTTTCATCCCCCTCCCTCGGGACCACTCAAGCCCGTTGTCCTCTCAATCTGCGTGTTATTAGAAACAGTGCCGGGTTCGTGCTGAAATCTTCAAACTACAATTGTCCTCGAGTACAACCGCGGTGAATTGCTCGAGCATCAGCACTTTTCAAATGTTTGCGAACCGAGGAAACAGGGTGAAGGCGACCCTCGTTCGAAATTCCGCTTGTTTTATATTTTCTCCGGTGCTGCCGGTTAACGAATCTCTGCTACGAGGCGGTTTGGCGTTATCTCAGACCGCTTGTCCTTCCTGGCCGAGGAAAAACAGGCGAATCCACTGATCTTGATAGGGGATTCAATTTATCCGTTCCTGGTGGACGGAAGGATACGCGGTTCTGTATAACGAAAGGGCGTTACGACGCTTGGGCTACTTGTTTGCATCATTTCAAACGGTAATGGAGGTTCTGTTAAACTCTCCGAGGTAGCGGGACTCGTTTCGATCGTTAGGGGGCACAGTACAACATCGAGCTTTTATATATTCTTTTTCAAGACCAATTACCGAATCGCGAACCTCCCTAAGATTTCGGCCCTCTGGTTAGTCGGTCCGGATGCATCCGAAAGTAGTGTGTTAGCGGGTCGAGTGTTTTCCCGAGTAGTGGTTAATTAGAAGCGTGCTCCGAGAGCGTGGACCAACGTTGATGCGGTCTCAAGCCGCGCGCTGATTCCGCCGCATCGCACTCTAATTATTCGGTCGTTTTACAAGCTGCGGATGTTTCCATGGGCGCGAGGCACCGTTGCAAGCTACCGTGTTAACAAGTATGCGCCCGGAGACCGTCGAAAGCCGCGGCTTCTTTTTAACGAGATTGGCAGGTTTATTGCGCGAACACTATTGCGAGGAAAATGGGTCGTCGAGAAGCGTCGGAAATTGCGCGCTTGATCGGCCCACTTCATAAGAATGTTCGGAGCGGCTATCGTAAACTTGCGCTGCCTCCGTTGCATCGCGTTTTTATAAGACGCCGAGAACAAAGTTGTTCGAGCCACTTCTGAGCGTCTCGCTTGTTGTGCAGATGTTCGCAAAATGGCGCAATCTTCGTGGATCGAGATACACGTGAGCATCAGAGGACAGATAGAGCTGTATGCTGCAACGTCGCGATCGTTTCAGCTAATTACTCGTTTCGGAAATGATCTGCATCAGAGTACAGGGTCGCTTCAATTAAAATTGCATCGATTCCACGCACTACTAGATTCAGAGTACCGTTGGACCCCTAATACCGCTCAAGGTAACTCCTCATCCGCGAAGCTCTCCTCGTTACAATAGAGGTTGCCTCCAAGTAGAATCGCGTCGATTCCTCGCACTACGATGCCCCAAGAAGAGAAAGCTCTCCTGGACCCTCCCACGGGCTCAATTCGTATGTTGTCCAAGCAGTTTTCTCGATCGCGGCGGAAGGAGCGTGGCCTATCTCTCGATCTCTGGATCCCGGTTACCTGGCAGGTACGCGATCGACGATGGACCGGTCGTGCGCACCTTTATGTAACCGACGCGGTACGTGTTCTTTTTTCTTTTTGTGTTCGTCGTCGGTCGATTTCCATCGGGATGGACGAGCGCTGGCAAGGGAAGACACGCGCATCCTGGGTAATCCGTGACGACGCGCACCTCCGCTTCGCTCACCTCTGTCTTCCTTTCCTCTTTCCCCCCTTTGCGGCGTGTTCTTCGCTTGAACCGCGGGAACGGACGCGTCGCGTCTCGTCGCGACGGTCGCGCGCCGTCTTTCTTGCAAAATTTATACAAATCCCGCGGAGTAAGCTCGTATTATCGTCGATTAACGAACCTCTGTAATCACGCCGGCGCGTACGATCGACGCCTGTCGTTTGGGGCCTCGACGAGACATTCAAAGTGATTATTTTGTATCGAGCTGGGAACAGTTTAAGAGAGACGGTGTACGCGTGGCGCCCGGCTCAACGGTGTAATTCGCCGGCCAACAAATTGAGAGCACTCGTGTAATGACAACGTGCGAGTAACAAATTGCGGTGAAACAAGACGACTTCTGATCGGCGATACTGATGGGAACAGCTGCGCGGGTTAGGAGAGGATGTTCAGGGTCAAGGAAAGCTTGAAAGGATCAACTTGGCCTCTATCGTCGGGAAAAGAGAAATCGACGAGTCTCCGCTGATCCGAGCATGGATTTTGTTCGAGAAGGACACGAGGATCGAGAGCGCGCGGCGATAATCGCACGAAACTGCACGTTGCATGATGCACGCTGAAGTCGCGCTGTGCGGCGTTACCTGTCGATGGAAGCTCGCGCGCGTGCATCGTCGAGTATGCAAATTACATCTCGCCTGTCCGTCACCTGAAGACAAGTCCGCCGGTTGTGTCTCACAGCGAAAGACCATAGCGACGCTGTAAATCGCGCCTTTGCCACAGTTGCGGTCGCTTTCGCGCGTGTCCAGACATTGGCTCTCTTGAGACGCGCGAATTGTTTTGAAGATTACGCTTTGATATGCGAGGAATCGGGCCAGATCCTTTTCACGAGGACTTTTTAATATGGAGAGGTTTTTTATTGACACATATGGTAGCTTGATCGGAGCAAGTCAGTGCTCCCTTCTAGGTAGATTCATGGATCTTTAAAGGGATGATGCGCCTTCTGATTTCTCGATAATGCAAAGATGGGGTTTTTCAGTAGTCAAAAGTCCCATTGTTACGGTTACGAGCCGTAATCCGCTTAATGCAAATTACACCACGTAGGACTTTTGAGGGCGATTGCGACCTAGATTGATCTTTTATCCGACTGAAAAATCGCATATTTGTTACCCAGTTACCAGCTGACTATTTAGATACAAGTAGCAGGAAGATTGGAACGAAGTTCCTCAAGTTCCGGACCGAAATAAAATGGCCGTGACACGTGGCCTCGCCTGGTATTCGTCCGGTGTAGCAGAGGGTCGCGTGTGCCTTGTGCGGCGAAAGTTTCGGTAGCCGTGAAACGTCGATGGTGGAAGGCTCTCTAGCACGGGTGGGTAGTGCGAGCGCAGCCCATTTCACGTTCCACTTTCGCGAGGAGTCCTCACGCTTTCGTCTCACGTGGCATCCTCGTGGTGGTTTTCAACGGCGCGTGCTCGGGATGCGCACCTTCGCGTTCTGATTAGCAACTGAGACCGAGGAGCGCGAAGGCCAATGGCACCCTGTTCACAGAGAGAAGAGAAGAGAGTAGAGAGACCTAGCGTGCCTGGCCCCCTGGTTTCCTAGCTCGCTGTCGTTGGACTTCCTCGCAGCTCAAGGGGTAGCTCGAACACCACGCCACGAGATACCCCGTGGAACCAGGGTGGAAAGAGAAAAGGAGAGGATAGAACAGCGAGAGTGAGAGTGTTCGAAAGAGAAAGAGAAGAAGGGGGTTGGTTGGGTTGGTCGGATGGAGGCGCTGCCAGTGGTGGTGCTCTGCTGGTGGTGCTAGTGGTGGTGGTACGCGGTGCACGACATAAATATGTATGTATCATCCGCTGCGACCTGCCCCACTACCCGACTAGGTCAGACTCATGCTTCATCACAATGAGCACCTTGCCTTGCCTCGTCCTGTTCCTTTCCTACCTCGCCATTCAAGTGGATGGTACGAAACCGCCACCCTCGATCGATCCTCCTTCAGTGATACCAACTGACATGCAGAATCAATTTAACAGGACGACTACCATCGCCAGTCGAATAATCACTTTCACCGTTTGAACTGACAATTTTCACGATCAAATAAAATGATCAAATATTAGGTAATTGCAAAAGTTCGTGCCCGATTTCTTGCTGCATTTCAGCTATACCGATATAGTATCACATTTCATAATTGTAAAATTCGTTGGATCACAGGGTCAACTACGATAAAACCATAGTTCAGTCTCACAGGACGTTAAATCTGGTAAAATAAAGCAGTTCACTGCCGCCAAACACAGCGCCATAACTAATTAACACCCAGAACCAATCCCAGACGGTCGCAACTCCTAAGCCCCCAACAAACAGACTTACATCGGATCGTTTAAACGATGACCCACCTGAAACCTGAAACCACCTGGATCCACCACGGAAGCCTCAAGTACCCACGGCCAATTCTCGTGGGTGTCTAATTCAGGATCTAGGGGATGGTGTGCTGTTGTTCGGTGGTGGTAAAAGAACGCGTGGGCGGATGGAAATCTGCGTGTCGGTTCACGAGGGCAGATTTCTGCGTGGCGTTCGGATCGCGGGCGCAAACCTCATGAATACATGCAAGCCAACGACCGAACGAGCCGACGAGGTAGTGTTCCAGGGGCTTCGTTCTGGCACGGTCCGTTCAGCTGGCTTCGATCACTGACGTTGCACGCAGCCAGTGACGTGGGCTCTCTGACGTCACCCACGCTTCTCTCCTCTCTCCTCTCTCTCTTTCTCTCTCGCGGGGGTTGTGCTAGGTCTGGGCAAGGAGAGAGGGGACGACGAAACAGGAAGAAGAGGAGTAGGTGTAGAGGAAGAGGAGGAGGAGGAGGAGGTCGGGGCACCGAAGGGGGCTGACGGCCCGAACGGGGGTAGCTCTTACATATTTATGCCGCGTTCTACGCGCAACACCCATCCCGGGGAACCAACCCCCTTCCGCACCTTCACTATGCCGGTGCGGATAGGTATGCCGACCTTGTGCACGCTTTCACCAAGGGTGCCTGTCTCTCACTGTCTCTCCTCCCTTCTCTCTCTCTCTCTCTCTATCTCCATGCCTGCCGATGGTAATCAGCTTGCTTGATAGTGCGTTGTTACCAAGACTACACGGATGCAACGCTATTTAGGATTCCGTGTAATTCTTCGGGGTAATGGGGCTGGTAACCCCATTCAGAACAACGTTGACGCTCTGCCAAGGATACCATTAAGCTCATCCGGACGCCTGGCGAACTTCGATACCTCGATCGAAACGAACATCCGCTTTAAACGCATCCGTTTTTTATCGGTACTCCTGCGATTTTGATCCTCTGCTGTTTGGATATGAGGGATTCTGCAGTTGAGAATATACGTACTAGAGAATCTTTCGGAGGTGATTGATTCACTTTATGGAATTCGTTCTAGACTGTGGTATAGGAAACTGGATTATTGAATGGTCTCGTCGATTCGAATGAATAGCGGATGTAGATCAGTAGGTAATCTTGTTTCGCCTCGTTCGCAAAAGATTGAGACAATAAAAGAATGCAAGGAATACGCGGACATTGAAAGTTGATATAAATATTTAAGAGATCAACGATAAAATCTCCGAAAAGTTCGATCGACCTGAAATCGACTGGGAGAAAATCACCAGATTCAACTTGTTGCGTGCATCGAATGCAAACAGAAATACCAAAAAGCTTCAACCTTGTTGCGAGAAAAAGGGAACAAGCTAAAACCTGGAATTACGAGTCTCGAATTTTTAATGGTATGTTTCTGCGGAGGCGATCAATTTTCTACCGTGTCCGAACATAAATTTCATTAAGTAGTGCGTTTACACTGCGATATGCATTAAACGATACACTTTTATAGTTTGAGTTCTCGAGTGCTAAAAGTGTAAGCTAAACCTGTTCAGCCGTCCTCTAATATAGTAATTCTGCCATAAATCGAAGCACAGTAGATTTTTCAATCTACGCTTCCCAAGAGAAGGAGAACCAGAATAAAAATCTCCATCGTTTCCGACAAAATAAAAAATAATTACGTTCAGCACCCAATCAAATCCGCATTCCTGCGCCATCTTCCTGTCCGTAGGTGCTCGCCCGCTTCAAAGTGTATCTCGTGAGAATCGCCAAAGGCGTCTCAGCTCCCCGAGGTTATTAATCAACGCGAGTTTACGTTGCCGGGAGAGTTCGCGGGAAACTGTCATCCTATTAATCGTTGCCGCTAATGACGAGCAGCCTTAGCATCAGCAGGAGGAGCAGGAGCCAGGAGCAGGGAGTAGCCCTGTAGAACCGGGCCCGGCTACCGTCAGCATCTTTCTCGAATAAAAGAGAGAGAATCGTTGGGCCATCGTCGTCAACGGGGCCTAAGCGAGCGGTCACGCGATCCAGATCGCGTTTCAGTCCGGCCGACGTGTAATTATAACGAGAATGCGCCGCGAGCACGCACTTTCAGCTCCGGGAAGAGCGCGTGTCCCGTGCCGGGGGGACGATTTTATCCTTTCTTTCTTTGGGCCTCCTCCGATCGGAGGGGGCCTCACGGTGAAATCGATCTCGCCTACGGGCCCCGGCACGACATCGCGAAACGGGAGATTCCAACCGAGAGAGTCCTGACGTCCTACGCCGCACCACCTGAATTACTGTTGCAATCCTGTTACGATAATGACGACAGCGCGGCCCGCGCTACGCATTCCCGCATTCATTCCTTTCCTCCTGCTTCACGTCCGTCTGGATTAAATGCAAATTAAAATGTTCGGGAACGACCGGACACACCGCGCCCTGTAGATCGTATCCGATAAAATTTCGAGCACTTCGCTTTTCGCGCCCGAAACCGTATGTCTCTCGTTAGGGAGAGCCTAACATGTGAAACGATCGTTAAATCCTTTCCTACCTCGCCCCAAGTACTTTACTAGCATCGTTGTCGCTACTGTGGTAACACGAGGCGTGGCTGACGGTATCAGTTTTTACGTAAATCTCTGTGAAATTGAGTAATGTGGATCTTCCTCCTCTTATGGATTTCATTAAATGCGTTCCTTTCTTTTGATCGTTTATATCAATTGCAAGGAATAATTTATCTCTCCTGCTATATTTAGCCCACTTTTAGCCTCTAGAAGATTTGTTGATCATGTGTCATTACCTACCTTTGAAATTACACAAGGTGCCTCGTCAAAATTCAAAGACCCCTAAAAGAGAGAAAGTTTGGGAAACCCTGATCCAGAGTTTAGAGTTTGGAGTCCACAGCCCGAAGAGCGCGACTCACCTGACGACAAGTATCGTTTCAAACCCGTCGCGTAGAAAGCACAGCAACACGGGTAGCCCACGCTGTTGGTGGACACCGAAACAGCACAACTGTTGAGAAGACAACCAGGAAGAACAGAATTATCGACGACTCGTCTCCCCGTGTCGAGGCAGTTATCGCGAAGCCGAGGAAACCTGTCGAAAAGCCACGGCGCGAGGTTTTATTAATGGTTCGGCCGCGGCATAAACACTTTACGTAAGGGTATTATCGATCGATAAATCGGAGCCTACACAAGCTGTCTTCTCCTATCCTGTTCCATCAGCCGGGCCACCGATACTCGATCATCGTATCCGTTCTCAGCCGCTATTAGGCGAGCTGAAACCACTGCTCGTTCGGTTTGTTCTCTGTCGATGATCGCTCGATGATTCGCTCTCGTAGCACTCGCTTCTGGAGTATGCTTCTGCGCAAAATCGCTGAATCTTTTATGGCACTGTTTCATGCCGAACTTAACATTGATTGATTTCAACGTAGCATTAATCGATAACGCCACAATTACATGGTCATGTAACCGAGCTTGAAAATTTTCATTAGAGAGTGAAATAAACACTTCGTAGACGCGGTAAGCAAACACAACTTTAACCCGTTGCAATAGTTTATAATTTTTCTCGATCGTCATATTGGATAATTAGAATTTATTCGCGGACCTAGGTTCGATCATTATTATTTTTTGTACTTGCTTTACTTGTAGCAAATATGTAAGAATTATCATACGTGTGCTATTCAAACAGTAGAGGAAAAAGGAAAGGTGGTAGTTGTTTCGTCCTAGACCCGCGCTGTTAAATAATTTAACCCTTTGCACTCGGAACTATTTTAACTCGAAAATTAAACATTTGTGAGAGCTAGAAACATCTCCATCCTTTATGATCTTTTAAATTATGAGGGTAAGAAATTGATGTAATAACTCGTACAATACTTAAATGTTTAGAAATGGATTAGTTTGCAATACATTTAATAACCTAAACAATATTTTGAATAATAAAATTAATTTTTAGTGGTGACTCTGTCTGAGGCACCATTGAGGGTTAAAAAGCTAGCTACAAAGTCTCTTATCCTCCAAGTGACAAAATTGAGAATTCCTTAGTTTGTTCCGTTTTTCCTACGTCACCGGTCTGGGGCAATCTCAGGGGCAATCGTTGTTGCTCCCAAAGAGCATCTCCAACCTAGGACCGTGGCATCGACAAAAGTCTCTGCCATTCGTACTCTCGGTGTTTACGATGTCAGGATTTACATGGAAGGTCTTAATCCTGGGAGGATCGAAGCGGACCGGATCCGAGGGCAATGGAAACGAGCTTGATCGAAGGGAGACGGTTTACAAACAAACTCGTAGACGCCCACGCGAGTACACACGAGCGCACTTGACGCGGAGGTGCACACGCGATCTCCTTCGACAACAGGACGACGACGTGCCTGTGATCCGTGGGTTACCACCTCGACAGTGGACACATCATTTCTCAGGAAGTTACTGGCCGTCTTCTCGGCACCTTCCATTTTACACCGGCCCGTTGGCTGTTCCCCAACCGAAAGACACCTATGCAGCTCTCCACGATGTTCGTTACTGCACTTGTCCTGCGAACGTTCTTTATACTTCAGTTGCTGGACCGAGTTGACGGAAGAGATCGGGCTGGATTGTCATCGTGTCTGGGACTGTGGCTCATAAAGAGCCAGGGCATTTTTAGCGTGTACTTTAACCTGTACGTACTCTGGACTCACTATTACAGAGCATACTATCCAAAGCTCTTTGCTAGAAAGTATATTCTCTCCAGCGTGTATTATTTACTTCTCTAAAGTACAGACTCCAAAGAACATACTCAAAAGACCAGACTCTCATCAGTCGAAGCTCATCGTAGTGAATCATTCAATTAAAGGTTCTCACAGTCGGCAGTAAGGTAGCATATCATTGACCAATCGATCAGTTCATTAAATACTCCGCATTTCCGCGCGCGCGTGCATTGCACGGGCAAATAAAAGGTGTCGTGTCCTGGGTGCAGCGCAAACACGCAGCTGCCTACAGATATCGGCCGATCGATGCAGATATCGACAAATATTGCGATTATATCGTTGCAATCCTTAATCATTAACAATCTCGATGTTCGGCTATTACCGGGGACGATTTATTGATGGTAATGTCGCGTAATGAACCGGACGGTTCGCACAGCTACTTCTCTCTCTCAATCTCTCGGCCTCTCGTTCTCTCCGGTGTCTCTGGTTCGCCTTCCGTTTCCCCAGCTGACATTCCCATCTCGCTCTAACCTCGCGACTCGATTACGTGGACGAGGACACATCTTGGCACTTTGCGACCGGACTGCAAAGCCTGGACACTCGACTAGGTGTCCTTGTGCTTTAAATAAATGCGAAAACAGTACCTGGCCGAGCGCGCGAGTGCCGAGCGGAGCCGCGTGTCGATAGCGCTCTCCTCTTACACGCTCTCTCTATCTCTATCTTTTGCCTCTCCTCTCTCTCGAGAGCCAAGCAAGTTTCTTTTACGCCTACGCGCTTTAACCATCGCTGCTGCCGACTCCTTCTCATTTTCTATCTATCCGCTGGTTTCCTCTCACTCTCCTTCTCCCTCCACCCTTATCGACAACGTTCGCACCGCTCGTCGTTTTCTTCGTTACGCAGAAAATCAATGTTAATCGGCGTTTTCTTCTATCGAGCGAACGGCCGCATGCGAAACGATCGCGTAACAGGATGCGGTTATCTGTCCGCCCCTGTCCCGCGATACCACGATCACTAGAAAGGGAACTTCCGCTGCTAATCGTATGAATCACGCCCGAGATCCGATCGATGATCGAGAGACTTTTCGCTAAGGACGTTCTCTTTGTACAGAACATTCCATCACGCTTGAAAATCAGGCTTCAACAATTTGTTCGTCGACCGAAGCCTCCTCGGATTTTTAGATCGAAGCGGATGCACGATTCTTTCCAAGCTTTTATTAAGCCTCGAATGTGCGGCAGAACTGAATGCAGTTAACGGGAGTGGCTCCGAAGTTATTCTCGGAACCAATTAACAGCCGAACCAATTATTCGCGGGTGCATAACACGAGAAGGAAGAATGTAAAATAGGAATTGGAAAATAAAGAACTCCTTGCCCAAGAAGAAGTCGAGATAAGCGTCGAGGAAGATGCGGACGGATAGCGGGTTGATAAACGCGGCTAACTGGCTGGTCGTGTTAAGAGCCGGGGCGGTTAATTCGAAAATGAAGTGAACGCGCGGCGTCTACAGTCTTTTCGGCAAAGTAAAACAAGGAAAAGAAAAGAGTGGAAGGGGAAGAGGGAGGGAGAGAGAGAGAGGAAAGAAGAACGACAGTCTCTCCCGAAGGAGAACGGGGCCCGGGGCGAACCGATCGCTTCTTCTCCCACCGCACCCCAATTTTAATCAGGACCCGAAGTATGCAAGCAGGATGGATGCCTGCGAGCTCTCCCGACGATACTACCGGGCGTTACGATGCATGTAATTTATTTTTATTGCCACCAATTTTTTTTCTACCCCTCGATCAGCTCCTACTAATTTCGAGGAGGAGGTGCCCTCTCTTCCCGCAGCTAGAGCACCAAAGGAGATCTCTCTCCTTATTGCTCTTCTTTTCATTCCTGAAATTTTATTGTTATATGCAGAGCGCGTTTAAGACGCTTCTGTACTTCAATTATATTTTATTATTCCGTGTTTAGCCCTCGTCTGTCCCTCGTTTCACCAACTGAATTTGTTCCTGAGTGTCGAATCGACGCAGTGATAAAAAATCGATGAAATAACTAGGTAAACTGTTTCTCGATTTTTTAAATTCTCGTTTACGTCTTAGTAAATAAATGTCACGAAGTTTCGAACAAATTTCGCTAGAAATGACAGAACAGTCAAACTCATTTCGGGAAACTGTGTCAAATTAATTGTACGGCTTTACGGGATTCGCGTTAAGCTTTGTGATCGGAGAACAAATAATCTTTGTGATCCTGGTTTAGAGAACTGTTTTATCTCTTTGGCACGATTCCGGTAAAATGGGAATAAGAATCGAAAAACGGCACTGGCGTGTTCGTCGGATGGAAGTAGAGAGGTCACTAGAAAATTATAACATTAGGTTGGACGCTAAGGTAGTCCGCAGCCGGTAGATCGGGTTAGATAGCGGATAGACGAGGTAGCACCCAGTAAACTCGTTATCAGATCGATGTAGCGAGATACATATCGTGTGTAAGGAGATAAACGAGGCGGAGGTTATGAAATTCAACGACGTAGGGCTTGGCGAGCCGCGAATCACTCGAGTTAACTCGTTCGCTAGGCGTTCTTGGTGCTACTAGTGCTCACCCACGGACAAGCAGACTTATTATCCACTTCTTCGGGACTATTTTCACTATTTCTTCCCGATAACCACTCGCTCCTTTCGTCCCTTAATCTTCTTCAACGCGTTCACTACCTTGTAGCACGTATACACGGACCTGTAATAATTTGCATATGTTTAAAAATCAATTACCACGCTGATATCAGCAGTCTCACTGCGATGCTAATCGTTAGACTTTGGATCTGGATGCAAAATAAAAATTGTTTGCGTAGATTGCAACAACCAGAAAACCAAATAAAATGTTATTTCTTCTCTTAATAATTTGAATACATGCGAAATCACGTGTATACCGACATCTTGAATTTTTAAAAGTTTCCTACAATTTTCAATTTCGTCCACTCAAATTTGCTATAAATGCATAAAAATCCGCAGCCTGATAACCATAGTGCTGTATATTCTTATCATATACATGCATATATTTTTTCTATCAAACACGAAAATCAATTTGTGTTACAATCTATTAAGCGAATCATACATATCGACAGAAATTGCGTAAAATACAACGGATAAAATAATAGAACGTGTATGACACTTGGGAACAAGTGTAGGGCCTGGCCAAGTTCGGCAGAATCTCGATTTCGGTTTGGCGAACGACTCGATTGATCCGTCGCTCGGGGAAAACCGACTTCGCAATTCCGGCAGCTTTTTTTCGTATGGTGGGATGATGGGCCGCGTGTCCCGCTCGTCCGCTTTAAAGGTGGCTAAGATTTATAGCGAGCCGGGGAAACGTGTAGGAGGTGGAGCAGCAGGGCTCTCTCTCACCGAAGGGCGAAAGAGATACACAGAGTGAACGGTGGGTTTTGAGTTTGAGCCGCGGGGGTTATTGCAGTAAGCCTTCTCTTGGGGGTTCAAGAATATTACTATCCGCGCGAAGCCTACCCTACGCCTCCGTCTAAACTACCCACCCCCGTCGACCCACCCTCTCGTGAGAGAGAGCCCGGCTTGGATCCTACAGCGAGTCCGGGCTCCAGGACCGTTTAGCCTCCCTGCTTTTGCTCGATCCGGAGAAAGAGAGAGACGGAAAAATGCGAAAGAAAAAAGAGTAGAAAGCAGAGAGAAACAGAGAAGGGAAAAATGAGAGGGATACGGGGTTGCGTGGGCGTCGGACAGAGAGAGAGAGATCCCCGGCGCTCATACATGCCCGGCGATCTTTTTAAACGCGCATCACTTAAAAGAACACGGTTTACGTTTATGGCCATTCATTCGCCGGGGAACAGAGGGCCGGGCGAATAAACCGAGACACGATTCAGGACGATTCGGGAATAAGGGCGGAAGATCTAAGGGGAGAGCCAATAAGAAGTAATGAATCGAGGAGGAAACGAAGTTACTCTGTTTTTGTTTCTATCTTTGGGTTCACCGAGCAGAGGAACATTTCGTAGCCATCGATGAACGAATGGAATTAAACAATCCGTCACTCTGACGAACGAAGTTCAGTCACTATCTGGACGAAAGAAGATTTTCTTGTAGGGAAAAGGGACGAGTGATTTCCATGAAAAAATGGCTAATGTTGTAACGAATTGTTCCCAGGTTTTAAGGAGAGAGGTACCCTCGGTCTAGATTTCATTGGAACGACCGCGTTTGTCTCCGATTGAGCGAGTCGGAACAGCGGTTCAAGTTGGTTTGAAAAAACGAAGAAGAGGAAACTGGAGCGAGAGAGATGAGAGTGGAAAAATGAATTAAAAGAGTAATCCGCGCGCTGATTGAGAGGGTCCGCGTGACGCCGGGGAAAGACTTTCTTCCCGAGACGGAGAATACCGGAGGTCTCGCCTCGTGATTCTTTTCGCTCTCCTGGGGACCACCTCAGAAAAGAGGCTGCCTAATTAAACGTAGGGTCGATCCGCTACGAATGAGCTACTTTCTTCCGGGAACACGGTGCTATTTCTGTCTCTCTCTTTCTCCCATTTCGTAGCATCGCTTTCGTCTCTCTCCGCTCCTAGGGAAAAAGGACTCGTTCTCTGCGGAATCACGATCCGCCCTGAACGACGCCATTAACTTCTCTCGCTCCTCGAATTCGAGGAACTAATATCGGAGAGACGGTGCCACGGGAATTCATCAACCCTTACTGGACCATTCGCAGAAATCGGAATATTGAATCGATCGAGGTTTTGGGGAAATATGGCCCGTTATGGAGGAAATCATTTTTCGTGACGTGTGAATTTTCCGGAAGCGAGTGGGGAGGTTGAATTTGCTTTAACCATCTCTCTGTGTATTACACACATTTTTGGAGCAAAGTAAAATTTTTGTTTCTGTCAGGCTAGGGTGCGTTCGCACCCCATACACAGAGAGAAGGTTAAACGAGTCTGAAAATATGTGGAACAGCTATAATCTGTTGAAATATTTTATAGGATTAAGTCAAAGAATTTTGTTTCTGACGGATCCTTTCTAACTGCAAATACATATACAACAAAGAAAAAAAAACAAAAATTTCCATTTCCCCATCCAGTCCGTTTAGAAATTCAAGGAGTTATGACCCAGCGTGGGTGCTCGCAGGTTTTCATCGCAATACACGGAACGCAAAATCGATGGAGGATTCGCGATAAAAAGACGTCGGGAAGAGGAGTGTCACGCCAATATAATTTCGGAAGTGGCTAGTATCTCCTGATTTACCTACAATTTACTGTCGAGTCTCCCCGTAGCTTAGAGCTCACGGAAATCTTGCGTTTTCGGGAGCGAAATCCCTCCCGAACGGAAAAGGGATCCCGCGAGAGGGTGTCCCTCGTTCGTCCCGAAGAAACGGTTTGCGTCTCTAAACCACGGTCTGATCTCCGTCCCGGATTAGCCTCGTTTTATTTAACGCGTGTTTAAAACTAATAAAACCCGGGCACCGGGGGATATCCTCTGCCACCGTCGCGTCGGTAGAGAAGTCGCAATCGGAGTTTAATTTCGAATGGCGCGCGGTGGACAAACGTATTATCGCCGTCTTCTCCGGTTCGAGAGATCGTCGGAGGAGAAACGGAGAGAGGGGAAACGGAACCAACGAACGCTAATATCCGGTTACTAGCGGAGTTCCGGCGAAACTTTAACTGTGCAAGCTAAACAATTATCGCTTAAGCCTTCACCAGCTTACGGGCAGGCTTCTCGTCATCCTCGACGACACGGTTTACCTCGCCGACGGTAAACGAGGATCGTTCGCACGATTAACGTTTCCACCGGTCCTCAAAAATCTTCAGACGGATCGGCCGTACTACGAATTTTTCTGATCGATTCTCAAAGTTGTTGACGACGAAAAATGTTTTAGACTTAACTTTCCTCTCGACGCTTCTACATTATGATTTATATACATTTTTTTTATCGTAGAAAATCTCGTGTGAGATTTATTTCAACATAATTATGATTTATATTCATCGTCGTTGTTCGAATTTAACCATTTATTGGTATGTAAATTTGCCTGAAACTTCGTGACTTATTTTCTTCTTTAGTTTGAAAAACACTCGAGGGGTGGCTCAGAGTCGCTCGTAGATCGATCAACGATTCTGATTATTTATTTACTCCTGTACACACTTTATCCGATGTTAGAAGAAATCAGTTGGAGTCCCAGGTTGGAGTTTTTGTGCTCGGCTCGTAAAATGGTAAATTTGCAGAGAAAATAGTGTTAAAGCGTCAAAAGCGTTTGCTCCATCTCCCCCACCCTCTGAATGGTTAACCGTTTATTTGGGATTATCGGGGTCAACGGTACGCCGTTCAAACTATACAGCTTCACGGTTATAAAGAAAACAACACGGACGCTTCCGGTATTGTCTGTCCGCACAGATGAATAGGACCAGTTAGAAATTACCTGCCGTTTCGGTTGGTGGCCATATTTACACGGGGACTGCGGAGGGTCCACGGGGATTCTCGGTGAAAGCGGATATGAAATAACTGATAAATTCATTTTTTTTAAATTTTCACTTGGACCACTTTCATAACCATGGGCACATTAGCGTACGCGTTTCCATGTTGGAATTTATTTCATGAATAAGGAAAACATCAATCAAATATTAGTTCTTTAAAAGAAACGATCGATTGAATCGGCTCCTGACCTGTATACACATTGTATACAGGGTGTCCCAAAACTACCCTAGGAGCCGAAAATGGGAGGTTCCTTGGGTCATTTGCAGCAACATTTTTCTTTACAAAAATGGCGTCCGCGGCTTTGTTTAGGAGTTATTAACGAAAAACACGGACCAATCAAAGCGCGATCTAGACATGCGATGGCACGTTCGGCCAATTGACAGTCGGCGTGTCGGGCCCACTGTGCTACCTCGCGTCTAGATCGCGCTCTGATTGGTCCGTGTTTTTCGTTAATAACTCCTAAACAAAGCCGCGGCCGCCATTTTTGTAAAGGAAAATGTTGCTTCAAATGACCCAAACAATCTCCCATTTTCCGTTCCTACACAATTTTTGGGACACCCTGTATTGTCCCCGGCATGGGACTCTCGATCTTCGGTTGTTCTATGACCGTTGCTTTTCTGCTTTTGACCTAAAGACATGGCTCCGATATACTGGTTTTAATAAACGTATAGTTTTTCCACGTAAGGAATGTCATGTATACACCCAAAATCCAATACACCATTTCGACGGCACTGCAAAAAATCAGTGAAGACACTGTCCTGCAGTATCCCTGTTCCAGGAAGAGGTTGACTTCTCGGGACGCGATGCGAGTGTCCAGAAACAATTCTTATCGTCTCCTTTGTGTCCGAGCACGATTTTCAGATATATTCTATGGACCTGAGTTGTCCGAGGAGGGTCGAAAATGCTCCACCTCTAGCCAGAACCGGCCTAGGCCAATAAAACGATTTAAGCCAGGCACAAGTGTACGCGTCGTTTTCCAAAGATTCATCCCGGGCGCGTTTAATGGCGAGGCCAGGGAAAGGTCCCGCGTCGCTAATACGAAACACATGTTGAGGACCGAGAACACCTGAGTTCCGTCGCGCCGGTTACTTCGCCAGTTTTCGTGGACAAGGGTAGCCTCGGACCGCTGACAAAACCTCTGCGTTCGTCAGGTGTTCGTCTGAAATAGGGGAAAACGTTTTTGGGACTCCGTGAAACAGCCGAGGAAAACCCACGTGACGACCAGATGCGAGAGACGTCCGTCGATGTTTATGCAGCCGTAACAAACGACAGGTACATACCTGTCGATACTAGCACAGAACCCGGTACACAGACGGGTACCTCGTCGTGGTTACCGTAAATTTCGAGATTTTCAGTTTTATTGCCGCCTCCTCGCAAACCCAAACGGACTTTTTCTTTCCCCTCCTCCGACACGGAAGAACTTTATGGCACTGATTCGGAAACAGGGACCACAGGGGGGAAACATCGGTGAATGTATTCTCTGATCACTCGACGCGACATCATGCTTTTCCGGACTGTTCGCAAATTACTCGTTTGGACTTTGATGTTTTCTTAGAGTCGACTGTTTTCTACGAAAGCTAGACTTTCGGAGACAGAGAATCGTGAAAGTGGCTATTTGACAGTACATAATGAAAGTAACAAGAATGTCCTTACTCAAATATTTGACCATAACTAATGCCTCGTGGATGCATCTTTACAATCAGAATAATCGTGAATCAAAAATATTAAAACGCGTCTTGAGATCAGTCTTTCTCCAATGTTTTAAGGTTCAGAGGTAGAAGGTCCGTAAGAGATTTCCCGGGGCCTACAGCCACAGTGTAACGCTCGGGCCCAGCGCTGTCCACGCCTCGCACTCATTAAAAGCAAGTTAAACGCCTCCGAAGGACGGCTTTACGAGTGGTCCGCATTCGCCGTCCTAAATTATTACGTTATAACGCAGCGGGCCGAGATCTCGGCCTGATATTGGGTCCTATGCTCCCTCTCTCTCTTTCTCTCGGGGCGTCCAGAGAAATCAGACACATACCTGACACTCCGGGCCCGATTCTCGGGTGACTTACGTCGAAATCTATGGCTGGCTATACACACGGTCTTCCACGAGAAAGATCCATTCCCGTTTATAAGGTTCGAGAGGGGCCTCGAGAGGAGAAAAAGGGGCCCGTCCCCCCATTTTTTCTCGAGGCCCCGTTGGGCGGGTCCCGTTTGATGCGGGTACCGGGTATCCCGTTAATAGACACGGATCTTGTTTATCAATCTATTACGCGTAACCGTCCCCTCCTCTGTCTGATTATAAATTACATTCTCGATCAGATAGCCGCGGCGATATTATTACACAAGAGCGAACGAATGTATCTCGCGATCTGACGCCTCGGTGTGCGAGCTCCCGCGCAAATATTTCACGCGGTAATTAGCGCGAATCGTAACTTAACCGGTCTAGTGAGGAGAGAAGAGGGGGGAGGGAGGGAATAGAGGAGAGGAAGAGAGAGAGAGACGGGTGCACAATGCAAAAATGGATAAGTCGGGAGATTAACGGGCCCCGGGATACCGTAAGGAAAAAAAATGAAATATTCAAATGGCTCCGGAAAAAATATATACATATATATATTTATCTTTTTTTTTCGTCGCGTTATCTTACGAGAAATAATGCGACTTCTCGCCGGCAGCACCGTTGTCTCTAGCACTCCTCCACGCGTGGAACGTGCATATAAAGGTGAATAAAAATCCCAGCCTCCTAAGTTCTTCCCAATTATAAATTAAACGTTGCTCTCTCGCGTATAATCGCGGTCATAGAACATTAAGTTAATGATAACGAACGACGGTGTGCGACCAGAGAGGCTCAGTTAATCCCGTTCGCGCAACTTCCTCGCGGAAAAAGAACCCGGTAAGACCCACAGGGTACCGTTAGATGGAGGAATATGTGCGGTTTGCTCTGGTTAACCCTCGATGGCTCCGGGTCGATCGTGACCCAGGTGTCTGGGAGCGTAAATAAGACGATGCGGCTGATTCACGAGAAGTCTCTCGAATGTACCTTGATTTCTTAGAATTCTCTTCTATAAATTAATCGAATCAGCAGTCTATCGATAAATGTTAATCGGTGCAATAAGTAACCATTAGTGTACCAGTTCACGTGCCTAGTTCGGTTTCGACGTAGGGCCGCAAAGGGTTAAAGACAGAACTGACCAGAACGAAAACAGAATGACAATGCCAATAATAAATAGAAGGAGCAATTGCCGGACAAATTGCATTCTGTTCGAGTGCAGAAGAGATCGACACGGGCGGCGTAGCAGGGCTAGAGACAAGCGGAGAAGAAAGACGAAGGAAGGCTCGGAGAGATCGCGATTTAGCATCGGTACACAGGAACATCCTGTAGCAGCGGGGCCGTGGTGTGTCTACGCGAGGCGTTACATAATTTAGCGGCGTGTAGGTCGCATAAGTTAGGAGGCTCGGTTGAAACGGGGCGACTATAATTTCATCTCGGCCGGTTATATCTCAGATCCCAACCCCGACGAAATGTTGAAAATAGTAGTACAACCGATTGCTTTTAAGGAAGGCCGTCTCTCTTTCTCTTTCTCTCCCTTCTCTCCTGCTTTCTCGGGGAGAGAGCCCAGGTTCGATTCCGCTTCTCCCGTTCTCGTTCCCTAACCCCGGTTTTCTTTTCTCTTCAGCTATCGCGGCGCTACGCCTCAGAGCCGATCCACCGAACAAACTTATTCCATCAAAGTAGTTTAAAGGAACCGAAAAACCGATAGGGGGTAGCTCTCTCTTTCTCTCTTGCAATCGTCGTAAACAAGCCGTTTAACGGCGGCAACCACTTCCACGTTCCCTATTTCACAATTATTGAAACCGCAGGACACCCTTGCGGCAGCCGATTGAATCCGTTTGTTCGCCCTGTAGGATGGAACAATTTTTCTCATCTATTACGTCGTTCGGTTCCTGATCGCTCGTCTAACTGAAGTTTCAAGTTAGGTTTCGAGTTTGTAGGACCGTTCACATTTTTCCACGCACGTTTCCTTCCGTCCTCGTTAACCTCCCAAAAGCCTCGACTTCCGAGGTCCGCCAAATTAGCGAGAATTTCGTGATAGATCTTATCGCAACGAGCGTTAAGCGTGTGCGCTCCGGCCTAATACCCGTGCAAACCGGGAACGCGAAGCTCGCTCGCAATAAAGGTGGGAAAAGCAAACAGCCTTGGCTCGGTGTTGCACGCGTAGCATACGTGCGAACAATATATATTCTATAGAGACGCCTTTAATCGTTCGAATCGCGATTTCTACCGTGAAGGGTCACAGGGAAATCGATACGAAAATCGTTCGGAGGATTGTGTGAGAGTTATTGTGTTCGATTTGGTGTACGGTACCGTTCTGTCGCGATTCTAGCATGTTTTTTTAGTTTCCCTGTGCTCCGCGTCCTTTCGAATGAGAGTCGGCAATTCGCTCGTGAATAACTCTTGCTCGATGGAATTTAATGCGCCGACAGTCGCCGTCCTCGCCGTTCCTTTCTGCATCGACAGCTCGTCCCGGTGCTTTTATGGATTTTTCCGCTCGCGTGTCGCGAGCTGCGAGCACGGGAGCAACGCGTTAGCATAAAAGTTTGATCGAAAACCATTTTCGCGCTTGTCTCGTCACGGGGAACGCCGGAACTTCGGATGCAAACGATAAATAATCACTATGTACCCGGAAATCCACGTCGACTGCTTCAGAAACGAAACTATATCTGGCTTTCAAAATATTTTCAGTGGACTCTACTTGTCTCGGACTATTTCTCCACGTAGTTTCCATGTTTGTTCTCAGGGTACTTTAATTGCGTACTTTAATTACCAGATTGGACGGACAATTCTGTCGTATTTTAAAGAACACATTTGCATGATATCATTTTTATTATTTGTAACGACTTGCTGTCATCTTTTGATTTACAGGCAAAAAATTACCTGCTTATTTAAAATACGCCAGAACGTACCCTCCAACCTAGTATGTGTTTCAGGGCCCATTCATGCGAGGTATTCGCGTTAGCGTGCAGGCTCGTCTCCTTTTCGATTCAACTCGACGACGGCAACCGGATAACTTGTGAACAAGGTGTGACCTATTCCAGCGGGTTCACATTTTCTGATTCGTTCGAGAAAAGGAGGAGGAGTGTACGAACGGAGGAGAAGAAGCACCGTTTTACGAGGAGTGACAGGGAGCCATTCTCTTTGGCTTGTCTAAGAGCGAAGGAAAAGAGGAGCAAAGAGCACGGAAAGACGGACGGACAATGTCGCCTCGTTTATCAGAGCGGTATTGTGGGGGCCATCGTTGCCCTTCTCGACACCCTCTTTGTTGGTTACATCCAGACTGCGAGACCGTTCAATCCTTTCTTTCGTTCTGGCCTTCCTCCCTCTCTCAATCTCCCTCTCACTCTCTCTCTTTCTTTCTCTCTCTTTTCCCCGACTCTTTTCATTCTCTATGTAGCTCTCGACGCGACGAGAACTCGGAAAGAAGAAAACGGTAGAAAGACGATGACGCACGACCGGAGACGGCGCGCCCGCGTTCTCGCAACGTGGTTATCTCTTTAAAAAGCAATTGTGCTCGAAAAAATGGCTCCACGCTATCTGAAAAACGAATCGGTCGTCGAGCCAAACCGCCCCGTGCCGCCCGTAACTTACAAGATGCAACTTGTAGCATTGGATCCATCGATTGCATGAATTGTCGTGTGCGGAAGTGGTACGATATTTCTTAAATGTTCTTAAGCTTTGCGTTTCTTCTTGGAATGATTGAAACGAATTGAATTATTGAGTAAACGAAGGGACCAAATCCACCCTCGTGAGCGCGTTAATAGTCACATTTCCGTCGGTCTCAGAAATTCTTTTTTATTACGGCTAAGGACGCGATCTCTTTGATTCTGTTCCGATTCAGTCCACCAGGCCCGAAGGAATCCGAGCGTTTCACGAAAACCGGCCTTTCGGTGTCCCGGTAGATCGTTTAAAAGAAAATACGAGTGAAGAAGCGGGCGGGAGTCCGGGGATCCCGGAATGAATTCGACAGAGCGAGATCGGGATCGTTGCGATCGAGATTGAGAGGCGTAATAATTGATCCGGTTGATTTTCTGAGCCGTTGTCGCGCGGTTCTCTCGGGCTCGTTGAAATTGCGAGTCTCTCAGGCCTGGTTCGGCTTTGAGAGGGGAGGGCGGTCTCGCTTTGGATTTAAGGTGAGAAAGCGAGAGCGTATACATATATCCACGGGCACGGAGAGAATGCCCGGGACACGCCAACAGCCCCGGCGCAGAGAGAGAGAGAGAGAGACGGCTCAAAGCTGCAATTTATGTTTAACTGCCTTGGCAGTTCGTTAACGAGGACCCGCTACGGTCTTTATAAGCGCGACGTGTATCTACGATCGCCTTGGCCTCTCTCGAATTGGGTGGACACGTTCCCGCGGACTGACTTTCCTCTCAATTTTTTTGCCTTCATATTTTCGCTCGTTTAATATGCCCGCAGGAGCATAAATAAATCCCTAATTGGGCCGGGCGGGCCCCCGATTTGTTTCTCTCCTACTTCGTCGGACGATCTCTCTCGACGGCGACACGACGCAGACGGAGACGGCGAGTCTTCTTCCTTCCTCTCGGATTAAAAACGTGTGCAGAAACTCGCGAGAGCCCCGAGGACCGAGAGACACGACTTCCTTACGATCGAACTGATGGCTCGGTTCACGCCGCAGTTATAAATTGTCGGATCAAGTCCTCGGGTAAGGGGACCCTCTCCCGTACACCTTGCACACACCTCCTTGACAAAATCCCAGGTACACGCGCCTCTTCACGAATTCCAACGATGCTTCCGTGAACCTTGCGAGTATGTTAATAACCCGGTGAGATGGACGATCGTTTGAATCAATTAGACGCAGACGGGAGCTAGACAAATGGGCGCTCGAGGTTTGTAACGTTTTCAAACTGTTGTTCTATGGAGGGTAATGTTGTTTGTAAGATGAGATTGCAGAAACAGAGTTTCCGGCGGTAGTTGGGAACGGTGCACCGATTTCTGCGGTTCGTTGATTCCTTAAATGCATCAATTACACGAGCGAAAACATCTCAATGTTTTATTATTAACCTTTCCACTACAATGGACCAGATATTTCGTTTCCACGGTAGTGAAAGATTTGAGCTAAGGTTTCTTTTCTTCCCATGTCATGTAATGTTTTACTCCACAGACCTACAAACAGTGTATGTAAGATCTTATGTTCCTTTCTGGATAATTGCGGATAATGTATATAATGTCACGTACTGTTAATATGTCATTTACTGTAACGATCAATGTCATGTAATTATTACTTTAACCACATATTAGTTAATAAGATTTCTCGTAATACTGTGTATGTAATACTGATTGCAGAATAACCTCTTATTTGAGGTTCCTATTGCACAAAATAAAAAAAAATGGTTTCTTTTATACGACCACGCTGTTCGCTTTCGAAAACACTGTTTTCAATGAGCATTGCGAACATTGTCAGCGGATTGTCAAGTTCGTTTCATCCTCGACCATCCTCGAAGTTCCTGGACCCACATCTCTCCCCCTCCCCGTGAATACGCGAAAGGCGAAAAATTATAGTCCGCCGGGGGACTTATCGAACATGTCAGCCTGATTAATGGCGCATATTTTGGTCGATCGAGGCGAAACCCGAAAATTATTAATTTCGCGGGGTACGTTGACCTCGGACGCGGCCACACTCGGTAATTTTTATTTCGCGGTGCCGGGTGATGTCAATGCATTATTCATGCGCGATTCGTCGCGTCATTCTTTCGCGAACCAACTTTTACCGTAAAATCTTTTGGCGAAACGAGGAAAACGAACGCGAACACGCATCTTCCTTCCTCAATTCCGCGAGATTGGTTTTTGCCGTCGATCTACACCGGTCACTGGTTTCACTATTCGCTGACTTCGGATCTACAAAACGACTCATGAATATATCCGAAACCATCAAGGATCCGTGTAGCCGAGTGGATTATTTTAACCGGTCCTCCACTGACACAGTAATTATTCATTCTGTTTACGGATATATTTATTCGCGGTTTTAGTTTTAACCCTGAACAGTCACGCGACGATTTAAATCACACCTAAGTTGTTTTTCTTATTATGCGTGTGCACTTCATTAGCATAATTTCGATAAAACCGCACATCTCGTTTCACGCCTACTATCCTAGCATCTGTAGGAGAATACTAAATTTCAGCAAGGGAAAAAGTGTTCGTTAATTTGTTCTCAGGTGTTGTCGCAATTAGGTAAAATCAGGAAAGATAAATTCACAACGAAAATGATTTAGAGAAAAACTAAACTACGACTTAACTGTCGCTTCTTGTAATCATAATCGATGCGAAGTATCTCCGTTCTGCATGGAGACCTGCTCTCTGGCAATCAAATCAATTCTTCAATCAGTGTCTTCTATATGTATTAGAACATTTGAATATCGCTTAGCAGAAAAAGGAGTGAAAGATTTATAAACAGTAACCGAACAAACACCGTTTGCTATAATAAAATCTCCGACGATATACGTAAATACATACCAAACTACAGAAGACTGCGCGAGAGCACCATAAAGATTTGCGAAGGGTTAAAACAGGCGTTCTTGCGGCGTACCCAACGAGACAAGCTATAACTCTGGCAGCGTGCAATAATTACGCGATAAAGACGTCATAAAAATAATATTTCTTGATCGGTAGTTGCCCGGGAACGCGTAAACTGGAGACGGCTCGGTGCAGTGTGGAACGCTTGTCGCGTTCTCTCTGTCCCGTTTAATTAGCAATATCTTTATTAGCTCGGCAGATATCTTTATAGAGACCACCTTGGAATTTGCTATCGAAGTCGGGCCAGCTCGATTCGCGTGCTTCTTAACGACACCTCGTCTGCTCGTCTCTACTCGAACGAGCGAACCGAAAATTTTCACGAAAGCAGAAGAAAGGGAAGAGCTTCTCGCTCGCTCGCTTGCGCGAAACGCTCGTAATCTCCACGGCTTGCGAGCCCAGCGGGTAGACAGGGTGTTACCGGTTGTTTTTGCCGACGAGCATTGTCGTCGGAATTCTCGTAAAATAATTAAGAGGGCCCCGGTAGCTGCCGCGACGACGGTATTTTAAAGGGTCGTAAAAGGGACGTTAAAACCGTGCCGTGCCCCGCACCTTTCGGCCGGAGACGTCCGCCATCTGGGATGATCGCGATGGATCTACCGCCGTTTTCGAGCACCGCGATCCATCGACCACTTCCACCGCGCGAAATCGGCAGACATAGCGGAACCATGTGCCGTAATGTCGAGTCGCACTAATCGAATTCGATGAAATTTTTATGCGAGATGACTCATAGGATTTAAATTTTTATTGTGTTGTTCGACCCTCATTCATCCCTAATTTTACGAACTGCATCTACCCCTCGGTGTAAAATTGACACAGTGGCAAAAGATCGATGAAATAACAACTATGAGTATTTTGAGTTAACATTTGCATCTTAGGTTTTTTTTTTTTTTTTTTTATTGAAGAAAATCTTAGAAAAGATTTATTACAACTTTTGACGGTAATACATGAAAAAAAATACAAAATAAATCAAGCAAAATGGCATACAAATCAACATTATTCTTTTTGGAAAACACTCACACACGCAGATCACAGTCATTCAGAAACGACACTATACAACGGCAAGCCCTAATATCTGGCCCAACCAAAAACAAAGAGACGTCCAGAGGCAACTGAAAACCCAACCTATAGAGTTTTTTTAAAAGCACCATTCTTTGAGCATCGTACAAATTGCACTGCCAGAGAACATGGTTAAGGGTCTCATCTCCCTGACCGCAACTGCATTCTGGGTTATCAATAAACCCAATTCGTGCAAGGGAAGCAGCCAGATGATAGTGATCCCCTCTACACCTATTAACAGTGACAACAGTCAAACGTGGTAAATTTAGCTGTGAGAACCAAGGAAGTCGGGACTCACTAAAAAATTTCTGAAAATAGGTCTTACCCTTGAGAAGGCCATCAGCTTTAACGGAAGAGAGGGTGTTATCAAACATGACTTTATTAAATGACTCAAATAAATCAGAAAAAGGAATGCTAGGAATACAAGGGACATTATAGAAAGAAGCCTCTTTTGCTAGATGGTCAGCTTTTTCGTTGCCAAAAATACCGGAGTGAGACGGAATCCAGTAAAACTTAATGAAACTTTGCGTGTTTTCATTCATGAAAATATTGTATTTTTTTTATATATGCATCTTAGGTTTTACAGTTAAAAGTTTCGCAAGAGAACAGTATAACTTGTTTCGGGAAACCTGTGACAAATTGACGCGAGTGTACATTATATTGTAATAAGTCTCGTAAGAGATGTCCTAATAAAACAATAAAAAGAATTGACACGAAGGACAGGTGAGAAGGATTTCTGAACCCCACAATTACTACCCATCCTAAATCTTCTCCTTGCCACAAAAATTTGAATTTGTGTTCTCCAATGAGAACGCACCGGCAGACTATAATCCCGCCCCGCGCCGGTAGGCGTGTCCAATCGGCTCCTCGTGGAGCTAAGTCGCAGTATTCTGGGGCAATTACCTTTCGCGCTATTTCTATTCACTGCAACGCCTCAAGAATGCCTCTAATCCTTCGAGTACTCGGAAGCATAGAGAAAGGATCGTTGCGATTTTAAGGGGACTCGAGGCGTTAAGCGAAGTCGTAGTCGTATCGAGGAGGCGGTAAAGGGGGAGGAGATCCTTAAAATGCCACTCAAAGGCGACGCAGGAAGAAAAAGTCGAAGAGGGCAAATGGGGTCTCCTTGTATCGGACCGGGCGAACCAGCGGACGAGGAAGTGAGAATATATGTAAATATAGTGCGGTGGAAGAGAGAGAGGAAGGCGGAGAACACGGCAATTAATTATGTATACGCCTATAAAACGAAGGCTCGCGCATTCGAGTCCATAAAGGATGCAAGAACGACACGCGTGGGAGCGAGAGAGAGAGAGAGAGAGAGAGAGAGAGAGAGAGAGAGAGAAAGGGGTGGAGAGAGAGAGAGAGAGGGTGTTACGTTTATGCATCGCGTATTATTTGACGGACCAATTATCTCGAAGCTCGTATCGCATACGGTGTCGCGTTAAAATTGGGGAAAAATTGACGACGCCGAACGGTAAATAGCTCGATGATCCTCTCTCTCTTTCTCTTTCTCTCTCGTTCGCTTTATGTAATTTTTCGCCAGGTGAATAATATATGCGCGCCGGTGTCGGTTATTAGCGCGGATAATTTCGGCGAGCGGTTTTCGCGCGAGCGGAGGATTCGCGCGTGGGATTCGAAACGCGCGAAAATCACCGCCCCCGGTGAAATACGATTGAGACACGCGTTCGCCCGTATAATATCAGAAATTATATCGGTACCGAGAGCCAGACGTACGCACAAGAGGTTTGCGATCTCTCTTTCTCGTTACGCGAGGAGGGCCGCGAGAGGAGAACGGAACGTTTATCGCCTCGTTTTTCTCGAGGCTGGAAATCATCGGAGAGCCCTCCTCGGGCCCGAGATAATTTATTTCGCGGCCGCGGCGCCGATTATCGGCTGAATAAAGGAGTCTCGGATGAAATACCGGTGATAAAATTCCGTGTCTCGTCTTCTTTTTCTACGGGACTTTTTTTTTTACTCAGGTGTTGTCCTGTCCGACGACACTCCGCCACGGCGCACCGGGCTGTTATGCAAAACGGTACGCGCCGGTTCCGTCGTGTTCGATTCGACCGCGGACAAATACGCCGGTACGTCAAATTGACTGAGATAGTCGCAGAGGAAGAGTCAGGGGAGCTGCGGTTGTCAGTGTAATGAAGGAAACGAGGAGAGCAGGTTCAGTCGATGAACAATTAGTTGCTTAACATTCTCTCGTAAGCTTGACTTGCTCTCAGATTTATCGTACCTCGTATGTTCTTATGTCCAAAATTAGCGATCAACACTTCAAGTAGCAGCACCTCGCAAGTGAAAGTATGTGACATGCGGTGTTCTTCCTTACAACCCTTTTGTCTTAAATGGCATTAACTATTTCCTGTCATAAATGCATAAAATGCCCAGTGTACTTCTAGCGACGAATTAACTCGTCACTCCCAATCGAGACGGAAGCCGAGGAACGCGGTTGCGTAATGGGGAATAAAATTCAAATTGTACCTCGTGGACGACCGTGATTATATAAGAACTGTAAGAGACCGTCCCAGAAATCGTGGATCGTTCGTTCTCGTATTAGGACAAGAGATTCTCGGTGGTCGCGGCGCGGCGACGAGCCGTGTCCGAAGCCGAGTCGTAAAGTGGGCAGGGCCCCTGCGGTGTGGACGTAGGAACGAGTTTGGTGACATCGAAGGGGTCTTGTCAGGCCCACCTTGCCACTTTCAGACTCTCCTCCTTTCCTGGCCCTCTCCTCGTAGCGGATTTTCGAGAGCCAGCGAGAGACTAGAGAAAGCAACTGCGATCGCGTTTCTGACTTGCCTCCGAAGGCTATCGAAACCGGAAAAAATTCGAGAAAGTAATTTTGAACGTACAGCAATTTTTAGTGGTGACTCTGACTCCCCAATTGACTGTTAAGGGATGAAACATCAAATCATCTACATATCAAAATAATTGAGAGATCAGATTAAGTTTTATCAAATTTCCGCTTGCACAATTGTTGCAGCACATTTTTGCTAGTTAGAAACGAGAGTTCAGAACGGAGAAGCAGGAGATGCTCTCCATGGTATCCTTGAACAGCCTTCCCCTTGGCAAGGGACGCGTGGTGCCTTTTACGTATTTGGTCCGGGGCTATCTCGGTACATTATATCGGAGAAATAAGCGTTCGCGAGGCGTAGGCAGGCCGTGGCGTGGTGTGCTGGTATCCCGAGAAGTAGATCTTCGATCTGGTCTCGCGGCTCTCCGTGGCTCTCTTTGTAGCTCTGCCTCTCTTTATTTTCTTTCTCTCTCTTTCTCTCTCTCTCTCTCTCTCTCTCTCTGAGACATGGAGACTTTCGCATGCTCGTGTGTAAGTAAAACACGTATCTCTCCTTTGGGGCCGTTCGAGCTCTTTCGAACGAAACGCAGACATTTATCCCGCTTCAAAAATTACATCTTCGCTCCTCCAGGAAATACTTCTTCTCGCGCGTTTCCTCGTCCGCCCTCCCACCCCCACAATTTCTACCGAAGGATCTCACAAAAGCGTGAGAGGAAAGTCGTACCTCCGCGAGTCGATATCGAAAAATTCCTGTTCGCCGAGTCGCGAGTCTTCATGATTCTATAGCGCCGGTAGCATAAACGTGTGTCCTGGCTCCGTTATTACATCCTGAAGAATATCTAACGGTGATGTGCCATAGTTAGTCTCTTTGACAACGTGTATTACAGCATCGTAGAACGCATCCGCATTTCTTTAACACTTCTGTCCTGGAAAACAATGTAGCCCTCTATTAGGGACAAAAGATCGAGTCAAAATCATGCTTAATTCTAAAAGACGAACACGTCGAAAAATCCTGCTTCCTCAAGATACGACATAACGATCATTGATCGGAGATACTTTTTCAGCAGTTCGACTCTTATTACAACGTCCTTAAGAATTTCGGCAGGAGGAATAGTTGGACACGAGAAAGGCATCGGGGCGCTAAGAAAAGTAAGTTCGCAGAAAGGCTCGGAGTAATTGTAGAATCTGCCGGGACGCAACTTGTCCTTTGAAGGGACAAGTGACGGGCGTCGTTCGCGGGCCTCGATCGTCGCCCGATCGCGGAGGATCGGATGGTAGCATTGGTAGCATTGGTAGCCTTCTGGCTAGCCGTGGACCGTCCGATGTGCCATGGACGACGGGACCCTCTCACTCGTGGTCGTCTCCGCGTCGTCGGATCTTCGATCTCTACGCCGCCGGAGATCTCTCTGGTCCACGCTCCTCCGACACCGTCTTCTTCTTCTTCTTCTTCATCTCTATCTTTCTCGTCTCTCCTCGACCGGTAGCCCGAACAGCGTACTGTCAGCCGGCGCGAGCGACAATGCCCGATGCGAGATAAAGCGAGACCTTAAGGAACTCGGCAGCCCCGGTCTCTGTGGAAAGATACATACCTCGAGTTACGTACTTTCGTATGTACGCGGTCTCCAACGACACACGGTCCAGAGCGAAGATCTACTTCTCGGGATACGCCAGCGCATCCACCGTCCAACTGCACCCTCGAACATCTCAGGGCTTTTTCGAGTCATCGGCCATCATCCTACGTTGCTGAGGGAAATGAGATCTTCGGAACTTGTAGTATCTTTCTGGGACAGGACAGGATAATGTATAAATATTTCCAACATCGCCGAACATTTGTCTAATGTCCACAAAATATATATAAGGTCGGAGGGAAAGTTCTGTCGTATTTTAAAGACAACATTTAAATCGAGTTTTACAGATATGTTTAATATTATTCAATTCCTGTTTCCCCACTGAAATTACTTTTCCTCTGAATCCAAAGTTCGAAGAGTCCAAAGATGTTCCAATCCGTCGCGAGGATTGCAGACATTGACTAATACATTGACTCTACAGCATCAAACAAATTGCTTCGACCTGTGTTAATTGCACTCCCTGTAACCAGAGGATTGATAGTAATAACGCAATAGATATCAGAGAGATCGAGAGATAGATCAGGGTTTCTATCGGACAAGTCCAGAGGATACATCGTGTCCTGTTCACGGCTGTTCTGATCGAGATCTAGTCGAGATCGAGTATCGTTTCCTGTCTCCTAGCGGACAAGCTGCGTCCTGCGAATTCTCCAATTACTCTGATCGTTTGCGAAATACGTTTTCATGGATCTGACGACTCAATTTCGATGCTAGATCCCTGGAAGATCAATTCCGACGTTGATATGCTGTTTAACGAGAATTACTCGTAGACGATAGATGCAGCGTGGACATAGCTTACAATTGAAAATTGTATAATCGAGTGCAACAGGAAAGATTAATAAATCTAGACAAAGTAGACCCACTGAATCTGTAAAAAAAATCATGAAAACATTGAACAGCTTCTTAAATGCATCGAAACACATTCGCCCGTAAAATCTACGAGCAGATAATATCGCAGAACCTCCACTTTCACATTGCTTTTAATTTACCGCCGCCATCAGCATACAAAATAATATTCCATTAATCTTCATTTCCTGCAAATTTATTACCAAATCTGTGAATTAACATAAACACCCGTTAATCCGAAGACCGACCCGCGCGGGGCCCGTCTTTCACTACCAATACTGATCGACCGGAACCGAAAACAGCAGAAGTCCGGGTTCAAGAAGAAATAATAAGGAAGCATCGACAAGCATATACAGGGAATTCGCGATAGGTCCTGAGCGGACAGAAAAATTTGCCGGCGCGGCAATCAGAGGAGAACTTTTCGATTCTGATCGCAGGGATCGGTCTCTGGATCGAAATCGAAATCGGTGGACGAAAATCGCCAGGCCCGGGCAGAGTATAACGACGAATCCCCGATTTCAACGACGCCGTTCGAGCAGTAAATAACGCAGGCTACGGCCTCGGGATGTTCGGATAGGCTAGCCTTCGCGCGGACGTCGAAAAAGAGTATCGCTGCGGACTATCGAGTAGGCGCGGAGCGTCGCGTCGAGAGGCCTCTGAGGACATCCAATCCATGATTTCCGGTTTGCCCGTCGTCACATAAATTCCACGTGTGAATGGGAATCGGTTGGTTCGGATGCCACGCCGCTTGGATTCGCGATACGACAGCTCCCTAAGCGACCGGGGAGGGGGGCGAACGGTGGTCCCGATCCAAGAATTTATTGATTATTTCGCTGTAACTTCCAAAATACACGGAACATCGAGTATTGTAATCTTCGTCGAAAATTGTTTTTTTTTTTAATATTAGAAAATCTCATATGAGATTTATTTCAACATAATAAAAGAAACATAATACATTGTTGCAGAAAATGAAACTGAATATACATAGTGATATGATAAAACATGAAAACAATAGTACCTATGAGATAAACCGCTTAAACCTTAAGGCCACAGCTTTTAAGAAATGAAAGCATACAGCGACAAGCCCTGATATAGGGTTTGGCAATAATCAGTGAAACATCCATAGGAAGTTGAAAATTAAGTTTCGAAAATTGTTTCGATTAGAAAGTTCATTGAATTTGTAATTAACATATTTCCACCGGTTGACGCATTTTTCGATTCTTTAAAAGTCTGTCTGAAATTTTTGAACTGTGAATTTTTGAAAGTGGAACATTTTTCTTCGAACTTCTCCGAATCTCGTCGGCTTAAAACAACATATCGATCACGATCGTTAACTGTGCAGCGCGAAAGGTGTCGCGAGGAACACCGAATAACATACTAACCGTGTGTCCCGCAGTGCTAACCTGTCGTAGGTGTTCCGTTACCAAACTTCTCTACCTGTGAGAGGATCCCATCTCCCCCTTTTACGCAGGTGTTTCTCGTTCCCTTTTCTCACCGACAGAGAACGAACAGCACCGCACGGGAGAGGCGTGGAGGAACTCTTGCGGCGCGGCTGCGAGTTGCGAAATCGCGCGTTACATCGTGGCTTGCTCGGAAAGGCGAAAAAAACCTGTCCCCGTCGGTCACAAAATTATTTGCGATGCGACGCCGGAATAAATTGTAGTTGGATCGACTCGCACGGTCGAGCGAACTTTAATTGGAGCGATCCCAGCGAGATTCCGAAAACGTTCACGGCGTACAGTGGTCCGGATCGAAGAGTTTACTGACATTTTCGCTGAACTTTCCAACTACAACCAACATCCAATCGAAAATTTCAATAAAAATTTTGTCATTCGTGTAGTAGTAACGTGCTAAATGATGTTTTCATTCTGTCAATGCAGAAATGTTTCATTCTGAAACTGCATGTTGGTTAGAGTTATATTAACGTCGTTTGACAACAACGTTCAAAGACTGCATCTAACTTCTTATAGCATAATAATTATATTTTTATACAAAAGTAAAAGTGTCAGTGCAGAATAGCTAAAGAAAACGATGCCAGCACTTTCCGTAGAAACGACGTTACTATCAGATAATACTGTCGTCGACTGAAATCAAATCTGGAGTCGGTGAAGTATTGTCGGTGAAACCTGCGTCGGTGAATTTCATGGGAACCCGTTTGCGCACTGATATTAAAGGTTTCCGTAGGAATAGAAGAGGCGAAGCGTTGGTTTTGAATCACAGTGCGTCGTCTGTGGTTCCTCGGCCTGCTTTCGAGGTACGGTACCCTCGGCTACACACACCTCCGACCGAGGTTTCGATCGTATCGTTACGGGAGAGGGCACCTCCCCGCGAACGTCATGAAAGCTGGTTCGTTTTGGTTTCCCGGGATCGTATATTGCGAATTTAGTGGGAAGACAGGACCCTCGGAACGATCGGCTGGCTCGTAGCTGGATCGCTGCCCGATGCTTCGTCGTCGTTCCTTCTCTCTGTCCTCTTCCCGTCCTCCTCCCCCGCTCTATCTCTCGGTTCCTCCTCCCTATTTCGGGCTCTCTTTTTATTTTCTTTATACCGGAGCGTACGTATTCCGTGCTGCTTGTTTTTATCGACACGAATGGGACTTTATGACGTCCCGTCAGCCGAGGCTACGAGCCTGCTCGTCCCTTCTTTCTCCCTTTCTCGCGTCGACCGCGGTGCGGCAGACTTTCCGCTTTCGTTTTCCGCCCACCCCTCCCCTCACCTTTCCATCGAATCGCCCCTGTACCGCGAACTTCGGCAATTCCGCTCGAACACGCCAAAAACCCGTGTCCCAAAGATTCTTCCCGGGCAGTTAGTACACCCACGCGTTGGTACACGTCCCCCTATTGCGTCGTGCGGTGGTCAATTCGACCAAAACATGGAAAAATTCGCGGATTTGTTGGTTACTCGATGCTCGATTCTAATGGAACTGTTTTATAATATGTGATAACATGCCTTCCGACTGTTAAACAACGTCTTCTAAATTAGCCCTTTTAAATTCGTCTGTATTCTATAAATTGTCAAAAGCTCAACTGTTGTACGAGAAAATAGGTCCAATTCGACCTGCACAATCTAAAAAAGATTATCTTGATTTTGGAATGAAAATGGCTTCGAGGCCGTGAACTCTGTAATTTATTCGAAAATTATACTTACAGCTTACACTTGGCTGTTTCGTTCAACCCGAGATGAGACAAAGCTGTGTCGTTTGATATATCTTGCGATGCGAATCGAACAATGTCTTAGAAATAGAATACAGATTTTATGCCGTTATGGTACAAATGCGTAGATAAGATTGTGTAATTGTCAAAAGAAGTTAAGATCTCCGTTTCTTTTTTTTCCAGTTGACGACATCTAGTTGACTCGTTCTTTTGACAGAGAACTTTCACTTGACATATCGGTGGCCGGTCTAGTAATATCACCGGTAGTATACATTAGATTACACACGCGACGAGACACCACTGTGTTCGTATCGTCTCAATTAGCGACTGAACGTGCACGATACTTTATCAGAGGAAATGTTACGAGGTGCTTATTGGCAGGAGTACGTGCTTCGCTAGCCAAGCTTTCAATATGAATTTTATTGACAAGTAACGATGTAGTGTGACGAGATCTCCGATTCAAGTAAATTACGCCTGTCGTTTGCCAATCACAACTCGTCCCATTGCTGCGCAAGATTTTACTACGTGCAACTCAGTGTGCGTATCCTTTTTTCGTTCGATAATATCTCGACCCCACATTCTGTCGTTCGATCATTCTATTCGAGTAAATTTGTCTGCTATTTTAGAATATAGTAAAACATCTAATGACGAGCAGAGAATGTTTAACTCCGTTGTAATTTTCATAAATTAATCTATCTAAACGTTATCTAATCTAATGACAGTATGCGATTAAAGAATTATCTCGTACATATAGAAGAAAACAGGGAATGATTCAAGTGTGTAGGTTAACAGGGTCTTCTCCTATTCACAAGCTATGATTAACGCATTTTTTATGTTCACCTTCTCCAATCTTTTTCACCTTCTATATGTATATGTTTCAGTCGGCGAGGCAACCTGAGAGAAAATCAGCAACGACGGATACAAGAGAAATTTCCCCCGCATAATGATCACCGAAGTACACAAATCCGTTCTACTTCGTGCAAAATAAAAACGTTCTGCATCAATTTAAAAAAAAACAGGAGCTAAGGAAAAAGTTCTATTCTTCTTAAATAACTTTAATGGGTTGAAAATAATGCGTTAGTGTTTCTAAATCGGACTTACCCAATTTTTGTTACAAATACATAAAATCCGCGGTCTACTCATCACTGCCATAGAATACAGAAGGAAGAGTGGGATGAATCCGTTTAGCGATTTCGAATTCCATTTACATCGGGCCGATTGTTTCTGTCGCGTGGGGGCGGCGATGGTCCGCGTACGGTGACTCGAGCTCGTCGAGAAAGAAAGAATGCAACGCACGTTCTTTCGATGGAAGGTAATCGGATCAATCGGGGGACGGTGGCCTGATTTTTCTATCCGCGACGACGAGAACGACGCGACGAGCCGATCCAAACCGATCCGAATCCAACCTGAGACGCGCACACGTGGATGAACGGTACGGGACAAGTGCGGGACAGGTACGATGGTAGAGAAGGTATGTCGTTCATTAAGGTCCCGAGATTTCAGAGCAATTGATCGGCGCGCGAACGGCTGCCTCGCGATGGCAAAATGCTCGCCGCGGCGGGTGGTAGCTACCAGCCGGCTGACGTTCATTGGGATTTATGTGTTTTCTGGCCGGCATATGACCACCTTGCGAAAGGGATCTTTGCTTAATTGGTGCGCCGCGCCGCGCCGTCCCTAGACCCGGTCTCCTAAGTCGCGTTCGCGCGATACGATGCGACTTAACTCGATCGGTTGGAATTTTTCGCGAGTCCCGACCAACCGCAAAAACCCAACGCAGGCTCGTTAATCAACGGACCTGGTCCGCTAACGACGCCCGGCCGGATGTTGCGTCGCGTCAAGCTCGACGCTGCGCGGATAAACGTCTGTCGCAATTTACAGGTGTTACCTGTACCCGGAGTTACCGGACCCTGTAATTAAGTTATCTTTCGCGTACCAAAAGGGGCGAGAGCGAACCGCGCGAGTCGTGTTTCCCTTAAAGAGTCGTTCTATTGTTCATCAACGAGGGTGGATCATGTTTAATTCTCGCGCCAGACATTAGTCCTTGCGAACTCGTCCGATTAGAGAGAGAATGTTCTGTTACATAATCGTAACCAATGGACTGTGGCTTTTACGCATTTATGACGAAAATGTATAAGAAACGTGAATGATTTAAGATAACAGAAAATATGCGTGAAGATCATGACACAGATTATATTTGAACGGACACGAAGAAAATGGGTCAAGTGTACCGGCTTGCAGAATCGTAGACTGGTGAAAAATTTCCAAGATTATGGAATGGTCGTCGAAGTGCAATAGGTTTAATTGTATCCGCGATGTAAACGTCTCATTAATGCGCCAGAGATGTCGATAGTACTCTTCGGGGTTAAAGGTCCCCTGTTTTTTCCTCATTTTTTCGTCTCCTCTGTACAATAAATTACTCGTAGCGATGACAAAACGTCATTCCGGGAATGCAATCGCGATCTACGAATCCTGTTGCGCAGCGACGAGAGATGCGACTTAGATGCATCGTGTTCTCGCGGCGGTGTACAGCAAATTGTTGGTGTATCCGCAGTTGTATCGCGGGGAAAGATCGTTTCGCGATGTTCCGGGCTGGTTCGTGCGTTCTTTCCACCGAATACCGATGTATTTCCAGAGAGCGAAAGAATTCTAGTAGATTTTCAAAACATGGACCGTGGAACATTTTCGAAACACTTCGAACATATCGTCAGTTCCGATGAGAATAAGGCAAGGTTCCTAAAAGTGAATGCGTCCACGTTCGAACATACAGGAACTACAAAACTAAAAATTTGTCTGTGAGCGATGTGAACAACATTATTTATTACGTGGTTACAGCATGAATTTTTTATTCTGTGGTTTTAATCGTGTGGTTGTACAAGCGACGAATATCCCTTTACATCTCGTTTGGCTCGAGGCACCCACACTAGTGGTTTTCTATCTCTACGTATAACTCTATACAATCAAATTTTGCTTACGACACATGGCTTCTTCCGAACCTTTTCTAGTTTCGATGTCATAAAAAAGACATTAACAATTGTGCAGCAAGTTTCTCGTACAAATATCCACCGATCCAGAGGTGTAGTGAGATATATACTTTTTATACACCCCGTACATTCATTCTAAAAGCAAGTATACTAGTTGATCGTGATTCTACCGACATCGTGGCAGTATCCGAGCAACTCGGTTTCCTCGGAGCTGCCACAATAAATTCCTAAAAATATCGCAACTTCGCCAGGATTCGCGACGCGACGATCGGACATCAGGCTGGATCTCAGCGTTCCATCCACGCAGTAATTTCCCCGGCAAGAATTCGAGAAAGTCTGTTCATCGACGAGCGAGGAATCGCGAGAACCGGGCTCGATAGGCTCTCTCGAAGTTGTCTGGTTCTGGATAGCGATATACCGGTCGAATTTCCGAGTCCCGTCACGCAAGATCGTGCTCGCCTCGTTGGATTTTCTTTTTCACGGTGGGTCCGGTGCGTGCCTCTAGGAATTTTCCGCGGGTCCCGTCGCGTTGGGGCCCGAAGAGCCCCTGGGTCCCAGCGATGATCGTCGACCGTATACATTTCAAGAGAGCTAGCAACACAGCAGCACCAGCAACGATTTTTCTCCGCGCGCGAAAAGTCCGCGCGAGTCCTCCGCGATAAGGTTCCCTCGTGTACGCAATAATAAAATGCCTGCGGGGTGATCTATCGATCCGACGCGACACCATCGACGCGATCTACGACGCGGGCAGGTCCGCGAGCCGAGGCAAGGTGGAATTATCGCGATGTCCCTTGATCGATGCGATTGTCGTTAGACTGCCAGAGAGGCAGAGAGAGAGAGAGAGAGAGAGAGAGAGAGAGAGAGAGAGAGAGAAAGAGAGAGGGTAACCGGTATTCGTTCGCGAGTAGCGATGGCTACGAACTACCGCTGATTTTTTGAAATCAATAACAAGATCGATATGGCGTCACTGCGATGTGTTTTTTCGTATGGTCTCATCTGGATTCGCTGTCCGTTTATCTTGGCTTCCGATCGGTGGGATATTTCCTACTTCGTTAACGAACACGCGGCCGATGTGTTCTAGTCGAGAGAAGTTATTTCGCGCAAGCGCGTACGAGCGTTTCACTCCGAAAGGAGGATTTAGAAATTACGGGAGATACGAGCCGGATATTGCGCTCCGTTTCCTGCGAGCAATACCGTAACACGTCCAGCCGCGTACACCAATTACTTTAACCGAATGCCAAACTACATGAAATCTGAGGCGGGATCGCCGATCGCCCCGGGCGAATTCCGTCCGAGACAAGAGAGGATCACCGTCGTCGGTCCTCGCGTCGTTAACCTTCTTACGAGTACCCTCGATTGTCGCCGAATCCGTCGTGACACGGCGGGGTGAGATGAAGATGCGGATGAGTCGGCTACGGAGATCGGAACGGGTACTTCGATGGGCGATCGGCAAATCGAGAAGGCAATCGAGTGTAATGTTAGGATTTCAATTGCATCGAACATAGACAAGACTAACTTCCTGAAAGTCGTTTTGAAAATGCGCCGTTTTATCGAGAGTTTTGTATCCGAGGATCGAAAGCAACCCTTAAAGTTGAAGATAATGGTTCTTCATCGAGAAATTCTCTGTGCGGTGGCTATGAAATATTCAGACACGAATCTTATTTACATTAGCGTCTTCGTACTCGTTGACATGTGTCCGTCGAACGATCGAAAAGAAAAATCGCGCAAGCTTGCGCCGTGTCTGAACAGGCCTGAAATGTGACAAGCGATGCTTTTAGCAAGTCGTCTACCGTTTCCGCTTCCCAGATTCCATATTCACAACGAACAATGGCTAAACAAACTGAAAGAATAACAAATCGACGAACAACGCGTCGATTATCCCGCGAGAGAGAACCACGGTCGGACTTTGAACGATCGCGCCGTCGCTCGTGTCCTTCGCTGTTCATAATACCGGTCGCCTCGGTTGCGTAAGCGATCGATTGGCCAGCAAACGGGTACAGTAGGCAATATTGCTGGCAGACTCGGTTATACTTGCCGCTTCTACTCGATCAAAACGATTATAAACGATCGTTATTACGCCTGGGGCGCATTCCTGGGGGATCAGCGGCGGGCACGAGAGACACAACAGAAAAAGGAACAACGAACGGATATCCCTTCACCTAACCGAGGCGAAACCGTCATTGCCCGCCCAGATGATTTTGTCCGATGAATAGGGTTCGATTTCCGACGTAGATTATCGTGGAACATGCTATCGATCGAGGAGAAAATCGTGAATATTACTAGAAATACATTGGACACATCGATGTACTACATTTTCAAGAAAGTAACAGTAGAATCGCGATCCTCAAAGTTGACGCTCGCCAAAAGGGGTCTCCCCGGTATCAGAACCATCTATGCAAGGATCGACGGTTCGATCGTCGGGTAATCGACGTGGACATCGACGTAGACATCGACGCGCTAGTAGCCATGGCGACGAATCTGCCGCAGAAAGCACGCGATTGGTTTTCGCGGCACGATCTGACCTAAAACCGAGCTCTGCTCGGTTAGACTCTCCTCCTTCTCCACCTCGTTCCTACCAACTGCCTTCTTTACCTCTTTGATCCACCTCCACCTTCATCGCCTCCACCTCCTCTTCTCTCTCTCTCTCTCCCCCTCTCCAGAATCTTGCACCTCTCTCTTCTCTTGTCTGCTTCTGTTGGCCATCGTCGTTCCCGTGTTCGGCTGTTTCTCTGTGCTTCCTCGTGTCCCGGTTCTTTCTGTCGCGAGGCGATCATCGAAGCAAACCGAGGCACACAGAGAGCGAGGCGCAAAAGCCAGCGCCGACGCCGACGACGACGCCGGTTTCTTCGGCTGCCGCTTAGAAAAACGTTGATTTCACTCCGGTGGAATGGTGACACGATGTGCACGTCGCGTTTTACACGAGCGCCCGCTGCTGCCTCTCTCGTTCGCGACACTCGCCCGTCCGGAGAGCGCATTGTACGCCGCATACCTAAAGCGAGTACATTATGCGAGCGTCGCGCCGTTCCAGACAGGACGAGACACGCTGCGATCGACAACGGATAGACGACACCGTGTCTAGCCGTTTGTCCAACCACTCTCTCGTGAGAAAAAGATAGAGAGAGAAAGAGGCTGCGACTTTCGGCTTTTTTCTTCTGTTCGTTTCTTTCTTTCCCCGCGGCTTCAAAGGGGCGACTGGAATCACCGAGATTTGCGAGCAACGCCGCTTATCTAGAATCTACCGTGTTACGGTGACTACCTGCGAGGTGAACTATCGGACAACACTCTGCAGAATATGTTCGATGCAAGCATTTGACAAACACGCGACACTATGCTCAGCTGTTTGTTCGATCATTCTCTAGAGAGAATGGCTGAGAACTTTCTTCCTCTATTCTTTGTGACGAGTAACCCTTGGGTTTAGTTTCTCAGCAGTGACTTGAAATTGTTGAAAAATATGATTGGAGAGCAGTTCCTTTCTTTTAATCGAAAACATAGCCTAGTTAAATAGGCAACTTTAAACTAAACTTTATTGCAGCACAGCGAATAGGAACTATACTATGGAGTATAATAGTTATGTCCTACCTAAACCGACTTTTCAATTGGATTGATAAATATTGTTAGGATTAGCGTGGACTATCGGCCGTAGTGTATCGCGGAAATCGTTTGACGAAGCCCGCTATAGTAATCTATGGTGATCCCAGTCGACGGCGTCACGCTTATCACGGCGGAATCGCGCCGAGTTAAGCTTCTTCTAGCATTGTCGTAGCTACATCCACCTCGAGTAGTCATTGTTCCGAGCTGCTTCTGCCCGAGGTTCAACCAGATCCTGTCCTGTCTTGTACTTGTATCGCGAAACGGTCGCGTAATGTAGTCGGGAACGATGCACCGGACACCGACTGCGACGAAAACGGCGAGGAAAGCGGCGGCCTCGGTTGCAGTTGCGGTTGGCGATGACCTGGAGAATGAATTGCGTCCGGGACATGTGTGTATCGTTGTCTAATATGCTTTCTTTGAGCAGACTACTTGACGATGGAGATACGGATTTTCGCAATGCCACTCGAGAACAGTTGACAAGATTAACTTCATAGACATTGGAAATACATTCAATGCAGTCTTCTCATTGGAAAAGATTCCATGTGATATGAAAAACTGTGGTGCACAAAGTGGTTCGGAACCCACTTTAATAAATTGTAGATCCCGCTCTACTGACCATAGCAGTTATTGCCACGTAAAGGTGGGATCTCCTTTGCGCGTTTTGTTATGCATACTCCATTCGTCGTAGCTCTTTGCTGTGTCTCTGGACGCACAAGTTTGCGTTCCTATGATGCGATTTCGTACGTCTTTCCTCGTTTTTCACTTGCAAAGAAAAGCGGAAGAGCATCGTCCTTTCGCTAAGCGATATTGTTTCTTGGCGTAGACGCACGTTTCTTGACACAGTGGCTCACGTCTAGACGAAGTTCTGACAAAGTATGACAAATGGAGTATAAAAGGCCCTAGGATAACAAAACGCTGCGTCTAGACGCGCAAAGTAGATCCCACCTTAAACACGGATAGAAACAAAAGATTAACTGCACGTGTTGATAGGTGTAAGTCTAATATTCAGGTAGACGGTGAAACATTGCCCGTGAGTGGGCCCGCGTGCAATACGGTGGCCAGATTGGCGAAAAGCGTGGTTCCGTGCGTCGAAAAGGCGGCAATAAAGTCGCGGCGATCGCTGGGGAATCGTGTTCGCGATTCAAGGAGCAGTCCCGCCTCATCGGGAACAATGGGCCCGAGCGGGCCCTCTGGCCGTTTCCGCGAGCAAAGCGAGATCTGCGAACCGATTCGGAGCGGGTGCGCGTCGCGAGGAACCGAGGCGCGCCCCGAACCGCTTGCCAAAGTCGGTTATCGGCACGGATAAATGGCCAACGGGTAGGTTACGGGGCGAGTTTTGCAGAGATGCGGCGGCGATCCACGGGTCTCTCCAACAGTGCCGCATGTCGTCGAGAAAAAGAGAGAGAGAGAGGAACAGGCGGAAATAACGAGAGAAAGAGCCGAGTTCACCTCCGGAGTCTCTTCGCGTAGCACGGTGGCCGGTGCATTATCATAACCGCATTCCCCTCTGCGGGCCGTAAGGGCCTCCGGTTGCTTCGACAAGAGCAACCCTTTACACTTACACACGTTCAAGGCTTAACCGCCGAGACGGTACCTAACCCAGCCGTCCTGAGCGCGCCCTACAGCCGATACTTCTTTATTCCTTTCGATCTCCTTAGGATCGACGGAATCGCGGAATTATAATCGCTACGAAGGAAGGTCTCTATCTCTCGACTCGTACCCGAAATTTTTATCGCAGAACATGAACAAAGTTTTAATTTCTGAATCATTCCAAATCTTCTCGTGGGATAATTTCCTGCCCGCGACAAGTATCTCGCATTTCTCAGTAATCGCCGCGCCGCGAAGTTCCCCGCGATCTAAACGGATAAATTGTTTCCGGTCCATTAAGCATTAGCCGCGGCGCGGCAGCGGGGATTTGGATTCGAGGTTTTCTCCGGGCTCTCGGATCCTCGACGAGGAAACGAATCGAACGAAAGAGAGAAGGAGAACGAGAGGGCGGAATCAGCCCTGTTAAGACAGAAGCGGGACAAAGAGAATAGAAAGACAGCAGAAAGAGAAGAACGGGGGTGGAAAATGGAAGGCGGAGTAGTATCGACAGTCCACTCGACGGCGGCAGCCAGCGTCAGTCCTCTCATGCCCTACCTGGCCCAGGGGTGGTTTTTAAATAATTCCACTATTTCCATGCATATTGCAGGAAACAATTACAACTGTAATTGCTAATAGAAGATTCCAGGCGAGGCCAGGTTTATCTCGAGGCTGAAACCCGCTCCTTACCCACTCGTCTTGTCCCTCGTGTCCTTTCTGTCTGTCTCTGCCGCTATTCCAACCCCCACACTGCTACCCCCAGCAAGCCTTCAATCTTACCCGTAGAGAACGTCCGATTCCGGTTCGATGGCACTCGCGAAACCTATTACCGGCGAATTAACGACGATATTTTCCTTGCTTTTATCCTTCCTGCGCCGATACGTCGTCTCTCACAGATTCCTATTTTATAGTTCGATCGGGCTCGGCGACGTCGCAGTCCTCGATCTTCAACTGTTTTCTGTGCTTCTACTCGAGTCCAAGACGACTTCTGTTCCATTCTATTTTATAACTGGCATGGCTTTATCAACACCACCTATATGTCTTACAGGTGTCCCATGAAAATCACCGACACGGTTTTCACCGACTACGCTTCACCCAGAATAACTTTGGCCGACAACGATTTTAGTCGACGAATTTTTGTCTTTAATTATTCTGCACTTTTACTTTTGTATAAAAATGTAATTATTACGCTACAGGAAGTTCGATGCAGTGAACGCAGTTGAACGTAGTGCACTTGTTTGAGATTAATCCCGATCTCACGAAAGTGTTCCTCGTTTTCCAGATTTGTGTTTTTGTACTTGTATAAATTTTGAATCGCTTGGATAGTTTGCGATTCGAACAGTTCTCGCGCACATTTCGGAAGCTTACTAACATAGATTTTGAGTGGGTAAATTCGGATTTGGGACTAACGTGAGTGGCACAAGGACAGGAAAGCTCGAGGCTCGATCTGGCAAAGCGGAAAGAGACAGGGGAGGAAAGATAGACGGCCGAGCCGACCGACGCGACCGACCGATGTGGGGGTGGAACGAGATCTAGAAGGGAAAAAATCAAGCAAATTGGTATGCAGCACACAACAACCGACGGGTGGAACGAAGGGGGAGTGGAGTTAGGCCAGCTAGGGGTTGCTGCTCCTGGAGGGTGGGATCAATACTCTCTCTTTCTCTCGTCTTGCGTCCACGGACCCCGTTGCACGTGCACGCGCTAGACCGAACCTACAGTCCTTTTTTTCTCGAATCTACTTCGCCTTCCTTCTCTCAAGCATCTTCTTCTTTCTATTCCTCGTGGTTCTACGCGCACGCCAACAAATCCATGGACCCTCGCCACGGAGGGTTGATGGTGACTGCAGAAAAAGTAGAAAATTCGAAACTCCTAGGAAAATTGCTAACACAACAAGTCCTCGACTTACGCGGTTAATTCGTTCAAGCGCCTTCCGCGTAATTAATGCGATCTGATTTGTACATACTGTACGTATACATATAATCACTTAAGAAAGTAACAGCAAAATGTTTACGCTGTACACTAGCAAACAATTATCTTAGAAAAAATGAATTTCACAGTTCGGTATTGGTTTCCCAATTCGTTTCTAACGTACGTATGAATCCGCGTAAAACGAATCCGCTGAATTATTAAGCAACTCCGCGAATCACGAACGAGTGAACACAGCACACAGTATTCAGCGAAAGCAGGGAATTCGCAAAGGAAGAGAAGAGAAATGACAAAGAGCGTAACGCAGTAGATTGCATTATATGTAGAACAACGGGCGATAATTCGAAGGTGGAGGACCCGAAGAATTTAGCCCCTCGAACGACGCCGGACGGATCATTGGAGTCGAGATTCCCCCGGATACGAAGTTACCGAACTATGGAATCGGGATAATTAGATTCGATTGGAACGGTGGTGGCGGGGCTTGGAACGGAGCGGCGCAAGAAACAATAACCCAGCATTGTGTTGTGCTTCGAGCGTCGATTCGGAGCCGCGATTATTCCGGGTCGTATATCGACCGGATTTAATGGCCGCCGAAATACGTCGCCGAATAAAATTTTCTTCTTGAGAGAGGGGACGAGGTCCTGCCACTAACCTGACGCAGTCATTCGTCGGGAACAGCTGTGTGTCCCTTCAACTGCTTCTGTAAATTAACGCTGTTCGCTCAGGCAAAAGAAAAATCGTCCCGATTCTACGGAAAGATAAGATAGGCAGCCATGTATTGAAACTTTGATAGAATGGAGCTGTCATCCGTTACACAATCCAGGAACCTCCATATACGTACTCCTTACAGTTTCATATATTTCATAGATTTCAGAAAATCGTACAAACCGTTTCAGAAAAGCAATAACACGAGACTCGTAGGAAGAACGCGCCATCCATCTCCGACAAGCACGAGAAATCGCACGAGCACGAGCATAAAACACTGAAGCTCATTCGCATGTCGGATTCGTTAAAAATCGAATAGACAAACATTACAGTGTCCAGTAAAGAACAATAAATCCGTACAACAGTTTTCCCAGATCCCGACAGTGAAACATCGTTTAGATCACTGTAGCTCGAGCGGTACTTGTTGCTCGTCGCCATATGTGACTTATCAGCATGTTTCATTTAAAGCATCGCCGCCCATATACGGCCACGGCGTTAGTAGCTAATCGCGAACGAACCAAAAAAATGTATTCGAGTGAGAGAGAGAGAGAGAAAGAGAAGTAAGGGAAAATTGTAAAATAGCTTTCAGTTAGAGGCGGGGGATGAAATTAACGCTTGGGGGTGGCGGGGCTATGATAGCCTCTGTAGTTAGCTACTACCCTCTCGCTCGGAATTTCGCGAGAAATTTTGCGCCAGGCCCCGGCGCTAATATAATTACGATATTCAGCCGGCGTAAATATACCGGGGGATTAACAAGCAGTATCCTCGCGGAGCACCGCAACAGGAGGAACTCGCCCCAATTCGGTAGCTTGGCCCGACCCGACACGACCCGACTCCGACCCGACTCTTTTCGTTCGCCGAAAGGGCTGGGAAATTCATGGTACACGAAGGCTCACCTAAGTCATTCCGCTAACGAGGTCATTCCCTCTTTCCCTCCGCTTACACGATCTTTCTCTCTTGTTCTCTTGCGTTTTCTCTGTTGCTTTGTTTCGTGCCTTTCATCCCCCTGTGTTCTTCGCTCTTCGCCTCGGACTCGCCTCTCTCGCGTCTCTTTATAATTAAGCCATCGCGGATAAGAGATCGTAGCCCGTACTCCCGACGTGGTAGCGAACGCTCTACGGAAGAACTGGAATTTTTTAGACAGTTTTCCACTGACTAGCGACGCTGCACAATGAGGAAAACGGTCGATTTAGGAGTACAAAATTCGAAAAATCAAACACGGAGTACGCGTTTAATATTATTTCCTACATTAACACATATGTCTGTAAAAATTCGAATCGACAATTTTACTTCTCAAATCAATGATTATTAAACTTGGAAAAGGTTCAACGTAGTAGTATGAAAAATTGCATCGAGACGAAGGACATCCTTTTGCATTAGGAAAATATACAAATAATAGGAAACAATTTTTCGGAAATGTTTCAAAAATGTTTCTTAAGAAGATTTTAAGGAATTCATTTCTTAAGTTTGTTGTAGGAAATACTAATGAATAATTTTTCCATGAATATTAAGAATGGAGTTTGTAGTTCATGCTTTATAAAGCGAGGTGGTCTTCGCTGGAACAAAATAGAAGAAGGTTAAAGGAGTACTTTCACTATCGTACATCTTAACTTTTCCATTTTTATTTGGTTAAATAAATCACTTTGATTTCGTCAAATTTTTCAAGCTGCATAATTTATGCACTATTAGACTGTCTGATCTCTCGTTTGAAGAAGTATCGAATTTTTATATAGTAGTTTCACGTCTACTTTATTTTTACTTTGTTATAGGAAAAGCTTCGCGTGGATAGCTCCAATAATTTATATTTTTTCTGTTTATCCGGATCACTTCCTATTCTAGTCGTTCTTATTATTAGTTCTTCAGCGTAGTTTCTGCATGTATTATGCATCTCTGCATTTCATTATCGCGTCTCTCGTCTCGGACTGATCTGCTTAAATAATTTCTAGAAAAAATAGATATCTAACAATTTTTAGAATAACTTTTTGACACTTCTAATCATATCACATCAATTTTGATATAATGTATATTACAGTTGCGTTAGTCTTTAAGTTGACGCTTATATTTTTAAAAGAGTTAAGATATGCTGAAAAGATATTTTATTTTTGCTCGTGTCGGAAACGAAGTTGACGCTAGATACACAATAAGTGACATTATGATACGTTCGATAAAAGTAACAAATACTAAAATAGATATTAGGTTTGATAACCCTTCGTTTTAATTACTTATCCATCGATTTTCATTCCGTGACTCACTATCGAGACGTATGAAATCAGTGTACCATCGTCGTAAGAAAATAGTTGCTTGTTAAAGACGAGAGTTTGTACGCGCCGCTCCGCGTGCCTGGCATCGAACGAAGACCTTATCGTTCCGTAGTTCATTCCGAGTAACCCTATGGGTCGTAGTCGATGGTCGAGAATGGCATAAAACGGCCAGCATCGGAAATCCTAACCCCTAACCCAGTCGAAGAGCCGTGAACCTTTGGCCGTGTGGCGGACAGCGCGAAAACGCTTCGCATTGTTCGACACCGCGTATTATTTCCGTCATCGCCTTTTCCGTGAGACGATTTCCGGCGGAGGGGTCACTCCACAGGAAACAGTCGCCCGAATATTTCCCAGTGATTGTTCCTTATGCTAATCGCGGCCGAAGTGGAATTTTACAAAAGGTCGTAACCATCGGACGTCACAATTTCGTTTACACTTACGCATCAACGCGGCTTAGCTTCTTGGTTCTTGTTTACCGCAAAGTCTATTCAATCGTTGGTTCAGTCGATGAACTATGAAACGGATCCACGGTAAACTTGTGACAATATCAATGTTCAATATTCATCATGAGAATTAATTATTCATTCTCGAATTCTTAATAGCTACTATTCACTTCAAAATAATTTGATTTTGCACTGAGTTCAGTGATAAGAAGCACACTAATTCTTTGGAATTTTCAACGCTGTATCTACGACGATTAAATAACCGATATTTTGTTTCATAATTATTCGATTGGTCGAATACATTTCTTTCCTCGAGCGCATTTTCTACCTAGACTGCGTTCTATGTATATTTTTGAATGTTTGTATCATAATTGATCATAATTGATTTTCTTTTCTGTTAGGATGATCCTTACTGCAGGACATATTAATTCGACACACGGCTTCAAAGTTAACCACCAGTTCGTTTCCATTCTTCCTTCCACCCGACGCAACGGTTTAATAAACCCCGTGACTTTCCTCCATGCAACATTAACCCAGGACGTGACTGTCCGACCATTTGTTCCACCTTTTCGTCCGTCTTTCTCCCTTTCCGGTCCGCGATTTACTCGCCCTCGTTCGACGAAGTTTTCTTTATCGGCGAAATTCTGCGAGCCGTTTGTCGAACTACGATTCTCTATCGAGATCGTTAAACCAGGTGTCAGCCAGTTCCAAACCGATCCATTCTCTAGGTCAGTCTTTCGATCTTTAACTCTACTATTAACAGATTGAATCTGCGGTTTTCTAATTTTATACTCTCTATGCTGTTCCAGCAGCAAATAATAAAGTCAATTAAGAACTTGTGAACCACGTGGACGAAGCAATATGCAATGGACGAATCAATATTTTTTAGGAAATCTCATATGAGATTTATTAGAACATAATGTACATTACATTGTAATACAAAGTATAATGAAAAGCAAGAAAACTAGGAAAAAGATAAATAAAAACAAACATTATTAACAAGAAAAAACCTTTAGGCACGTAGATTACAAGCGTTTAGAAACTTTAAAGAAGTGTTTACGCTATCATATACAGGGTGTCCCAAAACTACCCTAAGAGCCAAAAATGGCAGGTTCCTTGGGTCATTTGAAGCGACATTTTCCTTTACAAAAATGTTGTCCGTGACTTTGTTTAGGAGTTATTAACGAAAAACACGGACCAATCAGAGCGCAGTTATAGCGAACGGAGTCCGACTCTGCGACAGGTTCCGCGAGGCGTGGTGTCGCCATTGGTCGACTCAGAATCTATCCGCTGTAGCCGCGCTCTAATTGGTCCGTGTTTTTCATTAATAACTCCTAAACAAAGTCACGGACACCATTTTTGTAAAGGAAAATGTTGCTTCAAATGACCCAAGGAAACTCCCATTTTCGGCTCTTAGGGTAGTTTTGGAACACCCTGTATATGATAGCGTAAACACTTGTTTAAAGTTTCTAAACACTTGTAATCTACGTGCCTAAAGGTTTTTTCTTGTTAATAATGTTCCTTTTTATTTGTCTTTTTCCTAGTGTTCTTGCTTTTCATTATACTTCCCATTTTTTCCCATATTTAACTCCCATTTTTGGCTCCTGGAGTAGTTTTGGGACACCCTGTATACGCACGAATCAATATTGAAGCGAATATTGACAATATTATTGATCGTTCAGGAAACACTTTACGGTTTGTCGAATGTTTTAAATTACGGTGGACTCACTATATTTTGACTGTGTCTTTCGTCCTTTATGGCGGTCACGGTCGTTATGACGCCAGTAGGTAGGCTAGCTGACCTTCACCATCGCGCACTTGCCCCTTCGCAGAGGTTTTACGACGGAACACTAGTTATTTCAAGATTATATGGAATTCATTTAATTCATTTAGTACATTTAGCCTTAATACCCTTTTGTTACTTGAACCACTTTCATAATGACGGGCACAAATGGTCATTCTTGAAGCCCGTTGAACTAAACAGGAAATAATAGAACGAATTAAGTAGCTGGGATCGTTCGAACAGCTTAGAGGATCGAAGAGGCGCGTGAACGGGTGAGCAAACGTTCCCGCCGCGATTAGAAATGTATAATGAAGCAGAGGAAATGATCTCAGCAGGGGTACGATCGTGCAGGACATGGCACGCGGACGTCGGCGTATCGGGAGCGTCACGGCTTGCTATTCCGGATGAGCAGACCGGAAGATCGGAGGCGTTCGGTAGCGCGGGAGCGTCGTGATTTATCACCGGGTCGATTCTATCTGGCGTAAACTGGCAAAAGGTGTTCGGTGACAGGTACCGCGACAGTTGGTATCCGCCCGCAGGGACTGGCAGGCTGCAGTTCAGGGTCTGCAGCATGAAAAAAGAGAGAGAGAGAGAGGGAGAGTGAGGGAGTAGCAGAAAAGGAGAAGAAAAGTCGGATGGTTACGGGGGCCGAAGCTTGTAATAAATAATAATAATTGCCGGTACGTGTTTGCACAATGCGGACCGCCGCTTAGGCTGTCGCATCGGCGCAGAAAGATGGTTCTGGGTTGCCGGCCCCGGCGCAGCGTGTCGAGTTAGAAAGAAAGGACCGAGGATCCCTCTATGGAAAGATTAAAAGAGCCGGCGCGCGAGTTGCACGGTAGCGTTCTGCTTCGGATCGTATCGCGCGGATTAAAAATCCCCGGGCATCCTCCGACACCTAGATTTTCCTTGTACGATCTCTTTTCCACGATAGGGAAGTATCCATCTTTTTATCTCTGTCTCTTTCGCTCAATGAACGGGGGGACTCTTCTCAGGAAGGGGCAAACGAGCCACGAAGAATAGGCCAATAACGATATTTACGTATCCAGCGGCGATACTTTGCGCGATACCGGGTCACCGTTCGAGACCGGCGCACCTAGACCTCGATATTTCATCTCGCCGGAATAAGAATTCATATCTGCTCCCTCGTAGCTGCGATTCCCCCCGACGCGCGGCTATTCTTGAATACCGAGGACATGGAGCGTGGAAAATCCTCCAGCATTCTCACAGGTCACCGACAGGTTCTTACGGGAGCGAAAACTGCGTTGGATTCGACTGAGATTGCACCTGGGGGCCAGTGAAGAGATTGTGGCGGGAGCCGCGGGCCAAGAGGCCACGCTTACTAGCGGAAAATTCATTCGTCAACCACATATTCGAGCTTCTAAACGTTCATGGAAAGTTCACAAAAATCAAACAGGTTCATAAAAATCAATTTCGAAAGCAGCTTCGAATGATTGAATGAAAAAGAAGATAAGAGAATCATGTCCGGGAAAAGAAGCAAGAAAAATGCAGGGGTTATTTAATGGAAAATTGGAAATAAATGAAACGAGTGGTGCGCATTCGATTACTCGAATATTTATCGTTAAGGACACTTTGACTAAATACCAACATCATGGACACATAGAAGCGTTCGCGTCCTTTCGAATCGCCGCTCATTCGCGCCCTTAATTAAAAGTCTCCGGTAACGCGACCCTGGCCGACCCGGAATGCTTCGTTGTTTCTAGATTTGCATAATTAGCGGCCGAGAGTGTAAAGAGCGGAGAGCCGCGCATCGAGGTCTCTCATCTTTCCAAGCGTCGATTTTTCCCCGACGAAACACTTAAATAGCAAAAATATGTCTGCCGTTCTAACGAGCTGTTTGCCATACCGGGTCAGAATCGTAGAAGGCCGGACAATATGTCTATATCTTTGTTAATTATACAGGAAATACGGGAACAAATTAGGGGTTCGCGAAAGGGTACATTAGAAAGGGTCGTAACAAGTTTATTCGTTTCAAATTACAGAGACAGAGAAATGGACACACGCGAGAACATTGATACAATTTCAGAACACTATCAATTCGAACTCGTTGAGAGTATAGAGAAAATAAATAGACAACAGATTATTATAATATAAATATAAATTTTCTGGGTCAACCATCTTTTCCAAAATTTCAGCTGACTTCTACCGCAAGATTTACGAACGCTAAAATTCTCCAGGGCTCGTCGGACGTCAAAAATTTGATGACTGCCGAGCATTTCGCGATTTTGATTCTATCCGTGAAAAAGTGAAAGAGGCCTATGATGGCCATTCTTGTTCGGGGAAACATAGAGAAATATTTTTCAGGTTCCCATAAAGGCTTGTATACGGGGGAATATATGCGGCCTAAAATTCCCCTGCGAACGACGGCCGAACGAGGGAATTAAGGATGTCGAAGGGTGTTCGCGGGTTCCATTCTTCCTGATATATCCTTTCTCCCTCTCATTTTGAGAACGGGGACGCGGCCGGCCGTAAAGATAAAAATAGTTTACTGCGGGTATGCGGAACAGCGAAAAATTCGAACCGGCTCGTAAAAACCTGCCGTAATTTATTTTCATATTCGTATATATTGTGCCGCTCCCGTTGCCTCCCACATTCTTACGTTTCGTATCTCTTTTTTTTCTCCGACGATTATTCATCGAATATCCATTGTCGATCTATATCAACCGCGAGTAGACAATATTCTCAAATTCTGTATTCATTTGAGAACAACTTTTTATTAGACAATTGGTAGAGAACCATCTGAAAGTCTAGAGTAGGACAGTGATCTCAAATGTTGGTGAGTTTAGGAAATCTTTGGGAAACTGTCGGTTTTCAATGGTGGAGCAGAATAGTGACGGCCAAGCAGACGCGCAACTTAAATGTTTGCCATTTATCATGTTGCGCTCGATTGTCTTCCCGATGACAAAGGATCGCACCTCGTTCTCAACGGCCGCATTTTTCTTCGGTCCGCCCGGGCACGGTGGGGTCTCTTTTTATTTTGCGGAACCACGTGCGTGCCCGCGCATAACTTTCAGGTGTCGTGTGGGCTTTATCGCGCAGACACCTGTCCTACTTACCGCCTCGTTATTATCGTGCTTTCTTATCTAGTGCTTTAGCGGACGTTTCGAGACCGACGTCGAAACGCGCGACACTCTTTGGAAACAATAGCCCGCGTCACCGTGGAAAGTAGACTCTGAAGACACTCTTTTCATTCATATTCGCTATATTAGTCCCTTGTGAACGTACGGGCACGGTGAGGCGTCCATTGACAATTCATTATTGATAAAACTGCCTCAATAATCAACACTATTCTTTTCTTCCCTTTTCGGGATCTGGGGCAACGAACTTGCTGATTATTTAGCTAAAAGTGCTACACGTAATGAAAGTGTATTCGAAATGTTGATTCGTATAACGTAATAAAAAATCATCGAAATCAGTGTGGTGGTAGAGCTATCGATAATTGCCCGATCTCATCGAATAGTTTTTGTGTTTTGTCATCTGAGTCACCCTTAATGATTTTAATAGAAGAAAAATCATATATTGACATTTTCAATTTTGAAAATTTTTAATAATTTTGAATTTTAAAAGATCCGCTGTCTCGTTACTAGTAAATAAATATCATAACTGTTTTCAACCCCTGCTGTTTTTTTTATGAGTGAGAAAATTTTGAAATCTAGATTTGGTATTGGTGTATAGATGACGTTTGTAAAAGTGTCACGAAGCATGATGGCGTAAGAATGATCGCAGAGAGCATGATCAAAGGAATCTGCATGCGTCGTAGGGGGGCGAGAGTTCTGGTTCGTCGTTCAGGGCGCGCGCCTCGCGTACCAGCTATGAAATAGCATTTAGTTAGGCCCAGTTATGGGATCTCGGCTGATTAGGGGTTATTAGGTGTCGGTGTCCCTGTGTTTCGAGCACGGCCCATCGCAGGGTGCTGTTTAACTGCGGTGCGCGCGTTGTTTTCGTTTCGACGTTTTTGGGCCCCGCGGTCCCTGGCAGCCGCGTAACGTGTTATTACGTGTCTGGCGGTTGGCCAATGGGAGCGAACAGGACAAGCGCATCGTAGAAAGAGAGATGGAGAAGCGAAAAGAAAGGCGGGGAACGCCGGAGAATGGAAGAGGAAAGGGAGAGGCCCCACCTAGACCGCAGCAACCCCTTCAGCCAAACCGGGCCCATCTTCGACCAGTGTCTCTCAATAAAAATTATCGAAATTGCTCCGAGATTCCTCCCGACCCACGAGACAATCGCTATATCTCCTGTCAACCGATGACAGCTTCCCTCTGTCGCGCACGCACGAATTTAATTTGTTAATTGGCTCAAACACAGGTGGGCCTGATGGTCAAAACGAAGAATTTAAGAATACGTTAATCCTTAGCACTCGTGTGGTGACTCAGTTTCGCAACCGGAAATTCCTGTACAATTATCCAAAATATTGTTGAAATTATTAAATATGTTGGTATGTAATCAGTTACTGAACATTTAAGTATCGTATAAAAATTATTCTAGATCGGGAGAAATGTTTCATTTTCCGATTAAAGTAGCTCCGAGTGCAAATGACACGCGAAGTTGATTGATCTGAAACTTTGCACAGGGTTTCACTGTATCTGTGAAATTTTACTCAATACATATTGTGTTCCGTTTGCATCGAAATACAATTTGTACGATAAAATGTATTCCGAATACATACAGTCTTGTTACGATTACGAAGCAAGCAGTGAATCCAGAGAAGAAATAATTACAGCTCCTGTATCTCGCAGTCGCGTGTTTTTCATTCGGTATAGAAATACCAGAAGTCTACTGATGAGAGTGTCCAGCGTCTTCGGGGGACAACCGACAAACGACGCGACACATGTGTCACCGGTCTCGAACGCGTTAAAGAAATCGGTGATGAGAAGAATCATAGACGCAATGTTCCCAAGGCGTAATAAACGTGGTGAGAAGAATCATAGACGCAATGTTCCCGAGGCGTAATGAACGTGGTCATCCCGTCTAGCGACGAGTTAAAAGGCAAAGAGGAGACGGTCCAGAGAACGCGAGCCGCCCCGGGCGAATCTTCATTATGCGAGGATGGGGTTGCGGGTCGTTATCTTATTCAATAGCTGGCCCCCGAAGAGGAGCATTCTTCCGAGAAGCCGATGTAGTTTCGGATAATGGACCGGCGAATTGGGATATAACGTGTCTTAAATTGTCTAATGAGTGACCGAAGGGTACCGTCGGCCCGGGCCAAGGTCACCCGATTTTTTCACGGAAGAAGCCATTATGCGATGCACAGAGAAAATGTTCCTCAAACCCGCAAAAACCGGCCAAACCTTTGTAACATTAACTTCTAGGTTGCTCTTATCATCCTGAATACCTTCCCGTGGATAACGCATGGTCATATTTAATAGGAAATATGTATTTAATAATGCAATAGATCTTAACAAACAAATAATAATCAGTTTGAGCCACGTGCTTTCTAGCTCCACAACGGAATATCACGCAAATCTCTCACACACGTTCCTTACTCTCTCGTTCATCTGAATTAGTCACCGAACATTCAGATTTTTTTTTTTTTTTTTTTATTAAGCATTGAAACCCTTTTGGGTTTATTATGCTTTACATGAATAGTATTAGTAAGTACAGTAGTTTCGAATACAGGAGTAATACAATGGGAATTCTATAATAATTAAATGAATATAACAACAATGTCTATTAACGCTAAATATATAGGTTACAGTTTAGGAAAAAGCAGTGGATGCTAGTACAAGCTTTGATATTTGGCTTTGCTATAATTGTGTCTATATTGAGGGTACATTCAGATTCCGAGAATGTCTTCTCATATTCAAAACATACAAGCTCGCAGATTCAATCTTCCAAGAGCTGTTTTAACAATAATCAATTTTGGAACATCATTTTCCAACTTTCTTTCAGCATTTGACAAGTTGTTTTTTCATATACAAGTGATTGAGGGTCCACATAATTCGTTCGTACCTTCACAGAGTTTATTTCCAAATTGCCTCTAGCTTCCTAGAACATCTCTTACGTGCATCACAGAGTAGAACAGATGAACGGAAAAGTTGGCAAGATTTTCGCGCTTGGAAAAGCATTCACAGGTCGAGGGCATCGAACGCGGAAGACACAGTGTTCCGGTATCCACACCGCCTACGCACATACGTGCGCACACGGGTTCCCGTAGATTGAACGAACGAAAGAGGGGGAAAGGGGGGATAAAACGAAAAATCTGGCTTCGGAAAGCCGAAGGGATTCGAGATGGTCGTGGCGCGGCGTGTCGTGTAGCGCTGGATTGTCGGGAGGTTTCACGAGAGGACGAGACGAGGGTGGAACAAAGCGAGGGTGTTGAACGCAACCGATGTTCACTTATTGGTGGCGTGTCTGCCGGCATGGTGCAGTTACCCGTGGACCGCAGACGCGCGAGCGAGTAGATCCCGCTTGCTTGCTTGCTTGTGCTTGGGTTCCCTCTTTCTATCCACGTGCGCCTCTATCCGCGTTTGTGTTCGGCGCGGCGCGGCGCGGCGTGTCCGCGTGTGCCTCGAGGAAAGTGGGTGGAGAAGGCCGAAGGGTCGGGAAACAGGTGGCGCCAAAACCACAGCCCTGGGCTGTAGCTGTCAAATATTGCGGTTGCTTTAAAAATCGATCGTTCCACACCCCCTTTCCTCCCCGAATACCCTCCACCCTCTATCCGTCAGAACACGAAGAGATTCCAAAAGACGCACACACATACGGCTTCGAGTTTCCCGCAGTCTACTCATCGGTTCAGATTTTCCTCGAAAAGCAACGGTTAGGTCAGGGTTAATTAGCGCATTATTCTAGTCAGTCACCGATTGCTCAACTTCTTCGACGTCACGCACGAAGAGACATTGATTTATACGTAGCCACAGCAATCTCGACCTCACGTCCAGCGAAATTGCTCAGAAACGATCTCTTTTAACGAAATTATAGCTCGTAGAAAAGAACGAGGCTTGGTTCCTGCAACCTGCTATTTTCCCCTAGATTTCGTCACGCGACTATTTAGCGGGATGGTGTTCCGAGCGTCTTAAAATACGAATAGGAACGGTTTAACTGGACGAAAGTATCGGTTGCGTTCGATGATAGCTTTCTTCACGGCCCATATGGTCTTCAGGTTTTTTTAGCTGTGGATGATCATAAGTTGCCATATCGGGGGCAACTGTAACCTGCAACACATTGTTTTCTTGTCTCCAACACAATGTAACGGTTTTTGAACGAAACATCGTACTTTTTAAGAGACTTCGTCCTATCGAAGGCGAAAGTTACAGGAGTTCGAAGGTCTCACAAGATACGATTGTATAATTGTAATTTCGCGATTCTTTAATTTTCCGAAGCAGCGTATAAATTAAATGTGAGACGTAATAACAATAAATCGAATAAACAACAGAAGGACTACATTAGAAAATCTACCAGGCGATTCGACGAACTTGAAGAGCCAACTTAAAGAGAAGCTCGTGTCTGCGGAAGGGTGTTCCCAGCGAGAATTCGAGCGTCGTCGATTTTGACGGAGCGTGGACATTATTTATTTTAACCCTGGCCGAAGAAAGAGAGAGAACGACAGGACGGGGATGCATTCTTAAGAGCAGTCACGTATTTCGGAGGTAGCCGGAGGGTGTCGATGGAAGCCGATATATTGGCATACCTACGGCAAAAAGAATTTCTAACGCGCGCGTCCGTATTCTCTAGCTCGCGGAGGACACATCCCCCTTTCGTTCGGTTCGTTCGTTCTTCTTTCTCGTCTGGGAGACGTTCCTCGACGTCTGTCTGTTTCCGTAGACGCTGGTCAGAGACCTGTATCGGTCGAGCACCGCTCAATTGCGAGTGTCGAGGGTGTGATCGATGTCCTTCCGAGCCTGGAATGCGGAACGGCCCCAGAGGAATGGCAAATGACACGGGGTTGATCTGCCGACGGGACCCCTTTGACCATTCACGATCCCCTGATCGGGGAATCGTGCGAATCATTCTTCAGCATCACTGTTTTCCACGCCACTTTCCATCAAATACTTTCAAACACTGATAACAGTATCCAAGGCTCGACGAATTATCTTTTGCACTGATTCAGTTATCATTCTCGGCAAAAATTGGAAGGTAACACCCAAATTGGGTGTTTGTATCATATACGGGGTAATTTGTATCATATCGTCGTCAACTCATTAAAATAATTAATGGAATTGGTTGGTTTGGTTTCAGCACGAAAAATTTCTATTTTACCACGTTTTTATTAGCTCGCTTTTCTGCACAAAGCTCCGCAGTCGACATATATGCCCAGGATTATTAAAGTGGTCTAAGTCAAAATGCAACAAATGAAAATGAAAAAAAATGAGTTCACATCACATTATTTTTGAACTACATTGGTTCAATGTAATTTTTGCGATATTTTCATGAAATATAATCGATTGAAAATAGGAAAACTTGTAAGAATCCGGGATTTAAATGATTTGAAATTTAGAAAATTTCCAAAACTGATTTTGCACTAGCAAAGTCCCGCGATGTTTTCACAAAGGTTGTACAACAGTCCCATAGAAAGATCTCGCAGTGAACCAGTAGATAACAGCGAGATGCAACGTCGGTCGGAGGTCTCGATCGTAGCCCGAGAGCGCCTGCTAACAATCAATGAATTGTTAATGCGGCTGCTTCGGTGCTCGCAGCCAATCCGACGGAAAAGAACTGGCATGATGGCGGGTAACGTGGGTCGGGAACGTTGCAGGGTGGCACATAAAGCGGCGTTCATCACACACAATAGACAGCCGTGAAGCGGAGTGGCCGGCCGCAGCCGTAAACTAGAAATATGTCAAAGATAATAAAACAATTAGCCATAAAACGTAACGACCCCCGTGTGTACCGTATATCCGATACCGAACGGTGGTCAGCAGTAGCAGCAGCAGCAAGCAGAAGCTTCTCGTACGGGACGTAATGGGGGGAACAGGAGGAGAATCGCTCTCTGCAACGACGCAATGCTACGGTCAGCCGGAAAAAACTTCGCGGAAACAATGAAATGGACAACGGTGGCGCGCTACACAGACAGCGGTTCGACGCGCAGTTCGTCGAGGTTTCAGTAATTGCCGTGAGAAATTTGCGTTATCTTACGAGATACCGAGCTTTTCTGCACCCTTATTCGCCTAAATAAATTTCGGGCGAGACCGGCTAATCGCGACCACTGCTACGAAATTATGTTACCGATCTCGTGGTTCTTTCCCAAAATTAATGTGACGAAGAAATGTTTAACCTTTCGGAACTTGATCTCCAAATTCTTTAACATCTTCATCATTCTTTCCGATTAAAATGTTCACAGGGTGTATTTTCAGTTTGCCTATAAATCTAATTTCTGACAGAATTTCAAAAAGAGAATAGTTCGAAGATGAAATTTGATTGTTAAGTCATTGTTTCGAATTGTTTTTTTCAAGGTCAGTGCTTAGCCTTGTCTGTTCAGTCTGCTTCGCTTTCGATGAACAGTCGAAGGAACGAAAGAAGACAGTCTCCACATATTGGCTGGTATCTCCGGCCATTTATCTCCGAATTCATTACTGCCTAGCCGATGCAGCATCTCCCTGCACCTTCCTCAGCTCGCATAACCCCACCGGAAAACGACTGAATGGTTCACCCCCCTCTGAACGCTTTCTTTTCTTCGAGGAATTCACTTTGAGCGCGGACTGACAGGCCCGCGTCCAGACAAATGTCTTCGGGAACTCGTTTCTTTTCCGCAGGCGAATCGATCGGAAAATTAACAGACACGGCCCCCGATTCCTCGTGCTATCCTTCTACCGTCTACTTTTAGAGACTACTTTCTATAAGACTACTTTGTCTGACTGTCATTATTTTAAATTAAATTCAATCAATGTCATTTTTATGATATAGTCCACAATGAATTCATGTAGTGTTAACTCTTTGGACTCGAAGCTATTTTCATTCCGGAATCAAGACATATCTTTTAAACCAGATCATTTTTATACCGTGTAATCTTTTTTACATTGTGCACATCGAATTGAACTTGTTCTCTCAGACAATTGGTGAGCTTTTTATAATTTATAGAATTCAGACGAATTTAATAATAGTAAATAGGTTGGTTTATTTAACTTTGAACGAAAAGCCGGTAATTATTCAGAAGTTGGGCCTCCTGTCAGATTTTGATGAAATTTAAATATGTTATAGATTTCTACGTTTTGAACAACTTTTTCCTGTACATGTTACCTCCATTCGATGTTAGTATTCGAGATATTCGCAAAAAACTAGCACTAATACTGTATTGAATTTTTCATAGTTCTACACTCTCCGTGGCAACGTAAGCCTGTCTCAGGGCGGCATTTGTTCACACTTTGCTTCCAAACATGCTGTGGAGATGAGAAAGAAAACAAGCTCCCAGTCTGGTCATACATATATAAGGTGAGATTTCAATTTTCAGATTGTTCTTGGAATTTCGTATGCGTAGCCATTAGGCTGGGCCGACTGTATACAGGGTGTCCCAAAATTCCTCCGACACCCGAAAATGGGAGGTTCCTTGGGTCATTTGAAGCGACATTTTCCTTTACAAAAATGGCGTCCGCGGCTTTGTTTAGGAGTTATTAACGAAAAACACGGACCAATCAGAGCGCGATCTAGATATGCGATGACACGTTCGGCCAATTGACAGTTGTAGTAGCCGACTGTGCTAACTCGCGTCTAGGTCGCGCTCTGATTGGTCCGTGTTTTTCGTTAATAACTCCTAAACAAAGCTGCGGACGCCATTTTTGTAAAGGGAAATGTTGCTTCAAATGACCCAAGGAACCTCCCATTTTCAGGTGTCGGAGGAACTTTGGGACATCCTGTATGTACGCCCAGAGTGAGATTCTGTTTTCGTTCTAACCTCCACACCGTGTTTACAAAAAAAGTAAACAGACACCGCGCCGGAGCAGGAAACTCAAAATCATAACATTTATAAGAAGCAGAATACGTTACGAACGTCGTTACGCGATCGCCTATGCTAAAATGAAGTGTACTCGTAATCTAAATTTGACAAAAGATTTTTGCAAATATCTCAATAACTAAGGCCGAGCGGCGGTAACGCGTATAGGGAAAAGTTGTTCAGAATGATGACCTTGACAACATATTTCAAGATCATCAAATTCTGAGAGGAGGTGCAACTTCTGAATAGTGGCCGACAAGTCTGAGGACACCAAAAAATCATGGAAAGAAGAAGTTGTGAAGTTGAATTACCCCTCCAAAGAGGTTTAGGCTCATTAAAATGGATCGCGAATCACCGATGATCGTCGAAGATCGGTCACAAGGAACGGTTTCCGGCGAACGCGTGCAGATGCAGCATCGACCACGATGTAAAAGCTTTTTTTCTGTCGCGGAGTGCAACAGCGGCAGCAGCAACGACGCCGATGCATTAGCTCCGCAGAACACAATGCTTACGGTGCGTAATAACGGTGAAAAGAAACGGGCAGGATGAAAAGGGCACCGTGCGGGGAGAAAAGAGAGGCGAGAAGAAACGTCGGGTTTCGCTACTCGTGGTTCGTTTCCGGGGTCGCGGCTCGAAATAGAAGTTGCAAGCCATCGCTTGGCGCGCATCATTCTGGTTTTAGCTTCGGTTTTACGGCCTGCCTACGAGCTATCGGTTCGTTTGACGGCTATGAATCTCCGCGTCGCCGTCGTTGCCGGGTTTTTGACCGCGAGCTGTCACGAACTCGCCTGGCAATTTGTCCGTTCCACCGCGAGAAAAATCGGGAAATTCCGAGCCGAGCTTTCCTTGAAATCCAGGCGTCCAAAGTCGTTTGATTGCGGCTGTGAAGTTGGTGAGAGCATCACTTGACCCGTTGCAACATTGTCCATCGGCGAGAGCAACGGTACAGAGACAAAAGGGACTTTATTATTGAAAAATTGTTTTCGCACAATAATTTCACATTTATATACATATATATAATAATTGCCAGAGAATTGGTACACAGGCAGTCGGTAGACCAAAGTGGTCCACGAATATGCTTTTATCCGGAAATTCTACAGGATTAATTGCTAAAAATAAATTAGTGGCATAGGTACCTGCAGAAATAAGCCAGCCGTTAATTTTTCAACGGGAATTATGCTAGTAATTCCAATATTTACGAATAAAATGAGCGCTTAACGAGCGACTAGCGGTTCGAACGAGTAATCGCACGCCCTTAGGAGGGGTTGACCTGAATCGCAATCGGATGATCGTGATTCCCCGAGACTAATCGGTTAATTCGTCGGTGTAGGACCGAAATTCCGCGACCTCTTTATAATTCCCTGTAGCGACATTTCAGTCGGCTTCTGCACAGATGAAGTTGAAGGGTGAGGTCTAAGGTCGTCGTAGCAGGGGTAAGCAGAGCGGCATGCACGAGTGCCGCTCCCGATGGAAAAATTAATAGAATCATTTTGCCGAACTGTGCTCGTCCGTTCCGTTTCAGTCTTGCTTTTCTCTCCTCTTTCTCCTTCTTCAACGGTTCCTTTTCCGTTTTTCTTTCCCCGGGATCCACCGGTATTATGACTCTAAAGTAGAGAGGGGTCAGGGCTCGCGAGGGCAGAAGGGACGAAATGGAAAATATAGCTACCCTAACCTCTTACCCCGACGAACAACTACACTGCCTTTCTTGGATAAGGGAGAGTTTTATGCGCTTAAGCAGCCCGGCCGAGATTTGTCACGAGCGGGTTTGCTCGAGCTCTCGTGCCCACTGTCTTCCAAGCCCCGAGTCCCTGATAAGAATAAGCGCGGCCAAAGAAGCCGGGAGAGTCGAAGAAGCCGTAACTTCCGGAACTCGTTACTTTGTCCCAGATGCCTTTCGGACGTACCGCGATCTAATTTTCTCCCGAGAGCCGACGACGCGACGCGACGAATTCTGTCCGAGCACACGTACGAGACGTCAACGTGTCCCCGCATTTTATCATTGCGTCGCGGTGCGTCGCGACGACTTTATCACTCGGATTACGATTTTATCAGTCGCTGCAACCAGGAAGCACGACCACGTTCAACGTCTTAGAAAATTTCGCTCGTTCACGTTGAAGTTAGATTGTTCTTATTATCAACTGTAGAATGCTTTACCCGAATGAATTGTTCAGCCTCCTATTAAATTGTTTATTAATCCATTCGGTACGACGCCGCAGTCGTATACAAGCGATCCAATTGTTTTGTTACACTCGAACATTTATTTCTACCCCTGTATGGTTAAATAATGTTGTTGGTCAATAATACATAGTTATATTTAATAGGATCTAAAGTATTAGAAATAATAAACAAACATATAAACATGCCGTGGTTCACGCCATCGTCCACATCGTAACACGTTCCTGAAACCAAGTCGACAAACAAGTCGTGCATAAATAAAAGAAAATAGAAAATGAAACGTGCAGTGTTCGGTAGGCTTTGTATTGGAATAGTGTCGTTTTCAGGTGCGTCCTAGGTGGTAGCACATCGAGGTCACCAGCCCAGAAAAAGGATTAAAATAATAGCCGAGGGAACGATCGTTTACACGATATCGCTGCAAGTTTACTAGGATAGCACTCGAGACCAGGACAGGCTGAGTCGAGGCCAGATTCTTGAGATTATTTGCGTTTCCCTCGGAAAGGTGGCGCGAAGCATAGTCCTGGCCTTCGGTCACTCTCTTCCTCTCTCGGTTTCGAGAGGGTAAAAAAAGAGGATCGTAGCTGTAGGAGATGGTCTGAACGCAAACTAAACACCCGGAGAGTCACGGGGGAGAGCCACGAGGCGCCACTGCGACCTCCTACGACCCCGAACCATCCGTCACTCCACGGAATCAATGTGCCAGGAACGAAAAGGGTCGGGTCACGAGTCCGATCTCTCGAGTCGGCCCGAACGACTCTTGTCCCTCCTCCGATCTCGCCGTCCTTTTGTTCGAACCCGGGTTATATTCTCTGCCCTCTCTCTCTCTCCTGTCGCACACCTTCCTCGCAGACACCATTAGGCTTCTTCTCTCGAAGCGTCGAATCCTCCGAAAGAGTCCCATCCAAAGATGACCCCGCGTTTTCATTGAAATCAGCCGACTACCGCCTTCGCGAGCGAACCTTAATAAACCGAGCAATAAACTACTCGATGCTGGATCGATTCCTACCCTGTTGATCTTCGAGGCTCTTGTTTTCTTTTCCTGTGCTTTTCTACTCTTTTCTGCTTCCTCTTTTGGCACCAGTTTTGTTATTCTCTTGTTAGAACACCATTTTTCCTGATTCTTCTTGTGCTATTGTTTTCGCAATTCTTTTCTTGTCGGAGAACTACTTTTTTCTTGTGAAAATGATGAAGACTCTTCTTGTTTCTCACAAGGATCCACAACACTAGTCTAGTCAACATTTTTTCAATTCTGTTGTTTTATTTGTGCGAGATGATTTTATCGATCGACACATGTGCTCTGTCTACCTGCCTGCACGGCGTTATTAGAGTCCCTCTAACTGTCGCGGGTTGCATTGTCAAGCGACAAAGCGGGAGAAGGAACAAAGGGCAGCCTGTAGCTTTTTCTGCGCGTGGGCGCGAGAAGAGTCGGCTGGCCCACGAGAGGTTAGGCAATCTCGCGATCTCAGACTCGTCCTTCGAAGTATCGAGGTCGGACATTTCACACGGTACCTATACGTACTCGTCGACAAGCTGAGATCACCGACAATGTTTTCGTCGACATCAAGTTTCGTTGACACTGTCAACATTCGTATTTTGGATGCTTTAGATCGACGAAAACATTATGGGTGATCTGAAGGTGTTGATGGGTGTCGGTTACTGTCCAACTTCTGCAATGCCATTTTCCCAGAATCCTCCAGCCACCTACTTTTCTCAAGACCGCGATCTCCCAGCAAGAAAACCCTGCTGATTCCAGCTCTTCAGGGCACAGTATCACTCCCTCTCTCTCTTTCTCTTCGACGAAGCTGTTGTCTTCGTAGCAAGAACCTCGTCCATGTTCCCCGCGGGTTCGTACTCGCGTCGAGGAGTCTTGTCGCTCGTCAGAATCGATAGGGACAAAGCGGGGCTGACGCGTCCTACGCTTTCGGATCCTCCTGCAACCTGACCCGCGCGCGAGTACAGTCATCGTAGTCATTCTCCTCTTACTCCTCCTCCTCCTCCTTTCGTGCCGGCAATCACAAGCTCGATTCCACGGCGTCATCATGTCGCGGCCGATGCGTACGAGGGAAAGGCCAACATGAATGGAAAGAGTGAATGGATGGGCTCGGGGTGAATGCATTCGAATTACCAGGCCGAGGAGTTCTTCTCCGACACGGGCCCCAGAGCCAGAAGAGGAGAGAGGAGAGGAGGGAAGCCCCGGGACGGTTCAGAGCCGGGTCAACGATGGTATTGTACCGGTACACCCACGATTGCGTGTTTACAAATTGTCTAATCTTGTCGACGAATCGGTACCGGGCCCACTTTTCGTGCCCTCGAGCTCTCTGCCTCGTGCCAGCTCCGTCCTCGACGTGTCAGCTGACTGGCGAGGCAGAATCGACACCCACTTTCGACCCATTCGTTGCCATAACTCCGCGCTTTCGATCTTCGTGGATCTTCTTCCACGGCTACGTGCTGAATGAAAAGGCCTGAGGCAATTACCCGGTCGCCACCGAATCCTCGGAAGATCCACAGGGTAAATCATCTTCAAAATGATACTGTAAAGTCACCTCATTTTTCGCTGTAAAAATTTTTCGGACCGCAGACAATGTAACTTATCGTAGAAATTAGGTTGCTTCATCCGTCTGAAAGACAGTAGCAACGTTTGTGTTGCGGTTGTACAACTTGTAGAACGCTGCGGTTGAACATACGACAGGTTTCACTGCTTGTTGGATCATTACTCAAATATGCACAAAAGAAATAGTAGTTATGACATGTTCTTGTAAAAATCAAAAGAATATACGCCCTGAAGGAACTTTAGATTTATTGAAAAAAAAATTTCAGATCCTGTATAGACAGTTGAAGTTCTGAATGTACGTGGTTTGTCCGGAAAGTATCTTTGCTTATATCTTCGTTCGAAGTGGACTAAGCCGGGTAGCGCATGGTTATATTATGTAGTATTTACAAGTTTATGTAACTTCTAACGGACAATACTTTGATGGGGACACCATTGATATCAACCAAGAGTGATACTTCCGCTACAGCACAAGGTCGGATACTTTCCCGATAGAACACGTATACTAAATGTGCAGCTGCATCTACACGATCCTGTCATCCCTACGGCTATCGAACTAATGTGCTCGGAGCGAATTACAACCGATAGAAGGGCGTAATGAACGGTTGGACCAGTCGATCGTTTCGCAACGAATGGCTCGGATCTCCTCTCCGGTATCGAGACCTGCGCAAGAAGAGATCGGGACTGGCAGGAAAGGCAGTCCTAACGGCTTGTCCGGTGTTTTGCCAGTTATAATTATACAGGCTCGTTTTTCGTGGGATGATCGTGTGGGCACGCTCGGGCGTGTTGGTTCGGTGCGCGCTAAGAACCAACGCGCCTCGACTCGGTTCTTTTAACGGACGGCCATAACGCACGACCGGGGCACAGTGGCTTTTTATTGGCTAATTGGTAATTAAGTTGGGTTAAACAGCGGCCAGCCAACGCTTTCTTGCCCGCCTCGAGTCGTTCGGCGACTCGCTAATTTAATTTGCGGTTTCGTCGCGTTCGTCTCACCGTCGAACCTACACTCGTACTTCTCGGGGGTAGTTCTAGACAACCATGACTCCTTCGCTCATTTTCCCTATAGCTCCCGTCGCGAGAGTCCATAGTTCGTTTTCTGCTTCTTGGCTCTAATTGGCTGTACGGTGCAAGTCCTCGAGTCAAGGTCAATTCGTACTATCCGCATACACACGGAACGTAATCGACCAGGCAAATATTCTTCGATGCATTTGAATAGAAGTGTCGGTACCTGTCTGCGTGGTCCCACCATGGTCTCGGTGTTCACTAAAAGATGGACGCATAAAAATTGTAGGTTTACTTACCAAAAACTGAAGCTGACCTTGATAATTCTGGAAAGAAGGGTTTACAAAAATTTCCGATCGAACCGCTAGCAAGAGAATAATCTAAGCTGATCACGCTTCGCGACTCACCCTGTATATTTGAATTTTTCGTGCGAGCTACAAGAACATAGAGAACCTTACGAATTGATCTACGAGTTAATCGGTTTTATTACAACTGGACAATTTTGATCTTGCATGAATATCCGCAGTCTAGTGAGGACTAGAAAGTGGTGAATGTAAAGCAGCTTCTAACCTAAGTGAAGCTTAAATGTCCCCTAAGTTAGACGCAGCCAAGGCAGAGATCCGTCGAAATAAGGACACCCACAGATGATCTTTGACGGTGCATCCGGTGCGATAGAAAAAGGAACGCGACGCGGAGGAGGAAGAAGGTGGAAACAAAAGGACGTCGGTGAACAGGGAAAGAAGAGAGACGGTTCTTCTCGCTCCTCGGGGGTCCTGATAATTGCCGTGCTCTCCAACTGTTATTATTAAGCCGATATTTTAACCGAGGGGACACATGTTCGCGCATATAATTTGCGAAAGCCTCTAATTATGGGTTAGCGGGTACAAGCGCGGCCAGACTACGGCCGAGGGAAGTCCTCCAGCTGGAAGAATGGCGTTAGAAGACGACAGACAGAGACCACGGGGACCTGGAAAAAGGGCGAGGCCCATCTCTCGATTCGCCTACGCACATTTCTTTTTGCACCTTATTATTACTAGCGTCCCGCGATCTCGTTCTCCATTCGATTTCGGCAAGATTTCGATTAACATGTACACCACACAGGCTACACGTCTGTCTCAAATAGGTATACCCCGAACAATCTCACATAATCAAAATAATTTAACGTGTTCACGCTGACTATGGTACATAAGTACATGGTTATTCAGAGACGGCATTCAACCCAATCAGTTTCTTTCTGTATTTCAACAACATGATAATGTTTAATCTCGTTTTAACAATGTAACAAAATTGTTTCAAAACAACTTATCAATCGTCCGAATATCAAGGAACAAACGTCGCTACTTTTAAACAGCATCTTCAAATGAAATTCAGACGGCAAAATCAATCATCGTTCCACCATTTCCCAGCGAAACCGAGCATACCAAGCTCCCGAATCCCAAGAAGAAGCTCTCGCTCTGCTTCAGCAACAATAAAATCGTCAATTGGACAAGTCCTGCCACCATAGTCGAAAACTGTCGAATTGGACTGCTGTCAAAGAGACGAAGAAGGCCTCGTAGATCTCAGCAGGGTCTATAGGAGATTATCGGGAGGAAAAGCCCGCGAGTATGGTAGCAGGAGAAGCGATAATCGGATCGAGGGTGTCCGGAGAAACCAGAAATCGAGATCGATCTCGAAAAGAAAGCAAGATAAGTCCCGGTCACCGGGACGAGACCGCTTGTTGATCGCGATTCAACGATCCTCCTCTGCGATCCTGGTTCATTGTATTCCGGGGGCTCCAGGAGGTAGTGGGACGTCCGCGGGACATCGGTAGCGTGCCGTAGCTATCTGGCACCTCTATCGATCGCGGTTTTTGTCGGTCGGGGACCGGGTTGCACGAATTATTGTGGCCGGTTATAAATGATTGTTCGAACCCAGCTGACGACCCGACACGTACCCGGTCCGGGGAGAGAAGACACGGAAAAAGTGCCGGAAAGGAGAATGAGGATGAAGAGGAGGATGAGGACGAGGACGAGGAGGAAGAGGAGGAGAGGTGACGGTGGTGGCGGTTACCTTGCGGCTCGTGTTTCTCATAACTCCGGACCCCGCCGGGCCAGAAGAAGAGAAGCTTTTGAGTGACGTGAGTATAATGACGCGCCTCTGCACCGAGGTGCACATACACAGCGAAAAAGAAGAGGAACAGAGGGAAAGATGGGGGATGGGGAGGGGCAGAGGGGTGGCAACCGCGTCTCGAAGTTGGCCCGGAGGCTCCTTCCCGCCCAGGGAGCACAGAGTAGGAACGGTAAGGCGAGATAAGGAATCTGCGATTTAATCGCTCCTTACCGATCCCACCATTAGGCACCGACCGTAAGCGTCGCCCCGGTGATCGAGGCGTGTACCACTCCCGATCGCTGGATCCTGAACGATCCGGATCACTTCCTCCGAGTTTCCCCGCGATTTCTCTCGCCGCTCAGGGGAACCGAGGATCGAGCAAGGATCGAGAACTCGGGATCCCGTCGTATCTGCCCACCGCCAGCGATGACGATCATCATGGCCCGATGCCTGGGATGTTTGTTTTCTCGTGGGCGGGCCGAACGAGACTCCAACGGGCTGGCTCTCCTTCCAGCACTGCAAGTCACGAGTCAACAATAGTACAAATAATAACAAGACCGCGCGGTGGTCTACGGCGGAGCCGCAGTTTTTGAGTCTAGTGGATGTTACCCTGGCACTCTAAGGCCTTGTGCACAGTGTTGGAATCATTGGGTCTTGGGAGAACCGAGTCTACGTTTTTTTTTTTTGGAAAATCTTCCTAGTGTTTAGATTTGACAACAGTAACGAAACTTCTTAAATAGTTAAAGAGGACGACAGCTGCGTATGCACACAGCCGAAGAACCACACCTGTCTCTGTGATCTCTTTGGCTCGCTTTCCTCGGCAAGACGCTTATCCTTCGCGAAGCCTATCACCCGTAGCTACAATTTCAATCATGCGCCACCCAGAGCGTACACTGTACCACAAGTTCGTAGATTGAAGGATTCCTGCGAGCATCATCACCCCAGGAGCGAGATACGAAGTTGTATGGGAAAGACAGTAGTCAGAAGCGGAGATTGTGAAGAGAATTGCAACCGTTCGGAAAGTCGAGCGTTGTGCGCGTGTCTTTATTCAACCTATCGCATTCCCATAAAGTCGAACGGAGCCCGCGAGCCATAGGACCGTGAAAGCAAGCAAGCAAACCCGACGTCTCGGGCCCGGGTGGTTGCTGTTGCTCCTGCTACTTTTGCTTGCGGTTGCCGCGCGCGGCTATCGTTCTTCTCCCGGTTGAGAGGTGCCCACCCACAACGCACGATCTCGGTCCGGTCTCGCTACCGGTATTGAATCCGGCGCATTGTTTTTCTCCGGTCATGAGAGGAAGAGGATTATTTGCATCGGACTCGAAGCCACCGAGTTGAAGGGAGCTCCGGCCCCGGCTGATATTCAACGATGTTCACATCGGTGTTGGAGAGGCTACTGCCTTCGACCGGCCACGCTTCCCGAAGGAGCTTTCCGAGGAGGATGCTAAACCCCAAACCGATCGTGACACGGTGCGAACCGAGAAACGAACAACAATCGCCTATCTCTTTCTCTCCGCTCGGCCTGCTTTCCATAAGTTTCCCCCGAACAAAATCAGGAAGCAACCTTCTACAAACCTTCTGGAGATCACTTGAAATTTCCTGCTGCAATCCCAATCTCCTTTTGTCATGCTCCGACCCCTGCGAAGCGCAATACTCATTACTACTGTCTACACGACAGAACGATTACTCATCAGGAGTCCCTTATCGCGGTAGCAAAGATTCGAACTAGGAAGAGGAAGGCGATCGCGTCAGTCGCGCATTGACGCGTAATGGCACCTAATACGGGCACGTAGGGTACCGTCGGAGGGCCGGTTGCAAGAAGAAGGTATAGTTTATAGTGATTACATGGGGTCAGGTCCTGGCAATAAACCATCTCATGGTGGCCGTAGCTATAAGTCTCGGGCCCTGGTCGCGACCGTTTCCTCTCGTTCGGCCGGTGTGTGTGCGATCTCTTTGTCCCGCTCTCATTCTCTCTTTCTCTCTCCCTGGTTCTCTCCCTGGGTTCTCGTTCTCGGTATCCGATCTCCTCTCGGGACGACGACGACGGCGACGGTGGGATGCCGAGAAGAGAGAGTCGCGCCTACGCGCGGGCGGAGCAAAAGCAAAGCGAGTATGGAGAAGAGCAAAACGATCTGAAGAGAGAGAGAGAGAGATAGATAGGAGAGCAAGCGCAGGGAGCGACTGGTACACGAGAGCAAAAAGCGCGTGGCTGCGCAGCCATACGAGAGCGCAGCGCCCGTCGAGATCGAGAGCGAGAGTGAAAAGGAGTCGGCGTAGCATCGGTATCAGCCATGAAGAGAGCCAGCAAGCGAGCAAGCCAGCCAACAACCAGCAAGCAAGCAAGCAAGCCCGAAGAGGGACGAGAATAATAAGGGAAAGAGAAACAAGAAGAGTCACGAGGGGAAAGGGAACGAGAAGAGACCTGGCACAGAGCGCGCGGAGAGAGGAGAGCCGCAACACCGGGAGCCATCCTACTGGAATTTAAATAATAATTATAGTGTTTAATATCATACGCACGGGGCTCAGCCTCGAGTGGACCTTTTTCTCTCACTCCATCCTCCTCCTCCACCTCCTCTTCGTCTCGCTTTATCCCCTTGAACCCGGTCTCTTGGTTTGTCCCGTCTCGTCTCGTCCCGACTCGTCTCGTCTCTCGCGTCTCCTCTTCTTGCAGCACGACGAGAGACCAGAAGCCCACCGGCTGCCGTTCGTCCCTGTGTACGCGCCCGGTAAGGTTCTTCTTCTTCTACCCGTGTCCGTGTAGACACGTGCAGCCGCCGCCGCCGCCGCCGCCGCCGCGCACCGTACAACCTGGCCGGCCCAGTCTGTAATAAGGCATCCGCCAGATTGCAAACCGATCACCGGTTTCCCCTTTGCTGCGCTGTTGCTGCTGCTCAACGACGAGCCGAAGATCCGGCTAAATTTGATATTTAAATGGTATCTCGTTAAGGAATAGCCTCCACAAGATCCCCCCTTCTTCCGCGAAATAAGGGTGGAAGCCTGTTAGGATACCACCACCCCATCTCGCTCTCCGTCGCCTCGTGGCTCCAATTTCGATCGCATGGTAGCCGAATAGATTTTTAAGATATAGATTTTCGGAATTACGGTGAATTAGCCCGAAACCAACTCGCGGTGCTAGGATTAGGATGAATGGAGGTTCGTTGGAGGACGATGGGGTACGCTGACTGCGTTGTAATAGCCGTCGAATGGCAGCGGAGATTTCTTGTTGGGACTATGGAAGGCAGGAGCTAGATAGGCAGTGGAGAAGCTGGCTAGGAGTAGCTAGAACATGATGGAGCAAGACTAGGACTCGATTAGATCCTGGTGAAGATACGCGACTCTAGTCCTTAATACAGCTAGCTGAGGTGTACATAGCCCATGATGAAAACAAGACTGGTTAGCTAACGGGAGTAGTACAGATAATTGCAACAAAATTTTGTTCACAGGAAATACGCTTGGGTGCAGGTTGGCGAAAGGGTTGCTTCGAAAAAAGGAGAGAATCGGAGATCGCCTGACGCAGTTGGGGCGGCAACATGACCGCGAAGAGTTCGCGACCAATATCCTCAGAGCTCGTACAGCTTAATGATCCCTGGCGATCGGAGGCGTCACGGTTTCGCCTTCGGAATCGCTTCCGGGCTGGAAACGTCCGCTTGGTCTCTCTCCCGGCTCGCAAGGTGGTCTACACGGCAGCCGACGCGCCGCGCCGGTGGATATCGTTCGGCAATATCATTCCAGTGAAGTTTGAACGCGTTAAAGCGTGCAAGGAGTCGTCGGGCCATCGGGGGCCGGCTCATTTGCTGTCGTTCGCTGCCTACGGCGAGGCCACCGGTGCCTCGAAATCCATTAACGTTCGCGCGCTGCACCGCCGTCGGCCCGGCCAATAAATTTTATTAATACATTCGTGGCGGGGCAATAACGACAGCCGGCATTGTGCTCAGCGAGAAGAGAATCGACTCTCTCGAGAGAGAGAGCAAGATTCTCGGGGCTGCGAGCCGATCCGCGGACTCTTTCGTCGGAGATTCTGAACCCGGAGCAGTAAACCTCCGGCACGGCGATAATGGCAGCGTTTTGTGGCGTACCAGAACAGCCACTCCGCCTTCCGGGATATCCCGGTTGCCCGGCTTGGAACGTGGAACACGACTAATGCATTTACAGTCTTAAAGCGACAGCGCCGTGATTGCCAAACACATATCGGTACTTCGCGAGGCTGCACACTGTTTCGATTACTCTTGGCGCTAGATGGACGAAATTATTTTTCACCGTTTCCAGCTGATTTCGGGTTTTATTTATTTCGTCCCATTAATGCTTTAAACGTTCGTCGTCCTCGGGACACCCAGTGAAAGATGTAGCGAACGTCAAGACAAAAGGAACAAGAGTACTTTTGGATGTTTCGAGTACTCGTTTGCGCGTGAATCCGTAAGATTATTTTTCGGACGTAATCGCGATTGGAGCTACCGCGAGCTCGGCTGAAAGTTATTGATTTATCGATTGGCTCGTCACACGATTAGGAGGGTCCCGTTGATTAATAGTCGACGTATGCCAGAAGATAAACTGACGGACAGCCGGTCGTTTCCTTCCTCTCCTTCTTGCGGCTCTTCTTCCCGCCACAGTGCCTCGTTCAGAGCTCGCCTTCGAATAACTCGCGTCATGTAAGTTATTTGTACGGGAGACGAACCTCTAACGACCGTGTCTCGCTTGGAGGATCGATGTTTTTTCCGTTCCTGTTCGCGAGAAAGAATCTCGAACGGATTCTTTCGGTCTGTTGCGCGTCTACGCTTGTCCGCGACACGATTACCTTATGCTGCCGCTCTACTGGCGACAAACCCCGTCAAACTACGCAATCCATTCTGTTATCCTACTATTGGCAATTTATAGTTAGCAGCTCCTAAACGCAGTATTAGTTTTAATACTGCAAATACAGAGCAAAGTACACAATTTTTATAATTCCCAATGCAGCTATTTTTATAATCGAAATAATGGTAAAATATAAGTGGATTTAACCATATCAGAGCTCTAAATTGTTAAGAGAATAGTGACGTTACTCGATTGCTGGTAATGGAAGTTTACATGTTGTATTGGAAAAGAAACAGAGTTTCGAATGTAAAGAAGTTTATAACGTAGAAAATCGTTCCTGGTTAATTTAGGGGTTGGGTGCGAGTTTTCCTCACGAATCACCGACGCCACTCAAAGTACGATTTAGTTCGGAAAACATTGTTTTAATCGTCGGTGGCATGTTAGCAACCACTCGTTCCATAACGAGCCGTGACTCTCTCTCTTTCTGGTGTGCAAAACGGTCGAGACACGCGACGGTCCGCCACCGTAATAGAAATTATACTATTACAGTAACGATCGAGCTGGAACCAACGCAATTAACGGTGACGGGAATTATCTCGCATCGGCCGAGCACCGAGGACTTTGCTGAATGACCGTTTGTTGTATTAATAATTTTCTTTTCAATGTGAAGTCGCCGTCTTGCCAGAGAACTTCAATCATTTGCATCATACTGATTGACTACAGAAGCCTCTAATCGAAACGAAGAGGCAGAAAATCTTCACTGAAAGTGACTAGGCTGGAAACGATTTATAAAATCACCCTTTATGAAGACGCGTACTCCCCGAGCCCCATTCGCGACCAATAATTAGGCCAAAACGTTACACACATTAGTCAATATTGCAACTAGAATCAAAAGTGCGAGTGAAACAATCCAATCTGACGGTTTTCTACCGCATTCGTTTCGAATTCCTACAAAGGGACTTCTCGCGAGGCACGGAGAGTAAGTGTAAGTATAAATTCGAAAATATCACCCCCTTAATGTCTTTCTGTAGAGGTCATCACTCTGGCACACGCCAGATGTCAGAAGACGTAAATCTCGAGCACAGCAATGACGTCAAAGATGCCTGCATTACATCGGAAGCTGCGTTCGAATTGAACGCGGAAGAGCGTGGTCGTCGACGTAAAAAGAATGGTGGATCTTTTTTGCTCGGAATCGGAGCCTTAATCCGGTCGGTCCGGCGAAGAAGCGCTTAATAAAGTACGAAGTTATGATTGGCGCGGCCGGCTAACTCGATTAACCTGTCGAGTAATTAATTTATTCAAGATCCCGCGAATCGATAGACAGCCAAGGAGGAGAAGCCCGCGATGATCGACTCGTAGAAGTTCGTCGGCACCTTCCCTTTCTCTCTCTCTTCCTCTCAGTTTCCCGTCGCAGCTTGTTCCCTCGTGAAACTTACGATGTCGTTAGCGAATCCGCTTTTATCGGCTAGCTTTCGACGCGCAGTTATGCTACACACCCTCCAACTTGCCAGCTTGCCGATACCATTCGATTCGTGAAATTAAACTTTCCTAACGATCCATACTCTGCCTCCTGTGTTCCAAAGTCCGACAACGCTTCCGCTTCGGTCGTTTTTCGAAAAATTACTCGCATTCGAACTTGGAAACTCCGCCGAGACGAACAGGGAGGAGTCGCGATCGGAAATAAGTTCCGGTGGTCAATGCTGGCGTCGGAAGTCTGTAAGTCGAACCAATGTATCGATATCAATTCCGTGGGATCCCGGAAGGCGACGCAATCCGACGAATTGTGGACGCGGAGTCGCGCTAGAAGATATTTGGCTACCGAATCGCCGGTGGAAAGTATGATAAAGTATCGAAATCGGAGAGTATCAGAAAATTGTTGTCGACTGACGGTGCATGGTTTTATAAACTGACATATCTCGAGGTTCGAACTATATTGGGTTGGCAAGAAAATTTCAGTATTTTAAAGCGCAATAAAAACCAATTCTTTTATTCAAGCTACGAACTTCAATCAATAAAATATTGTCCATTTCGTTCGATGATGTTTTGCAATCTTACAATTTCTGGTCCTTATGGGCAAAAGACTGATCCAAAAACTTCATAATCAAAAAAATCTTCATAATATTCCAACTGGTCATTCCAACGATCTATAATAATTATATCTTTATGCAAAATAAAAACTTTCTACCTGAATTGCAACAAACTGGATTCAAATAAACATTTAATTCCTTGTTGAACATGTTTAATAGATCGAAAATAACATAATAGTATATTTAAATTCTTCAAATTTGTTTACGGTCAAAAATTAGACCTCCCCTTTTTTATTATAAATGCATAAAATCCGCAGTCTAATAATAATATAACATTGAACTTTGAAATAACGCTACAATAGTTTTGGCCAGAAAAGAGCGGGCTGCAGGACCACTGTGTAAGTGCTCCCTTTTCGGCCAGCGGTCAATCAATGTGATTCAGTTTGTCAAACAGGGCGATACTCCTGATCAGGGTGAGCAGGGTCTTAGGATAAGGAGTCCGAGGCGAAAGAAAAACGTGTGCGCCAGCCTGTTACGACAAATTGGGGGCCTGGCCATCGTGACAAACTCGTGGCAGCCTCGCCCCCGGAGTATCCTCCGGTGACCTTAGCTCGCGGGATCATCTTCGGATCCCGCAGGCCGATCTATCGGTTCTCTCTCCCACGACCCTTTGGAAACGACGCGGCGCGGCGCGTCTCCTCGGGGACACCTCTAATAGCCGGATTATCTGTCCGCTTGTGTTTCTTCCGTCACCCTCTCGGGCCTCGCCCCCAATAAGGATAACGAGTCTGCGCGGCCTCCACGTCTTTATCGGTGTTCCGGCGGGGACGGCAGGTGGACATGGTCCGTTACGACCGATTCATCTCGGCCAACTACCCTGTCGGCCTCTGTCTCCGCTGGCGTATCGCGCTGATCGATCGAACCACTTTCCGGTTCCGATATACAGTCGTTGCAACCCGAGCAAGAGGTGGATCCGCTGTTTTTAATTGGGGGTTTCTACATTTTGTTGGACCAGAGTAGGTTCTAGATAGATGCAGCGGTCTAGACTTTCACCCGAGTATCTTCATTCGAGAATAGTTGGACGTAAATGTTCCCGGCAGCGAATCGATAGCTCTCTCTTTATCGAAGGGTAGATAATTGTGTCCAAAATTCTGAAAGTGGTATAAATCATATATATAGAAATTAAAATTAAATGCGAGTTTTATTTATTCTACATTCTTGAAATTCGTCTACAAAAATTGCAATATAATTATATATATATAAATTTTGTCAAATTTTGTACTATAGGGTTTTCTTTAAATCTTCAGAAGCCATGGATTGTAATCTTAATTTTAATTGGGTGTTTCTAGCTGGTATTGTCCAGATTGTCTAGAAATTTATCAGGAAATAATTCAATTGTACCCCACAGATGCAGCCGGGAATTGCGTCGCGTGTCGTCGAGCGAGTGACACAGCAATGTTTTCGGCGATAGTTCGATCTCACTAATCCTTGTCCCTGAAGTTTCCTGTTGGGATCGTGACCAGCGGATTTCTCGCAAGGGTGTAACGACGCGGGTCATAGAGAAGGTGGTTGCACGACGGTACGTCGAGGAAATCCAAAGAAAAGAAATCTCGACGAAAGAAAGAAAGAGGAAAGCGGCGAACGAACGTGAGCGGGCCGTAGGAAGAGAGAAACGGCAGCACGTACACCCCGGTGAGTTCGATTCCACGAGTTTAGTTGCAGGACGGGACAGGGCCGCCGCACGGTCGCCGGTGATTAATGATCAGGCCAATCAGATATAGTTGGCCGGCGAGGTGCGCGCAAGAGAAAGAGAGAGAGGGAGAGTAAGTGACAGAGTGGGAGAAAGAGAAAGAGAGGGGCCCCGTTCGATCGAACAGGGACGGTACGATGGCCACGGAAAGGTGAACAGCGAACGGAGAGAACGAATATCGAGGATCGAGCGAAACGGAGAAGGAGGAGAGGAACAAGCCTGCGGGGGAGAGGCACGAGGAACACCGCGGGAAGGGAAAGAGGGAACGTGAACCGCGGTTGATATGTTGCGCTGTCACTGCGTTGTACCTGCGCCGGCGGGACGTTGCCCGTTGCCTGGATTGTAATATTGTATTGTACTGTTTGTTGGCCCGGTGTTCCACGACCGTCTGCGCGCTCGACAGCCTGTCCAAATACCGCCACTGGTTCGACGAACGTACCGAGAGGAAGAGAGAGAGAGAGAGGGAGAGGCTTGGCCCCGAACGTGTACCGCCTCTGGTCACCCGCATTCCATGTTTACCGGTGTTACACCCGCGATAAGGACCACCCCCTCTCATACCGGGCCGGGGAATATATTATGTCCGGCAAGACGGAGCGAATCGATAAGTCGTGCCCCAGAAACTCACGCGGCCGCTGAATGAACAGGTCGAAAGCGAACGGGAGCCGTACGGGTGGCCCCTGGGGGCTGATCTTACGCGCAGACGATTTACACAAAGAATTGGAACGTATTGTCAGTGTCACGTAACGCGACACGGGACGGTAGAGGAGAATGCACCTGACGCAGTAGTATTTGTACTAATTTGAAAAAAATGAAGCTGCAGTCGGCGAATTAGAAAAATTCTTGACAAGATGATACGGATAAAATCGACGAGTTCTGGTACCAACAGATTTCATACGGTTTGTACAACTGAAAGTACTCTGAAATGTAGTTCAGATAATAGATTCTCGATTCTGAGTTCGTATGATTGATGGTGAATAAAAACTTGCTCGCATAAGCGAGGTGTGGATAAACCTTCTACTGTGCTCGTGACAGGAAACAGGGCTGTCGAAAACTAATGGCAGCCGCATTCTTTGCGACTTGTCATTTCTCCACGGTCGACCAAGAAAGTCTGCTTCTATGCGTTGATACTCCTGAACAATGTGATAAGTGGGAACAGTATCGTTGCGTTCGATTTTTGTTCGAAAGTAACGTGTCTTTTGTTTATCCATAAATTTCAGTACCTCGTTTCTGAGAGGTTCCGAAAGTCGTAGGGACCGGAGCAAACTTTGCGCGAATATTTCGCGAGAGAGGCCGGCCGGCGTCGAATCGTCGGGTTCATCTCCCCGGCAACACGGGTCCACACGCGGGTAACTTTCGATTTCGTCCGCGGAGGTTGCATTAAGTGGAAGCCCATTGCTTTCCAAGCGTTTATCGGCAACTCCGACAACATCTTTCGGCTCGAGCTTCGGCTTCAACCTCAGCAGCGTATAATCTCGCTGGTTATTAATGGCGATGGTTTGGGAAACTGCTACCGGGCAGCCGGCCTCCTTCCGTACCCTCCTCTTGTCCCTTCGATCATTCTCTCTCTCCCTCCCTCTCTTTCCGCATAGTTCCTCTTCCTCGTCGATCTTCTAAATCTCTTCTTCCTCTTTTTCTTTCTCTTCTTCCTCCATCCTTCACCTCCCTCCTCCCTCCTTCGTCTTCTTCTTCATCTTCTTCTTCTTTGTTCCCGTCGACTTTGCCCTTCTTCTGCCCCCACTTAACTCATCCTCGCCCCCTCCCCTTCCGCGAACCTGCATTCCGATCGTTGTTAGGGCTCGCCCCGCGCCTACCGAAAACTTTGCGAGCCTAAGCGCGGAGCCTAAGCGCGCGCGCGTCGCTTTAATTGCCTGTCCGCGTGCTGACGTTCCATCGGACCCTTTGGTCGGGCCCCCGCTCTGGCATAACACGCGGATCCGACCTTCCTTAATTATCGACCGACCGTCGATTGCGCCTCCGATCCATTGGACTTCACAGAATCCATGCAACGAAAGACCGCTTTTACCTCATCTCTTCTTTTTAATTGATAAGTTTTCTGCCGCATCAAGACGAAACACTATTAAATACACACTTTCACTGGGATCAAATTAGATTTGTACCAAATCGATTCAACGTGCCATCAATTTTTAAGCTACGCTATTGAAATCTATGTAGGGAAAGTTCTGTCGTATTTTAAGGAAAGCTTCTGGATCAATTTATAAACATAATTTTCGTCATTTGTAACAACTTTGTTGCGTGTTTCCGATTTTCAGAACTTTTTTTTTTTTTTATTAGAAAATCTCATATGAGATTTATTTCAACATAATATAGGAAACATAATACATTGTTGCAGAAAAAGAAACTAAATATACATAGTAATATGATAAGACATGAAAACAATAGTACATATGAGATAAACCGCTTAAACCTTAAGGCCACAGCTTTTAAGAAATGAAAGCATACAGCGACAAGCCCTGATATAGGGTTTGGCAATAATCAGTGAAACATCCATAGGAAGTTGAAAATTAAGTTGACAGATCTTATCAATAAATTTTGTTCTTTCATGATTATACAAATTACATTGCCACAATACATGGTTCAAAGTCTCTTCACCCTCTCCACAACTACATTCTGAATCATCGATAAAGCCAATACGAGCTTCAGAACTTTTCTTTCAACCTAGTAAATAAATGTAAAAAACGTAGTAGTAGTAGTAGTAGTAAAGATACGAGTTCGGGGAACCTCAAAGATTCTCTCGAAATACTTTGCACTGCTGGCTAGCGCATTTCAGATCGCAAAAGTCGGTTACGCGAGCGACGGCGTTCTTCGACGAAATAATAGACTGTGGCGATCGAGGAGGCACGGAGGTCCCGGGGTTCAAGCCTCGCCCGGAGATTCCGAGATCGATACCGCGTGTCGGGTCGGAGTTTAATTGAGAAAGTCCGCAACAACGGCGACAGGAACCAGGAACGAGACGGGATCCTCCGTCCCGGGGGCGAAATCTACGGGCTGCTCGTAAATCGGTGGGCCCCGCTCGTGGAAGACGGAGAAAGACGGTGGGAGCGAGAGCGAACCGGAGAACCCCGCTAAAATGACCGTCCCGGTCGATATAAAAGAGCGCGGGAAGTTCATTTAACAGACCATAAAAAGAAGCGAGAGAGAAAAGATAGAGAAAACACGGAGAGAAAGAGAGAGGAAGGGAGAGAGAAAGGAAGAGAAAGCCGAATCGGCCAAGCACACGGTCTCTCGGAGTGGATGTTTGCCAGCGGCATCAGCCTGTTCTCTGGGGCCCCAACCGGAAAGGGTGCCTGCCGGAGGATTTGGAATTGGGTGCTAGTGTCGGTCGAGTAGGTTAGAACGACGGGCTATCGGTGATCAAGCTCCGGGGTCGGATCCGAACGCTTATCTCGCCGAGAGGAAGGCTTACCGGCGAGGAACGCCGGCCAGGACCCTGCCTGATGCTACTCGCTCTGGATCGACCGCAGGATCGCCCGATCCTAATCTCTGACCCGGTCTTTTTCGCGTAATGCTCCTTAAACGTCGACCTACTACACCGTTTACCGCCCCTGGATCGAGTCACCTTTTATCCTTGCGATAAGTAGAATAAGACGCAATAAAACAAATTCACGATCTTTCAACCTTGAAATTAATTTTGCGGCTGCTTTCTTACCAAGGTTGTAGAATCACGCTACGACAGTCGCGACATATAATTTCTTTTCACTCTGTACAATGTAGGCACTGGTCCAAATTTCTTTGTTGAGTAAGTACTGTACACCTCCCGGTGTGCATACAGGTCAGTTGCAGATTATTCCTGCAATAGAGAGTTACATGACCAACCAAACTGTTCGATGAAAAGAAAGCTTGTCTCGAACGAATCGTGTCTTTCGCTCATATCGTATCGGTGTCCCGAGGTATCGATAGGTCGGTCACAAGATCGTGAAAAGGCCGTTTCGTCGATAGCAGCCGATGGCAATAGAAACCTCGAGACGGAATCGCGTTTACGAGCCGCACATGACCACCGACAATGGCTAGCGGAAGGCCATTCGTCGTTCGAAGCGGACGTTTTCTTTTCTGTTTTTTTCTCTCTCTCTCTCTCTCCTCCTTCTCCTCTTCTTCCCAGCCAGAGAAAAGCGTTTTACCGCAAGTCCTCGATACGCACCGCGACTCTGTCAGGGTTCACACACGCGCTGGGAAAAATGCCAGTTAGCAGTGGGACCAGTCGGTAAAGGCAACTTGCTGAGAATGAGTAATCTTGTCCCGATTTAACTCGTGTCCTCGCTTATTAACGATATCGACCCGATCCCCCGGAGAATCATGCTTGAAACTTCGTTCAACTTGTCTTTTACTCTTGTACCATAACTGCTTTAGCTCTTGGATGCTTCACGATCTCATCCTTGACTCGTTTCCTTGAACACTTTCAGCACCGATAACCAGCTTGAAAATTCAATGAAATCAGAACCACTAGGTTGCAGGAGTTCCATCGTATTTTAAAGAAAACATTTGTATCGATTTATAAAAATATATGTTCAATGCTATTCAACGATATAATTTCCATTATTTGTAACAGCTTGTTGCCATCTTTTAGATAACCTGTCGAATAGGAACATGTGTTGTTCATTTACAAGCAAAATTAGCTGCTTGTTTCGAATACAGCAGCACTTTCGACCGTATATACAACCGGATATAAATTAAACTAGAATACCTTCTTCGTCATCAAAGTCTATGCGAAGGATCGAGCCTCTCTAGATCCCACAAAGCGTACGCAACGCATCTCCAACAGCCTAGAACAGCCTCACAGCCGATCGACCGTCCAAAACGCGTTTCGCAGTATCTTTTATGGAAAACCGTTCAAGGCAGCCGGTGGCGTAGCTAATGGTGCACTTTGCAGCCCCCCAGCGTCGGCAGGAGTGCAAGCGGAATTAGTGCATCCGCGTTGGATGCATCTCAGCGAACGGAAGAAGCTCTTTCGCGCGGCGAGGTCGTAAAGAGCATCTCTGCGAGCGAATTCCGCGGATCGTCGAAAGCGGCATTCCTTGTTACGCTCGCGGCCCACGAGGCATGTCTCTTCTGCACGGACTGGCTCCGATCGGCAGCCGAACTCCGATGATTTTCTGGTCAGTACTTCGGCTGATTGACCGTGGTCGATTTTCCGGGCCGGGTAGCACGGTAGATCTTGCGAACGTTCGCAAGAGTTCGCGCGATTTCCAGCGAATTCTTTTCCTGTCACCCATGGTTGGACTTGCGTTTTCGGTTTACAACTACCATTGCCTTCTTGGGATCCTCCAGACCCGCCAGGTCCCATAGAGAGTCCGAGATTAATCGTCCGTGGAGGAAAGACTGCGCTGAATTTCAGTGAAATGTTCGGCTTTGCGAGTATTGCGAGAATCGGGACTCGTTCGTCGAACGTCAAAGATCCACAGTGCTGGAAAAAAGAGAGAGAGAGTGGGAAAGAGAGAGAGAAAGAATGGTGGCGAGTATCGGCGTCGAAAATGTTGGAAAACGTTCGACGCGCGGTATTTTTTCCGACCTTTTTTCCCCCCTCGGTCGGAAAACAACATCATGGAGATCCAGGTGCGACGGTGTTTGCGTTAGCAAACCGTTTCCCGGACGGACAGGCTTCGTTGTGGCCGGGCGACACTGATTGCCAATCAATATGCCCATCTCGCTGGAGTCTAATTCGGCAACAATGTTGATCAATCAGTACGCACACGGCCTGGCCGGGAAGCCCCCGTTCCATTTTGCGTTCCGCCGTGTTCCGCTCGCAATCGCGCATCCACAACGAACGAACAACGGGCCGCGCCACGCCGACCCGTTGTAGGGAGGGAACAAGCGGCGCTCTCTCTCTGTCTCCTCTCCTCTTCCCTCTCTTTCTCTTTCCCTCGCTTGTCCGATCATTTCCGCTTCCGGTCGTACATTGCATGGCCACCTACCACTTCAATATCTTGTCACTGTGCTCGAAAAAGAAGAATCCGCTTGCAAAAATCTACGATTCTTCTTTCGAGTCTTCTTCGAGTTCTGGTTGGTGTTGGATTTGTTAGAGGATAGAGTGAGGATTTGTGGGTAGGGGCATGTAAAGTGACAATGTATGGGGATGGACGCTCTTTCCCCGTAGCTGATGATTTCTACACTAACTCTTCTAAGTCAGTGATGTCTCGAGGCTATTAAAACGAGCACAATGATTTTCTCTTATTAATGTCACGTGCGTCGAGGACGTAACGCGACACTAGTAGCGAGCATTGTCCTCTACCGGCAGATGATTTCTCTACTCACATTGCTAGTTTAGTACGAGAATATAGCGATGAGAGCGGTGCTGCGATTTTCCTTTCTGTGTGTATCGCTCCACTGTAAACTGTCGCATTTAATTACATTGGGTTGATTTTGATGTTCACCTCGCCGCTATCCACAGAACAAAAAGACACAAGAGCCAAATAAGAATCGCATTCATCTTTTAATTATCCTATTAAGGTGAAACTAGTACAGTGATGTCCTTAAATATTTTTAACATCTCCACTGCTTTAAATAATCTGTATCCATTTTTGTCATGAATGCATCAAATCCACGATATAGTGATTAGCAGCCTGCGGATTTTTATGGAAAATAAAAATGGTCTGTGTCGATCGTAAGATACATAAGCTGCATAGATACTGCTCCTCAGCAATTGAAACGCCAAGACGATGAACTGCAAACGGTTCGGATCCTCTGAAACGATCGAGCGTGAAACACGGCCGAGCGGTTGCTAGTTATTGGAAAAGGGCGTCGATCGTCGCTCTCGCCGAGTGACGATCCGTAAAATAAGGAACAGCCGGACACAATCGAGGGCCAATTGTTACGACAAACGGTGTGTTCGCGCCATGGCCGCGCCGTTCGTCCGGTAGTTTCCATCGGGTACAGCGAAATGCTACAAAACGTACGGTACATGGCATATACGCGGTAGAGCAGCCGGGTGTCCGCGCTCGACACGGGCCGATAGTCGCGTCCCTGATTGCATCTCTGTTTGTACGTTCGCGCGTTCCCAGCGAGCACCGCGACGTTGTTCGATTCACGGTGGGACGAGCGAGAGCGAGTGAGAGAGAGAGAGAGTGAGAGCAGCGTTCCGCAAATCAAATTCGCTGCATCGTTGATTACGGGAACCGGAAGATCGCAATCTTGCCGAGTGGGCCCGCGTAGTCACCGTGCGAGCCGGGCTCCGGACGTCTTCCGGGCGAGCGACGTCCGACATCCGAGACCATTCCGGCCCGATGATTTTTCTTCGAAACCATTACCCGTCGATCCGTTCCCTTCGATTCTGATGCCAAATATTCACGTTCCTGACGAAAGAAATTCGCAACAGAACATGCAAGAAACGTTAAATCATTATATTCGATCGAAAGTGGACCATTATTATTAAACAGTGAAAATATTAACAGAATTTAAAAACATCGTTATATTATTTTTAATCTATCAAACATGTTAAGAGAGAAAATAAAATGTTTCATTCCAGTTTGTGACAATTCAAGTACACTCGCAGGACGAATAGAATTCAGTGATAATTTACGTAAAATTAAGTTTTTCTTACCAGTAAAAGCGGACCTCTTTTTTGCAGAACCAAATGTCAAAGCCTGTGAATGTATTTTTCAGTTTCTAAATTATTGTGATCTGCATCTCTAGTTGTTAGTAAAACTTCAAAAAAGTAAAAAAGTTACGCCAAGTACATGAATTGAATTAAGCCGCTAACACGGCATAATAATTATGAACACAAAAAATAGAAGAAAGTAATATCACAAAAAAGAAGAACACACAAAAATAGAAGAAAATAATACATCAAAAAGAAAAAAGATAGAAGATAATAAACAATATAAAAAAATATGTGAAATCGAAATGAGCTGCAAGTACATAAAGGTGCTTTCCAGCAATGTGCAAAGGCGACACTGTGTAACACAATGTAAGATTCGGTGCTTTCTAACTACGCTTAAGGTGACACAGCTATACACAGCTTAAATGCTATGTTCAACAGTAGCATATTTTCATCGCAATATGCCAAAAATGCACTCAATACATTCCATTACTCATATCGCGGACATTTTAATAATGTGAAGATAAAATGTAACATCTAGACATTTGCCTAGATGTCCGCGGCCTGGAAGTCAAATACTTGGCATGGCCAGGCAAGGTCAAGGTGTCGATGAATAAGAATGATTTAAAAACATACTTTCTCTCTCGCAGGCTTTCAGATAATTTGTCAATTTAAAACTCTGACTATACGATTACACATTCATTATTTTGCGTTTTTAAATAATTCTATGATCATTTATCGACACCAATACCTTGTCTTTCGCAGGCGTACAGCTAATTCATCAAATTAAATAAAGCTTTGACACATTGCGTATATTTTCATTAGTTTGCGGTTTTTAAATAATTCTTATTCATCGACACCTTGACCTTGCCTGGCCATGCCAAGTATTTGACTTCCAGGCCGCGGACATCTAGGCAAATGTCTAGATGTTACATTTTATCTTCACATTATTAAAATGTCCGCGATATGAGTAATGGAATGTATTGAGTGCATTTTTGGCATATTGCGATGAAAATATGCTACTGTTGAACATAGCATTTAAGCTGTGTATAGCTGTGTCACCTTAAGCGTAGTTAGAAAGCACCGAATCTTACATTGTGTTACACAGTGTCGCCTTTGCACATTGCTGGAAAGCACCTTTATGTACTTGCAGCTCATTTCGATTTCACATATTTTTTTATATTGTTTATTATCTTCTATCTTTTTTCTTTTTGATGTATTATTTTCTTCTATTTTTGTGTGTTCTTCTTTTTTGTGATATTACTTTCTTCTATTTTTTGTGTTCATAATTATTATGCCGTGTTAGCGGCTTAATTCAATTCATGTACTTGGCGTAACTTTTTTACTTTTTTGAAGTTTTGGTTGTGATCTCACTTCTTTTTACAAGAATTATAAATTACAAAGTTTTATCATCAACAGCCAAGATCATTCTTTTCACGGGACAGAATTAAGGATAAATTCTACGTAAGTTTAACATCTACGAAAAGAAACCAAGTCCACCGCATTGCCGACCTATATTATATGTATAGTAATTTGTGTACAGTACATGGTGCGCGAAGCAGCTTATGGCGCTGGAAGCAACCTTTGGCGCTGAACGTATTTAACATTTGATTGTAATACAATAATGTCTTAACAGTGCAACAGGATGGGTGGGGTTTGCAAATTATACCATAAGGTGATATGAACCAATATTGGTGAATATCCGCGTTCGCTACGCATATTAATACCGCCCGCGCAACACCTTACTTGCGAGAAACTCGCTACGTCGCGTTGTCCATCTGACGGTGATCGCGGTAGGTGATGCCGTCGACGAGCCCGAGCCCTGCCGAATGATCCCGAGAGTCGACGAACGAAACACGCGTGTATAGTCCATTTGGCTGAATGTGTGCGTGTAACGCGTATACGTATTATGTTGACGAAAATTGACTGACGAAGGAGAAGAATCAGAAGAAAAATCCTACCAATTCTGACTGATCCATGACATGATATTACGATATCTCTGTCATACATGGACCAATTTTATCGAATATGGTCTTATTCGAAAGCTTATATGCGGTTTACATTAGCAAAATGCCTTTGAATTTAGAAAATATTGCAGACGTGATGAGATATTAACGAAAGAAGTTTCAGGTTAGGTTAGAATGCCCGGTTTACGAGTAAAGATACGCGGTAGGTAGCGACAGTTGACATCGATATTTTTTCATGTACTTGGCGTCGAGACGCTACCGCGTCTCTAGATATTGTAAATGTACTCAAACTGTGAAACTAGTGTATCTTTGTTAAAGCCGAAATAAACCTACAATAGGTATCAGTGGCTCAATAAAATAAAAGAATTCAGTGTAAAATTCTTCCGATGCATACATTACGAAATATTGAGTGATATTTGAAAATTGTGTGATACACTTAAAGCAATAGTTCCACGCCTTTCCAAAAGGGAAATCGAAGAAGCTGGATTTATGATCTCCAGGTTAAACGGTCGAGTACCAACAGTTAATAATGGATAAGTAACCAAGCGAGGAGCTGGAAGATCGCTTCAGGCTTGAAAGCAATCGTTGGATTTGTGGTAGAATGTAGTAAAATTTTGGAACAGAATGTAAAAAGTCAGGTGAAAATGGGCCTGGAAATTTCTGGTGGGTTTGCAGAGAGCTCGCCGGGCTCGGGTACGAGACTGTGTAACCGGGCGGGACGCAGATACGCGTCATTCGTCCGCGAAGGGTTAATTTATTTATCGCGTGGCGTAACACGCGTCGAACGAATCGATTCACCGGCAAATAAAACGCGATGTCGGACTGCCGGAGCCCAATGGACAAATGTCGGGTCTGGTGTTCGTCGACGGAAAGGGTCAGTCGCTAAACCAATACAGCGACCGCTTGTCCGCGCCTTGCCCCGTGGAAGATGTATGCCGGCCGGAAGCCATCGTACCCGGAAACCATTACTGCCCCTCTAATTTCTTTACGATCACGATGCCATTGGTCACGCTCCCGCTGCGCCGTGGTTTACGGGCCAACCTCGCGGTAAGGAAAGGACCTCTACTGCCTGTTTTTTACGTTTTCTTTAATCATCCATCGATTCCTCCCTATTTCCCTTTCTCGTTACAAATTGCTTCGTCCCTTCACCCACGAAATATTTCAGCTCGGGGTCAGTTTTTAAAAGTAACCACCGTTTACTGCTTTCCGTTCCCTTTACGGTAAAACTGGGGCTCGTAACTCATCCCAAATCCGATCGATAAAAACGTCCCGCCGCGGATGCACGTACGCGGAAACCGGAAGGACCGTGGCGGATTTTCGAAAAGCATCCAAATGCGAGTTGTAACATACATTAAGTTGTGCAGAGAGCGTTGTTTATTTGAGATGGAGGCAAAGCTCCATTTGAGCCATTTTATATCGCGAGAGAAGGAGAGATAATCTTCTGTAGCGTTTCTCAATGTCATCGGATTGTTCGTCGATTCGCTGAAATCAGCCGGCCGTTTTGCTTTCAACGGTAGGTCGATAAGATTCTGCGGGTCGTTGCCGAGTCGTCCGCCGGTTTCTCCGTTCACGGAAGAGTACGTTCGAATTCCACGGATACACCGGTTCCTTCCGTATCTCAATCCGATCGTATTTCAGACGCGGCGGCGTATCTCGCGTGCGAGAATCGCGGTGATGTTCTGGCTGTCTGCGTTGAAATTCATCAGCCGAAGTAACGACATTAGGCACGCGCGTTCCTTGCCGGCTTGTTCGCGTTTACGATCGCAGCCGCCCTATTGTTCCGGATAGTCAAAGAGAGAGAGAGAGGGAGAGAGAGGTAGACAGATTACAAGGGAGAAAGAGAAAGATAGCGGAAAGCTCTAGCTCGATAAAGGCCCAGCGAAGCAGGGAGGATCGGTGGTAGCATCGACATCGGCATCGCCGTCAGAGTCGGAGTCAGCACCAGCGTCGAGAGCGTAGACCCCCGAGGCGAAGCGTATAGCAGCTCGCAGAACAGCTAGCTATGGCGTGGCTTGAACTCTCGGCTCGGCTCTGTTCGGCTCGGCGTGCAATGGCTCGCCGTGGCGCATGGCGTGGCGTGGCCGTGTGCGATGCGATGCGATGAGGTGCACTCTGCCGTGGTACACGCTCTCGGTTCGTGTTCCATGGGGTTCTCTCTCCCTTTGGATACGCGGGCTGTGCATACGTGTATCGACGCGGCTCTGTGTTGGCAGAGCGTCGCGGTAGCCGCGCCGGAGAGATGGGATTGCGCGATAGGCCGCGTGTCGAAAATAGAAATATAATCTGATAGGCTCATTGTGCCTCGAGCCACTCGCTGCTATCTGCCACTACCACCGACGAATCGTACTCGCTACCTCGACCCTCTCGCTCACGCTCTCTTTCTCGTTCTCCACGTTCTCGAACGCGGATTCCCGACTTTCTTATGACCTGGTGAAAAAATTGGAAAATGTTGCATCTCGATTTGGTCGATCTGCACGGAGTCCTTGGAATGAGACAATCGAGGTCCGGAAGTAGTATCGGAAGGTTGTAGTTGAGCTGGTCCGAATGGAGATCGTGGTTTCCGGCCGAGATCAGCGCGTGCTGATGGATCGTTATTGTAAATAAATACTTGTGTTCGCGTTTTTTCGTTACAGTTGAATAAAATCGGAGGGTAGGTAGCTGTTCCGCAGGCTCGGCCAAGTTTGCGGCCGTGATCGAGTAGGAGGGAGGAAGGTGTTGCTCGCAGTCCTCCATCAGCTGCTCTTGCTCGCTGTTTGCGCCTTGGAAGATCGACAAAATATCTGGTCTACCGCTGATAACAGTGTTCGGTCGAGTTCGCGTCGAGTCGACGCAACGCGGCGGCGCTAGCGAGAAGTGGACTCGAGGTACACTTTCTTTGGTATGTGGTCTCGGCTCTCCACGTCGAAAGAGAGTAGTCCGGGGGAGAAGAAGAAGGGCCCTCCGCGTTGCTTTGGTAGGACGGGCATCCGGTGGTAGCTCCCGGCTACTTCGGAGCAGCATCTTCGTCCGCGGAACCCAGATCGCCGAGCCCTGCCGGCGTTCCACGTCTCTTCGTTCTCAGCTCCCTTCTTCGTTCGCCGCGCTTCCTGCGAGACGTCTCGGATCGCGAGGATGATGGCCACGCACAGCCACGCACAAGCCAACGCATAAACTGACGCACGCACGCGGTGCAGCTGTGCACACGTGTGTGCAGTGCACGTGTGACAGGGACAAGCAGTTCCACGATGAAGAACAGAAGAGAGCGAGACGGACGCAGGCTCGAACCGCTTTCCTTCCTTCGGGCGGTGCAGCTTCTCTCGCGATGGGCACCAGCATTCGTCTCTCTTCGTCGTCGTCGTCGTCGTCGTCGTCGTCGTCTTCGAAGCTTTCGCGTCGTCCTCCTCTCTTCCTGCGAACGGAGAATTGAGAATCTCTTCTTCTTCTATTTTCTTCGCTCTTGTTTGCGGACTTCGAGACATCTTCTTCTTCTTCTTCTTTCAGAGTCTCTCGTTATCTCGAGGACTAACGAAGCGAACGGACACTGTCCCCAGCAAGTTTACCGCTCCGTCGCTGCCTTGCTGGACCAGTTGATGCTGCTGGAGCCTAGGATTTTCCAAAGGCTGAGCAAAGACTGCAGGGTTCAAGAAGTTTCTCGTGCCTCCATCTCAAGCAAGAATAAAATACTCGTCAATAAAAATTAATAAATAGAAACAAGAGGATCCGAAGAAGGGGCGAATTTCCAGCGACTTCGAAGGCGACCCGAGCCTGTCTTCGACGGGCGGGGGAAACCGCGGGATTCCTTCGAGAAAACGTCAGAGAAGACGTTGAAACAGCTCGGGGTGGTGTTCTGGCATCCTGGTCGACGCGATGGAAAGGACTCGGCTTGACTTGGCAGATGGCTGCCGAGCAGCGAAAGCCTGTCGCGATGCTTGGTGAGTGACGTCGAAAAAAGAAACGACCAGCAACAGCAACAGCGCCGGCAGCCGCGAACCTAGGGAAGGAAAAGCACGCCGGTTATCAGGACTCTTGTGACGCGAGCTTCCCTCGACGAACCCTCCTCGTCCTGCGGACACCGACGACACGCGTACGTGTGTACGCACGACACTGTAAAATTACCGCGTCAAAAACAATTACGTTACACGCGAACAGTTCGCGCTGCTCGTCGTCCTCCAGACAATGAAGATAACCAGTCACCCCCGACCTCGTTCACCCTCCAAATGTTTCACCAACTCTTTTCGCATACTCCGAACCTTGTCTGTGTCGCTGATCTCACCCTCTCCCTCTGGATGTTCGGGAATTTCCTCTTCGACTAAATGCTTTACATTTTGTTACGTCCTCTTTTTAATAATTCGGGTGATCTACACACGGTATGCGATTATTAAACTGCGGATTTTATGCACTCATGACAAAGATGAGTAGGTGTCATTATAAACATTAAACACAGTAGGCTTCGTACTGTTCTAAACAGCGCAGCGCACCGCACGCCGAACAGCGCATTTCGGCAAACATTTCGGCGCGCTGTTTAGGTCTGTACGAAGCCTTAGATGAATTTAAAGGACTTTCTATTCAACGCTAAAAATACTGACGTTTCCGATGTTTGCTCGATTGATCGTGTTTATGGACATCGTCGAGACACCTTCTGTCAATTTTTCGAGACCAGATACCTTTCCAAGAAAATGGTTTGTCGCGGAAATCCAACGTGTTTCGTACTCACCATACGAAGAATTGCTGATTGAAGTCCGCTTCTTCTACGATCCTAAAAATTTCAATCACCTCGCAGGAATTGCGAGGTAGGATGAAGCGCTATTTGGCGATGTGTCGATCGAGTGTTGTCGCAAGTGTAGATTGCAGCGAAAAGCGCAGCGCTGAAAAATGGTAGAATCGTCGGTCGACACGTTCGAGTCGGGTAATTGCGACGGCGGATCATGAGAGACAATAAAGCGCGTTAATGAACGTTAAACGGTAGCCGGGATTCGTCGGAAAATATTGGAGAAAAAGCTTCCCTTTACGGTGTATCGTGCAATTATCGGCCGGTATTGAGTGTCGACGCGATGCTAGGTGCGTGGTGCGTGACGCGCGCGGCGTGGCGCGGCGCGACGCGTCAAATATTCGCGAGTACGTCGATGCCTGAAAAAGAGAGAGAGAGAGAGAGAGAGACAGAGAAGGACAGGAGAGCGGGATAGAGCAGGGTGCTCGATAATATCAACGATGTTGGCTCGCTCGTGGGGCGGAATCAGCTGAACGGGGACAGGGGATAGCGGTGGTGCACCGTTGTCGAGTGGAAAGGGGTCCAATCAATCAGCCGCAAATCAGTATGCACGGCACGTTCTCCTAATGCCGCCACTCTTTCATCATATTCATTTGATCGCGACCCCCTCGGCTTGTGCACGCAATCGTTAATGGCGCTGTTTAAAGATCGCCACCGATCGATGACGAAACCCTGCGCATCCGTCGGGGAGGAGCGTTCTGCCACGCGAGCGAATTGCCTGGACAATATTTCCTCTTCTGCAAACGAATCTCACGTTCCGAAACTCGTAGCGGTCGAATCTGGATTGGTTTTTCTTCGCAGAACAGTCTTACGGACATTTGGAACGGTTCTGTGCAATAATTGCCCTCTGGAGCATTGCTTTGGCTCCGTTCAGAACGGTCAAGCCACGCCTACTGGAGCTAGATCAATCAGATCCTAGCTGACCAAGTGGGCAATCATTGTGGGGTTCGGAGATGGAGGTTTAGGGGATGTATGTACCATGGTGAACACGGATTGTCCTCTCAAGCATTACCCCGGATCTGTACAGGGCAACTAAGCCACGCCTACTGAAGTTAAATCCACCAGAAGTCATCTAACGAAGTCGACAATCTTCGGAACCAGATTACTGAGAGTTACAGGATCTATGGTGGACATAGAGAACACGGAACATGGACCTCTTAACTCTGTCCAGAGCGACTAAGCCACACCTCCTGGAGGTACACCAATTAGAAGCTAACTAACAAAGTAGAGAGTCGTTGTACTCTTCGAAGCTGGATTTTAAAAGGATGTAACATCATCTATGGTGAACAGAGATGCATTTTTTGACACACTGTTCTGGTTCCACGCAGACTAGCAAACCCAGTGGAGGATCAATTACAAGACTTTTTGTTTCGAATAATGTCGTCCGTTTCGACTGACTAAACTGCCAATTTCTTAAAATAACAAAGGAAACTTTCCTGTTAATTATTTCTAAGTCTGTCAGTTCTCAGATCCTACAAACACGAAGACATCGAGCGCCCATCGGCACAAACAAAAAAGGCGAGCGAAAGAGGGTTAACGTTGGTCCAGGAAGCCTCTAAATCCGTCATTAATCCAAAAGATGTTTAGAACGACTCGATCACTGTTTGCGCGAGGGCTGTCGCTGTTAATTGCGTCTCGAAAATTTTCGAGTCTGTTCCCTGTTGCGATGGAAAGAGGACACTGGTCGGTCATCGTTCGTCGCAGAGCGTTAAACAGATTACGGACAACAGACGGCGCGTTGCCAGAAGGCAAATACGTCTTTGGCTCCGACTGGCGCGAGAGATCGAGATGGCAGCAGGCAGAGAACCGGGCAAATACGTAATCCGGATTACGGTGGATCCGCTTAGCTTACCGGACACTTGCGTGGCGGAACGATACGGCGCCGATACCGGTGCCCCGTTTTCCCTCCAACTCTCTCCGTCTCTCTTTCTCTCTATTCTTGCCGATCTCCTCTCCTCTCTCCTATAGTACCTCAGAGCGTTATCCTTTCACGGGCTCGAAGAACTTTTTAAGAGGATTGCTCACCTAAGCCTTAATATTTTTAACGAGCGGTTCCCTCTATCGATCGACTATCGCGACAAGAAAACTTCCTTGCCCGAAAATTTACCTGACACGTAATCCCCGAGCGCCGAAAACGACTTCCGATGCTTCGCCATCGTTGAAAGCGTACTAGGCCTCTAACACCTGGAGGATCGTTGGACCAATGGCGACTATGCGTTCTAGAACAGTCGCCTCGAAAAATTGATCGTAGTTATAGATGAAGATCAATCGAACACGTCCTGCCCGCAGCGTTCAAGGATCGTATAATAAAGCGTGCGCATCGAATTGATTTTTGCATAGTTCGACGCGCATTTCGGTAACAAATGAGGTAACGAGAATGACCAAAAAACGAGTGGCCGTAACTAACCGTAGGAAGAATAACTGCAACCGGTAGCGCTGCGCTGGTGCATTGAGGAGAATCATCGAGGCGTAAGTCGCAGGAAGCAAATAGAAAATGAGTGGAAGCGGTGGCGGAGGCTAGCGGGGAGAAGAGGGGTGGTCCAATTTAAGCCGAGCCCACAGCGTAAAAATGCTTCCGAAGGCTCCCGGCTTCGGCTACGGGCTCGGGCTCCGGCTCGGTTCATTAAGTGGAACCCAATAGCGGTTGTTTGCGTTGCCAGACAGCGAATCCGTCGCAAATTGAATGCCATATTGCATACGTTCCGCCCATGGTTCGTGTAGAACCGCATTCCCGTGGCTTCGGGGATTTCGACGTAAACGCTCGCCGGCCCCCCATTATACTTCCAATTTCGAGAAAATTAACGGATTTAGCTACCGACGAAATAAAGCGACCCGCCAATCAGCCGCGATCGATGGACAAACCCTTTCCTTAACATTGAGACGTTCTGGAGAGACAGACACTCTGCGCTCGAGTGCAGAGACTCTTCAGACAACGAACGTACAGTTCGCTTCTCATAATCGCTCTTCTGGTAATAGTGAATTTCTAGATATACGTACCTAGATATTCAGTCGCGGTTGCATCCCGTTGTATCCCGGAAAAGTCCAGTCGCGATACTCGGCGGGACGCGCTTCGTACAATATGTATTCGTGGAAAATGGAGGACGAATATCACCGCTGTACGAAGCACAGTTAAAACACAATTACCCGCGCACCCCCGTGCATCAACCCCAGGACAGACCGCGGCCGCACCGCGCTGTCAAAATAGATAACGTTCAGGGTAAGTCACCCCGAAGTTAAAACGCGTCCCGTCCCTGCGCCGCTAGAAAGAGAAAGGGAGATACAGCGTAGCGCGGCCGCTATAGCACCATTCACTTTGGGTTAACGTCGACAAAGGGTGTGCACGAGCGCGGGGGTGGATGTAACGAGGGGGGTTGGTAGTGCGGGGTTGTCGCGGGGATAGCCACGGGACCATGATACGCCCCGTGTGCGCGTCTTGCCGCTACGTGGACGGAGTCAGGGGTTGATATTGCCTCTGTCGGGGGGTGGCGGTGACGTCACGGCTGATTAACATAAACGATTCGAAAGGGCATCCGTTGCCCGGATCAACGGCGTCGCTTCTATCCGCTTTGCCACTGGCGGAACGCTTGAAAAATAGTGCTTTCCTCCCGTATCATCGCGTGACCTTCGAACCGCTTTTTCGCGTCCCCTATCCTATTGAACACTCGCTGTTTCGCATCGGTACTAGTAAAAAATGGTACCTTCTCTCTGTACCGTCGTGCAATCCGTCGTGAGATAAAAAATTTCTACTCATTCCCTATACCGTCGCGCCAACCCCCGAAGACCGTTTCCTCGCGTTCTATAACCTTCTCATCGCTCGCTGTTTCCTTTTTGCTAGAAATAAAAAGAAAAAAATGAGTTCCCCCGTATCGTCACGCGACACAGTACCGTCTGTGGGCGCACGTGCACAATTTCGAACGAATTTTGACAAAGGGGTGGGTCTTTACGATCGCGGGGATTGGTGGAGGCTCGGCAACCCTTTTATTACGAGGGCCGGATGACTATAACTATTTGACGTGACGACATTAGCGGACCTTGTTGGTTCGCCGTTACCGTTATTATTCTATAAATGGCTGCAGCATAGAGAGAGAAAGAGAGAGAGAGAGAGAGAGATACGGATTACGGGACACGAGTTGCATACTTATTGCCCTCCCCTCTGCTGATTCGTATGTTTTTATTTTTGTCTCTCTTCCTTTCTCTCGCAAGCGGTTATTTTTTGTGTTTTCCTTCCCCGGGGCGAAGGGAGCGACTCGCACGTCCCTTTACCGGGGTTTACGAGCCTCCTCTACGACTTCCTCGTGACGCTCCGATGCCGGAACGACGGCTAAACGAATTATGCAGCTACTCTCTTTACTGCCTCCTCTTTCGAGAGCTGTCGTCCGCGATTTACAAGCGCGAACGCTCTGTTGTCCGCGATCACGGATCATTTGCATCGTTCCGCGCGTGCGCGTCGCGTATCGCAAGTCACTTCCCACGCCTCGTAAAAATCGAATGTCATCGTTAAACCGGCCGATAACCGATCGTAATAAGACCTTTATGCTTGCCAGGCGACGCGACACCACGAATTTTATCGAAACCTAAACACCTTTGACTCGTTCCACGCTTTTTTACGTTCGTCTCTCGCTGGTTGTTATGTAGCACAACTTTTCCTGCGGGACACTTCAAACAGAACTTTACAATTCCCAATAAAACGTTAAAGCAGCTAAATTCGAGCCAGAATCGTTCACACAATTGAATTTGCTTCAACAAATCTCTCGAAGGTATATCGATATGAATTTTCTAGGATAGAATCGAAGGGGGATGGGAGGGATGAACGAATCACCAAGAAGGACATTTCGATGGCTCGCGGACGCCATCGAGGAGTCGTGCGACCTCTGTTCCGGTATTTTGGGTGCTGTCGGAGGGTTTGGTCGGTTGGAATCCGAATCCTAGGATCACAAAGCCCTCGGAAGCAGCTCGCGCGAGCTGAATCGGTGGCCGGAGCGGTAGCGATGCATCGAGAAACACGCGTACCGGGACTGTCGTATCGAGGTATCGCGGGGATCCCATGCATTCCGCGATCTTGCATTACAATTGCTAATAAACGCCCTCTCCTGGCCCTCTCTCCTCGTTCTACCGGTTCCACCTCCGAGTTCGCCGCTTACACCAGAACTCGAGGGGCTACGTGCTTCTGTCTGCCCGTTATTTGCCTCCCCGCAGAGCCTTTCTCTCCTCTCCTCTCCTCGGTCCTCTCCTCTCTCCTGTTGCAGATGTTCTCTGCTGAACCGCAACCACGGAATCCGGGAGAGTGTGCCGTCGTGAGAGGTGTACCGAGAGTGCAGGCGCGGAGAGAGACCCAGAGATTCGCCTTTGAGGAAAGGGAACGAATCTGGGATCCTGGAGAACCTGAAGAGAATAAGGGAACTCGAAGAGGAGGGGAGATCGTAGCAGGGAAAACTTTGTCTCATTCATACTTTTGCATTTGAAAGCGGGTAATTTATGCACGCGTCGAAGTGAAACGGAATGCAACCGGGAGAGAGTAGTGTGGACCCAAAGAGGGAATGAGTTGAGAGCGAGGGAAAGAGACGGCAGGCGTCAGTGAAGGGAGAGAACGAGGAGAAAGGGGAACAAACGGCGCCATTATAATAGATATGTTAGTATGCAAACGCTGTCTTTTGTACGTTTTGTCAGGACGACGCGGTGGTGGTGATCGCGCAGGTGCGTGATGGACGATCGTTGCGCCTGATGGATTGATCACGATCGAACTGGGACAGGGTGATCGGATCTTAGTCGTAGTACATTCAGCATTGGACCAAAGGGTGAGTTCTATCGAGAGGTGAACTTCAGAATCATTCAACCAAACAGATGATCAAAGACTGCTAACGACTACGATGGTGGAACCAAAGTGTTTACTGATCTCCACGTGACGGAACACCTCGTGGAGCATTTCGCGAACGATCAAGAAGTACGGCGGGGTCCGCGGATCAGCAGACAATACATCGATTGGAATGTATCGTGGATAGATACGTCCCTGGGGGCCCGGCCAGTAGAACGCGGGTTGGTAGCGAGAAGGGTACATGTCGGGTTGGGGCAGGGTAGTGGATGGTATGAGGCGGCGATCGGGTGAATGTGGCGTTGCGTCGGTGACGGTGGTGTCGGTAGCGGTGTCGGTTCCGATGACGGGGGCAGGGAGGAGCCGAGGATCGGCTCCGCTCGGCGAGCGGCTCGACACGGAGCCGCGCTCCGTGTCTGTGGGGCGCAATGGGCGGGGGGAGGGAGAGGGAGAGAGGCACGGGTTCGGGACGTTCGAGGGAACGGAGTGCGGCAGTGGTGGAGCGGAGCAGAGCGGAGGGAGGGGTAGGCGGTGGCAGGGGTGTAGCTACTTACCATACTCCCAGTATACCAAACTCCCGCGGCCGACTCGCTCCGCGGCAGATAGCAGTCGCTAGCACACCACGCTTCTCACCGCCGCCACCACTCGGGGAAACGCGAGCGAAGAGTTTTCGGCTCGTCGACCGCTTAGACAAAAACTCGGAGGAAATCCCTCCTGGTCGATCGCGGCACGCGTATCCCGCGGGGTGGGGAGGGGGCGAAAGAGTCGCGACAGGAGTCTGCCGCGTCTTCTCAGCGGGTTGAGACGCGAGTTGCGGAAAGGCGGGAGGGTCGCGAGGAGAACCGCGCGAGAAAGGAGAACGCGAGTGCCGAACCACAACCGCGACCACGAACAACGAACGGCAACCCCGGTACGAGACGCGGTTCCGCGTTTCGTGCGGTTCCGGCCACGTCGGTCACGTGGTCGCCGATCTACAGGCCTCCCCACTCACCCACCCTTCCCGTCACCCCGCCCCCACAAGCCGTCGGAGCCCCTAGGTGAGCTTTCCCACCGGGAGCACGGGGGAGGGAGTGTCAACGCCGGGACGGCGGGTGGGGGCGGGATCGTGACGAATAGTGGCGGGGAGAGGGAGATGGAAACATCGAAGAGCCGCGCGAACCACTAGCGAAAGAGGAACGTGGAAGGAAGAGAGAGGAAGCGGAGGCGGACGTATGACGACGGGAAGGATATCGCGAGTCGACGGTCACGACCACGTGGGGTAAGTGGACTGGAACGCGTTTTTGTTCTTTTTTCCCTCTTTCTTCTTTGTCGAACTCGGTGGTAGCGGTGGTGGTGGCGCGACCGATCGTTCCGCACACTTTCGTAGAGCGATCCTCGAAATGGAATTCTGAATGGAATCGATGTAGCCTCGAAACCTCGTGATGCACATGCTCGCGAGAACGTCTACTGTAATTTCTCTGTTTCGTTAAATATCGTTTCACGTTTATTGTTGACACTTTCGCGATCATTGTTCAAGTCGTTATTTTAATAGTCTACCAGAGTCGAAGTGTGGTTTGCTGAAACAGGCTGTTGATCAATGAAGGTTGCTGCGAGCAGGCGGGAAGAATGTTTCTCGACCGTAGGCGTCCCGTCGCGCTATAAATTCCGCCAGCAAGAAATTAAATCCGACCGCGAAATAAGCGGCGAAAGCAGCCGCTATTCCCGCGAATCGGGACGAGAGAAAACAAACGAGGAGCTATAGATTATAGGCGGGAGCGGGCAATATGCGAGCCAACGGAAGGCCGTTGTCGGGCCTCGAATCATCGGTTGGCAGCGTCTGCGGACGGGTCCTCGGGCGGACCTAAATCGCGCCCTTGGCACGCGGGCTAATTGGTCGTATCTCGCGTTAGCCGGCGTGCTTTATCGCATCATCCGAAGCCGGCTGAAAAGAATTCGCACTCGCCCCGTTCCAGCGGGCCGTTTAATGGCCGCTCGCGGCCTCCACCGATTTTTCATTCTCCGTCCGCCACGTGGCAGCGCACCACGTGCTCCTTCGACATCACTCTTTGCCAAAACATCTACCAACCTCTCCTTTCACCCCTCGCTCTGCATTCATTCTCTTTAACCCTTAGCGCTCGAGTGGTGACTCTGAGGCACCATTAAAAATTGATGTACCATTGTTCAAAATATAGTTTACATTATTAACCCTTACCACTCGAATGGTGACTCTGAGAGGCGCCACTAAAAATTACTGTACCATTATTCATAATATTCTTTACATTATTAGACATATCCGTATTTGATCAATTCCTAAACATTTAGGTATTGTAAAAACCATACAAAAGTCACAAGAAATGTACGTTTTTCGGAATTTAGACTTTTGAATCACTGTAACTGTAAAGAAACTGATACGGAGAGGGTTTACGAAAAGTGTAGCAGTTAGCTGCACCCGGAACAGGTACATTGATCGCTATACGTTCGTCGAAACGTTTCAAGCGCTAGCTTCAATCTTGAAAACCGTCACTCACCGGCACGGCTCGGTCGGCGTTTTTTAATTAACCGGAAAAACTGCGGCGTCCGATCGATCGGGTCGCACGTGCGCCAGCTGGAAATCGATTTTAACGCGAAACCAATCGACGACACCCAGGGCGAGAGAGAAGAGGTTGGGGGGTATAACTTTATCCTCGCTTAATCGCCTTTTCGATAGGTACGAGCCGATCCCTTTGTTCAGACAATACCTCCACCCTGTCCTCGCTAATGTATGCAGCGTGCCGACCCCCGGTCCAACCCCCCCGTCTCCTCACCCTACCGGTCCCCCAGTTTCTCGCGCGATGACTTCGGGGCTCCTAGGTCTCTCCCCGAAAGCTGGGTGAAGGGAGACAGAGCGAGAGAGAAAGAGAGAGAGACTCGTACTCGGTTCGCCTTTATTGAATTTTGGGACCGTTCCAGTTGGAACGGAGAGACGGTACGAGAACAAAAGAAAGAGAGAGAGAGACCTGAGGGGACAGGACGGCTCGCGGTCTCGCGCAGAGAAAGGACCAGAGAGAGGCGGCGCTCTACGGTGGGTGGAGTGCTAGCCCCGGAATTAATTCTCATCCTGCTGCATGGCTTTTTACGATATAACTGCGGTTTGTTAGTCGTTATTCACGGCCCGAATTCAATTCGCCGGCTGCCCCCGGGTAGAAACGTCGAGCTACTGCCTTTCTTTCTATGGTGGCAACGGTGACACGCGTCGCGGGTCGGCACTTGTATTCCGTGGTCCAAGGAATAAGGTTTAATCCTGATTATGCCGTTATTCTTGTCTTATTTTTGAAATTTGACGAGGAACTTTCGAGGACAATGCCTATTTTGCATAAAGATCGACAGTCTAGTCGTCAATCATCGAAAGCGTCACTTAACCCCTGACTTAAAGTAAACCTACTGAGCACTAAATCTATCTAGTGTTGGTTTGTGAAAATGAAAAGAATAATGTTTATTGCAATGTATGCTTGAACGAAAAAATTTATTCCTAATGGAAGAATTGTTACAGTGTCGAAAAATTGTAAAATTTCAGACTGGTCATTTGATTGTCGCTGGTGTGACCTGTTCACCCTTCGCGGTCGAACGTTGTGTCTATCGCAGCTCGCGGGCCGTATCCACCGGGTATTATCTCTCCCGCGGGGAGATTAGGGCAGGCGTGGCCGTGTTACACAATGCCGCAAACTCGGCTGTAGAACCTGGGGTACAGGATCCCTGGAAAGGAGCTGGAAAGACGCGATGAAGAAAGAAAGTAGATCGTGGAGAGAACAGAGATCGAGGAAGCCCGAGGACAGGCGGGTTGACAGGACACAATATTGCAATAACTTCAATTACGGCGACACGACGGATCGCTGTGGGGTGAGGCGTATCCCCTCGACCCGCCGCGACCCTCTTCCACCCTCCGTGGACCCGCTCGTTCCATTTGTATAGGCGAGTGACACAGACGTCGCGGTCGAATTGGCTGTCGGATCCAAAATGGGGCTACCTTTAAACAAGTGCTTCTTAATAAACCATTGACGCGCGAAACCACCCTCGAAAATTTGCCCCTTGGCGGTCTCGCTTGGCCACCCTCTTCCACCCCCGCCTTTCCGTCGTACTTCTCTCTCTCTCTCTCTCTCTTCGCGTCGCCAGGGGACGCCCCGTTCTCCGTTACTTCGTTAAACTCGAAAAGCCAGCCGGTTCTTCCGCCGAGAACCGGCCGCGGACGTAACGAAGCGTTATTCCGTTTTTATTTTCGGGGGAACATTTTGGACAAGAGCCAGACGCGAATAAACTTCGCGCCTCGTTCGCGTTACCCAACCAACCAACCCCACCTCTCCCTGTCCACCACCCTCTGAACTGTGAAATACGCTGGCCGTCAGACGATCCGCCATTAATACCGGAAGATTATTCGTCGCGAGATCGACGAGCCTTCGCTCTTTTGTTCGAGATTCTTCGTTTTCTAACCACCCCGACTTCGACGAGGGCTGCTTCGACTTTAATAGATCACCGGAGGGATGAAAAATTCCCCGCTCATTGTGAGTCTACATCTACGACGATCGCTCCTCCATATTGATTGCTGGAAAATGCCATTTTCACGAGGCTCTATAAAATGAATAATACGAGAGCTTGTTACCGAGCAGACGATCTTTGTGCATTTACAGCAAATTCTATCCCGGGAAATTTGCTGAAAATTTTTACATGGTTCAGCAGGAGTTTAATCGGTCTCTGTGGTCCGAATAGTGGCCTGTTTTCATTGATTGGCTATCAAAAAATTTTTATTCGCGTTCGTGTATCGCTGTGTGCACATTTTTTTGTCAATGATAAAATTTTCTTTGTCCAATGTGCGCATATAGATTGGGGTTAATCTGTTTTTACAAAATGACCATTCACATGGATATTTGATCTTTCGATGCTGCACGATCGGTGTACACGTTAAAGGATTACAAAGACAATTTTACGAGCTCGAAAGAAGGGGTCGAAATTTTTTGGACACAAAAGGTCGGTGAATTTTTGACTTTTAAGTCCGCGAAGCGAACGGCGATGACTTATCGACCGTTCGAAGCGTGGAAAAATCGTGCAGAGCCTTTTGCCCCGCGGGCTAAGGGTATTTTTAGTGGGGTGGGCACGCACCCCTGTTCGTTCTCTCGTTCGTCCCACTCGAAATTTCGCTCGGGCAGCGCTTTTTTCAACATTTATTTGACAGCTGTCGTCCGCAGTGCGTGCGCGTTTACCTATCGCACTTTCTCGCCACCCCTACCGTTAGAACAAGGGGCGCTGTCCAAGACGAATATCGGCCGTCTTCGACGCCAAAGATTTACGGTCCTCCTTTTAGTAATTGCTTCGCGCACCGATCACGAGACTCGCATTTATTCTTTCCTCGGGAATCGGAAAATAAGAGTATTGAATCAGAGTAAATGAACACTAGAAAGTATTGTTTAATTAATTATTTGTTTTCAATACCTTTGTCTGATAACAAAAGAGACAACAATGTAAACCCGATATAAACACCGTAAGAGCCGGTTAAGTGTCACCAATAGATTCCGGATCTTTACGCAAATTAAAAATTGTCTGCATCGATTGCAAGAAATAGAAACTACATTAAAGTTTATTTTTTCCTTTAATGATTTTAATTTAGGAGAAATCGGAAGCACCTTTAATTTTTTAATGTTTCAACACCTCTGAATTTCGTGTACTCAATTTTGCATAGAGATCCACAGTCTAGTCATGAACAGCCAAAAACAATTATGTAATTGAAATGTTCACCCCTGGAATTACACATACAATTAAAAGAAAAATTCTCCAATACATTCCTCCCCATTCTCGCGCGAGCCTGGCTCGCCACGCTTGTATGTACATTGCGAATCAACGAATAGGTTTGATAAGGAGGAGGGTTAAGTTGATCGCGGAAGCGCGATTTGTTGCGAATTCTCGGCGCTCAACTGTCACGTAAACCTCTGTCACGCGAGCGCGGAAAGTATCAACGACAACGGCATGCCTCCGTTTAATTACTCGTGGCGAGGGGCGCACGCGGGGTGCGTGGGTGTAATTCCTCGCATCGTTCGCGGACACGCGAAAAATAGCCGCGAAATAGCGCGGCGACACGACACTTTTCCACTTTCGTTATCCGCCGAATCGAAACCGCTGATATCTTAATTCCGCTTACGGGCAGCGATTAGTCGGCCGCGGATGCCGGTTCACGCTCGACGAGGTTCTCACGGCTGCGTGACCTCGCAGTGTTCTCAAACGAATTCTGCATGGAGAGAAAACCAAAATTTCATTCTAGAACTGTGTACACGAGTGAAAATAATTCCGATCTCCTTTTCTAATGAAAGAAATTTTATGTACCGTGGTTTTCAGAGTTCAATTAAAAACGAAATTAATTCTGCGTATTTTTTGAAAGGACGAAGACGTTTCAGATTAAAATAGTTATTGGCAAACATATATTGGGGATGAGGACTACGCCCTAGATTCAAAAACGCTGTTCAGGTTGTTGAAATTGATTTGAAAAAAGATTGTATTTGTTTTAAAGTGTGCAGGTAGACTTCCTTGATCATCTGTATACAGGATGAGTCACGAAGCGAGATCAGTTTACCTGAAAAAAATTTCCAATCGAACCACTATCGACAGAGTAATCCAAGCTGATCGCTACACAGCGGATCTTTATGCGAAATAATCATTTTCTACCTGATTTGCAACCAACCAGAGTGAAATGGAAATTTATTTTCTTGAATATGTTTAACAGGTTGAACATAATATCACAGTACTTTTCAATTCTTTTATGTAATAAATGCATAAAATCCGCTGTCTACAAAATCAAAGATTTCGAAGTGCAATCCAATATTTGAACTCCTCTTTTTGTTTCCTCCTCCGTTTTGGTCGGATCGAAAGAATCTATGGAGCGTCGATTTTCTCCGGAAGTGAATCTCGTTGCTCGCGATCCAACCATCCAAAACTCGATTTCGGTGAAGGAGAAACCGGCGGCTCTCGGCCACGTTGGATTCCGAAGGCCGGACTTCTTTTTCCTCGAGGAAAAAAGAGAAAACGATGTGGATACGGGGGCACGGTGCGCGGCGGGCTCGCGCGCTCGAAACGTGTTCGTCGACCGCGTGCGTGTTGCGCCGCGTCCGAGAGCCTGAGAACTTCGTCAATTAGAGGGAACAATTAGTCGGCGTGGCCGCGATCGAACGCCGCTCCGACTCGCACGGACGATAGGCAATAAGCAATAACGGGGCCTGCGCCGATCGGTCGACTGTCGACGGACTTGTCGCCGCCGCGCCGATCGCCGAGAGACCATGCGATGCAGAGAACATGATCGAGTTCTGCCATGCCATACGATGCAGTCCCTTTCAGAGACGTTTCCCGTGTTGCGCGGCACGTTGCGCAACATTTTTTCGGTCCTCTCTACCGATCCGGCATAAATCTCGACGCGACGGTTGCACAAATAATAACTGGTCTGAAACGGTAACGATCTACCATCGCGATCGATGACGAAATCGTTCTTCGGCAAATCGATAAGAACAACCGCAATGTTCTGAAGTCTGGAGAAGCTGCTCGGATTCTGACGTGGATTTTGTCTGGACCACGTAAACAAAAGTATTAACGATCGGAATGATTAATTTTCGATTATTCTTTTATTACTCTTATTTCCAGCCATATGATCGACCTGATCTAATTTGTGCCATAAATTATGAGACACCCAGTTATATCGTTGTTAATTTGCTCTGTTAAACGTAACGTTAAGAATTGCACTGGGACCAGCGATGGGTTCGTCGCAGCATTCATTTCTCTCGAAATCGGTAGAGGAACGCGGCAGCCTAGTTTCCGGAGCCCGACTCTGGGTAATAAGCTTTCGTTTCGCTGTTCGATTTGCAATTCAATCCTCGGGGTTTCGCGGTGTCGTCGCGACAGGACTGGTCGCGCGGTCTCAGCGGTTCGGTCTCATCGAATCTTCAATTACTAGAGGCCGAGAAGACGATGTCTCGGATTTTTCTGAAGCTTAGTGGCGGCCGGGACCGGTAAGAGGTGATTCTCGCTAGCGGCGTTCGACAAAAATCGCGTAGAATGTCTGCTCGGCTCCGAGCCTACTTTCCTGACGCGACGAGCGAGCGTCTCGCGTTCCCGTTTCTCGTTCCCGCTTCGTTCGGCTCGAAGGAGGATTCCTTCGATCAGTCAGCGCCGGACACCGGACTGCCAACCGAAGAAAAACCCGACTGCCAGGGCTCTCGGTCTCTCGCGTACGTGAGTTACGTGACGCTTGATCGGCTGTCGATTTATCGCGATCGTACGACGCGTACACCCGACAACCGGATGCGAGATTCGTTCCTGCCGATCCGTGCGACGCGACGGACCCACGACGTTACGTGATCTGACGTGACGTGACGTGACGCGACGCGACGCTGTTGCTGCTGCTGTTTGGATGGACGCGAGCCGACCAGTCGGGACAAGACCGGACGATATTCCTCGCCGCTTCTGTTAGAGCGCGATCTTCTTCTCTGCCGTCGCAAGTCGCAGTCCGCGATCGGCCACCGATAAACTCTGCACACGAAATTCTGATCGTTTCCCCCGAGAGCTCGTCGATCGACCTGCGACCTCTTCTCTTTTCATGTTTGTTGCATTCTAGATATTTTATATTCGATTTCTTGTTGTAGAAAAAGCAAGGCACAATCATCGGCCTGCAGCCGAACTCTAGTAGGCGTGGCATGGTTGCTCGCATTTTCAACCTGGGTCCTACACTTTCTAAAAAAAGTTCTGAACTTATTTTACAGTGTACAGAGATCGTTCTAAGAAGGCGATGCTTTACAGCTCTTGATTTCACCGGGGCTAAGATAATGCCCCACAGGGCCATCCCTAGCAATTCCGCTATCCAATGCCGAAGCCCAACGCTCAGGAGAGTTCGGTACGTTATGGTAGATCGAGTGTTTGGTGGTTCGGGGCGTTGCTACCTCGCAACTCCAGCGTGCCAGGAGTTTCGTAGAGGATCGGAAGAAGACGCCCGGAGGGTTGGATCCCCGTCTAATTTGCCCCCGCATCTTTACGACCGTAATTTCACATTCCGCTGGAAAAAACCGAACTATATTTAGGCGGTCTCCTTAAATAGGCCAGGGGATCGTTCCGCGTTTCGCTTCGCAGCCGATCCGAGAAGTGGTTGCCGCGAAATCGACGCAAAAATATACGTAAAACGTATTCTCTCTCTCTCTCTCTCTTTTTTTGGTCGGTGGCTGGTTTTCGGGTGGTTCGTGTGTGGAACGAGTCCGAGAGGGAGATCTACGGGGTCCCGCCGGCCTATTACAGTAATTTCACGGTACGACGTCTATTCCTGCGGTCCACGGAGGAGCAGCACTAATTTCATTAGGGATAAAGATCATCATTATTTCGCGACCGTCCCGAAAATTGCAGGCGTGCCTCTCCTTTTTGCGATACCAGCCCGGGACGATCGTGTTCCGAGCTTCTTCCTGCCACTGCGTTTGCCCCGAGCCAGGCTCTCGAGCTACGGCAAAACGGTGCCGTCTTTATCGTCGGCCTGCGAAACACGGGAACAAGCCCCGGATACAATGTAATGGAGGCGGACAACACACCGTATAGAATGCGACACGCGATCCAGACCTAATTTAGATCCAGACGAAACGAATGCGCGAACCTCCGGTCGCGATCGAGCGCGCCGATTAGAACGAGCGTCTTGCTATGATGGTTTCATTATCAGCAATCGGATGAGGCATCTCCAGCAGGTTTCTAGGCTGATGCATTGGTGCTTCCCGTAAGTTACGTCCTGTCTTATCACACTTTATATGGACAATTCTTCGTACACTGATCGTGCGAAACTTTTATAGAAACTGCCATTTTAATTGCATTTTAAATCCTCGCTTGTTTGACATCGAGGAAGCAGACAGAAGCCTGTATACGTTGATCTTCTGCGTTGAGTAGGCGTGGCTTTGTTGCTCTCCACATCGATGGAGCCATTTATTCGTTCACATTTTTAAATAGGAAACATCGTTGTCGATGTCATTAAATACAAAGTGTAGACAGACGAGAAGTCATATAAGTGGCTCCATCGATGTCGAGAGCAACAAAGCCACGCTCCTTCGAGACAAGCCACGCCTACTCAATGCAGAGAATCAACGTATGCAGGCTTCTGTCTGTTCCCTCGATGTGATTCGCTTCGAAAAATAGGAAAACGCTAGATCATCGGACGTATCGATCCTGGGATGAACAAGATTTCCTTTTGCACCTGCCCGAGCAGTCTGTCGAACCCCATTACCCGGGGAACCGATTTGCGGGGCTCGTCGATGTCCCGTGGCCCCGCGACGACACCATCGGGACCCGCAGCAGCCCCCCGAGCTCGTTCTGACGGAAACAATTGCTGCCGCGGGGCATCATTTACATCATAAGCAATCATAATGATCGAATTTTCGGCGAACGACGATGATCCAACGAGTGGAACGAGGGGAGCCAATTCAGAAGTGGGTACCCACTTACCCAGCCGTACGAACCAACGAACGAACTGTGTGTGCTCGATCGCGAGAGAGGAAGAGGGTCTCTCCTGACCCTCCTCCACCTCTTACAACCCCATAGCTTCGGGCTACCTGCGCCCGTTTACTCGAGCCGCCAAAAATCCCCCCATTGGCTCCTCGAACCTGGCACAATCGTCTCCAATAAAAATCCCTTTCGAACTATCTAGCCTGATCACAAACCTCGTTGTACTACAATCTTCAACAATACTCGAGGGGCTGTTACTTTTATACAGTTTATATACCATTTGTTTACTAATACAAGCACTGGGTTACACTGTGCTAGCATTACAGCGTGGGAAGATCAGTCCATATCAATAGGCAGTTAAAAAAAAACAAGTCGAGTGTCTAGAGTGAATACCAATGCACAGAGAGAAAGTTAGTTAGAAAAACAAATTCTCTAATGAACTTTGTCACAACTGCTGGATCGAGGAAGAGTCTAAGGCCTGTCCGACCGGTAAGAACATTCGTGGCGGCTATAGTTCCCGAATTTCCGGCGACTGGACGGTCGTAGACTCTTCAGGGTTGCGTCCCCGGTGTTTTCCATTCGCGTTTTACCAAAGACGGCAACAGCTCTGTTTTGGGCTTCGACGCTCTCTCTCCGTACATACTACGGAGTGCCGGACCTATCAGTATGCGGACCACGAAACGTGGTCTGAGCCTCTGTCCCCTCATCCCTCTGTCGTTTTCCTTCCTCGTCTCTCTTCGTCGGATCTCCCTTTTTGTCTCTTCCTCCCTCTGTCTCCGTTGTCTCTCGTTGTTTCTTTTTCTATCGCGACTCGCCCCTCGCGGCCTCCTCGTTCCGTACGTCTTCTGCCCTCCCGTTTCACTCGTGTCCGTCGCGGAACGTAGGCTGTTTCCGAGAGAGAGAGTGTTTCCATCGTAATACCGAAACAGTATTGATTGCAGCCCGCCTGGCTTAGCTCCGCCACCTACTGCGATACACTAAACTCGGCTATTCTCGACGATCGGCCTGCATCGACTTTTGTCAGCTGGCATGCAGAAATCGTTCGTGCACGCGAAGAACCAATGATATTTATAATTTCTACAACTTGCATCTGTATCTTTCGGATCGAATTTCTCGTTTTAACCTAAATTTAACCCAGATCTCATTGTGGAATGAGGATTGCCAAAAATATTTTGTAATAATCAAATATATCAAGTCCTAGTAAGTACGCGGTTAACCCTTAGCACTCGAGTGGTGACTCAGAAACAAAGAGAGAGCGAGTCACCACTAAAAATTGCTGTACCATTGTTCAAAATATTGTTTAAATTATTCAATATGTTGAAACCTAATCAATTACGAGGTATTATATCAATTTTATATTCGCACAAAGAAAAAATTAATATAGAATGGAATTATTCTAGGTCGGAAGAAATTTTTAATTTTCGAGTTAAAGTTTCACGTGCATGATGAAAACTTTTTCGGTATAATCGTGCGACTTGATTACATATTGTAGTTACCCATCGCTATGTTGCTTCGCTCATATTAATAATTATTAATTAAGAATAATGCATTTCAAGGAAGTACAATAAATTATTCATTATTACTAGACTGCGGATCTTCATGCATTTATGGTTTGTAAATATTTTCAGTATATACTAAAGTATCAAATTCGACAGAATTTAGTGCGATTGTTATATATTTTCGATCTAAAAATGCTATTACCAATGAAAATAGGAATTTACTTGGTCCCACTTTCTTTGTGTAGAAAACTTGAAAATTGCATAAACATTTGCAGTCTAATTATTACATATTGCTGCCAATTGGTTCGACGCAGCATTCATCGAGAGAGAGAGAGAGGAGAAAGAGTCGATGGGTGGATTTTCGGGGGTGGATTTGCAAGATGGACCCCGGTAATCGTTCGAACGGTCAGGTCAACGAGGATTCGAACGATGAGATCGCAGGAGGCGAGGGACGCTCAGAGAAGACCCGTCAGTCTATATTAAATCGTGGAGACCGGTAATACTTCGGGACTCGGAGCGTCTCTCGATTACCGGGCCTAATTATCTGGCATGCCGGGATAGGGCAACCCCATCGGCCCGAGATGGAATTGCCGTTCCCACCGTTCTACGAGAGTCACCCACCCTATAGCTACCCAGGTCATTGTTACGTCGTTACTACCCTTTAGTACGGTCCTCGAGCCAATTTCGGACCGCGACGACGACGACGATTCCCGGCTGACCCGTCAACGGCTGATCGAGCACCGGTTTCAATCGCGAAACCGATCCGGACAACGATCAACATTGCTCTGAGCCGCGATGACGGTCCTCGGATTTGCTTCAGAGCGTTTTATTGGATCCTGATCCTCTTCGATGACCCTAGAAAGTCAGCCTTACGTCTTCCAGCTATTCTTCTTCTTCCAGAAAATCGCTTCTTAAAAAATCTCTTCAAGCTGTCACGAGCTTGAACGAATAAGTTAATTCAATTCATTTTCGGGAGAATATTGGTATACTTTCGAGGTTTTCTATTACGTCTTGTTTTCGTGATCTCGTGGTATGTCTGCTCGTTGGCCAGGTCGTTTAGACGATTGCGGTGGTCCACCTAGCAAATCCAACCGGGAAACGTCGGTGCTCTTTCTCTGCCCCAGATTGAACGAATCTACGTCAACCGGTTCCCAAACACAGCGGCCACACAGTTTGACGACTCGGGGGAACGAAGTTTCCTCGATATCCATCGATATCGAGCAGCAGCAACCTCGGGACCGGCACGGTTTCCAGGAATTCCCATGAAAACAAGGAAGTCAGAGTTCAGGAGGTCCTGGCGGGTGATCGGGGTCTTTTTCGGCGACATAATGAGCCGGATCGATTGCCAGGCATTTACATTACAATGCCGGACACCCCCTGCCGAGCTATTGATACAGGAATTTCGGAAGAAACGGGGAAAAAGTACGGGGAGACTTTCTTTCGACAGAGGGGGAGAAAGAGAGAGACATAAAGTGGGAGAAGAGGAAAGAGGGAGAGACCGGCACCAGCGGGCTTATTAGTCAGCAATGTGATCTATTTGCCCTGTACTCGCATAAAGAACCTACGTTATTGTGCCACTATGTTACGAAGAAGGGCGTTATTGCCCAATAGGGACCTCCAGTTAGGTCGTACACCGCGTTACGCCGCACGGTTATGGATATCGCTCTCTCGTTCTTTCGCCTTCTCCGCCTCCGCGTTCTCTCCTTCTTCTTCTCCCTTTCTTTGTTCTTTCCGTTTCGTTCCTTTTCATTCGTTCTCTCTGTCCGACGTCAACGGCCCCCCTGCCGACCGCCGCTAATACGCCGGTAATTTTTTCCCCATTCCGGATATCGCTTTATTATTTCCTGCCACCGAGCCGCGTTACCATTCCCGGCGAATTCCGCGCGTCCCCGCGAGATCGTGGGAAGGGAACTTCATGAAGCCGATGAGCTACGGGGAGAACGTGTGACTGCGCGACACTTTCCACGTGGAAACCAGGAAAATTCCGGGGATTGTTGTGCTTGGCGGGAATTCGAAGGCTTGGGCCTCTGCAGATTTTTTTCTCGAACGGAGTTGATGAGGATTGTTGGCGTCTGGATAACAGGAAAGTTGCTATCAGTTATTTTGTGACGTTTGGAAACGAGAGAAAGCTTCGGTGTGTTAGTAAAGAAGCATCATAATTCTGCGAATTTAATCGGTATCTGCAATGAGGATTGTATTTGTAAAAATAACATTTTTTCCAAGGGGGTAAGTGGTGGCTTATTGATTAATTAGTAATGTTTGAAAGCAAGAGAAAATCACATGAAACTTGAACAATGCTTTCACTGAAATGGGTATAATGTGTTTTGACATGAATGGATCGGGGGTAGTTTGTGGCATAGTAAATTTTATTAATACACTATACGTTGTTTGGCTCTTGAATGGCTTGTAAATCTATCTGACTGAAAGTTATTTGGTTCTCTCGATGAACGTTTCAATAACAGTTTCAATTACCCAAGAACTCCCACCCTCCAACAGCATCTACTAACAATTTTTTAAGGATTATCATTTAAACAAATATTTTAAGCTCATCTTTGACATAAGACCTTTGGAATATAGTAACCCTACGCGATTTATTGAAGCTCACTTTGAATAAATCTATATAACCAACGTCCACTGAGAATGAGTAAGTGTCCGTCAGTGTGATTGATAGACTATGAACCGCTCTGTATTAATAGCACTTACGAATTGTTAGTATATTGAAAGCATGATATTATGAATAGCATTTTTACTTTAATTTTAAATCCGAGGATTTTCTATTCGATAAGGTTCTCTTTTTTCCCGTTCCAATTTTTCTGAAACCGGGAATATGAAACTCGGGATTTGCATAAAAATGCTCGGTTTAGTGATCGTATACCTGTACTTACTGAAATAACTACACAAGCAAACAGTGCACTTAAATATTCGATTTAGTGACTCGTTTCAAACTTGGGTCGATTTTGTGGGCTATTTGTCTGAATCTTAGCAGTAAAATTACTCACTCTATCCTAACACATTCGGTGGCTTGATAGATGGGATTTTGGAAGTGTGTAGCAAGAACCAAAGGCAGAGGAGTGTCGTAGGTTTCCCGGGATCGATTTTGAAAGCGAAACCCGCGTAGAATCGGAGAAAGCTGGGAGACCTAGGCGCGTTTCGTTGTTGGAGGACGCGTCGAGGTCTCGCAGGGCCATCGATGGGACTCGGCCAGCGGTTTTTCGTGCGTCGAATTTTAAACGGGTCTCTCGATGGAACAAAAGTGACGGTATCGACTTGTCGCCTCGCCTCGCGACGGCCACCTTACGCACCCGTACTCGGCCCGAGGAAGGTGTACCAGTACGTGTGTGCACGCGCGCGCATTCTCCTCTACCTATCTGAAATCTACGCTGTCTGGCCTCTCGGGAGCGAAGCGTGCAGAGGAAGAGGGTCTGCCATATCTGGAGGAGGGACCGTCATGCCTAACATACACGGTGTCTCGAAACGACTGTCTCTTGGCTTCCATCAGCTATCGTTGCTTCAATTTCTTCCGCGAGGATGTCAAGAACGTTATTAAACACACGAGTCGACGAGTAATCTTTCGAATGATCGAGTTCTCCGAATACCGTTGCGAAAGCGGATCCCGATTCGGCGCGAGAAAACGCGCGGGGTTTTAAGCCTGGCACCCAATGACGCGATTCTACACCTCGCCAAAATCAGAGGCCACGACATGACGGCTGGATTCGATACGGCGGAAGCCGATCGCGTGAGTCAGACGCTGATGAATCCGCGGGATGCTAAACAATGCCCGTCGACCGACCAAAACCGACAATGCCATCGAGAATGGAAGCCGTATCGTCGATCTATCAGCGACGATCGCACATCGAGTGGCCCTGAAACGTCCCAGCTGATTGAAAAAGAGGTTCAAATTGTTCGCGCGCGATGGGAACGCTGTGCCGATTTGCTGTTGTGCAATGTTCGTCGAAAACGATTGCAATTACATTAATGATTACTGGATAAACTTGTAGAATTCGAAAACCAGGTTTCAGATTAGAAGAAATCCGTGGGGTGGCTGTAGTTTGCATCGTTTCAGAAAATGATTTACACGGACACATAAGTGGAATATAAGACGATCGAGGTAAGTCAGAGAGGATCGCGTTCCAACTCATCGATCGCGTCCCACGATCGATTCAACGTTCTTCCACGAGTTGCTCTGGAAATCTGAACATTGTTCGATCGATGTTCCGCAAAACATAAGTCCGTAGAAGCTTGAGCGGAATGCTCAGCGCGATACCGAGCTCGTTACCGATCCGTCGCGAATTATGAAGTCCTTAGAGTCGGTCGATGCGTTTTTTCGTGAATCGCGATCGCGAGGTGTTGTCCGATGGCGCAGCAGGCTCCGAACGATCGCCGTTATTTAATCTTCGAGAGCCTCGTTACGCGGCAATTATAAAGCCCTCTCCGATCGACGACGAGTTTTTTAACCGACTGTCTTTTTTCCTGTCGTGGACAATGAGAGAGGAACGAACAGGGGCAGAGAGAAGACGAAGAGAAAATAACTGGTTAATTTTATTGTTCTGAAACAATCTTCGTTCTGAAATAATCTCGAATATAGTACGAACTCCTAACCGGGCCTGTATTAGTACGGGAATAAAACGTTGAGTTACAGTTACACTATGAACACTACAATAACTACAACACTATAAACGTTGCATATAATTCCATTGGTTCTTCACCGCTCTTATCGGACTTACTACAACATAATGTACATTACAGACTATTACAGAGTACAGTGAATAACGAGAACGTTAGTAACATTATGAGAAAGAAAAAGTACTAAGAAGACCCTTAGGCACGTAGATTACAAGTATTTAAAGTACTGCTTTGGAAAAGTTTTGAATATCTGAACCCTTATGCGAACTACGGTAGCATTGACAGAGCGAATGTCGGGGACGACGCGAACGCAGAAGTGACACTACTTCGATGTCCATGATTACGGGTTAATGGAATAACCGCGTCGACGCGCAAGACGGAGCGTATCGTTCGCAAGCAAGCGCAACGGTTCTATCGGTCTGGTTCTTTTCCTCGTCGGCGGAGACGTTCCGGGTGGCCAGGGTGACGGCTTTCAGCGTTCCCGATGACATTTTCCGCACGATTCTCCCGGCTCGAGGCTCGAATGGCTTGGTGGATGCCGAGGAAAAAGGGCGAGGCGGCGCACTGTACCTGCGAAGCAGCGAAACGCTTTCGGAAAATCCATAGCGTGAAGGAATATACAGGGTTCCAGCGTGGCGGAACACAATGGCGCGTTGTTAGAAAGGTAGGGCGATAAGAGCGAGCAAGAAAGAGAGCCATCGCTGGGGGAGGAGGGTCTGGGAAAGCTGGAGAGAGAGAGAAAGAGAAAACTAGAGGAAGAGAAAGAGAGGGAGAGTGAGGAAGAAGGAGAGAGGAGAGCTTGCGGCGTCGGTCCTTGCCCCGAGTACGTGCTTCGAGTGACAAAGCTTCCAGCATGAGACCGACCGACCGACCGACCGTGCGGACGCCGCGCCGCACGGAACGATACGGCGCATCAAGGTCCTCCACGATCGATAGGCACACGTTCGTCCAAAATCTGACGCTCCTCTTTCCCATTTCTCTTTCTCCAAAACCTCCCGCCCGTCACCCCGAAAACCGCATCGAGATTCGCGGAATTCCCGGATCATCTCGGTGCACTCACAATTTGAGGATACCCTCGCGTGAACGCGTACCTTCGGAATAATATAGGAAACTGAAGAATAAGATCATCACGAATGAACACGGGCGACAGCGAGAGTGTCACCGTGCTCAGCAACAACGCCTCTACCATCAACAGGGGCACTTTGATAACCGGTAGGGGTCTTCGTGGCCGAGTACCTGCGAGCAAGCGTGAACTGGCCCGAAGCGTTTGACGCGCTTAGGCAAATGTGGCACCCACTATGGTCTCGTGACGCTTGAATGGGGCGAGAGAGACAAAGAGAACTCGCGGGAGAGAGAAAGAGAGAAACGACACGGGGCGGTGAGGGCAGAAGGCCGTGTGATGTATTTGTAAAAAGGTGTCGGCTTGGAACTAAGAAGGCCCGCTTGAACTGCGCCCCGAGGGAGCGTAACCGGCGGCAGAGAGGTGGCAGATAAAAGAGAATTGTATAAAATGGGGTGTACGGCCCCACGAGGCTGGCCAAGGGGGCACAGGGGGGTCGAAGGGAGTTGGATGCCCGTGGGGCACCCTGGAGGTGCGAGCCACGCCATTTTACAGCACTCGAGCTCTCGTGAAATCGACCAAACGAAGCGAGACAGCCCCGGGACCGGCTGCGAGAGCGAGAGAACGCGAGAGAGCTTCGAAAGATGCGAAGAGAGGTGGCGGAAGGGGGATGGACGTCGATTCGATCTGTCAAATTTCATTTCACGGTCCCGGGAACCGACACTCGATGGGGCCAGATACCGATCTGCCGACACCTACGTACATACGCGCGCATCAACGACCAGCCTCGATCCCCTAATCTGTCACTGTATACTCCTGCGCGACGCAGACCTTGCGGATGATCATCAGGACGCGTTCCTGATACAGGAGACACGAAAATGTTGGGCTCCGATCGAACAACCTGACCGATAAATTAGATCGCTCAAGGCAGATAACGATGGAAATATTCTGACGGTGATCGACTCGTTTCGCGATACTTCGGTGAGGAACGAAGAAGTCGCTGTTGGGCCAACACCATAGCAATACTTCATGCATTGTCCAAAGCTGGACTTCTGTTTTTTACAATATACCCAAATCTTCAGTTCTTCGAATCCACTGTTGGTTTCCAATTGAACTTGCTGTTGAAGGGAAAGTTCAGTTGTGTTTTGAAGAAAACTTCCAATGATATAATTTCCATTATTCGTAACAACTTGTTGCCATCTTTCAGATAACCTATCAAATCCTGATTCCCAATCACTTACTAGCAACATGTGTTCCTCGGTTACAAGCTTTTCAGTTAGAACAAAGAGACTATTTTAGGCAGAAGTTCCGAAGAAGAATGTTCCAGCGATCTGAAAAAGCGGATCAGGTATCTTTTTTCGAAAAACGTGTGATTCAGAGCACGAAGATGTCTTTCGATCTCGATGTCCATCGGCGACGAAGCGAGTTCGATGCGATTACGTATCCCCGTAACGAGTTTCCTTTTTTTCTCTGTGTCAGGCGTCCCAGAGCCCGCCCTTCGACCTAACGAGCGTAATCTGTCATCAAAGCACGGGAATCTCTTCCTCTCTCTCTCTCTCTCTCGGTCTCGAGGAGCGATCGTGATCGCAACACCCCCAGACATTTGATCGAGCGACAGCTGTCCCCGCATCGAAAACCAAATTATATGCTCAAAGGATCGGCGATCTCTATTTAGATTTTTATCTGCGGCCCCGGTGATGCAACGCGCTGACAAAGTGTCAGCGAAACAACCGGCCGAGCCTTGATCGTCTTTGGCAACGGGCCTTAATAGCGGGACGTGTGAACCTCGAACGGCATCCGATTTCCTCGCAAGGTTTAATCGCGTTTTCTTCGGGGAACCGATAGAGATCTAATGGGGGCGCATACGGGGTGCATTTCCCATAGAAATAACGTTTTCGGACGTTGTCGTTCGAAGGTGTTTGAACGAAAATGCTGGATGCTGAATGTTTATAACGGAAAGATCGAATTTTATTTCATCTTCGAACGTACGATACTCATTAAATTAATAGATTATCAACTCTGACGAATATGAATGTTACGCGTCATACGTTTGTACTGTGTGTTTGTACTATGTTTCCACGAAGTTATTGGGGATAAAGACGTTTTAATCAATGTAACTATGAAGGCACGTCACGGTAAGGGGTTGAGGAGACTATCTAATATTCAATCGTCTTCATCTATCACTTCAATCTGAAATGCTTAATGATTCGATAATGAGTTGATAAATGAAGCAACAAAAATGAAAATTCATTTATTCCGCAGCAACGACAGAGCTCCAGAAAATGACTTCCACCACGTGGTCCAGTTCCGTGACGATGGCCGTAGTGTCTAGTGCAAGCGATGCCCTTTTTTGCCCCGGGCTCGCCTAAGTGGCGAAACGAAGGAAGGAAGCTGCGTAACGCAGAAACATAAAATTGAAAAGTTTGACGTATGACGGTTTACGGGAGTTTTAGAACGTAGTAAAGTCGCGCGTTATTTCCCCTCCCGCGGGTCGTTATATTTTTCTTCTCGCAGTTCACGGGGCTCTCGGCAAGTTTTTGTCCTGGACGTCGTTGCCCGTTCTCGGGCCGTTTGTCGTTCGAGCGAATCGTCTTACCCTGTCTTTCCCTTTCTATGTGGCTGTTGGTCTTGCTTTTCGTCGATTTTACGGGTCTCCGTCCTCCCATTTCGGCCGCCACTTTTCCGCGAGCCATTGGCCTTCGCGGAAACTGTCTCGCATCCCACGAATTACATTCCCCGCGAATCGGACCATCCGTGAACGATTCCTCGTTCGCGAAAACATTTCAATTCGTAACCCCTCGTTCATCCTCAAATGCTATCAGCGTCTCCTGTTTCCTTACACAGTCGAGTATAATACCAGACCAAGTCACAGATCCTAGATCAACCCCTAATCATTAACCTGTCACTTAAACAAACGCGTGAAATATGTGTGGCTTCTACGTCACTCCAACAAGCAGCAAATAAATAAAGAACTTAACAAATCCCAAATATTTTTTACAAAATTCACTGAAGCATTAACGTTTCTTTCACTGATACTCTAATAGAGACAAGTTCTGATGTAGTATGACGAATGCAGTATGAAAGACGCTGGGATAATAAAACGCTGCGTCCAGATACGCAAAGGAGATCCCACCTTAAGATATTCTCGCGATTACAAGCGGCCGAAACGACTTCGCTTCCTCATCGGACTATAATTAGTACGGGACCAGAAATTCCGTGGGATAGAATCGTGGTGGTTGAAGGGACGAGTCTATGAAAGAAGTTGTTCGGCATTCCGTGTTCATTGAACGGCCGCATTCCACTCGGGGGGATCCCCGCGGAACGGTTAATTATCCTCGGATTTTTGGCTGAGTATCCGAGCGGCAGCCCCGTTCGAGGTCGTCCACGAGGGTTTGTCGAAGAAGAGAGTCTGGGCCTAAGGGGTTAACTCGATGAAGTTGGACTCGCTAATGAAGCTTGTCCCCTTCCCCTTCGTCTAAACGAGTCATCGCCTCCGCTTCGGATATATTTTATTGCGCGGCCGGTCTGGTTTATTATCGCCATGGTCTCTTCTTTCTCCCCCGCAGTCTCTCTCTCCGCGTGGACTCGTGCTCCACCTCCTCTCCCCCCGGGATAGTGAACGCGTTAGGCGTTTCTGGCTAGATCGCAACCCTTCCATTCCTCACGCCCTGCGATCCACCCTCTCGGAGAAAACAGTGGCGCTCAACGAGCCGTTCCATCGCGCACGAGTTCGGCCGAGAGAAAAGGGTTGTCGCGAGAATAGAGATCTTGATAAGCTACCCCTCTTCAGGGTGCTTGGGTAAATCGCGGGGTTGCGCTTGCTGCGAATCGCTCGACAGCCTCGCGTTTTATTGACCTACATTAACTCTTCGCTCTTTGTTAGAGGGTTCAACAGGATCCTTTAGGATCTACAACGTGTAACAGAGTTAAGTATTCTTTCAATTAAATATTTAAAGAAACACTTAGCTCTTTGGCAGAGAACCTGAGAATTTTTCTATGGGATCTAAAAGATGTCTACTGGAGCTAGATACTTTTTTCTTTAACACTTTCTCAAAATGTGCAAGTAATTGGTATAAAATACTCGCCTTCTTCGTTCTCGTATCTTCGTTGTTGACTTCTCAACGTTTATTGTCTCGAAGAATTTTCCGGGCGAGCCAGAAGCTTTCAGGAGCTAGAGTAAAGACGCCTCTAGCATTTCGAGCGAGTGGAATCTCTAATGGGTCTGTTTGTATCCAAGATCTCGGTCTTCCGAAAGGCGAATCTCCCTGCGCGCGAATTATTCAGGAGATATGAGAACCGGTGGCTTTTAACGGGACGAGCTTAAAACTATAATGCGTCCTAATCCGGCAATATCTCATGCTGTCTTGCGGGATTCGTCGCTCACGCGCAGTCGTCCCTATTTAGTGGATCATATATATTGCACCATTCTCATCGACGGATCAACCCCTCGGTGTGTTTTCACCCTTTCCTCTCTCTCTCTCTCGAGTTATGAACCGTTTTTCTCCATCTAGCCGTGGGATTCGTTGTTGGTCGGTTTGCGGACCGTTGACGGACGCCGATGGCCAAAAGAGGAAACGAGAGAGAGAGAGAGACCGGGATCCGTCGACGGAAGAAAATCCGTGAGCGGATGGGGTGTAACCGGGGGGTGTATAAACGGGAGGAACGGTGCTCGACGGGTTCTAAAGCGAATGATTTACGAGCGAGCGGTCTCGGTCTGGAAGCGGAGTCGCGGTTTCGACGCGCGCCGTGCCCCGAGGTAATCAAAATCGCGGTTGCGACGGAGCGGATAGCGGGCGAGGCTGGTTCGGGGGTGGTACTAGACTCAGGGGTTGGGACCTGGGGGTGGCCGGGTAGCGAGCGTCTTAGCGGGCGCATCGGCATCTGTTCGCGAAGGAATTACGACGTAACTTTGTCTCCCAAGATAGCGGGACGGTTTCTCTGGAGCTGAGTGCTGCTAGCCGGGACACACGTAGTATGAGGCGATGTGGCGCGATATAGTTGGTGGGATCCTTTGGATGGAGGTTAACGGCGCTGAGGAAGAGTAAGAGGAAGAGGAAGAGGAGGAGGAGGTAGAGGAGCAAGCGAAGGTGGTGGAGACGGTGGGAGGGTGAGGGCGCGAGCGAGCAAGCGGCGAGCACGAGAGTGTGCATGATGGGTGAGGCTCCTCAGAGGCTTGAGTTTCCATTGGGGTTGGTTCTTGCGATATAAGCTCTCGCAGCCACAGAACCACCAGCCAGCCGGGGCCCCCGGAAAGCCCCTCTAACCCCCTCGAAAGCCCGGCTCGTCTCTCGCAGGCTCCACACTACGCAGCTCGCCCGCAGACCCCTACGAGACATACAGCATACCCACTATCACCCACAGATAGTGGTGGTTTGGGTCGTCTCTCGGTGTGCTACGGGGTGTCGCGAGCCTCATACATATTCAGCGAATGCATCACCCTCTCGTACCCGCTACGTAGCCCACCCCCGCGCAGCCACCACTGCCACCACCGACACCGCCGACGATGCCGACGACGCCGACGACGACGCCGCCCGCCACCTCGGCCAACCTCGATCCTCTATACCCAGACCAGCGGTCATCTATTGACCCGACATCCCCCGGGGCTTGTACCTAGCTACCCCTGGACCAAACTTCCACCGGCCGAAACCCGCTGCCCTGCTACTAAACGAGAATTACAGAGCAGTTTTCGGGACCGATTGGTGTTTAGACGGATCGTCAAAACCGAAAAGAAACAGATACGGATTACGTGATTGTTCCGGCATACTTTTCGTTGCGTCGACGATGTTCGATGGGCTGTTTGTTGGTATTTTACGCATTTGTAACTTCTTGAAGAATTCGGTCTGTCTTCTTCCAAGCATATAGCACCCCTGAAATATGCAAATTGCGTCCCTGGAATGTGTTAACCAGCAGTAGCAAAACGATCAGGAACCGGAAGCCTATCTTCCAAGGGTCTATCCACACGGAGTGGCCAGCAGTCCCCTAAAATTGCAGCTTCGGGATACCCAACGAGGTGCTAACAGTTGAAACGATGCACCGACCAGTGCATCGTCGGGATCGCGGTGATAGTCGTCATCGTTGATGTTTCTCGAAAGGATAGGCTCGCGTGGACGATGTAGGCACGCGAGCGGGTCCTACCGGGTCTCTTGGGCCCGCTCGGAACGTTCGGACAAAAGGGGAGGGCGAAAAGAACAGGCAACGCGGACTGAAGGCGCGCAAGAAGGAACGAATGAACCGAGGCCAGGTATAGAAGCCTAAGTATATACAGGAGGAGGGTATTAATGACGCACGCGTGTTAACTCCGGCACGTGTTCACAATATTATTTATTATTTATGCTAAGTTATGCGGAGCCAGTTCATGGATACCATAGGCTGGCCAGCGGCCACGGTCTACCGTACGTCTGTCGGTGTGCCGTCATCGCTCGGCATATTTATATCAATTACGTGTTATTCCCGCGGCTCGGATTATTATGTAAATGGCCGTTCTCTGTCGCTTCGGATGTCATCGGAGAGAGCTGGCCACGCGTTGCCCGGACAACGATACATTTTTCGAGCTGAATCGACGGTTTCGATCTATCGATCCGACGGTTCAACTAATCTCGAGCCTCAAGAAGATTCGGGAATAGCTAGAATGAGAAGAGACTCGAAGAACGAATCTTTGGTATCATTTTAGCGGAGTCCATCGATTCGTTGCAGCTTAAATGAAATGCCTCGAAAATGCATTCGAATAAATTCGATCAGTGAATCATGTAATCTTCCATTGCTCCAGGACACCGAGATCAACATTTTCTACCAAGAACCTGAAAGTTTCGTAAATTTCCTGCTGCAATCACCGCACCAAGGCGGCGCGGCGTTTTAGGTATATCGGCGGTCCGCGACGGGTCTCCGACGATCGATCGCAATTCCAAGTAGACTGCCGGTCGGTGGTGATAATGACTAAGAAGAGAAACGTCCGGTAGCCGTGGGCCCCGGCTGTCTCTTTCGCGTGTAACCGAATAGCGATGCTAATCTTGTCGCGGTCCGTGGATACGTGGAACGAGAGGGGTCTGCGTGTCTCGCACCCATCCGGGAGGCGAGTTCCAGTTCCAGTTCCAGTTCCAGTTCTCTCTTTCTCTCTCTCTTGCAAGAGAGAGCGAAAGTGAGAGAGAGAGAGAGGAGGGGACGTTGCGCCGGCTTTGGCTCTACTCGGGTGTCCGTTTCCAGTCCTAATACCCTTTATCGCGAATTAAGATGTTGTCAGGGTGTGGTAGCCGGCTTCCCCTTTCTCCGAAACGACACTGTTGGTCGATTCATCGGATCCGTCGTCGTATCGGTCCTGGACACCCATACCACCGTAGAACCCATGGTGGAACCTGGCGAGCTCACGTACGGGGCGCGCGTGGACGCAGGTGCGCCTGTGCCCCGGCGCGTCTTCTTCCGACGGGAATCGTGGAACCGGGTTAATTATTATCGGGAACAGGCAATAAGCATCGGTGGAATGCGATTCACCGGTCCGATTTAACGAGACCGGCATGCATCTCGTTTACCTACTGCCTGGAACCCCGTCCGCGGTGCCCCAACGGGGAAGTTAATCGCCCTCGGCACCTAGCCTGCCAGAAAACAGGAAACTAAAACCGCGTCACGATTCTTCATGCTCTATAGAGTTCCTGGAAGCGAGACAACAAACGGGTCGACACTTGCGGAGACCTGATCGATCAAGTATCGAGCTGCAAATCTTCTGTTTTCAATGACGTAAGAACAAATAGGATCTAAATGGTTTCTAGAACTTGTTCGAAATCGGCTCCATCTCTAGATATCATCTAAATCGCTATACTCTCTCACTGATCTCTAGATCGTGTAATTGTTCTCAGACCACTTCTTACTGGTCTCTGAACGCGTTCTACACGTCCTCTGGCTATGGACCAATCATCTAATCCCCATCTATATCCCTATAACCACTGTCCTTTAATTGTTCTCCAATTCTCTAATCGTTCTAGCTTGATCTAGCTTATCTTCTAGATGTTCTGTGTCTCCTACTTATCTCATAGCTATTCTACCGTTTTGCCACCGTTTTTCCTCTTCTACCGTACAGAAGAGGAGTACAGTACCTAAATCGAATGCCTAGGGCTTGTCGAGTACATCTTTTCCAAAAAGCGTGGATCATTTCACGAAAATATGACAGCGCAAACCGTAGTAAACGACTAATCCTTGTCAAGGGTCAGATTTATAGTATCCCCGGTCTGATAAAATCGTACAAATCGTGCATGCCCAGTAAAAGTCGCGGTTTCGGCCATCGAGTGTTGGCACCGAGGAAACCCATCGGTTCATGTCGTCCTGTAATAAATTCGTACTGCGGCTCGTACAACGCAGGATATTCCGTTTTGCTTGGAATCCGCACAGTGGTCGGCACGTCGTAAATAATCGCGCGATGCTCGCGAGAGAGTAGTAAACATTCAATAAACGAGGGAAATCCGTTTATGGGAATGCGTAATGCCAAGGAGCCACACGCGGCCGATACTAGACGTCGACTTTTACGGTGGGCGAGGGGCGGAGGGGAGCTGTGGTTCGCCGAAAGTAAAAATTATGGTCGTCACTTATCTGCCTCTTTAATGAATACGACATGCTTCGATCGATAAGCGTCGGCCAATTAAATGGGGAATTAACCCCTTGCCTTGTAATATCCTGTCGGACTCGTTAAGAAGTCTTCGGACAGAATTTATTAGACACGCGGACATCATTTATGCCTTTTAAATTGAAACGGACCTAAATAACATTTTATACGAAGTATTTACGTACGAAACGTCTTCGTTTTGCCGAAGGAGATTGTTAATCAGTGTGAGATCGCACGACGGGAGATCAAAAAATTATTGTACCTACCCTGTTTCCTGCTGTTGAAAATGATCGAGCATCGTCTGCAAGCATTATTCGGTGAAAAAGTTGCTTCACTGTACCTTGTATTATGTGTCGTTCCAATTTTTCTATTAAAAGGATTTAAAAGATGTTAACAGGGTCGATTCTGAATCGAAGCATGAAAGAAATTGGATTCGCGCGACAGTGAGCATTAGCAAAGTTTAGGACAGCGGTTCTTCCGACTGTGTACGGTCGTCGAAGAAGGAGATCGGCATTTTACACTTAGAAATTGCCAGGAATCCCAGGTCGATCGAAAAAACGGAAGAAGAGCGGTAGGTTGTCGGGACCCGGTTATTTGATTAAGCTCGTTGGGTAGAAGAAAGAAAGAACGAACGAGTGAACGGACGAACGGTTGTCCGGCTCGCTCGTTCAATTTCCCAAGGTGCTCAATTTCCATCGTGGTCTCTTTTGCCAGGGCGCGAATATATATCTACGGCGAAGGATCGTCTGGACGCGGCAGCGAAATTGCAGGAGCGACGATCGCAATTTATCCGCGGATACCTTCGGCGCGGAGCCGATGATCCATGAGTGGCCCGGAGGAAGAAGTGATCCAGTCGGCAATCAAGGAGCCGGGCCGAGGCATCTTCGATCGGTTATGGCAGGCCAAGAGCCACGGTGGCGGCGGTGGCGGTCCGCTCCGACAGGTTTATCAATGCATATTGGAAACAAGTTGGCCGTTAAAGAAAACGTTCAGCCGCACGCAAAAGGAAGCTTGCTGTCGAGGGTTTCGGGCCCTGACATCGACGCCTCTCTCTCTCTCTCTCTATCTCTCTCTCTCTCTCTCTCTCTCTCTCTCTCTCTCTCTCTCTCTCTCCATCGTTTCCCTCTCCTCTCCGTAATACAACGGAGAGCGATAGCTAATCAAATTACAGTAACTTCCCTATGAAACGGGAAGTTAAAAATACAAGTTTGTGCAGGCTTCTCTACATTTTGGGTACTCCACTACATTTTTAGACAGCTTTCTTTAGAAACTGCTTCAGCATTTTGACGATGAGCAGCACCTCTCTAGACATCTTTGGGTGGGGTCAATTAATCCGGGGGGTCGCGGAAGGTGTTTATAAAAGCAGGTATCGGTGAAGACAGTACAGTTGTCGCACGACTTACAAAGTTCCGTGTAAATTAGAAGTTATAAAAGGGAGAATGAAACCTCTATTACTCGTGCTTGCTGCATACAGTTTTTATTTCGTCTGGCGTTAGCTGTATGAGTCAAATGAAGTGGGTCCGCTCAGACCCAGGTCCTCCGAACTCTAATTTACCTAGACAGGGTGTAGATAGCCGAACAAGGGTAGCGTTCCAGGGCGAAAGACGCAGTAATCCATTAGTATCGCTTTTAAGGCCCGGGGGATTGGGCCCGGTGATCGACCGGGTCTGCTGCGTCCCTGCTCGTCCATGGGGGGCTAAGCGTGGGCCCTTATCTCTCAATTCACTCAGCGAACGAGCGAGGCGCTTCTTGCTTCTACTTCGTCGTCCATCCTCGTTCGTTCCTACGGTTCACCGATCTCTCGAGCCAGAGGAAGAAGAACGGAGAAAGAAAGAGAGACAGGAGGCAATAGAGGATGAGAGGACGATGAACAGGGAGAGGAGGAGAGGGTGAGGAAGAGCGACGCGGAGGGTTCGGAAGACACGGCTACCGGAATCACGACTTAGCCTTCTCCACTCTTCACGGATCGACCCGTTATCTCTCCGGCCATTTGCATATTAAACTAACTCACAGCGCGCGGCATATTTCAGGGAGTGAGCGTGCGAGTGTGCGCCCGAGCGCTCGATGCCTGGCGCGGGCGGTTGACGGTGACAGTGTTCGGTTGGCTTCGAATAAAATTCGCAGACTGAGATAAACAATTATCTCCCATTCTATAGAAAAGACTGTTCGAATTTGTTGAACATTTCGTTGAAGAAACAATTTTTCTGGAACTTTCTCGTGAAACAGATTAGCAAAATGAAAACTATTCGAATATATTGTATTTCAAGGTACTTGATCGATTTAACGGGTTAGAGATTATCCAACAGCTTTTTCAAATGGGTTACATCTGTTCACCGTTCAAGCTGTACTTTAACATTTCTAAATAAATTTTTTCAAAAACAATTCCGCGATCACGATAACGAATATTCGCCAACAAGGACATATTCCTAGTCCTGTTTCGAAGCGTTCGAAGGTCTATAACTGGTCTTAGAAGTCGGAAGCTAATGAACGCCGCGCAGTCGATTGCAATTGAACAATTTCGCGCAGCATCCCTGACCGCTTAATACTCCAACGAGCCTAGCCTGACAAGGTAAGCTACGGCAAGACAAGGCAAGGCGACGCGCCGTGCGAAGGTGTGTATCTAGCCGAAGCATCCTCGAGTTACGGCACTTTCCGTTCCGTGTCCTGGCGTCGAGCGTGATCATCGGATAGAGAGAAGGTGGCAAGAAGCCTGGTCCGAGGATCGATCGTCCTCGGCTGGTCGCTTCTATCCTCTCGGCTGGTTCCCGGTGAGAAAGAAGAACCGTAACGTGGTCGTGGCCAGGGTAGAACTTGGCTGACGAAGAAGAGAGTAGAGGAGAGAGAGAAGAGAGAAGCCGTGTCTTCTCCTTCGGTATTCGTGGCTTCGGTGTTGGTCGGTGTCGAAGATGTGTAGGAGGAGGCTCCACAGGGGAGTCGAAGGGGGTTAGTAGCTAAGGTAGGTAAGCGCTTCATTAGGCCGCGAGAGCTCCCTAATTACACACGGCCTCATTAGCGGCTTCCACTCTCCGCTCGCCCCACCTCGCCCTCTGCTCCATCGCTCTGTACCTTCTACGTGTACACCCTGGGACCTCTCTCTTCCCCCTCTCTCTCTCTTCATCCTCTCTCGTAGCCATATCTCTCTCCTCGTCCTCTCTCGCAGCTATATCTCTCTGCTCGCAGATATACGAGGGGAGAGAACGCGACCAGAGAGCAAGCGAGAGAGAGAGAGGGAGATTCAGCGTCCAACCGATAGACGGACGGATAGACAGAGACGAGAACAGCTGTGGTAGGTGGCTCGAGGGGGCGGCCGAGGGAACCAGCGAGCTCGAGGGAGCCACAACGCTATGTTCCCTGCCGCAACGAGCCTCCCGACAACCGGCTGCGTCTCTGTGTCTGTCTAAACGAGCCACCAAACCACCAAATGCTGCTTGATCGTTCTCCCGAACACGCCGGAATTACGCTGATCCACGCCCCCGCCTACCGCCCCCAATTATTCCGCGAAATCTACGGATTTTTCCCCAATCCTGCACCCCTTCGTCGCCGAATTTCAGTTTACGGTGGTAGACACGATTATTCATCCTTAGTTATATTGCCCCTCCACAGACTGAATGTTTCTCGCTAATCTAGAATAATTTGGTGTAGATAATTTTATAATATACAATTTCAGGATACATATATCTGGGGCTGCAAGGAAAAACACCGTGTGTCTTATAGCATTGAGTATAAGATTTACATTTTTACCAGAAAATAGGTCGTGACAACAATTTCCGATGTGTAGAATTAGTAATAAAAACCATAAACGGCAATATCTTGAAAGTGAAAGTTCCTTGTAATGACAGATACGTATATTATGATTGTTTTGTTTCCTATATTCCTTCGTTGCCTATAAATTAGAATAAATGAAGTTCTAGACTACATTACCAGGCTCGTTCGAATTAATTTTGAATATTTTTTCGCTAGCCACATTCATTCATCGGATTTGTTCGAGCGAGTAATTTACAAGATGTTTACCAGTCAGATTCGTTGATTAAATCTCTATCGCATATCGTATGCAGAAATATTTGTAAGACTCATTATCCTACAACAAAATGATGTGACAGGCATCGGGAACGTCCACCATTAATATTACAAGCGATGTACAAATTGCCAATATCCGCGAGCGCGGAGCGTCAGTAAAAATGTCTCCCGAGCGAAAAAATCGACAGCTGTCAAAAGTGAACGCGGCCGCGGGTAAACCGTGTGTGCAGACACGTCGAAGGATAATTGTGATTGGTAATATTTTGTGTAACGACGTTCTGTAAACGACAGGGCGAAGTGTGCGTCGCACGGCCGGCTGCTTTTAAAGAACGTTAATTACACGATTTCGGAGTTTAATATCCGCGAACAAGGCGGCCGTTGACGCGCGTGCCTCGATTTCTGAAAGACAGGCAAAACGCGCGGCTCGGTGAGGCGCGCAACGGCGGCACTGGCGCGATGACAATGTTTAATTTGACGGCTGATCGATCCCTGTTTTATTTCGCATTACGCGGTTTTGAATTTTCATTCCGTATAATAGCTCGGTCCCCGGTTAATTTTTGAAGGACAGAAGGGGCGTGTCAATCGAGCTCTCTCGCTTCGCGCGAAGCCCTACATCGATTTCACGGTGCCGCCGGAATCACCACAGGAACCCGTAAAATTAATCGGACACGACGGGCTGACGCGTGTCCATCGAAAATTCCTCTGCTCTTTGAAAAACAGCGAAAAAGAGAGAGAGAGAGAGAGGAGGAAAATCGGGAGCAGCGAATTTCGGCGGAGGAGACTGCCAAAAGGATTCGGACGACCAGTGGATTCGATCTAGCCATCCGTGAGTGAAATTAATCGATGTGTATGGTGAGTATATTTGACACTAAACTTACCACTGCCGCGTTAAATCGCTGGTTTTATATTTTTCATTTCGCAATTATTGAAATTACGAAGTTGATTCATGGAAATTGATTCGATAAACTTTTTTACCCAACCGCGAATTGGGATAAAAATTGCACAAAATTTAAAGGAACAGAGCATTGTCATTTTTATAAGATGAAACATTTGAATCTCTTTTACTGCCCGGTAGGTTTAGTTCTGATGCTTCGGTAAAATGTGTTTTGTGGCGAGCGTGGGAGGTTAGCCGCCAAAGTTTCATTAAAGAGAGTGCTTGAAAAGTCAAAATGATTAAGTAAAGTGAAGAAACGAAGAAATACTTTTTAGAGACTCCGCGCACTCTGTGTTCTCGAGGTCTTACCAACAAGAAACGATAAATTAGCGGGCATCGTTGGTCTTAACGACGCGTTAAGCGACGTGTAAAAACGACGGTCCCTGTGTTCGGGGGTTTACGCTCGCGCACCCCCTTCAGCCCTGTTGAAAGGGATGACTTACCGTCGCTATTTTCGATTTCCTCGTGGGGGAGAGATACGAAAGGGGTGAGCAAAGCTCGGAGCACGGCGAGACGTTTTAAATGCATAAATAATCGACCGTCCACCCGGCAGCAGGACGCAAAGGAACACGCTGCCTGGTCCCGTTGCATTTCCGGTCGACATCCTATCCACTGAACTGTTAATCGATACGAATTGCCTCGCAAGGTATCGGCCCGTGGATTTCCCTCGATGTCTCGCACACCCTGTTCCAATTACATAACGCCACCGTGTCGCGATATTTAAAATCATTGCCTTTACTTGACAGGCGAAAATAACATAAGCCCCAAGTGTCAATGATTGCCTACAGAGCAACAATCCGTGCTAAAAATTCTTTTTCTGTTTACGAGTCTCGTTTCTAGAACCTCTGCAAGTAAAACGCGCGCTATCCCGTTGAATCTGAGAAGAGCCGAGTATTGTAGGGGTCAGGTCGGACCCAGGCGGAGGTGGTGCGTCGTTCTCCACGATGGAACCTTTGGAACCCTTTGGATCAGGCTAAAAAAGCCATTAGGGCTTGTGATCGCGCAACCCTTGGCGCGATCGCGTTAACGAGCCCAATCGATCCTGTTCGAGGTAGGTTCGACTAGACGCGTGGTCCAGAATCACGTACGCAGTCAGGCAAACGTGCAGGCTAGCGATCGAGTCAGCCAGTCAGGCAGAGAGTCAGAGGCAGGCAAGCACAGATAGAGAGACAGAGTGAGGCGGTGAGGCAGAGGGGGCAGGCAGAGAGGCAGGCAGAGAGGCAGGCAAGCAGGCAGGCTGGCAGGCAAGCACGCACGCGTCCACGTGCATAATGGGGGTGTATAATACGCGCGCGTGGAAGACAATGGACGCATTGTGCAGGTAGATACGTATACATACATGCAAGGGGCGTACAAGCCGAGCGTCGTTTGGGCATATTGACAGACTAATGATCGCGCGGAACAAAGGCCAGACCGTCACGTGGTCACGTGGTCACGTGATGGACCGTTTCCGGCGCGATGAAACGCCGCGAGGAGGACCGCGAGCTGCATTCAACCCCGACCGATGCACCGGACCGACAGACGACACGCATCAATCAGCCAGCCCGACCGAAACCGCCGAGCCGAGCCTGAGGACTCTGCACGAGCCGTGCCTCTTCTGCCCCCGACTTTCCTTCTTCAGGATCCACCTAGCCTACCAAGCTACTCGCTCGGATACTCCTCGCCCCCGGTCCCTTAACTCCTCGCCTTCAGCGGGATATTAATCGCGCCGCCGGTGGTCGACGACAAGTTGCAGAACGGTTTCTAAGAATCGCGGCACCATTTTCCGCGAGACCGTCTTCTTCTTCTTCTCTTCCCCCAATGCAGGTGAGATGCTAAACGGTAACGATGCATTCACGCTTTGTTCGCGGGCGAGATTGTTTTGGGTCTTCTTTCTCGTTGTCCCGTTTGACAAATGAGTGTCGGCTAACTCTGGGAAGATCGTCTCACGATATACAATATCGAATAAAACATACAATATCGTTTTACTTAATCCTCCGAGCGCCATGATGTTGCGGTAATAACTTGATGTTCGCCGACGTGAATTGGATTACAGTGTAAGGTAAAAATTGCATTATCCTGTGCCTAAGTCCACGATAACTTGTACGAACGAAATAAATGAAACTAGTGTGAATCGCAGAAAATTCGCGCGGCATTCAACGCGATAATAACCTCGCCACCAGGAACATTGTACGAAACGAAATGTTAAGAACCATTCCGAACGAAGCGCGGCTCTTAATAATCCCGCCACCAGAAACATTGTACGAAATAATTGCATAGTCAACTGCACAATGGTTCCGAGGGCGCAGTGTGCAGCAGGCCTGTCGGTGCGGCGAGGGTTAATCGTCGGCGACGGTCGACGATCGTTAAATCGTGGCTCTTAATTGCCACGATCCCGCGATCAAAGGCAGCTCTCGTCGTAAACGCGGCTTCGTTTAGCCACGGTTTCCCGTAGGAAAGACGTTCTCCGTTCCGGGAACATCTCGCGTCGCGTCGCGTCGCTTCGTATCGCAACGTATCGCATCGCTGCCGTAAATCGCTCTGCCGGTTTATTGGATAATCCCGCGGCGTTAATGTGTCGCTGGCACGATCCCGCTAGCGTCTTTGTCTGGTTCGCGATCCTCCCAACAGGATCCTCGACGATCCTCCTCGATGATCCCGGAAGACATCCCCTAACGCGGCTCTAACCCGTCACCCCCTCGAGGAGCGTGCCAGCCAGAGCTAAATCCAGACATATGATGCGCGGAGCCGTGACATGCAAATCTGGTCAAAGCCCGCCGCCATTACGTTTTCAAATCTTTAAAGTGTATTTAGACAGTCGGGGCCTGGTCAGCACAGGACACGCGATCGACTGAACCGTTCGAGCACCCTCCACGACATTTCCCTCGAACGTGTTTCTTCCACTGATATTTCTAGAGCTTTCACCACTCTGCTAACTGGAATTTTCTAATAGTCTTCTTCAAACCGGAGATCAACATTTGGGCAACTAAACTGTTTAACCTTCACTCTGCGCGCATACAGTGGGTGTACAAAGGATTCGTACATCTTTTAAGAAACGAATCACTTTTTTCAAAATTCTATTAACCCTGCACTGAAGTGTAATCACATCCGATGTACGTTTTCAGTGCACAATGCAAAGTAAAACGAATACAAAGATTACAAAATTTCATTGAATATATAACTAATTCTCTATGAATCGAAATAATCAATTTAATCACTTCCATTTTTAATCATGCGTGGAACACGTCGTGGATAGCGTTCCTAAGAGAACTTTTTATTAGTCTGCCACACACTCGCACTTATTTCGTTCGTAACTCTACAACATCGTTATAATTTCAATAATTCTCGGAACAAGCAGTGATACGTTTAGCGGACGGGTCTAAATATATTTTCAAACGATCTACGCTATGCAATTTCATGTGAAAAGCAGCTTTCTCGACCGTCAACGGAAAAACAATAATTTTCATCGGTTGAAGAATAGCGATAAATAGTAAAAGAGCGAAACAGGACGGGCAGAAATGAAAATTTCCGGTCGGTGAATAGAAATTGTGGCGCTTGGAGGAGATAGACGGGTTATGGTGGCGATAATCGTAAAGATCGAGGCTTTCTCGATCGCAGACGAGGTAGCCGTGTTCTTGGAAGCCGGCGACGGTTCCACGGAGTGGATCGGCGGGGCAAAGAGACGCGTGGCCGGCGTAAACGCTTGCGGATCGAGCGGTGCGATCGTTCGACGTGGACGATCGATGTCCACAGTCGGAGACGAGTTTTTGCCACACGCTCCTGCAGCCCGAGCAGCAGCAGCAACAACGTCGACCGTTTATTTCGTTTAACTTTCGATTCGCGAAGCCGCGCAGGGCGGTCCGGCCCGAACCTGCACGCGTGTGCAAGCGTGTTCTGCCCGTTCCCTTCGGGAGCTGCGCAACCTTCGCGTTTTATAGCGGGGCCAATTAATGCGGAATAAAAAGTAACCCGGGTTCGAGGGTGGTCGACACCCACTGTAGATCGCAGTGATCTTGCTCGGCTTCGATCGCGATGATGGAGTTCCTTTAACCACAAGATACGTCGCGGTATACTGTTCCCGAATTTTCACAAAAATCCTTCAAGTTCTTTAACCCTCTCGTTTCCTAGACTTTGCGGATCTTTATGTGAAATAAATATTGCCATCTCTTGCCATCCTTTAAAACAGTTTAACGGAAGAAAATTTTCTAGGATTGCTATTTATGATGTGTTTCAAATTTTTCAATTTTACAAATATATATTGCATAAAGATGTATTTTTGTTTGTTTTATAGACGCTTGAGGTACAGTGTAGACAGCATTGTGTTGTAGCTCTGAAGGACAATCTATCTAAAATGAAACGATTTGAGTTTCGCTTCTTTCTCAACGAAGATTAAAAGTAGCGAATGTATAAAATTCATTTGACTATGTTTAAATAGAAAATCTATTAGTGGTATTTGTTTGGTTGATGAATCCGCGATGAAGAAATTTTTGTATCATTTGCTGTGAGATTTAATTGATGATTGTGTGAGGGCTGAACGCGTATAGACGTTTTTATGGCGCACAGAAGATGGATCACCCGAAATTTCATTTAGCAGAGCAAAAGAAAAATGCAGCGAGGTCGGCGCGGCGAGAGAAAACAGTTTTGATAAGAAGAAAGACGGTTCCAGCCAGGCCTATCTCCTTTTTGTTCCTGCTAGTCCCGCGGGTCTCCGATTCCTCTTCTCTCCCGTAGTTGCGAGATCATCGGTACAAAGAGACGAAACGCGATCGATTCGCGGTATTCCATTTCTTGCCGGCTCTGATCCCGAACCAGTCGCTTCACAGCGGTGCTGGTAGCAGAGCCTGGTCCTGGATTTCCACTTTTTGGCAAGGACTGGTTCACGAGACGGTCGCGCCGCGTCGACACCTTTGTGCGCCGCGCCGGAGACGTCTGTTTCCGAAAATTGTTCAAACTAAAATTCCTCTACGCGGACTAAGAAACTTTTTTCGTCCCTGAAAAGTCTTCCCCTTGTAATAAGCTCGTCAAACTTCATCTACAATTTTTCCCCGCTGTCTCGAGGAGCTTTCAATGCGGTTATCAAATTTTTGAATCACTAAAATCACTGATAATTTAAAGATAGAATCTTTCCCTTTATAGCACGTGGACTAAAAAATGTTTCCGTCACTGAAATTATACTACACTTCGTTATTAATCTCTTCCCCTTGTAATAAGCTCTTCAAAAAGTTTTATCTACAATTTTTCCCCGCTGTTTTGAGGAACTTTCAATGCGGTTATCAAATGTTTTGATCACTAAAATCACTAAGAATTTAAAGATAGAATCTTTCCCTTTATAGCAAGCAATCAGAACCTGCCATACAATTTTCTATTGCCACTCGATCGATCTTTGAAACGTTCCATTGCGCCGTTCGATGTTCACATTTTGGCAAGTAGTGCTTCGCGAAACGTGTGGCCCGACACCTTCGCGATTATTTTCAGCTGGAGAAGACGGTACCGGTGCATCGGGTCGGCATCTCGCATGAGGCGGGTGAATTCCAGCGTCCGATCGGGTCCCGGCCCGCGCCGATACCCGCGTTTGTTCCTGTTGCATGAAATAATAAATACGCGGACCTGACCGAATGGTATTGCGCGGGGCTAAACTGACTCGTAAGCGTGGAAGTCGCGGAACAATGGGCGCGGACTCGATCGAACAGTCGGGGAGGGGGGTGGCGAAGGGGGTACGATGAAGGGGGCTATACTAAAGAGGGAGGAGGAGGAGGAGGGTGCCGGTCAGGAGGAGCCGGGAACGACCGTCGACACAATGGGGACCAAGTTGGCGGTCTGACCTCCGACCTCCGGCTCCGCACCACCGGATCACCTTATTCGCATTCGCATTCGGATTCGTCCGTTCGATTGTGTGCTAATGCCTCGCGCGGTCTCCGCTACCGCGGGCTTTGCGCCGCACAACACACTGTCTCCGTCTCTCCTCTCCTCTCTCTTCCCTCTCCGCCCCACTACCTCTTTGCGAATCTAGCCGCTTTCTTTCTTTTCCCGCTGTTTTTGCAAGCCACCGCGAACGCTTCTGAAAGATAGCCGCGCTCGCGTACCAGATGGAATTTCCATCGTTCGATCGGCTACGGTCCAACTACGGCTCTCCTTGGGTCACCTTTCGAAGCATGGTAAGATTTATCATAGTACGACTTGCAGCTATGAATTTCATGCACTTGTAACGAACTTGAGTAGATCCCTAAGTAGAAAATATAAGAATAAGAAAATTAGTAACTGTATCCTAAAATACGAATACATTGATACACGTGTATTTAAATATACGTGAAATAGTATACCTTTACCCGTGTACTTAAAATGGCACCTACTGAAGTACGTGTACGTAAAATACACGTGAAATAGGGATCTCTAATGAAAATTACTCGCGCAGCTTTATGCTCCTGAATGCAAAATACGCCTCGTAAACGCGATTGCGACATGGATTGATCTTTTATTCAGCACTTTTGGCTAGTGAAAACCCTATCTTTGCATTATCGAGAAATGAGAGAGTGATCCTGGAAACGAGTGAACCCCCTTAAGAGTGCCTTGTTTGAAAAGTGTCGACGGTAGTTAGAACCGAGTAGTCCAACAGCGGAAGACAGTAGATGTTTGACGAAATGAAGGAAAATGGTGGATCGAGGATGGCGGGTGGTTCGAAACGCGGCGGGTCGCCTCGGCCGGTTCTGGCGGGAACGCGAGAGAATAAACCGGGTTTCCGGTGGCCTTGCACCCGAATTTGAAACTTTCCCCGTTAGCTGGTGGCTGGGGGCGGCGGGGAAACGGCGCGACCGACTGGCAGAGGGGTTAGGGTGGCAGGGACCAGGGGTGGAACGAAGGTCAGTGTCTGCATAAAACCACGCGAGCCTGGAGGCTACAGGCTGTCGGGTTCGAGACTACCGCTGAGGCGTTTGCTATGCGGGCTGCGCAGCCCGTGGCTACGTGCCCTGCCTGACGAGCCACGACTCAAATTCAACTCAAACTCGGTTTTCTGCATCTGCTGGTCTGCTTTCCCTCGTTGCTCTTCCACTAACCCGACTCTGGTCCTTGCTGTCCGCGCGTCTCCTCTTCCCTATCCTCTTTCTCTCGTCTCCTCTCCACTTCACCTTCTATACGCCCCCATTGGCCTCAACTTCCGCCACTGACTGCCTGTCTTACCTTTCCGCGTGACTGACCGTCGTCTATTAATTTCGTACGGAGCCCGTCGCACATCTTAATTCAATCGCTTTCTTCCTCGCTCCTTCGATTCTTGTTTACCGATCGAATGATTGCAGCTGACCCTTCGGGCCTGGGTCCTTTTGCCATTCGCCTCGACCCAGGAACCATTTTAGTCTTGGGAATTATTGGTAATCTTCTGGCAAATTGGAATTGAGGAAAAAGCAGATGACTGTGAGTGTTCGTCATTTTCAAAAATGGTTATTGCGAGCCCCAGCATCCTGCTCGTGTCAGAAAAGATTGTAGTTTTTCTAACTGAAAAACAATTAACAGTCATATTTACAGACTTTTTATAATTTTTGTCTTAATGTCACTCTACATTTACACTTCATATTTTTGTAACTTACCTCTCCCTTTTTCTCTTTCCCGTTTTCTGTAACCCATGGTAAAACGAAATAGGGGGTAATTATACAGGAGAGAATCTACGGTTTAACATAAAATTTCTATTCACAATGCTCCGCTTTCAAGAAAATCGTGTTCGAAAATCCGTTCAATGCTGTTACATTAGCATACGCGAGAAGTAGAAACAGCCAGTCATGGACAGGCCATTAGCCGACGCATTCGGTAGCACACGTATCTTACAAATTCCCTACCTTGTTTTTCATGAAAACAGGATGTCCCGTAAAAAAGTTTCTACTCTACTTTTTTAATCCACTCGTTCCCTTCGAATCTAATCCCACAATCTTCATACATCCAAAATACATCCTCGCAGCAAGACGACCTGATGTTCCAAGGGACTGACTATGGTAGCTACGTCAATAAAAAACATTCAACGAACTCAACCATTTTGGCATAACAGAGATTACATGTACCCATAATTATGTAAGTGGTCTAGTAGTAAGTGATATATTTCTTGTTTCGAGACTAAATGACTATCTAACGGTTCATTTTTCAGAATATCATAAAATTACATTGAATTAATTTAGTTTAAAATACTGTGATATAAAATATCTGATAAGACTTCTTCCCCTGGAATTTAATTTAACAATCTACCAATGACTAGAATAAATTCTTTCGAGCACAGTCGAACTGAAATCTTCGCCGCAAGATTGATTGCATCTTCTAAGGAGTAAGCTATGCAGCTTCTCCGACTGAAAATCGTTTCATTCCGTTCAACGGACTCATTCATTTCCGAGAACATTCGTCAAACGAACGTTTCCCCCGGCAATAAAATTCGCACGGCTCCCAGGACGTCATCGACGCCGCTCGAAATGTAGCAGGATATGCAATCAGTGAAATAACTGGGTGTATAGACAGACGCGGGCGCGGGAAGGTTGAGCGACAAGCGTGACGGGCCGGCGAAGCGGCCGATTACCTGGCCGGCGATAATTAAACTGAACTAAAAATCCAATCTTGTCGATCCTCGCCCTCGATGTTTCCCTACGGGCACCACGGTTCTCCGTGTTTTTCGTGCCTCCCTGTCGCCGCCTCCGTCCTCGTGTTTCCCTCGCTAATCACTGTCGAATAATCGCTTCCGGTCATCCTGGTTTTTCGATAACGACTGCAACCAACAGAGATCCGACCCGCGATTTTTACACTCGGCCATTTCGACCAAACCTTAAACAAACAACTGTCATTCTCCGCAAGATCTTTTGTCTTCGACGATTACTCCAGTTGCTTTTTTATATATTTATAGATTTTATATATTTATAGATTTCATTAATTCTGATAGAATTTTTGTTTTATTAGAAAATCTCACATGAGATTTATTTCAACATAATAAAGAAAATATAGTACATTGTTGCAGAAAATAAAACTGAACATACATAGTAATATGATAAAACATGAAAACAAAATACATAAGAGTTAAACCGCTTAAACCTTAAGGCCACAGCTTTTAAAAAATGACAGCATAGAGCGACAAGCCCTGATATTGGGTTTGGCTATTATCAGTGAAGCAATGCTGATAGGGTTCCACTGAATTGACCCAAAAGTATATATAAAATTTACAGGTGTAATCGGACCCCATACATTTTTTCGAGGAAAATGTAGAGAAAAAATTTGTCTCCACAGGTATTCGTCAAATTTTATTGATTTTTAGAAAGATTAGCATGCAACGCTTAAACAATTTGGAACATTTCTCAGATAGATTCCCAGAAGATTTTTGTAAATTTTCCATTGGTTAACTTTTTATTTCCGTTTTTGTCAGACTGTGGTGCATTTGCATCCCATAGCGCAGGCAGAAGGTTGAAGATGGGTGGTTGAAATCCATAGGACTTGTTTCGCCGGAAGAAAAGCTGAGCCGAAATGGACGGCGTGTCGTCGGGCGGGAAGAGCGTACACAATGCGAACGGAAATCGATTTTTCGAAAGGACGGAGGTGGTCGGCGAACGACGGCAACGGCAGCGAGGCACTTAACCTCCGTTTCGTCGCGCGATAGCAGCAGGATCAGCTGACTAGCAAAACTGACCTAATTATTATGCATTTATTCGCGCGTATTCAAATGCGCCGGACGGCGGCGGTGGCCGTTCCGTCTCTCTCTCTCTCTTTCTCTCTCGCTCCCTTGTTCTTTACCACTATCTCTCTCTCCGACTCGTTCTTGGTTCTGCGCGTGTCCCTTTCGCTCTCCTTTGCACCAACACGCTCTATTCTCACAGACGATCTCAACGCGCGCATGAACGCGGTTCTATCGAGGAAACAACCGCGCGCATTTTTCTACTAACGCGCACTGTCGTCGAAATTAGTCTCCAATAGCTTCCACTTTTGATGAATTCATTGTTCTTAACAAAGTCATGTTGAAAAACCATGATTACGTAAGTCCTCGACTTGCGCGGATTCTTAGAAGCAAGTCAGAAAACCAATTCGAAACTGTGAGATTCGTTTTTTGTTTGCCAGAACGGGATCTTTCCATGAACATCGTTGGTTTATTTGAATTTTCCTTTCAAATGAGCACACAAACAGTCAGTACCATAAGTATTCGTACACCCTTTAAAGCAGAATAACTGTTTCTAAATTATACCAAACGATCTGATTGTGAGCAATTAGAAACAGTGGTTTACTAAATAATATGCAACAAAGATTTTTCAAAAAATACAATTTACAAGGTTTCATGCAAAAATAAAAAGAGTTCTTCGATTTACCGTAATCGTAAATAACTGCGACTTCCGACTACTGTCGGAACCCGGTAGATAGGCGATTACCACGATTCTACGAAACAAAAATGAAACCAACGCACAGATAGGGTTTAGCCGAGAGATCTACGCCGAGTATTTTTCCACGGGCACGCATTGTGTAGATCGGCGTCGGCCGGCTTCCAATTTCGGTAAAATCGTAGTCGCTAACAGTCCCGCGATCGTGGCTGGATCTTGATCCATTGCGGGAGACGCGATCGCGATAAGAATCGTTTATTATCGCTGCAACTAGGGCCCGCGATTTAGAGCGATCGGCTAATTGGACGGGAACTATGTGATCAAGGATTGCAAAATCGATCGCTTGCCTGTTAGCACAACCTCTATTTCTCTCTTTCCCTCTCTCTCTCTCTCTATCTTTCTCTTGATTGCACTCTAGCGTGCACGGCCGGCGACAGCCGTTCAAGCTTCAAGGACGAATTAGCGGAAGCAAAAAACTTCGCGAACGTATGCAGTCCATGTTTTTTTCTACTTGTGCACTCGCGGCCCCTCCCCTCTTCACCCCTCGATTTTCCGCTGCACCGGCGATCGACGCTCTCCTTGAACCGCCGATTACACCTTTGCGTCCGGTGCCACCGATCTCCTCCTCCCTGCACCTCGTGCGTTTTTCCTCCTGAACCGAGAGGTGCGAATGTCCGTGACACCGGCCGCAACGAACGGGCACACGGAATTTTGCCGTCTTCGCTACGATTCAATACCGTTTCAGAATCTTTTTTCGCTGTACAGACACCTTCACCAAGTTTTTCTGAACGGCGTTTTCTCTAAATTGTTTCATACAAATTGGCGAAGCTCGACGGAGCGTTCCGAGACTCGATTTTCTTCAAACAATATCGTTTCTCATTCTGTGCGTTCGATCTAGGCTCCTTCTAATGTTAACCATCGAGATGTACGATGAGAAAAACGTACGTGTATACGTCACTGTACTGTAATTAGATTGTATTGGAGAACCGAGTGTGGCTGTACTTCAGACTTCCTAGGATTGTCAAAAGAATCGATATCCTAGAAACAATCTAATGATGAGCATTTCCGTTAGACGATATCGTTTCTCATTCTTCTGTAAGTAAATTAAGTTAGCGAACTGAGTGTGGCTGTACTTCAGGTTTGCGAGGATCGTCAAAGCATCGATATTCTAGAAACAATCCAATGACGACTAGGCTGCGGATCTTTGTGCAACATAAAATAAATTGAAGGAGAAATCATATTTTGACATCTTCAATTTTTAAAATATTTCAACAATTTTGAATTGATAATGATTGAATGCATAAAGATCCGCAGTTTAACGATAAGAATAGATAGCGGACTCGATTTACAATAACTAATTTTTCTTAACTTCTCAAACCTGAAATTTTCTTGAAATTCAAAAGAAAAACGAGGATGATGGATTGGCAGACAATCATAGAAAATCCCAATAAAATTCTTAGCATTTGTACGATAACATTCGTACGATGAACGCCACTTCAAACGAAGAGCAATGATAGTGATATTTAGTTACTATGTTGCTCGTTTAACCGTGTAAAACGTGACACGTTATACTAGTAACATTTTCAAACAATGGAAACTCTTCTGTGAGTCAAAATAAATACAACCTTGATTATACATTCTCCAACAGCCACCATACACATCGGCTGATTATTTCCAAGGTCAAGCACTTTTAACCCCGTCGTATGTATTTGTTGCACTATTGTTCCCATTGGCGAACATTGTATTAAGCTCTCACATTAAGAATCTTTACATATTGTTACGCGGAAAGTGGGGTGACAAAGTTCATCGGGAAACAGTGGAAATTTACAAACAACTTATGTAAGAATCGTTGACAAACAAATACGATGTATTGTAACTCATCGAACGACCGTCGCGTGCGTCACTATATGTACAACTAAATACGAATATATGGTGAAAATCAATTTCCATGATCCCGAAAAGAAAAATTCCAACTAAAAACAATGTCTTTTGGTCTGATTTTGATCGAATCCGCAAGAACAGGGCCCAAGAGCTAAAAATTATCGGACTATTACTTAAATGCTTAATCGAAGTCGCTATCAATATTAGTCTCGGAATAAAAGCAAGTACATCCTGTAGAATGTGAATATTCCAGGTAAAAAATGTGTTGCTTTTGGAATTACAACTGCGTCTAGTGCAAAGGGTTGAAGAAACAGTACTCCTTTCACTAAAATCCTCCGAGAGAGAATCGACACCCGTAAAACGTCTCAAAACCCAAAACAACGGTTCTGAAAACGGTCCTGCGTGCGAGGGACATCTCGAGCAGGATTCAGGGGCAAAGGAGCGTCGCGGTGTCATGGAAATAGGCGTCGGGGCTTGTCCGCCTTGTCTAGTCGGTATTTCGGTCGGTCGGTCGGTCGATGCTTCGCTTTCGCCGTTGTGGAGCGTGTGCTGGGTTCCCTGTGCTCCTACGGGATGCGAGAGAGAGAGTATGCGGGTATTCTCACAGGCTCATGGGGCGGACAGGGACGTAGCAGGGTGGTTGGTCTGTGTTGGGGTTCGTGTACACACGTAGCAGCGTCCAGGGAGGGTCGCGGGAGGGCGTCTCGGCGCCATGCTGATTTGCATGCGCCGCCATGACGGGCGCCGCCGCTCGAGGGGGGTTGCGCGACGCACGGGACACGGGGGGAAGGTTGCGGGAGGTTGAGTGAGGGTTAGGAGGGTTCGGAGGGTGAGCATCGATCGCTTTCTCCTGTCCGCCCGCTGCTTTCAACCCCCCTGCACACCACTCCGGTCGCCAACTACCCCTACCGCCCTCCAAAAGCCAGCAGCCGACAACCCCCACAGGCTCGCTCCATCGTCTCTCTCTCTCTCTCTCTTGCCCCCACTACCTGGTTTTACATTTCGCGCTCGTTTTCTCTCGCAGCTCCGTTTCTTTCCTCCGTCCTCGTTCATTTTCCTCGCTTCACGCTGTGTTATCTTTTCCTCGTCCCTCCCTCTCCCCGCGCATCCCCCGCCGTTTTTCTCAACCCCAGCAAACGCGGGCGCGCGCGCGCGAGCGAGCGGACCGACGCAGCTCACCCCCAATAACCGACGTCGACGTCGGAAACCAGAAAACAACGGACCCTGTTCTCTATTTTTCTCTATCGCGTTCTCTCTTTCGTACTCGTTTGTGTTTGTTCTCTTTTTCTCTTCCGCTCTTTCCTTCAGGCTGGTCGCCTCTTCTTGCTCTGTTCAACTTCACCCTCGCTCTCTCCTCCCCGCTTATCATTTTTCACGCGCCCGCGAGAAAATTCCCTTTCGTCGCGGGTGAAAGCGGCCCGCGTCTCCGATCGAACACCCTCCCGGATATTCAAGTTCTCCTTGTTTCGATGTGATAGTCGTTTGGAGCGTCCAGGCGAGGCGTTTTTTTTCTACATAGTTATGGTGAAATTTGCAGAACTGGTTTTATCAAGACAGACCTCACTGATAATGATTCAGCGATAACGGACTTGACCGACAAAGATCGTAATCGACAGTGGTCTAGATTTAATCTAATTCCTGTTGCTTTCGATTGTTGTTAATGGTTGAAAACCGATGCAAAGCTGTGTAGAGTAATTCTGGAACTAAGATGCTGCAAGAATGTCTGATCATTGAGCAGCCTAATCTACTCGTCGGTAGACACAGAATTGTATGCATTTCTATCGATGGAATTTTTTTTTTTTTTTTTTTTTATTTATACAGGTCGCATCAACAACAAGGTCATTAGCGACCACAAAGATTATAACAAATTGCGCATGAATACAATATTATGTCCTTATTTTAATAAACATAAATAGGTGTATTGAAGAAGTTATCGGTAAGATTACAGAGTATCATAGATTTTTGTTGATTTAAGAAATTTTAATACTTGGGCTATGTTCCTACTAATGTTGAAGCATTCACTTAAATTATTAGGAATAGCTAATCGTCTTCTCTGGAAGGATAAAAGGGGGCATTGCAAGATGAAGTGTTCAACAGAAAGTAGTGTATTGCATCGTGAGCAAACAGGGGGCGAATCTTTCAAAATTTTGTGTAAGTGAGTCAAATTTGTATGGCCGATACGAAGTCGGGTGATAACAACCTGGTCTCTTCTATTAATGATCGGAGGACAGTCATTGTTATTAAGGTCTTGTCTAACCAAGGAGAGTTTAGAGGGAGGGGAACTAGACCATTCTGCATTCCATCCAGTTCATCGATGGAATTGTTAGCGCTTCTTTATGGAACAAAAACGCAGAGCTCAGGGAAAAAGAGAGGTTTGAAGCGGGAAAAAACGGATTGGGAGCACAAACGGTACGAACAAAGGACGCAGTCGTCTATTTACTTATGCGGCCGCGGATGAGCTCCGAGGGGCGGCGCTGCATGGCGGGTGCAAGGGGTCACTGCCTCTAGCTCTGTTTGTTTTCGTTGGACCACATAGCGTGATACGTTTGCGTAATGCGCCACGTCCGTCGTCCTTTCCTCCCCCGCGATGCGCCCGCTATGTTACCGCTGGGGGTGACGCGGGCTGCGCCGGAATCTGCTCGACGATAACTCATGCGTGTTATCCTTGGATGCGTCCTCCCGCGTTCTTTTATCGAGGAAGAAACTCCCTGTACGCTAGTTTACTTCGCCCGCTTGAAAATGGACGAAAAATCTAACGATCTTAGATGTTCAAACTGTAGATTTTGTATGAACCATCATCTTTTGAAACTTGGTAGACTTTTTGGAGAGGGCTAATAAGATTTTGGTTACTTTTGACTCCCGTATAACGCGGTGAAAAAATTGTCTAAAATGACTGCATATCTATATCTTTTGATTGTGATTTTTTGTTATTAAAGTACCTATATTATGTAAGAAGACTCGGAGGTTCGACACAACACGTTGTTATCTGTCGCCTGCTCGCAGAGAACTGTTTTATTTAACAAAAACTGAACGAAACATACATTTGTTAACAAAAGCCTTAACGTGACATATAAATCAATAAAATTATACATAACAAATAAATATATGATAAAAACAGTCATCCACACGGTGAGATATTACAAACATTCAGTCATCCACACGGTGATATATTACAATTATAAAATTAAAAATGACACTTACTAATTTTGTTCTAGTGTAGAGAGAAATAAAAATTTTCTACCTCAATCAGCTTTTGTTTGTCTACAAGGTTGTCTACAATTCTACAAGAACGGAGAACACTGTTTGAACATTCCCCGTCCGGTAACAATAAAACAATAAATCAATGACGATGAGATGACAGATTTCGAATTTTTCTCGCGTCAAAATTGATCGAGATTTCAGCGAGGCTTTCACGAACTGGAACAGAAATGAAGATTTCAATCAACCGCTGGTTCTCCACGATGAGAAACCGGAAACTCGGGAAGAATGAAGGTGTCAGAACATCCGTGAATCGCAGCTGTTAATGTGTCCCGTAACACGCGGTCGGCCGACGTAGATGATCGCACGCGCGTGTAATAAGATAATTGACCGTTCCGTTCGGCGACGAGCGGATAAAGTTGGCAGGTGATGCCGTTCGATGACAGCAATTTGCGTTCGTCAGCACGCCTAGTAAAGCGGTCGTTTCCGGTCGGAGCGTGTTGTATCCGTGACTGCGATCGGTTCGGAAAGATCGCGGACGAGACCTCCTTAGTCAACGGAGAAGATATTATTAAGTCTGCGAAGGACGTGGAAAGGTTCGATTAAAAGGTTCATGCTCTGCGAGGAAAAACTGCGCTCAGGAACTGCACTGAAGTTGCGCAAAAACTGCAGCTGGCTTAATCGGGAAACGCGATAGAAAGCGAAAGTCGTTTAGAAAAGACGACAATATCGATGCTGGTGGAGATTAAATCTTCAGGGTTCAAGCTACAATCTGGGCTTTTATCGAATATTACAACTGAGCTTCTATTGAACATTAGACGATCCTTCTAGGTTACTTCTAAATATTCATTACTACCCAGATAGCACCCGGACGTCCGATATACGTGCAATGGACGTCCGTGCTATGTGGGTAGAGTACGGATGTTTGTACAATTTTCAATTTTGCTAGACAAATTTTGAAAAAATGCAAAAATCAAAATCTGATTTTCAGTGGTAGTAGCCTTCGTAGATCTGGAATAAATAAAAATCGTACTAAATTCTGTAGAATTTTAAATTACAAAATTTTTACACGGACGTTTATGCAAAATAAAAATGGTCTGCATCGATCGCAAGAAATAGGAACCAAGTGGGAAACAGCTAGTCGGCTAACTAGACGGTGGATTAAAACATTAAGTAACGAGAGAAGAAATATCGTTAGAATTGAATAATTCCAACGACGCGTTCTCCAGTTGCAAACTGTTTAAATAGTGCGGGTGTCCAGCGACGAGTTTGGTGTCGCAACGAGTAGCAGAACGCGCAACAGTGTAGCGACGCGTGTTCGAGCGGGTAAATAAAGGGAAGGTTCGATTCCGGTTGCGCAGAACACACGGTAGAGCAGGAATCTCGCGTTTCTCGTATCGCGTCCGTGCGCGGCAGACGAGAAGGGCCAAAAGAGGACGGAGATCGGGATCGAGGGTGAAAAAGACGACGCCGGTGACGAGACGAGCGGGATAGAGAGGAGGAAGACTAACCAGACGGAAGAGAGAAACAGAGAGGGAGAGAGAGCAAGGAGAGAGAAGAAAGATAGAAAGAGAGGGTTACGGAGAGTAGTACGAAGTACGGGGCGAACGGCGTGGACCCCTTGGATGGTTGCCTCATGAAAGATGCATAAGACGACTCACCGGGGGCGCGATAAAGAGTCGACAACAGACAGACCGACAGTCACCCCCTGCGCACCCCCTAATACCCCGATGCAATACAGTGCCACCCCGCGTCTACAGGAATACTGGGATGCGGCAGCCACCCACCGCAGGGGGGTGGTTCCCACTATCAATTAATTATAATCTAGATTGATGGATCCGATCCACGTCCGTATCGGAGATTAGTCTTGCTTCTGTCGCGAACGACGCCCGTCAGGATCCACGGCAATAGACAGACTCCAAAAATTCCAACAACCCTCCGTAACAGCCTTTTACGCAGCCCTAGGCGCAACAAGATAGAAGAAGATTACATCTTCGGGTCGGTAATTCTTGTTTATTCGTCCGACTGTATCTTTATTCGAATGCACTTGAAATTCTTTGTCTTCTTTGCAGAAGAAAATAAGAACGACTCTAATCAAAGATATTCGGCCGGTAGTATGTTTCGGTTCTTCTTTCTGGTGTTTCGTATATTTTCTAATAAATTATCATTTCGTATGAATTTTTCACTATAAATGCATAAAATCCTAAGTCTAATTTCGAACAACGTTTTAGTCGTAGAAAGTAAGAAAATTGTAGTACAAGAGGTAGATCGATATGATGTTAATAAAAGCTGAAGCACTCGATAAAATGATTTACAAATTGAAGAAAATGAACAAGCGTACCAATTACCGAGAGGTTTTCCGAGAGACGATACGAGGGCGGGAAATTCGAAAATAGTGGAAGCTTTTGGACGGAAAGCTGTATCGAGGGACGATAAGACGAGACAGGGACATCGACGTACGTTCCCGAGGTCTGTGGGCTAATGGCATGCAAGCGAGCGATGGCGACCGCCTCTCGTCCCCTTGCAGCACGGCCGGTCGATAGGAATTAGCATTTTTATGGGTCTATCCCGCTTACGTGCTACGGTGCCCCGTGGCACCTAGATTCTTCGGCGTTGTTCACGCACCGCTTGGGTTTGTCGAATGTCGCGAGCGTTTCGGCTCGCGAATTCTCTCGCGAATCGCCCTAGCAGCGTGTCTTCCTCGCGTCTCTCCGCTGAAGATTTATAAGAGAAGAATTGCCGAAGGATATAGACCGATTCGGCGAAGGACGATCGATGATGTATCGATCGGGACCGTTCGTCTTTCCACGGGCGAAAAAACTTGCACTTGTTCCTGATCGACTTCTTCGGCAAATCGAGAGACTAATTGGCGAGCGTGCCGTATGATTGACCTTTCTCCAATCGCTGCAGAATCGATGCGAAAAACTTTGTTCAGACGTAAATTCTTTGTCGAACGAAATTATAGAGATCTTAAACATTATCGGTTTAACCCGTTAATCTTCGTTCCAACTCGTACGTCAATAACCAACATTTACGTCCAATGATAGCCTGAATGCATATCTTCACCAAATGTAAATTAATCTGTAGCCATCCAAGAGCATAAATGTACTCGCAATTATGAAAGTAGTCTGAATGTGAAAATTTGACAGAAATGAATTTATCAGTAATTGTTGCGATACTATCAAAAATTAACCATTAGTGCTTGTTATTTCAACGTACACTTCAAACATCTCGAGACAAGAAATACAAGACTTAGACCATTTTCATAATTATGGGCAGAAATATCTACGATCATTTCGATGTTTATCTACGGAGAATATTGAAGAACTTTCCAAAAGAAATTGGAGATGTCTACACACTAGGTTGACGAGAGTACAGCTGTATCAGAAGAAAAATGAACGTGAGAGAAGAGAGAAGCATTTAGGGTCCGTTTATATCGAACGTGAAATTACAATTCCGCGCGTAGCGTAGGAAGCGAGAGTCGTCGGTCGGAATGACCGCGTTTCAGCGTTAACCTCGACATTGTCGGATGCAAATGCGATTCGGCGCGTAGATCGCATCGCGAAGGAGTGGATAACGTTAATGCGGAATCCGCGATAACGGAACGCCGTCGTCGTGCTGCTCCGGTTGTATATACGAGAGAGAGAGAGAGAGAGAGAGAGAGAGAGAGAGAGAGAGAGAGAGGTGGACATTTGGAAATCGCGATACATTGAGAGAGAGATCGGAGCACACCTCGGCGACCTCGTAGTAGGTTGTAAGGGAAGAGTAAAAACAGCGGCCGTGCTACCCCATAAAGGCCAGCCGGCCAGCCTATGGGGTGTTTAGTGCGTATTACGGGGAAAAGGCGGCCATGGGGGTTCGCGAAAGGGAGCGTCGAGAGGGAGAGAGCCGGGAGAGAAACGAGAGAGGATGAGGTTTGTCGAAGGGCCGGAGGGTCTTCCGAAGGCGAGCGCAGGCGCGTTTCCATGGGCAACGTGTCTATACGCCCCCTCTTTCGCGGATAGGGGGTATATATCCCATTCCAACGCAACTCGTTCCCCCTTTAGTCACTCCATCTCGTTCTGTCACCGTTCGTTCTCCGCGCCCTGCTGCCCACTTTGAGTTCCTCTGCCCGGAATCCTCTGCCTCGATCTCTCTCTCCCTCTCTCTTCCCCTTTCTCTCTCTTTGTGATTCTTTTCTACAGGCTCCTAGCGACGCCACGTCTACAAGGAATCCCCTGTTTGACGACGACAGGGTGTCGCCGATTTTCTTCGACAGCTAGGCCGATTTCAGGGTCGCGGATCTTGCACGCTTCAGAATTTTCCTGTCGCGAATCTCGATCAATTCCGCCTTCGTTGATTCTAGCATCTTGCCACTGCATCCAGCAACAACCTGATTCTTCTAGACACCGATAGTGTTCGTCTGTTTTGATGGATGTTGTCTTTGAAATTACATAAGGAGATTCTTTCATTGGAGCTCAGGTTTCGAGGATGTTAACTCGTTGCAGTCGGACCTATTATATTTCAAATTGAAAAACCAACCGTTTCTTCTCAATCGATAATACTTCCGTCCTGTATTGTTTCTTTCATTTTATGAAACTGATATGTAGACAGCGGATGTTCATGCAGAATTAAAATTCTCTACTCGAATTACAAGAAGCTGGAACAAAGTGGAAATTTATTTTCTTTCTCAATGTGTTTGCAGGCTGAAAATTATATAACATAAGTTTTAAATTGATCTAATACAGAATACTGATATGATACAATGGCGGGTTAGTCCGTCAGTCGCGATTTGGGATCGGCGTTTCGGAAACACGGTCGTTTCGAAGCTGACCCAATTAAAGTGCAGGGTTTTCGCGCGGCGTTTTTCGACTGGCTGGTACGGTTGTAAGTGAAAAGGCTGTCGGCGAGGATAGGTATTCGATTTGCGAAAGGTTCGTGGCAAAAAGCCATCCCGCGATCCGGCGTCGTCGTCGTCGCCGCGTTCATTTGAATAATATTCGTGTAGCGCGAGCGAAGAACCGCGCGTCCCCGCCGTTTTTCGGCCCGATTCCGTCCTCGTAAAAACATCAGCTCGCGCAGCTAGCTTTCTCTCTCTATCTCTCTCTGTCTCTCTCTCTCTCTCTGTCTCTTTACGTTGCCCGGACCGTTTCTGTTCAAACAAAACCACCTTGTCCGCCACGGTTTTTTTCGACTTTACATTCAGGTCCACGTTTTGTTCGGCGACTCGACGACGCACGGACGGATGGCCGGCCGGACAGACGGACGTGAGACGAGGACAGGTAGAAAAACCCGTGGCTGCACCGAAAGTCGAGAACACCGGATGGAGCGACGCGACCGCCTACTTCGTCCGCGGGACACGCTCCGTTACGCACACACGCACGCACCCACATACACGCCGAACTATACTATCTCTCTTGCTTTTTGACGTTCTAACAGTTGGTCAGTCTCTGCCCGATCATAGAACCTCTCATTCTCTCCTTGACCCCATCTTCACCACCCTTTTCCATTGTTAATCCCTCATTATTTTTCCACTAATCCCTCTTTACGCGATCTGAGAGATCATGATTTCTGATCTCTATCTCTAACCCTCTGTCGTTGTTATTCTGTTCTACAGAAAAAATGTAACACGTAAACGAACATTAATTCAACAACTAGCCCTGAGCAAATTCGCATTTATAAATTAAAGTAAACCTACCCCGATTTACTGTACACAAGTGCTGGCGAATCAAACGTTTTACAGTTCCCAGAAGCATCGAATGAACGTATTGTATCTGGGATAAAATCCTTCTTCGAGGAGACCGCAATCTCTGACGAAAAATAAAAAGTCCAAAAAGAAAGAGGCTATAAAGCAATAACTCTATATGATCGTTGCTTTTACAAGAATACTATTGTCCCCCTTCACGATCATAGAACTTCTCTGCGTTTCTTATTCTGCTTCCTCTCCTTTTCTGTTATCCTCCGTTGTCCTCTCGGTACGATTGTAGATGTCCTGCGAACCGGCTGGTCCTCTCGCATGCGCGGCACGAGTGCTTTTAAATATATCAAGCGGCGGTAACCGTGAGCCTGGACGAAGCCGAGGCTGCACTCACGGTAGCCCAAGCCTCGATCGTCCACTTTCCTACCTGGGAAACTGCTGCCCGGTGGGAAAGGATGTTTGGAGGTGCGCCAGGATGCCAACAGGACATGGAATTGGCCACGATCGCAATTCCATCGGATAATCCACGAAGATGGATATCTAGACCTCTGTGATCCTCAACCGATAGCCCACTGTGTTCTCTGATCGAAACACAACAGAAAATCCATTGAAAGAATCTCTGGTAAGTGTTTACAAAAGGAGACCCAGCTCCGATGACCTTCGTCTTCGCGTATGTTGTCAAGGTCAACATACCGAACAACTTCGTTAGCCAGAGTGAATTTTATTTTAGACAGTGCTTGCGAGTGTGGTGTTGAATTCGCAACATCTAAATCAATTCATTTGGCAATGCTCTTGTAACTTAACATGCAATGTAAAAAAATGTACGTTCGACACTAAGCGATATTGTAATATAATTATCAGACTACGGATGTTTATGCATTCTCCAATTTTTCTAGACAAATTTGAAGAACGTGGAATGAAATAGGATCCTATTATTAATAGGAACAGCCTTTGCAAATCTGCAACAGATGAAAATTGTAGAAAATTTGATCGAATTTTACATACCAGCGTCTTTTGAAAATTTTCATAAGCCATGAGTGCAACAAGACCCGCAGTCTAATAATCATATATTGTATAATTTGTAATGAAAAATTCATTTAGATAAAAATTTTATTTTAACATTAAATTTATATAAAAATTTTCATTTATTAAAATTCTTCTCAAATTTTAGTAAAAAATTCATTTAAATAAAAATTTTATAAACCTTATATCGTTGAACGCAATAAACCCAGATAGCACCCGGTCGTCAGATGTACGTCCAATGGACGTATGGACGTAAATTGAACGTGCATCGGACGTTCAATGGATGTCCGTGCTATCTGGGAACAGATAAATAAACACATGATAACATACGTTGACAAGTTATTTCAAGACCGAGGTCATCGGAACTGGGTCCCTTTTTGTAAACATTAGAAAAATTTGTTCCGAAATCCAAAAACAGGTAATAATAACGGTCTACCATTTCTGGCAGTACCAAAAGTGTTAACGTTTCTGGAATCGAGTTCGGGCCACGGAGTCCCCGGAAAACCAATCGAAGCCGCATCGCGTACTCCCCGGTGGGAATTCGACGAAAATTAACCGACGCGACGGTTCCGACGAGGATCGAAGATTCGGAAAACGGATAGTACACAGTTAGCGCGCGGAGACGATCCCACGTCGGGAAATACGTTTGGCTCGTTTGCTTAACCGCGGTCTCCGAGTGCGCACACGAATGCTTAGAATTTCTCTTACGCAACAACCTGTTTTACGAGCCGCATTATCCCACGCGATTCGTGTCGCGCGTGGGCCACGGCATTGACTGGCCGTTGCGTTTATGACGAAGTTAGCTAGTCGCACGATAAATAGCCTCTGAGACCCTTCGGAGCGAAATGCTCGTAGCTACGAAACCTCGGTGATCACGATCTCGTCCAAATCTATAAAAGACGTTGCAGAAAAATTCTTTTTCGACCTACAAATTTGTATCTCGATGCATTGAGTTCTCCGTTGTACGTCTAGAAATTCGGCAAATCTAGCAGATTCGCTGTATACAAACAAAAATGTTCTATCTGAATTATAACAAACGGGAATGACATAGAAATTTAGTTTCTGTTTAGCATCGTTAACCCTTTGAGTATTCCATGAATTTCAAGAAGCTCCATCGTTGGATGAGAATATAGGTTCAATTTTATGATTACGTTAAATAAAAATTATCTAGGTTTAAGAAATGTCTTGATCTTGTTGATAGGTTGAAAATAATATAAGAGAATTTTTAAATTCCTCTAATGTTTCTATAGTTCAACGTTACACCTACTCGTGTTCGTTATAAACGGATCAAACCCGCTGTCTAATGACGATGCGTTGAAATCGTTTATCAAAAGAACGGTTGACACAAATGAATTTTCAGCGATCCCTGTCACTGGCGTTTAATCGAATTTAAGGGAACTGATGGGGAAACAGGAAAAAGGAAATTGATCGTAGGAAAACGGTATCGTTGGAGAGGAGGCAAGTTTACTTTCCCATCGAATCGGGCGGAACGCGCGCCGGTTAAGCCCGTGGCGAAAAGGCCCCGGTTGTCGGAATAAAAAAGGCTGTTTATGATTTTTCTATTGAAGCGTAACTAGGTGGCACGCGAATGATACGGGGTAATAAAGTCCTTTACGTGGCAACTAACCGCGCGCACAGAGCGTTCGAGGGTTCTCACTCACTCTCTCTCTCTCTCTTCCTCTCTCCGAGCAAGCGCCGGCTGCGTTTACCGTTTACTATCGGCCGTTACAGCCGCTCGTACACATAAATCGCTTTACGATCTGTCGCTAAAAACGGATTTCATACGAAAGTAGATGGCCGGCAGCGACCGCAACCATCCGATCCCGCGGATACAGCTTGGCCCGGATCGACGTGTCTCGTTTTCAGTCTCCCCGTGCCCGTTAACCAACGACACGCGTCTCTGACCTCGATCCTGGCCTCGATCTAGTGCACCATTTACCGTACAAACCGGCGCCTCTCGGGCCATAATACTCGCGAAAAAATTTTAATCGGTGCCCTGTCAAACGAAATATTACAGAAATCAATTGCACAAAAATCCCGATCAGCTCGAAACGCGAAGAACTCCGCCAATGGCATCTTCAAGGAATGAATTCCCAATCTTGGCTCGCAACTCGTATCAATAAAACGATTGTTGCTCCTCGAAGGCCAAGTTGAGAAATATCAAAGAATCCCTCACCATCTGAACAGTAGAATGGAAAGCCGCATAAATCCGTGGCCCTTTGTTCCCTCGTTCGCCTCGCAATTTTAAAGATCGTTGTCCTTCAAGAGGAAGAAGTCTGGCGAGTGCAAATGAGTGGTTGAGCGGTAGGCTAGTATTGAGGGCTAGGGGGTTAGAAGGGAAATGGAGGAGGAGGAGGAGGAGGAGGGTTGGCCGCGAACGAAACGCAGGACAAGATGATGGATGGTCCCTCTCCACCCTTGGCTGGGCTACGCGAACCGAGGGCGTCCCGACGCTGACGACGATGCTGACGCTAATGAGCAAAATATGAGGCGCCACCCCCACACTCCTCTCTCTCCCCCAGGCCTCGCTGTCTGACACCCTTCTCGATCCCTTTCTCACCCCACCCGACCACCTTCGTCTCTCTGTTCCTTCGTTCTAACCTCGCGCCAGGTATCGATTGTCGCTCCCGCCACCAACCCCCTCACCGCCCACCGCCCAGTTCTCCAAAAGAATAAGATCATGAACCGGGGGTGTGGGAAACCCGGAACGAAAACAACACGATCTATCCAGCTGATTACTTCGCCCTCACGGAACCCGATGCTTCGGGAAACCGTCGAAGACGAGCATGGACTGCGTTGACTCTGTCGAAGTTCCACTGTGGATACTGCGAATCTTGTCTTTGTCTTCGGTCCGAAGTTCCTGCATTGTGATTTTATTGGGACTGTGAATACCCAGCGACGGTCATAAGGACTTCATGAAGTTCGAGGAATTTAGCTAGCCCTAGAAATTTAAGTGAATGCCTCAATATCGACGAGAACATCAAACAGAGTTATCCTATTTCCAGGATCCACAAATATTTACCACACCCTGTAATTATGGTTGTAACAACTCCGAACTGATTTCCCCATAACGTTGCTGCGACCAGTATAAATAAATAAATTAAAAGTTTGAAGAGTTTGGTGGTTGGAACATTGAGAACGAGAATGCAGTGATTCTGGAAATGTAATATTTGTTTGGATTTTCGATTAGAAATTATCAATTTTCTTGGAAAAATTGATTTCCTAAAAATTTCGAAAATCGATGAAGGATCATTCGAAAAACAGTTTGACGCAACAGAGAGCTTATCGACCGTCATTGTAGACCAAGATAACGAAGCGTTTGCATAAGCTGCGTTCGTTCCAATCTCCCGGGAAAGTTTTCGCAGTCAGAAGAAGAGAATCGCCGGGAAACAAAGCCAGTGTCAAATAATTAGTCGCGGCTCCGTCCGCGCCGCAAATTTCTCGAAAAGCACACCCCCGGTCGGACGCGACGTGGCGGGGATCGTTGTCCGAGGGCAGCTGCGGTCCAGGTTAGTGCCGGATGTCCACACTCGTTTTTACCGCGGACGAGGAGAGAGAAAGAGAGAGAGAGCCCCGGTCGGTGCAAAAGGGACCCGTTTAATTTCATTTCACCGGCACCGCCCCCGTGTTCTCGACGCCCGAAGCGACGAGACGCTTCGCTCCGCTCCGCTCGACTCTGCTCCGCGAAAAAGGAGCTGGTCGACGAGCAGTTTTACGAGCGTGGCCGGCCTCCCCTCGCTGCTGTCGACGCGGCTGCTGCCTCTCGGCCCTCCGCGTGAAAAGATACTCGACGATTTTGCTACAGACGCCCATCTCGATCTCTCTTTGCCCCTCTTCCTCCAGCGTGTTCCCTATCCTTCTTTCTCGATATTCTGATCTCCGTTGATCCTTCGATCTCCGCTCCGCGCGAAACAAGTCGCGTCAATTATCATTATAGATATCGATTAAAGGTTGCCGCCCACTCAACTGTGCACTGAACGACACCAGCGTTCACTATTCACTTTATTGCTCGAGATTCCCATAGTCTGATGAGATTAGGCTCGTGAGATTTCTTTGTCGCACACTGTCATTCACAAAACATTCTACGACATCGAAGTAATTTAGTTGCTGCAATCGACATTGCCGAGGTGGAGCAAAACCAAATCCGTTTATCAGTCATAGACATAAACGAATATTATTATATCTTAGACATTAGCAATATTATTATTACGAACAAATGAATATCCTCGCATTGCCGTAGCTCCAATATACGCATAACCTCTGGGACAATCTGGGTACATACATCTCCAAACGATCACAGTGCGAATCACGAAAGAAGAAGCAAACATCGTTTTTCGGAGCTAAGGCAGACGATTTCGGAGACAATCAGCAATCCGACACAGCTAGCGCAGTTACATGGACGCAGTAAATTCGACACAGTTAAACGAACGATAACCTCGAAAACAAAAACCACCCTCTCGTCCTCCTCGAATAAAAGTGAACGAGAGAAAGAGGACACCCTAAGCATTCCCCGTCGACGTTGCCCGCGTATTGGGTCGCCTTATTTTTGCGTTAACGATCCCGTTCCTCCGTCACGCCTACCAAGAACTGGAAGGAAGAGGATCCGAGAGGGTTGAGGAGAAGAAAAAGGAGGAGGAGGACGGTTTTTACGTGACGCTGGCTCGCGAGGCGTTCTCGAAGAGAAACGCTGCCGGAGCCTCGTTAGAAATTAACCGCGCGCGGCCCGTCCTTCTCACCGTTAATGAAACCCGGCCTCTGGGGCGAAGATTATTCGCGGTTTTTGCGCTCGCGGGAGCTTCCCGGACGAAGAACAGAACAGAGAGAGAGACAAGAGAGAGAGGAGGGAGAGAGAAGCGCTCTTTCAGTAAGAGAAACCGTGATTCGCAAAACAGAGTAAGAGGGAGAGCCAATTAATTTGGCAAATCATCGCGTCCTGGTGTAAACAGGGTTGGTTCGATCTGTCTTCGAGGTGGAGGGGCAAAGGAGGGTGGTGTTGGAGCTCGACTGGGGATATCTGAGGGTGGATATCAAAGGGGAGACGAGGGATATCAATCCCCGGAAAAGCCACGGGCTCGGACTCTTTCTCTTGCTCTCGGTTCTCGCTTCTCGCGCGTTCGCAGTTCTCAACCGCGAAATCCTCCGCTCGAATTTATCGCCGTCGTAACCGAACAGCCTCCTTGCTCTTCCCTCCGCCTCTTTGCTCTTTCTTCAGCTTCTGCTTCTACCGACACCTCGAACCTTTCTCGCGCTTTCACCGAACGACGGATCTCCGCGACCGAGTGAGAAACCACCGGGATCATCCTACAAGATCGAGAGCTTCCCCCGATCGAGCCACCCCCGATCACACCCTTTCTAGCTAGCTGTGCTTTCCATTTTACAGGCATATCGCGCCCCGTGCTTTTCTCCAGCGGAAGGGGTGCAAGCTACGATGGTAAATTGTCTTCTGGGGCGGTTAATCAATTTGAAATGGGACCGGGTTTGGGGATTCATTGGCGCCTGTGATTTCGATCACTGATACATCGTTACTCGTTAATTCCTTGTAAAGATCCAAGTTGGGCAGCCATTACGGACAATTACCTCAATTTGCGAATAGACTGCGGATGTTTCTGCGAAATAAAAATGGTATACTAAACCGACCATGCATGTACAATCTTCAGAACCCCAGTAAATTTTCCAGAGAACCATAAACAAGTCGTATCGACTACAAATATTTTCCAACATCCTTTCCTTCGATATTCTACTTCCTCTGCTCCAGGCTCCAGAGAAGATACTCGGTTAGCCGAAGATCCACCTCACCACCCAGTGTTTAACATTGTTCTGCCACCGATCTGCATCTTCCACAGCTTCCACGGACATCCGTTTCGAATCGAAGAACGCCATTACTCGCGATCCGTCTTTCAGGCGGCCTGTTCTCGCCGTGTTCCCGTGGAAGGTTTTCAGGTCGCTGAAATCGAACGGCGAAGGCAGCTTCCAGGCTAGCGAATCAAGTGGTTCCATCTCCGGAAGTCTGTCTAATTTCGCGGAGGACGATCCCATCGAGAATCGTTGGAGGTCGTCTCCCGGTTATCTTCAACCACCGACAAAAGCCGACGCGGAATATGAAGGAAATCGTGCGCCCCCACCAGCGCTCGTCGACGACGACGACGACGAAACCGTCTCTCTTTCTCGGCCGTCTGTCCCCATCTATCTATCTATTCGAGCGGAGCAGCTATCGCCCCGTCGCCGCCAACGACGACTACGACGACGACGACGACGACGGCGACGGCATCCCGTCTCTTTCTCTCGAGCAAGAGATAGGGATGCCTAAAGGGGGGCGAGCCGGGCACGCGGGGGTGGTTCTTTCCCTCCTGTGACGGAGGAGTTGAGAGTGCCGTTGAATATGCATGAGGGAGCTCTTGCTCCTATCCACCGTCCTAAAAACATCGGGCCGACGCGAACCGAACCGACCGATGCGAAACGATGCCGTGCGATCCGATGCTGATGGCCCCGCTCTGCTCCCGTCGCTCGCCAATCAATGTCTCCGACAGACTTGTCTCGTGAAACCCGGTGCGCTCCTCTTGCTCGCGGGAAAAAACCGTCCCGCGAAACACCAATCCACCCCCGCAGTCGAATATCTACACACTCGCTCTTTGCCTCGCGAACCTTGCAGCTCTCCGATCTTACTTTCGCGATTTTGCTTTGATAATTCATCCCTGAATCCTCACCCGTCCTTCATTTCACGAACTGAATCTGTATGCTGCAACGTCAAATTGACACAGAGGTAAACGATCGGCGAAACAACAAGGTAAAATAAAATTTAAAGTGAATTTTGCTCACAATTAAATTACTTGCGACTAACTTAGGGTTCGTACGACCGGAAAGAGTTCGAGAAGTAATCTCTGTGACAGAGTTCAACGGAAACGATTTGTTGATTGGAGATTGTTGAAGACACACTGTATCGAATGATCGTCGAAGAAAAAAAAGGTTTGCGTTGCAAAGTGATCGAAGACACGGCGAACTCTCGGTCCTGAGAAACACACCTGGTCCCCGCGTTACGTCCACGTAACTACGCAAACGCGTGTACGCGGCCAGGCTTAATGCATTCAAATGATATTCACTGTGGCGCGCTGACGCGAGTGCTTTCGACAAATTAACGCCGCGTATCGAGTGACTATCTGTCGCTGGCGTGTTCACCGACCGTGCGCGAGAGTAGTTCCGCCGGCGTCTTACGGATCGAACGGCGTAATTGGGAGGCCCGATAAGATCCGACACCAGATTCGGACCGATTCCCCGACTGGGCCCTATCCGCTTTAACTCTCGCATTGGGCCGTCTTGCTGCTCTGCCTTGCCTGGGCACAACAGTCCGTTTCTACTTCCCGTTGAACGTCCCTGGCATCTTCCAACACTTTAAGATATCAGCGCGTTCGATCGGGGCTTCGAATCACTGTTTGGATCTGTTAATGCGAAGGCTCTGATTGAGACAGCTGTAACAGATATAGGTTAGGGTAGTCGTTGGAAATTTTGTTCTTTCGTAACAATTATTAGTAATGAGAGTTCTTCGTGAACCTGTCGAGAATAAATTTTTAATACAGAATCTAAGAATTCTTTAACATCATTAGCATATATGTGTGGCAGTATAATAAAAAAAGTTAGATAGATACGTTACTTTTCATTTTTCCTTCTGATATAAATCGGTTAATATACTGTGATCGTCTACTTTATACAAGGGGAATTGTAGTCTGTTCGTCGAAATGGGGTAATTTGTAAGAACCACATCTGGAAGTAATAGACAGTCAACGTAAGACAAGTCTTAACTAAAAGATAAGCCGCAACACCCTCGGTTTTCCCAATGGCTTTCACTGCTAGCATGAAGAAGGCGCTCACCTATCAAGTCGAAGAACCCTGAAGAACGACCATGAAGCTGCAAAGCGAAAGTGAAAGAGCTTCGTTCAGAAGAGAGAGGGTACACATCAGCAAATTGTTACCAAGCGGCTAAGGGGTCGCCTCGCGAAGTCAGCGTGGTGGAGCGAACACCGGTAGCCCGACCGGAGCCAGGCAAATGAGAGTGCAAGTCGAAAGTCCTGGTCCATTAACCGGTATTTAGCGATTCAAAATCGAAAGGCACCGAGGAGGGACGTGGTCCTGTCGCCATCTCTCGGCAAGGTTGGGAGGTGCGGTAGCCATTTTGTTTCTGGAGGTGGCCAGAAGGTCGCCGTGGTGTCGCGGCACACCCGCGCATGTCCATTGGTCCCTCCTACGTTGTCCTCGCGGTGGCGGAGGTTGCGGTGACAGCGACGGTGGCGGCGGTGGCACACGGCTCCTCGCTCTCGTCTCGGATCGCTTCCTCCCCGGAGCCCTCTCCGCCCCTCCGCCTAGCCCCCACAACCGCGAGGTCCCCCACCACGAGTTTTCCCCTACCTATCAACCCCCACCATCGGGCGAGATGCCTCCCGTCGAGCCCGCAACCGTCGCGTTCCTCCTCCGACGCGACGACCTCCGCCTCCCCTCCGCTTCATCCACAACCCTTCCATCGCCAACCACACAGACTGCCCTCCCTCCCGCCCCTCTTCCCGCCCTACTCCTTCTCCTCCTCTTTCCTCGCGGAGCCGCGCTTCTTCCTCCCTCCCCCCGGCGACGAACCGGCCCGCCGCGACCACGATATTATCACTCCGTTTTACTCGCGATTTATCGACCTTTATCAACTACACCGAACGGCCGACGACGACGCAACCAGTTCCCTCCTCTCTCTCACTCGCACATCAATTGTCTCAGTTTATGCCAGTTTCCTGCAATACACTAACCTTGGACGCTCCGACTCCGCGATTCGACTCCGCGTGACAAATGACCGCCCCCACCCCACGGCCCCTAGCCCCGTGCACGCGAGATGCAATCAATTTACGGAATTAAAGGACTCACGACACGCGCCGCCCGCGATTAATACCCGCTCCGCTTGTCTCGGCGCAACGAACTGACTCTAGCTCCGGCAATCGACGATGTTCAACGTCGAATCTGATGCCTAAGTTTGTGATGTCCGCGACAAAATTTGGACAGAATGTTAGTTTCGCGTTACGAGCGCTAATTTTTCGGAGATAATGTGGCGAACGAGCATTCACTTGTTTCGTCTAAACGTATACATAATGGCGTATCCTAATTGAACGCCGCATAACACTAAACTCACTGTTGTTTGGTCGATCAACAAGACCAATTAACACATTTACTGGCATGTTGGTTACCGATCGCCAACGCTATCGATTTGCTTGGAAACGATTGTCATAAAATTAGTAGTACTGAATATACATTGATTTGGTCCGAAGCGAACTAAATTATTGCGAGTATTGTTACGCCGTTATCAAGCAACCAACGATAATTATTAATTACTCCGATCGTTTATACGAATGGAACAGGCAAGACTCGAGAGTGAAGTTCAAAGTTCCTGCGCCAGTGAACGTGTTACAAGGATGCGAGATAAACCAAATATTTTCTGTACACAATGTTCAAATTAGCAACATGTACAACGTAGAGCAACTTCAGATTGCCAACAACAATTTTCTGGCTCAGTTATATATAATTATTGTATAACGTAATCTGAGATGCGAAGCAACTCAAGACAGAAAAGAAAATTGCTACCTAACCCAGACCGAGAATGTGCAACATAAATAAAGTATTTACGTAACGTTTTCGTATCTAGATGCATAAATTTGTTAGGGCGAGTTGAGCATTTTGTTAGGTTTATTAACAATGCATCAAATAACTGATCTTATGGTCAGTTTCCTGCTTAATCGATGCAGAACTTAATTTCAAAGGAACACGAGGAATTTTTAGAAAAATCGTTTTCGGACGCATACTGTTTACGGTTTGTAAGAAGAGGATTATTTCGTATTATTTCGATCTAGTTTCGGAAGAATCGGTCAAAGTATTCCGCAGTACAATCGCCGCGTGGTTTACCGTCTCATAAATCAACGCGGCTGGCTTATCGTCTCGCACCCGATGGACCGACGTGTCTTCCGGGGCTCGCGTATTCTCAATCGACACACGTTGCTCCTCGTGTGCTTCGACTTCTTCCCGGTGTTCCCGGCGATCTACGTGCGCCTGTCGCCACAGTAGATCCCGTAAATCAACTTCTTCGTGAGAACAAGCTTCTACGAGCCGACTCGGACGAATCTGGAAACGTAATAGCGCTTTGCGGCTACATGAAAAGCTGCCGGATAGAGAAACCTTTAGCAGAAGCTTTCTCGCGCCTTAGAAATTCATTTGGCTTTCAATTTATCTAGACAACATTTTTCTGATGCCTCCGACTCCTTTGAAATTCACATTTTTCGGCCAATCCAAGCGATTGGATGATCCAACGGAAACGTGAATATAATTACTAGACTGCGGAACTTCCTGCAAAATGCAAATTTTCTTCGTCAATTACAAGGCACCGAAACCATGTAAAATTTTCGTTCTATTCATAACGATTTCAATAAATTGAAAATAGCATATAGACGTTTCTAAATTTTCTTAATATTTCTACTGTTTCAAATCACATCTGCTCGTTATGCAATGTTTTACTCTTCCACACCCACGGTGGAAATATGTAAACTAACTTGTTCGTTTCTGAAAGACTGTGAGTTAAAAATTTAAAATATATATATTTTTTTATTCTCGTTTTCTAACCTTCGATTATCTATATGTAATTTGTATTGTATTTTATATAGTATAATAATGTATTAAAAAAATAATGTACGGCAAAATAATCTCGAACTTGAGATTCTGATTGCATTAATAAAAAAAAAACATCTGCCCATTTTTCTCATAAATGCATCAAATTCGCAGTTTAATAATTACAGTCGAGAAACTTAGTAGTCCAAGTTGCAAGGCAAATTCTATGGACTGCAGAATCGTTCACAATGATAAATATCATAGTCGTTTTTTAATGAAGAAGCAGTTTCCTCTATGAAGTATCCGCCAACGATACAACACCCTGAATCTCCTGCACCCTGGATCTCAATCACGTGAGCGGAGACGCGGGGAAGAGGTTAACAATTGCGCCGAGGAGATTCTTCTTTTTCCGCTTAACCAGGGCCCGATTCCAATCGATCCGAGCAGTCTTTAAGAGGGAAAGTTTTAACGGTACGCGCATACGGGAACCACCGTTTCGAGAACTCGAAATATGTACTTGCCGCACGCTCTGCCAATCTCTATTCAACGCGCGGCGCGTTGCTGTCATAAATTAGGGAGTCGGGTCACGCGCGGCGAACTGGTGTATGGAGCGCGGATATTTACAAGTATTTACAAACTGCGATATCTTGTGGCATTACTGTCCACCGGCTCCCGGCCGGATGACGATAATTTAATATTTCCCCAATCGATCCGCTGCTCGTTGCACGGCCAACTTCGACCGTGCAGATTTCCTCGTTCGGTCTTGGGAACGACGAACGTCCCTTTTCATTAGAGTTATACTAAACGGGTAGTAACACGATTTCACTGTTAAAGACATTGTCCTCTGATGTATCTGCACGTTAACAATTGCATCGATTAAGTTGAAACGATCCAGACTGAAGTAAATGTACGAAGCTCTTCGAACGCCGAAAAGACATCAAATTCTTTTTTTTGGTAAAACATGGACAAAACATTTTTATATTATATTTTAGATCGATGAAAGAATTATTAAAGACACAGTGCCCAGATTTTTATAAGAACTAAGGTTAAATTTGACTATAATTATGAAACTGGTCTAATATATTTCTTGTTTCGAGATGTTTAAAGGAAAAGGATATATCAACACTAAATAAATTCCATATAATGTTGAAATAACCACTATTTATTTATTTCTAACAATATCGTAAAAAGTACATTGAACTAATTTAGTTTAAAATAATGCAATGTGAAATAACTGATAAACTCTTTTCTTTTAACAGGGAATATTATGTGAAATTTTGCTCTCTTATTTTTGGAAAGTGAAAATTTGGAAGAATGACACGAAAGGCCAACTGTAGAGTTTGTTCCTCTTTTTACGTATTATTGAACAATCGGACCGAGCTTAAATGTACTTATAATGAAAGAGCGATCCAAGCATATTCACCCAATTAAACAAATCCCTAAAAATCTAACAAAAAACGACTTTCATAATTATGGGCCTAAATACAGCATTGACGTTCAGAGTAGGGCGATGCGCAATAAAAGACTGAGCCTATGGGACGACCTAGTGCACACAGACGCCGGGATCGTTTGTGTAGAACGATCGGTGGGAATGAAACGCGGCAGAAGCGAGCATCTCGTGCAGTCGACACCGGCCGATACGCGAGATAAGATGCGAGATAGCGGGGATGCGCACGCTGAGAAATCCGCGGTTCAATCTGACGTTCGATCGCCTGCGAACGTGGGAGTCGAGATCCGCGGTCTCCCTGGCCCTCCGATGATGGCCGCGATCGTAAATTACCGAGCAACCGGCCGCCGCGCCGCGGCCCGGCCCGTCCCAATGATTCCACGTAACCCGCCGCACGAACCCCAGAAACCAATACCCGCTCCGCGATCCTTGTTCCTCTCTGCCTTGTTCCTCTCGACTCGAATTAGCCGCAGACCACGTTAACCGTTTCCCGACCCTTTAACCCGTTCCGCTCCGATCAGCGTCGTCTGATTTTTCGACCATGACCGACCGAAACCTGACTGGCAATCAGCTGCGTTTTACCTGCCGTCTCTGGCGCTAATTCGCGCACCGGTACGCGCAACGTATACTTATTAGTAGACTATAGATTTTATGCGTTTGCGAGAAAATACGATCAAGCGCATTTTTATCAGCCGATCGATTGGAAGAATTGAAAAACGTCAATGCGTTAGGTTGTACCGGTTAAACACATTAAAGCGACCGATCGATCGACACTCTGCGTAATGCCCGATTTAAATCGTGAAGTTTGGAATTGCATCGGATCAAGGTACGAAGGCCCAACCGCTTCTAATTGGCCCACGAACACATTTATTTAGCCATTGGAGGGTATTCATCAGAGGCTGTAGATACAATCAGCTAATCATCAGGGCATCTTGGATGAATCGAGTTTCCTAAAAATCGTGGTCAGCTCGCGTCTGCTGGCACGGGACCGCCATTCCTCCTTCTTTCCGCTGTGACGAGGATACCGTGGTAGCTATATCAGAGGGAGGAAAGAGGGAGAGGCAGAGAGAAGGTGGAAGGTAGGAGACGAGGTAGGGACTCGGCGATTCCATTTCCCGTCGTCATAGTCGTCGGTTTACATCCTGTTGGGTCGGGTGCAGGAGAGGGTGTGCGCGGTCGCGAGGACGACGGACGACGTGGTCCCTCTGTGTGTCCGCGGGTACGCACAGTAGGTATAGTAGGTAGAGGTCAGTCGCGCGTGGTGGTGCGCCACACGGTGGTGGTGGACACGGTGGTGGTATTGGTGGCCGTCGCGACAGTGGCTGACAGCGACGACGACGGACGACGATGATGGTGGTGATGGTGGTGGTAGGCGATGCTGGTGGTGGTGGTCGGGTGTATATAGATCGGAGCCACCGATGCACGCTAGAGTGCTTTCGAGGCGAGTGCAGCAGAGAGACTCACGGTGCTGCACGGTCTGGTGATTAGCGCCGCCCCCTGGGGACGGCAACCGCCAATCGGTGGACGGCGCCGCGACGCCCGCCGTCGTCGCTTCACCGAGCGAACCCGCCACCGGGAGTCCCCCTGCAGGTCCGCACAATCGCGGATATAACGGATAGCGTCAGGCAAAGCCACGACAAAAATCAATCACCCGCTGCTTCCTCCTGTTCTCTCTCCTCTCTCTCTCTCTCTAGGATCTCTCGACCCCTCCATCCCCTTTCTAGGCTCCTCTTCTTTCTCTATCTTCCTCCATCTTTCACCCAGTTCGTCTTTGTCTCTCCTTGTCTTTCGGGCGTCCCTCGCCTCTTTCCCTGTCATAGCTCTATCGGTGCATCCGCTCGCTTCTTCGACGAACCCCTTCTTTTCTACCCCTTTTCCACGCTGTCTCCAGCTTTCTCTATCACCCTCTCGGTTTGAAATCCGTGGTAACCACCCCACCGGATTTTCCACGCCGCAGACTGACAACTGTTCCGTCCACCGATGATATTCTCCGTCGACGGACCGATGCCCGGTCTTGTCGGACGGAAGAATGCCTTCGGTTCGGAACGACTTGAACGCTTGATATTGAATAATTCTAGGCTCTTGAATAATCTGCGTACCCCGGTGTACGTTGATAAAGATATTTGGGTCGTTTACGTTAACCTTGATTCAGGGGAAAGGATTACGGCATTCGGATCTGCATTTTCATGATCGTTGATTCGCCTGTTGTGTTTTGTAGGTCTTGACTGAGTGTAAAAGTATGCTAATAATAAAACACGTTTGGTTTCTTGATATCGCGTAGGAAAACTAGCGAAACTCAAATCCTTACTTCCTTAGAGCTATAACATGTACTGTTCTTTGGACTGTTCCTGAACCCCTATACTCCTGCTTTATAAGAGGGTTGGGTGTACAGACAAAGCGCTTGCACACAAATAAAAATACATTTCCCCCATTTAATAAAAATAATATATATTCTGTATTATCAATAGACATCGGACCTATATACAAAATAAAAATGTACCTGAATCGCAACAATCCTGCGTGAAGTGGAAGTTTATTTTCTTCCCTAATACGTTTAATGGATTGAAAATAATGTAACAGTATTTTGAAATTGTGCATCAAATCCGCTGTCCAGTTATCAAACGAACTTTATGGCTTCTGAAAAATTCGAAAAAATGCCAGAGTATATCCTTCGACAGAATTTAGTGAAATTTTCATATATTTCAGATCTACAAAGGCTACTACCACTGAAAATAATATTTTATTTGGTTCCCCGTTCTTGAAACTTGCAAATTGCATAAACTTCTCTGGAAGGAAGGGGTGAATCAGCCTCTTTCCGTCGAAAAGATCGGTCACAGCCAAATAAGGAGTCGACCAGCGACCATTTCCGATCAGAGCACAGCAAACGAAGGTTGTAGATCGATGGACGACGAGAACACCGTGCCTCAGTGGTTCCCGCGACGACATTGATCGCGGCCGATTTAGCCCGCGACATCTTCCCACGTTCTCGTAGGTAGCACACGCGGTTGTATCGATCCCGTGGTCGACGATCCACGTTCCCGTCGACGTCGACGACGACGATGAAGCGTAACAGAGAGGGGACAAGGACAAGCGAGAGATCTCGTCCGACCCGGACTGACCGACGACCTACCTTGAATTTCATTCACACACAGGGAGGTCGCGCTCACTCGACGCTTACGCGGAATACAAAACGACGTTCCCAGGGATCGGACTAACTCTCTCTCTCTCACACACACACATTCTCTCTCACGGGATGTAGCTGCTCTCACTGCCCGAAATACGCAGCGAATGTACCTCGTGACCGGTGTACACAGAAACGGACTCTCTCCAGAACGAAATGCGAAAAACACGCGGCAGCTGTTTCGCTAGACGTCCGAGCCACGGTTTCCGAAAGCTAACGATCGACTGGGAACCCGAACGTGAAACCAATAAACCGATTGTATGTTAATCGCCAAGTATATTTCGGATGTTTCAACGCAAACGATGACCCCTTCAAACAACGTGTGCACGCGTGCGGATAACACTTTTATTCTTACGTCGACTTCTTTGCGATAGGAGAAAGAAATGTTTGCGAAACCAAGAATAGCTCAAGATTAACGCGGTTTTTAGTAGCTCGACTGGTATCGCTTGGCGAGTATACGCGTGTACGTACGTATACGTATGCAGTGTGGAAGGATCTGAGCGTAAGTGTTCCAGTTTTGATTTGCTGTTACGGTTTACGAGGGTCCTGAAAGCAGAACGAATTTTATGGTGGAGTTAAGAGAATATGCGTGCGGGACAGATCTCTTACAGAGGTATGAAGAAATAGCTGCACAATGTGCGCGTGAACCGTGCAATATTTCTTTTTTCTTTCCTCCACTCAAGAACAACAGAAGTCTTAAAACTCTAGGGAAAAGCATCCGGCAAATGTCACAGTTTTCTGTATTTTCGGGTTCGCGAGCGTTGTTTGTCAGCGACGATCAACCATCTCCATTGTCTCCGGAGTGTCTACCAGTAGCTAGCATGCTAAAGCAAACAGCAGCGTCGAACCGAAAGCTCGCACCGTCGAACGAGTAACTATCGGTTCGCACGACTAATCGAAAACGAGCTTTTTCGCGGCGGCAGTTGCTGGCGACGCGACGGAATCCGTCTCCCACGGCCGAGCGTGGTCTACCGTTACCGAACGCGCTCGACTTTTCCAGTAACGCCAATTTCCTGCGATCGCACGGATTAACGAAGGCAGCCGGCGCGGTGGCTGGCTGGTTGGCTTGGCTATAGAGGTGTGTTAGAGGCTTGTGTAGAGACCCTGGGCGGACGCGGAACGGGGCATCGGCGGATCGAGGAAGCAAGAGCCAGAGAGCGCGGAAAGTGCAGGCCGTGACTGAAAACATCCCATGGCGATAAGGATCTCCCGGCGATTAATTGGTACGACAGCGGCACACATTGGCGGTGCGTTAACGGGTTACACGGCAGCCGTGTGCGGTAACCGGGTATCGTGCGCGATATCTCCTTATGACGCCGGTCGACGACTTCCTCCCCGTCTCTCTCTGTTTGCCCCTTCGATTCTCTACCGAACCCGCCGGCGAAAAAAAAACAGCAGAGAACGAACAGAGCGAGAGGGAGAGAGGAAAAAAGAAAATGAGAGCAAGGTTCCTGGGAGCGCCGATAAAGAAGGGATCTCGTGGCTGTCGCGCCACTTGCCCCGGAACCAGAGTTCCGGGCGAAATTCGCGGGGAAGTCAGTTGCCGGAAGTTGCCAAGGCAAGGCGCTGCCGACTGCGAAAAGCTCCGCCATTCCGACACAGCAAGCTTCCATCCCGAGCTGCAGGGATCTACTTGCCCGAAACACGGGCTCGTATTCTCTCTGTGACCACCCACGCTCTGGCCTCCTCTCCTCTCTTACGCCAGTGATAACGTAGGGATCCGCGGGATGATACTACACCTGGATCCCTTATCCTGAGAATCCTGCTGAAGCACTGGGTATGATAAGCGCGAATTTTAAGCCTTTGCTCGGAGAGCAGCGGACGAGTTTGCTACTGTTGCTTTCGATACTTAAAGTGTGCTATTTCGAACTCGTAAGGAGTATCGATTGTTCGAGAGATGATCGAACATCTGGTTCGGCTTCGATGCTGCTTGGTCGCCAAGGAACGTGATGTAACGCTATTCAATGTATACGCTACTGGAAATCATAAAATTTCCCGCAGTTTTTTGTATTTAAGACGTTCGAACGACGTCTAGTTCAAAAGGAACGGAAAATGGACCTCTTTATGATGTCCTGTCCTATCCGAATTGAGAAACTCGACATACCGAGACCGAAAATGTCAGAATCATTGGTACAGACAATTTTGTATGAAAATCCACAATCTCGTAGAACGTTAAAGCGTATAACTGTGTTTATGGAGGAAGTATAACATTCACTTCCATACATACGCACATCTTCGATCATACGAATTCGAAGATGCTTTAAATAAATGTTGTAAATGCTACTGCACAAAGATACGCAGCCTAATCGCCTCTCGTTCAGAAAGATTAATCACCAAGATTGATCATAGTCATCAACGCCTGCTCTAAACGAACGAACGGACCCCGATCTACGGATCACGATCGATCCGTGCCTCGTTCCAGGCTACATAATTGATTTTCCGCTCGACGCGACGCGTTCCGCTCGTAGCCGTTTCTACGCTTGGCCGTCCGCTTGCTCGGTACGATAAAGCGCAGCTGCACCGGAGGATCTCTCTGCGATTGCCGCGGTCTCGAGGTCAGCCCGATCCTCGTGGCACACGCCGAAGATCGTTGGTCCACCTGCTCCACCTCGCACAGCCGTTTCACCTGCGCTTCCTTCGTCCACCGACTCCGCCATGCTTTCTTACGCTTTGCACGCGACCAGCTGATTCCCACGAGACGCATTCGCGAGTTCGATCCCGCGGATACGTTTCGACTCCGGTGGTCGACCGTTTTGTTGTTAATTCGAAACCTCCATCCAAAGATCCATCGACCTCGGCAACGCCATACTTTTCTTTCTAGCGGTGATAACACGCGGAAGAAGAATTACTTCTGGTTTACGCCGACGGTTCTAAGTCTGATGGAAAAGTCCTCGAGGTTTATAGGCGCGCCTTACTGTTAAGCGATTTTACGACCGTTCAGAGCATTAACAATCGAATGGGATCCTTCGCTTGCTGGCCACTTGGTGATCGAGGTCGGTTAGCCCTTGTGTTCGCAATCCGTTGATCAAGAAAACACATTCTTTTCGAAATTGATCTCGATATTTTCTTTAAATTTTCAAATTTTCGGCTCGCACAACTTTGGGATTTTGTCGATTTCAATGTCGAAAGACACGTTTCTTCGATCCGGTTTCCTGTTTGTAGAGTAACGAAGAAATGAGACTCGATGTTTTCCTTCATTCACTCTGTTTTCGCAATCCACATATCAGTTCTTTGGTGTATAGGTTTTTAAAATTTGAAGTAGAAATTTTGATCTACGTGGAGGTTTTCGCACGTCGTTGCATGTATGTTAATTACCGTGTAATATTTATCTCTTCATCGTTACTCGAATTAGTCCACGTTCCTCATTTTTTCCACTTTAATTTACCTCTTGTCTAATAGACGGAACGTGTCTGAGCGATGTGTAAATCGTCAATATGAAGAAAGGTTAAATAATTGGCTACGTGAACTCCTTTAAGGATTTTAAATCAGGATACATAATAACAGGTTGTTTATGCAGAATCGGTGTAAAATGTGTCAAATCGACACGGGAGATGGATAAGTACTTAAATTACACGAGGTTCCCTGATATATTACTATTCATTGCGCGATAATGCGTAAGTTTGTATAATACGCATTGTGGTAACAACAGAATCTTCGTTAATTGATTTTACGGCACTTCTCGCCGGTACATTTTATAAATATTTCATAAAGTCTACGCGTTTTATACTGTTGCTCGAACAAAGGCTTGCAAGAATCAGTTTATCGTTAGTAATTTTCTACCAGGAAAATAAGTATGTTCGTACTAGGTGTGCATTTACTGTAAGAGGTAAATATTCATACACGGAGAACAATGGCGGGGAATATTCATGTTTATTATATTCAATCCAAACTCTGAATATCCTGACGCTACGAATGGTTAGTGGAACGAGACACACTTTTCTCAATTGAGCTACAACTGAATCATACGAAGTAGAAGTGGATGTCCTGTTATAGTGATTCCGGGTAGCATGAGAGAGGAACAGATTCAAATTTTACATTCGTTAATTTTACGTATGTAACGCGGTGAAAAAGTTCTTTAAAATTACTGTGACATGTAATGTACACGTACTATACATTTACTGCAACGTACAATACAGTTTTATACAACTTTTAATTTTCATTAGGAAACTTCTACTAAATTTTGACTAAATGTAATTATTCCATGCAGTGCAGCTTTTGTTCGAAACATTTTTTCATAGAACAAATTACTTACGAGTAGACATCGGATTTGATGTATTTATGATTACCGAAGTTGTGTAGGTACCATTTAAACACCATTTAAACACATTAAAAAAGAAAATGCGTTTCCATTTTACTCCAGTTTGTTGCAATTCAGGTAGAACATTTTTATTTCGCATAAAGATCTGTCTACTCTCGAGTTATTTGAGATCGCCGCGTTACGAACTCACCCTGTATATGGTTTAAGCTTTCGATGAGCATTGTGTAGCGCAGAATGAACACGTATCAGAGACGTTACGGAGGGACCGTTTTCCTTGGCCGAGGAATCGTTGTCGACGTTATGGGAAGGAGTTTGGGAACACCTTGCGCGACAGGTGCCGCGTGTAGCTCGCAAGCGTGTAGCGTGTGCAGCCAGGGCGCGTACGAAAGGCTCGTTGCCCACGGTGTCGTCTATCGTATCGTTCGGTTTGGTGTCCGTGTCCGTGTCCGGTCCCGCTGGTAGACGGTATCGTCGGTACTTAAAAATATGTTAGCGACCGGTACATAAGCACCGTGACCTCCGCGATACGATCTAAAGAGCGGCGGGCCCCAGGCACCAGGCCCCAGGGTCCCGGACCCAGGCCTAACCTGATGGTACGGCGCAAGAGCGGCGTGTGCGTCAGATGCTTTTACGGGCCGACACCGAAGGGTGACACGAGCCGAGAACGACCGTGACTGTAACCGTCACGCGGTACCCGCGCCGGAAAAACGCCGAAACCGAGTGCCACCCGTTCCCTTCATCGATAACGTGCCACACCGGCCACTTAGATCTTTCTGCTCTGAAAACTGCTTCGCACTCACCTCACCTTCCGGAGATCCCGTTTAAATTCAACGGGTTTTTTTTATTAGAAAATCTCATACGAGATTTATTTCAACATGATTGTAATGCAATACATAGAATACAGTATACAGGGTGTCCCAAAATTCCTCCGACACCCGAAAATGGGAGGTTCCTTGGGTCATTTAAAGCGACATTTTTCTTTACAAAAATGCCGTCCGTGGCTTTGTTTAGGAGTTATTAACGAAAAGCACGTTCGGCCAACTGACAGTTGGCGCATCGGGCCGACTGTGCTAACTCGCGTCCAGGTCGCGCTCTGATTGGTCCGTGTTTTTCGTTAATAATTCCTAAACAAAGCCGCGGACGCCATTTTTGTAAAGGAAAATGTCGCTTCAAATGACCCAAGGAACCTCCTATTTTCGGGTGTCGGAGAAATTTTGGGACACCCTGTATAGAAAATATACATACCAGACAAAATACAAAAACCACAAAACAGAACAGGACACAGAAGAAACAAATAATATAACAAAGACACGAGAATGATAGTAACGGTATAAACAAACACTTATACTTTAAGTCCGCAGCTCTTAAAAAATGAGAGTATATAACGACCTTGATATTACGTTTAGCTATTAATATGGAGACATCCATTGGAAGCTGGAATGGTTTATTAATTAATTTGAGCCTTTCCTCATTATACAAGTTGCATTGCCACAAAACATGGTTCAGTGATTCGTCCTCCTCCATGCAACAGGAACTAAATAAAAAATTATTTCCTCTTTTAATTGTCTTATTAAGCTAAAACTTATACACCGAGGCCCTTAAATCGTTTTCATGTGTCCACTGCTTTAAATTGAACCTGTCTGTTTCACTCATAAATGCATAAAATCCGTAGTCGAGTGATAACATTCGTAGATCCAAAATGAATAAAAATCGCAATAAATTCTGTCAAATTTGATACTCTAGCATTTTTCAATATTTTCAAAAAATACATGTTCGTCTTTGAATCGAAGCAGTAGTCTATCTACAGTGTGGTACCGAATACACAGGTTCTCGTTCTGCTGCTGCAGATAATCTGCCAAATATCTCAGTGCTCGCGTCGAATACGTTCGCCGTAAATGATTTTCAGCGGAATCGGCGGTGCGGCGCGCGCCAGAAAGTCTCGAAGAGGATCGAACATCTTCCTCCGCCCCTCGAAGACGAAGACCGATGCCCCAGAACATCGTGGCGGCTTCATCGGACGTATCCCGGTCGACGGTTCTAATAATTCATTTTATGGAAATGCCGTTTGGAAAACAGGGACGGGTGCGGCGGCCCGGGACAGCATATTTTCCGCAGAAGTTTAGCGAGGCCGATTTCGAGCCAATAAATCAAACTGACCGGTGGTCCCGGGGATGAGTCCGGCCGGCTGTATCTCCATATCGAGATTCTTTAGCATATAAAGTGCGGGTTGCGTAACCCCTCGGACCTTGCTCTCTCGCGGGCGGTCTTCCTTGGACATCGTCCTCTCGGACGTAGAGACGCCGAGCGTCGTCCTTCTCGTTCAGGGCGTCTCGCGGCCATCTGCCCACACTAGTGCGGCGCGGCTGGCTGGACCCGTTGTTTTACGAGCCGGCTTGCGCGGAGGGTGCTCCTCCGCTCGACTGAATAAAAATTACGGAATATGTTGCATATAAAGTAAGTGAAAAACAGAGCGAGATGATGAATTACCGCGGCGACCGTGCCGGGGGTAGCCAAGATAACGCCCAGCGCCATCGATCACCTCGGTTCTCCTCTACGCCGAGAGATCGCCCATTTTGGTACTGATCCTCTTCTAGTCCCTTCAGCTACAGGACCGATCGATCTGTAGAAGATCGTCCGACACCGCGATCCCTATCTGTGAAAGGTTTCCATTGGATGTGATTTTGAATCGCGCCAATTAAATCTGCCCGTAATTATAATCCCACACAGTCACATATTCCCCGTTTCCAGATATTTAAAGCATTACATTTGAATAAATTGAAAAATATTTTCATGTTACGAAGATTTTGATTCAGAATTTTATTAGTCTTGATTGATAAACGTATATTACGAATGTGACATTTTCTGCGAGTCTCATACGAAAATGTTGCTGTTAAAGTTTCGATTGACTCAGACTTTCATAATTATTGGGCACAAATGTACACTGGTATCGTCTTACTTGTTTCGTTGCGTTTTGAACCCTTTGAGCGGCGTCTACAAGCAATGAGTCTTTATTTGTCTGAAGGCATTTGTCTGAGCATCGAAAGAAGCGAGGCGGGCCAGAGTGTGTGTGATCGAGAATCGCATCGAGCGCAGCCGTGCCCGAAGGTGTAAAGTGACTCTAAGCGCTAAGTAAATCCGCGCTCGGAGAGAAGCGTCGGAGCGAGGAAAGAAGGTGCGCCGGATGAAAGATGGTACGAAAGAGAGGGAGAGCAGAGAGACGGAACACGGTGAAGTCGAGCGAAATGGGTGGAGGGATCGTACGGGGAGAAGGCGTGAGAGCGGAGCAGCTAGGGAGATAGGTAAGCAGGGACGCCGGAGACGCTTTCGAGGCTCGAGAGTCGCGCGAAATCTGCATTTCAGGCTTCCATCGTTCCGCTGGTTCCCCGGCGCGTCTCCCGCGCGGCTTCCTGGAGCTCCGAGAGCTTTCGAACCGCTCGCAAACACTCGGCAATCGCGGGAGAGCTCGCCAGGCATCTCTCTCTTTCTCCCTCTGGGTGTGTGTGTGCGTGTGCACCCTGTGCTCGGTGAAACGCGAGCCCGCCTCCGCAGAAGCCACGCGGAATCCTCGAACCCTAAGGCCCCCTACCCGCAACGTCATCCTACTTTTGCCTTCGGTATTTGCCCAAGGAAGGAGCGCAAGGAAAACCTTTTTCTCTCCCAACACAAGGGCGATCGGCGTTTGGACACCGGCAGGAAGTAGATTAGTCCCGTCCCGTGCCGGCTGAAACATCTTCGAATTTCGGGGATCTATTTACAATCTCACCGTCGACACTTCGCTTGTAGGAGGACTCGGTGAAAATGAGTGATGCTAAAGAGAATAGGGGGATCAAGTCTGAACATCATTTGAAACACTGAGGCGGCTGAGACTACGGTGGATTAATTTATTCCCTTGTTCAGAAGACGGCGATTGATTTTTTATTAGCTGCGTTATTGGTGCACGATGGTCAGAAGATTCTGTTTGTAGCGTAATTGTAGACTGACATGAAACTACAACTTTCTGAAGAATCAGAAACTGACCATCCATTCCACAACATCTCGCGAGACAGCCAGCTTGGGAATCGTATTGGGGTGCGAAGTTTCTGCATGTGGTATAATTGTAGAGCGACGTGAAACTGCAACTTGCTGAAAAATCAGAAACTGCACCTGATCTGCCCCTTCCCCTACATCTAAAGTCCCATCCATTCCACATCATCTCGCAATACAGCTAACGTCTGAGTCTATAGAAACAAGCCTGTCGTCAAGGGTGGTCCAAGAGAACGTGTCCAAAATTCCGCGGTCGACGGCGATGAAAAATCGTTTTCCCTGGGCGGGCCGACCGGAAGGAGGGCGAGATCCGTCGAGGACGCCGCAGCAAGAAGAGGCGAAGGCGACGGGTAATTAATCCGCGGTTTTTCCTCGTCTAATTAGTTGGATTTATTCCGTTGGTTCCCCTTATCCACGCGGTTCTCCTTTTGCTCCCTGCGGTCGTCAGTCTCCGCAGCCGGCGAGCCCGACTCGAGTTGAATCGAGTTGACTCGAGTCGAGACGGCAGCACGAGACCGGTCGGTCGGTCTTTCGCTCGCTCTGGCTCAAGTTGGACGGGGCTGATGTATGGAAATGTATGCGGGGAGACGGAGGCTCGCATTTTTCCAGCCACGCTGCCTTCATTGCTCCACCCCCGCCCACCCTCTTTCGACTCTTGTGGCAGGTTCTTCCGAGCTACCCCCGCATCTCGGCCGGTCTGGCCCGCGTCTTTCAACCGAAGTCTCAAAACTGTTATAATATTGATCTCGCTCCTTGAAACCGTTACCGAAAACCTCCACTCCAAACGTCTTTAGAAGAATCAAAATTTTCAACCATTACCCGAACCCCGCCCAGAATGTCTTTATACAAAGTCGAAATTTTCAACTACTACCAATAAGGACCTCCACCCCGAACGTCTGTATAAAAAGTCGGAACTTTCAACCCTTACAAAGTACCTCCACCATAAATGTCTTTACAAAGAATCAAAATTTTCAACCATTACCGAGAACCCCGCCCCAAATGTCTTTATACAAAGTCGAAATTTTCAACTACTACCAATAAGGACCTCCACCCCGAACGTCTGTACAAAAAGTCGGAACTTCAACCCCTACAAAGTACCTCCACCTACAAAGAATCAAAATTTTCAACCATTACCGAAAACCCCCCTCAGAATGTCTTTATACAAAGTCAAAATTTTCAACTACTACCAATAAGGACCTTCACCCGAAACGTCTGTATAAAAAGTCGAAACTTTCAACCCCTACAAAGTACCTCCAGTCCAAACGTCTTTAAAAGAATAAAAATTTTCAACAATTACCAAGAACCCCCTCCCAGAATGTCTTTATACAAAGTCAAAATTTTCAACTACTGCTAATAAGGACCTTCACCCGAAACGTCTGTGTAAAAAGTCGAAACTTTCGACCCCTACAAAGTACCTCCAGTCCAAACGTCTTTAAAAGAATCAAAATTTTCAACCATTACCCGAACCCCGCCCAGAATGTCTTTATACAAAGTCAAAATTTTCAACTACTGCTAATAAGGACCTTCACCCGAAACGTCTGTATAAAAAGTCGAAACTTTCAACCCTTACCAAAACCCTCCACCTCAGATGTATTCATAAAAATTGCGATGGTCCCTTCAACAGCAAGAACAACTTCAAAAGTGAACCAAGCCACCCCTAGTAACGTCGTCTAACAATATTGATTGGTATTATAATGTCCAAGAAAACTAAGTTTCCTTTTGCTAGTCCGCTTATTAAGCCTGATACATTTTCATCCTCTGTTGCATAATTTCTCGAGCACAATGGAATCTGCAACAATATGAAAAGTTACCATGTAAGTTAAACTGCCAAGCAGATCGCGCAGAAAGAAGCTGCCGATCGGGCGTCGTCTCGGAAGGGTTAAATTCGCGTCAAGTCTGCCGTTCCGGGAATCCGTGCAAGATCCAGAGAGCCCGCTTAAAGAAGGGCTCGGCGTGCTCGCCACCTGAGATTTTCACTTTCCATTCTCGGGACGGCGTTCCTCGCGATTTCTCGTTTGTTTTTGCCGTTCGAATCCGCTCGCCGGCTCGCTTATAAGGTCACACGCTGGCTCCTTGGCAGATCCACCGGCGTGCACCGTGGGCCATTGTTTCGATCTGAGACCAGTCTTTTTCTCCACGCCATTCGATAATTAGGCGAATCACAGAACTCGGGAGAGAGAGAGAGAGAGAGGGTGAGAGAGGGATGAGAATGAGTGTGTTCCTTTTCAAGTGATTTTTTGAAAACTCTCCCACCCCGGTTAGTCAGAGAAAGAGAGAGAGCCGATTTAAATGCTGCGTATAAACGATCCGCGAGCTCGTTTAATATTTATGCTCGCGGTACGCGACCCTCGGCGTACACGATTTCCACCGGGCGAATTTCTGCGCTCGTTGTAATAATTAGCGGCCGGTGATGCAACGGCGATCGCCGCGTTTTACACGGTTACGTGACCGAATTAATTTTTCATCGTGCGATCTCGCGTTCGGCGGCGGCGGTCGAGTTTTAATTAAACGCGCGGTTTCGGATAAACGCGACGGACACGCGGTGACGCGGCGTTTCGCTCGTATAATGAGACCTCGAGAGGACGTATCCCGTGAGCGATTTGAATCGAGAAAGGGTGGAAACGCGCGACCACCGGCCCGAAGCCATTCGCGTGAACAACGTGACGACCGATTTCGCGTGACGCACTTATACACACGCACGCACATACGCAAACCCAGCAACGTCGAAACCTTCGAATCGCTACAGAGAATCGACGCCCTACTGAAATATGTTTATTAACCCCTCGCACACGCTCCGCTCAAATTGTTGTACATGAGATCCACTGATAACGATTCACCTATTTCTCCGGCCATTCTGAATCGCTAAGTGAATACATTCTTTGTACTTTTACACTTCATTCGCCGGAAACCCTTTTAACCCCTTGCCGTATCATTTTCTTTACAATTACAGTGGTTAGAACGTCTTCATCCCCAAAATGGCTAATGCCTTGTTTAAAATCTTCATGACGAGTATGACTCGATAAAATACGGCAAGGGATTAACCACTTGAAACGTTATGCAATCTAGCCATTTAAAAATACTCAGTTTCGTTTAAAGATATGACGGTGACCCTGATTTTTTGTGGAAAATCGATCTTTTTAATTGAAAAAATTGCAATTCGTTATCGGTCACATAGTAATTAACTTTACCAAGAGGGTTGAAAAATCGTGGAGACTATTTCGCGCCGCACCCTGTAGAATGGAATTATTCTAGGTGGGGGAAAAATGTTTACTTCTCCGGTACGGCAAAGAATCGATGCAAGAATCCCGGAAGAACCTCTACATCTTCGACTAATATTAAAATTAATCTGAAAAGTGGAGCTTGATAAAAATTGCCAATTAGGTGACGGATGTTGTTGAACCGTTTGATTCACGATCGTCTAACGATTCCGTGTGTAAACGTCATTCAACCTCCGTCGTGTCTCGGTTTCACGGACCAGTGTCGTGTCCCAGTGTTAACTTCGCCAGCGTGAGAATACCGAACGGGGTTCTCGAAGTGAAAAACAATCGCGAACACTCGCCAGCGGCGATCAGCAGAGCGGCAACACAAAAGAATCGCGTGGCCATGTCCCGGCGTTTCTCTGCTCTCGACCGTCGTCGTGGCCGTCGTTCTCGGTGATGCTTCTCCGAACGACGTGCTTTATCCTGCAGCACAGACGAAGCAGAAGAAGAAGTTGATGAAAAAAGAAACAACGAATTTTGTAACATCTTACTAGGTGAGTTATCGAGGCAATAGATAAAAGACGATAAGCGTGCGCGCCGCAATGCATAATGCATCGCCACGGCATACGCGATAATTGCCGCGCTTCATTAAAACCAGATCGCTCATTGTCAAGGCAGCAGCGAAGAGACTCGCGAGCTGCTGGACTAACCAGGACCTACCAGGCTCGTTTCCAAGAAACCCTTAGCGATCGCGGACGTATTCGATGCGAGACGAGCCCTTTTCGAAACGCGACAACACTCCATTTTCGATCAAACCCACAGCAACCGCATCTAATGTAATCGGGTTGCTTCACTTGTACCGACTACCTGCACAACGATTCGGAGCTGCTAGAAAGACTAGCTGAAATGTAAAGGAGCTGTGTTCGAGATTCTCTTTGTCCGCGGACTACGGATCTTTGCGCAAAAGAGAAATTACCTGCATCGATTGAAATTTCTTCTCTTAATAATTTCCATACATTGTAAATAACGTACCGTCGTTATTAACACTTTACCTACTGCATGCCTATTAATAGGATTTTCAATAATTGTGCAGTACCAAAAGACAGCATAGAAATTCTCTTTTACATTGCAATCTTAAACGAGACTAGATGACGTTATTGAGGGTGACTTGTTAGTTCTCAATGAACATTGCTGTTGCTATTGAAGATTCTATTAAAAAGTGTTTAGCAATGTACCATAGATTTTTCAAAATTATGCAATAATCACCAGTCGGTAATGTATTAAATTCATGCGACGTTTCTGCCATTTTGTCGAATTATTGGATAGAGGATTTGGTGCATGTGGCAGAAAAGTTAGTGCGCGCAAAAGTAGTGGGTAGGAGAATTCTTCAGAAGAATTTAATCTTTTCGAGTCGTTGCTGTTTTAACTCGAACATGATTTTTTAAAACCTCCTCCAATATGTTTAATGAATAATTGGATACCATCGTATTTAATAATCTAAGTTATATTTTTCATTGTAAGGGTTGAACAGTATATTTGCATCTCGGTTCTGTGTAATTGCTTCGGAGAAATTTCGATCTAGTTGAAAATACGCAGTCTGGTTACCGTGTATCATGCCCTAGTATCATCGAGGAATTTGACATGAATACATCACTCGGAAACCTACAGTAATATTCATTAGCTACTTAAGACCATTCATCGTTGCACTCTGTGCGAATCCTTCAATTGTTTCAATCTCGACGCTCATCTTTTACGTTTCTTATACCGTACGTTCCTCTAATATGCTCATTGTGTTTTGTGCTTGCATTACTCGACATTTCTCTACTCTGTACGTACTCTTTTACTGTGTTCGTTCTGATGCGCGCTTTTGATAGGGTAACGGCAATAAAATAAATGAATAGTAATAGACAGAGTCGACAATTCAATTAGGTTGGCCACGAAGTGATTTCCGACCGCGTGTTAACGTTTACATGAGCTCATCTTTTTGTCCATCTGACGATGTGTTTTGTAAAATACTTCACAGAAAGATAGTACAGTAGACTACCGTATAATGCGACCAGGTACTTCTGTTAGTAAGTACACTTACTGCCACAAATAAAATAAATATACAGTAATTTTCAAAAATTCCTTCATCGCGTTATATTCATTTAAAAACTGGTTGTTGCAATCATTCAAATCTACAAAATTCCTCTAATAATTCAATCATCCTTTACGTATACTACATTACAAATGCAACAACAATATTCATATAATTTTATCAATTCTTTCATTTTCAATACGAATTGATTGAACATCGATACGTGTACGTTCATTTCCTGGTGAAATGTCATTAAAATCGTGGATCCAGAGCCGCTTGTACAACGGCCACGTACGCAAAGTGAGATCTAAACCTAGTAGCGTCTCGAAGGATAGGTGTCTCGTCCGATAAACTGAAGGGAAACCGATTCTCGTCGGCAAGGAGTTTCTTTGGTTACGCGATCACGATCCGTCCGTGGAAACGTGGACTACGCGTAGACCGCGAACACTAGAGGGGAACGGAAACGAGCAACAAAAGCGTAGAGGGTAAACCCCGAAGGAAGACGACTTCTGAAGAGAGAAAGAGAGATGGAAAAGGAGAAAGAGAGTATATAGCGTGTGTGGCAACGTACGTGGAAGCCAGGTACGTAAGGCTGGTATGGCGCGGCAATGCCCAGGCACGTACCTAGCAACGTACGTAGGTACGTAATGGGTAGTAGCCAGTAGGTGGCAAGGCTGCGTGACGAGGCGATTGCGGACCGTGACTAAAATATTTAAAAATATGTATCTTTCTGGCCGGACTGCCGTCCAGTTCCAGTTCCAGTCCCGGACTCGAACCGGAGACCGCCGCATGCCGCGCTGCCTCACCCTCGCCCCTTGCCACGCTGTATTTATTTCGCGTTTCCTTCCTGCCACGCCGCGAGCCGGCCTTCGCTGACGGAGGGCTGCTGTCCCTTTTACTTTTTGAACCCTCTCTCTCTCTACCCTCGTTCACTCTCTTCTCGCTCTTCCTCGCTTTATACAGCTCAACGTGACCCGTTCCTCTCGTCACAAATCAGTGACGGACACTGGTCAATCGCAAATCAATTAAAAACGAAACTAATCCCATGAAAATCACCGACACAGGTTTCACCGAATAATAATCTTAGCCGATGATTTTAATCGACTACGGTATTATCAGATAGTATGTAGTTATCACCAGCCAAATAAAATTGAACAATAATAGAATTGAAAAATAAAAATGTTCTATCCGAATTACGACGAACTCGAGAGAAATATATAATTTACTAGATTAGAGGTAATAAATGCATCGAATCTACTGTTTAAGGATTACATAAAGTATAATCGTTCCAAACCCATTCGAAGCCCCGCTCAACCTGCCAAGAACCGAATAAAATGGAGAAAATTACCGGCGAGCTGTCCGATAAGGATTAAATACGATGAATATCGACGAATAACCGTTGAAAAGGTACAAGAAGAAAGGTTGTAGCCGATTAGGCGAGGTATCGAGCCGCGAGATACGTTAGATGCAGTCGGTTGCGGCACGGCACGGCGGCAGGTGAGTTGCAACAACTGCAGGCCGGGGCTGCAACTGCGTTCGCCGTGCCCCGGTTCCCCGAGTGTCCGTGCGAAATGCCGGCAAACGGTCGTGGTCGGGTCTGCGCGATGCATATTCATGATTCTTTTTTTAACTGATCGGCCATCACGGGAAAAAGGAAGTGAGTTCTGCTGGGCGCAACGCGTCGCCGCGCGTTAAGGACAACCCGCAGGGCACCGCGACGCGACAGGGCGCATACTAATCGGGCCCTGGTGTGCTTTTTTCCGGCACTTCCGATCCTCGAGAATCCCCAAAAACTCAAGGAGAACACCTTCGAACACAAACCAGGAAACTATGTCCCCGATAACCAACGACAAGCCCTTATCCCTACATTGTTGCGATAAACGAAACCGTGAATGTTCGAAAAGAAACATTTCCCACGTATCGAAACGAACACTATTTCACGAGCAGGTGCCGTTGCACGCAGGTGACGTATAAGTAACCATCTACTCGATTCTGTTACAGGTTTTCCTAGAAGAAGCGCAGCTTTGTAAAACGGCAATGAAACGTGGAAAGTGTGCGACGATCTGGTAAGTGTCCAAGAAATGCGTTCTTTCTTCCCGTAAATTGGATTCGTTGCTGGCATCCTTGTCTTTCAAATAATTTCAAACGAAGGAGGAACTGGAAACGGGAGGAGTAAATGTCTGGCCGGCTGTACCGCTAATGGGGCATTAAATAAAAATATTCATTGGCAAAGCGAAACGACGGGGGGTGTTACGCCGCGGCTTACAGTTTTATGGAGCTTAATTGTGAGCGGAACGCGAGCATTCGTTTAATTCGTATCGTCTCGCAGCCCCTGTTCCATGGCCGCGAAATAAACTTGGCCCAGAAAAATCCCCTGGTCATGGGGCTCCCTTGAAACATGAACTGCGAGCATGCCGGATGAAATATTCACCGCCCCGTTAACTTTTCGTTTAACGCGTTTCGCCTGCGATTTCCTTCCCTGTGACGGATCGGTACTCTCTGTCTCCCCAACAATTTCATTCTGTTATGCGAAATGGTGTTCAGATGTACTCTTGATTCTGTTACCAACGGCTACCGTTTCTCCGTGTGCGATTTAGTTAATCGTTCGATTTCGTTAATTCCTTTACGATTCATCGATGAAGAAGGATCGCAGGATCGCCAGGAGGATCCAACGAATTTCGAGAAGGTCGTGGGAGGAACTCGGAAGGAATTCTCGGGTGTGGCGAGCGGAAGTGGCGTGGAACGTCGGCAGTTAGCACCGAAATAAAATAAGGATGGAGCGAAGTGAAAGACAGGAAAAATAAGTCGGGCCCTTATCTCGTCCTCGTCCCGTGCCGTTTGCCCTATGCATATTCAAAAGCAGCGTTAGGGTCTCTCTCTCTCCCTCTCTCTTCTTCTGCAGGCAACGTAAACTCTCCACGAGGCATCCCCCTTAGGTTCTCGTGGCTCGTTCCACCGGGCCGACACTATACTTACCTACGTCCGCCACCCGCTAATTTCTAGGCTTCCTTCTTTAATTGCACCGGCACGATAATAACCGTGCGCGCGCGGCTCTGTGTGTACATCGCGGCGCGGCCCGTGAACGAATCCTTGCGGACACGAGGGGACTGGCTGGCTGTTCACCACCTAAGTAGGTGTACATTGCAGCCGTGCAACGAGGTAGCACCCGTTCGATGCACCCTCGTCATCGGGATCGTCTTCATTATCGTGCGATCCTTCCAGCCAGCCGATTCTTTTTTCAGGCCTCTGAGAAGGTTGATGCAGTTTAATTGAGAACTTGCTAATCGTGGTTCGCACAGACTACTGGATACTTGTTTGTCGAGTTCAGTATTTTCTTTGGAATTCTTTCGCTTGTGTTGATCTTTTAACACTTTATCCGGAAGCCTATTTAAATTACTGGGTGTCTATATTTTCTGTGGCATAAGCGTACAGTCGTCTTACCCAATGTTTTGTACACGTACTGTACATTTACTGCAGCATAGAATAAGAATACATGTAGTCGTTTTGATACTGTGCTATTATTCACAATATTGTTTACAGTACTCAACATGTTGGAATTTAATCAATTACCGTACATTTACGCATTGCACAAGGTATTATGTCAATTTCATGCCGATAAAATGAAGAAAAAGTCATATACTATTGAATTATTCTCGATCGGAAGAGATGTTCAACTATTGACATTTCGATGACGTTGGGTTAGTATTTTTACATTTTAGAATTCGTTAAAGAATAAATTTATATTAAGGAATACATTAAAAAATATAATGCAATTGCATTTGGCGGGTGCATCGGTGCATCCACATGAAAAATAAGTATTATGACTTATCATTTTCTTAGATTTTTATGCAACCCTTTGTAGTCAACCAAAATGTATAGATTACTTAAAATTTTTCTGTATTTAACATGTTAGTAAAGAATGGATATTCAGAGAAATTTTCTAACAATACTTAGAGTTACATTAACAAATAGTTGAAAGAAATGGATTCCCGGTTGACTGCACAAGGGTTAAAACAGAGCAGTAACTTGTTCTGGTTCCCAGTGGACAGTGAGAAACGAGCCCACCGGTTCTTGGTCGAGAACGGGCCGGAGGAGGATTTTCGCGTTTCGGACAGAGACACCGAGCAGAAAGTGGCGGATCTGCGCGTTATGTAAAGTCGGCCGCGCGAAGTTCGCCAATGCCTTGACCCGATCGGTCGAACTGCCGCTCCGCCCCGCGCCGCGCGCTTCGGCACGCTCGGCGACGATTCAACATGCGAGCCGCGTATATTTTAGTGGAATAAGGTCAGAACCGGGCGACGCTCTCCTGCGTTCGAACAGCTCGCGTATGGTATCGGTTTTGCCGAACGGAACGGAACGAAACCGGAGGGAAAGAGAAAGAGAGAACGAGCAAGCGGCCGACACAATGGCGCGGCGATATGTGCTCACTCGGAATGGAACGAAACGAAACGGGACGAAACGGGACGAGTTTGCATTGTCCGTCGTGACACCGCACGCTCCTCCTCGTCTTATCGCATTCTTATGACGCGCGTGACACGCGGCTCTCCGCTGCGCCTACTTCGAGCCGCCAGCGCGGCCTTCCTGCCTCCGCCCCCGCATTATACTATGGGTCCATTATGGCCGTGGAAAACGGGTCATCGATCGACGATATTTACCGTCGGCGCACCCGACGATACACACCATGCGTCGCAATCTCGCGGAGGTACGTCGACGGTGCCGAATCGGTCTACTTAGAAACCGAAACGGTCGACGAACCTTATCGCGACCTCGTCCAGGAAGTTGAACTCGGTTCAATACATTAGGGTACAGACATAGTGGTGAAGATCGAGAATAACGAGGTAAACATCGCGGAAAAATCAAACCAATGTATAGTTAAATGCGACTGTTCATAACGGACCGGTGCACATGAAAACAAAAATCACTGCATTGCGCAACGCTCCACTATATTCCTGTACTGTAAAAATCGAGAACTGTCGTTTGTTGCGGACGTTCTGGATATTTGAAAACTACGCAAACGCAGCGAAAACGAAAACGTTCTCCAAACGCTCGACAGAAGAGAAAATACCGATCCTCCTCGGACTGTCCCGTTGCTAATGGGTCCCCGCCAAAGTGTTACGATCCATGAGCATCGGTTGTTCGACCGACGACTACCAGTTTTACCCGTCGAAGTGGAAGCAGTGTCCCGTTAGGCGCCAGCGTCGTTGCCAAGCTAAATTGACTAGGGTCAAAGTGCCAGGATGAGAGCTCGCCTCGGACCAGAAATGATACCTGGTGCACCGTCGAGACTGATTAGAAGCTTGAAATTCGTCACAGAGGATTATTCCTTGGAACAGGAACACCTGGCACGAATTTTCTTTCAGAAAAGTGTTACCTATATTAGATTGAAGGAGAAGTTCTGTGGTATTTTGAAGAAAACGTTTGAATCGATTGATAAAAACATGTTTAATATTATTCAATGATACATATAATTCCAATTATTTATAACAGCATCTTTCAGATAACCTGTCAATTCCTGTTACCTAATCAGTCACTGGTAACATGTGTTTTTAACTTACAAGTAGAATTATCTGCTTATTTCAAATACGACAGCACTTTCCCTCGAACCTAATAAATGGAAAAGGAACTCCTTAACCTGTACGAGTGGCTCTAACAAATCGATCACGGTAGATGCAATCGTTAGACGAGCTGATCCTCTAAGCAGAAGGGAAATCGCATTTAGCAGAGCACATAGGATCCCGTTAGCGCCAGTTCGTTCGCGGAAAAGCGTCGAACGCGTGCGTCGTAGGTGTGCAGATCGAAAAGCTGTTGGGATATGTCGTAGCAATTAGCTTGCGAGAACTATAGCCCGAGGACGCTGTTCAGATCAACGTCGACGTCGGCGTCGGCGTCGGCGGCGAGCAGATATCGAGGAAAGATGGGCGCGGCGCGCAACATTCCTCCTCGAAGAGCTCCGATGGCATTGTTCCATCGCGTCGCACCTCGATCACGCCTCTGTCACGTGGCCCACAATTCATGGGACGTGACTCCTCGGGCCCTCTCTTCAGCTTGTCTACGAAACGACCGTCACACTCATACCGCGACTCGCTTCTTCTTCGCCCGGCTATTATATTCCTCTCCTCTCGCGCGTCTCCTTTCTGTCCTTTCCGCCCGGCGAAACGTAACGTCGTGTTGCAAAACGATCGCCGACTAGTAGACACGTGCAAATCGTCGCTTCGATTCACTCAGGGACACTCAAGATTCTCCGTGATACAGAAGTAATCATTCTACTAATTCTGTTCGTCTTCTTGCAATTATCTTTGATTATAAAATGTCCTTTATTCCTCATATCGATCATATAAATAAGTGCACCAAGGCTCTCAAGTTTATCAAATTCTTAAGAGGTACGTGGTGGGGACCAGATTCTTCTACTGTTTTGGTGTTATTTAAGAGTTTTGTTCGTTCAATCATCGAATATGGTTTTTTGTTTTCTTCTCTAAGAGACACAGAGACCTTGAGCACCTTGACAGGATCTAGTTCTCTGCAATTAAATTGGCTTTTGGGGTATCGCAGAAGCACTCCCACCAATATTCTTATAGCAGAATCTAAACTTCCGTTACTAAAGGATCGCTTTACATATTCATGTTATCGTTTTTTAACTAAAATCTTATCCAACAGCAGCTCCTTTAGCTTCCAAATAATCAGAAGCTATGATAATGGTATTAAAAATAAAGGCAACAGGTCGAACTTTTTACTTAGAAGGTGTATAAGGGATTTGTTAACAGATTCGTGCAAAATTGAATCATTCAATAATTTTAATATTTATAGTCGTGATTATGCAACAGTTACCATCTTAATTCCAGTTAACTCCACTTTTGGGAAGTCCCTTAAACAGCTGACTAGTACGATTGGTATCAATAGTATGGTTAGTAAACTAATTAGGGATAACTCAGCAGTCCTAATCTTTACTGATGGTAGCAAGAGACGGGAGAGCAATTGCGTTGGTTCTGCCGCTTATTACCCGTATTTGAACTGGATCTCAGACAGAAGTCTTGTTAAACAGGCTTCTGTGTTTACAGCTGAACGTGTTGCCATTAGCGACGCTCTTGACCTGCCGGTAGCCAATAAGAATCATAGCTTCATTATATTTAAGTGTTCTTTCAAGCCTTAACTCTACAAAAATGGATGTCAAAAGTAACTCCTATATCTTCAATATTAAAAAGAAATATAATATTTTCGTCCATGATAATGCGCACTGCTTCATAAAGTTCTACTGGATTCCATATCATACAAGGATTGTTGGTAATGAAAGAGCTGACTTCTTCATCCTCTTCAGGGGCTTCATCCTCTAGTACTCCTTGTATTTCTAGCATTCCATTCACTGATCTCTTCGAGTCATTTTGTAAAAATATGTTTGATGACACCCTCTTTCCTATAAAAACCGATGGACTTTTTAAGGGCAAACCTATTTCCAGCAATTTTTTAGTGAAAACTGACTTCCTTGGTTCTCACAGTTAAACTTATCCCGTCCGGCTGTTGTCACCGTCAACAGGTGTAGATCAGATCATTATCACCTAGCTGCTTCTCTGGCACGCATTGGTTTCATTGACGATCCAGAGTGCAGTTGCAAGTCGGGAGATGAGTCCCTGAACTATGTTTTATGGCAATGTAATTTGTACGACGAGGGAAGACTAAAATTAATTAAAAAGCTCCGTATAATCAACTTTCAGCAACCATTAAATGTTTAATTGATAATAGCCAAATCCAATATCAGAACTTGTCATTACACGTTATCATTTATTAAAAGCTGCGGCCTTAGTGTATAAGCGATAGGTCTATACTGTGTATTGTTATCATCTCTTCATTATAATGTTTATGTACCATCAGTTTTCAGTTCTGTAAAAATTTTCTCTAGTTTGTAATTTTCGTATTGTATTCTTTATCATGTTGAAATAAATCTCATATGAGATTTTCTATAATAAAAAGAAACCATTGAACACCATTTACGCAACCATTCACCGTTCCATTAGGAATATTATAATACTCCTTCATGTATTCTTCTTGGATCAGCTAATTCCTTGCAATTGCCTAACAATAATAATATCTGAAATTGTCCTTGAACCGAAAGAAAGTTTGTAGGAGGCCCGAAACGCAGGGACAAGCCAGCAAAAAGACACCTAAACGAAACGAGCGTGTCTATAGTGAGAGGGAGGGGGATGTAGCGTTGCCATAGACGATCGAGGAGATTTATCGGTGCTCGGGGGGGATGACTGTTCGTTTCTGCGAAGGGTGGTCGGTTTATCCCCTCGTTTCGGAAGGAGAAAGACACGCGAGGAGCGTGCAGTCTCGGCAACGGGCTTGATTCCTGCACGCACTCCTTGCTCGCTATACGCTCGGCCATGCCAGGAGAGAAACGATGGGGCCGTGGTAGCTGGTAGGGTGACGAGTTCAGGAAGTATAACCATAATAGGCAGCAAACGGTGGCGAGCCAAGGGGAGGAGGAGGACGGACGCGGGAGAGCGAGGCAACGAACGACACGAGAGCCGTGACGCCGTTCCTGTAGGGATTAATTAGCGATAAGGCTTCTAATGAGCGGCAGGTGAGCGAGCGAGCGAATCAACGTACGAGTAAACGAATGAACGAATGAACGGACGGACGGACGGACGGAGGACGACGTCCGACCACAAACATCGGCATCGTGTGCCGACGTGAAACTTTATCGGAAACGTATTAACGAGAACCCTATCAGGACACGACGGCGAGAGAACCTCGTGATAATGCTAACTAAATTATAGAGCCGCCGCAAAGGAATGCTGAGGCTGCTTCTCTTGATTGCATTCGCCGAGACTTGGCGTACTTCGAGTGTAGTTAATGCGGTAGCGTGCCTCGTCGATCGTGTAGGTCCTACACAATTTTTCTTACCCGAAGATCCACTTTTAGTACAGTCTACGATGCGAGGAGTTCATAAAAATCGCCGTGAAGCACTAAAGCTTGACACAAGACGCTAAAATATTGTCCAACTTGAAAAAGTCCATCAACGAAACCGCAAATGGCCCGCAGCACCGTCGAGAGTCTAGTAGACAGGGATTCGTTATCGAAGAACATCAATCGGTACAAAAGTCGCGGGGACGTTGGTTTGTGACTACACCCGTCGCTCGCCAGACGACTTCGACTGTTAAATGAATTCTCTGACCAGTCTGAAAGCCTCGTCGACTAGAATCGAGTTAAACGATCGAGACCATCGATCCTGGGACTCCTGTTGAGCGGACAATCGTGCTCGCGACGAAATGATCCTCTCCGACGAATTACGCAAAGAACCTTTTCACGAAAGCGACGCGACGCGACGGGGACAGCGCGCGGCAGCGTTCACAGTGGAAACACACTCTCCGATCGGTACAACCGATTCGTCGTGGTCGTCCTCTTCGTCGTTGTCGGCCGTCCACTGTCCACGCCGATAACGCAGCCCGGCGACATTTACAATAATGTATTCAGTCAATGTGTCAAGAGGGGTCGATCGTTGTTTCAGCGATCCGCGACGTTGTTAAGCCACTTAAGCCCCCGGGTACGCGACAGCTGGCATAGGTCAGTATCATTATCTCGCGAGGAACGAGAGTGAAACGACGAATCGATAGACGGACGTACGGGACATTAATAAACATGAAGAGACCGAGCGCGGGGGACCCGTACCTTCCAATCAGGAGCCTGACTCGCGGCATCCTGTGCTTGAGGACGTCTTCCCGTTCGCTTCGAGAACCATCTCGTTTTGGGACCCTTTTCCCAAGCAACGAGTCACGATATTCGATATTTCCGTATGTTTTAGAAAATCGACACACGATTTTCAAAATATTCTCCTCCTAAATCCTAAGTAACTGTCTTTGTTGTGTTTACAGTAGAAAGATCGTCTTTGAAATTTCAACATTGCAATTCATGAAATTCGCAATCCTTTACCCTGCCCAAAAGCTAAGAAAGTTTTTGGAAGACCAACCTTCTGAGTCTCTAGATAAATCGATAAAACATGCTTGCAGACTACCAGGAATTAATAAGCGATCAAACAGACTCTTGAAGACCGAGCTCGCGGCCCTTAAGGAATTCCCTCATCCCCGAAAAGATCTGAGAAAATCATCAAAATCAAGCAACACCTGTCGCCTTGAAGATGCGCGCTGCTCTCATATCGGAGGAGGGCACGAGCAATGAAGCGATCTTCGAAGGGGTCGGTATCCGAATCGTTTTTTAAACCATCCGACACGCGATGCGGCAGGAACAGCTGTTTTAGCATGGACGAGCGTCGATGGTAAGACTTAATCGAGCGGTGCGCGTTGGCTCGTAACGCGGGAAAGAACGCGAGAAAAGGAGCCTAGAGAAAGAGAGAAACAGAGCCAAGAGAAATCCGATGGAGCACGGAGTAACGAAAAGGGGGAGGGAGGAAGGTAGAACGAGCAAATAGAATGTGTGGAACGAAGACAAAGAGCCGAGATAGAACACCCACCAACCAGCGGCATAGGCGCGCGAGTCGAGCCGGCAACTTGTTAATTATTAATCAGCATGTTTAATTCATATTGCGCGCGCCAGCTGTTTGTTTCCTTGATGCGCGCTAAGGTCTTGTACTTACTACACCGCTTAAGCGTTACCGCAGGTAAGCATCGCTCTCGCTACGGGTGCTTAGGAATTCTCTCTCTACCGGCTCGCTGTGCCGGACCTCCTCTCCCCCCTTTCTTCTTCGTCCTCCGTACTCGCGCGCCGCGCAGTCCCCCTTCGTTTTATTTGCCTCTCTTTCCTTTTCTTTACGGCCCGGCCCGGCCCGACCCGTCTCCCACGCCACCGCAAACTGTTTACTATGTATCCGCTAACGTAACGCGTTCCCCCGCGTCCATATGCACCTCGTGCATCGCGCGATCACAAGGTCGTCTCGCGAGTCTACACGGACACCAGCCCTCCTCCCCCTCTCTTTGTCTTCGCCACTTTCTTCGTCTCTCGCGATTATGCGCGCCGTTCTACAGATTAATTGTCCCGTTCGACGAGATATCTGCAGATTCATCCTGTCCATTGTTGTGATTCAGAGCTTGTTGTTAGTCTGGCGCCACCGCATTACTTCAGATCCATCTATCCGAAAAGAGAGGAAATTATGAGTTACAAATTAAATTGAATGGAACGTTGTACGGTTGTATACGGTAGAAACAGTTGAAGCAAGTACACTCGATAAAATCATCATGATCCTCCTAGTCGAGGACCTCCCGAGAACGTTCAATCTACGACACAATAAATTGTAGGACTTTGTATGAAACGGTAATGGTCCAAGTGATAGGACAGGGTTAGATCTAACGTCCCAGCATGATCTCCAGGCATCGAGATCACTGGGGATCGCCAGATCAACTCCGGAAACTGCATTCTCAGCGTGATCGACAACTAGCCAAAAATCCCTAACAATTTCTATAGGGGGGTAGAATATTCGAGTAGCGTTACACAGGCAGTGGACGCAGCCCTGTCGTTTCCAGAACGCTCTTCCGCCTTCGTTCCGTGGCTCGTAGGGGTGTTTATGGGATTATTATACGAACGGTGCTAGGAGAAGGTCCGCAACTCGCGCGAGGAGATCCCGCGAAAGACGTAGAGCCGCTACTACACAACCAGCAGAACCAGCACCAACACCGCCGCAAACACCGTGTGATTCAATAGCGAAAGATAGCGCGCGAACTATATTGTGCGTACGGTATAGCATACACAGTCGTGGAAACATCCCTTCGGGTCTGGCCGTCTGGAGGTTGCACGAGGGGGAGGTCATAAAAAAATACCCGTCGAGTGAAAATAAATCTAACCTCGGGTCGGGCCGACCGTCGGGTCTTTCCCTTAACGCGGGGTAATAGAAACGAATGGCCCAAGAGTGAGAGAGTGGAAGGGTCGAGAATGGATGCGACACCGGGATCTTATGTAACGCTCGACTACGTAATACCGGAGGCTTTTTCCACCGTGTCATAAGACACTTATGCGAGCCTGGATTTTAGCTTTGTCCGCAATCTCCTGCCGCGAATGCGCGACCGAGTGGATCTTATTTATGAGATCGGGTGCGCGAAACAGGAGGGAAGGGGAGCGACGAACATACTAGAATAAATTAAACGATTTTGAGACTTAGTTAACCATCTATTACTTTCTAGAAGAATCTACTCAGTGACTGAGAGAGAGAGAGAGAAAAAGAGAGAATGAGATACAGAACGAGAGCGAGCTAGCTGGAGGTAGGAACAGCAAGAGAACCGGAGAAAGAGGAAACGTAGGAAGCTAGAGGGTGGAGTGGGGTTGGCAAGAAGACAAGGGAAGAGTGTAGGCGAGGCACAGTGGGTTTACCGCACTGCTACCACCCTTAGCGCGCGGTCTGAGTTCATTGCGCGAGTCATCAGTATCCATAAGCGATGAGTTACCTCCCCGGGTTCCCTGCCACCGGTAGTCGATGGAAGACAGGAAGAACGGTCGAAGGACGTAGGAAGCAGGACTCCGGAGAGAGAAGGACGAGGATAAGGTAGCCTGGAGAACGGAAGGAAGGAAGAAAGGAAGAGCCAGCCGCCTCCGGTGGAGTTAGAAGAGGAAGGGGTGTCGGGAGCAGAGGGTTGGGAAAAAGAGGGTTGAGTCGGGGCACCTGGTTCGGTTGTTCCATAGCAGTCTCTCTCTCCACCCCTCGGGTCCAGGATGCTGCAACGAGAGGAGAGGACGAGTGCCGTGGACGAACGGTGTCGGTGCCGGTGCTGTGGGTGGTTGATTTTCTTAGGTCAACGTATAATGAAGCTTGCCAGAGGGGGCTCGGGGAGAGAGAGAAGAACGTGGACGTCCTAGACCAATCCCAGGACGCCGCGGCGAACAACCCCGTGACGGGGGCGAGCCAACCGGAGAGTCCTCTTCCAGAAGGAGCCCCCGAGAAGGCACCTTCCGGACGGAACCGCTGCCTTCGATACGCTCTCCTTTGGACGAGCATACTCTCTCTCTCTCACTTCGTTTCTCTTTCTCTCTCCGTCGAATCTAGCCCCACTGACGGAGACGTTCACCAACACCAGGCTAGAATAGCGTACTCCCGCTTACACGCTCGCGGCCAAAGTTAATAACGGATGATGGTCCGACGGTGCACGCTTCGACGATTGAATTAAACGAGCCTGGCCAACACCTACGCCCTTATTCCATTCTAGAAGCTTCTCTCTGTCAATGACTAGATTCCGGAGTGGGGCGGTTTCTTAGGTTGCGAAATGATGCCGACGCGAGCGAGACGTATATAGGTCATGATTTCTGAAGTTGGAGAGAAACAGCATTTTTGTATTCGACGACTTTTTAATGATAGTTGAGCAACGTGTGTTCTTGCGTCTCGGGTCTGTCCTTGTCACTGTGGAATCATTTCTTGGTGCAGGAGTTGAAACAGTTCTGCACTCCTGCAGCACCATCGTGATGCTCCAACCCACGAGTAATTGTAACAGACTGACCACCTATTACAACTATAACCACAACTAATTATTCTCTCACCGGAACCTTAAAGGATATCACAACACAGCGTTTTGATCCCCCGATAGAGGATATCTAACATCGGTCTAGAGCGATGCCGAGCATGGAATCCACCATAATCCTTTCCGAAGCCTGGAGAGAAACTGGGCTGCGATGTTTCCGGTTTCGAGTCGCGTAGTCAATGTTCGCCGATGATTCTGCTGGATCTAAAACGGTCAAAGCGAGGTAGCATTATACGAAAGACGAAGAGTTCGAGTAACATCGTTCTCGTAGAGGGAAAGGGGAGGGCAGGTGACCGGTCGGTTGGTCGAAAGTCCGTGTTCTTGGAGGCAAACGGGGCGCGATGGAAAAATTGCCTCGATGTAAAAACATGAGAATCGTTTCTCCCGACGTCCACACTCGATAAAACGACCCCCGAGCAGACCCTGAAGAGATACGCGATCCACCGGACCGCATAGAAGAGAGCACTCGGCCGAGAACACATCGCCGGGTACAAACGGCTCCGATCGTTCCCTGGTTCCTTCGTCGAGGAAGGAAACGCAAAGAGAAAATGGTAGGGCTCTTTCTTTCTCTCTCGTATCTCCCCCTACGATGGTCAAGAGAAAAGAGAGAGAAAGAGGATCGCATCGAGACGAGTGGTCAGCTATCGAAACCTCCTACCCTTGAATTCCACCCCCTCCCACGGGGACCGGTTCCATCGGCCAATAATAAAAAAATATACGATCTGTTGGCTCACACGGACAAGACCCGCCAGCACACATACCAGAACCGACTTCGCCGAATTATACGTCGAGGCTGCTTCTAAGTGATCGCATTTCCACATAGACGAGCTGGCCCGATACGATATGAAAGACTGGCCAGTGGCGTTATTGCCCCGTGGACGGCGAAAGGGGGTAGAAGAGGGGGTTGATAGGGGGATGCGCACCGCGGGGTGCCTACTACGAAAACCGTCCCGGTATTATCGAACTGGATACTTTTCCGATTCTTTATGAGCACCGGCCAACCCCCGCGGAAACTTGCGAAAAAAATAACGCCGGACGATAAACGACCTGTGCACGGTCGCTCTCGGATGTTCTGTGTGGACGTTAGTGGACTTTTTTCAGGGAGAAAGAATGATCTAGGAAAATTATTGGTCTTCGATGTTCCTCTTCGTTGCGGAGATTACTTCAGCGTCGACCATTCGTTATTATCTGTTTCTCAGAGGCTTTGTCCGTCATTTAAGCTAAAGGTACCAGTTACTAAATTTTTTCAAAATTAATAAAAATAACATGCACCTTATTCCCCGAAACAACGCAATTTGTCGATTCCGGAAAAAATAAATTAATTTGTTATCAGAAATGTCTTGTGTCCGGTGAACAGGACCAAAACTTCCGATAAAAACTTCGTTAATATTTTGTCTCGCCCTTGAAAAAAATCGTCCAGAGGTATTCTTCAACGAACACATTGAATCCACTGAAAACGAATGACAAACTAAGGTATACGTTTCCAATTACGCTAGAATTAAAAACGTTACTGGAAACATTTCATTCTCTGCGTTCGTTCGCCGTCATTTCTTTTTTCGCGAACAGGGAAAACAGAGCGCGGACAAAATAATTAATGTTTCCGGTCGGTTTTGCTGCGCAGATAGAGGAGAGCGGACCGTGAATAATTACGTCGAATCTATCGGCGCTCCCTCTGCGGCCGGTCTGTGTGTCTAGGGGTGGCGAGCTAACGAAAGAAAGATGATCCATTCGTCATAATATAAAAATGGCCGTGACAGCGTTATCTGCGGCCATTTCCTGCAGCCGTAGCTCCGGTTCCCCGATCTCACTTGTCACTATACCGGAGGTAATGATCATTACCGGGGGTTGGAACCCCCCACGAAGGATACATAAGTATAGCGAGTGAGAGGAGCGAGGCCGGTGGATGGTTAGGACCTTGGAGAGAAGGAGCGCTGAAAGAAAGAGACACTTAGGAGGGAGTAGGAAGGCCGAGAAGGGTGACTAGAGGGTTGAAAGTAAAAGACAGTGATATAGACTGGGTTTTCGAGCCTGGGATCTTCTCTCCTTCGTTCATCTTCCTCATTCTCTCTCTCTCCTTGTTTCTCGTGTCAGCCATGGGTGGGACAAGATGGCCGCTGCTGCTAGGACTCGAGCTGGGGCCCGGTCTCGGGTTTATGCGTCGTAATAAATGGTAATTTAAAACAGCGAGAACTAACAATTTCTTTCTTTATTTCTTCGCCGGCACCCCCACACCCTGTAAAGTCACGGCATACGTACGAAGAAGGGTAGTTTTCTTCGAAGGTGGTAAAAGGAGAGGATCTCTTGCGCACCGTGGGGTACGTGGGGGTACAAGGAGTGGTAGAGAGAGGCCCGAAGCACGATAGGCACTACCTTTTCCACGAGGATATACACCAACCACCACGAACTTGGAGTGAACCAAGCCAGTCAGCCAACCAGCCCACGTAATATAAAGAGATATGTGCCCGCGGAATAGCATTACCATTAGGAGATATAGTTTAGCCGAGCCACCAGATGAGATGAGATACTGCGGCTGAATCATGCATGAAGCCAAGGTGCGATCCACCACCTCCGAGCAAGAGGCGTTAGACCGCTGCCCTTCTTTTCCTTTCCCTCTCTCTTGCTCTCTCTCTTTCGATTTCTCACTTTCTTTCTCGGTTTCTCTCCGTACTACGATGTCCGTTTCGCATCTTGGATACACTGGCCACCACATCTGACGAGTTGTCCCTGGCCAGGCTTTCTTCATTAATTCGTCTCGCTACCTTCTATATACTACTTTTTTCTTTTTATCGTTGAAAGTCTCTTGAGAGATTTATCTCAACATCGTACAGAATTCGATATAAAAATGACAACCGAGAGAAATATTTACAGAATAAGAATATGCAGATACGTAAACATTAATACGTCGTGTGCCACCGATGGTACATATTTATTTAATCCGTTAAAAACACATATATTTTATAACAAGTTTAACCTTTGGATCATCTGCAATTTCCTAGATTGTACTCTCCAATCGTCCCGTCAAATTTCGAAAGACAGCGCGCATTGTCTGCGGGACAGCTTCATCTCGCGATCATGTTCCGGAGAGCGATCGCCTCTTTTTTCATCGGGATCCCAGGGTGTCGTGTTTTTTCCCCTAGGCAGTCTCTCTCCCCGAGAAAAGTGAATATGCCACGGTATTCAAATGGCAGTCGCGCGACACTTTATTAAACGCGCTATTTGCATCGCCGACACCCCTTCGTCGCGCCCCTGTCTCGATAGAGGCGGTGTGTGCTGTCTCTCTTTTATAGTTTTTTTTTTTCGTTAGACCACCGTCAAACTACTCTACCGGGGACTGATTAAAAAGTCGCCAGAGAAACTGGCTGCCGTCGCTGCGCGTCACCAACGCGTCGTCCTTCCCGTCGCACAGTCAGACGTAACGATCTGGCAGCGATAAAAAATCGATCTTCGTTACGTTGTGAATTAGAAGAAGAAATTCATGTTACTTCGGATCGAATCAAATCTACTATGGTATAGTAGACTTTATTTTTAAATATTTCCTGTTATCTTGCAATCGTCGCTTGTAGTCAGCAGAAAATCACAACCGAAAGAAATTGTGATTCCGTAACATTAATTATAGAGGAAACAATCATATGTCACAGTACGTCTTAACTTCCTACGACCTTACTTTTTATGTGGCTGCACCGATGCACCTACTACTGTTGGATTAGTCTTGTTGTATGTAAGAATACGTTAAAGAATAAAGTTGTATAAAAGAATACGTTAAGAATACATTAAAGAATTGTGTGCATTCGCATAAAAAATAAGATCACAGGAAGTTAGGACGTATTATGACGTATAATTCTTATCATTATTTCCCGATTATTACTTAAAATAGAGCAGTAACTGGTCCCAATTCCCAGAATCACCCTGTATATTATCTGGGACGTCGGGGAAACAAAACACTGGAAATATTCCACACTGATTCTCGATCGCTGTCTAGTCATATCGTTCCATTGTGAGTCGTTCGTTTGAAGAGCGGCCTTGTTATGAACGGCCTTATAGAAACATGAATGAAGCGAATGATGTGAAGGAGATGAATAAAAATTGATACAAGGGACATCCACAAAACGTGTCACGCCGGAGCAGATATTAAGT